>JABSTQ010010793.1:0-1367500 GCA_013358835.2 Ixodes persulcatus
AGGAGTCCCGGATCCGTAGGTTGCAGTGATCGGCTCACTCGTGTGCTTTGCGGAAAAGTAGGTGCTCCAGATTTTCTACAATGTACGTGTTAGTAGCAGCGTGCGTAAATAATTGACACTCGCAGAACGTCATTGTGATAACCGAGAAAAAAAAAAAACGCGTGAAATCGGAGACCAAGTTCTGGTATCACCGACTAGCCGTGACTCTTAGTGCTTGAATTAAAATTAAATCCGGCATCACAAAAACGGGTTCGGTAAACAGAGACAAACGCGTGAGTAGTTATTGCACGAGAAGAAAGATGAAGAAAAGATGAAAACTGGGCGTCAGGAGGCACTTAGGCTTGTCAAAGCAAGCACTTTTCTCGCCCCCCAAAGTACGCTCAAACATCACTGGCAGCGACGTTGGTTCGAGTGGTCATCGATCTGAAAGCCAGAGTCAGCGTTCAGTCAAGTTTGGAGAGGGCAGGCACTTGAGCGCACTTGAATCCCCGCACCAAAAGCTAACTAAGGTCGCCCGAGAATAATTGAAAATTATGTACGTTCTCGCGTATAGAAATGGCCTCGGTTAGGCTCTTGGAATTCATCCCATATTTAGTAAAAATACTCTAATGTACTCGTTTGGAATGCGCGCCGAATCAACGAGAGGTGCCATTTGTTTGGGGGGTCAAATGTTAACTTGAGAAACAAATCCTTTAGGAACTATCTTCCAAAAGGCTATGCTAAAGAATAAGGCATGAAGAGCTTTATTTACCGGAAATATTGACGTCACGTCACCTGACGACACATGACACCGCGGTTTTCACCTAAATCTAGCGGAAAATGCACGAGGGAACAAACATTTGGGAGAGGGTTCTGTTGAAAATGCATCCCATATGCTACAAAATGTGAATCACAACTTCAAAAACCAACAAAACCTTTCGGTATTTGTTAGTGAGCAAAATTAAGCAAAATGTTTTTCTAAGCACCGTTGTTCTTAAGGTAACGAGATTTTTTGGTTGCGTTGTGTCTTTTTTTTTTTTTTTGGCAAGAGTCATCACGTCATTAAAAAGCTTTCGAGTCAGCTCAAATACTTTTCTTACATAGTTCGGGGCAATCTTTTGGTGAAGTCGTTGTGTACGCCTTTTGTAACTACCGAAATCCTTAATATCGCGGCAAAGTACATTTTCTGGCAAAACGATAGGTCTGTTTGATTTGCCTGAATTGGCTGAACTAGTTCACGAGTGCAGGAGCTGGTGCATTCGATTCAACCGGAAGTTGCACGGCCGCTGCACTGATGCGTTCAATTCACCCCAGTTCTGAACGAGTTCAGGCCCAGTTCCTCAATACCTTGCACCGACTCCGAAGTCAGTTCAGCGTCCGTGCAGAAGCTAACGACGAGAGAAGACGACGAGAGCAGACGGCACTCGCGGTGCCTTCTCTCGGAGCTCTTGCTCAAATTTCTGCCAAGTTTAACAATAATGCCAGGACGGTTACGTTCTCTCTTTTTCTTTCCGCGTTTACCAAGGGTCAATAATGTACTCCTGGTAAACGCGGAAGCTAGATCCAAATGTAGGATAGGATTTAGGTCGAAAATGATATTTTGAAAGCGTCTTACGCACCTGCTCGCGCAGGTTTGGCCCCCTGTGGTATGGGTGAAAGATTGACTCACGTGCATTGTTTCTTCTTGATGATACGTGGTCCTATGTTGATACTCTCCTGAACCGACACAAGAAAAATATTACACTTTTGTAGCTCTTGAATGAAGACTGGCGACTGCTATACCTTGCAATTGTCTGCAATTTAGTGCATTGGCACTCGCATACCCCCGTAGCTGAGAACATTTCTGCATGCTTTGTCCGCTGGTATTTGTGGCCGCCCGCTAACAGTCCTGGGGAATAAAAAACAAACACCGAGAATTGGATTTGGCTAGGTTGTTCTACGCAGATCTTGAGAATCAAAATAAACACTTCAGCTTGACATCAAAGTGACGATCGATAACTGCTTTGGCAACGGCGACGCTTTTGTCGGGCCTTCGTCTTCGAAGTGACCGCTACCTCACGCCGCCGCCATATTTCCCGGCGCGAAATCATCCTGATGCCGTGAAGCTTTTGTCGAACTGCGAAACTCAAGGGGACACGGGATTAACCTACTATCGCTAAATGAAAGCGGACCGTAACTGTTAAAAATGCAGAAAGAAACGCCTTTAGTGACTGAAAACGTTTTTACTACACTGAAATTGTCAAATATTCATAAAATTATATTTAAAATTAATAATCTTTGAAACATTAGAAGTGTGCGTTTACTTTACTTTAAAGCTACAGAAAAAGGACAACTTCATGAAACCGCGAAGAGTTTAATGTAGCGTACGACGTGACGTGGAGAATCAAGAACCCACAGATTCAGACGACGTCCTGCGCTGCGTTCCGGAAGCGGATCACAATTCCGGTCCTAACGCGGTGGCTGCACTTCCGTCGCTGCACGATTGCTGCGCTCCTTTGAACTCGGACAGAACTACTTAATAACTTTCTGACCTTATCGAACAGACCCGATGACTCTGACATCTCGTAGAAACAAGATTAATGAGGTCAGCCTACGCTCGGTTTTTGCGCATACGGTGGACCGCAACGAACGCCGCCAGCCATCCCAGCCAATTTAGCGCTGGGAACCTGTCACGTGACCACGGGCTTTGCTCCTCACTGCAACCATTCTGAAGGTCACGTGTCGCTTGGAGGACATTGGATTGACTCGAGTAGCTCGTAGCGTCCGCTCCAGTTCCTATTAAGCTGAAACGGAATAACTGGGAGCGTCATGAGTAGAATACAAGGGGAGGCTCGTTAGCATGGAGCCGGGAACTAGGAGACCGATCTAAAGTAGGATATATATATACATATATATATATATATATATATATATATATATATATATATATATATATATATATATATATATATATGGACAATCACAAGCGAGTAGACACAGACACGGTCCGTGTCTACTCGCTTGGGATTGTCCCTTTTATCGCGCAAAAAACTTCTATACTGCATCATGAACAAACTAGGCCAACAACAATTTTTAGTACATATATATATGTATATATATATCAATTTTTTATTCTTCGAGCGGAGAATGTCAAATTAACCCTAGAGCGTGTGGGTGACGTAGACTCGACACATAAAGAATAAAACAAACTCAGGACAAAGGGAACGACGAACGTACCTTCAAAAATATCTTCATCGTCCCTTGTAAAGAAGGTACTCTGCCGAAAAAGACGGTATTCCGAAGTATTTTAATTAGTCGCGCATGACGCATATTCCTGTTTTATTCCCTCAAAACCTCCGTCACAGTAAGGGCGAACAAAGGTGGCGTCACCGTTTCACTCATTATTTAGTCGTCTTTCCCCTAATATACAACTCCAAAAAAACAAAACAAAAAACAACATTGCGCAAGTTGACATAAAGATAACGCCCGTCTCACTACATCGATAGTATAGACACTGATAACTTACAAATCTTTGGGTGGGGCGAGTTCCGAAAATTTTACTATGTCTCTTTAACCCACATGATTGTGACTTGAGCCCATAAGAACGCGGTAGAATAATTCACGAAGCAAAATGAGTCAACATAAAAGCCCCGCTCTGCGCCGCTGATGGACTCTGGACTCTGGAACAAAAGGGGGCTATGTAAAAAGGGGACAATGCGACATCGTAAAGGATTGGGAATAAGAACGTAATAGTTTTCGCCACGTTTTCGGGAAATCTTTTCAGTACAAGTGGTACGACTTATTAGCGTGTAACAACATTTATCACGCAATAATGCGACAAAAAAGCGACAAAATAACAACCGCCCGTTCTTCGCTGACGGCCCATCCGCACGTCTATCATCGAAGTGATAAAAAGAAAAGGGCTTGGTCGTTAATTTCGACAAATGTCCGGACGTCCAAAAGGACGTTACTACAAGATAGTCACGAACGAGAGTCATAAATTATAAACAACGAAAAAAAAAAACGTCAAAAGATATGTTATATAAATTCATGATGAAAGCAATCTTCATTATTTGCACTACATCACGCTCTTGGCGAGATTGGAACGAGACAACCCCTAAGCCAACAATCGAGCCAATCCGAAAGAAGAGCCCTCGAGCACGAAGTGTGCCGGATCTAAACCTCAAAGCGTTAGCGGTCGTTAAGCCTCAGTATGGACGGCGTCCTTGAACCGTACGCTACGAGCAAACACTCGCAGAAATCTCATTATTTCTGCTTGTACTACGGTTGTACGGTTTTTTGTTTCTGCTGTGAAGTTGTCCTGCCAATCACCGCCGCAACTATCGTTTAATGTTTGTTAGTGGCTGATCTCGAGTTTGAACTCAGTGCATCGAAGTGAAGAAACTGGAAGCCATTTTAAAGGGGTACGGAAACGAAATGACGTGAGCGCGAGCTCTCTTCCTTTCGCTTGAAAGTCGGCCAGCGAGAAGCGCAATGCGTATCGCGCCGGTGACGTCAATAGTTCCTGCACTGCCAAGGGTACCGTAGTTGCGAGCGTTGCCGCTTGATGGCGTCAACGTGTGACGATCTCGCCTAGTAGTAATATCCGAGGACTGTACGTTCTAGCTTGCCCATAACGTCGTTCGCGACCATACCAGTATTTTATGTGCCACGAGCGTTCGGTTCACCGTGTTAGTTTCACGCCGCAAAAGTAGTAGCTCGAGGGAACCGGTAAGTAGAAATAACCGTTAGTACCCAGCAATGGCGAGGGGAGAGTGATCTACCCTCATGAATTATACTCTTTACTGGAATTCTTCTTTTTCATCTACCCTCATGAATTATACTATTGAGTTCCCAGGGGTAACTTCTTCTTCTTCGGTATGATATTTGGTGGCTAGCGTTCACATGTTTCTGACTAGGTTTCTCACTTGGGGCGCTCCCAGAAGAAGGTGGTGCCTGTCCCTAGCCCATATTTATGCAAAAATATCGGCGCTAAAATTTCGTTTCCGTACCCCTTTAAAGCGATTCGGCTTGGAGCCGTATTTGTATGATCCTTCCGCATCGTCAACTTCTTCAGGACAGACACGCGCACCAAGCCTGGGAACAACCGAAGCGTCAACGAGCCATGCGCACGCGTTTGCGCGTCGCACGAGAGCTGAAACCACGGTGGCTCACTTCGTTTTGGCTCCTTCCACCAAGACGCCTCGGTATTGCGTTCAGGCCTAGGCAATCTATACCAGTGAGTGGACATACCGCTGTGGCGCTGCTTGCAGAGGCATGTTGTCGTCACGACATTCCATTGAAGCTTCATAACCAACTACCAGGTGGTTTTTGATTATCGTTTAATTCACTTTAAAATATGTTATCTTGCGTTTTCTAGCGCAATATTTATGTTTCTGTGGTTCTACTGCTACCTGCGTCCTTGGTTCAGTATCCCTTTGAACGTGCGCCACTTATTATGGACGCTAAATTCTTTGGTTCAGTATCCCTTTAAGGCATAGTTTTGTATTTATGAGTCAGGCTTCAGAAAAGGGTGGAGAGTTCTTCCAAAATGATGTAACGTTACAGACAGTTTTAACGCCACGGTCCAAAATATAGCAACCACGTCACCAAAAACAAAAAACAAAAAAATATATGAAAAAGGCATACGGCCTTATTTATAACCCCTCCCCCCTCCTCCTTTTTTAAATTTGCCTCTGGGTCTAGTGTCTATTTAACTAGAATAAACTGACCGTAATATGTTGACAAAATGCGCGTCGGCGTGGTCGATGAACAGCGGAAAAGACAGCGTAATGCATACGGTGGTAGACATTCAAAACTTTATCTAGGTTTTTGAAATTTCTGTGTTGCCCGAGGGAAAAAAAGGGGGGGGGGAGGGAGGGGGGCATTTTGAATTTTCAATAATTGCCGTACATTGCAATGTAAGATTAGAATGAAACGCTAACCTCTTGGTATCCCTTACAGAATGTCAATCGCAACTGGTCGACATCCCTCAGAATCACCCGGACAGTCATTAAACACCGACTGGCATAGCCACAGAAGTCTTAAGCATAGCAGGCCTAGAAACCTGAATATTCATTAATTTTAATTATGTCCGTGAAAACAAACACACACACACACACACAAAATCCTTAGAGTGGCGGCCGTCGTTTCGCTAAGTGACTTAGCAAATAGATTGAAGTCCCTTAGCTTAGTCACTTAACGAGACATGGACCGACACTCTGAGGCTTTCAGAGGTTTTCTTCCTCAAGATCTTCCTATACACCGTTTCACCTTACGATCGACCATAGCTGACGCTACACGAGCGATCCTTGCCAGTCCAGCGCTTCCTGTGCTTCACGTGATCTTCCAGTGCGTAACCCCGCTGGAAGATCACGTGACGCCCTAGGAGCTATTCAATTGGCTCCGGTTTTTCGTATAGCGTTCGCTGCGGTCCAAGTCAAGGTGAAACGAAGTGTGGCAGCTGGGATAAACTTCGTCATTTGATAAGTGCGTTTCTTAGTGCTATGGCACCTCATGGATCTTAAAGTGCAAGTGCATGTACTCCATCAAAATAGTTGGGTGGACTCGCTGGGTAAAGACTATAGACACAGAAAGCGCAGATCACGCGGACAAGTAGAAAAAAAACGACAAGACACGCGCTAACTAGGAATTTATGTTTGAATGAAAAGAACGAAGTAAGCCAGGATAGGCGTTAAGAACGTTAAAATGAATGAAAAGAAACAAATAACCTTTCTAATTAAAAAACATTTAACTGGTATTTTTGTCCCCATTGATCAGAATGTCCTCAACATGTTTCTTCCTTTTTCTTACGTTTTGCTCGAACGCCAAACTGCCAGTTTAAACGGCAAAACAAACTGGTCCGTGCCAAGCGAGTTTTTTTTTTTTTAACAATTTTTTTTTTGTTTATCTCTCCTTTTCTTTTTTTTTTTTCACTTTCGCTAAAACATCTAATACAAGTTGGAGCTTATCATGCTTCCTCCTTTTTAGGCGTCTTCTTTGCATGTGCATATAGCACTGATCCAACCCGACGTGTACGACGACACGAAGCAACACGACGCGACACGACGCGGAAAGCGCCATCCGGCCCAAAATCTCTCCGTGCCTCCCGCGAAAGCCTCGGAATCACACGAGGCGAACATAATAAGGCCACAGTCCCACTGTTAACACATCGTACAAAAGCCAATTTGCAGACACTGTCCGAGGCGTGGCTTGTACGACGGAGCTACCACACCGGCCGTACAAAAGCTGTCGGCGGACATGTCCGCAGAGAATTATGTCATCGTGTCGGTGGAGAAACTCCGTGTTTCTTGTATGGTGTACCAGCGGCGCGAATGCGGCCTTTTGGGGATTATTCGTGCGCAGACTTGTACGGTATACGTTAAAAGTAATCAAATCACTCGTAATGAAGTTAAAGCAAGTAGGCAGGCGAGCTGGTTAAGGATAGACGTAGTAACCCTGGAGTTGTCTGCGGAGTTTCGTGTCTGTCCGTCCCTTTTTGTCCCCTAGCTCCGGGGTTACTATGTCCACTTGTAATCAATTGCTTTTCGAAATGATTGTGTAATCATTTGATTACATTTATTCGGAAGTAATCGCGAATGTCATTTGATAGCTTTTGGACTGTAGTCGACACTATTTTCCTTCCCTCTTCTTTTTAATGGCGCGCTCCTTTGCGTCTACGAGTTTCGCACCGAGGAATCTTCGAACCAAGCCTCCGAAAGGAGGATGGTTGACCAAAATTGGAAGATACAAGAAGACAAGTAGTTTATCATTCGACGATTCTAATCCAATAAAAAACAGCGAGAAAGACCGGGTTTCAAAAGCGGCAGAAACATCTGTCGGTTTTGAAAATTCGAAGTAAGCGGAAAAGTAACGGTTATTTTTTTCGAGTAATGGTTCATTACTTTTATACTCGAGACTAATCGAGTAATCTGATTAAATACTCCTTAACCCAGAGTAATCGTAATTGTAATCGATTCCTTTTTTGGCAAGATCGGCCGTGCACTCGTCGCGTCACTACTCCCTGCCTGCGCATCGCCTGCTAGCCGGACGGCGGTTCTGCTACTCCCACGTTTGCTCACGAGTTACGCAAAAGCGGAGAATGGTGAGACGAGTACGGGTCTCGTCACGTGTCACCCCCTGGTCACCGACAGTTAAAGAACCGCTGGGCGTCGCCAGTCCCGAGCGGATTATTATGTCTTCACACTCACTAAAATATCAACATTAACCAATTAAAAAAAAAAACACTAAAGAACAAGTTACGAGGCAGCAAGCGTCAACATAAAATGCCATGCTCTGAGTTCTTTAGGCTGTCGGCGACAATATAGACGAGATTTTGATTTCGTAAAGTCAAACATCCTTGTCACAAGAAAACCTTGTATTTGCTAAAAATAAAATGAAAAAAAGAAAAAAAGCTAGAAAGCGAAAGAATATTCCAAGTAAAATAAAGAAGAAAGATTTGAGGGAATATTATCGGCTGAACAAACAGCTCGCGGCGGATATTCCTGACCTGGAAGTTTCACCAATAACAACGCCACTAAGAAACAAAAACATTTTATTTTGCCGGAATCGTTTACATTTCACGAAAGGAATGTATTCTTGTTAAGTCTCTTGGGTCACCCAGCAATTTTTTCTTCGCTTTCAACGAACCCGGAACAGTAACCTCCGAATGAAGCGACATAATTCGTTTTGTGTATGTATACCGCGTTCTGCTAACGCTTTAGACGAGCATATATAAAGCTCTTAGAACAATTTTGACGTGTACTAAATGATTAAAAAAAAGAGAATAGGTGTTATAAACCAAGACTCCGGAGCCGAGGAGACAATATGGAGACGTGTAGCGGTTTCAGAACACAGCAGTCTTCTTCTTTATTTCTCACGCGGCTCCTTCTGTCGCGAGGACCCACTCCGTAAATATGAAAGATCTCGCGACATCGACTAGTTTATAACATTCCTTTCTCCTTAGCTTTGAAAGTGCTGTACCGGCTTCCGCACGCGAGTGGAGCGTCGTTGAGGTGCACTTTCACAGACTTCACTCGAGGTCTCCGGTGGCTGTTGTGGGCTGCAATCACTATGAACCTTCGACTTGGTTGATGGGTCTGGTGACGACCGTGGAGGAGCCGGCATGACTTCGTTGTTGTCTGGCGGCCGTTTACGTAGTTGGTCCGCATGGCGTGTTAGCACTTTGGACGGAGTTTCGACGGTTGCCATGCGTGCTCCCGTTGTCGCCGTGACTTTTCCAGGAATCCACTTGTTTCCTGTTCCGTAGTTTCTTGCGTACACCGGGTCCCCAGGTTGGATCGTCCAGTCTGAGTCGTGTGCAGATGCTGTGGAGTGTGATGGGAAACATGTGTCAAGTCGCGAGCGAATTTGATATCCTAGCAGCAGTTCAGATGGTGACTTTCCCGAGCTTGATGGTGTCCGTCTATAATTAAAAAGAAGCCTTGCCAGGCTGGTTGTAATGTCGTCGTTTTGCATTTTCTTCAACCCATCTTTTATAGTTCTTACCGCGCGTTCCGCCAGACCATTTGACTGTGGGTGAAATGGTGCGGTCCTGATGTGCGTTATGTTGTTTTTCGACGTGAACTTCAAGAACTCGGCACTGGTGAAAGGTGTACCATTATCCGAGACCAAAGTGCGGGGTATCCCGAAGTGGCTAAACACATTTCGCAAACACGACACAGTATTTGCGCCTGTGGCCTGTTTCATAGGAACGGCCTCGATCCACTTACTGTGTGCGTCGACCACTACCAAGATCATTTTTTCTCTAAAAGGGCCTAGGAAATCAACATGCACTCTGGACCAGTTTTCGTGTGTTTCGGGCCAGTTAACTGGTGCCTTTGACGCTGGCATGGGCAACATTTTGACACAGGCGTCACACGTCGCTGATGTGTGCTCTATTTCCTTGTCCAGTCCAGGCCACCAAAATTGAGATCTTGCTATCGCTTTCATAGCCGACGCTCCCTGATGACTCTCGTGAAGGAGTTGTAGGAGGCGCCCCCTAGCCTCCCTAGGCACAATGACGCGGTGGCCCCAGTATACCAGGTCGTGTGCCACCGACAGTTCTAGTTTCCTTCCGTAAAACGGTTGAAGGTTCGAGTCTAGGCTCTTCTCACATTTGGGCCATCCATTTATGATGTAGTTCTTGACCTGCGCTAACACTGAGTCTGTAGCGGTCATTTGTTTCAACTCCCTGGTTGTCACGACACCCTCCTCTAACTGCTCCATAGCAAGCACATATTCGGGAAGCTCACCTTCAGCACCTGTTTCTGTTCCTGCTGTTGCTACTGCCGGTAGCGGTAGCCTGCTCAGGGCATCCGCATTCAGCATTTCTTGGCCAGGCTTGTATTGTAGCTTGTAGCGGTAGCTTCCCAAAAGCAGCGCCCATCGTTGAATTCGCGCCGCAGCCATAGCGGGAGTCGGGCGGTCGGATCTCAGCAACCCCAGGAGCGGCTGATGATCCGTGACCAGGGTGAACTCATGTCCAAATAGGTAGTCTCTAAACTTCGTTACGCCGAAGACCAGAGCGAGAGCCTCTCGCTCTAATTGAGAATAATTTCTTTCGGCGGCTGATAGAGTTCTTGATCGAAACCCGATGGGTTTGTCTTCTCCACTTTCTCGGTGAAAAAGAACTGCTCCGATGCCGTACGGTGAGGCGTCGCACTCTAGTCGCAGTTCTTTCGCTGGATCAAAGTGCGTTAGCACCTTTGCCGAGCTGAGAGCTTCTTTTGCTTTCTGGAACGCCGCATCCTGTGCTTCACCCCACGTTCAGCGCGCTCCCTTTTCCAGCAATTTGTAGAGGCTTGTCAACAAGGTTGACATATTGGGAACAAATCTGGCGTAAAACGTCAGCATTCCCAAAAAAGACCGCAGCTGGCTTACGTTCTTAGGCCGCGGTGCTTGCACAATGGCTTCCACTTTCGTTTCTAGTGGATGGAGGCCCTGTCCGTCAATACGGTGTCCGAGGTACGTAACCTCCCGTTCTTTGAACCTGCACTTGTCTTTCCGGAGTTTCACGCCGTGATTCCTGAAACGTTGTAGAAGTGCTCTCAACTGTGAGGCATTGCCATCAGCTCGTTCGGACAATATCACGTCGTCCAGGTATGCCTGCACGCCTTTTAGTCCTCGGAGCATGGTCTCCATCGTCCGCTGAAATATCGCCGGTGCCGATGATATTCCGAAAGGCAAGCGGTTGTAGCAGAAGAGCCCACGGTGTGTGTTGATCACAGCCATCTTCTTCGATGCGTCGTCAAGGGCTACTTGGTTGTACGCATCGCGTAGATCCAAGGTGCTAAAGCAATCGCCGCCGTTCAGACATGCGAACAGATCCTCGATGCGTGGCAGGGGGTACTGCTCGACTTCACACGCAGTGGTGCCGGCCTTGTTCACCTTGAAAATTAAATCACGTCCACACAAACATGGACCGGACCAGTTCAACACAGTCAAACTGCACTTTACTAGGGTGCCTCGGTATGAGACTTGCATGTGCAGCTCACCCAGCACGGGTATTCTTCCTAGGTAGCAGGACAGTTTCACCTGCGATGCTTGAAGCCTAGGCCAGCGTTCACGGTGCTGAGTGTAGACCTCCCGCGAGATGACACAGACGGGTGATCCAGTGTCTACTTCCATCTGTAGATCGACTCCGCCCCAAGAGAACTTGCGTCGCACTGCTGGAACCAGATCCACAGTTTTGGTCTTCAAGCTCCATATCTGCACGTCTTCGGTTTCCGTTTCCTCCGACGAACTCCCTGCTGCTTCTAGTGCTCTGGCTTGTACATGCGGCCTGGAATATGACCTCTGTTGCCCAGGATGTTTACAGTTCAGGGCCCAGTGACCACATTTTCCGCAGTGGAAACATGTCGTTCCTCTGTACAGGCAGCGGTTACCTTCGTGCTCTCGGCTTCCACAGTGCTCACAAACCCTTGTATGTTGTTGTCGTGGGCGAAATTTTTCGGACCTCTTTCCTTGGACCTTCATCCTGAGGACTTCCGAGGGTTCATCCCGAGTCATTCTTTTGACGTCCAATTCAGCAGCTTCAGCCGCTACGGCTAGCGCTTCTGCATCTGCTAATGTCAGTTCCCTTTTTGACAGCAGTTGCTTCTGAAGGTTCTTTGACCGCACGCCACAGACGATCCTGTCTCTCAGCATTCTGTTCAACATCGTCGAAAAATTGCAGTTATCCGCTATTCTGCGGATTTCGACTATGAATTCGTGAATCGACTCTCCCTCTTTTTGACAATGATTGAAAAAACTAAAGCTCTCAGATATTTCGTTTGGCTTCGGATCGTAGTGCGCATCTAGAGCTGCTACCACCTCAGCATACGTTAGAGCATTAGGTTTTCGTGGAGCCACTTTTCCACAGAGTATTCGAACTGTTTTGGTACCTAGTGCCGCTACGAGCAATGCTCGTGTCTTCGCGTCATTTGTAACCTCATTTCCCTCGAAGTAAGCCTCTACCTTGATGAGGTACGCACTCCATTTGTCCTTGTCTTCGTCAAACTCTGGTAGCTGGTGATTCATCTTTGAAAAACCCGCAGACTGGTGCGCTCTTAGGATGGACGAAGGATCCCCCTCGCTGTGGGTGTCTTCATTGTCCTGGCTCGTCGCCACTGTTATAAACCAAGACTCCGGAGCCGACGAGACAATATGGAGACGTGTAGCGGTTTCAGAACACAGCAGTCTTCTTCTTTATTTCTCACGCGGCTCCTTCTGTCGCGAGGACCCACTCCGTAAATATGAAAGATCTCGCGACATCGACTAGTTTATAACAGTAGGCATCAATAAATGTTACAATAACCAAGAGAGCGAATGGAAGCCCCACTGAAAAGCCCAGAAAACGTTTCACTATCTCGATTATGAAACTGCACATTTAACTGGAACTGTTTCTGGAGGCCTGAAAACCAGATTGAATACAAGGGAATAATTTCTGAAAACGTGAAATCAGATAAAATCCAGATAGATTTCCAGTTCCGTAATCTAGATTGCGAAAAGTTATGCTGTTTTTATTTTTGGTAGGGAGTTTAGTTGTTAACGCATTTAATGCGAAGGTGCAGCCGAGCTGGACAGAAATAATGATAATAATCCCTGGAGAAGGGGAACAAGGGGGAGAAAAGACACATGCAAATTTCCAAACACAGCCAGGTCACTGTTGCGCGCTGAAAAATTCAGTCTTGCGCACACAAAAAAACAAAAAAACAAGAACATGTAGCACAGGTCTGCCACTCGATTTAACGCAGTTCTTTGATGTCATATAAAATTTTGAAGCTCAAGTTACAGGGCATCAGGTTCATGCTGCAACACACTAAAAAAAGGAATAAAGGGCATAAGTTTGAAGCGTATATTTTGTTCGTGTTCTACGCCCAATCTTTCCTCACTCTGGGGGATTCCATTGTGTTAAAAACATATTCTTGTGTTCGTGGGACGGGGAATAGATTCCCTGAATTAGCAGCTGATTCTGCTTATCGTTATCAGGGGGCGCAACAGACAAAGCAAACAAACGTAGAGCCTGGATTTACGAGAGGGAGAAAACTCAAATATTTGGTGTCTCAGAAAACCAACTTGGACATAACGAACGTTTTTATGCAGGGCTCAGCAGCGGAAACTATAAAACATTTATCTGACAAGGCTGCGGATATATGCACGATGACACTCGACATATTCATAAACCACGCCGCGCACACGACGTCGCCGGAGGCTGCATACGCGCCCGTTGAAGTATGAATGAGGATCCTCTAACGGGGCTTACGGAATCCCGAAGCAAATGGAATGCAAAAACGTTCCGCATCAACCCTGGCCGTTTCAGGCGTGGCAATCCCAAGTTTGCGTTCCGGAGAAGCGGGTCAATTCGGCATTAGATTGCTTTTAAAAATATTTCTGTAATCTCTCGTTCCCGTAGTCTACTCGCTCCGAAAACATGTTTTCGCTTTGTGCGTCCACAACGACGGAGAGCGTGAATATAGGTTGAAAGGCTGCTGGGAAAGGGCCCCACAGAGAAACGAACTCACTGCCACGAATGGAGGTAGGAAGAAGTGGAGGCGACATACAGGCTCAAGCCAGCCAAACGGAAAAATCTCAAGTGAAGCCGGAAATAGAGCTCGCGGTCGGTGGGACTGCCCCCAAGGATGCCGAACTCCGTCCAATAGCATCCAAGGGTGCCAAAGTCCGTCAATAGTGTCTTTTGGTTTTGGTCATCGTTGGGGGCCCGTCCCTCCAAGCCGGAAGACTCACCCGGCTTCCCCTCTGCTGGCGTCATGTCGCCACCAGAAACGTTTTACCTCTATGCGGCCACGACTGCCTTAGAGTCGGGCGGCGGCTGTCCTCCCCTAGCCAAAGCTATTATTTCAACGAATAACCAATCTCTGTTTGAAAAAAAAAGAAAAGACAGTAAGGTTAAGTCGTTTAACAGTATACTTCTAAATTGAAATTAACGGACAATGGTAAACATTTTCATACCGCCACTAAGCACCGCACGTTGAAGATCCAGCCTTTGCAGCCCTAGCGGTTGCGTTGCGAACTGGAACAAGATCATTTATACTCGATAGAGTTTCTGACGCAGCGCTCGGCTGACGTAGCCGAACGTTGCGTGAGCGTTGCATGACGTTTCGTGACGAATCCCAGCCGAGCGCAGCACTCCTGTCCACACTCGATCGAGAAAGATGGCGGAAGCTAACCCTGTCCCCAGACATTGTGTAAGCGGCAAGATCTGTGTAAAACGAGCTGTACACAGCACGCTCTGCGGTTCTATATTCTCGCCCATAGTGAGGAACCGGCCTGTTTTTTGCCCACGACAATCGCGATGCAACATGCTATCGAAAACGCTTTGTAAGTATTCGCAACTCCAGAGGAGGCAACGCCGCCCAACGGAAAACACACGAAGGAGAGAAGTGGGGAGCTACCACCTATTCAAGGATGCAGCGGAAACTGCAACGGCCTAGCAGTCAAAATGTGAAATCAATGTAAAACGGTTTAAATCCGCATGTTGTAGTTTCGAATAGAAACACAGATGGGGACAACCGAGCTATGGATGTTAACTTACTCGCGAAAAAATAACTACTCAAGATACAACAGAAGGTGCACGTAAGCACCACTTGAATATTTCTCTTCTAAGATACAAGACTACACTCTAAAAATGGTTCATTTACTAAGCGTAAGGTTATGATACGTTTTCTTACATATCATCTTATTAATACCGGCTGTTATCGATAGACTTGTTACGGATAATATGTGTAGAAACAAGCCTTCCCTACACATAGAATTATGCATAAAGAGTTATTCATAAATAACCCTAACCATTCGCAAAGAAACAAACAAAAGAGCAACTACGCCAACAGTAAGAGGGTGAAAGGAACACCGAGCGTTCCGGTCGCCCTCTTGCCTTTTTTGTACATTGCGTTTTTTTGTTTTTGTTTTTAAGTTTGTTGCATCACCATCGTTCAACCATCTCGCAAACTGTTTTTGCGCCGGAGATTGAAAAAAAGAAAAAAAGGCTCGTTTAAACGTTTGAACATTATTGCAATTTCAAAGCATTGGCAAATGATCGATTGTTCTTCTTGATTGTAATTACGCCATTTAGATGCCTATTACGGTGGTCGGCTTAACGCCATTTTGAATAGCAAGTTTGAAGTCATATTTGATATAAAGACATGCTAATGTTGTAGCCATAAGTTTTAGAAGATATAAACATTATTTAAATGAGAAGTTTATTCTTAAAAATAAGCTCAACAGAGCCCCTAGCTAACACTACGAGCTATAGTTATAATATATTTATGTAATATACAAAAACTATTAGGCGTGAATAACTTCAGTGAACAAACAAACTAAACTTGTGCGTCATTAAGTAGCCCAACGCCACGCCTTGTTTGGTAGAGGTGACAATTTTTGTGGGACAAAAGCAAATGTCTGAAAACATCGGAGTGAGTATCGTACAATCCTGAATTGTCGTATGACATAACAATTAATAATTTTAACTAAATTATTTCGCTGATTTAATTGAGTGACATTTTTTCTTGTAAACTGTAATTGTGTTGTGTGTATGTTTATACAGCCACTGTTGGCATCTGGTGTCTCAGCAGTAGGTGAGACATTTAGCCAGTGCAGTACAACAGCTAGCCTGTGGTCGTTAACGTGCATCACGCAGTAGTGAAATACGACTGCACGCCGGTGCGGTGATAATTCAAATCAAAACGGACAGGAGTTGGGATTGAACTCAGGGTTCATAAGTTCTGAAGCGCGAGCTTTCGCTCCCTCTGCTCCAAGCTAGGATGCGTTAACACACTAGGCCACCGGAACCCGGCTCAAGATGAGTGCAGTCACATAAGTACTAAACGAAAATTGAGGTACAACCAAAATCACACGCAAAGTGCATCAGTTTATTTACACAACGCGAGCATTCTAAATGCAGTAAAATAAAATTAAAAGCAAAATCCTGTTGCCATATTACGCACCGTGCTTAATTTAAAACAAAGCACGCACGTACGTCGTTGAAGGAGCGGCATGATTGCTTTGGGTTCCGTGCAATCGTTTGGAAAAGCCACGACTTGTAGATTCATTTCGGAGCTGTATATGGGTTTTTGTTTCTTGACGCATAAATATCTTTGGTTCAGGGCACCGAACTGACCCTTGGGTTAGGTCCTTTTGCATGTGGTTAAAGGGTACGTACAAACGATGTGCACAGCTCGTACTGACGTTACTTGCTCAGACATAATAGAGAGTTTTAGTAGACCGTTTTTGCTTTCTCGCTCCGCTCTATGGAATGCGGAGTCGCTATCGCGCATGCGCGACCCGCTCTGGGATTTGAACGTGGAGCGTCAGCTCCGCTTTCCTCGCTATTTTAGGAAGCGCGTTCCACTCTCAGTAAAGCTGCAGTACATGGTGTTTTTCTGGAACGGAATTCGAAATGGGTGCTCGCCCCTTGAAAGCATGCTTGGGAGCGCGCTTGACCGTTATGAACTTCGCTGCACTAAGATGGCTGCGCAGACTTCGTTTGAAACGGCGTCCTCAAGAAAACGTTTCACGGTGGTCGAGAACCTCTGGCTGCTTCGGGAAATTGCTGGTCGCAATCCTTTCACGGCCCCTGAACAGTGGGAACAGGTGCTGCCTTGTCTAAGCCAGCGGGCTCGATTTTTCTATGCGAGCAGTCGGCAAACGGACAGATATTTGTTAGGTTGCTTTAGGCAGCAAGACAGTGCAAATTAGCGAAAATGAGTGCTCCATTTATATCTCTACTTTTTGGTTTTCCCAACGAAATGAGTTTTTTTTTCTTCGTATGCTTCGGTTTGTGATAGGGTACCCTGGTGTTTATGTACACTGCGCGACACCATTAGCGGGAACATTGAATATCCTGATTCAATTTTTCACCTTAAATTCGAGAGGCTGGCATGAACCTATTGGTGTGGAATAAAGCGCTCGTTTGGGCCACTAATCTGAGCGACAAAATTCAGCTCTCTCAATAGTTGTCAAAGAAATAAACTGCAAATAAAAGCGATTTTATCGTTCTCGTATTAACAGTGGAGCGCAGTGTATGTGTCTGCCTTGGGGATGACAGGAAACCATTTTTATTGGTTACACTTCATTTTTTCTTTTGTATGTTTTCGAAAGTGCGTTTTTCGGCTCGAGCTCCTGCCTAGTTTCAACCTCCCTTGTGCTATGGTGTTTTCTTGCAACGGAATGCCACGCAACACTGGCTACTTTTACAACGCTGAAATCAACGGTAACACTGTAATTTGATTAGATGCAATATTCACACGTATGTCTAAGAAGTAAATGGCAGTCGTTAGTAAATGTTGTGTTATTAAAATATTTCTAGATGCATTTCCGCCTAGTTGGACAAGTATTTCACTCAGTACAGAAGCTTGGATATGATTCACTGTGATCAGTTCACGCATTCTAATATTGAGCCAAAATAAACAAAAAAACATGTAGACCCCCTTCATTATGCCCATGGTGTTCGTAGGGTTCGTCCCGCTGACAAATCATGCCGTCTGCGCACATCACTGCCTGGTACTTCACGACGAGCACCATCTTGTGGCCAGAAAAGTATGGCTTCTGATTTTTTAGTGGACGGCATATGGGCGTACTGTGCGGTCAACGAAATCCCAACAGTTGTCCAGGGGTGCTCCCTTGTCTTTGACGGCCTAATAAAAAGAACAAAAAGGCACTCTTACAACACGGCAGTATTTATACACTACCAAAACATGTGATATGTGACTTATTACTCATATAAAATAAAGGGCATAAAGCGTATTTCCACGGTAGGGTTGTAAAAAAATGTGTATCGTAAATTAAAAAAAAAGATTTAGTTGTTCCTTAATTCCGCTAAACTTTGAGGCCGTCAAACTGTGCATGCGAGGCCCGCTAAGCCGGAATTCAAAACGAAACTTCTGAAAAGCGTTCTATTCTACCGTTATCGCTTTTAAGTCTATCGTTCTGTTTGCTAAATTTTGCATTCTTTATGCCTGTTCGGTTTTCACCAGACAAAGCCTTGACGTGGAATATTCTTTCGACCGTTTTTGGTAACTCTTTTCAAAACACCGCCGGGTCACATGTTCGGCCGCCATATTTTGGGCATCGCTTTTAGTGCGAGACTTGCGACTAGAACCGAGTTCATATCCAGCATTCACGCAGCATTCGTGTCTAATACATTTAGACTCGCATCAGCGAGAAACAATGACGCAGCTCTCTTGCTCCCTAGATGCTTGTCTAGAATAAGGCGACCTCGAGAAATAGTTGCAGCATAGCATGCACTTTTAAAAAGGCCGTATTCTAGTCTCTATTATTTTCTAAATCTACCAAGGAATTCCAAGACGAACATTTCCGGAGGAAAGTTAAACAATTTAAAAATTTCGCGCGAATGTGAATAAACAAAGCTTAGAGGAACGGTTTTTTTGGCGCGGCTTGGAAGCGCTATGATCTTGGACAACTTTCAGTGGCATTTTCGACAGGAGGGCGCGTGCACAGGTATAATCGGCGTTCAAGCACGCGCTCCCGTACATCTGACTGCATAGCCATAGAAGGTCCACAAAAACTCGATGACTTTACAGACACCGTGCTGGTAGCAAAGTGATACTTGTTTACTGCGTGTGATTATGCTCTTTTTTTATTGTTAAATAAAACTCAAATGGAATGGTTTACTTTTCACGCGTAGGGCGTACGCTTTACTTCTTGATTCAGCCTCTTTCAGGCTGAGGTCACGGTGAGAAACATCGAGTAAGAGCAGCCATCTTGATATCTGAGAGATCACGCTAAGGGCGCTGAGGGCAGTCCGCTCTGCAACTTGCGAAGCGAAGCGCACGCTCACTCCGCTAACTATACGCTCCAACTCAGAGCGGGCCACGCATGGGCGGTGGGGACGATGCTTCTTGCAGAGTGTAAAGTAGAGAATAGAGGGCTGATAAAAGTGGCCTACAAAAACTCGCAGATTACAAACGCGCTGGTCGTGACTTGTCCCGACACTGCCCATGTACATCTTGCTGTTTTTTCGTGCCGAAAGAAAAGTAAAGACGTAAATCATTGCCGTATCAAAAAGCGTAACTTTTTACCAGACAAAGCAGCTCTGCTAGAAACAATGGAAAAGCGAAATTTACACAAACAATGAAGGCTCTCACTTGTGAGCACAGCTTCAGTTTGGCGAGGGTCAACCACCTATGTTTGTTCATGTCAGCGAGCAGGTGGCCGAAGCTGTCGTTGATGTGACCCACGATGAGGTTCACAATACTGGAGAACACCGACGAGTTCCGTCCAAACGCTCATTCAAGTTCGAACAGACGGTTGGGATAGGCCAGTCGACAAAGAACCATGCAAAGCGTATCGCCAGTTCGGCAACACCCTGCATGCGCCGATCTGTCGGGTGCTGGGATTCGGAGGCCCGCTTGCAGAGCAGCCAGGTCCTTCTGGAAGTGGGATTGCTTCCTAAAGGATTTCTCTTCTACGTTGGCAATGTCCAGTAGACCGCGTTCGGAAAGGTAGCGTCGGCGCTTGACGGCATGAGTGATACAAATCATAGATTCGATGTCTCGCCAGCTTGATCTCGTTAGTAGAAGTCCCTTCCTTGAGAACAGCGGGGATTCATCGTGCATGTGCCTTGCTAGCCTTGAGCAACACTGTACTCGTACTTCGCAAAAGGGTGTACTCGCAATGCGCAAACTTCGTCCTTTTTTTTCATTTTTCTACTTAGAATACGTAAATCCGTTTTATTTTAATTCGAGTGGAGCAGAAGCTACAAGAGCGAGTGCCGGCCTTTCAGCGTCCTTGTCCAGCACGCGCGCTCTTGCAGTTCAAGTACCGTTTAGAGACACATGCTCATGCTTATACCTTCGGCTTCACTCGCACACAAGGTGGAACGATTATATTTATATTTTATAGCTTAATATTCTTCGGGGCTGTGCCAACTCTTTTCTGTTTATTATTCTCGCCTTCGTTTTTACTACCTCTACAACCATGCTCCCTTTCAGTCTCTTGGTGTTAACGTTTAGTTGTTCTGTCTTACTAGTACAATAAAGGTACACTTGTGGGGCTACGCAAGCGAATTTTTCGAACGCTCTCGACAGGCTCTTACGCTGAAGAAAAACGGTCTATAACGGGTTTTTGGACCTCCGCTTTCCAGTCCGGCGAAGCGGGCCGCGCATGCGCAGTTTGGCACCCTCAGAGCGGAGCGGAAAATGGAAATGGTCTACTTAAACTCTCTAATAATAGAAATGCCTATTTTGTATCTGTGACATTTACAGACGCCGAAACTACGGACAAAAACCTGACTTGACGGCGTCAGGGCTCTGTGCACTTGGCGGATGGCGCTGGGGATACAAAATAATGACAGGGTACAAGAACATGTAAACGCTTACACAAAGGAGCATAAAGTTTGAAGCTTTACACCACAAGAACGTAAAAACACATTGTTAAATTCTGTTATTAAATACTGATGTTGAAAAAATGAAAAACGCTTACATTTCTCTGTAATGCCGAATTACGGCGCAGCTCTTGAGGAGGAGGAGGGGAGGGTACGGAGGGGAGGGTATGCTCCCCCTCCCCTCCTCCTCTCCTACTCCCCTCCCATTTAGCGGGAAATTTTCGCCAAATTTCGTGGAACAAATTCCCCGCTAAATTTAGAGGGAAAATATATCCATTAAATTTAGCTTTGAAATTTTCCGCTAAACTTAACGGTGAAATTTTTCCGACAAATTTAGCTGGGAAATTTTTCCCCTATATTTAGCGGAGAATTTTTCCGCTAAAGTTAGGCGCCGTATGACTTCATGAGGGTCACGAGTGACGTCCCCTATGACGTCACACGTTACGTCGCTCGTGAGTATTGTGACGTCACACGTGACGTAATGTGTGGCATCATTATGGGAAACGTCCCATAATGAAACGCGTGGTTACGCTGACGGCGACGGCGAAGGCACTCAAGCCGGAAACCGGCGCCTAAGAGCTGCGCTCTAAAACGAATTAACCGAATAAGAATTTATACAAATTATGTATATGTATGAACTTGAATATTGAAAATAAGGTTTCCGTATGAGATTGAGAATGAACTTTGCAATAAAACGCAAAGCCTTTTTGTGAACTATTAATATTTTGTGAAGATTTAATTTTACGGTCGTGCCCCAGACAAAATGGTAATGAGATAATTAAGATTTAAATAAGGCATGATATTTTTGTAGTTCCAGCGAAACAAAATTTCGGTGTACGAGAAATTATTTTTGAAACATTCTTGTAATATCGCGAATTCGGGGTGGGAGTGAGAGTGGGGTGGCCAAACGAAAATGCCCCTTCCGGGAAAGTAGCGCACCTAGCGACAGCTATCGACCCGGTATTAAACTTTGGCCGAAGTTTTGTGACAATTGAAGGACTCTGACAAAATTTATAACCTTTTTTAGATTGTATGGACGCGCACAATTTGTTTTCTTTTAGGGTCTTGGGGGGTGAAATTATTAAGGTGTGGGACAGCAACCGGCTGCGACATGATGATTCATTTTCGATCTCTGGTTGAGACTCAGGTTGAGACTCAGATTGAGACTCAGGTTGAGACTCAGATTGAGACTCAGGTTAAGACTCAGGTTGAGACAACAATGAACCGGCCTTGAAGCTAAGTGCAGCCTACTCCGACCAACAACCAAAGCAATCAAATAAGCTACCATCAAAACCTGTGATGCACCACCGGGAATGCATTTTGCTGTTAGTGGACATGAATAAATAAACACAAATATAAATATAAACATAAACATCAGCGAAAATACAATTTTTTTTTTAAATGGGTACAAATCACGAAGACGGGGGTAGGTAAACAAGAATGACGGAAGAACTCCTCAAACTTATCGCTGCAAGTAGAAACAATGCTATCCTGATAGCCTAAACCTCAAACAAAGAAGATCGTTTAATGTAGACGCACCATGCTAACAAAAAATATTACCAATGCGTATAATGTGTTATTGAGCGTAGCCAAGATAAATAGAAACAAGAAGTTGGTGGAGAGTTCTAGAGAGAAAACCCGCTCACGTATATAATATGCAGAGAAAAGACGTCATTTTCTTTCAGTCGTGCTTCTATTAGTCCAGCAAGAAATACTGGATGGGCTATTTTCCGTTCTGAAAATTGTACTCGAATAATCGCAATGATAAAAAAAATTGGGGTAGGGGACAAACCATCTTAATACCGTAACGTCTTAACGTCGCCTCATCATCTGTGACGAATGACAGATGGTGAGGCGACGAATGAACAGAAACTAAACATTTAATTTGGCAAACTTGTGCCGAAAATAAAAATACAAAGAGGTAGCGTCGCACGCGTCGAAGGACGTCGGAGTAGCACGATCGATCGCGATAACGAGACTGACTTCGGAACGCCACGCGGAGAATCTTTTTTTACCAGTGTAGGTGTCTGAAACATTCAGCGTAGTACGTTTGGCGCGTAGAACATTCGCAACTCGATCAGACGACAAGGTTCTCAAACTTACGAGAGAGTTTAGTTGAAAGTATAAATAAAAAGGGAGTCCGCTCCCTGGAATCGAACCTGGAGCCTACACGCGAGAGCCAAGCACGGTAACCATTCGCCCACGCATGCGCTCGCTTGGCAACGCGCGTGGTAATGTGCGGGGAAAAGACATAATCTTCGTTCATTCGTGCTTCCATTAGTCCTGCAAGACATACTGGATGGGCTATTTATCATTCTGAAAATTGTACTCGAAAAGTCGCAATACTGAAAAGGTTTAGAGAACAACCCGTCTTAATGCCGTAACAAAACGCAAGTTTTTTTTCCTATTGTTTTACTCGAATAAAGGCCAAAAATATTTTTGAAACATGAGAATCAAAACGAAACCGAGCTCAGGTTGTCAAAAGAAATGCTGTCGCATTTAAAACGCCGGTGTGTTCACTTTTCCGCAGAGCGAAAACGCAGTCAACCACGGCGACCAATAGGAGAATCCTGGCGAGTTTATGTTTACGAAGACACGATGGAAGTGCATTTATTCGGAAAGGAACCAATCACGCACACCCAATCACCTCTTTCTTCCTTGGGTATGCAATAATTGTCTTCAAATCTTGATTCGACCCAACATGGTCGAATTCGAGTAAAGGTAGCCATAAAATGTCAATCCCAATCCAACAAGCGAGATCTGTAAACGACGACACGTTCTGGCCGAGAAAAGCGATTTTCTCCGTAGTAGAATGATATCCTGCTTGTTCAATATCGCTGTGCAAAACAAAGTTTTGGAGCCAGATTGTTTTTTTTGTTTTTTTTAATTCGAATATTAGCTGGACTCGTTCCCTCCAGAGACAGATTGACTTTGTATGAAAACGTGAAACTTTACGTAAACTTTCCCGTTCCCAAAATCACCAACGTGAAATTTTAGGTATTTTTGTGTTTTCTGACGATAGATATTTGTAAAACTATGGCTGTTTTCGAAATCTTACTCTAGTCAATTCAAGTTACTTTCGCTGGTCATACTACATGGCAACAGGATGAAACGACGCTGGGCGCGAATTAGGTTTTCGAAAGCCGAGGTACAAAACCTTCACCCTAAAGTCTGAAGTATAAGATCAAATGAATTTTGAAAAACGGCCTTGTTTGGGAACAACGTGTTGGAACTTGGCGGAGGAAAGTTTAAATGTACTTCGTTTCGCCTTAAAGGGCAACTCCGGCCGAAACCCAAAATGAAATAAGTTACTGGTATCGCTGTAGTGACACAAAGTAGGAACCCAGCCAAAATACTACGTCAGGGGGACGCCGCATTCTCAACTAGTGGCGATAATAAAAATGCGACCAGCCGCGAGCCGCTGCTCTTTAGCGGGCGGTCAGCGGGTTGCCGATCGCTAAAGCAACATTGGGCTGTGACGTCAGTATCGTTCTCTTTTTTTCCTCCGGTCCGGGCGTTGCGCGGAGTGCGCTTCTTTGAGCCGCTACCACCGCTACTTCGGCTTGTGACTGGCGTGTGTAGTCGTTGCTTTTATCTGTAGCCAGTGTAGCTTCGGTATAGCCTTTTGTATATTTGCTTGTGAGGACTCCAAGACTCGTTTTAGCGAGCAACTCGGTGCGCCCAAGACTGCCCAGCTGTTCCTCGAAACATGCCGAGTACTACTTGTAGTGCTGGGAGCTCCTCAAACAACCCGCTGCGCAACCCGGAGGTGCTTTTTCACAAGTTTCCAACGGACCGGAAATTGGAGAAGGTGTGGGTGAACGCTGTTCGGCGAGTGGACTTTAGAAATTTGGACGCCGACCTCCAGATCGAAGCTCTGCTCCGATCATTTTTCGCCCGAGAGTTACGAACGAAACCTACGGGTGTTGGTTGCTTGTGGCTTGTCAGCGAAGGGCTCGAGGCGTAAAAAGAATGCCGTGCCGTCGCTCTTTGCCCACCGTCCGCCCAGTACTGTACGTCACTGGCAGCGCGGCGTAGAGCAACGCCGCTCCATCCACGGAGCTCCAATGACAATTTATGCCTAGCGATGAGTACGGAAGACCGCACGCACGGCGACAACCGCCGAGTACGGCACCAAACGAGTTCACTTGTTTTCCAGTCGGTAGCTTTTGGGCATACAAGTGACAAGTACTGCATAGCGCACGCACGGCGGCGGCCGCCAAGTACGGCACCGAACGAGTTCACGGGTTTTCCAGTCGCTAGCTTTTGGGTATACGCACTAACTCTTGCTACATATGCTGGATAACTACCACGTATACAGAATTATATCAAAATCAGCTTACCTTCTATCTTTAGACGGCTAGCGCAACAGAAGTAGGTGCCGCTCGGCCTGCGTACCCGTTGAACGAGAACGATCCTGACGTCACGCCCACATAGCGGCTGATTTCCAGTGTTGCCGGGGCCTCGAGCGGCCAGTTTCGGGTTTGTCGATCGCGCCCCAGACAAAGCTTTGAGGCGTCGATAACTTTAAAACTACGCACAATACCGAGAAAAAAATTACACCTTGTAATTCAGGGACGCTGACTGCGCTAAAAACAGTCATAATCCCAAAATCGAAAGTATGGACCGGAGTTGCCCTTTAAGTCCGACCGCAGTAGGCGCTACAATCCCAATGCGAAGCGCAATTTCGTGTGCTTTTTTTTCTTTTGCAGAAGGTTTGGTGGCGTCAGAAGGCCGAGCTTTGATTGGCTATGATTGAAAGGATAGTGGGTAAACCTCAAGGAAGCTTGCTTTGAGGTCTACCCACTATCATTCCGTCAGAGTCAATCGGAGCTCGGCGTTCTGACGTCACCACAACCCTTGCAAAAAGAAGCAGACCAGCTTGCGCTCCGCAGATGCATTGGGAGTCACCGTGCCTTAAATGAAAACAATCAAACAGCGCCAAAAGTGCATCGTTACGGGGCTCATCGTTTTCGTACGTTTGCTGAACCCATCACGCACATTAAAGTCGCCGTGATTTTCTCGCTTCTTTTCTATATGCTTGATTGGTTTAGCCGATGATGCAGACCCACGAGGGCAATGATTGACGTAACAATGCGCCTTTGTCGCTGCTTGATCTACTCCATCGAACCGTGACATCGGCGGCGATTGCACAAGTAATGATTTAGGGCAAGTCGCCTAGAGGGCGCAAGTTACGCTCCATCTCAGACGGAACCCAATTCATTTCTTCCGTAAACTCGTGCAGATGCCACGGTGACCATCCTGATGCTGCTCAACAGCCTCAACAGTTGCGTGAATCCCTGGATCTACCTCCTCTTCAACCGCAGCCTGGTCAATGCCCTAAGGTACCAGGTGTGCAGATGCCCGGACAAGACCGGCATCGCCGGTCCTTCTGGGGGCATCGCGCCCGAGCTCACCACGCAGAACACGGAGGCCAACGTGCCCTTCAGCCGGCAGAGCTCCAGGGCCGAGCTCGCCCTTCACAAGACGTCCATGGCTCTTCCCAAGCGACCCGACAAGGCGCCAGAGCCTCCGCTTTCAGACAAGGTGCCTCCAAGAAGCGTCCCGGAGACGATCGCGATGAGCTCCAACGAGCATGTGATAGAGTGGAGCAAAAAACGAATGTTCGGTGGCAGGAAAAAGTGTTCCTTCGAGGACTTGATTTCGTCCTGATGAGTGTTGCGGTGCACGTGGACACTGAAAGGACTTGCAATCTGCGAACAAACCAGGAACATGTGAGCTCTACCAACACCTCCTAGATGGCAAGGCCGTATCGCTGAGTTCCGAAAGTCACCTATCGGAGTCAGGATCCAAATAGACCTATTGCTAAATTACTGAAGCATCAAGGATAATGCAGGGATTGGTGTTCCACGCGCCGCACGTGCTGGCCTCCGCAGTAGTAACTTTTCTTAAAACAAATGACTAAAACGAATGGCATCTTGCACGCGCGTTCGTCAACGCTTTATTTTGGTTATTTGCTTCGAATATTTTATACAGGGAAGTCGTGCGCGTGTGGCGTGGAACACCAATCCCAGCATTCTCCTTGGAGCTGCGTGAGCGTTCGGCTGAGACTCACTTTCAGTCAGTGAGGACACTATTAAATGAACGTCATATTTGAGTCCGCTGTTCGCTGCGCACGCTCGGAATGAGCCCATACTTATCGAATGCCAAGATCGGTAGTCTTGATGGTGTAAAATGCACGTTACAAAAGTACCGTAAAAGCTCGTCTTCAAGCACGTGCTCAGCAGCCCGGCACTCAGCTATGGCCCCCGGTAAATACACAATGAGCAAAACTTGCTTTTTTTGTTTTCTTGAGGTAACAACGAGGGTAGGAGGTGTTGGCTCTACGGAGTCTTTCGTTCCGCGACGTGCACGATATCGGCGAGCCATAAGAGTCGCTCTTCGAAGAAACTAAGGTGCGGTTTCACCGGGAGGGTCATTTATTTGTCGTAATGTCATGCTAAGTTGTAAGCACATTGAAAGTTTGCGATAGTGGAGGGACAGCGGGAAAGCATGAAGGCTCTTTGGTTGAATGGAGAACCGGGCAGATGTTATGTCCGTACTGGCAAGCTTAAGTTTTGCCCTTTTACTGGCTCGGCCTGTGACGTAGGTAGGCTTGGTTCAGTAAACGGCAAATTGCAATGTGATTTTACGCAATGTGGCTTACGATCCAAACCAAAATCTTTATAGGGAAGTTTTCTTTTTGTTTTCGATTTTCGATTGAATAATTTATAATGTAAACAAGTGGCAGCAAATCAAACTGCCTCAAAAAAATTAAATGTACCTTTTTTTTAATCAAGGCGACGCCAAGCGATGAGAGTTCAAACTACGCCTTGCGTCCGGAAGGGGAGTTACGCTATCTCTCCCGACTCCTCCGCGGCTCATCTGAATCACGGAGAGGTAACACAACTCCCCTTCCGTATGTCAACCGTTGTTCGAGCTTTCGCCGCTGCCTGGGGAAAGGCCTTTGCGTGCGCACATCTGTACTTGAAAAAAAAAGGCATTTATATTTCTGTAGGAACCAACCACTCCTAGTTAGATAAAATTTGGGGCTACGTGAAAAAATTTATATACCTACTTGACTCCTGAAGCAGAGATTTTGTTGTAACTGCATTGCTCAAAGTCTAGACTCTTCCCAACTACACGGGTTTGAAGTTGCTACGATTGGCTGCAATGAGAAGATTGTCCATACTTCACTCACTGAGTGCACCTTAGTTGCGCTTATCACCCAGACAAAAAAGTGCCGAGCCACTTGGCTTCGGACGCATGCACAGCGACTGCGCGTACCCGGAACGTGTTCCACAGCGTAGCAGAAAAAGATATCAGCGCACAGAAAGCGATTACTATAGAGTGGTCTACAGGCATCCTCTATAAGATCTCATCCATGGCGGCCACTATACCGCCGCTGACTCATGGAGAAAATTCGAGAGCCCACTCATTCGTGCTCCGAAGATTTCCTCAAACAACCATTCGCAAAAAAATCTCGACATTACACGCGAGTGCCACAGGCTCCGGATGATCCATACTCCCGTTTCCGAGCATGCCAGCTAAGAAACAATTACCAACCGTCCAGTTCACCTCCAGCAGGACGCGTCTCGGGGCTTGAAATTAGCCTATTTACGCTTGAAGCGTAGGGCAAGTGATGATGGTTACGCATTTTGTCACCCATATACGGGGTGACTGTCAGCCAGTATACGTTTAGGCCAACGCACCTCTTTACAGACAAGTCCGCGTTTGTCCACACCAGTTGTGGTCACTGTTCATGCGCACAAACCAAATTCGCGTGAGGTGCGCGTGCGCCGCGCCGACAGCAGCGCCACCACAGCGGCGTGACGTCAGAGACGCGTGTTGTTCTGCTCTATGTGGAGAGAAACTGGAGGAGAGGAGGAGATGAGATCGTTCGTGACGTCAAAGTGCAGGGCCTGGCGTTTGAACGCATCCTGCCTGAAGAGCAGACAACGCTCTTTTTCGCTCTATTTGGAAGGGAAAAATGAGTAGAGACTAAGGTAGCTATCCTTTGCACCTACCCATTGGTTCCTCCAATCAAAACTTGGTGCACTGACGTCACCGCGCGTTCTCACCTCCTCTTCCTCAGTTGCTCTCCGGAGAGGACCCAGAAAGGACGGTGCCGCTATCCCGAGTGCATTTTGAGGGTGCTCACCGCGTCGAAGGTGTGGGCGAGCCAGGTGCTTTGTGCAGGTTTCGTCATTGGTGTTTGGACACTATTTGAAACCTCTCATCTCTAAGTGGAAGTGTGTTTGTGAGCGCATGTTATTGAGCTGGTTTCAAGCGCATGTTTTTGAGCGGGTTTCAGGTGTGTGAAGAAATGCTGAGCATATGCTTAAGTGCATAGTTACATGAAAGAAACGAACAGTGGGTGAGTATTTTAAGAAATGCAAAAAGGGTACGTATCTCGCAACATGTGAAATCATGTTCACATATCGCTGGGTTATGTTGTTTTTGTTATTTCCAGTCAATAAATAATGATAATTGCCATTTAGTTGTTAGCGGTGTAAACTTTTTCTGGGCTCGTTACCTGTCGTGATTCCAAGTAACGTAAGCCCAACAATTTTCTGATCTTGCCAAAAACCGATTTTTGATACTATACAAAAAGGGGGTTCGATATAAAAAATCTCCACCCTTTAACATGTGACGGAGTAAAAACAAGTAGAAAAAAATCCGGAGACATTGAGGAAGACCATTATATTTATTTGTGGTTCCATTAGTGTAGCTTTGATACACATAGTAATTAGCTACGCGTACTACGTACTACGCGCTCGAAATATGCTTTCTTAGGTCACCACTAAAACAATAATTAATTAAATAGCATTAAAGTGTGTGATTTAGTGCTTATTCTTATTGTTTGCTCTCGAACTAATTTGTGTACCAGAAAACTGAAACTTCATAATTATAGACTTATCAATACACATACATTCCACCAAGCACGTCACGCTCATGTACCTGGGCACACAAATGATTGTACTGCTATTGTGAACTTTCTACGCAGGTTGTTTATAACGAATATAGTTGAACTTAAGCCAGCAAGCAGCACACAACCTTCAAGTTATGGTTGAAGTGAAAGAAGCCTGCCATAAAAGCACAAAAAAAGCAATCAGTGAGGCAAAACGCCTCCTCCAAGCAAACTGGTGTCAGGTCAGTGACAATGACCTCCGTTTACCAGACGGGAGGATTGTATCGTCAGCGTCGGTAACGTTGGCGTTAGAACACCTGCTTCGGGTGTCCCATGTGCCGTAAGCGAGCCTTTGCAGACGTGTCCTGCTATGAACCAGCAAAGACGACATCTTCAAAGACTTCTGGAGGAGAGGAGTTTTTCCTGGTGTTCCAGCGTCCTGAAACATTCAATTGACACCTCGAAAACACGGCCTCTACGATGCAAGCCTCGACCGATCAGCGTACGCAAGCGAGCACAGGTGCAGTATCTGAGTCACGGAGCCCTTGGGCCTTCCCGATCGTTTTTGCCCCAAAAAAGAATGGAACGGCTGGGCTTCGCGTTGACTATCGCCGCCTGAATGTGGTAAACCGTTCCTGATGCACACCCGTCCTTTGCTTGAGTCGATCATGTGGAATTTGGGGAGCGCGAGCTTTTTCCACTACTCTTGACTGCAGTCGCGGTTCAATCGATATAGAGCTCGAACCCGCTGACATCGAGAAAATAACATTCACAAGCTACAAAGGCTTGTAAGGTCCCTACAAACAGTTACGTTTGACTGCGTTGCGGCTGCGTTGCGGCTGCGTTGCGGCTGCGTTGCGGATGCGTTGCGGCTGCCAGAAACCAGGACATCCCTGCTTCTTATGTTGCGTGCCGAGCTACTTCTTGAATTGGATTCCACGCTTCATACGCAGAAATTTTTTGGTCACTCGCTTCCGTTGCTCGACTCAGCGCAGTCGAACGCCCTCAAACGCAAATTTCTGTATCTGCTTTAAAGGGGCCGTGAAACGATATCGGGTTAGAATGTTCAAAATTTTGCAGAGGCGTACTGGTCTTAGTCTGGCCAAAGTGTACTCCCGCAGACCGGAAAATATTCAGAAGCTTCTTTGTCGTGGTGAAATTGCGAGGGTAAAAGGAGACTATTTCTTTCAGTCTTGCCTTTGCAAAGCTTGATGACGTAATTATGGGCTCTAAACTACCCACCTGGTGAGAGTCAAGCGCGGATCATGGATCGGACACGAGAACTGCGTGAACACTCAACATCCGCTCGTAACAATCAATTCCTAGGCAGACACTCGGGTAGTGCCAACCACTGCGGTGATGAGAATAGCCGAACTCCAACAATGCCTACAACCCCAGCATGCATTTTCTACTTTGTGAACCACAGCGCGTGGGTATAATTAAGTTTGGAGGCATGGGATAGGCACCAGGCTACGTGACCACTTGTTCTGGCTCCGAGTTGAGTGTTGAACGATGCTCATATTACTTGAATTTTTTGGGCGACTGCCATTGCCTATAGAAAGAAAAACTAAGGCAAGTATATTCAGTTATTAACCCAAAGGCAGCTATTCTATGTAGTATGTAACGAAAGTAGAACAATCGTTTCATGGCTCGTTTAAGAGCTTTTGTGCAAGTGTTTTTACTTGAGGAACTCTCCTGCCACGTTCTAACGTCTTATGGACATCGTGCTTGGAGACGCACGGCATAACTTCGCCATGGAATATATGAGTGACGTAGCAGTCTTCTCATGCTCGTTTGAAAAGCATTTTGAGCACCTTCGAACTATTCTTGAGTGCATGCGGAATGCTTGTTTGACAGTTCATCTAGGCAAAATGCAACTGTCAAATTCTAAGATTGAAGGGACCCAACGGATGTATGCTCGATACCTCCCCCTTATCGGGACGACTGTCAACTCCACGTCTTAGCAGAGATAGCCGACCTCCCCAGACACAAGCATGTTTCTGAGGTGGTAGCGCGGAGCATCGCCGTTGAGACAATAGGAACCAGCTACTCCGTCATTACACATATTTATACCGATGGAAGCATAAAAGACAGCTCGTGCACTGCAGCCTATGTCTCGCCTGAAGAAGGACACCACGGTAAAGGACGAATTGATATCTGCGTTGATTCCACCACTGCAGAGCTTGCCGCCATTTCGTTAGCAATTACTCAAACTCTACGACACACCAACCTACCCAACATCGCCATCTTTTCGGACTCTCGAGGCACCTTACAACAACTAAACCAGGGAACAACCATCTGGTTTCAATGGATCCCATCGCATGTAGGTATACCCGGAAATGAAAGAGCAGACTCGCTGGCAGCAGAGGCCTACTCAGACCAAAGTCCTACTATCTTTGTTCACCCGTACAACGCAGCAAAATCTCTTATAAGAACGGCAATAGAAAGCATGCACCCGTATTTTGAAACCAATTCAACACACATCCCGCTTTTGATTCCGTGGAAAAAGTTCTCCAGGTCTCAACAATCACTCCTACACAGGTTGCGAGCCGTCTGCGCTTCAACCACCAAGAGACTTCATCTCATCAGGCGCATTAAGTCTCCCAACTGCACCACATGCAACATCATCGAAGACAGAAAACACATCATTTGGGAGTGTCAGTCGCTAGAGACAGAGCGAACCACATTAACCAAAACACTGAAGGCTCTCCATGTTTCGCCGGGGGATTCCAACGCTCTCCTCTTCCCATCAGGATCCCGGTCGAGAAAAACAAATATATTGAAAGCCCTCATGGACTTTTTAGAAACGACAAACCTGTCATTCAGACTTTGAAAGTAGCATACGACATGCCTTCATACTATGGTCTCTGATGGGTCGAAGCGGCGGGTGCTTCGTTCCGTCGCCCTGATCGTGGCGGGGGCGCTCGTGCCCCTGTGGCCCTTCGGCTTCTTGAAGTCGGCGCCCAGCCAGGGAGCGCGTGCTCCGGCTGCTTTTGGGGCGGCGGTGGGATGCGACCTGTCCTTCCATTGTATCCGCGGATATACCCTTCATTTCTGTAAATACGCCCATCTCCATTATCACCTCCTACTTCCTTTCCTCTTTTTCTCCCGATCCCCGCAAGACGACGAACCAGACCCCTCCATGGGTGACTAACAATGCGTATTGAATCCCTCTTTCTATTTATTTAATTATTTTAATTTATAATAAAAGCAATATTTACACACACACTCCTTAGCTTTCCTCCTCAACTCAAAAGCAAAATGAGAAATCACGCGGTCTTGAAGTACTATGGCATTGGTACGATGACTCCAAGCTTTCACCGTCCTTCTTAAGCACCCCATGGAACTTGTTATTCTCAAGTAATGATGAGTGCCGTCACGGAACTCATTGGCCAGAAACACGAATTAAAGGGACCATGAAACGATTCTGAAATCGAATTTCATCCACCGGACGCCGTAAAAGGTGTGAAAAGAAACACAAAAACACAAAAATAGGAAGCCAAAAAAAATTCTTTGCTATAAAACTTTTAAAAGAAAACTGGACTCTTTTGCGCCTTCTTTCCTTCGAAAGCTCTCTGACTTTTCACTGCTATGCATCCGCGGAACTGCAGCACGTCAGCCGAATCCACGTCGCCTATTGGGTAAGCGCCTACCTCACCAGCACCGCGATCATAAACAATAAATAGCCGGCAAAAGTTTCCTAAAAGTTTTGTCAAATAATATTCAGATCCACATTTTGTAGCATAATTAGAGATGTGTGGCGAAAATTGCCAAATTTGATAATGCTGAGAGCCAAGCGCCATCTATCGTGTGGTAAACGAAGCTGAGAGCCAGCTCCGGAGGAACTCCATGGGACGAATATGTTGCGAATAACCGACGAATTTTGCCCGGCGGCTTTTGCTCTGCGCGTGGAATCAGCACAGTGCCTGCTACGTCGCGCGCAAAGCGAGCGTGCCGTCGGGCGGCGTTCGCCAGTTATTCATCACATAATTCGTTCCATGGAGTTCAGCCTTTACGCACGTTTTACAATCAAATCAGCATGGCCGACAGCGTCGCTTGGTCGCAACGACCAGCGAACGTTTATTTTTCTACGTGTTCTTCTCGCGCGTCCCGACTTCAAGCAGCAAGAAAAAAGTACTTGAGACAGACCACGACGAACAAGAACGCTGGATCCACGAACACCCGAGAAAAGCTACGACGGTCACGAATCCACCGACTCCGACCAAGCGAGCTGCGCAGATTATAGGCCTAGCAGGCACTCCGACTCGGCGCAGCGTTGCTTCGACGGTACTTGGCCTAGACAGTCTGCCCACGACCGGCTGGCGTGCTGAATGAAATATGCCCGCGCGACCCTTGTGGACCCTTCCCGTATTATAGGTTGATCGCTGACCTCAATTTTAGATTAACAGGTGAGATCAATCTCTTCCCCTTGTCATCTCCTTGTTTTCCGAGGTAGTGTTGACGAACACTGTCGTTGAAAAGGAACTCTCGTCGATTCTATCTTCTTGTTTTGTGTGATATAGAGCTCGAATAAACGCCGTATGGATTACCTTCGTAACACGGTATGTACACTTTGTTATTAGTATGCCATTTTTATTCTGACACGACTGCACGTCACTGTCGAGCTAAAAAAGTTCGTGGGAGCTACGTGCAATGCCGGGCCAACCTTCTTTTTCCGAGTGCCGCGTCAGTATCGAGTTGCAATCGTAAAAGATCGGTCCCGAAGCGCTCACCAACAGCGCGAATACAGCACTTCCATCAAACGCGCGCGTCCGCTCAGAGTGTGAACAGGTATTTACGTGGCTCTTGCTGACACTGTCGTAGTTCAAACGTATCTTTTTTAGCGTCGGCTCGCTCCTGCATCTCCGAGGCCGTGAAAAACGCCGCGGCGATTTGTTTCCATCTACGTCGCTTTGCAAACGACTGACACGGGCCGCTTTTTACCAACAATGACAGCTGGGTTGACTTCTGGAGTCTTCACCGGAAGACTCGCCGCACTTCCCAACAGGCATACCGGCGTATGAGACTAGTCCCATGCTGTCGCTGTAGCGCAACATATCTCATTGAATTTCGCACAGCTGCGATGTGTCCGTGGGTATCGCGGCGATGAGAGCCGTCGATTCAGAAAATACGTCGGTGACATCAGCGCAGTAAAACCTACCGGCGCACCCCCAACTCGCCGCCGCTAACGCTCCCACTCTCCTACTGCCGAGAGAACTTCCGGTTCCTGTCCCAGCGTACGTCACGACCGTCAAAATTACGCCGCAACTTGTTTTGCGGTCAGTTGGAGAGAAAGAAAAATGTCGATATTTTATTATTTTTTGTGTAGAAATTAATGAACCGAGACGAAAACGGATGCCTGTTCGGCATTCAGTGAACGTTGAAGGTTTAATGTAAAAGTTATCTGGCAAAAGTAAAAAGGTCATTTCATGGTCCCTTTAAAATATTCGTCGACGGATTGATTGTTGACGAGCGCATACGTCCTAGTGATGCAGTGCTCGTGTCTAACGCGGCTCTTTCGGTCGGCTGGGAGAACTTCCGTTTCCTTTATAAAGACATACTTTACATCACGGGCCACGTGATTTCACATGTTGGTGGCCGAGTCCGGTCGAGCCGAGGAGAAAAGTAGACGTGAGTTTTCATCTTTTTTTGTTTGCAGAACTGGAACAAATAAAACGAAAACGGATTCCTGCTCCGAGTTCTATGAACAATGAAGACGAATTTGGGCCTTCATTTGAAAAACTGATGAAAGATCATTTTATGTTCCCTTTAAAGGGATACTGAACCAAGGAACTTAGTGTCCATAATAAGTGGCGCACGTTCTTTCGACGACCCAGCAGCCGCCGGTGTGCGCGAGCACACGCAACAAAAATGACGTCAAAGACCTCCATTCGCAGTTAAGATGACAGTGAAATGTATGGGCTTCGGGCCAAAGGAGAACAATGACAAGTTTTTCATCTAGACAGTGGTGTCTGGTGTAAAAGGTAAGCGATTAATTGGTCTAACAAGCACGTAGCTTTCACTTGTAGAGATGAAAAGCCTGTATTTATTCTCCTTTGGCCCGAAGCCCATGCATTTCACTGTCCTCTTAAGCGCGAATGGAGGTCTTTGACGTCATTTTCGTTGCGTGTGCTCGCGCACACCGGCGGCTGCTGGCTCGTGGAAAGAACGTGCGCCACTTATTATGGACACTAAATTCTTTGGTTCAGTATCCCTTTAACCCGCTTGGTTTTGTAATCGACGATGGAGCGCTTCGCCCTAACGAGGACAAGCTGAAGGCCATACCAGAATTTCCTCCTCCACATGATGCAAAGAGTTTCAGCGATTTGTGGACATGGTTGTATTTTAGTGCCAGTTCATCCCCCACTGTGCAGATGTAACGCGGCCTCTAAACGAACTGCTGCGCAAAAGCGTCAGCAGGCGTTGACGGTTTTGCGCAGCAAGCGTCAACGCAGCAGGCGTTGAATGGAGGAACAAAAAATGCTCCAGAGCTATTGCCGAAAGTGACCTCAACCGTCCGTTTGTACTGCAAACTAATCCGAGCGGCTACGGTTTAGGTGTTGTGATGCTGCAAGATTTCAATGGTGTCTTACGACCCGTCGCATTTGTTAGCCAGACGTTGACAGCAGCTGAACAGAGTTTGAACTTTTGCGAGGTTGAGTGCCTAGTCATCATATTCGCCCTGCAGATATTCGATAGACCCATCCCGAAATTACGCCCTCTTCTGGCAGAGTTTGAAATACTGCACAGCTGCGTGTGCAAAAGACACCATAAAAATGGAAAACCGATCGCTTATGTATAGTTCACTTAAGAACAGTAGTATACAAGTAATAGCCTTGCCACATTAATGGTGTCTTTTGCGCACGTCACTGTGCAGGGTTTTCAGATCTGCCTGAAGAGGGAGTAGTTTTGGGTAGTGTCACTAAATAAGCTACGCTACATTAGGAAGCCTCTTCCTAATGTTGGTGACGAAAACGAAGACTAAGAAGATTAGCGCTCTAGGTTTAGCCGAGAACCAGCAATTACCCGCCTACCTTTGAATGTTCGAGAGTGACTAAATAAGCGCAGCTCATTTAGTGGCTCTAGTTTTGGGATGGGTCTATATGTATCTTGATGGCACGCGGTCTGGGATCCAGTTGGGTAATGCCACCTTGTTCTGACTTCAGTGGCAGGAGAGTCCGGCAGGACGATTGGCATGCTAAGAGCTTACGCTTCCAAAATATGACGACAACATTGTTAAGGCTGAACTCCATGGGACGAATATGCTGCGAATAACCGACGAATTTTGCCCGGCGGCTTTTGCTCTGCGCGTGGAATCAACACAGTGGCTGCTACGTCGCGCGCAAAGCGAGCGTGCCGTCGGGCGGCGTTCGCCAGTTATTCGTCCCATAATTCGTTCCATGGAGTTCAACCTTTAGAAAGCCAGGTTTAGAAAACAAAGACGCAGGCGTTTTGTCGCGCGCTCCACTCGGCAAAGATCTCCTACACGAGGATGCTAATGTCGTTGCTGGGAGAAATGTTGACTCTCGCTGGGTAACTTTGATTAGTCTAGACAACCTTTGTGCAGCACAGCGAAACGATGGATTTTGTCGCAGGGCCTCTGAGTGGTTGTCTAACGCGACCGACGTAACAAGAGAGACGCTTACATGGGTTTCGACTCGTACTTGCTGTACGAAGATGGCCTGCTTCTACGGTATGTGCCTCAGATTCACGATGGGGAGGGTGGCTCCGTCGAATACTCCATTTCGAGTCGTGATACCTCGCCGACCTCGCACATCCTTCATTCGGTACCACCATGACTCTGCCCTGACTGGTCACAGTAGTGGCTGTAAGACTTTTAAAAAGTTAAGCCGCACTGCTACTTGGCCAGGCATTCGTCAGGACCTGCTGGGGTACGCTCGCTCATGCCCGGTTTGTCAAAAAACCAAAACCGTGCAGGTCAACCCCTGGTTTCATGAATCCACTCGTGAATCGATTTCCATAAAACGTAATGGGTCCCTTGCCATGCAGTTCGCGTGGCAACCAGTACCTTTTGATTGTCACGTATCACTTTAGCGAGTGGGTGGAGTTATTTGCATTGCGATTGATGACGTCCCAGAAAATCAGGTCTTGTCTAATAGAGACGTGCGTATGCTTTGGATTTCCAGCGAAACTGATTAGTGACCACGCTACTTATATCGCGAGCAGTGTGTTCCGAGATTCGTGTGCCGAATTCGGCATATAGCACAGGCGGACGTATCTCTATTACCCAAAGACAAATATCACAGAGGTGCTGAACCGGAACTAAAATCGATGCTGATCTTACACACCGAACTTCACCGTGACTGGGACTTGAAGCTTCCTGAGCTTGCGTTCGCAATACGCACAATCGATAACCGGACTACTTGTTTTACGCCCGCTTCTCTTAATTTTGGAAAAGGCTGACTTTCCCGCTAGAAAGCGGTAGGGGTAGCAACAATCCTGGCGCTGATAGCTCTAATGGTCAGTTTACAGGAAATCTACGACGCAGGCTCAGGGATATTGTTCGTGACGTCCGAGAGAGCTCGAACGTCGCACGGCTGGAGCAGGCTGAGTAGTATAATTGCGGCCACCGGGACGTGCACTTTGAAGTTGGAATCTCGCACTCCGACGTACAAACCGAATTAGTGACGCGTCCAGAGGTTTTACAGCTTCCTTTGCGAATAGGTCGGATGATCTATATATTGCTGTACATAATGGAATAAAACAACGCAAACGATACAAAAAGGAAGAGACGAACCGGACAGGTTTATCCCGTTTATCTCTTCCTTTTTGTATCTTTTGCGCTGTTTTATTTTATTATGTACAACGATTACCAACTAGACCAGCTATCAGCCTTACTACAGGTCTATATATCAAGTACGAAAGAAGGCCTCACGCCTAACGCACACGCTCGTCCACTGAGCCTGGACGACTCGCCGTCCATGTCACCAACGTCTAACGGTATTATGACTCGGGTGGCGAACTTCTCTCACAGGTTGAGAGTGACACCAATCCGGGTAATACCTAAAAACAACTTAATTCTGCGAAGCCTCTTCCTAATGTTGGTGACGAAAACGAAGACTAAGAAGATTAGCGCTTTAGGTTTAGCCGAGAACCAGCAATTACCCGCCTACCTTTGAATGTTCGAGAGTGACTTTGAGCGGAATGTACCTTACTACGTTCTCGCGAGCTTAGCTCACCTATAGTTGAATTCGTAAAGGAAACTTCTCTGTAAACAATGACGACTGACTATGTGCTTTAACTTTGTTCACATTTTTAGAGAATGCTCTGCTGCAACAGACGAAACGGACGACCCTATATCCTCCCACCACCATCCCCCTAGGAACACCCAGGCCGTTACCACCCGACTCCAGGGCCCTACATACGCAGTCGACGGCCGTCCTACCCTCACCTGCGCAATACGGCGACCTGGGCAGCTCTGGACCCCCAGGGCCTTCCCATTGTCTGGTCGTCCAGCCTGCCCTGGGACGTCCAGCTTCGGCCCCTGATCACGGACCCCGCCGCGCAGGTCCCTGCTTCATAGGGGGACCTCACCCTGGCGTACCGGCACTCCCATGTCCCGGTCTGACAGTACATCGAGGAGGAGCTCCGGCTGCGGTGCCCACTTTGTGCGCTGCCCGAAATACACCGACGCACCCACCAGGCCGGCGCTCCTTAGTGTCCCTGAATATTCTGTCAGAGTAAAAAATTGTCTTTGTATGTTTATACAGTCTTGATGTTGGTACGCCTCAACGGGTGACCGGTCTCTTAGCTGTAGATGAGAAATTTGGCCAGTGCAATACAACCGCAAAACTGGAGTTAGCGGTTGTACTTTATGATTTTTTTCTAATGGCAGCCATGAGCCACCATATTGGGTCCAGCCAGCTTCTGCTGCAACGCTCCGGGTCGCTTCTCAGCCACTTAGCATTGAGGCGCACGTATTTTCATGGAATCACATCTTAACGTTCCGTATTTTGCGACTCCCATATGCCTGCTTGCTGTGCCTTCGGGTGCCGAAACAGGTCAGAGAACGGCAAAAAAAACTCTTCCGCTTCCTGTGAGGCAAGAACGCTAATGTGAAGTGGAGAAATGTTGGGTTTGCGATTATAAAACGAAAGAGTTCAAAGTCCACTGCAGGAAGCAAGCTTTGTGAGGTGAGTCGATTTCACTGGTCTTCTCCGCGTATTGCTCGTCGCCTTGCAGCCGATCAGGATGCTTCGACTGAGCTTGGTTCGGCACGAAGGATGCATGAAAGAATGGCTGCATGTGATCAAGAAATATAGGGCGTCTCAAGTCACCAGGTTCGATCTAAAATGGACCGTAAAGATAGACACCTGCCCGTAGCAATCTGAACTTTTTGTCAAAGGTGTATTTCTCAGTTAATATTAAAATGCAATTAAATGCAAAGGTGCAAGCGAGCTGACAAAGGACGACGAAAATAATCCCTGAAGAAGGGGAAGAACAGGGACAAAGCACAAACATAAATTTCCAAACACAGCTAGGTGACTGGTGCGCGACCGAAAAAATCCGCCTGGTCCGAGTGTCTAACCCAGGACCTCTCCATTTCCAGTGGAGCACTCTACCAACTGAGCTAACCAGGGGTTAGACGTCAGTGGAGCAAACGGGTTTTATAAGCTGCCACCAGACTAACACCAACAAGGGTGAAACTTGCAGTTTTTTGTAAGGTTATAATTATAATGCAATTGAAAGCAAAGTTGCAAGCGTGCTGGACAAGAATGACGTAAATATTCCCTGGAGAATCGGAACAAGAGGGACAAAGTACAAACATAAATCTATGAACACAGCAAGGTGACTGGTGCGCGACCGAAAAAATCCGCCTGGTCCGGATGTCGAACCCGGGACCTCTCCATTACCAGTGGAGCGCTGTACCAACTGAGCTAAGCAGGGGTTAGATGTCAGGAGAGCAAACGGGTTTTATCAACTGCCACCAGACTAACACAAACAAGGGTGAAACTTGCAGATGATTATAATGCAGTTAAATGCAAAGGTGCAAGCGAGCTGAACAAGATTGACGAAAATATTCCCTGGAGAAGAGGAACAAGAGGGGCAAAGGACAAACATAAATCTCCAAACACAGCTAGGTGACTGGTGCGCGACCGAAAAAATCCGCCTGGTCCGGGTGTCGAACCCGAGACCTCTCTAGTTTCAGTCACCTAGCTGTGTTTGGAGATTTATGTTTGTCCCCTCTCCCTGTTGTTCTCCTTCTCCAGGGATCAATTTCGCCGGTATTTCACAGGTTGGCTTTGTCTCGTAAAATTACAAAGCGTAGCTCCCTTTCCGTAAAAAATAGGACCAAGAAACTTGCCAGGGTCATTGGCGCGGGCGGTGACGCAGACGACCAAGTCGAGTTGCGGGACGCGTTTGGCGGTCGTAACCACCGTCGGTTCCATTTGTCTGCATTAACCATTTACAGAGATAGCGTTGACGGCAAACTGCCTTGAGAATCGTAATGAGGACATCATTGCTGAACTTCGCTACAAGCTTCATCTGGCCAGCAAAGCAATTGTCAAGCTATCACAAGGACTTTAATCTATGTTTTAATCTATCCTGTTCCTGTCCATTCCTGAACATCTTGTAGGAACACTAAATTACAAATAGCTCTAAGACAAGGACAGACGAAGAAGTGGACAGGACAGACGCTACCTCACAACCGTCAGTTGTGAGTTAGCGTCTGTCCTGTCCACTTCTTCGTCTGTAGTTGTCTTAACGCTATTTGTAATTTAGTATGTATAACGAACTAGCCTGCCAGAATATTTTGATCTTGTAGGCAGTTGTAAATAAATCGATAAAAAGCTTCTGCATTTTTACGACATTTTTTGAATGCTTAAAAAGCGTAAACAAAATATTCAAGCGGCTTCATGTGATGACAGAAAAAAGAGGCTAAGCTCTAAGCGATGAAGTTCGCCACTGCAATGGAAACATGGCACAGGCGACCCTCGTTGAGTGAATTATTGGTATTTCTGAATATTTAGACAGTGATAGGTGACTCATCTCAAATTGAGATATTTTACCAGTGAGGTATGTCTACTAACCTGGGTGTTTTTAGCGTAAACCACGGAGTAATGATTACACGAGTTCAACTAGACTGCTATGTAAATGATGTCGCAAACGATTTAAAGCGGCTATCAACACCGCCACAGACTTTCCTGAAAGTATTTTCGACAACGCCAACGACACGGTATGCGTAGTTATTGTACAGTGTACTATGCAAGGACCCAAAATGGCGACACTTTATGGATAAATTCCCCCTATCCTAGAAAAGTGGCGCCATTCATTGTTATGGCAAATGCTCGAGACACGTGCCGCACGCCACTTCTGGTAAACCCACTGACGTCTGAAATCTACAAAACAAAATGGGTTGTGTGTATGTTTATACAGCCTACACCTTGGTCTGCCTCAATGGGCGACACGTTTCCCAGCTATAGATGAGAAATGTAGCCAGTGCAGTACAACCGCTAGCCTGGGGTCTTTAACATGCATCACGCAGTAGTGATACACGATCGCACTCCGGTACGATGCTCATCCAGATCGAAACGGGCAGAGGTGGGGATTGAACCCAGGATCCTGGGTTCTGCAGCTTGAGCTTTTGCTCCACGTGCGCCGAGCTGGTGTGCGCTAGCGCACTCGGCCACCGATCCTTTTTTTTTTTCTTTATTGCATGGAAGCATAGACGGCGGACACATGGGTTACAGTTGCAGTTTTTAAACGAGAATGCACTGAGATTATACAAGCTTATTTAAATACATTTTCACTAACACTTTTACAATTCAGACAAATTTGCATGCCTCCTCAGGTACGCAGTGCTTACTAGACTGTATCAGAAAGCAGGAAACAAAAGGCACTTTCAAGTCGCCAGTATCATTTTAGGTTTTCCCCGAGTTCGTCAAGGACACTTTTTACGTGGTTGCACGTTTCGATAAAATTTGATTTGGTAGTCCTTGGTGGTTCAGCGTTTCTGTCTATCATGCGAGTCTTCCAAAAACTATGCATACCAAGCAAAATAAAAAACAAAAATCAGAAGCAAATGTTTCTGGGTCTTCCACAGGAAGAAAACGAATAGAGTATGCGTTGATATACAAGTCTTTTTTATAGTGCTTTGAAGTACATCCCAGAAACGGTATGCATCTGTGCAAAAAATAAAGCAATGCTGAATAGTCTCTGGCGTGTACAAAAATGCCTTTGTCATGTAGCCACGGTTTTACGGGAAGTGTGTTAGTATGAAGCTTAAAGAAAAATATTTTTGCAGGTGGGGGAACATGCATTCTGCGAACTCATTTTAAAACATCTTGGTCTGTACTATTTGGATGGTGGCTGCGGTATAAAGGGTCTGGAAATAGCGAATCTATTAGGTTATGGCAGAGCTCCTTTCTGGAAACAGTAAATAAATAATCCAAAGAGAATCGCACTTTCAAAAACTCAAAAGCCTCCACGACTTCTTTGAGAAAGCCACAAGGTCGAGGCATTGCCACGTGGACGGATGAAACAGCAAAGTCAGGGAGGAGGTCCATCAAGTGAGTTTGTAGGAAGGTCCCAATGAATGGGTGGTAAGACGTTTTGAGGAACATGAAACGTGAAACAATCTTCCGTACAAATAGGTGGGTTAAGCCTAGTCCTCCGCTTCGATAGACCGAAACAGACTGTCACACCGCATTGGCTCCCATGAAGAGGCCCATATGAAGGTCGCAAATATCCTATGAAAACGCTGAAGGTGTCCTCGGGCACAGTGAATAACCTGAAGCACGTACCACAGTTTGGCGACTAGGAAAATGTTACATGCAGTAGCACGGCCACACACCGAAAGCTGACTAGGCTTCAGCATGTCCGCTCGGCACTTAAGTTTTGTGACACTTTCTGTCCAGTAGCGTGAGCTATTTCGAACACATTCCAGAGGCGCGCCAAGGTAAGTAGTCGGCACGCCACACCACGCCATTCCTGTATAATCCGAAGGCATTGTCCCCCAAGTCCCATACAAAAGTCCACAGCACTTGGAGGTATTAACCAGCGCTCCAGCTGCTTTACAAAATTGCTGGGTTAATTGTAATGCAGCATCGATACTTTGCTTATCAACACAAAAAAAAGCTACATCATCGGTATTAGCCAGAACTTTCACTTCATAAGATAACAATTTATAATTTTTACGTCTGTACTTTCAGTATACTTAGACACATAGGTTCCAAATATAATGCAAAGAGAACGGGAGACAGGGGACATCCTTGTTATACAGATGAATGAAGGTGAATTGGTGTGGAAAGAGCACCGTTTACTATTAATCGAGTTCATGCTTCGGAATGAAATATTGTTATATCGTTAGGGAGGACCTTCCTACGTTTATGTGTTCTATGAGAGCAAACAAAAAGAAATGGCTAACACGGTCGAAAGCTTTCGTTAGGTCGATTTGAAGCATGGCCACTTGATCTTGTAAACTGTCGCAGCAATGAAGAACAGATCGCGCTACATGAATGATTGTCTGGATTGTGCGGCCTCTAATCTCGCATGTTTGATGACCTCCAACCACTCTTGAAAAGGCACATTGTAAGCGTTTAGTTAGAGTTTTCGCGAATATTTTGTAATCGACATTTCAGAGCGCTATTGGGCAATACCCTTCAACAGTCCTTAATTTATCACAGTCGGAGCTTTTTGGTATTAACACGGTGTGACTCTGGTAAAACAATAAAGGTAACCTGCCATACTCAAGTGAAACTGTGAAACGTTCAAGGAGGGATGGACATATCATCTCTATGTGTTGCTTATAAAATTCTGCTAAAAGGCCATCTGGTCCGGGTGACTTCGAGCTAGGAAGGGACTCCACGGCCTGGAATATGTCCTTGAGAAAAAACGGTACAGTAAATATTTCTGAGTCCTCATCACTCAAGCTGGACATTAGTGAAACGAGAGGCATATACTCTTCGTTTGATGAGGGGGAGTGCTGACCAAATAAGTATTGATAGTGTTGTGTGAATTCGGTCATAATGCTGTCGGTATTTCTTGAGTAAGCGCCATGACATAGCAACTCCGGAATTTCTTTTGCTAAGGCGTGTCTGCGCTCGTCATCTAAAGTCGTTTTAATAGGTTGTTCAGCCGATACAAGGCGCTGACATCTTGATCGCACGGCCGCTCCTCGGTAACGCTGAAGCTCGTGGCGTTGGAGCTCAGATTTCAGAAAGCAAATTTTCTCATGAAAACTACCTGTTTTTCTTTTTGGCATTCCAGCTCATACAGTTTGTGAAGGCTATGTGTAAGTGCACGCCTGTCAGCTTTCTCGTGATATGCCTGAATACACACACACATTCAATTGCGGTGTTTTTAGCTTCTTGCATAAAACTATCCCACTGTGCAAAAAAGAAAACGTTTGGTATTACTGCGAATAGCCATAAAATAAGTAATTAGTCGCTCATTAAAGACACTGTTTTTAAGAAGATTGTTGTCTAACTTCCACAGCGCCCATTTGGGTCTTGACATTTGTTTATCTTTCACACCTAGCCTGATAGTTTCAACACAATGGTCAGAGAAGGATACCGGCGTTACCAAATATTAAAATGTGTGTTTGAAAAGGCAACTAGACGCGTATATTCCATCGAGGCGTGGGTGGCCAGAACTTTGCAGGTGCGTGAAGCAATTGATGGACGTTCGAGAGGCACCGACATCACTTAGGCAGTGTTGGCGCACAAGATTCTCGAGAGCATTATGCCCGTGTCCCACTAGAGCGACAGACAGAAACAAACGACAGCGACAAGCCTCAAACCAGAGTCTTTCTCGATTTGAGAGGCTTTGTAGAATAAAGGAGGACTATGCTCAAACACGAGCATCATGCACGCGAGGGTATCTATGGCAGGCAATCGCTCGTGCTTACTTGACGAGCACCGAACGACTAAACGCCTGCCAAAGGTACCATCGCGGGCATGCTGCATGGGTTTGAGGCTTGTCGCTGTCTTTTGTTTCTGTCTGTCGCTCTAGTGGGACACGGGCATTACTACTGTTGTCGCGTCTCAGACTGATCGTCGAGCAGTCGTGGGCTTCGCATACACAGTTAAAGTCCCCAAACAGAACAATACATTTGCCGGTGTCAAGAAAAGCATCTAAATTTTGGAAAAATGAAAGTCGACTATACTCCGTTTCACCTTATGTTGTACCGCAGAGAAGGCTAGAAGCGCGAGCTCATAGCGTTGGGAGCTGCTCTTAACGCACGAGAGCTTGTGCCGCCGAGATGTGCCCTAGAGCAAGGAGCTCGCTCTTGTAGCCTTTCCTGCGCATTATAAGGAGATATTCACTGGGCGCCATATTTGTGGGTGATGTCTAGAGCGCATGCTCAGAACGAGCCCACATTAATAGGCTGCTAAGACCGGCAATCTTGAGGGTGCGGAATGCACGTTACAAAAGAACTGTGGAAGCTCGCCATCAGCACGCGCTCAGAAGTCATGCACACAGCTATGGCCGCCAGTGAATACTTCCTATAGGCATAAACACAAATCAGCCGCCAGTATATTCCCTCTAAGTAAATGTCACAACAGATAAAACGACCTTTAGTGTCAACCGTGTACGAGAGCGAGGTGGAGTTTAAGTCTTTTCGGAAAAACAAGAAACAACCAGCCGATAGCCCCACAGCGTGACTCGCACAAATCGTACCAGAGAGAGGAAGTAAAAAGTTCAAAGTTCGAAGAAAAGAGGCCGTTAATTTACTATAAGTGCCAACAGCCAGGACATATCGCCGCGGGCTGCCGGCGAGCAAGTGTGTCTGTTAATCTGCTAACGGAAGAGAGTGACTTGCTTCTGCTTTACACTTACGATATGATTGTGAACGGAGTCAGCTGCAAAGTGTTGCGAGACACGGGTGCAACTTTCGATGTCGTTCACCCGTCATTCGTTCAGCCAGAACATTTTACAGGTGCGTGTGTATGGATTCGGCAGGCACTCGAACCAGACACAAAGTGCTTGTCGGTAGCGAAAGTCGGAATGGAAGGCGCCTTCTGCAAGTTCTTGACGGAAGCAGCCATTTCCGATAAGCTCCCTCAGAAAATTCCTTACATTTTTTCCAACAAGTCAATGCGGGAATTACAAAATGCAGGGATGGAGCTAGACGTAAAGCCCGTCATGGTGATAACAAGGGCGCACACGAAGCGAATGCAGGAAGCTACCATGACGGAAGCTGTCGCGGTATCGGAAGGAAATGAAACGATCGAGACAGTCCGCGCCGTTCCGTCCGCGTCTGAACCAGAACGCGACAATGAGACCGCAACTTCTCAATCAAATCGAGAGCTGATAAGCCCAGTCAGCGAAAACTTTCAGCTTTTGGCGAAGGTTGATAAACACACGCTAAGAAAGGAACAGGCAGAAGATCCGTCACTGCAATCGTGCCGAAAAAAAATTGGATGTAAACGCAAAGGCAGCATTTCTTTTGTTATGAAAGACGATCTTTTGTACAGTCTGTTCAAGAACAAGCAAGGCCGTTCTTTCAAACAGCTGATAGTGCCGCAGAAGTATCGTACAGCGCTTTTGGGCTTGGTTCACAGTGACAGTTGGGCTGGTCATTTAGGAATAAATAAAACCAAGAGCAGGTTGCTAAACGACTACTACTGGCCGATGTGCTTCAAAGACTCTGAGAACTGGGTACACTCATGCAATGTTTGCCAACGAACGGGTCGACCAAATGAGAAGGTCAAGGCACCTTCGGTTCAGGTACCCATAATTGGTGAACCATTCCGTAGGTTGGTGGTACACCTTGTTGGCTCGTTACCACCAACTGCAGCAGGAAACAAGTACCTGCTGACGCTACTTTGTCCTGCAACAAAGTTCCCGGAAGCAGTCGTTTTATCCGAGCTGAGCTCTACGGCAGTCGTTAACGCGCTGCTCGGCGTCTTTTCGCGAGTGGGATTGCCAAGCGAAATCCAATGTGATCAGGGTTCGGTTTTCACCAGAGCGCTGACCACAACCTTCCTAGAGAAATGTGGTATAGCCATCCACCACAGCTTCGTGTACCATCCGCAGAGCAATTCTGTGGAGAAGTTTCACTCGGTAATGAAGCGCATTTTGCGTGTGCTTTGTTACGAAAAGAAAGCGGATTGGGACACAGCTGTTCAGGCAATGCTTTTCGCACTGCGCTCTGTCAGCCACGAGGCGACTGGATTTGCTCCAGCAGAATTGGTTTACGGGCGCACACTGAGATCTCCGTTAACCTTGTTAAAGGACAAGTTGGAAGACAAATTCGTCGACAAAACGGTCGTCGAGTATGTGCTCACCCTGTTAAAGCGCTTGCGAGAATCGCAGAAATTAGTCGAACTGAACATAAAACAAGCCCAGCAGCGTGCGAAAAAGTACTACGACAGGAACGCTCGGAAACGAACGTTTAAAGAAGGTGACAATGTAACTATTCTCAAGACGTCAAAAGCAAATAAGCTGGAAGTAGCATGGGACGGACCGGTGGTGGTGCAACAAAAGATTTCAGACACTAACTACTTCGTGACGTCTCCTGGCAAACGGAACGAGGTGATAATCTATCACTGTAATTTAATGAAGCCTTTTCTCGAAAGCACCAAGGTCGTTAGTATCGCTCTAAATGAACCTGAAGAAGTTGCCATACCAATCCCACCACTCCCATCCCCGTGCTCGCTTCCTTCTACAGAAGAGATATTAACGGGGACAACTGAAGGTGCACGGTTGAATGCACAGAAAAAGAAAGAATTAAAAGAGGTGCTAGACTCGTACAGGGCCTTGTTTAGCCCGCGTCCAGGTAAAACTAACCTGTTACAACATGACATCGAGTTGACCTCTGACCAACCTTTCCGTACAACGAGTGCGTAGAATTTAACCCCGTCATGAAAAGCTGTTGAATGAATCCGTCCAAAACATGCTGAACTTGGGTATAATTGAGCCTGGAGAAAGTGATTACATCTTTCCGATGTTCATTGTCGAGAGCGCCGGTAAAGAACCGCGGCCATGCATAAGCTACCGCAAACTCAACGCGATAACTAAGACAAAAGTGTTTCCCATCCCGAATGTTGAGGCACTCATTGAAAAAGTGTCGGCGGCGCGGTACGTGTCAACACAAGACCTCGTGCGGGGCTATTGGCAAGTGCCTCTCACGGAGAACGCTAGTAGGCTGCAGCTTTCATTACCCCTCTCGGAACGTTCCGCCCGCTTGTCCTTTCTTTTGGACTTAAGAATGCGCCCTTTGTTTTTTTCAAGCTAATGAGCAAAGTCCTCAAGGGTGCCGAGTCTTTCGCAGTTCCCTACCTCGATGACGTGGCTATTTTTTCCAGCAGCTGGGAGTAGCACTTGCAGCACGTACAGGAAGCATTCGCTAGAATACAGAAAGCATTATTAACTCTGAAAATGGCCAAATGTCATCTCGCCAAGGCTGAAGTTCAGTATCTGGGCCACGTTGTGGGCCAAGGGAAGCGACGCCCGTCCGAAATAAAGGTTACGGCCATAAAGAATTTTCCTTTGCCGAAAACAAAGACGGACATCTGTTCTTTCATCGGTTTAGCTGATTATTACCGAAATTATATTCCTAATTTTGCACACATCGCTGGCCTACTCACAGACGCTCTACGCAAGGCAGAGCCAAATGTCGTGCGCTGGACCGAGGAACGTAAGAACGCCTTTCTCGAGATCAAGGAGCTTTTAGCGAGCGATCCTGTGCTGGCTTCACCAGACTACACGCGCACCTTCATAGTGCAGTGCGACGCGAGCAACCGTGGTTTGGGCGTTGTCCTCAGTCAAGTAAACGAGAAGGACGAGGAACATGTAGGGACAGAACGAGCGGGTTGGTAGGGATAATTAAACTTGAGGAAGAAAACGAGAAGGGACGGACAAACACAAACTTCCAGAGGAAACGAGGAACATCTTGTTGTATACGCCAGCAGAAAACTAACAACAGGCGAACAGGCATACAGCACAGTAGAAAAAGAGTGTGCTTGTATGGTTTGGGCTATCGAAAAACTGTTGTGCTATCTGAAAGGATCTTCATTTATTTTCGAGACCGACCACTGCCCTCTCGTGTGGCTTAATCAGATGTCAAACAAAAACGGTCGTTTAATGAGGTGGAGCCTGGCACTCCAACAATTTTCTTTCACAAGAGCAAATTTCACGCCAATGCCGATTGCCTGAGCCGCAATCCTTAGTGTTCCTCTAGTTCTGCGAGAAAGTCCCCCAGAAATTTTTTTTGTCCGAATTTTTAGTTGACGATTTTGCGATGTTGAGGCTTATGACTGCACTTAAATTTGTCAAGAAAGTGCGTTGCATTATTCTGCTCCTAATGATTTCAAGGGGTCTGGTCTTGCTGAGTTGTGGCGCCGGATTGCTTCCGATGCCGTTTCTGCCGCTCGTCTCCCAAGTCATTTCAGCACCTCGGCTTTCTGCTTTCGGGCCCGAGCTGCAGACTGCCCAAATATCTGGGTCCTTTCCGGCTGCCCTTTTCATTCAACCCTAGTCCTGCCACTTCGAAGCTTCGGAGGCACAGCGGCGTCTTGCGCTTCAGCACCCTTGCCCGAGAACGGAGCGGCGTCTTGCGCTTCAGCTCCCATGCCCGAGAACGGAGCGGCGTCTTGCGCTTCAGCACCCTTGCCCGAGAACGGAGCGGCGTCCGCGCTTCAGCACCCTTGCCCGTGAACAGAGCGGCGTCCGCGCTTCAGCACCCTGGCCCGAGCTACCCTTCCAAGACCTGGCGACTGGCCTTCTAGCCTGGTCACTTGCCCACGACTCGCAAGCGTACTTCTATGGAGTCGTCATCTACCAAGGCCTTCAGCGTGCTACATGCCTGTCTCCTACTTCTCCAGGAAGCACGGACTACGTCGAGGTCAAACGGCCGCAACTCAGCTCTCGCCATTTGGATGCTTCGGCAGCTCCTACGTCTCCAGTTACTCAAGAGGCGTCAGCCTGTTGATCAACTTCCGAACTGGGTAGCATTGGCCGAGCTGTAACAATTGCGGTACTATGCTACGCTTCGCTTTTTGATACGATTAGTTGGTGCGGCGCGATATTGCCCTTCTTTCTTTTTGTCTGGTACTGATTGGATACAGGATCCGTAAAAGCGAGCTTGCTTTTATAATAGAGACAGATCGTTCTTCCAGCAGAGAGAGATTCTGTCTGTTCCTTCGGCAGCCGTTCCGTCGTCGAACCGCCGGAAACGTAACAACCTGTGTAGAAAAGGCTCGTGCGCCCTTGGTGTGGCCTCCTTCGACTTTATCTTTGTCTCCTGAATCGCAACAAAGTCCAGCCGCTCACGTTGCAAGAGCCGACAAGGTTGCACCTGTCTCGCGCGAGATCTTAGACCTCAGACTATTTAGTGTTGTGAAATTTAGGGGAATTTTCTTAGCTTGCTATCCGTCTTCATAGAGGCCGCATTTAAGCGTCGTGAACGTCACTCGCCACATTTTAGGTAGCTCCTGGCTCCACGTTCGGCTTAGCATGGGACCCAAATGCTTTCTTTTTGACGACGTCTCTGTCGCTAACACGGTTGCGTAGTGTTGAGGACTCGCTTGAACACGAAGGTGCCTCTATGACAACCGGTGCTCAGCTTTAGGTGAACAATTTAGCCAGTGCAGTACAACCGCTATTCTGGGGGCTTCAACGTGAACCCCGCAGCAGTGATGCACGACCACACGCCGGTACGATGTTCATCCAGAGTGAAACGGACAGGGGTTGGGATCGAACCTAGAATCGGGTGAGCAGTACGCACCGAATACTACAGTTAATACAGTTGGAAGTTAGTGAACCTCAATAGGCGTCAGTGCTGTCTCAGCTGTAGATGAGAAATTTAGCTGGTGCAGTACTACCGCTAGTTTGGAGCCTTTGATGTGCACCACGCAGTTGTGGCGCACGACCGCAAGTCGGTACGATGCTCATCCAGATATGAGCACATGTAATCATCCTTCAAATACACAAGAACATTCATTTTTGTGTCCTCTAGGTACGGTTATATTGCTGAAAATCTGCGCTGCATTTACAGGTGCTTCATGGGCTGGTAATTTCCTGCTCTTGTTCCCTTCGCCGACGCTGCGTGCGCTCGTGCCCGGTCAATTAGGCAGCGGCCGGTTTGCCCGATTTAGCATTTTCCCCAGTTTAGGGGTATATTTTACACGACAACTGTTCGGCACGTGTCGTCCTGTGGGCAACGTTGCCTGTTTTCTGGTTTCTTTTCATTGACTGTCCGGCACATGGAAAACGCTTTGTTGGGAGCCAAGCATACGATTTGGACGTCTTTTCTTCCTCCAGTCTTTCGACGGCGCGACCGTAAACGAAAAGTTTCCCCGCTAAGTTTACGAAAAAAAAAAAAAATTGACATTACGTACACCCGTGCACCCATCCAGATGCCCGGCTAAATTTAGCGAAAAAAATTGGCATCACGTGACATATGAACCAAATCAGCTTCCCGGGAATTAATTGATGTTACGTGACCTATGCACCAATTCGGTTTTCATTTTAAATTTAGCGGCACGTGTTTTAAGCACGAATTCAGTTTCGTCGCCAAATTTGACCGAAAAACTGATGGGACGTGACCTATTCACCAGTTCAGTTTTCCCGCTAAATTTAGCGGCAAAATTGACGTCACAGGACCTACCGTTACAAAAACTGTGGTGCTTTCCTGTTGAAAGGCGCTTAAAAAATCACCAGAGGATATAAAATGACAACAGCTTTTCCTTCTGACTTTCTCAGGGTTTTCTGTTGATTTTCTTTCGAATATTGGTCCCCTTTATAATAAAGGTCAACAGACTTTATGTCGCCTCTAATACACGTTTTTTGTAGCTTTCGAATCGAAAAACTACAACTGTTTAAAAAAACATAAATGCTATACACCTTAGCTATTCAACAAAGTTTTGGAGGCTAACTACGACTTTCCACTTTGCTCGAAAGTAGCTGCCGCAAAATACCGTAAAAGAATAAAACAACACGCGAATTTTGTTTTGTTTTATATTTTGATTTTGGTTAAAAAAATGGTGTCCCTACGGTTTTCGAACTCACTACATACGTCCCACCAATACATATCGAACGAACACAAACACCATGAAGCACTCAACACCTGAAACACTCCCGTTGTCTCGTCGACAGCTTTATAAAGCCTACATATTGAAGGTAATCATCTGACCGGTGACCACCTCAGCACTTATTAATGGTCCAAGTACCGAACTCCTTATCGAGAGGGTGTGTTTCGAAAATCGTGGACTCTATCTCTTACTAAAGAGCATTGGTACAACTAATAATAATTCGACGCAGTGGCTAAAACAGCGTCCACAAAAAAAGCTCCTAGAAGAAATGCTATCGCTTCTCTGCATAGCACCACTCGGAACGAAGCCAGTTGAGGCAGTTGCTCTATATTAAAATAGTTATTCTGCTTTTCTTTACTAGTTGACTAGTTTAGTAGGGTCAGTAAAGTCACTACAGTCACTTTCAAAGTGAAAACGGCATGGCGTGTCTTTCGAACGCCTGAACCCCAGCACGCGCTCCGTGCCTTCCGTGGAGCTTTGATTGCACGCGCGCGCTCAAGGTGCGCGAGAGGCCTAAGCGTTGTCGAGGGTAGAAGGCTCTCGCTGGAGACGGGACAACTGAAGCTCCTCCCTACCGTTCTCATCTTGTCAGAGACTATTGAGAAACTTAGTGACTTTTAACATTTAGTCTATACTTCGTCTCATCCTACGATGGACTATAGGCCAAAGCAATTGGCCGCCAGGCCCAATCCCGTTCCACGCTATACGATGACACGCTTAACATTGATTAGGGGTGGACGAATAACGCTTCGAATCCAAAAGCGCCGCATCATTTCTATAGCTTTGACGCTGCAAAGAGCCTATATGTCGTGGCTTTCTTTGCGATGTAAAATTCTTGAGTCACTCAGTGCTCTTCGACTCGGGCCACTGTCCACCCATGCCCTGATCAGTGATCCGAGACGCGGGATCCGATACGTGCATCGAAGCGAAATACCGCACAATTTCGAAGGGGCTCGTAATTGGATCTGGCGGTCCGTAGCATTTGCCTTTAGTCCATCGTAGGGTGAGACGAAGTATAGATGTAGTATGTTCAACAAAAAGTCAACAGAAAGTATGTCGCTTTTTTATTGACACTAGCTACAAAGTCAACTGAACAATTTCCACAAGAAGTAAACAGAACGCCTGCAGTCTTTCTGATGACAATGTCAGCCGGAAGTCAGCACAGGAGAAAATAACATAACGTTAATTTAAAGTCGACAGCTTTTCTTTTGACTCGGGCTGAAGAAAATCAGAAAAGTTTCAACACAAAATTAACGAACTTTCTGTTGACCATGTCAACAGGAAGTCAAAGTCAAAAGTAAGTAACCAGAGTCAATAAGAAGTCAACATGTTTTTTTAAAAAAAGTCAGCAGGTTTTTAAAAAAAGTAAAAGATTATTTTTAAAGGGGTAGGCACCAATATATTTCCCCGCTAAATTTAGTGAAAAAATTGGCGTCACGCGACCTATGTACCAATTTTACCAATTTATTTTCCCCGCTGAATTCGGTGAGAAAACACATCACGACTTTAAAATAATTTATTCGTCAACAGCGTATTGACGCTAAATCAACGCAACATAATTTCAATATCCGATCACCGTATGACGCACGATTCGTGCAATGTCAATCGATCGTCATCGTCATATCGTGAAATAAGCGGCACAGCTGACGCTGTCTAAACGCATCACGTCGTCTAATCGTCGCGCAATCTTTTTTTTTTTGTCTGTGGGCGACTCAATGAATGTACGGTATTACCGCGATGCCAACAGTGTTGTCCAGGATCGGGATTCACTCACGAACTACTTGCTAACGAGTCCATCAAGTTCATTGACCTCGCACTAGAGTTCACTAACGTGTGTGCTGGAGGTATAAGCCGCGGTCGAGCAAAGGTTTACTTTAATTTAAATCTAGGCACTCAAAAACCATAAAAAGAAGTGTTGCCAACACACCCATCCTACCCGCACTAAACAAGTCGTGTCAGCGACAGGCAGAGAAGTTTTCAAAAAACAATCTCACGGCTACGCGATTGCAGATATCCGGATGATCTCCTAGGATCCGTCTGTGAAAAAGTATGCAGGAAACTATTTCAAAAATCGGCAGAAACAGAAGTACATGAGCAGATGACTCAAAAGAACATCGCGGTGGTAGCGCGCACCAATGGAGTCACCCATAGACTAAAAAAAGATCACAAAAAACAAAATGTCCAGGTCGTGTGCTCAGCTTCCAGCAAAGCGTATTCTATAAGCCCAAGAGTCAATAAAAAAAAACCAACAAGAAAACATGCAACATTGCAACATTGGTTGCATGCTGCGAAATGCAACATGCAACCAAACAGGTGTCGTATAAAATATACCACTATCCTGTGGAATACGCTACATCGGGCAAACTGGCCGCTGCATTAGTGACCGGGCAGGAGAGCACGCAGCGTCGCTGAAGAGAACAGGAGCAGTGCGTTTACCATCCCATTGCCGCGCCTGCAAATGCAGTGCAGATTTCCGCACTATAACCATCCTTGGTTGACACAAGGCTTGTGTCCTCCAAGGATGGCTATATTTTTTATATATGCATGAGCATCATACCGACGTGCGGTCGTGTGTCACAACTGTGTGGTGCACATTAAAGGCCACAAACTATAGCAGTAGTACCAAGGTATATGTACATGGGTAGCGAAGCTTCGGCCAAAAAGCGGTTCAAAACAAATTGCCAGTGACATCGGCCTGGAGGGTCACGTGAAGGATGCGATTGAAGCGCGACTAGGAGAGGTTGGGACAAACATTATTAAAATTAATTAGTTTGCGACTAGAAGTATAATCATTTGTATTTTTAAACAAGCTGAATATAATTATTAGATATTACCAATCATATTTGGCGCGCTATAAAATTAAAAACTGTCTTTGTTTTTGCTAATAATATGCATACTTCTTAGTAGCGTCCTCTGTACGCCACTAGCAAAAAGGCCGGCTAGCAATAGCGATATCTGCACTTCTTTGTATACCTTGTGGCGCGCGGAAAGACAGGCTGCTGACGTCCGTCTGCTTGCTTGTGTTTGGGCCTCCACGTGCTCTTCGCTTTTAATTGTTTTAGCGGCAGTTAACACCGTTTGGGAAGTTTTGTTGTTTGCTCGGGCGTGATTAGCCCAGTTACTTGCGCGTGACGGTGCGCTTGGACCTTGGACACTACTGCCTCCAAGGGGCTCAACGTGCGATGATGAGCACAGTGCGATACGCAAAGATACGGTGCTCCGTGGAAGTGTGTGAAAGCGACACCCGGACGGCTGGCATCTCGCTGCACCGGTTTCCCCTCGACTCTCGAAGGTGAGACTTAGCTACTGTCAGTAACGTGCCTGCTGTGTGATGTCATGCCCCCTTGTTTGGTCTTCTCTTAACTCTTGTTAGTTTTACCTAAAACTATTAGGGTTGTCTAGATGTGCACAAGAAACTACACCTGAAGGCGTAATATGTTGTACTAGGAATGTTGACTTCGCAGCGTTGTGTGCCGTCATTATAAAAATGCCCACGATATTCAAATTTACCTGTACCGGCCTGGCTCTGAGGAGCCTAGTGTCGTGATCATCGGCGTGGTTATCAGTCGTACAACACAGATATATAGTAGGGCATCTGTGCGTAAGACTCGTGTTTTTACTTTTCATGATGTACACGGAGCGTTGGTTTCATGCATTTGTTAATGTCCTTGCTCTGATTTGCTTTGGTTTGTGGACATTTTGGCTACATTTTCTTTTCGTAAGTATTCACGGCACCCACACAGCACCATGCGTTATCTGCAGGCGCGAAGCCTGGGATCGGTTCTGCAACAACCGAAGTCTATAGTGGAAGACTCCATGGCAGCTACGAGACAGGGTCGTTTGATTCTTACATTTTGAGGAGTCAGCGTTCCTGCGTCCTGGACACCTCCGTCACAATGCGTTGCCAAGTGTGCTTCCCACAAAAGGTAAGCAGACCAATAAACCTTCCGTGCACTTTGTGATTAGAGAATGGTTAACCCGCTCTTAGAAAAATAGTTACCACAGGGGGCTGAAATATTGCTTCTGTGGGCTCATAACATTTTTATATTATTTGCAGAGACAACACATGGCGACCTTTCCAGCAGAAGCTCTCCAGGTTCAGCAGTTGTGCATGGTGAGCTTTTTCATTGTAATTAACATAAAGTGGCAGCAACTGCCAGCACCACTGTATTACCTCATGGTCTTCATGAACATGAGGTAATACAGCTTCATGACCTTCATTTCGCAATAGAACTAGGTGAGATTAGCTGGCAAAAGCTGGTAGAACATGGTCAGAGGTACTGCTAGAAGTTCATTTCAGGCCCGTTTATAATGACATGTTTTATTTGAGGTGACATAATCAACGTCAATATCGGTCCGCAGAGCATCTTTTGCCATGCCGACACCCAGGCTTTCAAAATAAAGCTGCTCATTAAATATAGTGATTTACATTTTGTGTTAAAATAGGCGAATTCACCATATATTTGCAGAGGTGAGTTCGCCACCCTCATCGAGCTACACATCGGCAGTTCAGACTCGCGTAGTTTCTGTGGTCACCCTGACGACCGGTCTTCCGAAATGGAACTTTCGTGGGAATAAGGTGATTTTCCTTGTCGTGTGTTAGAATAGACACATAGGAAGGAACTCCACTACTATTCCATGACTAACTTCACGCTAAATTTGCAGAGAGGAGTTCGCCAACCTCATAGATGGCGCTAAAGCAGCCCCATGGGCCGCCATTTTTTCGACATGTGGGCTTCTATGGAAGCTTCGCTACCCATGTACATGTACCTTGGTAGTACTGCACTAGCTAAATTTCTCACCTACAGCTAGACACCAGACGCCCATTGAGGCTGACTAACTTGCGACTGTATGAACTGTAGGGTTCGGTCATAGCCTCCACTATATTGACAAAGCCTGGCAGATCGCCACGAGACGCGGCCGCCGAAAGTGAAAAAGTAGAGCGGCAGACAACGATTCATGTAACGAGCGCCCCGCTGCGGCGAGGCGCCGAAACACACTATATATATATTTTTTTTCCTTTTGGCGAGGGTAAATAGAACGCCACCCCTTCCCCGTTCCTCCGTTTCGGTTTCGACTGTTTCGTCTGCGCTCAAAATTGTGCGGCAAGCTGCCGCGGCTGATTGATTACAGATTACAGATATTGATACACGGGAAATGCGCCGAAAGGTCAGTATCCCCTGCTTGGAGTTTTCGGCGTTGCATGCGCCATAGGCATAGGACGACGAGGCTGAGCACGCTGACGACGTAGCCTCCGCCACAAACCTCGGCGGCCGCAATCGCCGTAGCCTCGACATCAGCAGCCAGTCGCATCAGTTTCTCCCGAGCAAACAAATGTGTTTCGGGACCTCGCCGCTCAAAAGCTGTGCGCTCACTACCAGATTCGATTAGAGTTCCTGTATTAGCGGCGAGATGTTTTGGTGGCACCCTCCTATGGTTCCCCCTTGTGACGTCATTACCTTGCAAACAACAAGTTCGATGGTGCTTGTTATTAGCATGGTGGAAGCTTGAAATCATTGCGCTCTCAAAGAAAACACTGCCAACACCGTCGAAATTAAAGTTCTTTCATTCCTCTTATTTCCGTCGATGATAAATCCCCTTTCCGACGTCATAGTCAGCGTTCGGCCAATCGTGGAAGGCCGACCACAGCGACGCTTTCTGTCGCGCACGGGGCTATATTGGAGTCAGGGTTGCGCGTTCATCTCCGTAGCGCCGTCTTTCCTGCATGGCATGTTGATCCCGCTCGTCACGTGACTGAATTCGGCGAATAGCGGCGCCGCGCGTTCGAGGCGCGCGGCGTGCTCAAAAGCAGGGGAACGTACGCCGGGGCGCGTGCAACGTCTACTTTCCTGCGCGGAACTTGATCTGGCTCGTCACGTGATCGGATAACGGCGAATAGCGGCGCGACGGCACGTGGAAAACAGACGCGCAACTCTGGCTCCCGTAGGGAGCCTATTAGCCCCGTGCGCGACCGAAAGCGTCGCTGTGGTCGGCCTTCCACGATTGGCCGAACGCTGACTATGACGTCGGAAAGGGGATTTATCATCGACTGAAATAAGAGGAATGAAAGAACTTTAATTTTGACGGTGTTGGCAGTGTTCCTTTGAGAGCGCAATGATTTCAAGCATGCACCATGCTAATAACAAACACCGTCGAACTTGTTGTTTGCAAGGTAATGACGTCACAAGGGGGAACCACAGGAGGGCGCCACCAAAGCATCTCGCCGCTAAAGCCTGGTTCAGACAGTTGCGTTTGACTGCGTTTGACTGCGTTGCGGCTGCGAGAAACCAGGACATCCCTGCTGCTTATATCGCCTTCCAAGATGATTCTTGAATTGGATTCCACGCTTCATACGAAGCACAGATGTGCCGGTGACTCGCTTTCGGTTCTCGACGCAACGCAGTCAAACGCACTAAAACGCAAGTGTCTGAACCGGCCTTAATACTTTTCCAAAAAAGAGCGTGTGGCCGGTGCCATTTTGAGTGTTCGTTCGTATGGCGAGTGCTTTGCTCGCTTTTCGAAGCGACGAACACACACGTGCTTGACTGTGAAGATCGCACGCTGGACTGTGATTTTCTAAACATTAGAAATGTCTATACAGGAACCCTAGATTCGATTAAAGCCCCTTCATGTATGAAAAGTAGCGCAAAGTGGGTCAATAGACCCGTTGCTCTCGGGCAGGGGGCGCGAGCGCGTCCGCACGACGCGACCATGTTATGCTGGCAGCACTATCCAGGCGGCGCTGTAACGTTCGATTTTGCACGTCCCACGTTCGAATGCAAGCGTCTGTCAGCATCTGTAGACGCGTGATAACAAAATGTCTAAAAAATAAAAACTAAAATAAAAAAAAGAAAGAATTGTGCAGCTCGCGGCCTCAGCGTTCCATTAAACATTCCTTTCAGCTTTATTATTTTATTGCTTTCTTTCATTGCTTCCGTGAGCTCGTATGTTTCACTTTACGTGATAGCGAAGCCGAAGCTTGCAAAAGCACGTTCGTCTGAACGATGCTTGCACTGCACGAGCGCGCGTGCTTGGCAGGGACACTGAAAGCTCGGAGCTCGCTCTTGTAGCCTCTGCTACGCTGGCACTTAGAATGGAACGGAGTATAAAAAAAACTGTAGTGGGGAAGCGTATAGACGCACGTTCGAAACGCGAGCCAAACATTCTATTTTCCTCGCCTGGAGCGCTGCTCAAAACTTGAGAGCTACGGGCCTATACACGACGTGCAACGTGCAGCCCTTGGGAAGATCATGGCGGCACAGCGCAGCACTGAGCTATACTCCGTTTCACCTTATGTTGTACCGCAGACAAGGCTTGAAGCGCGAGCTCATAGCGTTGGGAGCTACTCTTAACGCACGAGAGCTTGTGCCACCGAGATGGGCTCTAGAGCAAGGAGCTCGCGCTTGTAGCCTTTTCTGCGGTACATCATAAGGTGAAACAGAGTAGATTTCAGATGCCATGTTTTCCCCAGAAGTGGCGCGCGGCAAGTGTCTCGAGCATTTCTACAACAATGAATGGCGCCACTTTTCTAGGATAGGGAGGCTTTAGATTCGATTCCCCGAGAGATGCTCTGTGCTACCAGATCCTGGCGCTCTAAATCTGCGACCGGGCGCTCTATGGCACCGTCGTTGAACAGCCAGTCTTTGTGAGTATAGAGGAGGCTATGGTTCGGTGCGTAATGCTCACCCGATTCTGGGTTAAATCCCCACCCCTGCCCGTTTCGCTCTGGATGAACATCATACCGGCGTGCGGTCGTGTAGCACTACTGCTTGGCTCACGTTAAAGACCCCTTGCTGGTGGCTGTACAACACTTGCTAAATTTATTATCTACAGCTGAGACTCCAGACGCCCATTGAGGCTGACTATACTTCGTCTCACCCTACGATGGACTAAAGGCAAAAGCGATGGACCGCCAGATCCCATTACGAGTCACTTAGAAATTGTGCGGTATTTCGCTTCTATGCACGTATCGGTACCAGCGTCTCAGATCACTGTTGAGGGGACGGGTGGACAGTGGTTCGAATCGAAGAGCACTGAGTGACTCAACAATTTTACATCGCAAAAAAAGCCACGAATTATAGGCTCTTGCAGCGTCAAGGTTACAGAAATGATGCGGCGCTTTTAGATTCGAGCATTATTCGTCCACGCCTAATCAATGTTAAGTGTGTCATAGCATAGCGTGGAACGTGATTAGACCTGGCGGCCCGTGGCTTTGGCCTTTAGTCCATCGTAGGATGAGACAAAGTATAATACCCAATCCACACGGCAGCGTAAAGGTACTTTTACCTTAGGTCTCTTAGCTGAAGGTACCTGTAATAAACGGCGATCTTGATCACACGATAAATAAACGGAGAACTTTAAGTTGATCTCGATAGCATTCCTGCTAAACCGTGAGAGGAGCACGTGATAAACAATTATTCCTAGAAATCGATTTGACGTGCAGTTTTTGGTTATTGTGTGTGAAATATAACATTTAAAACCTAAATATTATTTGTGTTTGCTTTTGCGGCACTTTATTTTTTTTTTCTCTTAGACTAAGGACGCACCTAAATGAGTCTTGCTTTAAAACATCCGACCCGTCTGGCCACACTGGCCCTAAATCACGTGCCCTAAATCATTTGCGTTTTCGAGTTTCCATTCGGAGTTGGGCGGCCTTTTTCTGTTTAGCAGCTCTAGTTTTCCGCAAAGTTCTCACTGAAGCAGCTGAATAGTGCCCGGCTAGAGTTCCTGTATAGGCTCCCTACGGGAGCCAGAGTTGCGCGTTTGATTCCACATGCCGCGTGCCGCCCTCGCCGCTATTCGCCGAGATCCGATCACGTGAGGAGCCGTATCAAGTGTCGTGCAGCAAAGTAGACGTTGCACGCGCCCCGGCGTACGTTCCCAGGCTTTTGAGCCCGCCGCGCGCCTCGAACGCGCGGCGCTGCTATTCGCCGAATTCAGTCACGTGAGGAGCTGGATCCACATGTCATGCGTGAACGCGCAACTCTGGCTCCCGTAGGGAGCCTATACAGGAACTCTATGCCCGGCATAGACGAACCACGTCAGAGTCTCACGGTTACGCCAGTCACGCCATCGAAAGAAATGGACGACGATGAGGTTAAAGGTCCTGGGCGGGAGAGTCGGACGTCTCGTCTAAAACCTCGAAAAAGAGCCCGCAGTGGCCCATCGCGTTCGGGTTCGTAGCAGACATTGTTTCCCACGTGCCACCGCCACCACCTGCTTGCTGGAGTACGCGTTCCTCGGTAATGTAATATTCCATCACATTTGTGTAAACAATCATTTCATAATTTGCTACTCATATATATATTCCATTTGTTATAATGCATTAGACAGGATATATTTATAGATATCTGTGATTTTTATTCTGAGTTCGTGGGTCCTGCAGCTGCAAAGGGAGCTTGGCGAGCTCCGTTTAACACAGGACCTCCCTTAGCGAAAGGTATATTTATGCACCGTGTGATTACAATATCAAGCTCCCTTTACTACAGGTACCTGTGCCAAAGGTACCTTTACGCTGCCGTATGAATCGGGTATAACTTCCGGCTCTATAAACATACAAACAACATTATTATTATGACACAAGAATGCCTTTGGGCGTGATATCTTAGAAGCTATGATCATTAAAGAAAACGAAAACGGATGTGTCAGCACAACCTTCACCACAGTAGGCAAAAAAAAAAAAAAAGAGAAACAGTTTTTGCGAGTTTGCGCATCCCCATTAGCCCCGAGAGCGAACACAAGCGTCGCTGTGGTCGGCCTTCCACGATTGGCCGAACGCTGACTATGACGTAAGAAAGGGGATTATCATCGACGGAAATAAGAGGAATGAAAGAACTTTAATTTTGACGGTGTTGGCAGTGTTCCTTTAAGAGCGCAATGATTTCAAGCTTCCACCATGCTATTTACAAACACCATCGAACTTGTTGTTTGCAAGGTAATGACGTAACAAGGGGGAACCATAAGAGGGCGCCACCACAACTTCTCGCCGCTAATAGGCCCGTAGCTCTCAAGTTTTGAGCAGCGCTCCAGGCGAGGAAAATAGAATGTTTGGCTCGCGTTTCGAACGTGCGTCTATACGCTTCCCCACTACAGTTTTTTTTTATACTCCGTTCCATTCTAAGTGCCAGCGTAGCAGAGGCTACAAGAGCGAGCTCCGAGCTTTCAGTGTCCCTGCCAAGCACGCGCGCTCGTGCAGTGCAAGCATCGTTCAGACGAACGTGCTTTTGCAATCTTCGGCTTCTCTATCACGTAAAGTGAAACATACGAGCTCACGGAAGCTATGAAAGAAAGCAATAAAATAATAAAGCTGAAAGGAATGTTTAATGGAACGCTGAGGCCGCGAGCTGCATAATTCTTTCTTTTTTTTTTATTTTAGTTTTTCTTTTTTAGACATTTTGTTATCGCGCGTCTACAGATGCTGACAGACGCTTGCATTCGAACGTGGCACGTGCAAAATCGAACGTTACAGCGCCGCCTGGATAGTGCTGCCAGCATAACATGGTCGCGTCGTGCGGACGCGCTCGCGCCCCCTGCCCGAGAGCAACGGGTCTATGAAATTCGAAAAATGAAGAGGGATTGGTCGCTGAGTGGAGCTAGCGCACACACCCTCGGAGCACGTGGAGCTAAAGCTCGTGCCGCAGAACCCAGGATCCTGGGTTCATTCCCCACCCCTGCCCGTTTCGATCTGGACGAACATCGTACCGGCTTGCAGCCGTGTACCACTACTGAATGGTGCACGTTAAAGACCCTAGGCTTGCGGTTGTACCGCAATGTCTAAATTGCTCATCTACAGCTTAGACACCAGGCGCCCACTAAGGCAGGCTAACTTCCGGCTCTATAAAAACACAAGAATTTTAGAAAAATAATGTGAGCATATACAGAGTATGTGTACGATGAAATGAAAAAAGGAGTATTAACGGAAATGGATAAAGACGAACAAGTGTGAAAATCACGGTTCATAGTCAGCGGTGTGCTTGTTCCTTCCATCTCTTTGTGTTAGTCTAATGTTCAAGCTGATCTCCCTGTGCTTACGCAGTACTCGTTTCCGACACGAGCTTAGCCGAATTCACGCCGAACACCGACGCAGTCCTCATGTCCAACACATGCTCACTGTACGTTCCCAAAGAATGGTGGACTCGGATAATAGACTACTTCCATACATCCGTCACCGCGCGCGTTGCATTCTGGGAACCGTGTGGGCCAAAAGTTGAGCGCGTATGGTTTTTGCTTCCCACTCATTCCCACAATGCATTACGTGGCATTACGCCGCGATGAGGCACTTGGAAGTTTAGAATACGTCTATTGACGCAATAGACACTGTACTCCGTCGTCACCGTAACTTGCTTGGCAAACTGCGAAGGCCACGTTCCCAGTGAGCCAATCAGGGCGTCGGAGGTGGACACGTGACTATACGCTATTTTTTTATTTGCGCGGGGAGGGAAAGAAAGCCTTTGTACGGATTTTCGGTGACGGGCAAATTTTCGACGGAGACAAAAGCGACGTCTGGGACTCACAAATGAGAGTCCGGGTAAGAAGGAAGTTTCTCTTTTCCTTATCTCTAACTGCTTCGGTTATGCCAGTTATGCTTTCGCCCCTATGCGTTTGCTAAGGGCTGTCACGTGCTCTATCTCCGTAGCTCTGATCGGCTCGGAGGGGACTTAGCGTTCGCTCTTTGCTACGTTACGATGAAACCGATTACAGATGGCGCGCTCTTTTGAAAAGGGTCTGTTGTAGTGTCGTGAGTGAAGAACATCGCAGGTTGGTGTTCACGCACGTTTCCTTTCTTTTCTTCGGTCACCCTTCCGTCAGTTGTTTCCAGCCCGAGGACTCGCGAGATGCTTGGAAAGAATAATTTGGGTATCCTTAATTACTCGGCACAGTTTCCGGAAGATCGCGACAGGTAACGAAAAGGAAAGCAAGTCGCCGAGTATACAGTTCAACCACAGCGTCGGTTTTCCCTAATTGCTGGCGGACGCTGAACCCGCGGATGTGATCCCTAGAACCTACGAACCATGGGGAAGCTCACTTCCTTCCGTACCATTAATATGACGCGCGTGACACAGGACCGTGCTCCGCCACCTAATTACCGGGGAGGTTCCGGCATGCTTGCGAGTCGGAGATAAAAACAAAAATAAAAAAAGACCTACACATTCTTTGTCTCTCTCTCCCTTGTAAAAATGCAACCCTGATTGGAGTGCCTGACGATACCCTCCTTTACTGGGGCGGAGATTCGCCCGTCGCGTCCCAGCGGTTGTTAAAAAGAAAACTAAACTCATGACCGAGAATGCACCGACAATAATTCTGCGTCCTCCTCTCTGTCCTGCGGTTCATGAAGGGGTTCACGACTGCACATCTACAACAACGAGAGTTTTTGGTTTGTGTTTCTAACGCAGCGTTCAGCTGAAGTAGACGAACGATGCAGTGTCGGCGTGCAATCAGTAAAGCACCAATTGAACACCAGTGCCAACCGAACACCGACGCAAGCGAAAAAAAAAACAACTTAGAAGCCAGCGCCAAAGACGTAGACTAGCGGCCATGCGCCGAACTAACCCTTTTTTAGAGCGCAGCTCTTAGCACCCGTTTCCAGCTTGAGCGGCGCCGCAGTCGCCGTCGGCGTCAGCGTAACCGCGCGTTGCATTATGAGACGTCTCCCATAATGACGTCACACGTGACGTCACGTGTGACGTCACGACTGTCACGAGTGGCGTCAGGAGGGTCACGAGAGGAGGAGGGAATCTTTTCCGCTAAATTTAGCGGAAAAGATTTCCCGCTAAACGTACAGAAAAAATTATCCCGCTACATTTAGCGCAAATATTTCATTGCTAGTTTGAGCGTGAAAATTTCCCCGCTAAATCTAGCGGAAAAAAATACCCGCTAAAGTTAGTGGGAAAACTTGCCCGCTAAATTTACCGGAAAGCTTTCACCGCTAAATATAGCGTAAAAAGTTCCACGCTAAATTTAGCGGAAAATGTCCCTGCTAAATTTAGCTGAAAAACTTTCCCGCTAAATTTCGCGGAAGAGTTTTCCAGCCAAATTTAGCGGAAATATTTCTCCGCTATATTTAGCGGAAAGAATTCCCAACTAAACTCAGGGGAAAATTTTCCTGTTCAATTTAGCGGAAAAAATTCCCCGCTAAAGTTAGCAAAAACTTTCCCCGCTAAACTCAGCGGAAAACATTTTCTGCTTCATTTAGCTAAACAAATTCTCTGCTAAATTTAGCGAAAAGTTTCTACGCTATATTTAGCTGAAAAATTCAACGTTAAATGTAGCGGAAAAATATCCCCGCTAAATTTAACGTCGAGTTTTTTCCGCTGAATTTAGCGGGAAATGTAGCGAAGGTTTCCCGCTAAATGGGAGGAGAACATGAGAGGAGGAGGGGGAGGAGAGGCATACCCTCCCCTCCATACCCTCCCCTCCTCCCCTCCATACCCTCCCCTCCTCCCCTCCATACCCTCCCCTTTTCCTCCTCAAGAGCTGCGCGCTAATTCGGCATTACGGGGAGTTGTAAACGGCTTCCGTTTTTCTTTCTTTTTGTTTTCTTTGCGGCAGAAATGGAGAAGCAGTCGGCTTCGTTCGTTCAAGTAAAAAAATTTTCTGTTTTTTTTTTTTTTTAGGATGGGCGCTGAGGCGTTTTTGACGCTAACCTTCACAATCGCTTCACTCTTCTTTTTCCCAGTTTTGGCGCCGGTTCTGGCGCAAACGTAGCGGGTCTTGCTCCTATATAGGATGCTATGGCCTGACGTTCCCATACGAATGGGTAGTAACGTGATAACGTACCGGTCAGAGTCTACCTGGTGTGCTTTGGAGTCTTTGTTAACTATAATGGGCGAACTGTGTCCGCTAGTATGCGCACCAAAAAACAGCGTACGAGAGGCAAAGGGTGTGCGTAGTGTTTCAAGAAGCGTCAACCAGGTGCCGCTTGCAATATGGAGCGTTCATTGTCCTTCTGTTAAGGCCCGTTCACACTTGCGACAGTCGCTGGAGCGACCAGCGACTAGCCGACTGGCTTTTGGTCGCGGAGTGACCAAAACAGGTTGCTACCGACCGGTTTTGGGTAGTCGCTCCCTGATCGATTTTTCAAGTCACAAAAAGGGGTCGCTGGACGGCGGAGCCAATCACAGGCTACGTTTACATGTATGTGACTGCAGCGCATCGGATCCAGTTAACGAATCGAATCGGTCCATGTAAACAACTCGGATCGGATCGGATCCGATCCGATCCGATCCGCTGGGACGGGGTGGTTTGAGATGGTCAATCCGAATCGAGACTCTCCATGTATACGCTAGCGGATCGGATCGAGTGCTCGGGCGAGGGATTACGTGAGCTTTGCTTTGCATGCCGCGAGGCAAACCGGACACCTCGGAAACAATCTGAAGGTCACGAGGTTTGCGTTGTGATCATTCGACACGAGGTGCCGCTACTGGTCGATCTGAAACCATGTAAACGTAGTGGTTGAAGTGGATCCGATTCGCTAACTGGATCCGATGCGCTGCTGTCGCATCCATGTAAACGTAGCCACAGTCTCGTAGGAAGTGATGCGTGCGTTTGTTTACATCCGGCACTGCTTCCCGCGGGAAAAGCTACGCGGGCACGGCGGCGGTAACTGGACATGGAGTTCTCCGCGGAAGCTCTTATTAATGTTGTCAAAGACTATCCGTTTCTTTACAATAAGCGGCACCCCGACCACAAGGATCGGGACAAAAAGCTGCAGGCCTGGAACGAGATCGGCGACATTTTCGGCATGGCAGGTACGTACAATATCACGGTTGAGGGTCCTGCCGGCGCCTTTGATCAGAAAAACCGTTCGACCGGCTCGGGTAGGTGTTGATTATTATCCGTTAAGTTGGCAGCGAGCCTGGCGACTCGTCGATCGCTCAGTCAGGTGTGAACACCAATGGTCGCCAGTCGCCAGTCGCTCCAGCGACTGTCCCAAGTCGCAAGTGTGAACGGGCCCTTACAGCTAGCCAAGTCCGCCATTTTAACTAATAAACCATCACTATGCTTTTCGTTTGCATGTATAAGTTCTGTATGGCATAAATGTGAAAATGTTAAAGTTAAATCAAAGCGCAACTATTAAGACGCAGAAGTTTGAACCGATATACCATCACACGAGTGAAAATCCGCAAGGAAAAACGAAAAACAAATTATCTACAGAACAGCAGAGTAGACCGAAACCACATAAAAAACGCAATTACAAAAAAAAAAGAAAAAAAAACTGACTAGGTGGCGCAATCTGCCGCCCGATTCAAAGGGCTTAGCCGTACTCAATCATCAACCTGGTCATTCGGTAACCCCAGGTAAGGCTGCAGGAAACAATTTCCCATTCAACCGCTTTCCAATTATTTTAGAATTATGAATTAATCAATTGGTCGTATCTCAAACATTCGCATGACATCAATGTCACCAGCGTTTGTTTTTTTCCTGTAGGTGCTGCAGCAGCCATGAAGATCGGCGTTCAATGTACCTCCTGGAATTATAACTAAATTAATTGAAACTCTTATACTTAGCAACAGTGTTTAGAGAGAGTGTCCGTTTTACTTACGAGTAATACACTCACCTCACTTTTATATGTGACTCGCTGAACGAAATGTTTTGCTTTCAAATCAGTCAGGAAACAGGAATCTGGTTATGACTACGGCTCACATTATCTGCCCTCCTTCCGGCACCATGACCACGCGGTCATCGTCCGTTGTAGTTTGCAGATGATAAAATACTCAGCAAAGAAAAAGAAAACGGTATATCATTTGCTGCGAAAGCAGGGGTCGCATGCTTAAAACGAGCCAATCAGAAGTTAAATATAGTTTGCTGCATTCTTCTGCCCTCTACTCAGAAAGACGACCCCAGTTGATGGAAGAATCGTATTTTTTTTTAGCTAAAGTAGGGTTCAATTTTATTTTGTCTGTCTAAATATTATTAAATTAAAACTGTGCGTACATAGTGTTAGCGGCCGACGACTCTCGCCACCGCGGAAAGCAGCCATGGTTCGGAACAGGGCTGGAAACTCGCACAGGGCGCGGCTTGGGAGAAAAGATGGCGCCGGAATGAACAAGCAATTTTAATCTTTCGTTATTCAGTTAGTTTTAAATGCACAGCACTATATGGCCTTGATTCTCTAACAATAGGGATGTCTTGTTAATACAAACGCCTCCGTTTCTCCCCAAAATATCGTCCGTAAGGTCATATATTAAAGGGGTACTCCGGCGATTTTTGAGCTACCTCAACTAACTATATTTTCTGACTCCCCAGCCCTTACCCTTTCCGGTATGCTATTTAGTATCGCGAAATTCCTAATAGTTATTGTGAAATCGGAAAATGAAAATGATACAAAAACCAACATTCAAATATACCCGCACTTTTCAGTGCCATGACGTCTGTGGCGGGCAGGCTTGCCAGTCGAGCGAGCAGTCTAAAAAATAGAATATGCCTATCATTTGTTCCGTTCCGGAGCGCGGGTCCTGGGGCGAGCTTCCAAAGCATTCATTTGACACCATGAAACTGCTTGTAATCACTCGGGAACAAATTCTACAGTCCAAAGAGTGAACCCCTGCCTTCCACTGACGTCACTTTTTCGTTGTTGCCAGTAGAGACTTTCAGTTTGAAAAAGCACGATGAGGACCAAAATTGTAAATTCAATAACTTTGTGAAAAAATTTATTTTGACCTAATATTTGGGATACTATTTTAGCGGTGTTGTTTGGCGAGTTTAGCAAAATTTCAAGCAAATCGGGGACCATGAAGAAATCGCCGGAGTACCCCTTTAACGAGACAGAAATGCACGTATTTATTCAATATGTCCCCGAGACCTTTGTTTGTATAGAGTGGTGTTTATATTACCAATGGGGACTGTATTAACGAGACAGGAGTTTGAGCGTCAAAGCTGCAAAAACTAATCTTAAAACAAAACAAAAAAAAACATAAGCGGGTTATGCCATTAAGACAGCGGTTGAAGAAAAAAAGTTTGACCAAACAACACATAATACGTAATACGATAATGAAGGGCTCGCTAATAGAGTTTGAAGCGTAGGCGAATTTTCGGATGGGGTTTGCATGAACAATTTGTTGAAAAATTCACCGTATGTTTGCGAGCACTCATAGACAACGACGAACACTTGAGAGGATTCATGGTTGCCCGTGGGTATTCCGGAAGAGGCTTAAACGTAATAGACCGATCTCATTAAGCGCTCGGCGCATGCGTGACGCCGCCATAACTTTAGTTCTCAGGAGGCAGACGGCCGTACATGCGAGGGCTCCCGTTTCGTGCTCCACACGCGCAGTGCTCCAGCGAGGTTGTCGCAAGTGCAGAAAGACTAAAGTTCCCTCGATGCGTTGCGGCAGCGGTGGCGTAGCGAAACTGGCTTGTGAGATCGGTCTATTAGTTCGGAGGGCTCAGGCTTTTGAGTATGGGTCACCGGAACCGCAGTTGTTAGATAACTTGATTTGGACAAGGCAAGTGGTAGAGTTACCTAGACTTTTAGGACAATATTTTAGAGGACAGTATTGTAGTCATGCTTCGAACGTATCTAGCGATTGTATGCAGTGCAAACAAGATGATTGAAAGAAATATGATATATGATTGAGATATTGTTTTGGGGATGTTAATCTAATCTCTTTAAAACTTGAAAACGGCAATTATTTGTGATGGAGGCTCATGCACTGTTACACACAATTCACAAGAAAAAAAAAATGTAACAAAATATCTCGTACAATAATCATAATCTGAGAGGTAGAAAAACGATTTCTAAATCAGTTCGTTTGCTTATGAATACTAACCAATTAAAGACCTTATTTTGTAGATGAGAGTTGGCTAAAATGAAAGCTCCATAAAACCAATTTGTACAGATGACGTCAACGTTTAGATTTTGTTTTTGGGCTGCTGTGCTGCTGAATTGTATTGGGGGGATGAAACTTGGTCAGGCGGCGATAGTCCTTTTTTTTCATCTCTCTAAACTTTTCTTTCAAAAAACAGAAGATTTCTTTTGATTTGATTTGATTCAAAATGAGCAAATGCTTCTTGGTAATCAACTTCGGGAAATAACCCGTTTAATGATTGCGCAAAGTAATGGTTGGGAAAGAAGAACTCCACCTTCTGTTAATTATCTGGATTTTATCCGCAACCTAGACAGGTGGGATAACAATTTATTTGGTTAATAAAAGGATAATAATCTCATTGGACAATAGATTTTCCTCTTTCATGAGGTTTCCCTTATCCGCCATCCCCTCAAGCTTTCTCCATAAGGGCTTGACCTCATCTCTTCTTCTTTGTATTCTTTCGTTGCCCTGAAAATGTTTTGAGAGGAGGAAGTACGAAGAGTTTCTGCGATGCGGAACGTGATAATGCATGTTGGCTTTTGAACAGTCATTGTTCCACGCCACTCTTCACTCGTACACCGTGTTCCGAGTCACGTGCGCAGTGACGCGAGAGGGGGATAGGATGTATCCGGCTGAGATCTGTCAGAGCCTCCTGCGCGCACGGCCTCTGCTTGCGATTATCTGGGCGACGTAGAGAGGGCGAGAGGGGAAGGGGGGGGGTGCGGGAGAGAGCAAAGAGCTTGCCTTTCCGTAAGAAAGGGCAACGGAGGAATAGTTCTTCCACTTCGGGCAGATGGCGCCATTTAAACCGCATAAAGTACAACTTTGTCGATGGTATAAGGTTTTTGAACGCATTTATTCAGGTTGAAAGGACAATATTTTTTTTTTTTTAAATATAGCATTAGATTGAGCGCATAATGGCACATCTTGCCAGCTTATTTCATTATACCCCCTGTGCGTCACGCCTTAGTTTCCATGGCCGCCACCCCGCGGCTGCAAATCGCGAAATATGCCCGTTATTTTCTTTGCTACTACGTAACGGAGTCGCGACATTTCAAAAGAATCAGGCGATTTCTTCGTTCCTTTTGGTAAGATAAACAATGTACAAATTTTAAAGCGCAAATTCTTTCCACGTTAACATTGTTGCATCGCTTCTTTGAAACATGATACACTTTTTAACAAAACCCCCTAATCCCCAAAATTACTCCATTCGTCCGTCTGTAAAGGCATTTCGCCGCAAAATTTAGCAAGAAAATTGACGTCACGTTACCTGACGTCGCGTGACCTAAACACCAACGCTCAACATCCTGACCAAAAGATGATTTAGAAAATTAGGCGCGAAGTTAGACAAGACACTTTAAAAGTGAAGTAGCTAGCTTCTTTCTTGAACGTACTAAGCTTCTATAAAACCAGTGCGACAATTTAAGAATTGTGTTGTAGAAGAAAAGCGAAAAAACAATTATTGGGCGAAGGTGGTTTAGAATGTCAACAGTAGGCACGCAGAACGTCGCAACAAACCTCATTCCATCGATTGATTACGCAAAAATCTCTGCAGAGTTGACGATCCCGGTTGATCATCGATTTTCAAGAAGAAAAAAAAAGTGGACGTGGGTGGCGCAGAAGGTCAACAGAAGACACGCAGAACGGCGAAACGAACCTCATTTTATCGATTGAGTGAACAGACCTCCAGCAATGTTAAATATTCCGTTTTATCCTCGCTTAAAAAAATTCTAGTAGGAACAAACGCAAAGGTGGTGCGTTGCAACATTCGAGCACTGTGGGAGCTTATCCAAAGAAAAGTAATCTTACGCTGGCTCGTGTTAGCTTTGAACTACGTAATAAAACGACAATGAGAAAATAGCACGTTCATAAGGGTTTACGAATGGTCCTTATTGCGTAATGAAAGCCAAAGATTTATGTGAGGAAGAGGGAGAGATTTATTATTTGCTGTTGCTAGCCAGGCTCCGAGTCGTCGTTCGTTCTTCTTCGTCTTCGATCTCGCGAATTCGTACCATTTTTCCTTCGCTCGACCGCTTTCTACGTCTAAGTTTTCTTTATTGAAAACGTTGCGCTCTCTGGCCTTTGTTTGCCGTAAAACTTTAATGGTGCTTCAAAAATAAAATACAATCCGCAACAATTCATACGGATCGAATTCATCTACGTGTCGCATAGCCGTCATAATAATAATAATAATAATAATAATAATAAGAAGAAGAAGAAGAAGAAGAAGAAGAAGAAGAAGAAGAACAATAATAATAATAATAATAATAATAATAATAATAATAATAATAATAATAATAATAATAATAATAATAATAATAATAATTTATTTTTTCGGATGCGACGAAGTATGATTCGGTCTGCCGAAGCCAGAATTGGCTTGTGTGGCTAAACCACCAGTAGTAAAGTTATATATCAATTAATTTCAACAATGTGAAAAGTGCATCAGCACATAAAACACACACACACACAAGTTTTACGAAAAAATAACATTGAAGCATTGGTCAAGTTAGTGTCCAGAGTTGCTGGTATGTGGATAGTCACATTACATAAAGAACATACACACACATCAAAATATAAAAAATGAAGCACAGGTCATGTCAAGTTGCCACAGTACTTGAGTTGTAATAAACATCACATCACTGATAATACTACTACTACTACTACTACTAATAATAATAATAATAATAATAATATTAATAAATTTATTGAGCCATTCAGACGAGAGAAATAGGATGTGAATACGGGTACATCAAAGCCAATAAAGGCTTGTGTGATGACACCCTAAAAAAATGACATATATGTCTACCTAGGTACAAAATAAAGTAAAATTAACAGACACAAAAATATTTAAACTAGCACACAACTAGCATCTCACAAACAGTCTATACACACATCCTGAAAAGGCAGTTAACTAATGCCCCAATTTAAGCACTTGAGTTCTTGTTTCAGCGTCTTCAATGATGTAACTTGGTAAATAGAGTCCGGGAGGGCGTTGAACAGAAACGGGACATTACTCCCGCATACATTTGCCATATCGAGTGGAACAAAGCTTCACTTCGAAACGAGAGGTGCGACGCAATGTGCGGGATGGAATAACTGGGCCGGCTTGCTAGAAGCAGCGTCTCAGCTGAGACTGGGTGAAAGAAAGCACTGCCAAAGCCAGCGCACGAGCTGAGCGGGACTCAAACTGCGTCTCAAGACGCTCGCGCGCCTCAGCCTTTGCAGTGCTTTCTTTCACCCAGTCTCAGCTGAGACGCTGTTCTAGTAAGCCGGCCCTGGTGTTTTGAAATCGCTGTTCCAAAAGTAACGACGCACAACAGTCTGAATAAACAGAGAACGAATCTGTTAGGCAAATCCGTATTATATGCAACGCTTGTTAATGTACCTTTAAGTAAAATAATTTTCCCTTGCCACCGACCTGAACAGTTACCGAACACCGTTACACCAAAACGGAGTATACTGTAAGCAAGCGCGTGCACAATAAGAAATCTAATACCGACAGGCAGAAAAACTCGAATGTTAAAGAGCAGACAGGCAATAGATCGTAGTTTACCACAAAGGTAAGACATGTGTGAGTTCCATGACATATTGTAATCAAAATATATGCCTAAGTATTTTACATGGTCAACTGATTCGATTGATACACAATAGGTGAGCGGCGTTTGGCCACTTCCGGTTCCTTAGGAAATTTTGTTTCACCATTGACAAGCGACGACAATGAGCTGCAAGCCTGTGCAAGCATAATTCTGAAACCTCCAGACTGTAGTTTTCAGAACCATGCTCAGACAGGCTTGCAAATCATCGACGTCGTTTGTCAACAGCTAAACAAAATTTCCTAAGGAACCGGAAGTTGCCAAACGCCGCTCACCTATTACAAGTATTGCTGCTTGATGCATGGAGAAAGAACTGCACATTACCCTGATGTTTTTTTAGGGGGTTATGAAAACAGACAAGTTTTGTTTTAGAACAAGAAATAAGAGAGCTTTTAAAGTCTCCGATTACTACACGTTGTGCACGATCAGATAGGAAGCTTTCTAGTAAAGAAACAAAACGGACCGCGAAACCCTAAATTCTGTAATTTTCTTAGAAGCCATTAATGGCTAACTGTATCAAAGGCTTTAGGTACCTCAAGAAATAGAGCACAAGCGAACATATATTTTTTTCAAATGTTCAGTACAAATAATCAGAGAAGTCATCCAGAGCAGGTTGGGTTCCTCGTCCAGTGATAAAGCCGTATTGAGTTGACGTAAAGATACCAAGCTTATTAATAAAGCTGCTCATCGATTGAAATATGTGTTTTTCAAGTAATTTTTCTATAATTGGCAATATAGTAGATATAGGGCGACAGTTTTCAACTTTAGATCGTATTCCTCCTTTAAAAAGAAGTCTTACGACGGCTACTTTGAGGCCAGTGGGTATGGTACCACATGTAATGAAACTATTTAGCATAACTAAAAGAACATCTTAATTTTCGTGAAGTTTCTTTGGAGGTCATACGTGCGAATGCCATCAACCCCGGGTGACCCGTTAGTTTTGAAACCAAACAGAAGAGAATGAAGATCTGTGTCCTCTATGGTAGGAAGAAATGCTGATGTTAATGATGTGTTATGCAAAGTGCAAGAGTGGTCATCATTGTTTCGGCTCACACCAGAGTACAGCTGCAACGGAAAAAGAGTAGCACAAGTGACCGACGACCGGAGCGGAAAAATCCCGTGACGCGGCGCTATTGTTCCCGAGCGCACCGATAGCGAGAGTGACAGTCACGTTCCATATCTCAACGCGGGGGTGGCCGGCAGAAAGGAGCCCATCCTAAAGCCCGCATTTTAAAAGCTATCTTATCTCTCAATTTTCTACCGGTCACTCCCACGTTGAGACATGGAACGTGACTGGCACTCTCGCTATCGACGCGGACGGGAACAATAGCGCCGCGTGTCGCGATTTTGCCGCTCCGGTCATTGGTAACTTGTGCTACCCTTTTTCCGTTGCAGCTGTACGTGGCAAAAAAGCTGTTGAACGCTTCAGCTAAGGATGATGAAAGTGCGCCGAATTTTTTTTTCGATAGTTTCGTCAATAGATTGCGTAGTACCAATGCATTGGAATTGAATAATTAATGACCATGTTTTAAAGGAGCTACGCTTGGCCTCTTCAAATTTTGACTTGAAATGCTGTCTTTTTGCGCAGCGAATTATCGCGTTCACTGTGTTTCTAGCTTGCCTAAATTCATTCCTCAGGTTTATGTTATTTGGAGACTTTCGACATGTCGACTCCACAAGATATCCTTTTCCTTAAAGGGCAACTCCGGCCAAAACTCAAAATGCAATAAATTACTGGTATCGCTGTAGTAGCACAAAATATGACCCCAGCCAAAATATTACGTCCGGGGGACGCCGCATTCTCAACTATACTTTGTCTCACCTTAGCATGGACTAACCGCGAATGCTGTGCTAGCGCGAGCGGCTAACCTTGAGTGCCTTGACTGGAGCACTCGCTGCACGAGCGCTCGTGCAGCCGCCGAGGCTTCGTTCGAATCAACTAGCTCGCGCTTTTAGAACGCGCGGCTAACAATAGTCCATACTAAGGTGAGACGAAGTATAATGCCAATAATAAAAATGCGACCCGCCGCGAGCCGCTGCTCCTTAGCGGGCGGCCAGTGGGTTGCCGATCGCTAAAGCAACATTGGGCCGTGACGTCAGTATCGTTCTCTTTTTGTTTTCGTCCGGTCCGGGCGTTGCGCGGACTGCTCTTTTTTGAGCCGCTACCACCGCTACTTTGGCTTGTGATTGGCGTGTTTAACCGTTGCTTTTATCTGTAGCCCGTGTAGCTTCGGTATAGCCTTTTGTTTACTTGCGTGTGAGGACTCCAAGACTCGCTTTAGCGAGCAGCTCGGTGCGCCCAAGACTGCCCAGCTGTTCCTCGAAAGATGCCGAGTACAACTTGTAGCGCTGTGGGCTGCACAAACAACCCGCTGCGCAACCTGGAGGTGCTTTGTCACAAGTTTACAACGGACCGTAAATTGTAGAAGGTGTGAGTGAACGCTGTTCGACGAGTGGACTTTGGACTTCGGCTTTTACGCGCCCGAGGAAAAAAGAACGAAAAAACAGACGTGTACAGCCCAGCACACGTGTGTTCGGGCGCCGCGGCCCACGCCGGAGAGCCTCAAAGCTTCGTGTCTGGGACTGACCCGCAGCGCGAAAGCGAGAGGGCCCCCAGTACTGTACGTCACTGGCAGCGCGGCGTAGAGCAACGCCGCTCCATCCACGGAGCCCCGATGACAATTTAGGCCTAGCGACGAGTACGGAAGACCGCGTGCACGGCAACAGCCGCCGAGTCCCACACCGAACGAGTTCAGTTGTTTTCCAGTCGCTAGCTTTTGGGTATACAAGCGACGAGTACGGCATAGCGTACGCACGGCGGCGGCCGCCGAGTACGGCACCGAACGAGTTCACGGGTTTTCCAGTCGCTAGCTTTTGGGTATACGTACTAACTCTTGCTACATATGCTGGATAACTACCACGTATACAGAATTAAAAGAAAATCAGCTTACTTTCCATCTTTAGACGGCTAGCGCAACAGAATTAGGTGCCGCTCGGCCTGCGTACCCGCTGAACGAGAACGATCCTGACGTCACGTACACATAGCGGCTAATTTCCAGTGTTGCCGGGGCCTCGAGCGGCTAGTTTCGGTTTTGTTGGCCGCGCCCCAAACAAAACTTTGAGGCGTCGATATCTTTAAAACTACGCACAATAAGGAGAAAAAAAATTACACCTTGCAATTCAGGGACGCTGACTGTGCTAAAAACAGTCATAATACCAAAATCGAAAGTATGGACCGGAGATGCCTTTTAAGTTTTTCCAGGATACTGAAGTTAAGCCATTTGTGTTCTAGTCTGCGCTTTTTCAAAATAACAGTACGTTTAGCAGCTTCAGTTAAAGAGCTAAAGACCTGCACAAACCGTGAATAAATATTATCGTTGTTGACAGAGCCCAGGATTATTATTATTATAATAATAATTATTATTATTATTATTATTATTATTCAGGAGTGCAGATCTGGCAGGGTGGATGTCGGACTGGTCAAAGCCAGCTAGAGCTTGTAAGACCAGGTCCACAGATTACACTAAGAAAATAGCAAACCGGAGTAAGTAATGCAGCTCAATAAACAAAGTTTAACAAATTCACGAGCATGGGATGTTAAAGTTCCGTTGGAAACACAGTGCAGTTCTTTTTAAAGGTGGAAAAGTTACAATATAAAAAATGAAGTAAATATAAAATGCACACACGCAAGCACGTTGTCATATCCACAGCACCACAACGAATAGGAAAGTGCTTCTCGAAGAAAGAGTTAGCAATCGCAGTTTAAAAAAAAACAAAAAAACACGCACACGCTTTGTTTGCGTTTTTCAACGACACATGGCCCTAAGGTTCGAAGAGGTCTTCAGGGAACAGCTACATTTCGGGAAAAAAGCAAAGCAAAAAGACTGTGTTTATAAAAAAAGACTGTGTTTATAAAAAAAAAAAGAAAAAACAGAGAAAAACAAAATCAGCGCAAAGGCAAAAAATATATATATTTTTAATAAAAACAGACAACAACGTCGGTCTATTTTTAATGCGAAAAGCGAGAACGCCGTTTTAGCTGCACTCTTCACGCTCAATATTCTCGCACCCGTAACTTTTGTTTTCCTAAAAATAATTTTCTAACGGAATGTTTTTTTTTTTTTTCGGTGCTTCGAGGTTTAGTAAGAGCCGAGCGCCAAACGGCAGACTAGAGCCACTAAATGATCTACGCTTAGAGTATCGGCACTCTGTTTCCTGTTACTGTTGTGGGCGTCGGCATCTTGGTACTTAGTACAGGGCAGACACAACTGCCGATCGTCATGATGCACAAGTGCTACATCCTCAGCATTAGATTCGGCGTTAGGAAGCTTGTGTAATATTGCTTTGACCTGTCGCGAACTGTTCAAACATTTGTGGAGAACGGAAAAGGAGTTCGCTGTGATTTCAAATAAAGCTTCAGATAACTGGCAACCATGATTTTAAGCACCAAGATGAGTAAGTGTCGTTACTCTAAGCCGTAGCTTATGTGGCCGTAGCTTATGAGGAGCTTCTCCTACCTTCTTGACTTGTAACTGACTATAGTGGTGTAGACACCATGCATCTCAGAGAATGCATGAGGATCACACCGTCCTTGCTGTACAGTACTCATGCCGCACCAAGAAAGAGGGCTGCCGTGGGCACGCCGAGATACCGGGTTTGCCGAGACAGTATAGACAGCTGTTTTGACAAGTGCTCCAGGTGTCTGCAACTATAAATGGCAACAGTAATCTATTGTTGCCATCAATCGTCCCCATAGACAGATCTCACTAAGCGTTCCACGCATGCGTGACGCCGCCATTACTTTAGTTCACAGGAGGCAGGCGGCAGTGCATGAGACGGCTCGTGTCGTCTCGCCACGTGTAAAGCTCCAGCGGGGTTCTCCCACATGCAGAAAGATTAAAGTTCCTTCGATGCATTGCGGCAGCGGCGGCTTAACGTAACTGGCTGGTGAGATCGGTTTATTCAAAGGAAAAAACCCTGAGGCTGCTGTGCATTCAGTCGTTCCAGCCACCCAAAGGCTATTCGTGCCAATTCCACTAGATTTTCACGGAGTGAGATATTTTCATGGTAAAGTATTTGGTGTCAGCATGTCACAACCTGGTGGTTTTCAACACCCATGGGCTATATAATTCCTCTTCACTTTCAAGGAATTCTGTTACAGCTGAAAGATGAGAGGTTCAAAACAGGGATGGAGAAGAAAGTCAGAAGGAAGGAGAGGTGAAGCAAAGCGACTGACTGAATCGTCCTGGGCAAGCCAACGCAGGACACCTGCATGTGCGAAGCGCGGGCTGGGGTGGTGTGCTGCATAACCTGGGGGGCCCTTGAAGGAAACTTAGCCCGGGCTTGGTTCAACTGCCAAGACCCCAGTTTCATCAGACACGGGGACACCTAGCACAGCCAGGCATGCAGGGGTCTGAACCCATGCTGGGCTCGTGGCTCATGGTGATGGGTGATGCCACTCACCAAACACCCACAAGCGCACAAGTCTCCTGTGGCAACGCAACCCTGTAAAAAGGCATTCAGTACATGAAGTAGATACTGATCGAGCCAAGCGAGAGATACACCTCAACTGAAAAAAATGAAGGCACAGCTCAGACATATGATGGATGCCCAAGTGCGGTTGTCTCTCACGTCCAATGTATTTTACATGCTCCACGTGAACTAATAGTTATGATAGATGAACTCAAAGCTACAAAGTAAAATGTGCCCAAAATACTGAAAGCTGAGCAAAAGTATGCACAGCCTTCCTAACTAAAACACCTAATAATGTTCTTGTTTCACTTGTTTTTCTAATTAAGTAACACCTCTTTTTCAGCTACAAATAGAATGTGCTCATGTGAAACCTATAACTTCATGCTAAGCCTGGGTCATTCCTCCTCTGCAACGGGCTGGCTTGCTCAAAATGAAAACAGGTGGTCTCATCTCGGTCTCAAGAAAAAGAACTTTCAAGGCTAGAGCAGCCTTAGCAAAGCTTTTTCTTGAGGCTTCCTCAGATACACCAACTGAGTTACTTTCGAACAAACCAGCCAATAAAAAGATTATGGACAAACAGAATCAAGATTAGACATTCCACTGAAATGAGTAGCCAAGTGAAATCGCCACTTAGCTGAATTCTCAAGCGGTCGTAACATGCCAACTCGATGGCCTCTACGAAAAACTCTTTTCATTGCATCAGTTGGCAAAGTAAACGGGAAACACATGCACGATAAAGAGAGGCGTTGTACGATAGTTCCCACATTAATCGCAGCTGGAATCCTATGACACTGTGACACGGCACGTCCCGATGTCGCATTGTGGTGAGCTGGCCGACACAAGTAGAAATGGCAATCGCATATTTTGGTCATTCCACTGCAGTGTCAGCTGTATGCAGTTTGAATATTTTCGTGTTCTGCGAAGTTACTGCGAGCGCCGTGAGTTACAAGGAAGATGTGTTATTACCATCTCAACTACAAACAACCAGAGCATTGCAAGAACGACCATGATGCCGAGAAGCGGTGCTAAAATTCTGAAAGATAGTGCATGCTTTGGTTTTGCTGCATAATTGGTCTGGCTTCAAAGTTCAGGAGGTGAAGAGGAATTGCAACAGCCAGGGTCCTCTGGGGTAAGAACCGCTATGAAGTCACGTAAGCAGTGTGGAAGGTGTTAGCTGTGCCGGGGCTCACGTTTCGTAATGATGCACTGTGCCTGTTGTCAGGCGCTTGTCATTATATACCTCGAGCAGTGCGAGAAAGATGTGGGTAGGTAAGCAGTGAGAGCCAGTCAAGCAGCACCAAAAGAGGACCTGGAAGGGTACACGGGCTCATCCAGCTTTGACACCAGAGAGGTCCGAGCGAAGCTGGGTTTCGAGTGAAGCCTCAGCAGAATTCACGAAGGGGGACCAGACAGGCCTTCCTTAATGTCTGTCACAAAAAGGTGCCTACTGGACACTACTGAGTATATAGGAGGTAGAATTTGGGACGCAGTCTTTCCTCGAAATAAGTCACTTTCCATGATCTCGGGTGTTGCTTGGAGTCTCGTGAAATGACAGCCCCGGCACGCTCTTGCCCACAGGTATTACGACAAATGCCAAAAACAGCATCAAGAATACAAGAATGCACCAGGTACGGTGTACTAGACCTAAGAGGTGCGCCAAGCGCCGCTCGCTCCCGCACGCGTCCATCGGACAAGCCACAGCGTAGCGTAGTTCCTGATGGGCCCGTGACGTGAGACATTCCAACAAAGCTCAGACCTCAACTACCTGGTGGTATTAGGAAATTGTTTTATTTGTTTTAAAATTGCTTTTCTTGCATTTACAGACGAAATACTGCTGTTTGTGAGCTGCTGTCATGAGTCAGACCATGTCTACACAAAGAAATAGGTGCTAAAATTTCGCTTCCGTACCCCACTAAAGCAGAACAAAAAACAACTGCTCTCCCTTTCTTAATATCTTTTTTTTTTAACATTAGCTACATGGAGACTACAATAATAAAAACATCAGAACACGACACTTATCTTCCAATGCACACAGGCAGTCAATGAGAAATGATATTGAAAAAAACTTCATATCCTTGGAAAGTTAGCCATATTTGAGATAACTGCAGTCGGAGGAAAATGTCTGCTTAACGGCTGCTGTTGAGGTCACAGGCATTCATGATGAAAACGTTTTCTTAGAAGAAAACACCGGAAGAGAAACAATTAATTTCATGGCACTGCGATTCACCAAAAGCACCCGTCGTGAACGGAGGAGATGTCAGCTTCTCCGTGTACGGGCAGCCGTCGATGAAGCTTCGTGGCGCGTACTGGTGCACGCTGGTTCTTCGCCATAGGGTCTCGAGCGAGGAGGCCAATGAAGACAGCAGCCGTCTTGTAAATGCCAACTTCTCGGGAGGCCGGCGCTGGGTGGCCATCTTGCGCGCTGACTATATTCCATTCATCCCTAAGCTGAGACTGGGGTGGAAGCTACGTCCTCAATGAACCAGTCATACACCCCTCTTTCGTCCCGCGATCACGCTCCCGTTCTTACCCCCTTACCGAGGACCGGATAAGATTATGAAAGGGAGGCGGCTGATTGATTCGGCGGGCACATAGTTCCCACTGCAGTCTCAGCTTAGGGGTGAAAGGAGTATAGGGCAGCATATCTCAATGCAATGAAATTTCGCAAAGTCCAAAACCGGGTACACCAGAGCGACCGCCCAAGGGGAAGAGATCAAAAGGTTTGAAAGGCCACGTCTTGCAGGGCAGACTGGTAAACTGAACAATCCCGAGCGTTGGAACACTGTGGAGAACCTCAGGGGCTTATTTACTGTCCTGAAACAACTGAAGGAACACAGGCGTTGGAACCGTGCAAAGAACCTCAGAAGCTTATATACTGCCCTAAAAGAACTGAACGAGCACGAGCGCAAGAACGTCGTGAAAAACCGCAGGGGCTCTTTTCCTGCCAGGAAAGAGTTAAACAGTGAAAAAACGGGATGAGCCGACGCATCAAAACGTATTAGCGGCCGACGCATAAAAATTACACCATCTTCCCAAGGGAAACCATGGGGTGATGCGGAGCATCGTGTTGGTTCCGAGGAAAGAGTCAGTTGCGTGCTGACGTCGAGAGATGGCGCCACCAACTGCCCTAGCGTTACCCCCTACGCGAGCCTTCGTCGCGGCTCGCGGCAGAGAAACTTGGAACGCTCGCCGCTCGCCGTTTATTTTTTTTCACACTTGAAGGAGAGGAGACTAGAGGAGGAGAGTTGCGCGTGCGCGCGCGGTGTGAGGAGAAGCGAACGCACGCGCAGTGCACGCAGCTGGTAGAGGGAGAGAGCGGAGAGAGTAACGCGCAGCTGTTGGAGAGAGGGAAGGAGGAGAGTTGCGCGTGCGTAGTTCGAGTGCCGACTACAACGCCGACGCCGCGGGACATAGACCCGAGCAAGAGATGCTCCGCATCTAAAAAGTAGTGGTAGCAGACACATCAAAATGTAGTGATAATCTGATGCAGAGGCGACTATGCTGGTGGTTCGACAATCAGGCTGCTGCTTGGTGGCAGGAGACATTCAGGAAGGGTCGGTAGAGCGGCAGGGCTATGGGATGCCCTGACGGGTGACGATGCAGAGGTGAATGACTTTTAGGTTTAGGTTTAATGAATCATAGAGCAGGAGATCAAAACAGAAGAACACAAATTTCGATGGAATATAGTTCGGGTTCGAGCTGGCGCTTGAAACAACACAAATAACGCCCGTGACGACGCAACAATCTAGGAAAAGCCAATTACTACACTGCCACTGAACTGTGACCCGCTACTGCATTGAAACGTTCACGCGCTACGTACGTACAGCCGGGAGATCACAACCACGACGGGTGCAGCTCAGAAATCCAACCAGTCCGAACTTGAGGAAAAAGTACGGGTGACACAGTCACATACCTATGAGCATGTTTACCCTATCGACCCTCGGTCTCAGTGTTCAATTGTTCAATACGATCAAATATACAAATAGTCATTTTGTTTTAAATAATATTTACAAAGAAATACGACAAAAACAATATCCTTAACTCATTTTGGCAAACACTCACGACAAATCAAACGGTTCTTTCATTGTTAATGCCCAGCCAGGCTAGCCAGGCCCAGCGGTCCAGCTGTTGAGAACCAGTGTTGCTGCTCGCGCCGACAAAATTTTTATTCCACCAATTTACGCAAATTGCGCAACAACTGTGAATTTGTCGGATCTCAAAGGATCACGACAGTTAAGGAAGATGATAATTTACAGTCTTTCTGTAGTTATCTAAGTTACTAACATCATTTACCACTGCCTGCATGTGAACATTGGATTCGAAAGTGACCGCACCCCGTCGTCACCTGCAGAAAAGTGTTCATTTCGTCGCTTCGCCCAAAGGCTAGTCACTCGCCCTTTGGGGTAGTCAAAGCCTCCAAAACGTGAGCCTCAGATTTGAGCCACGATGACCAGCTGTTTGTTGCGTTGCGTGAGGCCCAGTCACTGCGGTTTGTACATAACACTCTCTGTAAGTTGTCCACAAGTAGAGTAACGTTAAAACTGAATCTCAAATCCCTGCATGATGGCGAACAAAACAGAACCGGCGCGGTTGGAACGCTAGAACCTTAAAAAAATGCCTTCCTCTTAAAGTGGAGGAAAAAACAATTTCCCTATGTCGTCGCTATCATATGTAATTCAACATTTGCACCTTTCGTGGTGTTTTAACATGGCGGGCAGCATTGAATAGCTTATTTCTAGGCACTAGATGTTTTCGAGAACTTTCTCGTGACCCTTGTGACGCGCTTCTCGCTTTCTTTTTTTTTCTCTTTTCGCAAGATTAATTGATTCACTGCAAGAACAGAGGAAGAAGCGCGAGAAATATTTGAGACAAGAATCCTCTGCGTCAGGGAGAGAACCAGCGCCACTTTTCCTGAACTTCTCAACCTCGAATTTCAGCCACCTTTCAAAAGATGGTGCAAGTGCGCGTCGTCTGCTACAACATAGGTTCTTTTTATTATTGAAGACAATAGACCCTTTCCGGAATTCAGTGCCATCTGGTGACTCAAACGGCAATTTAACTTTTACCTTACTAATGGCGGCGATGAACCTGTGGTCTGCAGTATTTTATGGGGCACCGTCACTTTCGCAAGTCAACGATAGACGAGATTGTGCCCTTCACTGTACAGTTCTTTTTCAATCGGTTTCAGTGTTGATGTCGAAAAAGATGCAAGCCGTCAGAACGAAGCGCCAACCCACATAGATGCCTTGATAGAGTTCTATACATGAAGGGGCTTTGAAGCCGAGTGTGTGCTACTAACATATTGACTGGGACCGAGTATGAAAATTTACGCTTACGCAGCTCTTGCATCCAATTCCTGCGTAACGTCACGCTAACGTCTAGAATGTGTAGGCCTCGGATCATCTGCTTAGGAGCATCTTCAACTTCTTCCTTCATCTGTAAACAGAAAACCGCCATTAGTATAGCGCATATACAACTTTTCAGGTGATGATGATAGTGATCAAAGTGGCCAGACTGAATTCCGGAAAGGGTCTATTAAGATGCTTTAAAAAATTACAATCATAGAAAGTGATTTTAATTAGAAAGAGAAAAGCTCTAATTAAAGAATTGTTGCTTAAATAGCTGTCCTCTTTGAAACCGGTTACTTGCGTACAGAGTCGAGCTTGAAAATAGTCCCACTATTTAAATTTTTTTAAAGAAACCTGAATATAAATACAACAAAACCAGCCTTACAAAGAACCAGCCAAGTTCCTTTTAAAGGTGTCATGAAACGATCTTCCTACTTCTTCCTCCTTAGCTTTAATCCTCAACTCAAATGCGAATTGTGAAATCACGTCGTCGTGACATTCTTCGGCACCGGTGCGATGACTCCTAGCTTCCACCGTGCTTTTTATGCACACCATTGAACTTGTCATTCCCCAATGACGATAAGATCCGTCAGGGCACTCATTGGTAAAGGTGTATCCACACGACGGACCGGGCCGCGGACCGATTGATCATGTGATGCGCGGCCCGCGGGCCGCCCGGCAGCAATGAGCATCCACACGGCGGACCAAAAGAGCAGACGACAGAGCGAACGAGCCGGTCTAACCCTCGACCTCACAGCTCCGCCAAACGCATGCAGCGAGCTGCTTTGAGGCTATCTGTAAGGAGCCAAGATGGAGGTTGAACGAAAGAGACGTTAGGCCGCGGTGGCCCTGGCGTTGACTATTGAGGACGAGGAGGACTTAAGTGAACCGATAAGGGCAATCCCACAGAGCGGAGAATCGCTCCACGAGCGCGATGAAGTAAAAAGTTGCATCGTCGCACCATGCCGCCATCGCCGCACAACAAAAGGTTTGTCTTCTTCGTCTTCAACAGTTGGCGCTAGAGCCACTAAATGAGCTGCGCTTATTTAGCTTATTTAGTGGCACTAGTTGGCGCCAAAAGAAAACGACTTTGGATTTGGATTCCAATCCAAACAACAAAAGTCAGCTTGTTGTCAGACTTAGCGCTTCAATTATACTAAAAACGCCGCGGTCCGCCGCCAAGGTCCGGGCAAAAAAGTCGCTTGGCATTTCTCAGAAGCGCGGGCCGCGGACCGCCGGCGGACCTCGAATACCCGTGACGTAAGATCACGTGATGCACGGCCCGCGGACCAAAACAGCAATTTGGTCCGTCGTGTGGATACACCTTAACGAACGCGAACCCAAATATTCGTCCACGGATTGATTGTTGACGAGCGCATACGTCCGAGTGACGCAGTTCTCGTGTCCAATGCGTGAGCTGGGCTCGGCTGACGTCCGTTTGGCACCGCTGACGCGCTTTCGGAACCGCGGATGTATCATAGTGAAAAGGCGGAGAGCTTTCGAAGGAAAGAAGGTACAAAATAGTCCGCTATATTTTCTAATGTTTGTACCGAAAAGCTGGCTTTTGACTTTCTAACCTCTTTCTCTTGGCCGACTAAACGAAATGCGATTAGTAAAGCCCCCATTTAAACTCATTCATCCAAGCCCAAAATTCGTTTCATGGCCCTTTTTAGCATACAATTTAAAAAAAAAATCAGATCAGATACCAGAACGATATCTTAGAAAACCTTGAACGCGTTAAGGAAATTCTTTGAAATTTTATCACAATGAAGTGGTGTTTACAAAAAAAAAAAAACGGCTGGAGTTTCACTTCTAATATTTTCTATACTGGATTCCTATGTTTACCAGGAGCATTCCCTTAAATGTCGTGGCTGCCTTATGACGCGAAACTGAGTTATGACACTTCAAAATAGCATAAAAAAGGCTCTTTTTCAATCAATATTAAACAATATGAGTGCGCTAATTAGAAAAAAACACGCATTTACGGAACTAGACGAGTCCTTCTTCTATTCAATAAAAAATAAGAACGTACTTTGGATGCATTACAAGTCTACAAACTTGGAATGCATAGAGGTATGTCATTGAAAATATCAAAACTTGCACTTTTGGTATTCTTATTATACGGTTAATTTTGAAAAATGCATATCACATTTTACAATAAAAAAGTGATGATGAATTGGCAATTTATTTGCAAAAAGAACGAAACACGTGGCACGCGCACAGGCGCGACATTTGCACCGCAAAAGGGAGCGTTAGCACAGCTGCCGCCAGTATTAAGGTTGGGAAAGTGGGACCGCCGCCTTAAAGGGGTTTGGTTTGGTTTGCAAAGCGTTTAATTCCAAAGAGAGGGTTGGGGTAAGATGAAGTGCGCCGGTGACTGCGATGTCTAGGCGTTGGCATAAGGATTAAGAAGTCAGGCAATTATATGTGAAAGTTCTGCTTGACCTCGAAAACAAAGTCTAGGAGGTTAACATCCGTCTTTTGTCTTGTTCCTGCCCGTTAGGATGGGTCCAACCTTCAAGGGTAGCGATGTCCTGTGGTCTATGTTTGTTTCTTGCTTTCTCCTGTGCAGGGCAGTCTCACAGTATGTGGGCCATGTCGTGCTTCAGGCCCTTGTCGTACCTGTTGCAAAGGTCGGATTTCTTCCTTTTTCCCCTGGTCGCGATTCTGGCCGGGTCCATTGTCACTTTAGCCCTTCTTCTTAGTTGAATTACTCTCTCCTTTTGACCGAAGCCCTTCCCGGGAAGGGGATCGGGGTCTTCAGGGGATTTTCTTTTGAAGTTTGGTTCTGTATTCTTCCTTTATTCGGATCCTGGCTTCTTCGAGATCGTGCTCGTCTCCGTAGTCCACGGCGGTCTGCGCTTGGTCACAAGCCGTGACATGCCCGTGGTTGCGTTGTACTGGAGGGAGCTCTACTTGCCCGGAGTTAGAAAGCGCGGCACGGGCAATTCGATCCGCTTCTTTAGTTCCTGAAATTCCCGCATGGCCGAGGGCCCATCTAATTCTTTCTTGTACACCACTAGTTGCAAGTTGCCAGACAAGATAATTCATTTGGGGGATAAGTGTGCAAGGACTGTTTCTGATTCTGCACTCTTTGATGGCATCCTATGAATCCGAGAAAATTCGAAGATTCGCTGGTGTGCTTTCAGAGTTAATGCATGCATTTACAAGTGCCAAGTGGATAGCATGTAGTTCTCCTTGCTTTGTGGAGGACTTGGCTGGAATATCTTGGTGGTAATTTCTGTTCAATGCCAGGAAATAGACTGCGACCGATTTCCGGGGTATCGGTCCCTCGAAGCTTGCCACGTCTGTGTAGGCAGCAGCAGTGTGGTTCGGGTCGCAGCTTTCAACCATCTTGATGTGCGTCTAGGCTTGTCTTGCGGCTTGCTCGGCGTCTACCTTCCGGGGTGAGGGCTTGCTGTTGGTGATCTCGGTCAGGTCTTTCCAAGGAGAGAAACCTGCGGGGATTTCTGGGAGGTAATCAGTAGTCTTTCCAAGAAGTTCCATGATGCCCCCGCCTTGGGTTGTGAGCTTGAACCTTTCGTCCTGGGCTTCCATGCGAGCCTTGACAATGTCGTACAGATCACTGATGCCGGACAAAGTCCAGAGCTTGCCCAGGGAGGTAAACTTCAGAAGACCTGTGATCACCCGTCTTGCCTGGTTACAGTCTTTGCTGTAACCAGGCAAGGGTTTACAGTCTTTGCCGATGTCCCTTTCTGAGCCAGAAGTGCCTGGCGCCGTAGCACACGCGCGATTCTACGAGTGCCTTGTACATTCTTTTTGGCAATGGCTTGCGCCTCCTCGGGCACTGTATATCCGCCTAATGGCGTTAAGTGCCGAGTTGCGGTGTTTATTATTATTGTTTATTTATTCTCTGCAGCGCCGGAGCATTACAGCAGAGGAGTGGGTTACATGATTCACATATATCATTATAAATTGGAAAGTCACATAACAGCACACATCAGCAATTTCCAACAACATCAATAAACATGATTCACACCAGCACACAATAGCAATATTTCGAAAAAACCAATGATGTACTTAACACAGAAACCTACATTGCATTAATAAGGCTAATAAAAGAGTCACTGTTAGCTGATACAATATCAGACGGCAGTTAATTCCATTCCGATATAGTTCTCGGGAAAAAAGAAAACATCATATAGTTAGTTCGACATTTTATTTCGCGTATTTTTTTTACGTGGTCCCTCCTACTCGATGTATAGTGGGGCATTTCTCGATAATTAGATTTTTCTATTCCAGTTAAATCATTGTTGATAGCGTAAATAAGGTTAAGTCTATTTTTCTTACGTCTTTTTTCTAGAGGCTCGATACCCATACAAACTTTCATTTGTGTCACACTCTCTGCTCGAGAATACTTATTCAGAATAAACCTCACAGCGCGATTTTGAATGCCTTCTATCTTATCTATGAGATATTTTTGGTGCGGGTCCCATACGGCACTCGCATATTCTAGATGTGGTCTAACTAGTGAGCGATACGCTGTTTCTTTCAAGATTTGTGGAGCAGAGCGAAGATTGCGGATGACTAAGCTAAGAACCCTGCCAGCCTTTTTCATGATCATATCTATGTGCTGATTGAACGAAAGGTTTTCTGAAAGAATGACACCAAGATATTTAATTTCAGACACTTTCCGCAACGAGTCTCGACCAATAGCATAAGCCGAATCAATATTATGTTTCTTTTTACTAAAGGCTACGTGAAAACATTTGCTTGTGTTTAACCCCAGTTCCCAGGTCCCGCACCATAAACTAACCCGGTTCAAATCCTCTTGCAAAGAAGAGACATCGTTAATGTTCCTTATTGTTCTGTAAATTACACAATCGTCCGCGAATAATCTGATATTAGAAGAGATGGAAGACGCTATGTCATTAATGTAGATTAAAAATAAAAGTGGTCCCAGCACTGACCCTTGAGGTACCCCCGAAGTTACATCTACGTATTCTGATCTTTTACCCCCCAGGACGACGCACTGTTTCCTCCCACTCAGGTAGTCTTTTATCCACCGGAGCACATTACGGTCAATATTTAAAGCACTCATTTTGTGTAATAACAATTGATGCGAAACAGAATCGAACGCTTTGCGGAAATCCATAAAAATGGCATCCGTTTGCAGTCTGTTTTCAGCCGCACTAACTAAATCATGATAGAGCTCAATTAATTGGGTACTGCAGGAGACACCTCTACGAAAACCGTGTTGGTTAGGGCAAAAAAAGTTATTATCTTCTAGGTGCATAATTATACTACTATAGACAATATGTTCAAATATCTTACATGATATACAGCTCAAGGAAATCGGCCTGTAATTGTCAACAATTGATTTTGGACCATTCTTATGAATTGGTACAACATACGTTTGTTTCCATTCTTTAGGGAGCAATCCGCTTTCAAGAGATTTACAAAAAATTACATAAAAGTATTGTGAAACTATACACGAGCAGGCTCTTAATACCTTGGGGGACATCCCGTCTGGACCGACGGCCTTGTCTTCTTTTAAAAAGTTTAAGCAATTTCTTATTCCCTCTAGCGTGATTATGACGGGAGGCATAGCATTTTCCACTCTATCTGTAAGAATCGGCAAGTGTTCGTAGTCAACGTTTTTGAGAAATATTGACTGAAAATAATCATTGAAACAATTAGCTTTAGTTGTATTATCTGTTATGACTCTACCAGTATTTGTAATACTCGGAATGCCTGTTCTTTCTTCTCGTGTTTTTCTAAGGTAACTCCAAAAGGCTTTCGAATTTATGTTGATAGCCTTTGCCAGTCCAGAGAAATAATCCTCCTTGGCCGTACTTATGGTGCTCCTATAAACTATATCCAGCTCTTTTAGACGGTACTCAAGATTGGCAGTAGGATTTTTTTTATACTTGGAATACATACGTGAGCGTTTTCTAACTACTTTTTTTACTTTATAATTCATCCAAGGTTTGTCGGGTTTTGGTTTGTCCTTTACATATTTCCAAGGAATGTGCTTATCGACAAGCTTTGACAGCAGATTTCTGAAGTCAGTCCACAGTGAGTTGGCATCATAAGTCAATGATTTTGACATAAACATATTTAGTTCGTCCTCTAGTTCATTTATAATTTCATTGTAATTGGCCTTATCGTAGATGTACACTTTTTTAACATCGTGGCTGGCAGGGACTAATTGCGGCAGGATAAACTTAGCAGTAACTATGTGATGGTCGCTTATTCCCGGTAGGACACTCACACATCGAACCACATTTGGGTCATTGCATAGTATTAGATCTAGAATATTGGCACCTCTAGTAGTAGACGAGACATACTGCTTAAGGCCATACGTACTGATTACATCATTAAATGACGAAGAAACGCCACCGGACGGTGTATTCCCGTCCCATTTTAAATCAGGCAAATTAAAATCCCCAGCCAATATAAAACGATCGTCAGGAAGAGTGGACAAGATAGAATCTAATGACCTGATGGCCTCAACGCTGGCTCCCGGAGGACGATAAAAGGAACCCAATGCCATCGTGCCCATTTCCGGAGTGCTTAATCTGCACCATACGGATTCTACGTCGTTACAATGAATATCAATCTCTACACTGTGGAACAATTCTTTGACCATGATAAATACCCCTCCTCCACGAGCATTTCTATCTTTCCTATAAACCCGATAATCACACGGAAATATTTCAGAGTCTTTAATTGAAGCGTCCAACCATGACTCAGTTGCGAAAACAATATCGGGATTAAAAATCTGCAAGAGCCCATTGAAGTCATCAATTTTATTTTTTATGCTTTGACAGTTAATCAGGAGGACGCCACACTCAGTCACGGTTTTCAATGCTGAAACAGGTCGTCATTGCTTATTTAATTTGATCACAGATTCTGTAGTATCATCCCATCCATGGGCGTCACCATTTATGATTAGCTTATCATGCACAAGCGAAACCTTGTCCTGGCCGTTTTATTTCCGTGCTTTGCCAACCGCCCATAGCCTACGACGAATTTCCCTGACACGAGGTGAAAAATCCCTCGAAACGCCGTAATTACTACCTTAAAGTTTCCTACCATTACTAAGAATTTTTTCTGTGTCCTTGTAGGATGCAAAATTTACAATAATCGGGCGGTTATAGTTAGGTCCATACTTCCCGATCCTATGGGCTCTCTGGACTTCCCCGAACGTTATCTGCAGTCTATCCTGGCAGAAGGCCCTAACCAGATTTTCGGATGCTTCCCAACTCTCGCGGGGCTCCCGATCTTCGATACCATAAAAGACAAGGTTTAGTCTTCGGCCACGATTTTCCAAGTCATCGAGTTTCCTAACCATATCGTCCGCATTCTCTGACAAGATACGGACCTGGTTATAAACTCGTGATGTGTCACGCTCTACATTTTCAAACGTTTGCATTTTAGATTCTAATGATTCAATCCTAGTTCCAAAGTCACTAATCAAACTATCCAACCTTGTTTGTCTTTTCTCGATGTGTCTTTTAGTCAACTGTCTGCAGATGCGTTCTCCTCGATCGTGATTCCCAATATCTTGATCGAGGGAGATGGCTGGATCCTGTTCCATGCATGTACAAGGTTCAGCTGCTCTGCGATCTTGTTGTCTCGAAGTGCTTTCGATGCTACAACGGTGTATTTGGTCTTTTTTGGTGAAGCTTTCATCCCGACCTGGGCCAGATGAGCTTCAATCACGCCCAGTACGTTTTGTAAAGGTTCTTTCTGCGCAGCTATTCTCCTGTGATTCTTCGACTATATAGTAACGTCGTCGGTATACACCGTGAATCCTAGGTCTTTGATCTTGGCGAGTTCGCGCGGCAGAGCGGCCATGATTATGTTGAATTAGGTCGGAGAGAGTACGGAACCTTGGGGGACTCCGATCCGGTTTACTCGAGTATTACCTTGAAATGAAATTTAAGGTTCTGCTTGTTAGTCCCAGTCTCATTGCTTCTCTAATGATTGACTCGTGGTGTACAAAGCCGAATGGTTTATTCATGTCGATTGCGACGATAGCACCTGGGTGTTTGAGCTTGCATTCTTTGCTTCGGACGATACCTGCCGAAATGAAAATCAGGCTTTCTTGTGTGCCCAGGCCGGGGTGAAAGCCGGTCTGTGCAGGGTGGAAGGCGCTGGTAGACTCCAGAAACCATTGCATGCGAGAGAGTACCATTTTTTTTATGGTTTTGCAAACATAAGGAGTCACAATGTTTTCCTTGGCCTTCCCTGGCTTGGGAATGGGAATTACGGAGGAATTCGGCGGCGCTGTAACGTTCGATTTTGCACGTGCCACGTTCGAATGCAAGCACCTGTCAGCATATGTAGACGCGCGATAACAGAACGTCTAAAAAAAACAAAAAAAAAAAAAAGAAAAATTATGCAGCTCGTGGTCTCAGCGTCCCATTCAGCTTTATTATTTTATTGCGTTCTTTCATAGCTTCTGTGAGCCGGTATGTTTCACTTTACGTGATAGCGAAGCTGAAGCTACTTGCTAAAGCATGTTCCCCTGAACGATGCTCGCACTGCACGAGCGCGCGTGCTTCGCAGGGACATTGAAAGCTCGGAGTTCGGTCTTGTAGCCTCTGCTACGCTGGCACTTAACAATGAAATGGAGCAGAAAAAAACTGTGTAGTGGGGAAGCGTATTGACCCATGTTCGAAACGCGAGCCAAATATTCTATTTTGCGCGCCTGGAGCGCTGCTCAAAACTTGAGAGCTACGAGCCTATGGTTGATACATTCCAAGACCTGAAGTTTCGCGTTTTTTGGCAGATTTTTAATCACTGTCGGGATGATCTTGTCCGGTCCTGGCGTCGATCGGGACTTGCTCTTGTGGATGGCCCACTCGAGTTCTCCTTTCGTAAACAGTCGGTCCATACCGTTGTCCGGGACTGTGATTTATTTTAAGTACATCTTTCCCCAAGTCTTGCTGCCAAGGTCCGGCTAAGGAAACAACGTATCGCCAGCCAAATTCGACAGTTCGTCTTCGGTCCTGTCCATTTTGAGTGCTCACGTATGAAACGCTCCTTTGGTTTTCGCCTTCCCAAGAAGTGCCCGGCTTGTGATCCAAAGTCTCTTGACGGAGGATTTCTCGGAAAGCGAGGAGCTGAAGTCCAACCATCGATTGTTTTCTAGTTTTCTGGCGTACACTTTAGATACCACCGTAGCCCTCGTGATGGCTTGGCGAGCTGCAGGGGTCTTCAGACACTAGCGGTACGTTTGTACCGACTGAAGCCGCTTAGCCCAGAGCTTGAGAAGATGAAGGTCGGGTGTTGGGGCGTCTTCTTCGACGCTGGATTCTATGATGGTTCCTTGGAGCGCGTTGTGCAGGAGATATTCAAAGCCGGAGTTTGCGAAGTCGTCTCCCGCCAGGCGTTCTTTGAATTTATCCCAGTGCACGATTGTTACCTTCGTCTTTATCGTGCCGTCCTTCAGTTTACGAGTTGATGTGAGGTCGAATACTATCGGGAAGTGGTCACTACCCCAGTTGTCCGGGAGGCATTTTTATTTGTGATGATGCGTGAACGTGTTCGAAGTACAAGTCAGGCCCGGCGAGGTGTCCTTCTGCCCGGCACTCACTGCCATCCTGGTCTTCGCGCCTTTCTTATTCATGAAATGAAGTCGGAATGTGTGCATTTCGCCCAGCAGATCGTCGAGATCGTCAGCTCTTTTCGTCTGGTAATAGTAGCCCCAAGCCGTGTGTTGGAGATTTAAATCTCTGCCATACCGCTTCTGCTCTCTCGGGTACAGATGGTGTAGGTGGGCCATCCAGCCGTGGTCGACCTTTTTCTTGATGACCGGCCGATACGAATATGATGTTGTGTTGCTTATGAACCGAGGTTCGCAACGTGATGACTTGTTGGTTTTCAGAGCTAAGCTGCCCGAGTTCAATTTGGTGCTGAGGCCAGTCGCTGCGCACGTAGGCCACTACATAACCTGGTTTGGATGGAGATGACGGGTCTGTCTGTCCTCTCACCGAGGTGGCCGTAGGGCACGCGTAGCATGAATACCCCCGAAGTTTGATTTGTATGGAGTGAGCTTCTTGAAGTAAAAGAACTTCAGGGCGCTCGTTGGGTACGTCCAGAAGTCTTAGTCGTAGCTCAGCCGCACCCTGGCCGAGACTCTGGCAGTTCCACTGGAGAACCTTTATCATGCTATTGTGAAAACAAGCTGAAGAATGATCTGGCCTGAGTCAGGATCGACTGGCGTTTCTTGTTTTTCTCTTGCTGTTTATTGAGGGCCTGCGTTGACCCTGTCCAGCTCAGCCTTCGGGATGTTGAACTTGTTGCGTAGTTCTTGAATTTCAGCCGTCGCGTTGGATGGCCGTGACGGCATTGTGCCTTGCTTCGCTTTGTTGATCCACAAGGAGCCGCTTGAAGAGATCGGAATTCTATTTGCCCTGACCTCAACTTCGGCTTGTTGTTGCTGCAGCTGCTCCTGGTGCTGCCGCTGTTTAAGCAGTTGCAGTTGTTGCTGGAGCTTGTGCTGCTCTCGGTAGCTATAAACTTCCTCTCCCATCTTATTGTTGATCCCTTGCCACAGCGGACATTGGCGGTTCGTCGCACTTGAATTGTTTCTTTGTTCTTTTCCATGGGATCCATTGCCAGTCTTGGCTTCGGTTTTTTTTTTTAGTTGCCCTTTTCGCGGCCCGATTTTTTTTTCCGCCATTGGGCACGATATCATGCGAGTCTCCGAGGATATTTTTCAAAATTTCAGTGAGATGTTCCTTTGATACACTCGAGAGGATCGTCTTCAAAGCTTGCTCATCAGAGCCTGGCTGGTTTAGAGTTGGTTATCCGGACTCACCAAAAACAAAGTATTGTGGTACTTGAAGCGTCGGGGGCATGAGAATCGAGGTCATACCCACCGGTTGACTCGTCGGAATCTCCTTGGAAGTGGCGGTGAGCCCGTTTTGACAACCGCGTTCACGTCCATCTCTTCATATTGCAGTGGGTTGGTCGACAAAACGCTGGAAGTGCCGCTCATCCATTCGGGTTCTCCAGGGTTGGCTCTTCGATGATTCCCGTTGAGTTTAGAACTGGATCAGGCAGCCCTGAACGTTCCTTGGGGCCGAGCACATCGGGAACGCCAAAAACACGTCCATTATTGTCGGCTGCTTCTTCTTATTTTTTTATAAAAAGAGGCAATAAAACGATTTTTCAACTTCTTCCTTTTTACCTTTTTTCCCCAGCTCAAAGAGAAATGAGAAATCACGTGGTCGTTACGTGCTTGGGCACTGGTGCGATGACTCCAAGCTGGCACGGTACTTTCTAAGCACACCGTGGAAATAACAATAATTATGTTTGTGTTATGGTTGTACAGCCCGAACTTAGTCTGCCTCAACGGGCGACTATATCTAGAGAGAAATCTAGCCAGTGCAGTACAACCGCTAACCGGGGGTCTTCAACGTGTACCATCCAGTAGTGGTACACGACCGCACGCCGGTGCGATGCTCATCCAGATCAAAACGGGCAGGGGTGGGGATTGAACCCAGGATCTCTGGTTTCTGCAGTGCGAGCTTTCGCACTACGTGCTCCATGCTGGTGCGGGCTACGCATGCATTCGGCCACTGATACCCCCACACCGTGGAACTTGTCGTTCTCAAGTGATGAGAGGTGCCATCGCTGCAATCATTGGCCACTAAAGAGCATCCAAATATCGGTCGGCGGAGTGTCTGTTGACGAGCGCATACGTCCGTGTAAATCTGTGCTCGTGTCCTATACGTGAGCTGGGGTAGGCTGGCGTGCTTTGGGCGTGGCTTTGGGTACTGCGGGTGTATCACAGTGAAAAGGCTGAGAGCTTTCGAAAGAAAGAGGGTACCAAATAGTTTGCTATATTTTAAAAATTTCGTACCAAAATGCAGGCTTTTGACTTTCCACCCTCTTTCTTTTGGTCCACTAAACGATATGCGATTAGTAAAATTACAATCTGAAATTATTTGTCCCGCTCCAAAATATATTTCATGGCCCCTTTAAAAAAAGGTAAAACACATCTTGAACCGTATAAAACGAGCTACTGGGTGAATTTTGGTATATTTTTATACCGTGAATTTGAATATCTCGTTCGTTTTCCGAGAAAATGTTACTAAACCGGAGAAAACACGAAAAACCTCCGACCAGTCGTGACGTCATTCTTGGATGTTTGGGCACTTCCTCTATACTCACAAAGCCTGGCAGTTCGATGACGGAGCCATAGAGTGCCCGGTCGCAGGTTCGGAGCGCGAGGATCTGTTAGCAGAGAGCATTTCTGGCATTCAGCGCAGAGCTCCTGCAGCGACGAGGACCCGAAACATGGTTTTCAGACCCGACGAGAAAAGAAGCCGTAGCCCGAGGAACGCGGGAAGCACGAGAGAACATTCCATCGTTCGGGACAAGTGTGTTTTGGGGTCTCGCCGCAGCGGGGCGCCCATTATATGACTCTTGAAAAGTAGCGCAAGGTGCGTCGATGCACGAGGCACGTGCAATGTGCAGCACTTGTGAAGATCATGGCGGCACAGCGCCACACTGAGCTATAGACCTTTCCAATGTTTACAAAATCACAGTCCAGCGTGCGATCTTCACAGTCCAGCACGTGCGTGTTCGTCGCTTCGGAAAGCGAGCAAAGCACGCGCCATACGCACGAACGCTCAAAATGGCACCGGCCACAAGCTCGTTTTTGGAAAGGTCTATATTTCAGACGCCATGTTATTCCTAGAAGTGGCGCGCGGCACGTGTCTCGAGAATGTCCACAACAATGAATGGCGCCACTTTTCCCAGGATAAAGGGGCTTTAGACTCTTGTCTTGAAACCCTAGATGGGAGAGATCAGAGGCCGACTATACTTGACGAGAATACAAGGCTGATCAAAAATAAACTTGGACATAGCCTTTCAGATTACCTAGTGAAGATATTTTCGCCCCGGGAGCAGCGCCACCTCAGGACATCGTCCCAAATCATAATCAGGATGGTACTCCGGTTGATGTCAACAGTGGAGAAATCAGCAGGGTGTCAATTATACGCGCTTTGGCTCACCTAAAAAGTAACACCGCCCAAGGACAGGACGAGATTCCGGCATGTGTTCTCAAAGCACTAGGGAAAGGTTCTATGGATCAGCTGGCAGGAAGTTTTAACAACATTGCCTTTGGAATAGAAGAAGTTCCTGGAGACTGGAGGAGAAGCAAAGTCGTCCTCGTTCCAAAACAAAGGTTGTGACCAGCGTTACTTCTGCAACTACAGACCAGTGACTGTGACCAGCACGATATATAGGACTTTCGTACATATTCTAAAGGAGCACATGACTGCATGGGCAGAGGAGGCAGGTTTGCTTACGGAACTTCAAGGAGGTTTTCGACGAGGTTACCTTTTGGAAGATCATCTATTTATGCTAACACAATGTATTGAGATGGCTCACAAGGAGCAGAGGACCCTAATAAGTTGTTTTCTGGACATCACCAAGGCCTACGATAGTGTGCCACATGCCCAGTTGATATGTCGACTACAGCATATTGACATGCGAGAGTGGGTCACCCTCATCAACCGCCTGTACCGTGGCAACACGGTTAGGACAACGTTGGGTGAGGCTAACTCTGAGGAAGTGCTGGTGACAAGGGGCTTACTCCAGGGGTGCCTGCTCTCTCCACTATTGTAAATGATTTACGTAACCGGACTCGAAACGCAACTGATCCCATCTGGACTGGGCTTCTCGTTGGCTCACTTAGAAGATGGCCTGACCGTCGAATGGGTTCTACCCGGACTTACCTACGCAGACGATGTAGTACTGACCGCGGCATCAGTCTGCGACATGCAGAAACTGCTAGATATCTGTACCGAGGTAGCAACAAGACTTGTATTGAAATTCAACGCCAACAAGTCAGCAGCGGTGCTGTTTGCAAGTCCACAAGACCCAACATTCGGCAGTCTTCGACTCGGGGTGGACTGCGTACCTGTAGTGAACTCGCACGGGTACTTGGGCATTAAACTCATAAATACAGAGGACTACTTGCAAGAGTACTACGCCCATTTCCGCCAAGCAGCCATCAGAGGAACCGGCATTCTCCGCAGACGGAATCTCTCGAGTTGTAATAGATTCATTGTTACCCGGGAGCTGTAGAAGGGGGTGGTGGTACCAGGAGAGAGGTCCGGGAAAAGGTTCGCGACCAGGAAACACAACAGTGGCTCAAAGATGCCCAATCGAAGACTACGCTAGATATGTAGTATGTACGTTGCACACAAGAGGACCATCGGCTCGGAGGCTTGGCTATACGATAATAGCCTGGGTAGTCGTCTGCTATTTGAGGCACTAGCTGGGGCACTAAGGACGCTGTCTTACAGATGGCACTTCGATTCCACCTTGACCACGAGCATGTGCTGGGTGTGCGGGGCCCACGACGAAACAGTAGCACACACTGCACTGGAATGTGCAGGACACCGGCCAACCCGATCACGAGACATCGACCGAGACCTTCGAAGCCCCCTCGAGCTTGCCAAAGTATTTGGCTTCACTGTTTCTAGAGATGGATACCAAGCCATTGAGGTTAGGCCAGCCGCACCAGCGGACAGGCCTGCCTCGAACGAGACTACGGCCTCAAGTGGCCCGCATAGGCCTTCTGTCGAAGCAACAGAGAGATTATTAGAGGACTGGTGGAAAAAAATCTGATAAAACTGCTGACTGGGCGAGTTGGTCCCTACAGTGCACATTTGGGCGTGCACTGTAGGGACTGTGGGTGTTCGGCTCGTTTGAGCAACTGTACTGTGCTGGGAAGAAGTCGAAATCAGCTCACCAGGGAAATTATCGAGGCAGCAAGCATCGAAGGACACAATGACAAGTGTGTCAGCAGACCATCTTTAACTCTCTCACAAAGGGAGCTGGAGTATTTAACCAAACGTTCTCCTAGGCACCAGCAGTGATAATTCTTTATTATTCTTTGCTTTTGAATTTTTAATATTTATTTTAAAATAATTTCTAAATTTTTTATTATTTTTTCTTTTTTCTTTTTATTTTTTATTTTTATTTTTACTTTTATTTTTATTTTTATTTTTATTTTTTTTTAGTTTTGTAATCTGCATTTGAGGTCGTCATCTCTTTCTTAGGACATAGAGAAAGAGGAGGTGGGTCTAGTTGCATAGAAGAAGAAGAAAATACAAATCCAAGAGTTGTGAGTCAGCGCTGAGTGAGTGTGCATTTTTTGGTGTGTCTGAGTTTGCGAGTGTTTCTCTTTTTGTGCGCTGTTACGTTATTCGACATGAAAAAAATCTACTTTAGGGGGCAATAACACGGAAATTCCCCCAGGCTTGGGCAACAATATTGTTCGAGCCCACCCAATCTAAAGGGAACAGCCGCATCATCATCATCATCATCATCATCATCTTGTCTGCCGCTCTACCTCTCCACTCTCGGCGGCCGCGTCTCGTGGCGATCTGCCAGACTTTGTCAGTATAGGGAGTATTCACTGGCGGCCATAGCTGTGTGCGCGAATGCTGAGCGCGTGCTGATGGCGAGCTTCCACAGTTCTTTTGCAACGTGCATTCCGCACCATCAAGAGTGCCGGTCTTAGCAGCCTATTGATGTGAGCTCGTTCTGAGCATGCGCTCTAAACTGCACCCACAAATATGGCGTCTAGTGAATGCTTCCTATAGACCTTTCCAAAAACGAGCTTGTGGCCGGTGCCATTTTGAGCGTTCGTGCGTATGGCGCGTGCTTTGCTCGCTTTCCGAAGCGACGAACACGCACGTGCTGGGCTGTGAAGCACCCCCGCTCACGAGGGAAAATACAAAGAAATCGACGAAAACAAAATGTCGCCTAGCACAGTCAGGCGCACAAACGCGTGCAGGGACACGCGGCTTCACGCGCTACTGAACAAAAAAGAAAAATAAAAGTGTGGGACAAAATGGCGAGATGCCACCACCCTAAGCAAAGCGCACATGAAGGCACCCTAGAGGAGGCTATGGTTTGGGCTGCTAGGGCTGCCAAGTCCGTGTCGCTCGTGTGGGCAGCGCGTGCGAATTCAAAGCTTGCCAGGTATATTTTTCCGCACTGACACAAGTCGTGACGTCTGTTTCTGACCTTTTTGAAAATAGCAAGAGTGCGCGTGCATAGCTTTGACAGGCGCTGAAGATGCGCGAGGGCGGAGATTCCCAAAAATCCGAATATTACGTACGCCCCGGGAAAGAGGTGCTTCGGCGGTACATTAAAAATTATTTTCTGCGGCTTCCATGCGCCTAATTCAAAAATAATTTCAATATTTGTGATGCTGGAGGCCAATTCAAGACGATTTGGATGTTTTTCCTCAAATGGAAAACAGCTTCAGTCTCTTTTTAACATAAAACGCTGCCAAAGCCGCTGCCGCGAGAACGGGGCTTCACCTCGTTGATCATTTGCACGCGTTTTTGCGCAAACGAAACCATGGATGAAGACGCAAGCTCTTGCCAGTGGAGTTGACCAGCGTTGTATACATACCTCTTCCACAAGGGCGCAGCCACCTTGAATGCCGTCACTTATGGTGTGTGTTAAAACATCGTTTTGGTCTCTCCACGCGGCTGGAAGGTGTCCACAAAAAATGCATGATTGTCAGACATTCTGTTTCGCCTCACCTATATTTTTTTCGAATATTCCAGGCTGAAATATTTTACTCTTTTTTCGTCCCGCATACCAGACACGGAACCCACGTGACTGAGAACGAAAGGAAACGAAAAACGTTTTGAGGGGGCATTCACTGGACGCCATATCTGTGGGCGCTGTTCAAAGCGTATGCTCAGAACGTGCTCACATTAAAGGAGCGATGCAACACTTTTTGTACTTTGCGCAAATACCGCTTAGAAGGGATCCCTGACGTTAATGACATATGAAACACGCGTTCATTTTTCGCCGCACGCAATAAAAATCCCAGAAAAAATTTCAAGAAAAACGAGCAGCGTTTATTCCCTCAACTCGCAGCCAGAACAAGCGGCCACGTGATCCGGAGCTGATTATATGCCGCCAATGTTGATCATACCCACGAGCTGGGGTTGGCTAAGCACAGGACACGCGCTGAGTTCCAGATATCGTTATGGCTCGGCTATTAGGGAGTTTTAGCGAGTCGTTTTTCAAGCACACGGTTCCGAAATCACGAACGGTACCGCTGGTCCGTTCCGTGAAACCGTACGTGAAATTTGACATACTTTAGCGAATCGTGAAAGTTGCGCGACCGTGTAAACGATGATGATGATAGTTCTTAACGGTGGCGCAACCTTCTAGTGAACATGTGAAACATTCTGCAACGTGTAAATCTGTGGCGGACACCGTGGTGGCGGCCCGTGTTTCCGGCGTACGACTGATGTAAACAAGACGACCGATGTAACATTTGCCGGTCGGAATTTCAAGAACTGCGAAGCTAGATGGAGTAAAAAGTATCTAAACGACCGTAAAGGTATGTGGTGTGTCTCCGTCATCCTGAACTTGAACGATCGTTCACGTTGTGTGCCGTCGAACCAAATCAATTCGTCTGCTCGCGGTCGCCACGGCAGCTAGTCTGCCCGCAGATCGCAAAAATTTACTAGCATGCGTAGTTGACAGCATTCACGATCGCTTACCATTGTGAGCAGTCTTCGAAATGATTTGGTTCAACCTCTGAAATGAAGCAGACTAACAGGACGGCAAATCTCCTCCCGCTGTCCTAAGCCTAACGCTCGGCTGGGTCGGCGAAGGCAGTCGCCGAACCGACCGCCATCTTTTTTTTACCCGAGTCGTGAACGGTGCTGGCTGCGTTGCGGTGACGACTCCAGCGGCCGGAATGGGAGAAACGAACGAGAAGAGCCTCCCGACGTCCCGAACGACTCGCGCGCGCATGCGCAGTGGCGTCGCCGATGCGTTCGAAGGCGAACCGTTCGTTTGGAAACGACCTGCTAAAACTCCCTATTGTCGTCGTTGCAGCGATTGGACACGGGCCACTACCCGAATGCTTCTCGAGCTAGTAAGTATCACGAGCCCGAATCGAGTGCCCACGCAATGCTCGGGTCCAATCTATGAACCGCATTCAAATATCGTCATATGGGTGTACTGCAATCCCCACGTTACCTCATCAAATTTTGCAAAGGAGAGATTGAATGAAAATTATCACTTTTGTCCTTGAAATTACACCACAACAAAGAACTTTCTTGGCCAGTGGCGTTGCGTACGAGTATCCTTGAGTCCTACTAGTGCCAGTAAGCTCGTGTAAAGTGAAAAACATTCCAATGAACCTTTTGTAGAAATACGCGGTGCGCATGCGCGGAGTTGGGTTCGAGAGTATTTAGTTCCAAACAATCCGCCATCTTGCGTTGCACCGCTCCTTTAACGGGTTGCTAAGACCGGAGATCTCGATGGTGAGGAATGCACGTCTCAGAAGAACTGTGGATGCTCGCTGCCAGCACCCGCTCAGCAGTAGCGCACTCAGTTAGGGCCGCCAGGAAATACTGTCACGAATGACAATTGATGAGGCGATAAAAACTGAAGTAAACTAAACGTTTAATGGGGCGAGCTTGTGCCCAAAACTAAATAGGAAAAGGCTAGCGTCGATAGTGTCGATGGCGGCGAAGCAGCAGGATTGAACGCTGGGGCGAGACTGACTGCGCTCGCCATACGGAGTCCCTTATGTACCCTCGTGGGTTTCTGGAGCATTTCGCGTACATAGAACATTCGGAACTAGATCAGACGAGAATGTTCTCGAACTAAGCGCGGTAATCATTCGGCCGCCCATGCGCTCGCTCGTCGACGTGCGTGGCAATACTCCCTATGAAGTATGAAACGGAGCATAGGCGTGAATAATACACAACACGCCACAGCTGTCATCGCACCTTGACTGACCGGGGCATTAGCAATTTATTTCTGACCAACGTCCCAAGCAGAATATGCATGATGGACACTCCGACACTCCCAACGTTGTTCATAAAACATAGAACAGCGTACGAGCTTTTGTTTTTTCTGTTGGTTTCCTTAGACACTAGAACAAGAGTGCAGAAAAAAAGAAGAAGAAAACCTTCGATTCGCGTTAATATTTGATAGGCGATTCGGTCGATCTGAAGTTGCAGTGGTGTATTAATATGGCAGCACCGACTCATCTGCTTTAGTAATGCCTCTGCCTACTCAACACGCGCATAGAAATGAGCAGAGATGAGAATATGAAATTTTAAATAGAGATCATAATATTTCTATGCCTACTTTACGAAATGACTCATGAATGACAAAGAAGAGGTCAGAAGGATGAAAGACTAGACGGTTGGTGGCGACCATTCCGAGCGTAGCAAATATCTGTCATCTCATTACAGCACTCCTATACGTGTCACTTTTATGCAACGCCTCTTATTAATATAGTTCGACTCACCATAACTTGGCAAATGACGAAGGCTAAAGTACCAATAAGCCAATCAGCTCGTCGGAAGGAGGCACTTGACTGCTAGCCCCGAGAAGATGGAGTGGCGCCACCTGACGGCTCTTCGTCGTGATGTCGTAGTGAGGATCATGTGATCGCTTCTGCGCTTCGCTAGTAGCAGGTAGGTTGCGGTGTATTGTTCAGAATTCATATAAAATTCGCTAATTAGAACGCGAGATTGATGGAGTTGCTTTTCACCTTATTTTTGCGTTGTACTTCCCGTCAAAATTGAATCTCAAGCAGCGCGACAACAGTGGCGTCGTGGCTTACGGGAAAGGACCAGCTTCGTGTTATCGTGCTGACCACGACCAAGCCGGTCGTGATCGTGGCTTCGGAGGCTTGTCAAGTGAACAAACAGGTAGATTCTGAAACAGCATAATTCTCGGGCGAGTTTATCAATTTCTTTTATTCTTTCGGAAACAGACGGAGAAAAATCAATCACGAGGACGGCCGAGCAGGTGTTGATCTTGGCATTCTGACCGCCGAGGTTTTTTCGCAGTTTGCTAGCGCGGCTTTAAAGACACAGGAAGAATAAAGTGTACGTACCACATGATGCGAAAGTAATACATACCATGTTTATTTGAGATGTAGTTCAAGAAAGCAGCAATTAGAATCGAAGGGTGTCATTGGGACGAGAGAGTCCACCACCACCGCACACCACTTCGGAAATGGCAGTGGGACGACGAAGAGTTCAGACTCAACTTCTAACCGGAAAATCTAGGTCGAGATTCATATTAATCATACAAAAACAGTCCACTTCAGAAAAAAAAAAAAAAAAAAAAAACGTATTGCGAAAATTTTTATTCAACAAAGCAGCTGGTCGTAGGCAGTGAGTGACGAGTGCTTTGCCAGGCCTTTACTGTTGGTACGGCTTCGGCCGCTCAGATTATTGCAGATCGGGAATCTGTGGATCGAACAGCCCACTAAGATTCGTCATTTCGAGTAACTATTTTTTTTTTTTTTGCTGCTTTAATTAGAGAAGCGCGCGAAGAGCAAGTAGAAGTATTCTCGCTGGTCTCCACGGCGAAGAATCCGAGCGGTGTAAGGCGGCCATGAAGCTATCTTAGAATTCTATCGTAACCTACGCACAACTTCCGATCGTTTCGCTTGGCGTATTCAGATTTGTTCTTAGGTTTTGTTGTACGCAGGTTTTGCGTCGTAGCAAAAACAAAATATAACTAGCAAACAGTTTCTGCTGCTACGCGTTAAATCACACAACCAAAGCAAAGCGGAGAAAATAATTGGCCGAGTCACGTGATACTATTCACTCCGTCACTATCAAGCGATCGCAGCGCTCCAATCGGTCCTGCTCGTGGCTAATACTCTATCTCATTATACTCCGTGTCAATAGTTGCCTACAGTGCAGGCGAAGGCAACGCCGAGCGAGAGGAGAAAGGACTAGCAGTAGGAAGGCTGGGAAGGAGGAGAGAAACCTCCTCTCCTCTCTAACGTTCCTGGTACTCCTCCTTTCTCCCCTCGCCCTCCATTGCCCTTCTCTCAACCTTTCTCTCATCACTTGGCGTTTTCTTGTCAACACTGCACTGAACTAGTGACACTGCGCGCAGTCCTGTTTAAGCCCTGTGCGGGCAAGAGAGGAAAGCCACTTTTGTACGAATTTTGAGTGACAGGCTATCCTCCAAGCTGGAACAGAAGCGAAGCCCGGGTACATAGGAACGAGGGTCCGGGTAAGAGGGGAGTTTCTCCTTCCCGTCTTCTTCAACTGCTTGGTTTACTTTCTCGCCTCTGTACCTTTGCCGCCAAGTGCTTCGGATACTTCGCTCTGCTTGGCTCGCGGGAAACATAGCATTCCCTCTTTGCCATGTTACGCTGAAGCGAAGTCAACTAAACTGTGGTGGCGCTTCGGGCGCACGTCCGGTCTGGGGCTCTGGGTGGAAGTCGCCGCGCGGGACGGCCATTCCTGTGCTGTTTTGGGAGAAACCGGACCTAGAACCTGCCTTCTCGCCAAAACGCCGCCACTGGGGCTATAACAAAAGAGCCGGGAAAAGGGCGAAAGAACAGTTTTCATGTGTTTTCTGCCTGCTCGGTTCGTCCGAGAACGTATGTGTGTGCCGTGAAAAAGAAAAACCAGACACCGTCGGACCACGATTGCTTCTGCAGGGAAGCAGTTTGGGATGAATTCATGATACTTCTGGCCGTCAAATGTATTTGTTTTTTACAACATAAACGTAAAAAAAAACGTCTAGTTGGCTGGACCACCTGCGGACCACGTTCAGTGCGTCTTCACATTCACATTGTCGTGTGCTCCTCCAAATTCGTTCAAACTGTCGTCCGCTCTTTCAAACGACAGCGACCAGTAAACCAAACGTTGCGATAAGAAATAAGTTAGGCCTCAAAAGTCTTTGAAGTATTAAAGTTGTTTGAGGTAAGCAGGCTCGATGTTAACAGTAGATACAAGGACATGTTGATCATTGCTACCAGTTGCCATCACCGACTTGTTATGCCTGATTCACTTGGTCCGACTCTCCTTAAGATTTTCATTATCGACGTCGAGCCTCGCAGCTACCTTCCACGCTTCTGCAGCCCGAGTGGCGTCGAGACTGAAAATAGCGAGCAGAATCCAATCCTGTGAATCAGGCTTTTGTGGACTCTGCACTCACCGACAAGATAATGTGGCCAAATCGTTCATCCTTTTCCATCGGGTTTGTTGGGAAAATGGTAATTAAAGGCCCGTTCACACTCTTGCGACCGAGTTAGACGGAGAGAGACCAGACCGGTTTTTAAGCCTCTTGCGACTTCTTAGGACCAGATCCGCTGCAACGCATCCGGTCCTAAGAAGTCGAAAGATGCTTAAAAACCGGTCTGGTCTCTCTCGGTCTAACTCTGTTGCAATAGTGTGAACGGGCCTTAAGCCTTTTAGAAACAATATTCGTTTTTTAGTTGTTGTGCCGAGGCCCACAGCGTTCTCTTCTTCCGGTGAAGAATTGTGCATATATGTTAAGCCTCTTACTATGTGGTGACGTTAAGTCAAACCCTGGACCAACTAACGAGGAACTATTGCTACAAATTAGTAGTAATGTTCAAATACTGCGGCACCGTACGAATGGTTTAAAGGAAAACTTACTGCAACTGAATGCCAGAGTTACGTCGACTGAAAACCATATAAAAAATCAGAATTAAGCGCTTCAAAGGCATGATGAGACTCTCGAGGTAAAGAAAGATTATCTTGAAAACAGAACGCAGGAACAACTTAGTGATACACAGACTAAAAGAAACCTCAAATGCAAACCCGCCCTCACTGAATGATGCTGTACTCAAAGAAATATTTGAAAACAGATTAGAAGTGACGATAAAAATTACAGGAATATTCATTGACGGACCCTTCGGGAATGTGTTAGCGTGACCCTTTTAACCGCCCCACACGTCAAGCCTTTTGGAAACGCTAACGCTTCCCCCTTAACCTTTTCTATTGGCTTTCTCTTTTGCTTCCTTTAATTTTGCTGCCCCTTTATGGCCTCGTTACGGGGTCAGTGTCAGTGTTTCCCAAAGGGGACAATTGTGGATTTTACAAAGTGTCGTGCTAACTGATTCCCCAAGGATCCACCGACGGATCTTCCTGTAATTTGTTTCACCCCTTTTTCTACTCTGCCTGTCAGAGTGCGTCGACGCCCTTTGATACGGTCATCCATATCACTCGTGAAAAGAACCACATCCATATCACTCGTGGAGTGAACCGCATCCATCGTTTTAACTACACACACACAAACACATCACTACCCAAGCACCGTACTGTACAAAAACCCGAGATCGAAGAACAACTCTAGAAAGCAAAGCGGCAACTGAGGACCCCCGCATTCCACCGCGCCGCGGCGCAACACCTCATGGATAACAAAGCCGCAGGGCTGAATGAGATGGCGTCATCAGAGAAGGCCAACTCTGGGCACAGGCTGGACACAACGATTGCGTGAATGTTCGGCTCAAACTTGACTCGAAGACGAGCGCTGACGCTGCACTTGTTTCCAATCTGTGTCCAGCGTTGGCCTTCTCTGATTAACCCACCTCATTTAGCACTGCGGCTTTGCTATCGAGGAGACGTTGCGCAGCACCTCTTCCTCTCTGGCTCCGCGCTGCTCTGCGCGTGACTTTCACGAAAACGAACTGGCTTGTTTTAACGAAAATCCGGCAATGTCTGTCTGTTTGTCAGCGCCGGGGATAGAAGGAGAGGTTGACGCGTGCTCACGTCAGCGCTTCGGACCAGTGGTAGCGTCGCACGCGATAACTGACAAACGAAAGACGCCGCCGAGTTTTCGTCAAAACAAGCTTTTTGACGAAGTATGGAACGCATCTATCGTCTCGGAAAACCGAATGGCCGCTCCCAATGTCCAGTCATAAGCAAGCTCATGAATTATCGGGAGAAACAAGATATACTACGAAATGCAAGGAAATTAAAAGGTACTAACGTATTCATTGAAGTCGACTTTTTATTTCGGGTGCGCTTTATTAGGAAGCTTCTTTGGGACAGCTCTCACCCAAACAGAAAGCAAGGAGACCGAGTGTCTCTGTCATACGATAAGAGAATAAACGGTAAAATCTACATCTAAGATTTAAAAAAAAAAAAAACGATAAGATGAAAGTTAAGAGGGCTGGTCACCTGCAACTCAGTCTCACAGCATGGTTGAGTTGTGAGGCCGAGAAAAGGAAGCTAAGAGTTATATCGTTAAATGCAAGAAGTCTCGTTAATTATTTTGATCAAATGGAAGCCATGTTTTTTTCCTACGACCCGCATGTTATTATGGTATAAGAAACCTGGCTGCATTATGGTATTCAAAACAGAGAAGTGGTACCACCTACTTACAGGTTAATCGGTAAATATACAATTTCCCAAGGTGGCGGCGTTGCTATAGCCATTAAGGAAAACCTCGTTTGTCAGTCTTTAGAAGAAGCCGATGACAGAGAAAGTGTTTGGTGCAAGTTAATTTTCTTTCGAACTATCATAGCATCAGGATCTGTCTACAGGAAACCCGGGTCGTCTATAGGATACTCTTTGAAAATAGTTCATTACTTGATCGCCAGCACTAGTAATCAAAGTAAATTGATAATAAGGGGATATTTTAACGCCCTTAACGTCAGTTGGTCGGATGACGGTTTGGTCAGGCTGGGTGCAAATGTATCTGATTTGTTCCTTGAACTGGCTTTCAGTTGTGGTCTTATTGAGGTCATTAAAGAATTCACACCTATTACTGATACATCCCGTTCGTTACTTGATCTTTTGTTGAATTTGATGAGTTTCAGTTTATTACGGGATAACAGATCACAAATTAGTGTTTTTTGAGTGTGATATTTCTGTTTGTCAAACTTACCCGGCTAGAGCAAAGACGCTTTATGATTTTGAAAGGGTAAAGGACGAGTCGGTAATTGACCATCATGAGCAGTACCTTGATGGCTTCGATCAGTTGACCGATGTAAATCATATGTGGTTAAGATTTAAGGAAATAGTGGGCTATTGCAATGCCTTCCTAAGAAAGCAAAAAAGAGATCAAACGCCGATGCACGTGGATCACGAGAGATATTTTGCAAGTAGAACGGAAACTGAAAAGGATGACGAAAATAATCCCTGGAGAAGGGATTATTTTCGTCATTCTTGTCCAGCTCGCTTGCACCTTTGCATTTAATTGCATTTTAATCAAAACTGAAATGGCTTCAAAAACGCCGGTCGCTAAATGTAAGTGAACAGGCTGGCAACTGAAAGAGAATGATAAAGGCACCCAAAATTCTTGCCCGAATTTCTTTCATCGGTTCCCGAAAAGTTCTGGCGTTACCTATCCACGGCAAGAAGAAGCGTCGACCAGTTATGTATTAACAGCAAGTCAGTGAGTGACAAGGCGAAAATGTCATTTGAATTTCACCGCTCCTTCCAATCTGTGTTTGCAAGAGAGGGGAATAAAAATATTGTTGTTACATATGATAATGACATGAGCAGTATTATATCGGAACAGGGTGTTGTGTCAATATTGCTATTCCTTGACGTTAAGGAATCATCTGGACCAGATGCCTTGCCAAACGCATTCCTTAAAAGGTACGCCGAATGATCTCTAATATTTTCTAGATCAGTCACAGATGTAGAGTTAAGTATATGAAAATCATGCTTATTAATTAAGGTGTTTTTTTTTTTTAGAACTTCTCAGAGTTCCGTCGGCTTTGTTTTTTCTTTTTAGCTTTCTAGGTTGGTATCGGCGTTTTGGAGGGAGGATTTCCGGGGGCAGAGCGGCCGAAAGGAGGGAGCGGTTCTCCCGCGGTCGTTACGAAACGTCTCGGATTTCGGGAGTCTGCACGGACCGAGACCGGGAGAGCCCGCGCTTGGAGATGCTTGTCGCTTTTAACCGAATGTGCCTGTATATAGAGCGTTTCGCCGCTTAGGGTCAAATTGTGACTTTTTGTCCGGTGTAATAATTAGCTGTTGGCGCCAGCCAGACTGAGAAAAATGCAGAGGACGACTCTACAAAACATTTGGGTTTGGCGGTTGGAGCGCCAGGCTGATAACTCGCCGACCATTGGAGAACAGTGTACCACGTGTAAGTGGTGGAATTTGAAGAAATTGGTCGGTTCCTGAGGGGAAAGGAGGCCTCTACGGGTCTACAAAAGGAGTGCAGAGAGGATTTTGGAGAGATTCGGACTTTGTATTTATTGAGAGAAATTGGGAACGGGGGTCGAGACTTTAGACGAGGCAGGATGGTCTCCCAAGTTGGGAGTTGTAACTAGTGCAAATAAATGCACACTAGTTCTCTGCAAGCCGTGAGTGGACCCGTCGCTCAGCGACGTTCGTGCCACCACGCTCCAGACCATCGGAGCGGAACCTGCCTCCCACACCATCGGGAGGACAAACAACTTGAACTGGCGCAGTCGACAGGATGGTGGCGCGATTTCCGGTGAGGTGATGTGTCGGCGACCTGCGGCGAAGTACGCGAGTTTCGGCTCAACGGTGGACGAGGCAGCATCCCCGTGAGATGCCTCGTGGGTTCCGGCCCAAAGTGACCAGGACGACATCCCCGTGAGAGGTCTTGGTGGGTTTTGACCCGAAGTGGACGAGGCGACATCCCCGTGAGAGGCCTCGTGGGTTTCGACCCGAAGTGGACGAGGCGACATCCCTGTGAGAGGCCTCGTGGGTTTCGACCCGAAGTGGACGAGGTGACGTTCCTGTGAGAGGCCTCATGGGTTTCGACCCGAAGAGAACAAGGCGACATCCCCGTGAGAGGCCTTGTGGGTTACGACCCGAAGAGAACGAGCGGACGGAGCAACATCTACGCGAGAAGCTTCGTGTGCGGCGGTCCAAAGTGCATCGACGACGCAACATCGTCTACGTGAAAAGTTGCGTAGGTTGCGACCCGAAGAACGGACCAACCGTACCCGAACCCAGGACCGACTTCGACGGATGACATCCAGTGACACCGGAGAGTCATCGCCTCAAGAGCGGTACACTGAAACAGGTGAGACTCATTTCTGTTTCCTCCGGGTTTCGCATGCCAGTGGTGACTCGATCGATGACCTAAGGAGCTCGGGGAGCGATGAGTGAGAGTGGCGATAAGAGCCCGGCCATGCTGGACGACGTGTCGGAGGGGGGAGGGAGTAAGAGCGAGAACGAGCTCAAGCTAAAAATTGTAGCTCTAAAACTGGAACTCTAGCTCGCACAATTTAACGCGAAGCAGGCAGAGGAGAAGTCGCGTCGCGGTGGAAAAGACGCGGGCGAAAGAAGCAAGATGTCGGAATATGCAAAGGAGCTGCGCGCTGTGTTGGCTCAGATGTCAGAGGCCGAGTCCATGATCCCAGGATGGTTCAAAAACGTAGACACGCTGTTCGCGTCGCTGAGCATACCAGCGGAAGTACAGGGGGCCATCATTCTTCCGTTTCTAACGGAAAGAATGAGGGCTTTCAGCGCGAATCACTCAGACGGACAGATAATGCCGTACCTAGAATTGAAAAACAAATTCTTAGGGAGCTTAAGTTGACCTCCAACGAATACCGGAGGTATTCCTCATATCCCAAAAAACGGACGGCGAGTCGTGGGCACAATTTTCCACGAAACTGGAGACATTTTTGTACTATCTGAACAGTCGCGAGATTCAGACTCTGGATCAGCTGGAGCACCTCATGGTGTCAGATGAGTTGAAGCAAGTCATGCCAGACGAGGTGAGAACCTACGTTCTCCAAAATGAGACGAAAGGGTGGCTTAGGCCAAAGGAGGTAGTTGAGCTGGCAGAGAACTTTGACGAAAGCCGTCGTGGGAGAAAGCCTCAAGGTAGGGAGAAAGCCTCAAACATCGCACCCGTTCGATGGCGAGATGGGCAGTAGAAGGAGACTGTGCCGACGACGACTGGCGGTGAGGGACGCGGCGCGGACCGAATGAGGGCAATTCGTTGCTTTGGTTGTGGTCGAACGGGACATATCCAGAGAAACTGTCAGCAGTCACGAAGGCGAGCAGACGAAGGTCGGGGGAACCAGAACAAACATGACCCGCGAAAATTGGTAGCCCAGGTGGTGTCTATGCCAACGGAAACAGCTAAGAAATGCGTCGAAAGGGCCGGTATGGGTCTCAGGTGGGTGGGTCTCCTAGTGGCAGACAGACCTCTGAAGGCCTGCCTAAATTCCGGGACAGAGACTACGGTGTTGAGATTGGAAATGGTTCCTGCGGCGCATTTCGAACATAGTGAAGGAACAATCAAGTTGAAGGGAGCGTTCGGAAAAGTGGTAACCGCCGATTTGGCCTACGTGCCACTGAGTCTAGTAGTGGAGGGAGAATGCACGGGCCAGCAAGTCCTCACACTGTGTGCGATCACCAACGAGCTGTCGGACAGTTTGGGAGCGTTGCTTACGCCACAGGTGTATGAAGAACTATTGCAAGTTCGATCGGTTCTCGAGAGGGAAGTGGTAGAAATTCAAGTGATGGAAAATGAGATAGACCAGGACTTCCGACACACAGCTGAAGACACGCTGGGGGATAAGGTGCTCGAGTGCGAAACAGCGGAGAACGAAGAGAAGACAGACGCTGACGGCGATGGACTGCGGCGACATTGAGGTCGAGCCGGAGGTCCAATGGGCGAGAGGCACCCTAAGCCCACGAGGAAAACGGACGACGACGACGGGTGGTCCGAAACCTTGCTTGAGCGGCAGAAGGGTGAAGATCCGGAAAAAGAGCGCGAGGAGAACGCATACGGCGATGACCGCGGCGGCCGCGAGGTGAAGCCCGCTAATAGGACAGCTGGCGGCGACGAGGCAGATGCACCCACCGGTGATCCGGAGACGCAAGGAGGCGAGAGCGGGAGCGATGGTGACGGCGGCGACGAGGCTACAAGCCTGGTTGGCGAACCTCGAGGGCAGGGATCCAAGGGAACCCCGGCGCACCGGTCACCGCAGCACTGGGGAGGCAAGGGCCGTCCCAGGCTGGAAAGAAGCAGCTGCGCAAGGGGCGGATCGACAGGTTGGAGTCGGCGGTCGACAAGAACCCCGGGTCCAACCCTGGATCGCCTCCGGGCTACGACGAGCACGATCAAGGAGAGAACGTGGACGACGGCGAGAGGACGGCGAAGAGGTTCTTGATCCCTCCGATTCAGGCGCCGAGACGGAAGCTCCGACTGCGGAGAGGCACCGACTCCGGAACCGCGGCCGTGTCGTCGCCGAAGGTCAAGCCGGCGGTGCATCGCAGGGCGACTCCCAGGAAGAAGGTTGAGTCGAGCTACTCCAGAAGGGGGAGTGTGGACACAAGGTGCTGCGGGAACGGCAGACGCCAAATGAGCACGGAGGAGAGGAGGAAGCCACTCCGGCCAACGGCCAGAGCTCGCACGCGAGGACACCAGACTTCCAGTTTGAGCTCGGGATCAGCGAGTGTCGTGGAAGCGACTGACTGCGCGCCGCTCCAGGCAGTCCTAAGAAGCTGGACGACAAGACGGCCACGATTAGGGGTGGTAGCTAGCCAGGCTACTGGGTTTTTATTTCGCCTTTAGTCTACATTTTTTTTCACGGCCTCCTGATTCATTTTTCGTTGGCTCTTCTGTTGGCCGGTAGGTATTTTATATTCTACAAAATATATATATTTTGTGTTCAGTCTTTATTCTCTGCGGGAGAAATTTGAGTGTCCGCACGTATTCGAAACGTGCTTTGTAGCCAGAGCGTTGGTAAGCATGTCGAGGCTAGACAAGCATGATTAGGGCATGATGATTATGCCGTTGTTTTGAGAGCTCCCACCACTGATTTTGCGGGACCCTGAGATGTACCGGAGTGGGTCCAACTTGTGTGTGATCGTTGGTGGCAGTTTTGGTGACTTTGAACATGACAGCTATCATGACAATATTTATTGTGTGCACCCAATCTGGTCTGTGCTCAGACGTTTTGCCTGCGGCAGCAGTGTGTTCGCCGTTTTAGTATTTCTGGTAGTGAATGGTAATAATTTTGTTTATCGGTGCCGTTTGATTTTGTTGACATTTACAGATGAGCGCTTGGTGAACTTTTAGAGCGTAATGTTGACGTTGTTGCTTCTAGTTAACTGTGGGCCAAGCGGTCGGTTCGAATATTTGCCAGTGCGCTATTCGGGGAAGGAATTTATGTTGCGCTTACATCAAGTGTCAACGCAACAGTCTTGGTGGGGAGGAGTTAAGTATATGAAACTCATGCTTATTAATTAAAGTGTTTGCTTTTGTTAGAACTTCCCAAAGTTGCGTCGGCTTTTTTTTTTAAGCTTTCTAGGTTGGTATCGGCGTTTTAGAGGGAGGATTTCGGGGGCAGAGCGGCCGTAAAGAGGGAGCGGTTCCCCCGCGGTCGTTAAGAAACGTCTCGGGCTTCGGGAGTCTGCTCGGACCGAGACGGGGAGAGCCCGCGCTTGGAGATGCTTGTGGCTTTTAACCGAATGCGCCTGTATATAGATGGATTTCGCCGCTTAGGGTCAAATTGTCGCTTTTTGTCCGGTGTAATAATTTAGCTGTTGGCGCCAGCCAGACTGAGAAAAATGCAGAGGACGACTCTACAAGGAATTTGGGTTTGGCGGTTGGAGCGCCAGGCTGACAGCTCGCCGACCATTGGAGAATAGCGTACCACATGTGGGTGGTGGAAGTTGAAGAGATTGGTCGGTTCCTGAGGGGAAAGGAGGCCCCTACGGCCCTACAAAAGGAGTGTGGAGAGGATTTTGGAGAGATTCGGACTTTGGATTTGATTGAGAGAAATTGGGGACGGGGGTCGAGGCTTTAGACGAGGCAGGACGGTCTCCCAAGTTGGGACTTTTAACTAGAGTGTAAATAAATGCACATAGTTCTCTACAAGCAGTGAGTCGACCCGTCATTCAGCGACGTTTGTGCCACCACGCTCCAGACCATCGGAGCGGAACCTGCCTCCCACACCACCGGGAGGACCAACAACTTTATTTTGCAGTATTGTCAGATGACTGCATATTGGCTAGAGTTGTTCCCGTAAAAAAAGCGGAAGATATGACTCAGTTCAAAACTATTGCCTGATTTCCCTTACCTGCACATCTTGTAAGTTACTAGAACTCGTTGTAAACAAACAACTCTTACCTTTCCTAGAGGAAAATGCTGTGCTATACGCCGTTTCACGATAACTTGGCGAAATGTGGAGGCTGTGGCCCCCGCGACCCAATAAGGGCGCCGGAGCAAGGCACGTGGTAATACTCCATGGTCGAGGCCACCGGGGCTTTGTTACCGCCGCAGCAACAGAGCCCTCCGTGACAAAAAGTAGTTCTAGGCATCTTTAATTTCCGTTTAACGGCAATTGAACTCGCGGGACTCCATCTATAACGAGAAGATATGATGAAGAAAGAATAAGTAATCACACATTTATCAGTTTCAACTATACTTAGACCAACAAAAGTGACGCCATTCGTACCCGCCCGATTTTTGGGTCTTATACCGCCGTGGCCGTTGGCGATCGGCGGCGACCGCAGCCGTGTAATTGGCCGTTTCCGCTCAAAACATCGCACTGTGCCCTGGCATTAGCACTCGTCACAGATTCGCGGCTAAATTGAACGTATGGTTGTCTCATGAACTGTTCCCGAAGTGTTCGCTATTCTAACGGACGGAAGTGTTGCTGCGGTGGACGTTCATTCGAAGTTGGTTGGTTTCGGAGCAGACGACTCTTGGCTAGCAGACGACAGCTGGTTCCTCCAGGGCTCACGCCTCGCAATTGGCGTGGTGACACAAGTGCTCCCGTGACGTCAGGGATCAGGTGCCTCGCTCCCACGCTCCTCTTGGGTCGCGGGTCCCTAGCCTCCACAGTTCGCCAAGTTATCGTGAGACGGAGTATAGACCCCACCAACAAGGTTTCCGTAGAGGCTTGCCAACAGTGACTCAATTAATTGAATTTGAATTTTATTATGCAATATCCAGCTATGTGAATGATCGAAAGCAGGTCGATGCATTGTTCATTGACCTGTCGAAGGCCTTTGACAGAGTACCCCATCATAAACTAGTGAAAGTATTAATAGGCCTTGGTGTTCCCTCATGTCTCATCAGATGGATTAACGCATATCTCACAAATTGCCAACAATTCGGGGATGTCAATGGCAGCTATTAAGGGATGCTTAATGTATATTTCAGGATGTCACAAGGTTCTGTTTTTGGCCCCCTGCTGTTTTTGGTTTACGTCAATGGTTTGTTTGGACTTGTTGCTAACGGCCACAGGAAAATACGAATGTTCACTGATAACTGCGCAATTTATACGCCTGTTTTATTAGTTGAGGACCACATAAAGCTAAACAACGTGTTACCTGGCATGGCGTTGCGGTGTCGTGAAAAATACATGTTGTTTAACATTAAAAAACTCAGTATATGCACATTTCATTAAAACATTTATTCTTAATTTTCATTACGAAGGTTGAAGGAATCGAACTAGAAAAGGCCAGGAGCTATAAACACCTCGGTGTAATCATTTCAAGTGATTTAAAATGGAACCGCCATGTGGAGTATATCAGAAAGCGAGCAAAAAACAAATTGTCTTAGGAGAACGCTTCGCAGAGCTGCACATTCGGTTAAACTTCTAACATATAAATATATTATTAGACCTATCCTAGAACACGTGTCCGACGCTAGGAATATTTGGCAGGTAAACCTTGTTAAAAAGCTTGAGGATGTCCAATTACTGGCCGAGCAGGTGATTTTTTCAAATTTCAGGCGATCACCGTCCGTCATGGGACTTTAACCTTTAGCAAATTTGCAACTGCTGATCAATAGAAGGTCATGCCGGCGTGTTAAGTTGTTCTTTCGGATTTATAATAAACTCTTAAAAATTGATTGCTGTCAATACCTAAAACCAAAAACCTTCTACTCTGAACGATTACATCATTGAGAAATGGTGGCTCCTGTTACTGCTCGAATTAATACATTTAAGCAATCATTTTTTGTGCGTACAATACATCTATGAAATAAGCTACCCAGTGGCGTTGTTGTCATTGATTCATTTACAGCATTTCCAAATTTCCTAGATATTTTTCAGTGTTAAGTTTTTTTGACACCGTAGAGTCATTGTGCTCTTTAGTGTATTGCATATGTACCAACCTATAAGTATGTGAAATGTTATGGACCAACCATGCTTTATCAAATTTTGAAAAAACAAAACTTCTTGGTATGTGCAGCTGAGTATATTGTATAAAAAGAGAAGGTATACACAAGGTGTCGTATCCTCCGTGAAAAATGTGAATTCTACGTGTGTCATTCACTCCTGCTTTGGCCCCAATGGGCTGGCAATATTAATAAATAAATAAATAAATAAATAAATAATACATTCTGCGGCGTTCACGCGGAATGCATCGCCACACTTCACATCACTTCTTCGATTTATTAATTTTTTTTCCGCAGTTCGCGTGTCACACCATTTTCGTATTACCTCAATAACACACAAGTAGTAGCATGCTCATCTTATGAATACCTGGGTGTTTATTTCACCTCTGACCTATCAAGGACTACTCACATAACTTCTGTTATTTTTGATACTAACAGTTCTCTTGGATATTTGCGCCGTAACCTCAAACTTGCTACACCCTCAGTAAAACGACTAGCGTATAGACCTTTCCAATGTTTACAAAATCACAGTCTAGCGTGCGACCTTCACAGCCCAGCACGTGCGTGTTCTTCGCTTCGGAAAGCAAGCAAAGCACGCGCCATACGCACGAACGCTCAAAATGGCACCGGCCACAAGCTCGTTTTTGGAAAGGTCTATACTACCCTTATAAAATCGAAGTTAGAATACGCCTCATCTATATGGTCCTCGTGGCAGTCCTACCTTGCAAATAATCTAGAATACGTCCAAAACAGAACCCTTCGTTTTATGTATAACAACTATTCACCATATACCCGCATATCAGGATTACGCCAATCAGCTAAACTTCATTCACTTTCCCTTCGCCGCCAAGTATAACGCCTTTCTCTCTTCCATCGATTTTTTTATCACAATAGCCACCTCAAAGAATCACTGCTATCACCTCCCCATCTATTTCTCCACGTTTAGATCACCTTTTTAAATTACGTCCAATTCGATCATCAACTGTTTCTCACTAGACTTCCACACTACCATTGGCCATCGAGGATTGGAATTCACAACCTCATAACATCGTTTCTATTAATGATACTACTAAATTTGTTGAAGCCATTACTCTCTCTTTATCTAACCTACCTAGCTAGCTTACAGTGTTATAATTGTGTTTACTGTTCTATATGTTTTTGTTCTATTGCCACCCCCTTGTATAATGCCCCACGGGCCCTCAAGGAAAATAAATGATGACTGATGAAGTGTTGCGGCGCAACGAACCTCGTTTATTTTGCTCAAGCCACTGAAATAGAGACATTGCTAGGCAGACGTAAAATCATCAATTCCAACGCGAAAAAGAGCACGGGGACCCACGCCGACAACATCACGTTCCAATGGTTGGTTGATGCGGGACGCGGAGCTTCTTGCCCTACCCCATCGCGCATGCGCGGTACGGTACTGGGGGGGGGGGGGGGGGGGGGAGGTATTGCTAGGGGCGCTCCGGTTTGTTTGTAAACATGAGCTAGCGAATAGAGGGCTCCCGTCGTTTCTTTTTGTGTAAAACGATGCTGTTGAAATCCTCTGACGTTGTAACTTAAACACGATTTATTGAACGGCTTGGCTAATAGCCAATGGCGATGTAGCAACAAGGAACAACAATAAAATCGAACGGGGTCGTGGCGTTATTATAGTCACTTACAGTTTAACAAACCTAAGGCGTGGCTAATTATGTTAACTCACGCTTCTTGTTTCATGATTGGCTCTTCGGCGTTTTCATCTGCTAGTTTGGCAATCTGATTGGCTGAGGGGCGATAATGAGATGCACGGGACATGCCACGCCCTGCGTTTTTTAAGCTCTCAGTGACTATCGCACAGTGAGTAAAGCTTAAAACGAAGCTAGTTTTTTTTTTTTTTCTTCACGCCTCTCTCTTAAGTTGTCTTTAGGTTGTACAAGAGGGCTACCCAAAGTCCGAAAAGGACAGGACATACATGTAAGCGCCCGCATACACACGTATGTTCTTTCGTCACGTTAGTGCGAAGTCCTTCAGACAACTATAATGGCGTTGTGTGTGTGTTTAGACAGCCGGGAGTTGGTCGGCCTCCATGGGCGTCTGGTGTGTCGGCTGCAGATGAGAAATTTAGCCAGTGCAGTACAACCGCTAGCCTGGGGGTCTTTATTAACCTGCATCACGCAGTGTCGACGCAGGACCGCACGTCGTTACGATGCTCAGCTAAATAGATACGGTCACACCCTAATAAAAAAGGGTGTATTCTTACACCCCTTGTTCTATATATCACACTTCAAAACTTCTGTTCGACGTACAGCGCACTCACGTTCAACCGACGCTACCAACTTTCACGAGCGGCTTGATAGCCGAGTGGTACAACTTATTAAAATAGCTAATGTTCGTGTTACCGACTACAAAAAAAACAATCTTGTTTTTTGTTTTGTTTTACCGCAAAACCTCGGTGCTTTGTTGTTTCTACTGTAGTGTTTGATACGTACTTTAGCTTTTCAATATGTTACATCTCACCGTTTTCAAGACCCTCGTAAAAGTTTGGGCCGTCTGTTAGATGTCAGTGCGCTGAACATTGAACAGAAGTTTTGGGGTGTAGGGATTGAATCTAGGATTTCCGGGTTCTGCAGGGCGAGCTTTCGTTCCACACGCTCCGAGCTGCGGTGCCACCGATCCCCAGTTACACTCGGCCACCGATCCTCTATTACCCAACCGGGCAACGCAAGTGGTAAAGTAGCACACTGAGCAGCCCCGACTGACTATTCAGCGCTGTGTCCTGTGGTACCTCGGTGGATAATCGTCTTCCACCGTAATTAGAAACCTTTAGAACGCCCCGACGGATGTCCAGTAATTAGGAGCCTCAGCGGACACGAGAGATGTCCGGCGGTGCCGAGACTGCACCATTACAGTGTTGCCCCAAGGCGAGCTTAAGGGTGGAATCAATGGAGTTTAACGAAGACCGACATTCGGAGGTTGGGGCGCGCGATACAGGGTCCAAACTCCGCGTTTAGTGACCTCCGGCTACTTGATTCAATTAGGAATTCGGGAAGATGCCACCCTTCCTTTGTGCACCCTGTTTACAACACCGCGCCCCGGACTAACGGTACTCTTATAGGGAGCGTGTGTGTATGTGTGTGTGTGTGTGTTTGTGTTTTTATGTGTTTGTGTTTTATGTGTTTCTGTGCGTGTGTGTGAGGGGGCGGCGCTGTTTAGTGATGGAAGCCATACATTACGTGTAAACTGAATTCCCGTTAACACACGTATCTTACGACATTTCGTAGATAATGGGAAAACAATCCTATTACTTTTTAATTTCTATAAAGGTAGAAATATAGGGAGAGGAGGTGACGAGTGCGCACCAGGACGTCAGAACACCGAGCCCTCGTTGGGATGATAAATGGGTAGACAAAAGCTAGCTACCTTCGTCTCTATTCGTGAATCGATATGAGAGACAGGCATACACTTAAAGTTTCGTCTTTCAGCCCAGCCTCGCTTTACAATTGCACGCTTCTGTACTCCAATCAATGACAAATGGTGAGAAGCGTCGACTGTTCGGACTCAATTTAGGGCAAAAAGAAGCGGTGGTCAAACAATAACGCAGCGTAGAAAACGCATTTTAGAGATAAGAATTCATAGCGCCTTCGCGTTTGCCACCAGATGGCGACATGCGAACGAGATTCAAGTCCGCCTGATTTAAAGGTACCATGAAGGCAATTTAACTTTTTTTTAAAAGAAGGTGTTTTCGGAAGCATTGGGGTCCTGGCATGCCACACAATTTTTTCTAGAACTTTGTGACTCTTATTTCTGTACCTGCAAATAAATCTGCGAAACCGAAACAAACATTCAGATTTCTTCCCTTTTTCGCCTCTGGAAAGAGAAGTGACGTCAAGGAGCACTGTCGGCATCGGTAGGATTTAGTGCACACTCAGTGTGGTTCCCGTGGTTCGCTATAGTGCACGGCGGTCTGTGAAGAAAACCTGGAAGAAATGGGCGGCAACGCCGCGCCCGCAAACGAGTTTGAGCTCCCGTTCAGCGTCCTCACGCCGACTGAACGGGAGATGGTGGTAAGGACGCAGAACTCTGGATTGGCGCTTTACGAAGGCGCCCCAGACCTACCACCAGCTCCTCGGTCGCCGCCTCAGAGCGACTCCGGCTGACGTGAAGGTGCTGCTCAAAGTCTTCTGGTCGGAAATGCAACGAACAAATCCTGACACCGCTGTCCACAGCTCTACGCAAGACGACGGCGCGCAACCAAATGCTGCGCATTGCTGCATCGGTCGGCAGTTTATGCAAACTAACGTCGCCCGATCGACCACACGTCTTTAGCCGACCTTTCGCGCAACCTACTACTGCACATAAACGCGGCATGATTGGTGAGACACCAGTTCGCAAAGCGAACACGAGACGACGCACAAAACCAGAACCAAAAGTCCGCCGCCCCCGGCGCTCGTACCTTTTTCTTTTTTTTCCACGGTTGCTCGATGCTTGTTACGCGCCCGAGGTAGCAGTGCGGGATGCGTTCAACCGGTGACAAACGGAGGGATCGCTTCAGATTATGCTTTTATACACGGTATGAAACCTATTAATTCCCAACTACAACTTTAAAAGATTATCCAACGTTCAAATGAACTTTTTTCATCACATCTCACCACCGAAATCGAAACCAAGAGCGCGTCTATCGTTTGAACCAATCGCCAGACGAGGAGCCCGTTGTCGTCACGCTTCAACGGCGCACTTTAGTTCACCTTTCTGCCGCCGCCTCGGTGGGGTCTCAGGCATCGTTCCCGGCGCTATTATTACCGCGCCTGTTTGCTCGATTGGTGCGGCACCCAAACTTCTGTTCGGGCTAGAACTTGGTCAACAGTATCTGAGACGTGCCTGACATCCATTTCATTCGTCGAATAAAACTTCGAAACTGCCTTCATGGTCCCTTTAAGAGAAAAGTCAGGTATTCATCATCATCGTCGTCGCTGTCGTCATCATCATCGTAATTTTCATCATAGTCCTAGTCAAGATCATCATCAGATACAGCAGCAGGAGCATCAAGATGCGTTGTCTACGGGGTGGAGAATAAAAATCAAGGTGATTTAAATCGGTCCAGTTTTACTATGATGATTTAAATCAATCTTTTCCCGCAAAAGACAATGCTGCAAATAGTATAATTTTTCCGTTTTTCAATCATTTGACGCTTTCTTAGGCATTTGTTTTGCACTGAAATTAAAGAGACACCAAGTAAGAAAGATTGATATCAGGCTGAACACAGTAAACTCAGTCATCTTCTGAGCTAATCAGCGCATTGAGATTTTTTCCTAGCTTCAACTTTGTTCGTCTTTTACGTAACTTTTTTATTGCAAGCAAATCAGAACGGGGAAAAATAACGAAACCTAGAAAAAGGAATATCTTAGTGCAAGCAAATCCTAACGCGAAAGTAAGCGCCAATAAAGCTTTCCAGCAAAAAATAAATAAATAAATAAATAAAATAATAATAAATAAAAAAAGAGAAATCATTGTTTTTGTTTTAGTATGGCGTAGTTAACACAAATAAAAAGTAAAATAAACTGTACCGTAAATTTAAAGTATTTTGTCCGCGTTGTTATCAATAATCGAACGAACTGATCAATATATCTGCCATGTTAAAAAGTACACTCCCACTGCAATATGAAAGACCCATTAGAGAATGCATTTTAAGGTGGACTTGCCGAATTCGCTTTGACAAGGAGAACATTGCTTAGTACAAAAAAATTAATCTTTGTTCTTTCCCCTCCCTCAAAATTATACGGGTCTGGTATGTGTGGGCTTAACACCAAAGCATTAACTGAAAAACAATACAAATACAAAAAAATACAATACAAACTTCATTCTCACCGCAGATACATCTGGTGAATGGGTGCGAACGGGTCTTTCAATATTTTCTAGCTAGGTAATTAAATCAAACTATTTTTATTTTAATAAAATAAATACGATGTAAATAAAATAAATAAGATTTATGTTATATAAAAAACGAATGTATTTTTTTTCCCCTGGCTGGGGATTGACAGACCTATATTTTCGTGCCGACAGATAACTATAATGAGCCTCTGCGTACTTACCCAATACCACCTGTAGAAGACACTGGTGCTTGGGTAATTTAGCAATATGTCTATTTAATAAATGACGTTGGCTAACATGGCGGTGCCCTTCCCAATTATCGTACACCTTTCTTGAGAAGAAATTCTGCGTGGTCGATGCCTTATTAGGATCAGTTACCTGCCATGAATGGCGCGGCAGGCTTTCGCTTTGTCTTATCTCGCTTAAGTCACAAAACGTAAGCAATGACCTCGCCCCGTTTTTTTTTTTTTTTTTTTTTTTGGCTTGCCCTTTGATTTTGGTCATTCCTAAACCTAAAGGAAGGCGTTAATCGTTGACATTGCAACGTCTCACGAATCCTTGTGGATTTTTGGGGGTTTCATCTTTTGTGCGTACGTGGAACGCAGGAGCAGACCACATCTTAATTTCCGCCAAAGTCGAAGGACGGGATTTCCGTAATATGAACAAGGTTATGTATATATCAAGTACTTACATGTTTGTAGTTTATTCTGCCGGCCCTCTTTGCCCACTCATTCACAGTCGTTTCAAGCAGTAACTCCATCGTTCTCAAGCAGTAACTCCATCGTTATTTTGTTCTACAAAGGAAATTTCAGCGAAGCTTGTTCTTACTCAGAAAGACACTAAATGAAAAAAAATTATCTTTTTTTTTTAAAAAGGCAAAATGCGACACGCATTTTTTGATTTTTTAAAATCTTAGCACGAATTTGTTTTAGCAATATTTACGCCTCTATAGTCCGTTGCAACTCAAGAAGGTAGGGCGAGGGTAAGACGGGACTGTGAGGAGGAAGCAGACGGAACGCTAAGGAGGGAAGGAGACTTCCCCCTCTCTTCTCCAGCATTACGTCTGCTTCCTCCTCCCCTGCCCGCCTTACCCTCGCCCTACCTTCTTGAGTTGCAACGGATTATAAGTTGCACTTTAGGTGGAAAAAGTGGAGTCCCCGCTTCGTGCTTACACCGTGCTTACATCTCCGACTGGCCGAAAAGATGATTGACATGTGAAACGTAGGATGTAAAATTGAATGTGAAGTAATGTTATTTTATTCGACAATCCTTCTATTTTTCAGAAACAAATATTCTGGATTGAGTAATTATTGATTTCAAAAGTATCCCAAGATAGATTTTTCCGCAATGTCGTAAAAGGATAACAAACATGGCTGCCGGCATCTGCGCAGTGCTCAACGTGCCCAGCTCGTCGAGCTCGGCGATCTCTATGAGTGCGGGTCGTTTCGCGTTCAACGAGGTGTTTAGAGGAAGATCTCCTTAATCGACGTAGTTTGCAACAGACAACTGTCGACTGTCGCAAATACGCGCCTTTGGAAGCGCTGTGCGGGTGCTTGTTTCCGTAGCGGGACGGGCCTAAGTCTTTAGCGTCCCGCGACATGGCTTGATTTGTTCGAGTGCGGGTGTTGGTGTCTCATAAAGATGTTTGTTCTCATACAAGCGTCCCCGCTGTCTTTACGGGATTGTGAATTGTGCGACCGTCGCGATAGCAACCATCGTTTCAATGCCGAGAAGATACCTTCCCAGGTGAAAATTTGCGAGCCATTTGGCTGGAGGCACTCGGGCGTTCGGCTCGCATAAAATGTCTAGGTATGGGGCCGTCATTTCGTTTTGAAAAACAAGCAGCTTTCAAGTTTTTCAGTGCGCCTGGCCTGCCAAAGCGAATATCTTTATGTCGCGTTTTAAGTGTGCGTCATGACGCTAACAAAGAAAAAAAAAAGCTGAAATGACTGCATATTAGGGGCGGAGCTCCTTAGGGTCTAACCTTGTCCATCCGTCCGGCGTCCGTGCTCACATCGATTGCCATCCCATCTGTCTTCTTTAAAAAAAAAAAATGTTTGCGCAGTCGACAGGATTCGAACCAGTGCGGGGAGACCCCAATGGATTTCTAGTCCATCGCCTTAACCACTCGTCCATGTGTCATCCATCTGTCTGTCATGGATGAAACGTTGCATGTAGCCGCTCAACGTCTATGCAGGAGAGGGCGCTGCGGTCAAATGCGTATATAATCGTGTTAAACTTTGCATGCATTGGCTCAACGTTTATAGACGAGAGGGCGCTCTGGTCAAATGCTCAAATGCGTATATAACCACGTTCCATACCACACATTATCTTTCTGACACGGACCGTTGACTTAAGCGGTGGAGATGCGTTCCCACGGCTTCTAGCGGATCCAAGCTGATCCACTAGGAGAACCACTGGATCTGCATTTCACCGACCATAATGCAGTAATAATGAAGTCGAAACGCAACCCGGAACTCAGCACTACCAATGAGCAATAAAAAAAAAACAACATCAGCACCATCAGCACTACCTATGAACAATAAAATCAGTATATCAGCACCACCAGAGCTTCGCCCCAATCACGGTGTAAGATACACTCTTTAGGTGAGGACACGGTGGGGCTGAACGCGCGGCGTGAGGAATCAGATAGCGTTCGTTCGACGGGCATCCGAAAGGCTGCATCATTCCGCGGCCACCGTGCCCGCGGCTGACAGTGTCACCGGTGGCCTAACGGCGAAACGGTGTGAGAGCGAAAAAAATGATCTCGTTGCCATGACACCCCGGTACACCGTGGTCTTTCCGCACGTGCGACAACCTCGCTGGAGCCCTGCGCGTGTGGAGCATGAGGCGGCACGAGCCGTCTTGCATGTGCACTGCTGCCTGCCTCGCTGCGTCTTACACCGTGCCCACGCGTCGACGAGTCATCTGCCGGCGCCGCTTGAAACCGTAGTGAGAGAGAGAAAGAGAGAGAGTGAAAAGCGAACTTTATCGGCACGTCGCGAGGAGCGCGCTGTCCTCACCTGAAGAGTATTATCTTACACCGTGGCCCCAATCAACATCATTCATCATTTGGAGAAGTTGTGATTTTTTATTTTGTTGCTTATTTTTAGTCTTCTCGGTCGCTCTTTATTGCACACCGACAGAGGCTGACACATAGCTGTGTGCGCGACTGCTGAGCGCGTGCTGATGGCGATCTTTCACATTCCTTTTGCAACGTTCACTTCACACCCTCAAGGTTGACGGTCTTAGCAGCCTAAAGGCTGAACTCCATGGAACGAATTATGTGACGAATAACTGGCGAACGCCGCCCGACGGCACGCTCGCTTTGCGCGCGACGTAGCAGCCACTGTGTTGATTCCACGCGCACAGCAAAAGCCGCCAGGCAAAATTCGTCGGTTATTCGCAGCATATTCGTCCCATGGAGTTCAGCCTTAATAACGTGAGCTTGTTTTGAGTACGCGCTCTGAACAGCGCCCTCAAAAATGGCGTCCAGTAATTACCCCTATTGGACGGGACTGGATCATGATGGAACGCTAGGACGCCGCTTTCATGGTCGCGTCTTGCAAGCGTTGCAGAAGTTTTTAGTCGGAGGCGGAATAGTAGACGGACGAAAGCGAAAACGGACGCCAAACGCAGCTTACATGACCGCGTCCTACGGGCATTGTAGACGACGATAGACGGTGGTAGAATAGCAGACGATGGAGGAGGCTGCCGCGTATCTTGTCGCGTGATTTTAGGGGGTATTCACTGGACACCATATTTGAGGGCGCTGTTTAAAGCGCATGCTGAGAACGAGCTCACATTAATAGTCTGCTAAGACCGACAATCTTGATGGTGTGTAATGCACGTTGACAAAGAACTGTGGCAGCACGCAGTCAGTCCTCACTCAACAGTCGAGCCCACAGCTATTGCCGCCAGTGAATATTTCCTATACTTTGTTCTTCATTAAAGGAGCGGTGCAACGATATTCAATTGAAATGTTTTTCACTTTACACCGGCTTACTGGCACTAGTGGGGCTCAAGGATACTCGCACGCAACGCCACTAGCCAAGAAACGCCTTTGTTGCGGTGTAATTTCAAGCCTAAAAGCGAGCATTTTCATTCAATCTCTCCTTTGAAAAATTTGATGACGTAACGTGGGGATCGCAGTACACCCATATGACGATATTCGAATGCGGTTCATAGATTGGACCCGAGCATTGCGTGGGCACTCGATTTTGGCTCGTGATAATTACTGGCGCGAGAAGCATTCGGGTAGTGGCCCGTGTCCAATCGCTGCAACGACGACAATAGCCGAGTCATAACAATGTCTGAACCTCAGCGCGTGCCTTGTGCTTTGCCAACCCCAGCACGTGGCTATGATCAACATTGGCGGCATATGATCGGCTCCAGATCGCGTGGCCGCTTGTCCGGGCTGCGAGTTGAGGGGGCGAACGCTGCTCGTTTTTCTTTAATTTTTTTTCTGGGACTTCTGCTGCGTGTGGTGAATAACGAACGCGTGTTTTATAGATCATTAACGTCAGGGATCCGTTCTAAGCAGTGTTTGCGCAAAGTGCAAAAATTGTTGCATCGCTCCTTTAAGCTGAGATTGCAGCCAAAGCTACAAGCGCGAGCTGGCCCGCGCTCCAGGCTATGAGGCGTGCATTTTTCGTGCGAGACTTCATTCTGCAGAAGAACGTTTCAAAGCAGCAACCTTGTGCTCTCGTGCTTGTTTCATTGGCTGCAGTTAGAGCCACTCTATGTGGCGGCTGTGGCAGCCTAGCTGCCAGAGTAGCGACACGACGCAAAATTATCTAGATGCACGACGTCAGAAGCGCCGATAGTGATCTCCATTTTGGGCCTGGGAGGTTGCCATGGTAACCGTGCCGCTAGCGACGCGGGGCGGCAACTTTTTTCTAGTTCATATCTTCATTCGTTCATTGAAAAGTGGTAAAAGACGATTGGCATGGCGGTACGGCACGGGCCTCTGGAGGAACGGTGTCTGTTTCTTCTGTGAAGTGAGGCGATTTGCAGCCCGGGGACTGTCGGGCGACGAGAGCTGCTGCTAAGTATCGTAGGTGCACGGATAAGGCGAGTGGTTTTCCGCGCCGCCAAGATGGCGGTCGCTTCGTGGGACGTACATACCATCCTTGTACTTTCGGACTTTGCTCCTATGGAACAAAATTCGATTACGCCGGCAACGACAGGGCGATTGCCTCGGGACATGACTGTTGTTGCTGTTGCTGCCCCATAGTAAGCGAATATATGCTTAGCATCATACTTCTTCAAGACCCAATCATCCATTCAAGATGACATTGTCTCACCGACTGGCGAGGAGCGACGTCGACGACGGTCTCACCCTCGTTTTGGGCGATGAACAGTCGACGGGGTTAAACCAAGAAGGACAGCATGGTGGTCTCCAGAGGATAGTTAACGCTATCAAAAAAGACGGACGCCGGATCTGGGGTATTCTTGCCGACAGGCCAAGTGGTCGTCCGGAAGTTTACCGACATGCAAAAAGTCAATATTTTTATCTGGTGTAGCACACATATCCGTGTTAAAGGGGCCATAAAATGATTTTTTTAACTTCTTCTTCCTTAGCTGTAATCCTCAACTCAAAAGCGAACTGTGAAATCACGCGGTCGTGACCCGCTAAGGCACCGGTGCGATAAACCCAAGCTTTCACCGTGCTTTTTAAGCACACCATAGAACTTGGCATTCGCAAGTGATGATAAGTTCCGTCAGTGCACTCATTGGACACGAACACGATTTCAAGTATTCGTCGACGAATTGATTGTTGACGAACGCATACGTCCGAGTGACGCAGTTTTCGTGTCCAATGAGTGAGCTGGGGTTGGCTGACGTCATTTTGGCCTTTGTAGGCATTGCAAAGAGGATATTTAGAACCATACACTCACGATGATAACATCATAGCACACTGACATTAATGAGCACAAAACGGGCCCAGCGACAGGAATAAAATATTACACTCGTAAAAAATAATTGTAACTTGTTAATTACAAAGACGAACACACCTCTGCGCATCTAATTTTAATAGTATGTGTTGACGAATGGACCTTTTGTAGAAATACGCGGTGCGCATGCGCGGAGTATTTCATGCTCCTGGGTTCGAGAGTATCTAGTTCCAAACAATCCGCCATCTTGCATTTCTCGCCTTTGAGCGGTTTCGTTGTGTCGACCTCGGGGCGGAAGATTAGCACGATGGGGACAAAGGTGAGCTTGGGGGAGCCGTATCTAGGTCACATCGCCTCAATGGGTGAACAGGATGTAGCTGACGTTTTGGGTGTGGAACGGGTGGGAGAGGCCTTGGGCGCGTTGTTTTCCAGTCACCTAGTCTCGAACCGATTCGCGTGTCTAGGTGGCAGCACATATTCGCCAAGAGGTTCATTGTTATATAGCAGGTCATTTCATATATGTCATTTGAGCAAACGCCAGCTTGTCACTTGTCAATCAAATTCAAGCTTATTGTATCTTAGAGGAGGTGGCCGGTGTTGGTAATGAGGTGGTGATTCAAGAGGTGCTGTCGGGTACCGGCGCAGGGCTGCGTGGATTGTCTTGAATACCGGTGGTGGCGATGTGTTGCATTTTCAATGTCGGGAAAGGAGTGGCAGCCGCTGCTGCAGGTGTCGTCGTGGCCGGGGAGTGAGCGTCGGGTTCATCTGCGTAGGCGACCCGGTAACGGCGGGGGCCCGCGTCCTCGCGGGCCCCGCCGAGGGCGAGAAAGGACACCGGTGACTGTCGACTTGTTTAATCCGAATCCCAGGGCCAACTGTTCCAAAGCGATATGCGCACGAGCTGAGCACGCGCCACTGCGAGTGGGGCACGCGCTTCTCTCGTTCAGAATTTGTGCCCGTACGACCGCTAAAGTTGGCTAAAGCTAAACTCAGAATACTACAAAGCTATTGCAAAGAAAGCACGTTATGTCAAAATCTTCAGAACTGCCGATTCGTAAGATCGTCGATTAGTACAAAAGGTTAAAGATCGCCGGAGCTTCCTCGTTAAACGTTTCTGTGATTATGCGGTTACCTGGAGCTGAAACAACTTCCCCAAGGCCCAACATGCGACGCATACATGTCGCATCGATTCTCAGACACTCCAACGTTGAAACAAAGCCAAGAGTATGCGAAAATTGCATGCTAAAAGTCTTATCGATCCTCGTACACATCCTGGAATCCGAGCACCGGTACGGCGATATGACAGATGTTGTCGCACAGGTGCTAATATCCAGAGCGATCTTGCACAGAAGAGGTATAAGGTTTAATTCTTTCAGATCTTCACGTTATACCTGCGTCAGAGAGCACGAAGAACTCCGAAATCGTCGGCAAGCAGCGGCACATTACGACTACCACGCACCGAACAAACTTGCATCCACCAGCTCTGGGCGCTGCCATCTTACCGGTGACATCACGGCTCTTGCGAGGTCACGTGACGAGTGGTCACTCGGTTGCTATGGGCACGGTGCCAACTCGGCTCGTTGCTATGGTACCGCGTGTGACCAATCGCGGTGAGAGGCGACACAAGGAAAAGGGTGGCGCTACTCTGGCAGCTAAGCTGCCATCTAGAGGGCTCTAGCTGCAGTCTCAGTTTAAAGGAAAGCTGAAGAGGTTCCTCAAAAAAACAGTTAGAGGTGAATTATAGAATATATTTATCCCGTAAATTTGAATATCACGTTTGTTTTCCCTGAAGATGTAACTAAACGCAAGGAAACACACAAAAAAAAAAACATCCGACCAGTCGTTGTGTCATACCCAGATCTTTCGGCCACCAAGCTCGTGTCGCTCGTGTGGCCAGCGCGCGGACCTTTCTGAAAATAGCAAGATTGCGCGTACATAGCTTTCATAAGCGCTGAAGATTCGCGAGAGCGGGGATTTCGAAAGCTCTCGATATGACGTGACGCTCCTGGAAGGAGGGGCTTCAGAGGTACTTTGAAAATAATTTTCAAATACCCTTGACATTTGTGATGCTGGGGGCCAAATGAACACGATTGCAGCTTTTTATTTCTCAAATACAAAACCACTTCAGTTTCCCTTAAAGGGGGAACGGAGTATAGCAGGTGTTGTCAGACGCCAGACTATACCTGTTTTCACCTTAAGAACCGAAGTAAAACAAGTCCGGCTCCTCGCGGAACGTTACTAATTTCCCCCTTTATGTGGATAATGAAGACATATGTAGGTGAATTTTAGATTAGATATATGTTATCTTATCAAGATGTACACGTTCCAAACGTCAAAGGCATCGCTTTTCCCTCCGACAACCGAATCTCGTGAGAACTATTTCGCGCCGCGTAGGAACAATGCGCAAAACGTACTTTTTTCTTGAGGTGAAAACAGGTATAGACGCACCGGATGTCGCGAAAGGGAAACACTATGCTTCCGAACGTGTTCGGCCGAGCAGCCAAGCCAATTCAGTAGTAATGGGCGAGGCCACTGACCTGTAGGCGCGGCTTAGAGCGGGCCGTGACCTCTATCTAAATTGCGTCTAGCAATGTGAGTATTGCGCGAAAAATAAATTCGTTGAAAAATTAAAAAAAAAATACTTGTCCCATTTATGCCCTTAAGAGATTCTTTTTTTTTTTCATTTCAGTGTTTCTTCACGACAATCCAAACATCTAATAATTTGCAAACACGGGATGACTTAGTATTACCTTAGCTATTTTGTTACTATAAGCAGCAAAAAGTGTTGGTTCAGTGTTAATGCTTTACGGTTCTTTTTGCAGCGAAGTTGTTATGTGCAGGATCTGAAAAAAAAACAAAAAAACTTTCATGCTTTTTTTATTTTGGTGAAGAAGGAAGACCAGCTAAGCTGTACTATGGTGGAAACAAAGTAATGGCCGGCCGCAAGTCGGCAAGCCGTAGTAGAAAGGCTGGAAAGGTTGCCGCCATCTATGAACAACGGCGGCAACCAGACAACCGGCAATTCGGTTGTCTGACTTCCGCCGTTGCTTATAGATGGCAGTAGCTGTAGAGAGTTTTGTGTCATCATTTGTTTGCTGGCGGACAAGATACTGGGGAAACTATACTTCGTTTCAGCTTCGGTCCGAGCGCGGCCGATGTTATGAGCCGAAGGGCCAATCAAACAGGGAAAGAGGCACAACGTCATGGCGTCCTTTCTGCAGTTGATAGGGCCAACGGGTATTCGCAGTCTCTCTCTGCGTGGTCCTACGCCGGCTAGTCTTATCAAGCGCAGAGAGCACGCCATGACGTTGCGCTTTTTGCGCTGTTTGATTGGCCCTTCGGCTCATACCATCGTACGCGCTCGGACCAAAGGTGAAACGAAGTATAGCCCTTAACAGCTCCACTGTAAAAAATACGCCCATGGATGTTAACAAAAAACTCCCATTTAAACAGCGCTCCTCTGTTCCTATTGTTCGTGGCAAGTACAAACAAAAAGAGGGGGCAACCCGCGTGAGTCAGCCGTCCCTGGAATTATTAGATAGTAAGGTCTTGATCCCTTGTTATCATCTACGGTCACCGACTTATCTCAGCAAAGAATGCGCTGTGACGAGGCCACGGTGGAAGAAAATATATTTTTTCCACCGTGGACTAGGCTGAGGTTAGAACGCGCCAATCTAACCTTGTTTTCTTTCGCTTCCGCGATGCTGATAAAGAGACTTGGGCTATTTATCAGCATCGCTGAAAAATAGCCCAGGTCGCTGTAAAACCTTAAAGGGGCGGTGCAACGATATTCAATTGGGATGTTTTTCACTTTACACGAGCTTACTGGCACGAGTGGGACTCAGGGATACTCGCACGCAACGCCACTGACCAAGAAACTCCTTTGTTGCGATGTAATTTCGAAGACAAAACCGAGTGTTTTCATTCAATCTCTCCTTCGCAAAACCTGATGACGTAGCTGGGCGGTAGCAGTACCGCCCAGTGACGATATTTGAATGCGGCTCATAGATTGGACCCAAGCATGGCGTGGACACTCGATTTGGGCTCGTGATAATCGATCGCTCGAGAAGCATTCGGGTAGTGGCCCGTGTCCAATCGCTGCAATGACGAAAACAGCCGAACCATAACAATGTCTGAAACTCAGCGCGTGTCCTGTGCCTTGCCAACCCCAGCGCATGGCTATGATCAACATTGGCGGCATATATTCGGCTCCAGATCACGTGGCCGCTTGTTCTGGCTGCGAGTTGAGGGGGTGAACGCTGCTCTTTTTTCTTTAATTTTTTACTAGGACTCCTATTGCGTGGGGTGAAAAACGAACGAGTATTTCACAGGTCATTAACGTCAGGGATCCGTTCTAACCGGTATTTGCGCAAAATACAAAAATCGTTGCATCGCCCCTTTAAATAGTCATATGCCAACACGTGTATACATATACCAAAGACCAACAACAGAACGTTTATCGACCTCACGTTTAGGAAGAACGCATCCTAAGTCAAAATACAAGCAATGGCGGTTTACCATAGTGACCATAAGGCAATAACTACTTTAGTAAATAAGAATTAAATAAAGACAATTAAACAACGAAGTCGTGTACGTGTCTTCATTGCAATTATATGTAAATCGTATAGTTGTCGTAAAGATGTCGTATTGTTGTCGTAAAGATAACAGCTTCCCTGGTCATGCATTTTCACGCGAAGTGGATGGGCTCTACAATTTTAAATATTTTTAGCTTCTGAATATTTGGCTTGTTAGCCGCGTTGGTGCTGCAAGCGAGAATCGCAAGCAAGCCGCGCTGCGTTGTGAAACCCCTCTTCTATAAGCCGGTTGTGCGTGTGGCGCTACGCCTGTGTTCCCCTAGTTCTTAGGGCCCCTAAGGTTCTTAAAAACTAGTTCTTAGGAGATCCTTTTTTAAAAAAACCCTATTATATTTTGTGTTCATAGACAGCTGGTGCCATTTTTAATGATGCTCAAACAATGAAATTACAAACTAGCCAGAAACAATTAAATGCACAAAAATTTGAGTTAAAACGTCAATGTCTACTGCACTGAGGGTGTTATACATTGAATGTAAGGGAACAAATGAGCTGGTGAATATTAATCATGACAAAAACCCCGAGAATGTGGGTAAAAACGACAGCTACACTGGAAGGTCTTAAATGAGACCTTTTAGTGTATGTGTCGTTTTTATCCGCGGTCTCAGGGTTTTGGTCATACTTAATATTCACCAGCTCATTTGAGCCCTTGCGTTCAGTACATTTATTCTACAATATGCAAACCTAGCCACCCATTCGTTGAGAACTTTTAGTTATGTGCCGTTGTTACCCGCCGTCTTGGGGTTTTTGTCGGAGTTGTTTAAGTGTCGCATGCGGGTCATAGGGCTATGTGAGATGATTTGATTAACACAGAAAGTAGAAGAAACTCACAAAACTCTCCGTAAACATGAATCGATGACGTGAGATCGGAGCAATGAATCGATTCATGAACGCCTATACACAAATATATTAAATCTTGCTCACGTCTTCGTGAAGTCAAAGTGGGGAAATTGTATCGTTCCAATTGAAAGTCTTTTACGTTTGTCCTCGTGTGTTGTGCGCCTCCATTGCCGTTTGAAAAATATTTTTTTTTCATTGGGTTTCTTTAGAACATCCTAGCACCTACCTCTTAAAGTTTTCTTTTTTGGCTATTTGCCCTGATATTAATAGTGATTTACATTGACGTGCGTGTTGGTGTCGATCCTGATGTGGAAGCTGACGTCGGGGGCGATATCTTACTTACCATGGTCATCTTAGCATTCACGTTCTTACAAAGCGTCACTCAGAAAAAAAAAAGTATTTTGTTTTTGTAGACGCCACCATATTTCGCTTTTGGCCGGATGTCCAGAATATTTATACAAATCCCTGTGCCCGGAACAGCAGATTTTTCGGAAATAAAAAGGTCAGCGTTATCGTGATTTTTTTTCTTCATATTCTTCTTGATCTGGAACGGGCATACCTTTCAGAAATTCGGCGTTTTTCATCGGTCATTCCTTTTAAAGCCAATAAAAGCAATATGGACGACTTCGAAAGGTTCAGAAATATAGCGCCGTCGGCATTTGGTTTTTGAAGACAGCGGTTGGAGGTCGCTTTGCTCGAAGGACCTCTTTTCCATATCCCTCTCTAATACCAAATCGAAGTTGAACCCGGAAAACAAAAACATTCTATACAATCTCGTTCGTCGGAAACAATAAGAACGCAGGGACACATAGATTCACAGGACGCTTTGTTCAATAACGCTATTGGTTCGTTGTTGCCTCTGGCCCAGAATAAACTACACCGCGGATATCGTATTCTTCGGTCTACATGTCGCACCATTGTACGATTCGTAGCCCTCTATAAACGATCGTTTTTTACACACACACACACACACACACACACACACACACACACACACACACACACACACACACACACATACACATACACATACACATACACGCACACGCACACGCACACGAACACGCACGCACGCACGCACGCACGCACGCACACACACACACACACACACACACACACACACACACACACACGCACGCACGCATGCACGCACGCACGCACGCACGCACGCACACACACACACACACACACACACACGCGCGAGCACGCACGCACGCACACGAGCACGCACACACACACACACACACACACACACACACACACGCACACACACACACACACACACACACGCACACGCACACGCACGCACGCACGCACGCACGCACGCACGCACGCACGCACGCACACACACACACACCACACACACACACACACACACACACACACTCACACACACGCGCGAGCACGCACGCACGCACACGAGCACGCACGCACGCACGCACAAACTAGTTGGTGTATAACAAGCTCGATAGTATATGTTACGGAGCACTACGAAGGGATGGCGTGCGGAGTAGCTGTAGTTAAGGGCCTATGGCCGAAAGGCTTCGGACCGTTATCGAAATGTTTTCGGACCGCCTGAAGAACAGGCCATCGGCGGCAGCTCTGCCTTTCTTCTTCTTGTCTTAATTGTCGATACGGCCTACATCATCCAGTCAACTGATTCGTAACACACTATATTTAAATGTGCTCATGAAAAAGAAACAAACAAACAATACCTTCAGGTCTCATGACATAAAAAACCTACTCAAGTCAATTAACAACTTTATAAAATGTACAGAGCGCGACACTGTTAGCGCGAACAAGCGATCGCCGGTTTTTCCAGTTTTTCTCTTGGAAACCAAGGGATGTCATGCAAGTTTTGATTGCTACGGAAAGAGCTAATTTAGTTGCATAATGTAAGCGATAAAATTTCGTGCTCGCTAATACTATGTAGAAGTAAAATGCGGAAATGCGCCGATGTCGTGTTCGCGCTAACAGTAAAAAAAAAAAAAATTGGGGTTGTGGGGATATTTATACAGCGTGTAGTTGGTCAGCCATTTAAAGTTGCGACGAGTCACTCGCTGTAGATGAGCAATTTAGCCAGTGCAGTACAACCGCTAGCCTGGGGTCTTTAACGTGCACCACGCAGTAGTGATACACGACCGCACGCCGGTACGATGCTCATCCAGATCGAAACGGGCAGGGGTGGAACCCAGGATCCCTGGGTTCTGCAGCGCGAGCTTTCGCTCCACGTGCTCCGAGCTGGTGTGCGCTAGCCCACTCGGCCACCGATCCCCCCGCGCTAACAGTGTCGCGATGTGTACTATGAGTTCAGTGCCAGCAAGTAGCTTAAAATTAAAATTCTTGATCTGTCACAAGTTACCGAGTTAGGGCCTATACTTTACGCTACGTAGCGTATTTTACATCAAGAAATAATTTGTGCAAGACAGCACAGAAAAATGTTTGGCGGCTCGTGCTCCCAAAGTGCGCTGCAGTGAAGACACCTTTAAGGAAGGCTAACGTTTTTCATTCTGGCTTCTCAGGTTCCCAAGACGTTTCCTTTAAAATACGGGATCTTCTGTGACAGGGCTTTGAGCAAATTAATATGACGGTTCTGTATTTGAAGAAAAACTATTAAATCGTCTTCCTTTTGGCCCCCAAGATCACGAATATCGAGATTATTTTTTCAATTTGGTGCACACAGGCTACAGAAAATCACTTCCAAAGTAACAATGAAGCCCCTCGTTTCCGAAGCGTGTTGTCATATTATAACTTTTCGGAATCTCAGCTCTCGCTCATCTTCAGCGCCTATCAAAGCTATGCACGCGCACTCTTGCTATTTTAAAAAAAAGTTTTAAAAAAGACGTCATGACTGGTGTCAGTGCGGGGGAATATTCGCTTTTTCTCGCGTGAGTTGAAACGGGGTTGCGCCAATGTGCAAATAACCCTCAAACCCTTCCGGTTCCCAACTAGACGGCGGGTTTCACAGTATTTGAGAGATTAAATCTACGCGCTATTATCGGAAAATGGTCGATTATGCCACTTTTACACAAAATTCACTCTTATTGTGAAAGAGTGATGCGTAAAAATGCAGAAAATAGACCCGGACCGTAAAAGTGCCAGGGCTACCAAATAGATTGCGCCACTGAATAGACCGATCTCACCAGCCAGTTTGGTTACGCCACCGCTGCCGCAATGCATCGAGGGAGCTTTAGTCCTTTTGCACGTGCGACAACCTTGGTGGAGCTTTGCGCGTGCAAAGCCCAAGACGGCTCGTACGGTCTCGGGCGCTGGAGCCTGCCTCCTGTGAACTAAAGTTATGGCGGTTTCACGCATGCGCCCAACGCTTAGTGAGATCGGTCTATTTGTTGCCAAACAAAAAAGGGCGAATACCTGGCAACCTTGCAATTGCACGCGCTGCCCGCACAAGCGACACGCGTTTAGCGGCCAAAACATCTGGATATGACGTAACGACTGGTCGGAGGTTTTTCGTGTTTTCTTGAGTTTACCTATTTGGATGTTCGGGCAAAACGAACATGATACTGATTCACGGGATAAAATCACTCTGGAATTCATTTCTAACTCGTTTTCTTCAAACACCTCTTCTGCTTCCTTTTAAAGGTACCTTGAGGAGGTTTCTGAGATCGAAATATGGGGATTACTCATTCTGCTGCCTCTAAGCATCCTAGAAATCCATAAATCATAATGATTCGCAACCAATTTTCTTATTAAAAAAAGCAATTAAAGATTGAACATACCGAGGTCATCTCCGGCGATGGGAGGAGCATTGTCCTGGCAGCCAGGACGACCAGAGCCTTTTATACTGGGAGAGTTCGGCGGTTCTTTGATCCAGCCGCCAGTCTGGCAGCACTGATCAAACAGTCTGGCAACTGCGCGCATCGCACTCCGAGTTTCGTTGTCCGCCATGATGTGCCTTGCCGTCTAGCGTGGAGCGAGAGACGACGATGAAAATGATTGTTCTGCGCTCTGCCAGACGTTAGAAGAAAACGAAATGGGGGGCTGCAGTGCCGTTGGGTGCTCGAACAACGCGAAAAAGGGGTTCAGGATGTACCGGTTCCCGCAAGGAAAAGAAAACCGCGCAAGGCACAAGATCTGGGAGACCAAACCTAAAAGGGCTGACTGGAAGCCGACTTCGAGTGCTCGATTGTGCGAGGTAAGTTATAATTAACGTATGATTAACGTCACAAAATGCTTGTTTTTAGACTTTCTCCTTACGACAACAAAAGCACGAACGGCAAAGCCTACACGCGTATACATCGCATGTCTATGGGGACCCACTCGCCGGGAGGCACATCATGGCGGAAGCGGCGTCCGCTGAGTCCGCTAGACCTAGCGGGCCGTAAGCCACTTCCACCCGCCGAACTCTCCCAGTATAAAAGGCTCTGAGGACGACATGTGACAAATGAAAACGCGACACTTGGTTGAGATTGCAAACGTTGTTATTACAAAAAGTGTATGCTTCTGCAGATTATGAAAGCAAATAAGAGTAGTCAAAAAATCTTAATTCATCGCGGAGTTGGAACATAATACTGCAATAATCGTCTAAAAAATAGCGTACTGTGTTGCTTTTTCTGGTTTTTTTTTCCACGGGAGTGATGCCTCCGGTCGTTAGCTCTCGCTCGAGCGCACGCTCGTCAGGTTGAATCGTAGTCCGGGCTGTATAGTTAAATAGCAACTCCGCTCAATTCGAAGATTTCGGGATAATGAGTCATTGGCATTAAAAAGCCATAGTAAAAGACATTACGTTGTTTGCTTTGCGAAAAATGGGATATATATTTTTAAATCTAATTTTAAACACGAGCGGAAATCGAAACCGAAACCTCGGCTCCGTCCGGCAACCTTGGCCTCGGGCCGCCAAGAACATGGCCATCACCTGGTACTAGATGTCCCGTGATCCTCTACTCAACGACGGGCGGGATAGGGGTGGGCGTGTGCCAGGCGCAAGTGTCGTCTGCACCGCAATCTTCGCCACGTCTTGGAGTCTACGACATTCGACGACATCAGCACAACTGCGGCATAAGTCTGCGCACGTGGTGTCCGTAGTGTGGACGAAACTCCGAGAGACAATAATCACGAACGCTGAGACGACGACGACGGTTGCGACGCGGGAGATGGCGGTAACTGCGAGAACACGGCGGGGCGGCCGGACGGGTGGGTCCCTATCATTTCGTCGAAACTCGTTTGGTGGAATTACGTTTCGTGGACAACTTTTCGTGGACACACGTTTCATGGACACACCTTTCGTCGACACTGTGACGTTTCGTCAAAAATCGTTTCGTGGACAGCACTTCCCTAAAACGTTTCGTCGACAAACGTTTTTTTTTTTTCTTTTTTTTCTTCGCGGCTTCGCGCGCTGCCTATTCGGACATTTGGAAGTTCCGATGCCCGTTTATGGAACTGAAAGTTACTGGAAGAAGAAAAGTAGGGGGGAAGAATATGCGTAGGAGCAAAACTAAACTTCGATCCAATGGTGGGTTGTGGAAAAGAGCGTGGACACTGATTTTTTTTTTATATTGGTTATTTTAAAACAAAAATACAGCTTGCAGTTTTTTATTGCTACATTACCACTCTAATAGTTGAATTTAAATTAAACATATACATTACCTTCAATTATTCAAAAGGAAAAGTGATGCAGCGTTTTACTGGCTACTGCGACTTATACGCGAAAAAACTGTTTAGTGGCACTCGTTTCATCGTTTAAGGGCTGTTTGAAAATGACATTACATAAGAAGGGGGCTCTAAACAATGTCAAATAGAAACAAAAAACAAAATCACGAAAAACAATGACACTCGCACTCCCGCGAGCACGGTGCCCGCAAGTAAACCTAGAAAACTGCTATAGCAATGCTTTGTCTCACTACACAGAGTAAACCATAGTTGATATCAAATGTGTAACTTAATGCATTATATATAGCTTTTCTCGAGCAGCCGCCACATGCAAGGCCTTGGAGGCGGTAGTACCACTAGACGAGATCTGTCGGCAGCATGCCGACTGGTCCTCATACGCGACATTCAATTGTGTTCTTTTTTTTTTTTTTTTGATGCTAGCAGACAGATACCTAGGGCAAGTTCGTGAGCGAGCTCTTTGCACAAAAATACGGCTTCCAAATCTAATGTTCTTTGGTCACATATTGATTTATGTGCATGCAAAATGTCAGTGCAGACATAACATATGCAGAACTATTGTGTTATTTAATATCCAGAAGCTAAATATGCTAAAGTCGAAAACTCGTATGCGGCCTGCTAAGTACAATACTTAAATACCCGGTGTTTGGAGGAAAAAAGAACCGTGCTTTATCGCCGTAAAAGTAAAACGCGTAACCGAATGCTCAGTCTCCTCCAAAGTTTATTGCTAGCTGCTGGGACCAGATGCCAATTAGCTTAAAAACCGATTTTATGCCATTTTCAACGATAGAATGGCTGTGTGCACCGCAAACAGGCCTCGTTTTTTTTTCGTTTTTTTTTTCCTTTTTTTAAAGCTTTAGTGTTTTGACGTGTCGACTATTTTTTATGCTATGTTCAGGTGGCTCTTGAGGATTCTACCAAAAGCTCGCGAAGGGTTGCATTCGATGACGTACAGACACCTCGATCATGTATGCTGCCGAAAGCGTAGCCCTCAAGAGCAGCGCATATCGTTGAATGTTTTAAGAATCTGCTTGGGAGAAGAGCGTGTCGGTTCAAGTGATGGATGAAGAAAGAATAAGGAATTAACACTGGGACAACACAACCACATCTTTCATGTGGTTGTGTTGTCCCAGTGTTAATTGTTTATTCTTTTCAAAAATCTAATTTGAGAAAGGACAGTGGTCGAGAACAAACCTTTCCTGCTGTGGCAATGCTTCCCCAAAGGTTCGGGCGAAGACACGAGCGAAACCATACAAATCGTAAGTTCCGACATCGGTGCGATCGGTGGCCCAAAAAGAGAAAAAAAAAAAGAAAAAAAAAATAAGCTGAAAAATAAATTGAGATAGTTTAAGTCGGTGAGGCAAGATGGCTGCGCATTGGTTCGCCCTACTTGAGCCAGTCGGCCATCTTTCATCCATTCATCCATCCACGACCGCGTCCATCCATTCAGCATAAGGCCGCGCGCCGCGCAGGCGCAGAGGCCGCAAGGAGGTGCAGCTGGCAGAGCGAGCTGTCGACGAAACGTCGCAACTTCGGTCGATGAAACGAGCGGGTACTCGTTTCCACGAAACGATCTGTCGATGAAACATCGCATTGTCGACGAAACGATTTGTCCATCAAACGTCGCTTGACGAACTGATTGCCACCGCGGCCGGACAGCTCCCAAGACGCGCGCTGAGCAGGCGCGTTACGCCAATCACGTGGACACCGCTGAGCGCTGAGAGGAAACATTGCTGACGTCATTCGCTACGCTCACCCAGAGAAGTAAAAAGAAGCAAAAGGGGAGAATGATGATGACGTTTTGCTCAATGTTGACTGCGCCCATGCCGTAGCCTTGACTGCGGTGTTGGTTTCGCCCGCTCGAGTCAGCAGATTTCGGCACCTTGGCGAGTTGCAAAGTTTGCCGGATCGTTTAAGAAACATTTAGACGGAACTGTGTCGTAATATTTGACGTGTGGTCTTTCTAGGCGATACTGAATAGGACTGCACTGTTTTTTTGGTTTTTTTTTCAAAACCAAAAATGAAGCGGAGTTGCCCTTTAACGAGACGCGCACATTCGAGATATCGCTCCGGCGTTCCCCCTGTAGGAGGCTCGAGGATCTTTTGTTTGACAGTGGTCCTGGTTATGGAACTGAAACATGCTCCTTGCATCGCTGGAGATTAAATCTGTGTGTTGCGATTTCGATTGCCTTTTAGAGCGCAGCTCTTAGGCGCCCGTTTCCGGCTTGAGCGGCGTCGGCGTCGCCGTCACCGTCGGCGTAACCGCGCGGTGCATTATGGGACGCGTGACGTCACTGGTGACGTCATCGTCACTGATGACGTCATCATCACTGATGGCGTCATCAGTGACGTCATCGGCATCGTCACGTGACCCCCCAGGTCACGTGACCCAACACCTCCCAGAAGACAAGCCCGTAGCGCTCTTCTCGTGACGTCGCGAAGGAAGGCCATCGGGGGCGCGCGTCGAGGCGAAGGCAACGCGCGTGCATCGACCGTCGTAACGCGCTTTTAGCCACATACGCGTGTCTTACTAGCTAAAATGAAAGCTGCACACATATCAAGGGGTCTCGAAAATATTTTATTATACGGGCAAAATATTACACCGCTAAATAATCGGTATGAAAAGGTACGAGGTAGGCGTATAAGAGAAAACATTGAGTAACGCAATTATTGCTGTAGAAATGCATATTTTACACAGAAATACTTCGACAAAATGGCGAGACACGCAGTGATTGGACACAGCAAAACAAATCACAGTTCAAAATCAGGTAGACGTAGTCAACGCGGACACGGCTAGACAAATGTCACTTACGATCATGTAAGCGATGCTATCGCGTGACAGTCACTGAATTCTTGCATCATACCCCGGCCACATGGCAAAAGTAATGTGATTTCGATCGAATGACATTATGGGTCGACAAATCAGCTTGCGACGATCGTATAATCACTCAAGACCGCGAGCTGATTAAGTCCCATATCATTTAAGGGAAATATATTAACTTTTCCGTGTGGCAGGGGTACTAAAGTTACTATTTACAGTCAACTAATTTACTTCTCTCCTTATGGGCTCGAGCTGCCTTAGAACAGAATATCTTATTTTGTATACAATAATACTATTACCTTAATACAGTTAAGATTCTAGTATAAACGCAGTAAAGGCAATAAAATAACATTAGTATAAATAAACACATAAGCACAAACAACACACTTTTTATAATCACAGAAACTTGTTATTCACCTTCCAGTGAAAACTAGAATATTACCACACAGATTTACAAATGTCGACGCAACCGCACACGGATAACGATCGAGCAAGATGCCATTCTATCACGAAAAACAAAAAACAACCCGACTGCAGCACTTTACTCGCGTCCCACATGACCAAGAAAGCCCGTAAATAAGTTGTTTCTCACCTGTCGATCGTATCCATACGTCCCACAATATCCGTGACGAAAACATTTGAACATGATAGACCTCTCTCTGTCGAGAGGTCTATCGATAATCGGCCAGTGTCATCGTTGGCTACTTGCCACACGTCACTCAAACCATAGCAGGACTTGTTCCGCGAATCCACGTAAATGTCGTAGTATCAGGCGAACACAAAAAAACTACCCGAGAGTGCGGTGTTGACAAAAAAACGACGGGTAGGAGGATCAATTCAAAAGAACCACACACACACACGCACACGAGAGCAGCGGCTGCAGTGTGGGAGGCTTAACGTCGTCGACCCATCTCTTGCTCGCGTGCGCTCCCTGCGACGATTACTGGATTTTTTTCGGTTCCCTTCTCTTCTGAAAGTCTCAGCGTTCCTTTTTAGACAGTCAGCAGCTCACCCACAACGTAAATTTACCAGAATCGGAGCCCGTACGAGGGAAGAAAACGTCCCAGCGGACCGGTTCATTCCAAAAGTGTGGGAATCTGCGGGATTGCACGTAGTCCCGCGGTTACGGGGATAATCATGAATATAAAAAATTTGTACTTTCAACCTTGGTAGCGCGTTATATATTATGTTTATATTATATATATAATAAATTGTACAATACTGCGCTTTTAAAACATACATTAATGTCGGATAAACGCTCACGAACACCCCGCGCCGCTCGACAAGAAACGTTTTTTTCACGTCGATGCCCAGGCATTTTTCTCACGTAGTTGCGCGATGGACTTCCTTCTCCGACATCGTGACGTAACGACTCGGAGCGCTCTGGCCTTCTCTTCTAGGAGGTGTTGCGTGACCCCCCCCCCGAGGTCCCGTGACCCCCCAAGGTCACGTGACCCCCGAGGTCACGTGACCCCCCCCCCCCCCCCGAGGTCACTTGACCCGCCCCCAGTACCCTTCCCTCCTCCTCAAGAGCTGCGCTCTAATTCGGCGTTACAGGGAGTTGTAAACGGCTTTCACTTTTTTTAATAGGAGAATCGGCCCCCTATTGTCATGGTTTAGGGATTTTAAGGATTTCTAGGTCGGCGGGTGATCGGAAGGTCTCGTGAGAGTCTCTAGCCCTCATCAGTAAAAGAGTGTCACTGCGGCTGACGCTGTCTGTGTCGTGATGCGGGTCGTTTGTTGGAGTTGCAGAGTCTACACTGTTTGAATAGAAGATTATTTAGTCAGAAATTTATAATATTAGACTCCTGTCATCCGCGGCCCTCAAATTGAAGCGGGTGAGCCCACACGGACCACCACTGGTTCAGAAGCGTGGCGAAATTGCGAGGATAAAAGGGAACTATTTCTTCAGTCTTGCCTTCGCCAAGTTTGATGACGTGCGCGTGGACGTAGCTTTGCCCTTTGGCAAGCTTGTAATTGCACGCGCTTGCCGGCATAAGCAGAGACATGGCTGTGGCCAGATGACCTGCTTGCAATCGCCTATAAAGAATTTAGTAGAACCTGGTAGAACCTTGATCGAAAAATAAAAAGTGAACCAGGCATGTTTTGACTCATTTGCAGTCATTTCTTCGCGCAGTCTTTTGGGTTATTACACCCTATCTTATGGGTGTTGGTCATCGCGCATTTTTTTAGTCCCCTTTCTGGCGGTGGTGCACCCAATTTAAAGGGCTATTGTGCAGTCATAACACCCTAATAAAAAGGTGTACAGTGGAATCACACTCTAATTTAAGGGTGTTAGGAATAATACCGTCATTTAGGGGTGTTAGGAATAACACCATTTTCTTAGAGCGTTTTGCTACACCAACAAGGGTGTTACTTATAGGACCAGCCATTTACACCCTCAAGGGTGTAATGATGTTTAGTGTGTACCGAGAAAAGCATCTAATAACACGCACACTACTGCGTTGCTCGTTTACACTCGCTCGTTCCACTCGGGGCAGATATATTCGATTAGTTTTTTTCACTTGTGTTAGTTGTCCTGCTAACGAACCGTTTCCCGATCACAACGAGAGGAGGCACTCTCTCCTCATCGCAACCTAGTAGAATTGTTCCAACTCCGAAAAACTTACCCACAATCATGGCACAATAAAGGGAAACATCGACTGCAGCGGAACCCAATAGCACGGTAATTTCCAATACAGAACTAACTTCTCTTGAAGCTAAATATTTATATTACTGCAAAAGCTAAACGTTCGAAGAAATTGCATGAAACCTGCGATTTCATAGCCCACAGTACTCGCATTATGTTATCCGGGTTGAAATTCATTGTTTCGTGAAATTCCCACGGTGGTGAACCGATACATCTATTTTAAACGAAACAAACATTTAACATAAATAGTGCAGTTCACCCGGAGACAGGCATCCGTCGTGGTGATCCATGCTACCCGACGTTTTCCGCTCAAATTGTCTTCCAAGCAATGCTATGCGACAAAATAAACGCAAAAATCTACATCGTCTCGCGCGTGAACGTGGAGAGTCTATGGAGCGGCTATTCTTCTATCCCTGCTTTGATGATGATGATAGCGCGACAGTAGCGCCACCTCTTGGTCCATCTCGAGGTTAATACGACCAGTACCCCTCTGCAAAGTCATGAACGTTCAAACTCGATACCGTTTCATTACTCCTTTAATAGGGAAATCGGCCGCAGTAGAGTTAAGATTTAGGGATTTCTAGGACGCTTAGAGCCAGCAGAGGGAGTGCATTTGTTATCGCCGGCTGAACTGATCACGCACAGGAAGTGCCGCGTGATCCTGCGCGTTTTGTTTTTATGCGCGTGATTGGTTTAATCGCCAATAGCAAAAGCGCAAAGACGACGAACGCCATGCCTGAATGGTCGGTTTTATCGGATCTTGTAGCATCGGCTGCGGACGAACCTAATGTGAAAGGGAGTGTAATTAATGGGCTCGTTTCCAACCCAATCATAGTCTGCCTGTGCTGCTACGCCAGGTTTACGTGGTTACTGTAATGAGATACCGCGGGGACAAAATGCATTTGTCACATTCGAAGATGACAGCAGATTTCTTTTCTTTTTTTTTTTTTTCGCGCGTGCATCGCGCACCTATACTTTGCGTTTAGCCGTGCGAACCGGTTTGTTTTTCCGAGTAAAAATCCCAACAAGAACGGGTAAACGGAAAGTTATGCGGCGCGGCAGACGCGTTACTAGGAAAGCAGCCCGGTTTGGTGATTTTGTTGGAAGTAATACTGATTTATGCGGCGCATAAGATTTTGAAGTAACGCGTATTCCGGTTTGGAGTTTATAACATAAATGGTTTATATTTCATTGTTGTTGTTGTAGTTGTTGTTACAATGCCAGAAATTCGCGATGCTGCTTGTTTTGCTTCAATTTGTTTACTTCGACATCCGGAAGCATTCGACCAGATATACAAGGTGTTCACTAAGGCTATTGGGGCGTAAAAAAAAAATCGTATAAATAGATCAATAAGCAAAGAACATTAAAACTTTTCACAAATATGTCTTTAGGTGGTACATTTATCGTACTCAAATTTTACAAGTGTAGGTTTCAGAAGAAAAAAAGACCGAGCCTAAAAAAATAAAAATCTTTTTGGTTATACACAGGGAGTAAAATTTAAACGAAAAAAACATTTGTTTGATGCATCTGCTCACAGATGGCACAGCAAAAAGCAAAACCGCGAAAGCTGCTTCGAGATGACCATTCGAAAACGGATCCAGGAGATCCGAGCGTGTGTGGCGCCATCTGCGGGAGGCAGCGTCAACCAGAAGGGTTTTTGTTGTTTTCCTCACTGTGTCATAGGAACAAACTTGTTGTTTTTCTAGGCTTCTTGTTTTTTCCTGAAAACTACACTTCTAAAATTTGAGTATGTTAAATGCACCAGGTCAAGACTCCTTTGCGAAAAGTTTCAATGTACTCCGTTCATTGGTTGACTTATTAAGAAACATTTAACAGACTACAACGTGCCGGGCCCTGAGCATATGATATTCGCCCCTCAACCAATGAGATTTCCCTATCAACCGATAAGAACGTCAAAGAACCAGTCAGAATCTAATATGCGTGATCCTAATCGATCGATATTAAATACAGCTTCACTTGAAATCGCAGTAAACTTTTTTCCCTTCACCAGAAATGCCAAAACAGGAAAGAAAAAAAAAAAACAATAACGCCGGAGATTTTTAACGTTGTACCTAAACCTCATGAGGTCGCATTTATGAAACTAACTATACCGCCAATGGAGTCCGCTCTGAACTAAGTACGAAATTGTGGCTCTCGCAAGACAATTAGGGAATAGATTGTTGATACTTTCAGCGTATACCTTGTTTGGTGGCTCGTTCTGAAGTTGGGATAAAAACACGTCACAAGTCGGCGGTTCCTGCTGTCGGTTGTAACAATATTGTCAGTTAAATGTAGAAATGTTGACAAAGAAAGAAAAGACGTTTACAAATCTCTGTAACGCGAAATTAGAGCGCAGCTCTTCAGGAGGAGGAGGGGAAGGCACGGAGGGGAGGGTATGCCCCTGCTTTTCCTCCGTACCCTCTCCTCCTCCCCTCCTCCTCTCCTCCTCCATCCCCTCCTCTAACTTCCTCCTTCAATTCAGTTTACCCGCTAAATTTAGCGGGGAAAACGACTTCGCATTACTTGGTGTCACGTCACCAATGAACAAATTCAGTTTCGCCGGTATATATAGACGATTGCAAGCAAGGCGACTGACCGCCGCCATGTCTCTGCTCGTGCAGACAAGCCCGTGCAACTGCAAGCTTGCCAAAGCTATGTTCGCGCGCAAGCTGCCCGTGCTTGCACGCATGAGGCACTTTAATTCACCGCTAAATGGGGAATCGAATCGGTGCTGAGGTCACCGGGGAATGGAATTCGTGTTCAGGTCAAGTGACATCAATTTTCGCTAAATCTAGCGGAGAAATTGAATTTGTCTGCTAAGTCTAGCGGAGAAACTGAATTTCCCACCTAAATTAAGTGGGGAATTGAATTGGTGTTGAGGTCACGCGACGTCAAATTTTTCCGCTAAATTTAGCGCGGTCACGCCGACGCCGACGCCGACGCAGCGAAACACGGAAACGGGCGCCTAAAAACTGCGCTCTAAAAAAGAAGAAAAAAAAAAAAAAACGCGAGGGGACGGGTACGTCGCCGTCGTCGCAGCATCCCAGCCTATGGTTTCCGTTAAAAGCTGGCTCACGCATTTGCGTTTGACTGCGATTGAATTCGTTGCGATCTCTTGTAGGCGCTTAAAGGCCGAACTACAAAATGGTCTTCTGCCGGGCAGAAAACCGGGTCCCGGTTTCCCTCCCTCCATTCCCTCTCGCCCTCTCCTCTCCTCCTCTCCTCACGGGAACGTGTCTCACTGAGCTACTCCCCGCGGAAAGGACGAGGGTCTCCCCCTCTCCCGAATGGAAAAGAGTATTTGAGGGAAAGCATTCTCCTTTATCCCGTATACTTGCGAGGTCTATATAGTTATTGGATAGTAGCATTGCAAGTTGCAAGGCTACCAATAGATGACGTCAGCGTGCCAGTCTGTGAAAGGCCGACGACCAGGCAGGAAATTCTGCAAGGCAGAAGATCCTCCTCACCCTGGGGGAGGAGGAAACAGGCAACGGTGGACAGGGTAGAAGGGGGGAGAGAAGGAAGTGGGGAAAAGTGGAAAGCGCGAACTGGTCGTCGGTCTTTAAGCGGCTAAAAGATATCACAGCGGATTCAATCGGAGTCAAACGCAAATGTCTGAACCAGACTTAAATGGCCGGCTGCAGACGGAGAGCACAGCGGAAGAGGCGTCTGCAGCATTCACCTCCGCTTCTGCAGAGACACCGTCAGAATCGTAGCAGGAGATGGCGGTGCAGAGTTGTGACGTCAGAAAGTAGAAACCGGTACATGAAAATGAAGACAAGATCAACGCACCAGGCGAAGACGCTTTTCAGGCATTGTGGTGTTATCTATGTGGCACAAAGGAAGACGGCTAGAGCTGGACTATAACAGCAATGTATTTTTTTTATTGTGTTTGCGTTGATGACGTATTTAGGAACGGAAGTTGCCAACACAACGAACACACAGTCAACACTAATGGAACTTGTTAAGACAGAAATTTAGGCTAGTTGGTGGAACATGCATTCGAATGGCGAGAAAATATCAAAGACGACCACAAAAGAAACGAGCCTATACGCAGCGTTGTCTTGCAATTGTTGCAAGACAGCGCTGTCTGCGTTTTCCTTTCTTTTGTTGTCGACGTTCATGCGCGCTATTCTCAGCTTTTTAAAGTTCCGGTACTTCGCTAATTAAATAGTCACTGAACAAAATAAAATTAGTGCGATTAATTGTCACGGGCTAATCGAATACAGCAGGTAGATTAATCCGGCCAAGTCAGGTTCCGGCTAAAGAATTCACCCTTAAGAGAACCACGGGCGTCCATTGTGGCCTTACTCTTCCTGCAATTGGCCCATTGAAGCATAGACCAAAATCGCACTGAACCAGAATTTACAGAATCGGGAGCAGTCCAGCGACAGCTTACGCATCCCGGGCTTCGAGGCTTTGTAAGCCCGATTTTGTTTTTTGCGACCTCCTTTAATTCTTTTTTTGTTGACAATGCGTAATCGTTTATTTGTTTGTTTACTGTTTTGTGTGTGTTATCAACGCCGGCACACACGCGATGCTTGCTCCGCACCATAAGCATCCTCGTCACGCCAGAGCTACGCTCGCTGCATCCCAAAAAAAGAAGAGCCCATCTCTTTCACTCTTTCCCACCAGCCCGCCGGAAGCAAGGGAAAGGGTAGGGCTTAACCAAACTAGAAAGAAGCGAAATTAAAGAGAAAAGTAGAGGCCGACTTTAAAAAAAAAAAAGAGGGCGATAGAGAAACGGCAAGAGAGCGGAGAGAGGACATAATAAAACGAAGCGCACAAGCTCTTAAACCAGGTGTGACACAGAACAGGCCCTCGAACAGGTGTGGAGAGGAGGCGAGGTCCTGCAGACCTTGCCATTATACAGAACTAGGATGAGCGGAGAGAGAGGATGTCTCTCAATAGACGAGGGGTGGGGGAGAAAGAGGGGTGGGAGAGGAGACGGGAGATTTGGAGAGGGCTACTGCAGAGCGGCCGAGAGAACGACTGGCGAACCGAAACGTCCCGGCGCTGCAGGCAGGCAGGCAGTCAAGATGCCAGTCGGGCAGTTGGAGCACGGCGGTCGTCGTGGGATGCAACACGGCTGCTCCGAGCACGAATCGATGCTGGAAGCCTCGGTGATCGTTTCATAGCACCCCGCACCGTGCTCCGGCGACGCGCTCTTGTGCGCTTGCGCGTTACGCGAAGTCGTGTCGTCGAGTTTGTCGTCTCCCTTTAACAGTTTTTTTTTTATTTTTTAGTTTAGGTTCAACGCGAGAACCTTACCGAAAGGACTGAAATACCTCCACTATTGATCTGATCGGGTGTTCGTTGTGTGCGGCGATTGATTTGACATTCTACAGAGGTTTAAGGCGAGGATTCATCGTACTGTGATCGAAACTTCGATTTGTGAGTTAGTGCTTTTTGCATTTATTGCGAGACGTACGAATTCGCACCAGCCGGGTTTAAAAAAAAAAAAAAAAAGAACAAGACAAATTAGAATAGCGCTGCGTACTTCGACGATTTTCTTGTCATCGGAAAACGCCACCACCTTCTTCTCCAGCGGATGATTGCCAGGATCTGGACCTGGCTACTGTGGATATTTTGAAGAGAGAGTTGGTGCACACGACTTCTGCACAGTTTTCTCGAACGCAAGGTGAGTTGAGTTTTTACTTCAAAGTTGGCGCGCTAGCCGCGGAGCCGTCGGCGAAAGTATATATTCGAAATATTAGTTTGAAATATACAAATGAATCAAAGATGTCTCTATCAACTGCTGGGTACGTTCACAAGAAGTACTTCACTGCGCTCGTAGATAATTAAATACTCACAAAAATAATAATTTTACCTTTTAGCTTGATTGATCAGAAGTTTGTGATGGCGGATACCTTAAACGCCTGACTCTAACTCCGGTACTCTAACCTAAATTTGAGCTCACTACTTACATATTAAGATAAGATCAATTTATCTTTAAAATTGATTGATCACGAGTAATGTTTTATGGCAGCGACCTCAGTTCATCGGTTAGGCAAAAATAAAAATCGTTGTAGTCAGGTACTAAAATAGGGTGTGGTAGCGTAGTAACTTAAAGAGTCGGGCTCAGCCGATATGCCATAAGAGCAATCTGTGTTTGCGTAATTGGAAAAATGCCAGTTTAAAATTGTAACACTTCAGCAAGTATTATTAAAAATCAATTCATTATTGTACCTTGGCTCTTTAACATGGACGAAACTTAAGAGTGTTATCAGGTGGCGCAAGTGCTTATCGCGGAAAAAGAAAACAGGAGTCTTTCCAAAAGTGTTCCGGCTTTCCCGTTAAAAAAAAAAAAGAAAACCGAGAAAGCGGTTTTTATCAATCACCAGTTCATGCACGTTCGACTAAAAACCCTGCAAAAAAAAAAAAAAAAAAAAAGATAACCGGAGACGACATGGCCTTCTCGGGTTGCTTCATTTCCTTGTCGTAACTCATCCCGACGAGGAATATAGTTCCGTGGAGGCTCATTACAAAATAGACAAAAAACAAAAACTAACAAAACGCGAAAGGTCGGTGAACCGCTGGATGCGACGGTCCCCAATAAGAGCGTTTCGTCTTTTTTCAGGCGTTAATTTCGAGGGTAAAAAACAACAAAAAAAAAGCTTCGCGTGCTTTTTATTTTTTTTTCAAGGCCCATTTGTTATGGGTGCTTTTGGTGCTATTCTTGTCAATTGCCGCGGAGAAAAATTTTGATTGGCAATTATATTGGTGCGCATTAACCGCGGAGCAACATAAAGATATAGATTGGAGTGAAGGGAGAATTCAAATTTTGTTTTCGATTGTGAGAATCTTGCCCCCCGTCCCCTTCCCAGCGTGTAAAGTATATTGACCTCTACTTTAATAGAGATTGTGACAAAAATACTACTTGAAAAAATAGTTTATCCCTTTTTTTATCTAGAAGTACCCAGCAGGAATAGTCTAGCAGATCGTAATGTTATATGTCAAACTATTTTCAATTTTTTTACTAAAAAAACTGTTCTCAGATTTTTAAATTGTTTTATAAAATAAACAGACGTTTTGTTCTACGGCACTGCAAGATGACTGACTCTTAATCTCGAAGAACAAATAGTGACTAAATCATTAGCACCGAGCGGTGATCATAAGCTTGTTTAATAATTTCTTTATAGATATTTACTTGACAACTGAGATAAACCACAGTTCGCCCACATTACTTTTCATTTTATTGTCAAAGTCTGTAGGACGGATAGTGAGAATTCGAAAGGAGGATAATAAATTGACAAATACCCCTTTTCCGACTGCCCAGATCGACAAAATTTAAATCAACTGCGCTCTATGCACGTTTCCACTGTTTTCAAAAATCACAGTCCACACGTGCTAAATCACAGTCCAGTCAGCCCTCACTCGCAAGAAATTGCGCGTGCATAACACACAAACACCACAGCGAACGCGCTCTCGTACGTTTTTATGAAGAAAAAAAGAATCTATTCGCGGAGAAAAATTTGGGTGGAATCGTATCACAACCCAGAGTGAGGATACTTCAACTCTTGGATTCCTATCTCTCGAATCGCCAACAGTGTGTCAGCATCGACGGGCGATCTTCTTCCCTCAAAGCCGTAACCTGCGGCGTGCCTCAGGATAGCATACTGGGCCCTCTGCTCTTCAACATTTTTATAAACGACGTGGTAAAGGTCAGTACACTTGTGCAGTTTGCAATATATGCCGATGACACCAGCCTTTTTGTGTCGGGCGTAGTCGCAGAAAGCTTAATTATTAAGGGGAACGAATGATATTCTCGAGCAATTTGGCGGATGGTCTGACGTAAATTGCATTCAAACTAACGTAAACAAAACCAAGGCAGTTATAATTCTGTCATTGAATAAGCACGTCTCCTTCACTAAATCCCTTACCTTTGATGGTACAATAGTCGATATTGTTAAGCACCACAAAAAGCTGGGCGTAATTTCCTCTGAACATCTGTCGTGGGATCGCCATATTGATAATTTGGTCAGCAGGTTGTGCAGTCATTGGCGTAATTAGAAGATGCCGCTCAATATTTCCTGTTAACATCAAGCTCATGATTTATTACGCCCTTTTCCGGTCTCATATAAATTATTGTCATCTCGTGTGGGACACAACATTAAGTTCGTATTTAAACAAAATACTTTTACTTTAAAAAAAAAGATACTACGTATCACCGCTGATGTACACTACCTATATCACACTAAAACGCTGTCCAAAAAATTCAGGATTATTTCCATTACAACTATGAACGTGTATCGTCTTTTGTATGCTTTCATTTTCGGAGCAAATGAATTCATGGATTTCTTTGGCACACCTCGGACTTTAATAAAAAGGAAATTTCGATCAGTATACGCTGCTCTGAGATATGGTATGTTCCTCAACTCCACACGAATTATGCTTTACAATTCCTTCGCCATATGTTACCTTCTCTACTCAACAGGTACCATCTAGAAAACATAGATATATACTCTCTGACTAGAGCTGAACTGTATGTATGTGTTTTATCTAACGCGGATGACTCTGCATGACATATTTCGTTTTCTCGCTTTCGCATAATATGCTTGCTGCCGAACGTTCCTGCGCTCTCACATGTTTTCTCTGTTCATTGTTACTCAATACAAGCCTAGTTGGTAAGAGAAACTCTATATACTCTATAACGAGGATTTTAACGAGGATAACGAGGATGCTTGCTTTGCTTTAGGGCCCCGGACCCAGTCAAGTTACCCTAAGGTAGCTTTTTGTCTGGACGACCGGCAGAGTAAATTTCTGGAAATAAAGATTGCATTTCATTTCATTCCAACTTGCTCTGCTGTTGCAAGCACGTGCAAGGCCAAGCTTCTATGCACTATGAAAATTAAAACATAACCGCGTGCATGGCACGTGCACTGCCCATAGTGAGGAAAACAGAAGCGCCTCTAGCGAGCTTCTCACCGCGAATACTCCATCTCATGATTTGCCTGCAGCAGAGGCAAAAGCAGAGGCGCGAGCGCGAGGCCTTCATATTTGCCCTCCTTTCAGGATCACTCGCGAAAGGAAACTAAACCTGAAAGCCACGTGCCCGCGCCCATGCCTTTGCCTTTCCTGCACACAACTCCTGAGATCGAGTACAGACGTTGCTAATGGTGTGTCTAGACAACGCCACTGTCTTGAGATTGCACGCGCTCAGCAAACCATCGAACGAACATAAAATTAAACGAAAACGACAATAACAACCACGAAAGGACGGACACCGTCGTCACTTTCATGATCATAATTTCAACCTGTCACCTCTCGCGGTAAAAAACATTTTTTTCCCTCAGTGACGATATTGAGTATCAATAAAAAAAATGCGCGTACGATGTAAGTTGTAACATGGAAGGCAAAAAGCTGATAAAAATTAGTAGGCTCTATTATTTTAACCAATACGTGCAATTGGACCTAAATGACCCAGAACGCTTCTAGTTTAATGGGCATTTTTGTAGGTACGGTGTAAAAGCGCCGAAGAATACACGGACAGACAGAAAGACAACAAGACAGGGCGCACTCTCAACTAAAGCTTATTTGAAAAGTACCCACATATATACCAGACAGGCATACTAATCGTCAGTCATCTTTGCCCAGCCCTTGTTTACGCATGAATTACCAATGGAGGAAATCCTTCAGTTTCTTGACCTCAGGTTAAGCTTTTTACCGGAACACATCTGCTGGATGTACGCACCCAGATCTAGGAAAGGCATTCTTTCTTATGACTCCTGTCATTCAAAGCTGGTCAAGAAGAGTATTGCTAGCTCTTGCCTAGAGGCCTCTCAGGAAATCTTGTCAACGTAATGCGCAAGAGAGCTTTGAAAAACAGGTTGACCGCCTGCAGAGGGCGGGGTTTCCAGTGAGTTCATTGGCACAAGTGGCGGGTAGTTTAATTAAGAAGTTTAAAGGGGCGCTGAAGCCACGCCGTGAAAACGTTAGGCCGGTAGTATTGCTTACATGCATTCCATCGCGCATAATCTGAAGAAAGTGGCACAGCAATACAATGTTCCGATAGTGTTTTCTGCACCAAAACAGTTGGGGCGGTTATGCAGTAAAATCAACAACCCACGCCCGATCGCAGATCCGTGTGATACTAAGCACAGAAATGAGTACGTGGAATGTACGACTGGCGTAGTTTATGAAATTCCGCTGACGTGTGGGTCGAGCTATGTGGGCCAATCTGGCAGGTGCGTGAATGACCGCGCGCGAGAGCACGCTGTGTCAACAAGGACGAAACCGTCCGGGCATCCTGCGGCTCACTGCAGCAGGTGCCCTTGCGCGCCGTCATTCCACAACACTAAGATCCTAGTCAAATATAAAAGCAAAGTGTCGAGAGAAATACGCGAGGCTTTTGAATTTAAAAGTAGGGGGAATGATTGCAGTAGCGAAACTTCCTTATAGCCCTTTCCACGGATAAATATAAGTTTTTGAAATGGGGGCTGGGTGAAGATGAGTGACGATTAGTATGCCTGTCTGTCGGGTATATCTGTGTGTACTTTTAAAATAAACTTTAGTATAGAGAGTGCGCCCTCTCTTGTTCTTTTTCTGTCTGTCCGCGTATTTTTCGACGCTTTTCCACCGTAGATATGTACCAACCGCCCCCTATAAGTACCTTTTTTTTAGGTACAATCCAATCATTTTTATTTCATTTCTGCATCCAATAGAACACCTGTACAATAAAATAAAAGCACAAATCATTATCGTCACCGATAACTTAAGAATCACAAGACGAGGCGCGTCCCGAACACCATGTTACCGATCCAGGGCCAGTCAGATTATTGTTTTATGCGATACAAACGTCGAAGAGAAAATGTGCAATCCAAAAATATGAAGCTCCTTCTATACGACACAGAGAGGCGGGCTTGAAATACTACCTGCTCAATACAGATTGCATGCTGAGGAGCCGAAGGAGACCTGCTCTCTAATCGTGCCAATCGACCGCAACGATACCGCCACCACCATCGCACCGTCGTCTCCTATTTTTTTGCCGTTATAGAAAGCAGTCCTATACTTCGTTTCGCCCGAAGTTCCAGTACAACCGAGGGTATACAAGCTAATAGTGTCAATTAAGCAGCAACAAAAGAGCAGCGTTCGGGCCATTCGTCTTATTTCCGTGCGTGTGCGTGTGCGTGTGTGTGTGCGTGCGTGTGTGTGTGTGTGTGTGTGTGTGTGCGTGCGTGCGTGCGTGCTTGCGCGCGTGCGTGTGTGCGTGCGTGCGTGTTTTTTTAGCCTCGATTACGCTCGGAGGTATAGTGAAAAATAGCGTAGAAACTGGAAGTTCACTGCGGCTTAGACTTGAATAGAACAATCGAACAATCGTTTCTCCCGTCCCGGCGTTTGCTAGCAAATCCACCAGTCAGGCGTGAGAAATGAGAACGCGTTAAGATTCTTCGTGCGTTCCAGCCTACCGAGTGACTAAAATACCACACGTCACAAAGTGCATTGAACCTGTATGGTGTCCCCACTGGTCCTGGTGATTACTGCGCAGTAAAAAAAAAAAAAGGAACGTCAGTGAGTTCTATTTGTTTTACGAGTACACGAGACAGCGAATCCCGGCGAACAATAGAGTGATCTCAGTAATTGACAAAGCTCAAAATATAAATAGCTTAAAAAATTAAAAAACAAAAAAAACCAAAAAACGTTACGTTCGCTGGGACGAGTAGTAGGACGTTCACACCCACCTTGTCCCTGCAAGGACAATGCATTTTTCAGGAGTAGTCCTATTCCGAGCATCGCCATTCGCTAGGATCCTTCTAATTTTAAGCGTTGATTGGCTGTTTTTGTGTTCGGCAGGAAAGTGAACTCACAGACGTTTTTTAGAGTGCACGTTTAAACAAAACAAAACTCGAAATACTTCGATACGTTTTTTTTTTTTTTTTTTTTCAAGAACGCGTTTTAGAGTTTTTCCTTTTTTCTTCTTCTTTCTGGATTTTTCGTACACTCTTTGGACGAGAAAACTTATTCCGAAGCACGAACCATCTTAGACCATGAGTGGTTCTTACATACTTTTAGAATAAAGATTTTATGCGGTTTTCTAGCTGTTGGTTAAACCCGACGAATAAAAAAAAAGTTTTAATTGCCGTTTTTTTTTTTAATTACATTCTTAGTTAAGGGTGCCCTGAGGAGGTTTCTGAGACCGCCTAAACATGGCGATAACTCACTCTGCTGGCTCTAAGCATCCTACAAATCCCTAAGTCTTGACGATACGCGGCCGATTTCCATATTAAAAAAAAAACAAAAAAAAACAATCAAATGTCGCAACACACCGAGGTCATCTCCGGCGATGAGAGGGGCATGTTCCGAAAGCAGCATCGCTATCAGCCAATAACAAGCGAAGGATCCTCGCAACTCGGACCGGTGGAACCGCGGAGTGATATCTCGATTGCGCGCGGCTCGTTGCCCATACAGCCCAGACTACGATTCAACCCAGCGAGCGTGCGCTCGAGAGCTGTCGACAGCACAAATCACACTCGCAAAAAAAAAAAAAAAAAAAGAAGAGAAAATATGGTTTGTTGTTTTCGAGACAATTATTGCAGTATTATGTTCCGCCTGAGCGAAAAATTAACATTTCTCGACTATACCTGTTTTCACCTTAAGAACCGAAGTAAAACAAGTCCGGCTCCTCGCGGAACATTACTAATTTCCCCCTTTATGTGAATAATGAAGACATATGTAGGTGAATTTTAGATTAGATATATGTTATCTTATCAAGACGTACACGTTCCAAACGTCAAAGGCATCGCTTTTTCCTCCGACAACCGAATCTCGTGAGAACTATTTCGCGCCGCGTAGGAACAATGCGCAAAACGTACTTTTTTCTTAAGGTGAAAACAGGTATAGTCTTATTAACTTTTATCATCTATAAAAGCATACAGATTTTGTAATAACAGTGTTTGCAATCTCAACCAAATGTCGCGTTTTTATTGGTGACAAGTCGTCCTGGCTGCCGGAACAATGCTCCTCTGATCGCCGGAGATGGCCTCGGTCTGTTCAATCTTTGATTGGTTTTTTGAAAGGGAAATCGACCGCGCATCGTTATGATTATTAAATTTCTAGAATGCTTAGAGCCCACAGATTGACTTATCGCCCTATTTAGGCGATCTCAAAAACCTCCTCAGAGCACCTTTAATCGAACCTTATTTATCTTCAGCGCCACCGAATTTGAAAGTACCTAACCAGAGAGCGCCCACCATCGTTCTCGTGGGGCGCATTCTTTCAAAGTACGTCGCGCTTCAACCAGCAAGGAAAACAACTACAAGAATTTCTCCCACGGGGGCCCGCCAATATAATTGAGTGGGTGTTCGCGCCGCAGTCTGGCCCGCCATATTTGTGTCCCGCGACCAGGGGCGGCGTCCCCCTCGCACGCGACCTCATCCTCGAGGCCTTCCATACACCAACGCGTGGCACCGACGTCACGCTGGTGCGGTGGCGCTGCTGTCGATACCGCGCATGCGCAGATGCACCTTCTCTGTCGAATCTGGTTTCTACGCACACGGCAGTCCCCACACCTGATGTGGGCAAACGCGGGTCTGTTCGGTTCGTCTTACACTTCGTTCACCCCATAAGCGGACAGTGCGGTGAGAGCTTCGCGCTCGCAGGACCAATCGGCCGCTTCCCTCCCATCAGCTGACCCCTCTCTCTGGGCGTTTGTATGGGCGGGACCGTGAGTACGTGCCGAAAGATACACTTACGACTGGCTTAGTGGGCAGCTAGTTTCCAGAGCACTGTCAGCTTGGGGGTAAGCGTAGAGCCGCATCAATTGCGGAACTCTAGAGTCGAGATACCCGCATCTTACGCGATCCGCTAATGCCGAATAAACATTCCACGAGGCCGTATGTAATACCCGCCGAAATTTGCGGCGAGACACTCGTTTGATTAGGCAACTCTGTCTCTGCACTTGGGTTCAAGCGTGAGCTCAAAGCAGCATGATGCCGTGTCATCCCTTATTTTGGATTTACACGATTCATTTATTATTTCTTTCTTTATTCAATTGTTACTTTCCTCGTTAATTTAAGCATTCATATACTTCTATATTATTTATTTATATTTCGCTTCATTTCTATATTCCTTCATCACTATTTTTTTTATTTCCATAATGCTTTATTCCTACATTCTTATATTCCTTCCTCCCTATTTCTTGCTTTTAATGTTGTGTCATTCTCATATATATTTCCACTTCTATATTCCTTAAATCGCCTCATTTCCATGTTCCTTAAGTACTAGATCCCTTCATTCCTACACTCTTTTATTTCTACATTCCCACATTCCTTCATCCCTAGTTCTTCCTTTTAATATTGCCTCATTCATATATATTTTCATTTCTACATTCCTATATTCCTTTATTTTCATATTCCTTAAATGCTAGATTTCTTCATTTATATATTCTTTTATTTCTACATTCTTTAAGTTCTACCAGTCCTTCGTTTTTATATTCTTCCGATATTATATTCCTCATTGCTGCATTCCTAATCTCCTCATTGCTATATTTTTCTATCTCTTCATTTCTTAATTCATTCATTGCGTCAGTTATTCATTTTTCATTTCTTTAATTCTTAATTCTCTGCTCCATTCATTCATTTGTTCGTTCGTTCGTTCGTTTTGTTCCTGATGAATGCGGAACAACCGGGATGCAAGAAACAGACAAAGGTAACATGATTAAATTTTACGAAAGGATAACACGTAAAGGAGAGAACTACGAAAGATGTGCTTCCCGTGTCCTGTCCTTTCTGTGTAATTCTTTCGTGAAACATTATCCCATAACAAGGTGCTCCCTAAAAAAAAAATTAACATGATTATACTATTACATTTATGAATTGTTTCTATCATAGATGCCTCAAAGTATGTACACACGCATTAAACTTTCTATATTGTCTCTAATCTTTAATTTGAGGGCAAACAATCTTTTCTTAGAAGGCTCATCAAGCTATACTAATTACTGCATTACATATATATGTAATGCCCCCCCCCCAATTTGGGGCTGTGGCAACTATGCCTCGTTCCATAACGAATGAATACCACACAGGCTGCTTTCCTATTATGAAGTTCTCGCAGCTGCAGGTAGTACCCATTGAATATGCGTAGTCGCGAACGTTTCCCATATTTCATAGGAAGTGCTCAGACAGTTAGAAAACACACGATGCTCAGCTTCATAAATATTTAATTGTGTTGTGCGTTAGTTTGGAGGGACGGTAATCAGCCTTAATGGGCGTCTGTTGTCTCAGTTGTAAATGAGCAATTTAGCCAGTGCGGTGCAACCGTCTAGTCTGGGTTCCTTAACGTCCGTCACGCTGTAGTGGTGCACGACCGCACGCCGCTATACGTTGCTCATCCAGATCGAAACGGGCAGAGGTGGGGATTGGGCCAAGAATCCTTAGGCTCTGCAGCGCCAGCTCTCGCTCCGCGTGCTTCGAGCTGCGATGCGCTAGCGTCCACAGTTCTCCGGGCCCGAACGTAGCAAAACTGCAAAGAATGTTAGTCGTCGGTTTGAAGAGGGCTATTGTTTAGCGATCAGTCGAGAGGTTGCCACAGTGACCCCTTTTAAGATGTTATCGTCACTTGTGACTGACAGTTGAAAGCCGCAAAACATGTCACTTGGTCGATGAGGAAGTGTGGTACAGCTTCTTTCTTAAAATGCTTCTGTCCACAGTTCAACAAACCCACGCTTGGCAGAATTTTAATACGATGCGTCCTTTTGTTTAAAACTAGTTGTTGTTGTTTTGTTTTTTTGTTTCCTTTTGCCAAATAATTGCCGTGGAAGTTCTTGGGTTCTGTGTTTTCGGCATTAATTTTTCTTTAAAAATTGGGGGTGTTTCTTAACATTTTTTTTTTCCACAGATTTTGTGCCTCTCGGTATATCTGATCTCTGCCGTGGTGCGAGAAACCTACCTTTCTGGGGACTTACATTTAAGAAAACGGGACACAGTGATGGGATTCGCCAACCTCGGGAAGGGGAAGGAAATGCGCGTGTCTCAAACACTTAGAAAACGTCCCGACACCGATAAGGAAAAGGAAGAAAGACAATGGGCGTGATTCTCGAAGAAAGCTTGAGTAGCTTCTCAGACAGTTTAGATCAGGTTGTGTTCGGGTCAACTCGAAATAAAGTTGTAGACCAACAACAAGTCCGCGCATGTACATCTGTGCTTGCCCAGTGCCGACAGCAGCGACACCGGGTAGCGCCATTTTGAAAACTTTGGCGCCATCTAGCGAGCGTCAGGTTCCGCGGTCATGCTGAGTGGTTCGAAAAGTTCGCGAAAACGCTCGCCGGGCTGCAGCTTCCGCGTTGGGCTGGCTCGTTGGGTGCCCCAAAGTGCTGGCTATCTGACTTTGGGCGCGTGTTGTGTTCTTGTGCGGCGCGGATGGTGTTTTCAACTCACTGGGAACTTTTCTTGCCCCGCATGCGCCTGTGCGGCAATGCCTAGAAAAGCGGCATGAACACGCCACTGATACATAAGGATGGCTAATTGGGCTAGTTGGTTTTGTGCGTCCTGTCCAGTTCTCCCTTCGTTTTCGTCCGTGTTGTTTTGGTGTATTATACCATGACGCCACCAATAGAAATCGGAGGTGAGTACTCAAAATAATGTTTGAGTTAACAGCGATTGAATTTTCCTTTATTTATTTTTTATTTATTTATTTTTTATTTATTTATTTTTTATTTATTTATTTTTTTTTTTTGCCGTTTTCGATGCAGTACGCCGTGCATATTTTTGGCGTTTCGTGTCGTCCCCAACAATGAAATATAATGTGAACAAGGACGCGCGAAACAACAGCATTGCAGGGAACGATCGAAGGCAGCTCCCTCCGGGTTGCAGATGTTTATAAAAGTTTTAATTGAGGATCCCGTGTCGACGAGTGTGTCCTTCGTCTAGAACTGAAAACAGCGAAGTAGAGATGGGCCCATTGCCGGAGTGAGTCAATCAATTTTTCAAGGATTCGAAATCGATGCATGAGCATGCATGTTTTAGCAATACAAATTTAATTTTCTTCCTATTTAAGTGATATACTAATTTGCAAACTAAGAAGAACCCAGTCGCGTTGTTTCGGTCAACGTCAGTTCAGGGCTCTCTGCTATCGAGCAGGATATCGCGATTCAGAAAAACCGATAGAAATACGTTTCGTGAATTTTTAGCCAAACCCGGCGGCGGAAATGAGCGTTCAACTAAGCGTTGTCGATGATAAAATTCAGTCAATGTTACCCCTGCAAGATATCAGCATTAAGACAAATTAAGTTAAGAAAAGTTACAATCTGAAACAATGATTCTCACGAGAAAAGTTGCACCCACCTTCCGAGCATAGCTCATGGAATTTCGGAGCGCGCGCTATATTTACAAAATGTTCCGAGCCCACTCAAGGGGATAGCGTCGGGAAAAAGTCTTTTCTCTTTACGGACGCAACCCACTGCCGCCGGAGGTTTCGGTAATTTGAAAAGCGATGGAGCTCGAAGACATTGCAGCCGCGGTTGCCTTGTCGGATCCCATGCGCGATACAGATGTCTTCCAATAATAGTCTGTGCGTTCGGTTGTTATTCGTGCAGCCTATTATCGAACAATGGTGTCCCGATGACAAGGGAATTGTCTTCATTGATTCCGCTGGCTCTAATTGCACGTGGAAGTAAAATAAAATAGAGGAAACAACGAAGAAAACAACCAAACTTAGAGCAACACACGCGTCCAAGGCGTTCTTCCGGGCCTTTGGTTCGTTCCTAACCACTCTGGAGGAGAGCGCCGGCACCCCTTTCCCCTTCTTACTTAAATTGCGCAAACTCAAAACTTTTTTTTGTTTTTTTACAGCGGCAGTGTTCAGTGGTTCGTCTCCCGGTTTCGCGACGGCGTTAGCGTAAACGAAACAGTTTCCCCGCTAAATATTCCGAAAAAAACATTTACGTCAAGTGACTTACACACCAATTCAAATTCTCCCTTTAAAATTTGGCGAAAAAATTAAGTCACGTTACCTATGAACCAAATCAGTTTCCCCGCTGAATTTGGCGGGAAAATTGATGTCACGTGGCGTGATGTCACAGGACTTACCGACAAATTCAGATTCTCCGCTAAATTTAGCGGAATAATTGACATCACGTGATCTATGAACCAACTCGATTTCCCCGCTATATATGGCGAAGAAATTTACGTCACGTGGCCTATGCACCAATTCAGTTTCCCCGCTAAATTTGGCCACAAATTAGTTATGTAGTGTCGTGACGTCACGGGACCTACATACTAATTCAGATTCCCCACTAAATTTAGCGGAAACCTTGACGTCACGTGACCTATGTATCACGACCTTGCTGCCGCTGTCTACACGCGCCTCGTTTTGCGATTGTCGCGCAATTTTTTGTTTTACTGTGATTTTTGATAAATACCCGTTCGGGCGTTCCTTGGCGGGGCTGATCGGTGTTTACAGAGAAGGAAAAGCCCTAAATATAACTAGGGTTCCGTTTTTTCTATATATATTTTACTTCAAATTCGGGGGTTATTTATCGGTGTTTGCTTTTCCCCTTAAATCGGTGTTTTTCGGTGTCTAGTTTCAATGCCGAAGGGAAAACGGTGTTCGTCGGCTTTGTGTTTTGAAGCGAGTTATATACTTAGTTGAGACAACATAATTTGGAAGTTATAAACTATAATATTTTCTCCAGTAATGCTGGTAAAGATAAAAGAAGGGAACGGCGCAAGCAATATGGTTTCGATAGAAAAGAACCCCAGTTGCAGCTCAGTGCGGCTGTGTTCCGGGTCAACGAGAAAGAAAAGAAATAGGGTAAAACATTTCTTTTCGTGGAAGCTGGCACTCTATTCCTTTTTCTTCAACAACAGTTTAAATTCGGGATTTTTTCATTTTCACCGATTCAGAAAAAAAAAAAAAAAAAAAACTCTTCGTGGGTAATTTTTGGTCTTTATGAGTATATACCAGAACACGGAACCCTAAATATAATTTATGCAGGGTGTCCCGAATCACTTGCACCACACTTAAAAAAAGAAGAGGAGACAAAGCAAAAACGGAGCGCTCTGCGGGAGCAAAACCAACTGCATTTTGTGAGCAAGCGTTTTAGGAAAGTGCGCGAGTTTTTTTTTAGTGCGCCTAGTTTTTTAATTGATTCAACCCATTTAGCTAATTTTCTAATTGTGAATTTAAGGGCCGAGGTGAAAGTTATAAGCGCATGAAGAAAACACCAATAATTGTGTTTGCTTTAGGACACGCTTTGCACGCTTCTTTTTATTCCCCTTAAAAAAAAACGCAGAGAGTGAAATATAAATATTAAAACATTATCGATGTTACTGTTGTCACTGAAATCTGGAGAAAAGCAGCGCGTGTCGACGGCGTCCTCCGGTGTCTGCTATTATAAGGAGTATTCACTGGGCGCCATATTTGTGGGTGATGTCTAGAGCGCATGCTCTGAACGAGCCCACATTAATAGGCTGCTAAGACCGGCAATCTTGAGGGTGCGGAATGCACGTTACAAAAGAACTGTGGAAGCTCGCCATCAGCACGCGCTCAGCAGTCGTGCACACAGCTATGGCCGCCTGTGAATACTTCCTATATCGCCGAGATGTTTCGGTGGCGCCCTCGTATGGTTACCTTTCGTGACGTCATTACATTGCAAACAACAAGTTCGATGGTGTTTGTAGTTAGCATGGCGGAAGCTTGAAATCATAGCGTTCTTGAACTAACACTGTCAACACCATCAAAATTGAAGTCCACACGTTCCTCTTATTTCCGTCCATGAGAACTCCTTTGCTGACGTCATAGTCAGCATTTGGCCAATCATGGAAGGCCGACCATCGCGACGCTTTCGATCGCGCACGTCGCCAGTAGTTCCGAGGTAAATTAACTTTGGATACGATATTTGCTTGGAATGTTTTTCACTTTACACGAGCTTACTGGCACTAGTATGTCCAAGGCAAAAAGGCTGGTTCACACACCTGCATTGGTAGCATTTCCATGCAACCGAAACGTCCGTAACAACCAAAACACCGCAACAGTTAACCGTGACTCATGAATTGTTTTGCGAAGCTACCCCTTGCATCGCTTGCCATGCTGTGTACGGCGAACACTTGTCCCGGTGACTTTGTCGTTACGGTCATTTCGGTTGCATGCGAACACAAATAACGCAGACGTGTGAACCAGCCTTACCTCGCACTCAACGCCACTGACCAAAGAAACTCTTTTCTTGTGGTGTCATTTCTCCTTCGCAAAACTTGATGACGTAGCTGAGCGGTCGCAGGGACGATATTTGAATGCGGCTAATGCGGCTCATAGATTGAACCCGGGCATTGCGTGGGCACTCGATTTGGGCTCGTGATAATCGATAGCTCGAGAAACATATGTCAAGGATGAAGAAAGAATAAAACAATTAAAACTGGGACGATACGACACATCTTTCACCTAGCAACGACGAGTAAAAATGTCAACAGCGCTGTTGACATTTTTACTCGTCGTTGCTAGTTGAAAGATGTGTCGTGTCGTCCCAGTTTTAATTGTTTTATTCTTCCTTCATCCTTGACTTTAACCAACACGCTCTTCTCCCAAGTAAACATGTGTCCAATCGCTGCAATGACGACAATAGCTGAATCGTAACAATGTCTGGAACTCGGCGCGTGTCCTGTGCCTTGCCAACCGCAGCGTGGGCTATGATCAACATTGGTGGCATATTGCCACGCGCGTCGCCGAGCGAGTGCGTGCGTGGCCGAATGGTTATTAGCCCCGTGCGCGACCGAAAGCGTCGCTGTGGTCGGCCTTCCACGATTGGCCGAACGCTGACTATGGCGTCGGAAAGGGGATTTATCATCGACGGAAATAAGAGGAATGAAAGAACTTTAATTTTGACGGTGTTGGCAGTGTTCCTTTGAGAGCGCAATGATTTCAAGCTTCCACCATGCTAATAACAAACACCATCGAACTTGTTGTTTGCAAGGTATTGACGTCACAAGGGGGAACCACAGGAGGGCGCCACCAAAACATCTCGCCGCTAATTGCGCTTGACTGTCGCGCGGAAGATCTGAGTTTGATTCCATGTAGCGGAATGTTCTTTAATAGACCGATCTCACCAGGCAGTTTGACTACGCCGCCGCTGCCGCAATGCATCGAGGGAACTTTAGTCCTTCTGCACGCGCGACAACCCCGCTGGAGGTCTGCGCGAGTGGAGCGCGAGACGGCACGAGCCCTTTCATGCACGGCCGTCTGCTTCCTATATGAGTAAAAGTTATGGCGGCGTCACGCATACGCCGAACCCTTGGTGAGATCGGTCTATTTATTCTTTCTACTTGTCGTTCTCGCAAGTTCGGGAACTTTCTCGTCTCATCGAGTTACGAATGTTCTACCACGGCCTCTCGATCCCCCTGTTGGTGCGGCCTGCCGATTTTTTCCGAAAACAAAAGAGCGCGCGTGAGAGGAGAACTTCTCCCATCTGCCGTGGAGGCGCTGCACATCGGCGAGTGGTCTCGTGAGCTGAAAGCTATACTCCGTTTCACCTTATGTTGTACCGCAGACAAGGCTAGAAGCGCGAGCTCATATAGCGTTGGGAGCTACTCTTAACGCACGAGAGCTTGTGCCGCCGAGATGTGCCTTATAGAGCAAGGAGCTCGCGCTTGTAGCCTTTCCTGCGGTACATCATAAGGTGAAAAACGCGCTCTTGCTTCGCGACCCACAGAAAATATCTGCCCGTCATTGGCTTCGCCGATACCGAGGCGCTGTCGCGGTTGCAAAAGGCCGCAAAAATCGCTTGTCCCCCACCTTTGCACCACTTTGCGCTGAGAAAATATCGCAGTTTTACCCTGTGCTCGCATGCGTGGTTTGTGTTTTCGATCGTTTTTTTGCTCGTTTCTATAGTTTCATTGCGATAACCACTAGACGTAGACAGCCGCCTTTTGTCTGTCTCTGCACAGTTTTAAAGTGTGCAGATGGGTTACGGAGCACGCGATGCCTAAAAACTGTTGCGTGCCGCGTTGTAAGTCAAATGCTGCGAGAGATCCGGAACTCTGCTATCACGAGCTTCCGTCTAGAGAGAAATTTTGGGATGCCTGGTTGAAGAACATTTCGCGAGAATGCAGCGAGAAGGGCAGCCAGTGGCAACCAAGCTCCAGGAGCGTCGTGCGCTCCCTTCATTTTAAAGGCCGACGTACACTTCGCGCTTTCCACTTTTGCCCGTCACCTCCTTTCCTATATCCCTTCACATTTTACCTTGCCCCAACCTGGCTCCCCCTCGCAGCTTAGTGGATTATCTTCCCTGCAGAAAGCCGAGGTTGTACATATAGGCATTTAAGGCGGAGGACTACAAGGTAGGGATGAAGCGGAAGGTACTGCGACCGATAGCGGTGCCGACTCAATTCCCATTGTATTCGTTGTACATGCAACCAGCAGGTTCAAAGAGACGCAGAACGCTTGTTCGTGTGCCACCTAACGCGTCCACGTCGCATGCGAGCGGTAGAAGCCGACAACGCAAAATGCAGTCCCCTGCAGAAAGAAGAGAAGCTGTTGATGAGTGCGTGGCTATTGAACCTTGCCTGCAAAAAGAGTTTGAAGTGGAAGAATGTCAGACGTCATTCAATTTGACAGCTATAGGCTTCATGGAAGATGCCAAGAAAAACGCGCACCGCCTTCAAATACAAGCCAAACGACTGAACGAGCGAATTAAAAAACGGCGACAAACCTGCGACGAATTTCAAGACAGATTTAAGCAAGGAAGGCTAATGTGTAGAACCCGCTCAACTTTGCAGGTGACGTGTCCTGAATGCAAGCTGTAACTTAAGGGAAATGAATCTCGTGACGGTGAAAATCAGTTCGTGTTTAGCCTTGACCAAAGAGGACTCAGCTATCCACGACCTGAAGCTGTATGGCCGTGCAAGCTCGTCTGCACCTTTGTCGAGAGGGCTCTACAGTTGGCAGAGATTCGTCGTTCTGGACGGATTGGCAAGGTTCTCTCGAGCGCTGAGCTTCCACACCTTATGGACTGCCCGCTGATGTGGTGTACTAACTGCAGAGACCGGTACCACAGCTAAGAACTCTGCGAGCTTTTTCTCGGGAAGCTCCTCAGACCTCTTCTGGCTAACTCCGCTGGTGACCTAAACAGCTCTCTAGAGAATATATTGAGACTTTCGCGGAAGCCTCTTTCCCGAAAGGTATTCCGCTTGCGAACTATATGACTCCCTTGATCTGTTCGTGAACAATGAAGTTTATATTGCAGAAGTTATGCACGAGGAATCCCTTTCTTATTGTCCCTCAGAGATAAATAAAAGGCACAGCTCGAGCGTGCTCGAGCATCGGTTAAAATCGTAAATCATACGGCCTAGCTATATCCAACTATAACTCATTACAGTGGTAATAGAAACGGGGACGGGAACAAGAAAACGACAATTCGCTCATACTGCCAGCTGAATGCGGCTCTAACGCGCAGCCTGCAGCTGAGTGAGCTCCTCACAGAAAGAATTATGTGCTTCTATTCGGCACAGATTTGTCACATCATTCATGCAATCTGGCACTCGTTTCAAATGAGACTTGCCGCTTCACGAAAAACAATCTAAATAGCCACACCTAGGGTGCCTACATCATTCCGCCGCTCCCGAAGCGGAGCGGAAACATGTAAGCACCCTAGCCACACCGGGCTGCGCCGGGCGGACTGCGCCTCTCTCGCCGATAACGAGCGCCACGGCTGGCGCTGCGGGGTAAAGTAGAACTATCGCTCTCACCGGCGGCGCGAGACATACGGCAGGCCGCTCCCAAGGGGAGTCCCTTATCAAGCGGCCGTGGTTCTACGCGCCCAACGTTCTAGTCCGAATGTTCTACAAACCCACGCCGATACAAAAGGTGCCCCGCGTGACGAGCCGGGGTCAGTCTCGCCCACCGTTCGATCCTGCTGTCACGCCGACTTCGATGCCCGCGACGCTCTGTTGTTATTGTCTATTCCCTTTTTGTTTTGGGCACAAGTTCGCGCCATTAAACTTTATTTAGTCCTGTTCATTTATGGCTCTTTTGGTCACCACCCGTGACAATATAATCGACTCCAGATTACGTGGCCTCTTGTTCTGGCTGCGAGTTTAGGCTGAGCCGTATATGTAGAGCGTTCGGTCATTAATTGGTTAACATAGGACGAAAATAAGGGCGCGCCATTGTCAGAAATTACTTCAATGTTCTTGGGCACGATGATTGACAGCTCTTGTGACCAAAAACTAGCCACAAAATATTCCCCTAGCGGAGGCAATGAGCTTAACAAAAAAAAGAAAAAAAAACTCCAATCACAATTTCTAAGTAAGGATGTATTCAAGTATTAAATTTCAGCACGCGAGAGTTGAAGTTTGCGACTCTTCGTAACTGAAAGGGCAACGCACGTGATGTTTACGTCACAACGACATTCAAAATGCACTCTATCTTTCTTTTTATTGCAGTCGCAGCCCCGTCAACGACTTACTGGACGGTTAAAAACGTGGCCACGGCTCTGTCGGAATTTCGGCCCTAACCCCGAAAGCGCACCCCAGTTCGCAGTTTTGCCTCATGTTTCGGAAAACTTTTCTCGTTAATGTCAATTTTTCTGGCGCAGTAAAGGCACTCAGCACTTTGATGCTCCCTATTTCCAACAATCTCTTACAATTATCCATTCAAGTACATTCAACCTCGTCCAGAAACAAAAAAATACCTGCGCCGCAGTGCGCCGCTCTTCAAGGTCATCTCGGCTTCATTTTCCGTCGAAGGATTACCACGGGGGGAATATGCGGCGCTTCGGAAAACCAACGCTTTCGCGGCTCCACCTAGGCTCCCACCGGCTCCTTCCATTGACCAAACTCTCTCAGTATACGGCACTGAGTTGAGGGGGTAAACAACATTGTGAAAAACAGCGCAAAAAGGACGGGACACCAAGTAGAAGACGGGCACAGGACATACGCTGACTAACAACCGAAGGTTTACTGTAACATCCACGCGCGCACAGTGGCACGCGCAAGTACACGCTCTTCTTCTTCTTTTTACAAAGATAAATGCAAATATGTCGTTCAACCAACCAGCCCAGCAAGCTATACCCTGTTAGAGAGGGTGAACGCTGCTCGTTTTTCTTTAATTTTTTTCTGCGAGTTCTATTGCGTGTGGTGGAGAACGAACGCGTGTTTCATAGGTCATTAACACTAGGGATTTGTTTCAAGCAGTATTTGCGGAAAGTAAAAAAAATTGTTGCATCGCCTTTTTAGTAGAGAAATCGGCCATGTATAAACAAAATGTTCTTTTTTTTTGGATGTTTAGAGTTTATAGCATTAGTTAGAACCGTAAATAAACTATCTCAGAAAGTGGTACAAATACACAACAGAAGATCCTGATTGACCGCGACGGAAAAATTGTACCATAAATTTCCTGCAAGAAAAAAAAAATTATGCACGACAGGGAATGTTTTACGATTCCATAATGCACAAAACTGCATACTTTCACGCAGTGTTCGCGGTAACACGTTACAATTACCAGCGTTACCGGTAACGCGGTACTTTTTTTCGGTAACCTGTAATGTACTTACATTACATAATCCGAGTAACGGGCAACGGAGTTACGACACTCGTTAATTTTTCTTCCTAAAACTTGAAAAAAGTTCCACTTAAATATTTTTGTGTTTCTAGGCGCCACGTTGTGCGAATTTTTGAGCTATTTTTGTGTTTTTCTTTGCGTTTTTTCTTCGAGTATTTATACCCGTTTTCACCTCAAGAACCGTAGTAAAAACAAAAATTCGGCTCCTCGCGGAGCATTACTAATTTACCATTTTATGTGGGGGTAATTAAGATATATGTAAGTAAATTTTAGATTAGATACCTGCGACCTTATCAAGACGCACACATTACAAACGCCAAAAGCATCGCTTTCCCCTCCGACAACCAAATCCCGCAAGGACTACTTCGCACCGCGTATAAACAATGCGCACAACTTGCTTTTTTTCTTGAGGCGAAAACCGGTATAGGCGAAAACGTAAAAAAAAGGGTAAAGTAATTGTGTTAGGTTTCCACGTGGATAAAAAATTTCTTCAAATATGGCGCTTATGCATACCTGTCACGCCAAAACAGTAAAACGTGTTAATTCATAAAATTAGAAAGTAACGCGAGAGTAACGTGCGTTACTTTTTATCGGTAACGCTTTCGGCAACGCGTTTCTTTTATTTCGAAAAAAACAACGTAGGACGGTAACGCGTTACTATTATTTGCAAGGAACGAGTAACGTATTTTGTTACTTCTTTCAGTAACGCCTACAACACTGCTTTCCCGTAGCTTCTCCCGTCCAATTACCAGACGGGAAATAGTCAGTGTCACCAACATAATACGCTCGCCTTGGCTACATTCCCCGTTGATTGGAAGGACGACCGGTTCTTCTACGCGCCAGTGACTGCCCAACAATGAAACGCTTTGTGTAAGACAATAGACTCGGTGTTCTCTAAAAGAAAAAGTTTATAATGAGACCGTGAATTGCGAAGGCAATTTAGCGGAAGCTGGTATTTTCCCCCGACTGCCCTAGCACAAAAATAATATAACAATTTTATTGCGAAATACTTATACAATTTGCCCCCCCCCCTCTCCCAAAGTGTACAAAATGGCTCCTCTGCCGCGAAAGAAAAAATAAATAAACTACGCGTCGCGGACCGCTCAATATCTGCCTAAAGAAAGCTCAACGTGGTCCGAACCAGTAGCCAAAGTTTCAGGAGGAGGTGTTATTCTATTCGTCATACGTGTGATTTTCTAAAAAAATTCAATGGTAAAAGGGAACCCGCATTCGAGGGCTCCGTCGACCGCCATTTTCCCATTGAATATTTGAGAACATCCCTTTTAATAAGATAACGGTTACTTCTGAAACTTCGGCATCTCGTTCGGACAGCAAGGGCTAGATTTAGGTGGAGAGTGAGAGTTTGGAGATCCGTAGTTTTCTTGTTGTTTTTTTTTTTGTGTGTTAAAAAAAAAGAAGCTTTGCAAATGTTTTTGAGCACCTTGTCCTTTGGTACGAAGTGCCATAAGCTGAATGACTCCCGACTAATGATAAGTCGTTTTGCTTTTCTGTGTTATTCCTGGGGGAAGGGGGGGGGGGGGGGGGGGAGAAGGGTGATTGCGTGACATGCGTTTGCAACACAGGCACTCAAGAAGTATTTTTGGGGCAGTCAATAATTAGTGACTCTAGAAGCGATTCCTTATATTTCAGATCGACGTGTCGAAACCCAAAAGTCGCACGACGTAAATCGGGAGTTAATGGTTTGGGACATAGGTGTCCTAACCAAACATTCAACAACAAAAAATTGGAGGTTCAGTGTCCTTTCAAAGACAATGTTTCGGTACATGACTTTTTTTTTTCTTTTTTCTTTCATGCAAAACGTTGTGATTAGCACTCTCATTTAAGCCATTAGTTCGAGTTAACGTCGTTAACATAGTATCGAGCTGTATTTTGATGGTAAGGCTAATGGGAGCTTAATTATACGTATGATACTAATGGTATACTAATGAGTTTCGATACTTCGCATAAACAACGCGAGTGGGCTTCGGGGCGCATTTGGCCGCACATTTATGTCGGTCTAAAACACTAAGCTAAATTATATCAATAACAAACATGCGCTGTCGTGGGCCGTAGGCTTAATTCCGAACGACTTTCACGGGTGCGTGAGGATAAATCTGCGCTTAATTTGCTCACATTCACTCAGCATACGTTTAGCGCGCGTGTCATGCTGTTCCGCGAGTGCTAAACATGGAGCTACGACACAAAAAGGAACGTTGGATCATTGCGCCCTCGCACACAAGTTCGAGCGTACGCCTCGTGTGTGCTCGAACTTAAGGGCCAACGGAATGTGACAAAACCCAGACCATTCCCACTGATAAAACCAGTGTTGGACAAAATACTCGATAAAAGTATTTCAGATGAGTTACTAAATACCTGCTTTATAAAGTATTTAAAATACTACTGAAGTTACTTTCACCGTAAAGTGTCTTAAGTATAGTACAAATACTTAGGAAAGTAATTCAATTACTTTTGAAGATTGCGTAAATTTTTTCGACGTCAGTGACAAACACAATTATACAGTTGCACAAATCTGGTTTACCAGAATTGTTTATTAGCACGCAACAGCACAAAATTGCAAAAAAAAAAAAAAAAAACATTGCAGGGTAATCCTATGCAGTCCAACTATAAGGAGCAGGATATTGATACATGTTACAAAACATTTCAGGGACAAAACAAAAAAAAAAGTTCATTTTAGGCATGAGATCGTAGAATACCACGTCGTGCGGCGCACCTTAGACGCATCGTTTAACTACAATCCATAATGCCCATATGGGGAGCTGATTATAAACAAACTTGGGATGCTGAAATAAGTGAATGGATAACAAAGAGAGCCCACATAATAGCCACAGCTCTGGTTGCACCTTCTTCAAGTAGGTTGCGTTCAGAAAGGCACTCAAGTCTGGGGGACGCTTAGCTGGCATTTTGAGAGGCCATCCCGCTTGTAGTTCGTTTCCTGTCCTGTTCTCTGCTTATCAATGTTCGTTCACAGTAAGTGTTAAAGAGAGCATTAAGTGTCGGACTGACGACAAAAAGAAAAAACAAAACAAAACAAAAAAAATCCTCAACGTTTTGTTGTAGCGGGATGAAATATACAAGCCCCCCCCCCCCCCCCCCCCCAAGAAAAAAAAAGGTGTCCTTTTTTTGTGTCTACTTCTCATTTTCTCCTATTTGTTATTTTTTTATTTTTTGACACTGAAGTCTGCATTGTTGTCGTGGGTCGTTTCCAATTCTGCGTTGCGCCTCAGTGTGGCAATCTTTACTTCCGTAAAACCACTTTTTTGTTTGAGGATTTATGGGGGAAACTAGGACACAAAAGGTGCCTTTGAGAAAGCGAATGGAGAACCATAAAGAGGGGTGCAACAATTTTAAGATTAAAAAAATTTGTATTCGTAATTTTTACGTAGTTTATCGTGTCCCGGAGGATAGATAAAACATCTCCTTCATTAAAGGGGCGGTGCAACGGTTACAATGTTAAAAAAATCGCCAGTTTGCATTTTTTATATTGTTTATCCAAGCCCAAGTGACCAAAAACGCGTCACCTTTCTCCGAAAAACTTCAATTCTGCTGCGTAATCGCAAGGCAAAAAACGAATTATTGCCGATCTGCGGCCGCCTGTGGTGACTACGGGAACTAAAATGACAGCGTCTCTGGAGGTACGCGGAAGTCAACAAAACCTGATCCCCTCCGCTGCTACACTCGCCGTCAGCCCTGTGGCGATCCGTCCTTTGTGTCCATCGCACGCCGCGACCTTCGACGAGGCTAATCCTTTGAAAGCCGACAATCGCGGAGGAAGCGGCTGGGGTCTCTGAAGAGAGGGCCCAAGGGGAAACCACGTGACCCCCAGAGTACGTCACTCGAAAGTCGGCCTGGAGAGTTGAGGCACTTCGACCTTCGATTTGTTTCATTTTTTTTAAATAAGAACTAGCGCTCGCAAGAAAATGCGGTTTTCGGTTTTTCGTTCCATATGTGACGCAGATTAATTTCCGCAGTTAATTGGCCAAAGTCTGAAAATCGTTGCACTGCCCCTTTAAAAAATGACGCGACTTCGCTGCATAATCGCAAAGCGAAAGTCGAGCTTTCTCCACCCGCCCCCCCCCCCCCCTGCAGCCGCGAGTGCCAGCCGAAGGAACTACGGCGGAAAGATTACGTGACCTCGGTCGGCTCTAAGCTGCAGCATAACGCCCACTAATGTCAGCAGAGAGAGGGAGAGGAAGCGTCCTCCGAGAGAACACACAGGAAGCTACACGGCACCCCGAATTACGTCACTAGGAGGGGGACCAGGTGTGACCCTGAAGACTGGGAGTGAGTTGAGGGGTGCCAGAAATGCCAATATTTATCTTTTTTTTTTTTTACACAACAACTAGGACACGCAGGCGAAATTTGTTTTCTGTTCTTTACTTTAGAAGGGTCAGAGGGCAACTTCCACAAATATTTCACCGAGGTCCGGAAATCCTTGCACCCCTTTAATTGTACGAACTTTGGGGTGAAATATGAGTCACAATCGGCACAAAAGCGATGTTTTCACGACCTCAATCTAAGTCATCGTAGCTTATTGGATCTAGCAACAGGATTGGTATCTCGAAACAATGTTCACGTTTGCTCGTGTCACGCCCACGCCACTTTATACCGAAAAACTCGGAAAATAGCGGAATGTCAAAAATGTATTTGAGATAATGAGTACAAGATAGTCAAAAATGTAATTAGAATACAGTATCGAATACTCTCGATCAAAAGTATTTGCAAGATACCAAGATACTTCAAGAAGTATTTGAAATACAGAATTTTTAGTAGAGCATTTGAGATACGCACAAGTCTGGATAAAACTTACTGACAGCCTAAGTAAGAATTGCCGGGCTCGACTAGTTCTAAACACATTAGACACTTTAGTTGGGCGTATGCAACGAGCTTGCGTACGCAGGAATGTTGCGGGCCGCGAGTGCGCCTGCGCAGAACGTTCTGCGCAGGCGCACTCGCGGCCTGCAACGTTCCTGCGTACGCAAGCTCGTTGCGTACACCCAACTAAAAGTGTCTATTAATATCGCGCCGCAACGAATGAAGTTGCGGTATTGGATGATAAGAATGACAAAGCACGAGTCTCAAAGCTAGATGCACGAATATAAAAAAGTCGTGCTCTGCATTTCGTAAGAGCTCTGTCAGTGACTATAGCGTATATTGACTAAGTAATCAAAAAAAGAATAAAAGGAAAAAATCGGTAACATTCTTATTTTGATCGCACTGTCTAAATAAAACAAATAAAGAACGACTTTACATTGACACGTTCGGGAGTTGCCCGATTAAAAAACGTAAGAAAAAACAACACACGCACACAAAAAATTCATGAAAGTTTAGCTGCTATCCCTTCGAAGTTTTTTTTTTTGAGAGATAGCGAAGCTGGCAAATGTTCCATAAAGTTTCGAAGATGGCCAAAACGGCGGCGCACCACAACTTCCTAGAAACACCAGCAACAACCATAAAAGGCGCAAACCGAAATCACGCACGCTCGAAGAGAAAAGCCGTAGCGGCGCGCGATGGGCTCATCGCAAAGCCTATCTCCATCTCATCTTCCAATGTATCCGACTCGCTTTCGGCATGTTTCAGCGAGCCCTAGAACGCGAGATTCGGGTAAGCCCACTTCCCCGAGTTGCAGCCGCCTCGCCGCGAATCATCGCGATCGAAGAGTGTCAAGGACGGAATCCGGCTCTCCTCGGCCCGAACGAGACGATCGTTCGCATTGTTCAGCTGCGCCTCGTCCCTCTTCCCCGAAATTACACGCTCAATATTCCTCGTATTTATGGTAATGAAAGGATTAATAAACGACAGTTGTCGTTGTTGCATGATGGTTGCCTTTTTATTTTTCTCTTTTTTAGGGATGGAAGTTGTTTGCTTCGCGTTCGCGTTCTCCGAAGGCTTGGATTCTAGCCGTAATCTGGCAACATTAAGTAATTAATATCAAATCCGCGGTGTCTGATCATAAGCAATTACATGTGCTGCATTTTAGCGTGAAGGCCGATATCTCTTTGGTAGGGGGATCAGCGGCAGTGCGCGTTCGCCGTGTTATACGTGGACTGAGTCGTAAATCATCCAAATAATAGCATCACGTTGCGAATCGTGGTGTGGTGCGTACTTCTTTTAAAAGTGTGGCACGCGCCGTGTTTGGAGGAACGGGGAGCTCGTCGTATTGTCAGCATGCCGAGGACCTAAGGTCGCGTAACCGATTATTTAGAAAGATTAACTTCGTCGTTTTAACTACAAGTGTTCTCAAATAAAAAAAAAAAAGTTTTTTTTTTTAACGCAGAACATTGTTTGTTGCAGTCGCGCTGCTTTTTATTCGTTAAATCTAAAGCGATGCTGCAAATAAAGATAATTATCATCTTCAGAGTGATCTGAATTGAAAAGAGGTTCAGGGACGGCTCGGGTTACCACAATAAATAAAAAAAAAAAGGTCGTGCGCGAATTTATTGTCTAGAATATGAACACATTTTATTGGGGGCATCATGGTTGTACCGCAAGATATATTATCCATAATCCTCAGGCATTGCATAAATATACAAGCGTAGGAATAAGGGAAGAAGAGTTTACGCTTTTACTCAATTCCTCATGCCTATAGCGAGGTTCTTGTGTAATGCTTTGATGCTAACGTATCCTGCTAGTTATGCAAGATTAAAATAACTAATAATATTAATTTAAAAAAGTACGGTAATTCAATAACAAAAAGACAAGGGTGCGAAAGGTTAGAAATCCTTTGCAGGTAATCCCATCCCTTATATCCAGCATATCAAGGATGGGATTACCTGCCAAGGATTTGCTAAAGCAAGTCACTGAAAACACTGATTTTAGATTTTCCCATGGCATTCTATATTCGGGCGAGAAATTGTCAGGGATTTATTCATTCATTCACGGGGAAAATCTGCATCGTCATTTCGGCGTTGCTAACGGCGCCTGATAAGTCCCCGAAGAAATCTACAGCTTACGCTCAGAACCCGTTCCACACAACCCGGTAGACAAAGACGGGAACGCGCAATTATCGGAATATTTATTCACCCGGGCCATCGTCTCTTCTCAACTCGGTCATTGCCGCAGTTTGGGGCGATAATCGCGCTCGTTAAGCATGACGCACTTACTTCGTAAACACCGCGGAGCGATCGCCTTCGGTCTAGACTGAAGGCGGCACTTCTAACGAGCGTCCGCAACGAGCCGGCGTTCAAAAAGGCCGCGCGCGTGACCAGTCGGGGTAAGCGTCCTTGGGGATTCCCCGACTAATAAGCTAGCTCGTTCTGGTAATGAAGATGGTCGAAGCATTACCAGAGGCGGGCCGCACTTTTAAAAGAAGATACATCCAAGGCCGCTCGACTCAAAAGGTCCGCTGCCAAGTCCGCCGGCTGCCATGCTTAATTCATCGTTGACTGGGAGACCGAGTGGATCCCTCAGCGACAGAAATAGCGCAGAAATATAGCGCCGACTCCTGGGGGGATATATGACCGTTGGGGTGCCGTTAGACCAGGTGGCTTCGAGGGGAAATGGGGGTTATCAATGCGTCCGGCACGACCGCGTCGTTACCTGTTGAGTTATGGTGTAGCCTGTTGCACGCTGGCCTATTTGCAGCGGCCGGAATTGCCGATGGAATGTCAGGTGAGGTCGAGTTCGGATGCGGTCGTTTGTAGTAGCACTGTATTAAGGGTTTAGTAAGTCTCGAAAAAAAAACAAAAAAAAAAACAAGGTAGCCTCCGGAATGTGCACGATTTATTCCTAACTTGTTTTTGTGTAGACCCGAAAGAGTGTTCTGTTTTATATCCGTGGAAACACGATGGCTTAGGTTTTTCACTGGGGTTTCTCAAATAAAACCTGATGAATTCGTCGAATTTTGAAAGCTGCGAGAGTTCGAAAGAATTCATGTTTTAATTTGTATGCATTTTTTCAATTAATTTATCCGATAAAATTGAGAATCTGTTTTCATACTTTTGGGCCGGCAACTGTGAACTCAATGAATTAATAGTATGTGCGATATACAGCCTACAATTATGAACTCTATAAACCATGAACAATGCACTAAAGGACTAAACTATACAGATTCCCCTAGAAATCGTAAGAACTTACGCAATGGGAGCTTTTTTTTTTCGATTATATTCTGAGGAGTAACGCGATCGCCGATCAAACATTGCACCGCCACGTCCACTACCTGTTTTTCCACTGTCCCGCGCCAAGTCTTGGGAGAGAAGGAAGGGAGAGAAAGAAAAGGACGTCACTGCAGTAATATACCCTTTTTGAAATTCAGTCTGGCGAATTTGATAATAATTATCATCATCTCAGTGTATAGCGTCTGCGCCAAACGAGTGGCGGCCTTGTTGAGGCTGATGAAGCAGAAAGTTGAAAACACTACAAACCGGGGAATATCTGAAGCCTGTACGTTCGAGACGTCAGCACAACAGGACGCACCAGTTAGATGCAACGAGTGTGGTCCAGTTAATTTCTTGGAATAAATATGGCTCTAAATTCTTTTTTAATGGCGGAAATCTAAAGGAGGGGCTCATAGATCGCCGTTTTCTACCGGTCCGTTCTTATGTCCACACAATCGAAGCTGAAACAAGTCAAGATATATGAGGTGGTCGCAGAGCCGATTTCACACCTGCCCTTGACGTGCGAAGGTGACGGTGTCCGATTAAATAGTGCCATGATGGCCAGTAGTTTGTGACGAAAGTAAAACTGCTTTTTGAGTCACCCGATGGTACTGAATATCGAAAAGGAATAATGAGATGAGCCGTTCACATGTAGGCGCCCGTCTATACCCACGCATTATGCAATATATCTGCAGAGTCGGCGACGCAGAACAAGTTACTCGACTCCTACATCCTGTCTGTACTGTTTCTGATTTTGCTATACCAGCGCATCTGGGTTCACTTTTGGGATTGAACTTTGTCCGGAATCCTTTTCGGAGTGGTCAACTCTTGTCCGTGCCTGTTAGAGCGAAGTACTCGGGAATTCTGGTCTTCACATTTAGATCCCTGTGATTGTGTCCGTGTAGAAAGCACTTCCAGAGTCTCAGATCGAGGCGTGGGAAGGGGGGGGGGGGGCAAACAAAGAAAGATGGCGTCGTACTGCGGAAAGAAGACGACGTGACGAGGACACCTGAAGTCCGATCCAACTGAAGAACGCTGCTACGGGTTACGGTCGTAAAAGGACTTGCATTAAAACATTAAGGTGGGCTTCCTATATGTGTTTATTTCCTTGTCTGTCCTTCGCGCTATTTATTGTTCGTAAAAGAACGGTTAGGGGCCTAGAGAGATGACTTCTTTATAGACAGGTTGTGATCTGCTAAAACACGCCTGAGAAGCACTCATTCTTGCCGACACGGACTCCAGCGCTACTCTAGCGTCCTCGTCACGTGTCTTCGTTTTTTTTTTTGTTTGTTTTTTGCTTTTGTACGGGAGTTGCAAGAACTGGCTAGGGGATTTCAGTGTTGTTGTCACAACGTCATTTGAGGTTCACCGGATTCTTTGCGGCATTTGCTGGACGTTTTTCGCACTAAAAAGTGTTTACATGTATACTAATGCTTGATTTTAGTTTTATATTTTTATTCCAGTCTAAAAATACCAAAGAAGGCCGCTCGCAGCTCTGTGTTTCCGTGAAGTGTTTCAGCTCTCTTTAAGATTTGAGCATTCATAGACGGGTGATTACACGAGAACATAAATATCAAACTTGGGCAATTCAGACATCAGATTAGAACAGTAGGAATTCTGAGAACCGATTGAGCACGGATGTAAAATAAAGGCAAGCTCTGTTTTGTTTAACCTAGCTTTCCTTGCTTTGGGTCAGCGAGACCCACTAATTCCATCAGTTTGGATGCTCCATAACGGGGGCCAAAAACACTGTACTTTTTTTAGAAAAAAACAAAACAAAAAAAAACTTCTTCAATTGGAGTTTATAGCTAATTTTTTTCTGCATGGCCGTTTTAATTATTGCCACAAATAGCTTCAAATAGTGTGAGATTAATGCAAGCAAGTAGAAATCTAGCAGTATCTTTGACTGCGTTGAATCAGCTTCACCTGGTTCTAATACGCTGATGTAGTTCTTAACTTTTCAAGTTTTGAAGACTGAAAGGAATATCCAGGTAATATTTAAGAACATATAAACATATGTAACTGACGAATAGTTATAACCATTTCAGAGTAATAGTCGAACTTAAGAATGCACACTAGCAAGTCCCATAATTTTTTTATCCTATAAGGAACGTACTCACACAACCGAGCCGAGTTACATTGTAGCACTGTTTCTGGAGGCTCGCCAGAATTGTTTCTTCGGTTACAAAAAAATGTTGAGTGACGGAAAAGCGCAATTGACGGGTGACTTCGGTTCCGCCCAAAATACAGCGCATACAGTATATCAAATGCTTTTTGAGCTGGTGCGGTGTATAGTCGTACTCCAAATGCCGGTCCATACGCCATGCAACATTGTAAACGTTACTCGAAGAAAAGGTACTAGGCTACAATTTGAATAAAATTGTAGCCTATTACTCTTGAATAAAAATCCTTTAATTAGACTACTTTATTACATAAGAAAAGGAATTGGCAGTTACTTGGAAAAGTAAACGTTACTTCTCTGATTACTTCAGATCTTCTAAAAGACAGATTTCCTTATAATCACCGAACTATAAACTACGAATCTTAATCCACCAATACTGGTAAATCAGCCTCATGTCGTAGTCTTGATTCGAGGATTCCTTGGTACGATATTTGGGCCAAAAAAGGGGGCCATCAAAAAGGGTAGAAGAACAATAGTAACTGTTACGAGTAATTTTAGTAATTCCAAAAGTAATCGAATAATTCTTGCGATTAACTCCTAACAAATGTATTCGAGTCATTACAAAAATCCCCAAAAGGTAACTGATTATGGGTAATTTGATTAATTTCCATGAGTACCGTGCAAGTCTGAATTGCCGTGCAACGTGACAGCTAATACTTATCGCTAAATTATTTCCCAGATTTCATTGAGCCAAGTTCTCTCGTAAATTGTAGTTGTGTTTGTGCGTATGTTTGTACAGCCGAACGTTAGTCCCAATGGGCGTCCGGTGTCTCAGCTGCAGGTGAGAAATTTAGGCAGTGCAGTACGAATGCTAGCCTGGAGTACCTCACGTGCATCACACTGTATACTGATAAACGACCGCAAGCCTTTATATACAACGCTCATCCTGGTCGAAACGGGCAGTGGTACGGTTATGGAACCCAGGATCCTTGCGTCTTGCAGCGCAAGCTTTTGCTCCACGTGTTCCAAGCTGGTGTGCACTACTAGCCTATACTCGGCCGTCGATCCCCTAGTTTTTCTGTCGGAAATTTACCCAACATCCACTACAAGCTAAGACCGGCACGTTAGAGAGCGCCAGACTCCCAAAAACGGTCACGATTACATCTAAGCTGGATGGATTCGTGATGACCGCACTATATGTTCCGGAGAAACGCGGTTCTTAACACACAGCCCAAACTTTCAGAAACTAGCTAACCCGATTAATTCTGAGTTGTTTGGATTTGTGAGGACCGCGCTGTATGTTCCGGAGAAACCAGTCATTATCATCCGGGCGAAAAATGCCGAATGGATTTGCTGTGTACGCATGCGCGGAGTTTATATTCCGCAAGAAGAGAGCTACTGCGTATGGTGAGGACGCTTTCCGCAGCCCAGAGGACAAAGATGGCACCATGCAGAAGGCGAGTATGAGAATGGTCTATAGCAGGAGTCTCAAACAAGCAACCAATTCGCGATCCTTAGGGACGCGGCCCACAAGTGCCTCCGTTCTTGTTATTCGATGGCTACACTACGCCATAAAGAATGGTCTTAAGACGTCCATTGGATTTTTGCCGACAACTAAGTTCTTCTCTGATGACGTGCTCGTATGACACTTTTCTGATTTTTTTTAATTAATCATGTTTCCCCCCTGAATACCCCTGAAATGCGGGTATTTTCTAATAATTCTGCTATAACTATCACCAGGAGAGCAAACACTGTCGCATGAAAGAATATTTGATTCGAGACACGTTGAATTTAGCGACATGGCAACGACAATGTGCTTCTTCATTAAAATACAGCTATTTTCTAATAATTATGTTATAAATATCGCCACGAAAGCAAAGACTCTCGTATTAATAAATATTTTATTAGAGACACGTTGAATTTAGCGTAAGGGCAACGATAATGTGCTAGCACTGTTGATCTCTTGAGAAAAAAAAATCGGCAGAGACAATTAGGACTGCTTACGTGTAGGAATGCGAAAGCATTTCTACACGCAGCGCATTCTTACAAGCAGCGAGCCACGTCTTTCTTTTTTCACACGGCGCTCAGGCAGTAACATCACGTTCCCCCACTGCGCATGTGCTGTGAAACCCGCCGGCTTCACGATGCTTCCGTGGCAAAGCATCCGCGTTGCTGTGCTTTTCTTTGTGTTTTATTCCTGAAGCGCGTGCTTGATGACGTGGTTTTGTGACCACCTTTCGGGCAAAACGCCGCCGCTTTCTCGCGTAATGGGACAAGTAAGGCTTTCGCCTTAAAAATAATCAATACGTTGGCGGGGCAATTATTGTTCGTTTTTGTTTTATCGTGAGATAGCATTAGATATATGTGCAAAGTAGTCGCATGAAGAAACCTAAGCTAAAGATGTCACTAGTGAAAAGGGACAACAATCAGAGAGCACGAGGTTTCTTCTTCAGGAAATCCCTCGGTGAAAGACTCGGCTGTTTTGCAACGGGAAACACCCTTGACGTTCTTCTTTTTGCTTCATCACCCCCCCCCCCCCCCCGGTCCGTTCCCCCGGCTTACGTTGTCCCCCGACGTTTTGAGGGTGGGGCATCTGGCCGGCACACTTGAACGAGTTTGAGACCCCCGAGCCTATAGACCTTTTTCGTTTAGCCTCGTACCCAGCCACGTTGTCCCCATATCCGGTATGCGTTCCGAAAAAATAGTATACTTGCAAGCAGGACCTCTGGGCGCCGCCATCTTGCTGCTGGCGTGTGTAGATCGTCTGATAGCCAAGCCTTGCCAAAGCCGGAGTCACACTGCCCGTATAGACGCTTTCAGGCAGCTGTGCATGGGCGCCGCCATAACCGACCTTCAGTTTTTGTTCCCTCTTATTCTGTTCGCTCCACTTCATCATTATCACAGTAGGTCAGGTCATTGCCATTTTACATTCTACCGCGTCCTTCTCCCCTGCATCGGCCGTTGAGACTCGTCAACGCCCGCTTCAGTGGATCGGCATCTCGGTAAGACAAGAAAAGGTCGGCTATGGCGGCTCAATTTGGCGCCCGCTGAAAGCGTCTATACACCGTACAAAGAACACGGAGTTTCTCTGCAGACGCGATGTCAGAATTATCCAAGGACACGCCTCAAGCACGCTCGAAAGCAAGTTTGCTCCATACTTATGCATGTTTCGAATATGTTTGCAGACGGTTTTTGCATGCCCAATGGGACAGAGCCGCCATATAGATTGAAGAAACACGTCCCAGATAGTGTATTTTGTATGATGTACTCGCAGCGTGATAGCGGTTTAAGGCGTACCTTACCTCATGGTAAGGTACGCCTTACTCCAGCGACCGAACAAGGCATTTTCCATTCATGGTGGCCCAGACTAGCTTTCGAAGCGTGGCTGCTTGCAAGCCTCTGTACACGGTGAAAAACTAAGAAAGAGGAGAGGACGAGAGGGTGCGGCGAAGTCAGGGCGGTAAGCTTCTTTTGAAAGGATTGTGGGCAGACGCTACGCTACGGCTAGCTGCCTTCAAATCGGAGCGAAAAAGAGTCGTCTGCTCTTCGCACAGTGTCCATGGCGTTCGAACACCGAACACCGACCGCATGATCCGCCGAACGCCGGACCCGGCGCAAGGAGCAGACGACGTTCTTAATTACGGTACGCATTTTCATCAGAAACAAAGGAAGCGTCCAAAAGACCCCCGGACCCCCGAGACCAGACATGCGCAATGGCGTCCCCGCAAAGGCGCAATGATCGCGACGACGCGGCGGCCGATGATTCTTGGGGCGCGAAGAAGGGGTTGGCTGACTCGGAGTTCAACGTCCCACGCAGCAGAGAGCCCTCTACCGGGGAGTAGGGGACCCGTGCTGGGGAAGAAAGTGGCAATTTTTGTCTGCCATGGGTGGCAATTTAGCTCGCAGGCCCCGCGCTTCCGGTCGTGCCTGGCGTCTCCGCTTTTAACCTCACTTCTGCGGCGCGTCTGGTCATGCCTCCGTCGTTTCTGCTTGGGTGCAGCTGCATGTAAACTGGCACTCTGTGCTTTTCTTTTTTTTGCTACATGGCATGCACTACGTGCGAGCGAAAGTGATTTGTGTGCGTCTGTGCGCGCGCGTATGTACGTTCGCGTGCGTCTGTCTGTATGCGCCTGTATGTGTGTGCGTGCTTGCGCATCTGCGTGTGCGTGTGTGTGTGTTTTCATATTTTACTCGGATCTGGAATACCGCGCCTCGTTTCTTTTGTGCAGTCTTTTGTCACTGGTTGTGTTGAAGATCGTTAAACATTTGTTGAAGTGAAGAAAAAGCAACAACAACAATTTGAATGCGGCGATGTCCTCTTAATGACTTTATCGGGACTTCCGCATCTCGTCATTGTAAAAAAAGATCTTGGTACCTTCGTGTCTGCTTACCGTGTCCGGGAATGGCACGGTACAAATGAAGAAATATGCGAGCGAAGAATTTGCGCTATATCATTTTCTGAAAAAAAAAAAAAGAAATAACAGTCTCTCTCCACAAAACAAGCCTTAACGAAAGCAGTAAAAAATACATATTTCTAGGTTTGATAAAACCAAAATACCCGAGTAAAAAAACAAAACTTTTCCACGACCCGCTTTATTTTTCAGACATTTGTTTTTTATAAAACCGACTAAAAGACAGTGTACGTACAGGCACTGTCCGAGGTGTGTTTGTACCTTGTGTATGTCGCTCCTGTCATATCGGTGATACATAAAGTGCAGACACGTTTCATGCGCGCATGTGCATGAAGCGAACGGACTTGGAACATTCGTGAGGCGTGTGCGCAGACCTAGTTCTGTCATCGTGTCTGAGGAGGAACTCCGTATCTCTTGCACAATGTATGCCCAGGAGTGGGACTGCGACTTTAGGCTATTCGCGTAACACGGGCGACTAGCTCCGGCTGCACACGCGACTCCTTAGGGGTGCTGGCGCATAATAGAAATTCGAATCGATTTCGGTAAGACGCGGATAGGTAGGCTATACTCGGTGCATTTCTACGAAACAGAAAGCTCCAAGACACGCGAACATATAACCAAGACACGCCAACGCGCCACAACCTAAAAACCAAACTTCGCTAAAAAAAAAAAAAAGGAACGGTATACCGGCGTTTTCAAATGCCGAAGCAAGAATTTTAAATTTCTGTTCGGCATGTCTTCCCGAAAAAGAAAAAAAATATAAGACAAAAAAAAAAAGTGAATTGCTTGAGCTTGAATTTTTATACGCGGGGATACTACGTATGTTTCTTTACTTGTCAGAAATTCAGTGGCCTGTGTGTCTCCTTCGTGGGTTCGTATTTATCTCTTTTTTTTTTTGTGTGTGTGTGGGGGGGGGGGGGGGGTAAATTTGGTTCAATTTAAAGCGTCCTGCTACTGCGAAAACTAAACTTTTTATCCGAATATTCAAAATTATTCCGCCTACCAGTTTTGGCTTAATGGGTCACTATGAGCCCGTACTCCATTCACCCCCACACTCTCAAAAAAAAAAGGTGTATTCTTACACCCTTTGTCCCGTATAATACACCCCAAAACTTCAGTTCGACGTACAGCGCGCTGACGTCGATCTGACGGTACTAACTTTCACGGGAGGCTTTATAGCCGTGTGGTACAACTCAATAAAATAGCTAATGTTGGTGTTACTGACTACAAAAAATAAATAATAGGGGTTTTCTTGGCCCCACTGCAAAACGTCAGTGTTTTCTTTGTGTGGTCTTTGATACGTACTTAAGCTATTTAATAAGTTATATCGCACCGTTATCAAACCCCTCGTAATATTTGGGGGGCGTCTGTTCGACTATAGTGCGCTGTACGTCGAACTAAAGTTTTGGGGTGCATTAGATGGGACAAAAGGGTGTAAGGGGATACCCCTTTTTTTTTTTTTAGAGGGCAGGCCGACACCGTGGTGAAGGCTACGTGCTCGTTAAGCAGCGTGCGTCGATATTCCAACACGTGATCAGACTGTCGCCCATACCCACGCGGAGAGAGCGCAGGGAAAGGCGATGAAAAAGGCTGATTCGTCCGGCGAGAGCGTATACACCTCCCACCGCGCCCTCAGCTTAGGGGCAAATGGCGTCCGGTCTCTCGTATACCGCACGTAAGGACTGCAGCGGGCGTCGGAAGAGGCGAACGCGTGGGATCCAAGCGCTGCCCCTATACTCATTTCTTCTTTTCTTTTTTTATCTTACGATAGACTGCAGAGGCCGCATAGTAGCCAGTTCTATGCCGCGTGAGTGTGACATCGAAGGTATACGAACAACGTGATACAGGAAAGACACCCGCCTCGGGCAGCGTCTCTAGACCGTATTATTTTGTGCGGTGTATTAGCAGAACGCGTCCACGGGATAAGCGTGTAACAGCACAGCACCCTTAGTCAGATTGGTCATACAGGACGGTTTCGTGTTTTCGGTAAATTCCGATAAAGCTCGAAAATTAACCCCCGAGCCGCTTTTCGCAAAATCGAGGAAAACAGAAAAAAAAAAACGAAAAAAAAAACGATTTGAGATTGTAATTTAGTAAGAAAATCCCGCAATACACAAAAAAAAGAAGTCTCAATTTTTTTTTTCTTTTCATTATTTGCTTTGAACACAGTTGGACTGAGTTGACCTGGGAGGTTCGGGAACAAAATCTTTATCTTGTTGCCTTTTTTTCATTATTTGGTTACTTGGACGTTTTCAAAGTATTCAAGTCACGAGCATGTATTCTGGACCTTGGGGAACTCTACGACAGTGTCCTCTTTTCTTTAACGTAAGGCCCGAAAAACACCGATTTCTTGTTCGACGCCTAAAGTTCACACACACGCGTACACTCATACACACACACACAAAAAAAAAGAACGCCGAATTTGTAACAGAAAAAATAAACTGCAACCCTCCTAATATACAAAAAAAAACCTCACCCCCCCCCCCCCAAAAAAAAAAAAAAAAAAAAAAGTTAATAAAATTTTGCTTATACATAGTGCAAAAGACAATGCTCTCTGCAGGCTTAATGACCAAATTATGCGGGGACATGCCTGGCCCATGTTCGAAGTAGGTTTGCTTCCCTACATGCAGTAGCCTCCTCCACTTACAAGCACCTTAACTACACGACTCGAAGTCCGTCTTTGCTCCGTGGCTTTCAAACAGACTAATCACTCGTAATCAAATTACTTGTATGCGACGAATTTTTGGGGAGTAATTTTGTAATCAATTGATCACTTTTACTGGAAAGCCTAATCCCGAGAGTAAACTAATAACTTTTGGAAATACAAAAATTACTTCACATCTACTATTTTCCCTCCCCTCTCTAATAGCGCCCTTTCTTTCTCTAGAAGTTTCCTATATGTCATTTCTTGTTTTGACGATATTAGGCTTAGCTGAACATCGGCTAATAGAAAATTTCGTTTCTTTTTAAATTATTTTTTGATCGAGGAAACGTCCTGTTCTCAAAACTTTCGTGTTCTATCCCAAGAGCCAGCCTCACAATCTCGCCGAGCTCGAGATTTCTGCGATGCATACTTCATTTACCCGTAACTAAAAAAACAAGAATTAAACAAACAAAAGTTTATGTTTTTTTGAGAATTTTATGTACTTTTTCGTCTGCCGTCTATGTAGTCGAGCCGGATCGTGTTTTAAGCAAAACGTTTGCAAAAAACCAACATGCAACCGACCGACGTACCGTTGTCTGAACAAGAACGAAGAAAACTTTTGTTCGCTACTCTCCTATAAATTTAATAGTCTCGACAGGCCTCAAAAGGAGGCTTTAGATCTCCTAGAAACTCCGCTAAATTTATGTGTCATTATTTTCATTTCACCTCGCAGTCTATGTGCCTACAGGTCGCACAGCAACGCCTACAGATGTCCTCGAAACATGGTATACAAATTGTTTCACTTCCAACGGACGTGAATAAAAGCCGAGATCTTAATGTCAAACCTTCAATTTATCTTCTTTGCACGCCCTTTTTACCAGCTTGCGCGGGTTTGACACCCACACGTGGAGACTAATAACACACGCAGGCATGTCCCTTATAGTTTGCAGACAGCACAGCGTACACTCATGCACCACCACACGCGTTCACACGTGCGTACACAAGCACACACACACGCACACATACACACGCACACATAAACACGTGCGCGCGCGCGCCCGCATGTGACATTGTTGCGGTCGATATATTTTAGGAGCATCTCGCTTCTTTTAAATTTAATGCCGCAGCTAGGCAGTATATATTATTGCATAGGAATCGATTGCCTACAGCCAACGGGCTGTGCAATGTCACGTCATTCAAACTGAAGAAAAAAAGGCTCTAGGTTTAACAAAGGACCGTTTGCACAAAACCCCACAGGGTTGACGCACGACGGGGAACCACGCTTTTATTGCCACTTTATTTTAAGGTTATTTGTTTTCTGCGTGCGACGCGTGACATGGCGAACGAACCCACGCAGCCGGTGACGTTTGTCGACACACGCCTGTCAACATCAAGCATAAATTTCGACTCGGGGCCGGTGGTGGTGTCGTCAGCAACGGGAGTCTGTGCAGCGCCGACAGGTAGAAAAAAGCAGCCAAAGAAAGGAGCTTCCGAGTATATGTGGGGATAAGAATGGCATCGGAAACCTGTCACTTTTAGTTTTATCAAATTAAAAATTTACGTAAGAAAACATTTTTTTATTTGTTTATGTTTTTGTAATTCTATACGTAAAAAAAAAAAAAAAAAAAGGAAACGGCGAAGTCGATATTTCCCCCCGAGGACTATTTCCAGGTAGTTCAACTCGCAGCGCAAGTCTACTGTAGATTTCTGATTGGAGGCAAACATTTTCGAGGTGATCTTACAGTTTCATCGCGGGAAACCTTTTACTATATCCGGGAATTGTCAAGTGTGTTTCAAGATGGGAGTGTATCGACCGCCATGTGTATACAAGAGCCAATGCTGAATCGTCCCGGCGTTCAGTCGCTTTCATGTCGCCGTTGCAGATTGTACGTTGCTCACATGTGACGTTCATCACTACTTACGCTACAAAGCGCCAGTCAAAGACAGAGGCGCGTGAAGATAGCTTTGCAAGCTGGTTCGTTCGCACCAAGGTTTTCTCGAGCCGTCGCTGAAGGAAGGCACACTTGAAAGTGACTCCCAGAGTCCATGGCGCGCCTAATGCTGATCCAATTTGTAAAGAAGAGACAGGCATGTACTCAGAGAAGGGGGGGGGGGGGGGGGCGTTACATGTTGGGGTGATAAAAACACTACACTCTATCTTTGTGGCCGGCTAATGCAAATAGCCCGTTCTTAACAAAAGTCCCAGTAATTACATGGGAAAGGGGGGGGGGGGGAGGGGGGGAATCAAAGTCTAAGGTAGAGTCATGAACCGGTTTTAACCGGTTGGTGCTCGCCGTGGAACCGGTAACTGAAAATTATATTTCGCACGCATGACTGAATCGGAACCGAACCGAACCAAAATACAAATGTGTTACTCAGCCCGACCCCCGAATCGAAACGGAATAATGACCGGTTCGGCACTCTAATATGCCAGCTCTGGTGAAATTGTCCCTCCATGGATTAAAGGGAAGCTAGGGAGCTTCTTGACAAAAATAAGTTAGAAGTAAATTCTAGTGTATTTTTATCCCGTGAACCCGAATACCCAAACCATTTGCTGCGCAAGTATCGTTAAACGCGAGAAAACGCGAAAGAAAGTCGCTGTACGTGACGTCATCGACGGATCTTTTGGCTGCCCAAGGCTAGGGAGGCGGGCAGCCCTGTTTTGAAATTGCTCTTATGGCTCTCCGGCGCGTCGCATTGAAACAAAATTGTGATATATGTTATTCTAACGGCAAAATGAACGCAATTCAAGCGTTTTTTCTCAAATACAGAAGTGCCCCATCTTCCCTTTAAACACAACGGCGAAGATTTTGAATGAAGACTCAAGCCCTTCCGGTCTGTCAACGTCAAAATTACAAATTCGGTATAAGTACATAGCCCTCTGTATTCTTGAACGTGGTTGCGCTGTTTTCGCTGAAATTTTGATTCGGATATAACCTCGAGCTGCGCGTAAAATCTTTCCGACTTAGCAGCCCATTAAGCCTCGGTCTTTAGTGTGACTTACACCTTGGTGCATTGAGCATCATGGCGCAACTGATTGTTTAAACCATTCTTCTGTCACATTACGAAACGTTCCACGCACTTTTATTTTTAGCCACGAGTCTGCCTCTCTTCCGCTAAAGTAAAGAGGGAAGACAAGACGAGGTTCATTTTCATACTGCGTGGTTACACCATCATCCGGGTTCACCAAAAAACAAACGGAAGGCCGGAATGCATGTCCACCGACAAGACTGCAGCAACGAAATGACAATTTCTAACCATCCGCCCACGAGTCCGCCCGGACATGCGCTGTTTTCCTTCGAATGCCATCTCGTCGTTCTGCGCTTCACTGACGTTGATTGTCTTCGTCAAAGTTGTCGCCTCTCAGCTACCAAAGAGTGAGTGAAATCGACGGAGACAATCAGACTGAAAAGCAAAAGAACTGCGTTACGACTAAGCGCGGGTAGATAGCTGATCAAGATCCCCGTTGTTCAATACATGAACCTTCGCACAAAAGCGAGCTTACAGGGCGACGGTAGCGAACTAACCACAATCAAAAAGACACCAGCCGACAAAAAAAAAAGAAAGAAAAAGAAAGAGAAACCCAACAAACACGAAGCAATCGTTTGTGTTCAGATTTTAACGAGAACGTTCCAAATTGAAGCGAGGACCATCCAAGCGACTACTCTGAGAGAAGACGCCAGAGGACAATAGACAGCAAGTTCCAGGAGCGTAGGTCACTCCCTCTCTCTCTCTTTCCCTCTGCCGATATATCTCAGGAATGTTTGTTTAGAGAGCAGAGAGTCGTCTGATGCTCGGACAGTATGTTTAGAGACAAGAAAGTCACCCTAAACACACAGTCGGCTCCACACCCTTCCCTGATGGACCTATTGTTGAAATAGACGCTCGAGGGAGTCTGTCGTCTGGGAAGACGACTTACCCATCAGGAGATGTCGCGCGGGTAGACGGCACATTGACCGGAGATGTCCCAGTCTTTTCTGGGTTCGCTTTGTTTCCGTCGGAGCGTTTGCTTCTGTGCACACGGCGGGGCATTTTTAGGGCGATTTGGGGGGGGGGGGGGGGGGGGGGGCTTGAGTGTGTGTTTGTCACATTAGCTTGTTCTTTTTTTTTAATAATCGAGTCTAGACCATACCACCGATTCAACCACGTCAACTCAGTGGTTGACCGAGAATTTACACGTTTCAAATGTCCATCAAGCAACACTCGCGGTCCACATTTCTTGCACAGGGGAACAAAATTGGCGAAGAAAAGAAATCATACTTTTGGTTTTTAATTTATAGGCTAGGTGGCGCAAGCTACCGGCCGTCATAAAGGTTACAGTCGTTAGCATCCATCCATCCATCCGTCCGTGGACACGAAGCGTGTGAATGGATCATGCAATCGTTTTCGGCACCAGCTGAGCTGACTTCACCCCAGAGCCTGTGTACGGCTCTGAGTTCAGCCCCGAACGCTGACGCTTCTCTCGTGTTCAATACATGCTACGAGCACGTGCTCAAATAAAGGTGGGCTCGGATGAGTGGCCCAGCAGCTGCCAATATAGACGCTTCGCAGCAGCTGTTCATAGGCGCCACCAAAACCCACCTTTTGAGTTTATATTTCCACTCATTCAGTTCACTTCATCATTACCACAATCGGACAGGCTATTGGTATTTTAGATTCTACCGTGTCTGTCTCCCCGGGGCCCTAAACTTGTGAAACACGAAGTTGCAGCCGAAAGTTCGCGGAGCGCGCCGATTGGACGTTGGTGAAAAAAAAGCGCGAAGTCATCGTCGTGATAGGCCAATCGGTGCGCTCCGTCAACTTCGGCCCCAACTTTGTGTTTGACGAGTTTTAAAGGCCCAGCATTGGCCGTTGTGGGGGCTCGTGATTCCTCGTTTTAGTGGCTTAGTATCTCGGTTAGACGAGACAAGGTCAGCAATGGCGACTGTAATCTAGTACGTGTGTAAAGCGTCTATAGCCAGCCGGCAACGTCCAGACGGCGCTAACAAAGTGAGAGCCCACGGCTATATCCTGCCTCTCTCTAACTTGGCAAAGGGGTGAACAATAAGCCCCACATTGCGTGCCGACGGCTTCGATATGCGCTACGCATACAAGCGCAACGCACAGATATTGGAGGATGACGCAGCGAAAAACCTGATACTTCGCAGTTAAAGCCCACTCCGGTGATACGTAGTCACGTTCCGATTGGCCCGCCAGGGCCGTAGCTTCCACCGTACTGGCATGTTACGCGATCACGGCTTCCTGAGATACCCAGTATTTCTTGCTTCAGGCACTAGGCTAAGCGGCGCCACCAGAGTAATAGCTCACGTCTGAACAACTCAGTCAACACTCCTAGGCTACCCAATGTTTCTTGCTTCAGTCACTATGATTTCCCTGAACCAAACAGCATTGCAGGTTGCTTATATACTCTTCTGTTTTACTTTAACTCCGATCGCAGCCAACGGGGTCTGATGGCGCCAGTCAAGCAGCGCCAAAAGTGCACTGTCACGGCGTTCGTTTTTTTTTTTTTTTTTTTGAGGCCATAAGCGAATAATTTAGTCAGAAACAAACAAACACGCAGGATTACGACACATTCAATGCACGTGATTCATTTTGTTGGCGAAAAGGTTCATTGGGGTCTCAGTAACAACTGAGATGCTTTTTTCTCTGTCTCCCCTCTCCAAATTGAGAGAAATAAAGAGTTTTGAGTTTGAGTTTGAGTTTAATGAGAAATAGATACCCTTCTTGCTTATGTCAACGGCTCAGGGAATGCAAGAATGTGTTTCGTGACGTCCCCAAAAAAGTTGCCCGTTAGGTGCCACACTAGAAAACACTCTTTGCGAGGTGGTATCTGCCTTGGTGGTAGCCAATATGTAAATGACTACAAAAATATGTATATATATATATATATATATATATATATATATATATATATATATATATATATATATATATATATATATAATGCCAAACAGTGTGTTTTTGTCGGCCACGAATGAAACAATCCCTAGCCGCTTGTACTACTTCCAACTTCCGGCGGTTGGCTACCGTCTGCCGACCTTAACCGGAAGTAGCGCGTGACTGCTATGGCTAAACCCAAAGTGGGTCGTCCCAATGTTTACTAGATTGAGCAGCAAAGAGTGTGTTGCTCGAAAATCGATTTTGACCCTTGTTGTTTAAAAACACGCTTTTTTTACGTTTATCTTAAAGTCAACTAATGTTTTCTTTTTTTTTTTTTTTTCAACGCACTGCCTACACAACTTTAGGGCATACTTTCTTACACTGACGGTACTGCAGAAACTGCCAACTTCCTAATAAACGCGAAGGAGGACATGAATAGACATTTATAGGACACGTGAAGGTCATTGACATAGCGTCAGATCGCGAGAGGTCTTAAGCTGGATACTCGACTTGAAAGTGGGCGAGATCTCTGACCACAGTGCTTACCTGGGGCAGCGATTGACCTTGGCGCTGGCTAATCGCGGGGGTCAGAGATCTCGCCGACTTTCTTGCCGAGCGTCCAACTAAGAGCCCCAGGAGGTGCATGTTTTTTTTTTTTTTTTTTTTGTTTTTCCTCTGGATAAGCTTCTTTTACGGATCATTAGGGAGTTTTCGTAGACCGCGTTCTTTCCCCCTCCGCTAAGCCCTCCGCAACGAAGAAGCCGTTAATAGAGAGTTTTTGTAGACCGTTTTCGGCGTCCCGCAACGCCCTCCGCAACCCGCTAAAGTACCCGGAACTCTACAATCCAAGCTATCGGCGCGCAGGCGCAGTAGCAACTTCTTCGTTGCGGGGTGCTTAGCGGAGGGGAAAACGCGGTCTACGAAAACTGGGAGTTTTCGCAGACCGCGTTTCCCCCTCCGCTACGCCCTCCGCAACGAAGATGCCGCTACTGCGCCTGCGTGCCGATAGCCTTGACTGTAGAGTTCCGGGTATCGTAGCGGGTTGCGGAGGGCGTTGCGGGACGGCAAAAACGATCAACGAAAACTCCCTAATGCGCCTGCGCGCCCATGGCCTTGACTGTAGAGTTCCGGGTATCGTAGCGGGTTGCGGAGGACTTAGCGGAGGGGGAAACGCGGTCTACGAAAACTCCCTATTGGCGACTCCAGCGAAACCGACACCGCGTAACGGCAACGCCGAGAAGCTCAGGAGAGGAGGTCGTTTCGACTCTGTTGTCTGCTATCGCTGCTTGGTTCTTGTAGGCACCATAGAAACAAACATCGTTTCCAGTAATTAGCTTTATGCTTCCGACGTGTCATTCCGACCCACTGACTAGAAGAAGGGTTCTACCGTCGAAAAATCGCTTTGCTTTTATATGTAACACCGAATTTACGTTGCAGTGGAAGAAATGTATGGTGGTCCGCGTGCTGAACGACGAAAACGACCTCCTTTCGTACGCCATTTTGTCTGACCAGCGCGCCTCCCATAGTTCGCTGAAGTCGCGAATAGACCGCAGACTATAAAAGCTTAAAAGTTTAACTATTGCGTGGTGCTCATTATCTATAGGTACGGGTCATACAAGGATTTAGCTTATTCTAGATACTTAATTATAAGAAGACGTGACAGATTTTTTTTTTTTTTAATGAGCGACTATGGTAATAACAATTTATGCATGATACAAGCTTCGCTCTGAGCTGATAAAGAAGCATTTGTCAATATGTGTGAGAACATTTCGCATGCGGATTGAAATGGCACCAGGTGAAGACTATCCACCGGGTTGGGACTATCCAAGGAAAAACTTTATTTTTCAACCAAATTTCGGTTCTGCGCACAATACACCGAGGTGAACTCGGCTCAGCTTTTATCGAAACAAGTACTCTGTCAGCACTGGACGAGGATATAAGATCAATCAAACGTTTCGTGCTCAAGAAATGGCGATTGCCAATGTGGCTTGATGGAGTTCTTTAAAAAAAAAAGTATATTTTGTCATTTAGTCTGCAGTAAACGCCATGTCTTTTGTTATGATGTATATGAGCCGCCCGACTGTGGCTTCGTAAAATTGCTCGGTGCAGACAACTCCATTTCCGCGACCGGTTTTTTTACGCTCTTGGTTTTGTTAAGCATCTATCGTATGACGTTTCGAGTCATCGAACACAATGCGATATAAAACGCAAAGAAGGCTAAACATGGCTACGAGAAAAAAGGGGTGTTAAGAAGGGCGACCGACTAATGGAAAGGAAACCGTCGATGAGGTCACTAACTCTTTTTTTTTTTTTTTCGAGGCGTACCCACGTACTACAACCGGTTTCAGTCAAAGTTCCCCCTCGCCTGAAAAAGGAGGCGACCGCAAAACGTTCTCGCGCTTCTTCGATCTGAGCTCTTTATCGGCAAATCGAACCACCGCGGTTTCATCGAGAGCCGTCCTCTTATCGGACGAGTTGAGCCGGCCCATGGATCATTTATGATAGTCCAGGGACGCGTCCCTAAGCTTACAGGCATATATGCAAATGAGGTCCTTAAGTCGCGGTCACAACAGCTAACGCATCACACACGAAAGACAGTGTGCGGACATGTTTGAAGCATACATTACGTCATTATGTCTTCTGTGGGGTACACCGTGTTTTTGTGTGAGGTATACGATGGAAATAAAGTTGAGAGCGTTGGCTTTCGCGGCTGATGAACTTCTCGCATGAGATGACGCGACCTCGTTATGCGGCGGTCTCATTTGCACGCAAAAATTCTTTTATTCTTCAGGCGAAAAAGATATCGCCTCCCCCGAAGATGCTACACGCGCAAAAATGATCATTGTTCGCAGCGTTTGGGAGAGCTTTCGCAATTATTCAAAAATATTGTAACGAGATGTTCTCCTCGAGTTTACGAGAATTTTTCCTTTTTTTTTATTCTTCTTTCATTTTGCACCACGTGAGATTCAGAAAGCGTTAATGGAGTCAGCTCATTACAAAGCCAAAGTTACGAGCACGTTCTCAAAAGGCGGAGGAGATGGTATCCGTCCAGGAACCACTGCACGCTTAGTCTCTCGAGTGCAACAATTTGAAGTGAAGGTCCTTGTATTTGTCGAAACGCTAAATAAGCGAAGAAAATACCGAAGCAAACAAGCAGAAGAGGCAATGTTGGTGGCCGTTACTACTTTAGAGTACAGAGGCCTAGAAGGGGGTAGTGGGCTCACCGGTCGCTATCGCTGAGGCGCTTCATCTCTAGGAGTAGAGGTGGCGCTACCGTCGACTCCTCCTCAATCTTTCCTGTGCGCTTCAGCGATCGCGCCCGCGTGTGCAAGTGTTTACGTTGGGATGGCGAGTCATATTTAAGTCTTCAGTTCTTTACATCTTCATAACTTGCTCTTTTCATCTTGTGGACGAATATATTCGTGGTTTTACTAGTTCGAAAAATTTCCGAATTGCCGTCGTCTGGGATATTTCGTGTAAACACAATTTCCCGATTGAGAGTACTGACGGCATCGCATCTTGTAGTTTCCGCAGTTCCCGCAGACAAATATCGCTTATTTAGCGTTGCCTGAGCCGGCACAGAATAATTACGCGATGTTGCTCTAGGGGTCAGGAATCAACGTTTATTCAAAACACTCAAAAACACACATATTTACAAAACTTCAACGGAAGTGTGTGGAAGCTCGGCTTGGCTTTCAAGGAAAGTACTGGACGCCTAATCACCCAAATGTTATGATTTATGAGCATTTGCCGATCTTTGAGTGTTTTGCCTTCCCTATTTTTGCAGCTTTATCGGCATTGAAGTCCTTCACCAGAAAGTGAAGGCGGGTGGTAAGATGCCAACTACCTCGGCTCTAAGTGCAGATGCATATTGCTGTTAACCGAATTTCGTGGTAAAATCTAGACAAGAAAGTACATATTCCGTGGGGTTTCCAACGCGGAATACGCACTTCCTTGCCGTCGATAACATGGACGTAGTCCCTGACTATAAACTTGGGATCATATTACAATTCGCAAACAGCACACGACTCGTTCAAGACCTTATCTTCGCGATGTAAGTTCCTCTCCCACTGCTTACATAGCTCCTCGTCCTTCGGCACGTTGAACAACGACGCCTTCGGCGCATCTTTCGCTCGGCTGAAGCCCGTCCGACAACCGGGTGCATAACAATAGTTCCGGCGGCAACTAGACATCTTCGTTTAGACCTGACACATATTGGCAAAGGTGAACGGCAAGCACAGACCGCGGGCTCCTCAAACAAACCACGAGAAAAACACTTTTCGCGCAGACGGAGAGCCGAGAGTCATTACGCAGGCGGGAGAAACTTCACGAGGACACTGCGGCAGCGCCCTTAGCGGATTCTAGTACAGGTGACATCGGCGGCTTCAACGCGAAGCACGGAGAAAAGAGGGGGGTGAACCCACTACCCCCTTCTAGGCTATTGTATTTAGACAGATACGAAAATGACCTCTTGCAAGCCTAAGAGGGGTAGCGGACTTTTGGGCTAAAGATAGTCGTCGGCTGCCATTTCTACTCATACTTTTCTGTTTGTTTGTTTGTTTGTTTTTGAACCCTAAAAATGTAACCTTACTGTTCACGTAAATACGTAAATTGGAGGAAAAATGTATACAGCTGAAAGTTCCAAAGCTTAAACAAAATAATTTGAATCTTCCCGATACTTTCACAAATCTAAAAAAAAAAAGAAAACCACATTCTCAAAAAAAATAAGCTGTATTTCTATGCTACGTTTTCAACGACAGTGACAGGAATTCGATGCTTAATAAGTTCAGTGGTAAAATTTCATACCACCATAGTTATACATTCACTGTCTCATACAGAGAATATCTTAGGCGCAATAAAAATGTTTACTCAAAGGGCTACTTGAAGTACCTACATTCTCGAAAAACCCGGTCTGGTAATTAAGAAAACGGCAAATGAAGGTGATGCGAAAACCAACAATTCAAATTTTTCCGAATGAGCGTTAGCAGCGTTAATTTCAGATCATCAAGCTCTACTGCCGAAATGTAACATATATGTCGTCACACTTTTTTACCCTTGCCAGCAGAGCCTTTGAATTTCAAGTAAATAAATGGTGAGGACCGAATTTGATAATTCAATAACTTAACAAAAATACTGAGGTTGAAGCTTGGGCGAGTTTTTAAGCACTTGAGAATTAAAACAGCGAAAAGGACAATATATAGGACGAAGAAAGACACAGACACAGCAATCCGTCTGTGTCTTTCTTCATCCTGTCTCTTGTCCTTTGCGCTGATTTAATTCTCAAGTACAAGAAATACTTGAACCTATTTTTGGGGATATAGTTCATTCGCGTCTACAGATGTGTTGATTCAATTTTAAGGCAAATCAACGACCATCAAATATTACGCCGGAGCTGCGCTGGAGCTTAGGTAAACGGTTTTTGAAACTTTCAACAGACCACATGCAAAAAGAAGCGGTATCTAGTGTATCATGGTACTACGCCAAAACATCAAGGACGAAAACGAGGGGAGAACTGGACAGGACGCGGCGTAACTTTAAACTAAATAATTTATTTTGATGACTTACTTTTAAAAATATAAAATCAGGCACAGTTGGGAGAGTACAAAGATTTGATCTAAAAAACACCTCCCCCCTCCTCAAATACCAGCGTCATTGGTTCTTCAGATAGTAGAATTCTTTATTGGTCAAGGACAAAGAGGGAGCGCTTACACAAGAGTTGTCGCGGTGGAACTTAATCAGGAAGGCTTCGTGTAATTCTCTAGCCGTTTTTGTGTTGTGATGGCCCATGACACAGGTCTCACCAAAGATGGGGCTGCACTTCCCTAAGTCGGGCCCGCATTCGCAATGGTTACAGTGGACCGCTAGGCCACTGTAACCAGAGAAATACACGAAGCCTTCCTGATTAAGTCCCGCCACGACAACTCTTGTGTAGGCGCTTCCTCTTTGTCCTTGTCCGATAAAGAATTCTACTATCTGAAGAACCAATGACGCTGGTATTTGAAGTGTGTGTGCGTGTGTGTGTGTGTGGGGGGGGGGGGGGGGTTAGACCATATCTTTGTGTTCTGTCAAGTGTGCCTGATTTTATATTTTTAAAAGTATGCCATCAAGATAAATCATTCAGTTGAAGGTTACGTCGCGTCCTGTCCAGTTCTCCCTTCGTTTTCGTCCGTGTTGTTTTGACGTATTATGCCATGATGCAAAACCAACTGTCCCAGCTAGCCATCCTTATCCATCTAAATGCACTTGTGATAAATTATAAAGTTTTCTCCATATTGGGGCGGAAACCAACAGTTTAGCCCGAGAGACAATGGTCCCAGCACAGTGGGGGTCGTAGATTTAAAATACGATAACGCACTGTCCGTCCAGTCCGAACTCTTCATTCACGCAGCATTTTCAATAAAGACCGTTCACTTGCCTGGATGGCCTAGTTAACGAGATCAGTGACGAGTCTTGCGACCTCGCAGCTGACAATTCCTTTTACACAATCTCACGGCCGTCCTTTCTGTTCTTCGTTGTACTGAAACTAAATAGCAACCCACTGAATGTACAAATGTACTGTCCTAATATTATAAAAACAAAGTTGAAGAAATATGCGCTTTCTCCACAGATGAAAAAATGAAAGACGTTTGCAGATATCTGTAAAGCGAAAGTAGAGAGCAGCAATTGACGAGGAGGAGGGGAGGGTACGGAGGGGAGGGTATGCCCCTCATCCTCCCCTCCTTTCCTTCTCATCCTCTTCCCCTCCTCATCCTAATCCTACTCCTCCTCCTCCTTTCCTCCTCCCGCTGAATTTGTTCATGGGTGACGTGACACAAAATCATGTGACGTCATTTACCCGCTAAATTTAGCGGGAAAACTGAATTTGTGTTAAGGTCACGTGATTTCAATTTCCCCGCTAAATTAAACGGAAAAACTTAACCCACTAAATTTAGAAAGAAAATTTCCCCGCCAAATTTAGCGGAGAAAATGACGTCACATGACTTCGTGTCACGTTACCCATGAACAAAATCAGTTTCTCCGCTAGATATAACGGGAAAATTGACGTCACGTGACATCAACACCCATTCCATTTCCCGCTAAATTTAGCGGGGTGGTTACGCCGACGGCGACGGCGACGCCGCGAAACGCGGAAACGGGCGCCTAAGAGGTGCGCTCTAGAATGGACAAAGAAAACCCTCCGGTTCGGCGGATCCGAATGGCATGATGAAGATTGCTGTCATAAAATTTGCATACGGCATATACGAAGAAATGGTTTGCTTCGCACTTCAGAACCAACTCTAGAAATCAGACTTTAAGATGTGCACTTCCCTTGTTTTTAAATCGTTTTTTAAGTCAAACATAAATATCCCGAGCGAATCTCGAAAACGTATATCTTTAATATTCTCCTACGGTTTTTCCCACGGGTGTTTCGAACTTCAAATAGCCGAGTTTTAAATGGCTTCAATGCGTTCGATATATTTTTTTTATTTGTATTCTATAAAACTTTTTCTTCTTTCTTTTTCTTTTTTTTTTTTAAATAACCAAAGAATAGTTTTCAGTAAGGATCAGGGAGAGAAATGGTAGTCAGCAACGACCTAGTTTTGCAACTCGCCCAACTAACCACTTTACTAGTTTTGATTTTCCGCCGCCTAGTTTTAAACCAGAATATTATATATATTATATGTATATATTTGCATCTGAATCCGAATTTTGGTTGTGTACCTTATTTTTTCAGCTCTTGCACTTTCTTTGCCCTCATACTTTTGGAAATCGCTGTGTTTTATTTTCTAAAATAGGCATTTATTGTATGTTTATAGCTCTTTTCATCGGTGCCATGCTACGCGTATACTTGTTTCTGAAATGCATATGGTCCGTCTTTTTATCCATTTACCTTCGCATTCTTCAAATTCTGCGCGCATACCTGGTATTCCTAGCTACCGCATACGATCAGTCCCTCGAGCCGATGCACCTTGTTCAAGATCCGCCGACAGTTTCTGAGCGAGCACATCTCGAAGCTCTCCGGGGGACGCATATCTTCTGCAAACTCACCGGTTTCCTTTCGAGTTTGCGAATCTGATAGCTGTAAATCCAATAAACAAGAAAGAGGTCTTCTATTTGCTTGCATTGCTGGCAACATGTTTTTTCTCGCGGGCACAAAGAGCGCCCGCGAGAAGTTTAAAATGTTGCCAGCGACGCAAATTCAAATATTCGCACACAACCTTATGCCCACTGCCCAGATAGGAATTTTTTATATGGAGAGAAACCGAGGAAGTGGAAGCGATGAGAGTGCGCGGGGGTGTCAGAGAGTTATTATAATATACGCTAGTGGTTCAACTGGCGCTAGTGTCTATGCGACTTCCGGGAGGCAAATTGAAGCAGACAGGAACCAGTCTACTTTTGCGGTGGCCCTGTACATTCTCGTGGGAAAACGCGACGTGCGTTTTGTCTCTTCGCTGGAAAATAACATGAAACACTTTTGTCATTTCGATCGTAACGAATAGTACGTACCCTTATTAGCATTGTAAAAGTGTAATTGCTTTAGTTACAGTATCTTTTTTCACCAGTGAACGCTGTTCAACTTCGCTGTATCTAAGGCCCATGCCTCTGTTTCATAGCAGATCTGTAAAAAAGAGCGACGATTCTAAGCAAAATAACAATCGAAAGGAACATAGAATGTGTTCACAAAGTTCGCCAGTATTATGGTTGCGCTTACATATTACTAATATTCCCGTCTTGTCGCAATATCAAATTGACCCTGGCCTGCATCTTTACGAGCGGTTAAAAACACTCAACACGTAAAGTATAAAATACATGGGCTATGAAAGGTTGTTTTTTTATTATTATATCGTATGCCGGGGAGCTTTTATGGGGCACTTGTTCTCTGGTGTCTCTTTATTTTCAAAGATTTTGAGCGTGCGGGTGGTGTTTTGAACGCAGAACACGCCTTTTCGCTCATATTCGTGAGCAGAAAGAACAAAGTGGTACTTATTTGTCGCAGATGGGACTATTACGTGTTTTTAATTATATCTGGATCGTTTACCTGCACAGAGAGTTACTGATCTAGTGTTCCCGCGTAGTTCTTGCCATCTCTCTTGCTTCTCCAGATATCCTTCGTTTGTTTGGCACGTATATCCCCCATGCTGAAAAGCGCCGTAGCCGTGTTCGCGCTAACAGTGCCCGACAGAGCACATAAATGCATCTATGAAGCTGTTTTACCTCCCTGTTTAATGGCACGAATTTTAAAGAAAATCGCCGTAGCTGACCAATATTTTCGCTACCTAGTACGCTCGAATTATTCGTGACAGTTGCTCTTATAATCGAGTGCAGGGAGAAAATGCACTCACTTTTCCCCCTATAAATACATTAGCGGAAGTCAACGTTCGACTGGTTGCTGCCTGCTTCAATGTACCAACAGCACACTACATTATAAAAAGAAGAAAATAAATGGTGCTATGGAGAATTAAAATGGAAGAATTAAAAGAAAAAAAAAAATGGAGAATTAAAAAAATAAAATAAAAATTAAAATAAAAAAACACAAAAAACAACAACTAAATAACTCTCTGCGTCAGAACTCCGAGCTCTGGTTGGAATGATTAGTAAGTAGGTGTAATATTGTCTCGACTGCACTCGTTGAACGAGTTCGAATCCGAACACCGAATGCCGGACTGCAAGCGTTCCGCGTTCGAAGGCGTTCGACGAGTGCAGTGGAAACAAAGGCAGGTAGCTTTGAGTCTCCCCGCTAATCATCCCAACCAGAGCTCGGCGTTCTCAAGTCTCCGCGCGCTCTCGTTTTCTCCTCTCCTTCAGTCTCTAACCACATAAAACATAAAAAAAAATTGCTCAATGTTTATTAGAGCGCAGCTCTTAGGCGCCCGTTTCCGGTTTGAGCGGCGTCGCCGTCGGCGTAACCGCGCGGTGCATTATGGGACGCGTGACGTCACTGGTGACTTCACTGATGACGCCATCAGTGCCGATGCCGATTCCGTCATCAGTGACGTAAATGATGTCACTGATGACGTCATCAGTGACGATGACGTCATCGTCACGTGACCCTGGTGACGTCACGTGACCCCCGTGAGGTCACGCGACCCTCGTGAGGCGACGGCAACACCGCTCGGAGGGAGGAGTAGCAGACAGGATGAGGAGGTGAGGAGGAGGGAGGAGGGGTACACCTTCTCACCTGAGTACCCTTCCCTCCTCCTCCTCAAGAGCTGCGCTCTAATTCGGCGTTACAGGGAGTTGTAAACGGCTTTCATTTTTTTTAATATTTACTTTCAGCGCGCCTCTATCTTGGAACACGTTCCGATCATGCGCAGTGGCTGTCTTCTGCGGATTATCGTGCGTCAGCCCAGAGCGCAGCGACTCGGCATTTTTCGACCGAGTGATCAGCGTTGGAAAGGTGCAAGTGCATAGGGTCGCTGATAGCATCCGGCAGTGCCTGGAACGCGCGTCTCCGGCTGGTCTGTTTAGCGCTTCCCAAAAAGTGGTCCCTCGATTTCCGTCCGACGACGTCACAGACGTCCCCTGCTCTCGCCGACCGCGACTCTGGCGGTGTCACATGTAGCGGTAATGGATATTGCAGAAGACGCCCGTTCCGCGGTAGTTCTCTCTCCCAGCTTGACAGTCCGCGGAATCTTCGGCATCCGGGATTTGGGACGCCGCGACGACAGCGACACTCGCAGATGCTCGCGCTTTCCTCCCGGAACTTCTACGACCAACCGCCAGGATCGCGACGTCCTACAGTGTGACGCACCGGCTTCTCTGACATCATTTGTTGTTACTTCGGGGCCCTTTTCGAGGCACGGGTGGAATGGGACGCTAAACGCACCAGTCAGAGACGCGTTAAAGGCATCGTGAAAGCTCGATTGTCCCTTTGTGAGTTTGCTTGGGAATTATGTAGACGCACCACTTTAATCATGACTCGGGTGAAATTTTCATTGTCACTGACTTTCCTCAAAATTGGTTAAACGCATTAATAGACAGATCGAAAGCAGCAACCCAAATTATAGGTAAAAATACGTTTGTGTTTTTTGCAAAGTTCTTGGATTTTAAAATTTGACCCTCAACATTTCTTTTAAGCGAGAGGCTCAACTCGCAATCTCCAAACGTGGCAACAAATTAAATTTGGGCAGCACAGCTTGTTCTCGAAGGGCTAAGAAAACTTTGATGGTGTTAAGCGAATACTGGGGAGCTCACTTCGGCTGAACGAAAAGCACAATACGCAAAATACTGTTGTTTTTTTGTTTTTTTTTTTTAGACTGTTTGTTCGAGCTTCAAGTTTTACAATATGCGACATTACCCCCACTGGAAATCGTGAGAAAATTTAAATGTATGTTTAACGTAACCTTCATGTTCCGGTTTCTCAAAAATCTATTTTGAATTTAGAGATAATAAATAGCGCGCGAGAAAGAGTTTTGTCCTGTTCTGTCGATTCTGCGCTCATTCTCGCGTACGTTCAAGGCTCGAGCTGACCCTTCACCAAGAGTAAAACCTGGGTATTCCGAAAATGTGATTATTATGGGTAGCTCGAAAACCCCCATAAAACCTTTATGACATTTTTGAGAGACTGCAAGTACCAAAAAAAAACGAAAACGATCTTAAACCCCGCAATTTGTCTGAAAATATCTGGTGCGTTATCGGGCGACCTTGATGTTACCGGTTCATTTGAAGTCCGGTCCCTAGATCAGTGCAGGACGGAGGATGGCTGTTGTGAAAGCACTGATAATAAATAGCCCCCCCCCCCTCCTTTTACGAAAAATAAAATAAAAGAAAGAGTACAATATTTTTGTTTTTGTTTCTTCAGCAAAAAAAAAAAAAAAAAAAAAAAAACTACGTATCGCCAACACCCGCGCCTCCGCCCAAATGTATAGTGCTAGCGATCCGGACCAGGTGCCAAAATTTCAGAGTAAAGTTGTCGTTATCTTATAGAAAGTTATAAGCGATTTTCAGAAATTTTCAATGAGAAAATGAAGGCGAAGGATGCCACCGAATACAATGAGATAAATGGCGCTAGCTACCGGGAACTTACTCTTAACTTTTAAATAAAATAATGGTTATAGTTTTGAAACGATTTCGGTTCGTTCCGTTAGCGCTACATTCGGTTTGGCGATACAAAGTTTATTTTAATACAAAAAAAAAGAAAAAGGAAACCATATATATATCTTTTCTTTATTATTTTTTTCCTTTGGGGTGGGGGGGGGGGGGGGGGAGGTATTCATCACAAGAGTAATGTGATTACTTCAAAAAGTACAGGAACCACCCCCCTCCCCCCCAAATTTGATCGGTGTTTTTTCTACCGCAAAAATAAACAACGCATCGCCGAACGTACATTCTCTGCCCAAAGGTATAGCGCCATAGAGGTCCGAACCATGATGCCAAAGGTTCACCCCGAACCGATTCTTAATCAAAAGTTAAGTGATTTTCTGGGCGTTTCAATGGGAAAATGGCGGCCTATCGAGCTCTCGCATACATGGAGGAGCTCTTTGGCGCCCGAAGCCGAAAACGGGCGAAAATGGGCCCCAGTATTTCCCATGAAAATTTCAGAAAATCACAACTTTTGAATAAGATATCAGTTCGTGCTGAAACTTCGACACCTGGTTCGGACCTCTAGCGTTACCTTTTTGGGCGGAAAATGAGCGTTCGGCAAAACGTAATCTATTTTTGCGTAAAAAAAAAATAAATAAACAAATTTGTAAAATATTTTTGCGGGATGCCATGTACTAAAATTATTTGTAACCGTCACTGTTTTCCCCTTCTCTTCCTGTCACCCTTTGTTTGTACAAGTTTCCTTACAAGGAATTCCCGAACAAAGTCTCCGATATTACATTACACTGTATTACAATTGGTTTTTAAAAAGGTAAGTAGCTTTTAGTTAGTTAATTTTAACCCAATAATGGACAGTACGAATAGTTCGTTTTCGTACCGGCAGTAGTAACGGCGTACCGTTACTTATTTCAAGTAATGGCCAATTACATTCACTGTCAAGTAATCGAGTTATCTAATTGAATACGTTTTAACCAAGGGCAATTGAAATTACCTTGGATTACTTTTTACGAGTGACTTGTACAAGACTTGAAAAAAAAAACTAATTTATTTATTAACTTTTTTTTATTAGTAAATATTCCAAGTGGTTTGTAGGGACGCAAAGATGAACGATTACGTAATGAATGTTTCCACGAAAGCTTTCAAAAATTCCGAAAAATATGCTGATCGAGATAGAAAGAAACTCTTTGGGGGAATAAACTATACCAGCGTCGGCGGACGTCAAGGGTTACAATAACATACCAATTAGTGAGATATTTAACGAAAATATACTAGTTAAATCTTTAATTAGGGAAAATAAATATATGATTTCAATGAGAAACTTGATAAGCATGATCGAAAACCTCTAAATCAGCTCTTTTTAGAAAGATACGAGGGGCGTTCATAAAGTTCGTATCATTGTCACGAAGGAATAGAGATTGATCAATCAAACTTTAGTAGGAGTTGAAACTTTCTCTACATGTTCGCCACCAAGCGTTATCCACTTTTGCGAGCGATGGACCACATGCCGGAGGCCATTGTTTTAGAACTCCTCGTTTTGAGTGTTCAGGAATCGCACCACTTCAGCAATCACTTGGTCGTCGTCCTTGAAATGCATTACTCTTGTTTGTCCACACTGGAAGCGTCAACGCCATTTAACCATAGTTTCATAAACTTGGGCGTTGTGCCAGAACAATGCTTCCAGATTTTAATGAATATCCTGGGCATTGCTCCCCTCAAATGGAAAAAGATGAATCACTGCATGTGCTTGGCTCCGACGGGTGGTGCCATTTTGGTTTCGACTTCCTAGCGGCGTTCCGCGCTACTATGGCACGCGATGTGTACACTGTGCGGAAACTAGAGGGACGAGCGCTCATGTTGATGCCTGTTTTGATCCGCTTTTTTAAATTTTTCGTGCCGATAATACGAACTTTATGAACGCCCCTCGTATAAGGCAGGGGAAACATTTTACGGCGCTCTGGGAGAAAAAACAAAACGCTCCATTTTGATGCTTTTCTAGGTTTCGATTTGTTATCGGCGCGCGTCTTTTTCTAGCCGGCGGTCCTGCCCCCCGTTTGCCACTGCGTGAAGTCGCCGCCTCGCCTCCCTCCTACGATGTAGAAAAGCAACGAGGTAGACGGCCTTAGAGCGATAAACTGGCAGCTGAAAGTGGCCACCAATTGGCCGCCACCATGCTGCACATTTTCGACCACTAGACACGTGACCTTATAGTTTTACATCTAGATTTTAACGCAGTACCGCGCACAAAAAATTGTTTATTGATCTTTAATAACAGTACCGACTAGATAAGTTACGTTTCGTCTGTTTTAAGTCCAAATTGTGCTTTTACGACATAAACTTGGGCCAGCTACGCAATGCCTCCCCGAGATGCCGTCAGCCGCGGTACTGTATCTCTTTTTTTTTTTTTTTTTAATCGGAGCTAGACACTGATGTCTGGGGCTAACAGTATTGAAAAAATAGTTTATCATGTTTTTTTACAACTGATCGCAATACAAATCTCGGTTCAGTTTTGCTTAAAAGCCTCAGGATTTGGTACGGTCACGTGTCTAGTGGTCAAAATTGTACAACATGGCGGCAGCCAAGTAGCGGTCACTTTTGCCTGGTGAACAGAATACCAGTTTATTGCTCTAACCCCTCTACCTCTTTGGAGAGAAGTATGGCGGAGGATGTGTTGCGCGTCTCGGCCACTGGGGAGCGGGACCGCGGGTGCAGAGATGCAGCTCAGATCATAAACCGAAACCTAGAAACGCGTCCAAATCGAACTATTTTACGGAAAGCCGTAAAATGCTGCCCCTCCCATCTTTCTAAACAAAAGTTGATTTAGTGGCTTTTGGTGTCACGTAGCAAAGGTGCTCCTTGGAACTATATGTTTACTTTGAATAAGAAACATTAGTAACTTTAAGTTAATTATTTTGATAATCAGTATGCTTTTGAAATCTTCAAAGTCCGCCGGGGTCGGTAATTTATTCGCTCAAAGAGTTTTCTTTTTTCTAAATTTCGAACGGCATATTTTTAGAGATTTCTAAATTTTTCGCAGAAACACCCTGTATATTATTCCCATATCACGTTTATATAGCGGGGGTTAAGGCGTGTTCACACCGGCAAGTCGCAGCTGTCGCGCGAGTATTCTTGTCGCAAAAGCGACAGTGGCAAGTCGCTTCCAGGACCGATATTTGCGCCTTGTCGCGCGAGTCGCCCGGCGGCTGATTCAATCAGCGACGTCCCGGAAGTGACGTGAGTACTGCGTCTCGCGTTTGTTTACATCCGGCAACGCCGAATTTCTGTGGAAGAAGCAACCGATATGTCCGCTCAACACCTCGTTTCGCGGCAGCGACCGTGGACGCAGAGCCACGAAGGTTTCTGTGGCGGCTCTGGTCGACGCTATCAAAGAATACCCGTTGCTCTATAACGCAGCACCCCGATTTGAACGAGCGCCCGAAAAAGAACTCGGCCGGGTAGGAAATCCGTGACATGCACTTCTTGACAGGTATGTATACTGCGACGCAGTAGCTCGAGCGAGTGCACGCCGATGTATCGATTGTGCTTCTTTGTATGGTTCTGAAGGACCCAGGTCAACAGAACGAGTCTTTCTCACGTGGCAACGACGACGCACGTGTAGCTGTGAGGCAACGAAAATGGAAAAGCGGCGAAACGCGAGCCCGAGCTGTGGCGGGGTGCACGGGATCGACGGCGGCTTCCAAGAGCTTCCGAGAAGAGACTCACGGATCGCCCGCAGTGTCCACGGCGGTGGTCGCTTGTCGCTAGTCGCTCTCGCGACTGTCACTAGTGGCCAGTGTGAACCCGCCTTTACGGGTATATCACAATCGAGAAAACACGGCGATGAGCTTGACGATATTTACCAACGGAATGTATTCCACGACGGTTTTGTAAAGTGCTCAGACAAGCGCGTACAAGGAATAAGCTTCAGGGGAATGCGCGCGCTAGCATTATCAACACAATTACTAAAAAGAAAAAAAAAAAAAATATATATATATATATATATATATACTTGTTAAAAAAAGTTACCGCCAAGACGGCGGTTTGGTTTTTGTGTATACGCCCAATTTCCTATAATTGTGGAACAGGATACCAAGAAATTAATGACAAGGTCATCCCGGTGTTTGAAAACACGCTCTGAATATTTTTCTTTTGTTTAGATTCCTTGCACACTTGGCAAAACTTGAACGCGATGAGTCCGCTAATGTTTTTTGAAGTTAGGAGAATTGCGAAAGCGCAGAATGTTCTTACGCCCTGCTAGGCTCATCTCAGGAACGACTGTGACAGTGAAATTTGCATACAGTCATTTGAGAGCAAATGAGTATTTTCTCATTTGTTTTGTGTCGTCGTTGTAGCACAGAAGTTTCATGTTTCAGGTACCCGTCGTATATAATATATTGATTTTCGTAACTGGAGTTGAGCCTAGTAAGGTTTCAAATTGTAATATATTGCGCTATGATTTTTTTTTTCTTTTATGGAACTGAAAACCGAAATTTAATTTTCGCGAAACCCTGCTGGCTTCCCGCAAACTTTACAGTAAAGAAATCGTTCTGCGCAGATTTAAAAAAAAGAAGTGAACCGCCTAACATATTCAATTCCTGAATAATGCACTAAAAAAAAAAAACTATTTGATTATGATTTTTGTATTTAGATGTGGACTGCCTCAAAAAAGCGGTCGCTCCACAACAGAAGACAAAAAACAAAAAAACACACTGGTTAAAAAAAAATCGCAACCAAAGCACGCTTGTCGTCTGCGCGAGCGGCGACAAGTCACGCGTGTGCGATGCGACCGGGTTTCCCGCACAAGCCGGAAGTCCCCCAACGGTCGCCGTGACCCCCTTCAACCGACGGCACGCAGACCACGGCGGCCGCAGCCGAGCCAACCTAACGTCCCCAGCGCGCCACGTGAGCTAGTGCTACTCCCGCAACCGCGCGGTGATACGGGTCGTACCGGAATGTCACGTGACAGGTTGGCGCCGCCGTGATTGGCTGGGAAAAGACTCGTAAGCGTTGGTCGCGGTTCACGTCAGGGTGACGACGAAAGCACCACCGAACCGGCAGCGTCGGTATATACAGCGCGAGACAACGGAGACGAAACGACCTTGCGACTGGTTTCCCGGCGTACGGCCGCTGCGGCAGGGCGACCTGGTTCCTGCGGTCTCGCTGATGCGCCGACCAATCAGCAACGGGTCGCCGGCCATCAAGGTTGGCTCTACCCTGTATAGCGGTTTCGATGGCAGGGCCGATGTGCACGTAACGCCGTTACAAGTAACACCTTCTTAGTTACTCTTCGGTGAAACAACGAGGAACGGCATTTAGTTACTTTTGAACGAGAAGGCGTACAGCACAAGTACCCGACCTACGACGAAAATAATCCCTGGAGAAGGGGAAACAAGAGGGAGAAAGAACAAACACGAATCTCTCAACACAACTAGGTGACTGGTGCGCGACCGAAAAAATCCGCCTAGTCCGGGTATCGAACCCGGGACCTCTCCATTTCCAGTGGAGCGGTCTACCAACTGAGCTAACCAGGGGTTAGACGTTGGTAGATCAAACGGGTTTTATCAGCTGCCACCAGTCTTACACCAACAAGGTTGAAGCTTGCAATTTAATGTTATGATTATAATGCAATCAAATGCAAAGGTGCAAGCGAGCTGGACCAAAATGACGAAAATAATCCCTGGAGAAGGGGAACAAGAGGGACAAAGGACAAACACGAATCTTCAAACACAGCTAGATGACTGGTGCGCGACCGAAAATTGCATTATAATCATAACATTAAATTGCAAACTTCACCCTTGTTGGTGTAAGACTGGTGGCAGCTGATAAAACCCGTTTGCTCCACTAACGTCTAACCCCTGGTTAGCTCAGTTGGTAGAGCGCTCCACTTGTAATGGAGAGGTCCCGGGTTCGATACCCGGACCAGGCGGATTTTTTTCGGTCGCGCATTAGTCACCTAGCTGTGTTTGGAGATTCGTGTTTGTCCTTTGTCCCGCTTGTTCCCCTTCTCCAGGGATTATTTTTCGTCATTCTTGTCCAGCTCGCTTGCACCTTTGCATTTGATTGCATTATAATCATACCCGACCTAGTTCAACCCCTGCTCGCGCTTGTAATTTCCACGTCGAGAAAACGCTGGACAGACCACAAAAACATGTGCACAATGTATGTCAGTACAGCCACAGTGATCCCCAAACGAACGTGCTAAAAAAAAAGCGAGACATTATTAACGACGACATATATTGGAGGCGGCAACAGATTCATAGATACGATACATTGAGAGTAACGAGCAAATGACGCGTTACTTTCAAGCTGAGGTGACGCGTTCCTTCTAAATCGCAGTAGCGAGTAACGTACTTATTTACTTTTTGAGAGAGTCACAATTAAGTAACGGTGGCATTCAGTTCATCTATTTCAGTAACGGGTCTGCCGGCACGAAGTTGCCGCGTTGGCGCTATGTTAGCGGTACCTTGCAACTGCGCCCGTGACCTGAAGATCCTGGACCAGTGAGTGGAAAAATATGGTACATGGCATGGTTTTGACCGGATCACCCAAAACCCGCAGAATCCTTGAGCGTTTGGTTTTCCCCAAAAACCTCATTGGGAGAGACAATCGCTACCATACACGGAGGAACCTCATAGAATGACCGTGGCTAAGTGTATGCTTAGACGTCATGGAAGAAACAGCCCGTGCTGTCACGGTGAAAAGTCCCGCTCAGAGCCAAAGCAGTCATTGTCATTGCCCCGACTACATATATAGGGTAAGATGGGGCAAAATCAGACCAAAAAAAGAAATTTAGTTTCAAATGTAAGTTTTTGTTTGTTTCAGTATTTAGAACACGCAGAATGGGGCTATTTATAGATGTCTGGAATACATGTTCAGTAAATATCCTTCCCCCTTTTGTGTAATAAACAACAGTCGTTAGTTCAGCGCCGTCCTGTCGTGTTTGTTCCTTTACCCTTGTCCAAGTTTCTTTGCCGCTGTTTCTCCCCAAGATGTTCAGTAAATATTACTTAACTGGAGCAAGCGAATTATAAAACAACACTACAATATCTGAAAGTCACACTCTGCCTCATTTCGCCCCACCCTTTTGGGGCAATATGAGACGACGTAATAGTATACAATAAAACAATTAAAAAAAAAACTGATATGCGTTTAGGTTTTGCACTAAAAACATTCGAAACGCACTGTGTGAGCTTCAACGCACTCTTCACTGAGCCCACTCTTTGCATTCCATGCACTCGATCCATACTGAATGTGGGGCCACTCGGACGGCTCCTAAGTTCTTTGCATACCAGGCACTGCCAATCTCTTGTGGTATGCATCCCACGGTCCGCTGAACGCTAGGACACTGCGCGCATCTTCGGGAGATCACTAAACATCTTTCTCTTCGGTATCATTTCTTTCTCTTTTTTTCCGTTGTTTTCGGGGAGGGGGGGGGGGGGGGGGCGTGCAACGCCGGTTTTACTCTGATTTGGCCAACATCAGCTTTGGTCTGTGGGGAGATGTCATTAGAACAGTACTACTCTCTGACCTGCGTATTCTCCTTCTTTGTCCTATGTTAGGCACAGAAGAAATGTTCTTGAAACTTGAAACGTCGCAAAGAACGCGCCTTCTGTAGCCCAGCCATTTTTTGTAGAGCCACTGCTCTTCACATTCAGCGAGTCGATGGGCTCGCCTTTGAAGCACACCCTTTGGTAAGCCAAAAAGTGTGGCAGCAGTGCAGAGGGAATGACGCTGTTGCTTGACACTTTCAAGAGCTTTGTTTATGTCACTTTCTAGCTATGAAGCCTTTTTTTCTTTTTTACGTTGGGACCATCCTAGACACCGGGAGAAAAAGAAGATGGCTCAAGAGCAACCAGCAGACTCGTGCGTTATTGACATGCGCGTCATTAAATGCGGATTGTCGCGTTTTGCCCCACGCATATCCTGTTACGTAAAAAATTATTTCTTTAAAATAAACGCAACCACAGGTTGCTCACATTTGGTCCGCATGAAGCTAATAACGTATACGAATAAAATTAAAGCTTACTTTGGCAGGATAGTGGGTGCCAACCGGGGTGCGCGTCTCGAAGCGATACCTCGCGCTGAATTTCGCGTCTTTTTGACGGGGGGTAACACGTCAACCTCAACTCCGAATTTATTGTCTTTGGAACGCTCTTCTCGAAAGCTCTCAATATTTACACATGCAAAGTGTACAAATCACGGCACTTCTCGGTGAAGTTTGAAAGTACTCCACTTGATTGTCTATTCGCCTCGAGATCGAATAGAGTCGCCACCATGCAGCCGATGTTGGAAAAACTGCTGGATACCGCCGCACGTCATCTGCTCTCGGCGCACGTTGAAGCATGGATCCCCGCGAAGATGAAGGCTTGTTTTCGGGTAAACGGCGCTATTTACGTTGTATATATGCTTGTTTCTTCGAAAAGACTGTATCGTTCCGCGATAGTGGAAACACGCGAAGGCAGAGAATGGAAAGCCGGATGCTTATAACGTTGCTACTGTGGTTGTTGTTGTGATGCGGTTATTGTTTTGTTTTTTAGTTTCAGTGCCATTGCATACTATTATAGAGTACATAGCCAACGGAAAGTGGTGATTTGTCGAAGGTGAACAACTTGTGAAGGCCGGGCACATTATTGAGTGCAACCTTGTGGCCCCAACCACCGCGTCGTCGAGTGCACACGTGCGAAGTTACGTACTGCAGTCGTCGGCTCTCAGCAAGAATCCCCACAATGTGGATCTGAAACTCACGAGCGGTGCCACGATTGATGAACTTTTGTGTACTCGCCCTGCCGAATAACTGTTGTTTGTAACTCCAACGGCCGGATACGGCTTTGAGAGAATCGCACGATTCGTCCTCCCGACCGTTTTAAACGCTGCGCATGTAAAACGCTTTATTTTTGCGATCCCAATTATTCGAAAATTAAGCATAGGAACCTATTCGCGGTCGCTAACTCTCACAAATTCTAGACTTGAATTCTGGCCTCAAAACAAGAGAGGTATTCGCGTACCTTAATTTTTCTTTAAGGTTGTAATTCTCGAAGATATACGGGGCTCGCGAAAGGTTTTGCAGTATGCGGTGCAGTCACTTCGGAAAAGGAATGGTTCGAGCTTCGTACGTGGCACCCCTGTCCTTTAGTGAGCTGTTAACTTCAGATCTTATCATGCCGTTTTCATGTAGCGTAATTTGCCGTTAAAAATTTATTTTTCAAGCGAAGTGGCACGAAACCTTCGTCACACGGAGGGGTAAGCGAAATTAGTGGAGTATAAACAAGTAATTGATTAGGCTCGACTGTCCCTGTTGCTCCTTCGGTAGTTTGACCAGTTGCCATAAGCCCTATTTATCGCGTACTTCCAACCGAACTTCAAGAAAATTGATCAGTTGCGTCCGACGCACACGCAGGCACTGCGCGATTTACTTCCGCTGCAGTCGATGCCTCCTTTAGTGTGGCATTGTGTAGGGGGGCTTGTAGGATTAACGATTCCACGATGTTTCGAAAGTCTGATTTTCACGCAGTAATACGTTTGTGGCATTCGCATCCTCTCCGAGAACACCGCAGTGGGGGAACCCTCACTAAGGACGATCAGACTGCCCAGCAGCGAGCGCGAGTATCAACGCGCACGCTTTACGCGCATTGTACTTTGGGCCACTCGTGACACTTAAGTAAACAGTTTTATTTTTCCACTTACCTTGGTTGTCATGCATCGTTGGTTTGAAGTCGTCGGCGGTGAAATGTTTAGAAGAAACCATCGCGTGAATCAGATCTCAACTTCGAGAGCCACTCTTTCCTCAGCGCGCCGGACGCTGGATATCCGTGAAAACTGACCACCACCTCGGTGCAATAGGTTTTTCACTGTGGCAATGAGCAGTATGGGATCATTTTCTTTTAAAATTGCTTTCAGAATGATACAGTACGAGGCAATGAACGCGATATTCTGCAAGTTCTTGGCCGCGACCGCGGAAAGCCAATGGGGCAGCCATCTTCCTGTTCACACTTTGATGATGATGATAGCACGACAGTAGCGCCTCCTTTAGTTCGATCTCGAGGCGAATAGAGATGGATGGCGCTAAACACAAACTGTCGCATTTTGCTCTGCGTCTCATTTACGCCCCCCCCCCCCCCCCCTTACCTACACTAACCAAACATGTTCGTGTTTCCAAAACAAAGGGTCGGGAAAAATAATCATCAAATAGACAGAGTAACGAGCTATATGTCGATGATATGTGAAAGCTCTTCGGAGATCGGGTCTTGACACTTTCGGCAGTCAAGCGTAGAGTCGTGCAACACTTCGAGTACAACAAAAATGCTTACCAGGTTTGACAGCGGAACGCATCGCAAAGAAGCAGAAACGATGAATTAATAGAGACCCAAATTCATTGGAACATTTTATTAATCCCATAGAAAATTATGTTCAAGGAGCGAATATGCGCCAGGGGGCATTAGCTTCTTTGATCGCTGGCGGTAGATTGGGCATATAAAATAATCACTCGTTAATTAATGAACGCCAAAATTACTTCTATGCTCTTTCCGTGTTCTCAAAAGTCTCGCAAACAAGAGCCTCGAAACACAAGAAGTCGCTGACGTTCTCCCGATGTGCCTGGTGTGCGCGACATAGCCGAGAGCAGCCTGAATTACGTTGCCGCGCCGGCCTATGCGGAGCGAACAAGAAAGGTACCAATATACGGTCCCCTGAGAGCGCCATGCTGTTTGATGGTACGTTACAGCTACTTTATTTTTCGTCGTTACATTAAACGACAGGGTTCGGAAGCACAAAGCACTATCACGAAGTGTTTACGTCCGTTTACATTCGCAGCTCGAACGGCGTGCATTTGATCCACTTTCCTCCTCTTCACAATTCGACCGCCAGGCCGCGCCAGTTTTCGCTGCGGACTTGAATACGTGGTGGCGCCCCGCTTCTCTCCTTCACGTCTTTTCCGCTGGGTGGCGTTGTCTCCTTTGCCGTGGCGAATAGTCACTCACAATATAAGAAACACAGCGCGTGGTTAGGGCGACTCTAACTAAATAATTGAGGTTCATACCCTTTTTCACCTCGTCCATATGGAACCAATAGATCGATTTAGTTGAATCAAGTTTAGCCAAGAAGCAGTCGTCAGAACAAAAAGTATTCTTATCACGTGTTTTTTTTTGTGTGTGTTTTTTTATCAAAGAATTAGTCGACACGCGCTTCAAAGCAGAGTATAGCTATTCGATACCAATGTGGGGACCACAAAGACGAACACATAAAGCTTTATAGGCACTGGGGGTGTAAAATAACTTAGCTTTAGCATGAACAGAACTTCAAGTACACATTTTGCTGACATCAGACCTCTCACACCTAAACCACCGACGTTGAAACCCTTAGTAAAAAATAAAAAAAAAACAATACAGTAAAATCATACTTATTATACTAGAAGTGTATTTTAGTAGGGCGCCTTCAGAGTATACTTTAGGTAGACTGAAATTCTACCTGTATAGTCAAATGGGAGGTACACTAAAATAGTAACTACAATAATTGTATTGAGACCATAAAATTCAGGTTCACTCAAATTATACTACGGGAGTACACTTAAGGTTTATACTGTAAACAACTTACAGTATAAACTAGTTCACTCCTAGTTTATACTGTAAACAACTTAGCTTTAGCATGAGCAGAACACCAAGTGCACCATTTGTTGACATGCAGACTCCTCACAATTGAACCACCAACATCGAAACCGTCCGTAAAAAGCAATACAGTAAGATCATAACATAAACACAGTAAGAAACAGAACCTGCGAATATGTTTCCCTATGGTCACAAATACATAGCATACCACCCTTGAGAGCGAAATTTCGTGCTTACGAACCATTCCCGAAAATTCACATATAAACTTGGGAGTGGGCTGGTTATTGGTCAAAGGCGAAAGAAAGAATAACACACTTAAGACAAAAGGACGACGGACACTTCTTCTTTCAACTCGCAACAACACAGATACAGTGAGTCTCCAAGTGGAGAATTTTTTAACCCACCCCTGCCAAGAAGAAAGAAAAAAAAGAAAAAGAAAGTGATATAGTAAATAAAGGATAAACGAGAACAAAAAAAGTGTCACAGAAAAATTGCATTGTTGGATGGAAAAGGAAATGCAATTGTGCCGACTCCGGAAATTCACTGCATCTGTGTTCTTGCGAGTTGAAAGAAGAAGTGCCCGTCGTCCCTTTGTCTTAAGTGCGTTATTTTTTTTTCTCTCGTCTTTGAAAATCCACACTTCGTCGAATTCGCGAAATATTGAGCCCGCTAAAATAAAGTCGTGTACAGTACTTTTGAAAGTATACTAACATTAACTTTATGCTATGATCAAAGTTTAAGCGCAATTAGCTTAAAATTTGCATAGGCGCCAAACTTTGGTGCTTTCCTAACTTGTATAACCCCCCCCCCCTTCTTTCCCTAAAAAAATAGAAACGAGGAATTCTTAGGGGTTTTACTAGCGATGGTGAAACAGAAAATTTACTTTGTAGTTCTTATAATAAAGTAATGTATATAGGGCTTAGCCTCAATCCAGGTGCTCCACTAAGATAACGGGGCCTCGACGCCCAGACAAAAGACGCCCTCGTTAGCGGCTTTCGCTAATCCGGCGCAGGTAAAGGTGGTCTTGAACAAAGTTTGTACCACCGACGACATGGCGAAACTACCGGGTAAATCCCCGTTTATACATAAAGTTCTTCACCCGAACATTGTTTTGGCCGCACCATTACTCAAGATCGAACCTGCTGGATATTCGTCGATAGCAGTCAACTGAAAATGTGCATTGGTACGATATCGTCTGAAATATATCGTTTTTAAACACGATTAATGAAGCTCTAAAGTGATATATGTAAATTTATTTTTTTTTTCTTTCTAAATTCCACAATATACCGACAGCCCGGTAAAGCTTAAGCCAAGGCAGGAGTAGGCATTGGGGAGGGGGGATATTTTTTGGCTATTATTTTTACAACATGGCCAGCGCCCCGAAATTGCTGTGCATTCGTTCGCCCGCGTTTTCCTCGGTGTTTTCAAAGGTAGGAATTATCGCGCATCTTTCCACGCTCTAGCGTGGGCGTATCTTTGCTTTTGAAACCAGTAAAAAGCTATTGAAAAGTAATGTCAAAGTAATTTAATTACTTTTGGAAAGTAATTGTAACGTAATGTCATTACTTTTAGTTTGCGGTAATTAGTAATGTAATTTAATTACTTTTTCAAAGTAACTTTGCCATCTCTGCTATAGACCTTTTCTGTGTACTCGCGTCCCCAGCCACCTAATAGGCGTATCCGGTATGGGCGACGAAAAAATACTAAAACGTTTCAACCTGTAACTAGTAAAAAAATAAGGGGGAGGCAAAACGATGATGTGTGACGGTTACGCTTAAATCCTAAGCGTCGTCTACTGGCGTGGCGACGGCAAAACAATGTTTTCGCCCATACTGGAAGTGACGACGTTTTAAGATGGCGGTGCCCTTGAAGAAACGGTCTATACTCTCACGGTGTCAGCTAAAGGTGCGGCGGGGTCTGCGACGGTCGCTTCCACTCGTCCATCTTTTCGGCTGCAATCCGTACTGAAAAAAATTATATGAATCTATATAAGAACTGATATGAAATATCCAAAAACGGATATGCGACATATGAAACTGATATGAAATATCCAGAAACTGATATGCAAAATATGAAACTGATATGAAATACCCGAAAACTGATATGCGACTTATAAGAACTGATATGCAACATACGCTAACTGATATGAATCTGTCCATAAACATATCAGAAATAAATTCATATAATTTTTTTCAGTGTACGACGAGCCGCGCGGGAAAGCAAACACGAGGCTTGGAACCGCAGTGGAGCAGCTTGATTTACAGGCTTTCAAATGATTACGGCACGAGCGTTTACTTTTTATTAAGAGATTCATCCCCTGAGCCGTTCAAGATACTCTCAGAGGAATGACATTACTGAAAAAAATCGAACATGCTGATAATATTATTTATTGCTTACGTGGTCACCGAAAAACTCCGTACTGAGAAAACGACCTGCATAAAAGGCGGAAACGCAGAGCTCAGAAGTAGTTATTGGGTGTGCTGTTGTATTCATGTTTGTTGTGCCGTTTATCTGTATGTGCTCAATGTATATGTTCAGCTGATGCTAGTGGTATGCGTAATGTATCCATGGTGCCGTGAGTAAATAAAAATATTTTTTGTAGCCCATGAATTGGGCGGTACCTAGCGCCACCTAGCCTAGTGTAACTGATATGCGACATATGAAACTGATATGAAATAATAAGTTGTGATATGAAAAAGGTGTCCAATAAACATATCAGAAATAAATTCATATAATTTTTTTCAGTAGGGATGCAAACAACGGCCGTTATCGTGTGGTAATTGTACGCGCCGCCATTGCAAAGCAGGCTCGTTGCGCCCTTTATACCCAATGTCAGCACCCCTCACTCCGAAACGTGATGTATAAGCAGAGTCAGCGTCTCCTGACAGCGACTTCTCTTCAGGAAACGTAATGACGATAAAGAGAAATTGCTACTATACTTCGTTTCAGCTTACCACAGACTGCAGTGGACGCTACGAACAATCCCAGCCAATCCAGCGTTGTGCACGTATCACATCACCCGCGCCCCTCTTGAAGGTCACGTGACAATACAACGGCATTGGATTGGCTGCTGTGCCGCGTAGCGTCCGCTGCGGTACATCGTTCGGTGAAGTTTCGAAAGCAAATGACCGACTGTAAGAAAGGGCAGAAAAACGAGGGGTATTGTTTCGAATGACCTTACACACTGACTAGACCAGTGCGATCGGGAATCTGCCCAAGAAAGAAGTTTATTTTTCGTCAGAGTACGGTGCTATAACGATGGATGATACAGGTCAATCGGCCCAGGAAAGTCATTCTGCGGGTCGTGCGGATGCTGATGAGTGCAAGTCGGACATTCTTGGGATTTAATTTTCTAAACTACGATGATACTTGTCTCGTGCTTACTCATTTTAATGCTTCACCGGCTCTCTTCCGTTGCAACGATTACGGCGATTCCGCTGAGTGGCATTTGTTTGCTACATCCCACGGGAAGAGTGCTTGTGACGGAATAGGGAAACGGTTAAGCGTTTGGGTAGCGAGGGCCAGTCTTCAAAGTCATTTTCAGAATTAAATTATTACACCCTATAGGCTGTTCACCTGGGACTTAAAAAGATTACATTGGAGGTATTACAATTCTCTGGGTTCCTAAAAAAATGGTTAAAGAAAAACGAACCCGACTAACTACATGATTCAGTTCAACAGTCGCCGTCAAAGGGACGAGGAGTTTTCGTCGCTTCAAGCCATAATCACCTCCAACGTTACGTGCTGGATTTACGTCCTATTCAAAGACACAATAATTTCTAGTCTTAAAATCAATTTTAGGCTTGTCATAATTTGACATTTCACCAATGGAAATAAATCAGCAGAAAAAAATAAGTGGGGCGTGAGCCTTCGAAGGTAGCATGACCAAGAACATGGAGCTGCGATCTGTTCAACGCCACATAGTTCAAGTCGTTTTCATATCGCCTACAGTACGGACATGAAATACACTTTCAATGGACATCTGGGCACTGCGGAATACTCGGGAACAAAACTGCTGACAATGCGAGAAAATGTACGGCCAGTACTGGCACAAAAGTCATACCATGTTTTCAAGCCGATATTAATGCTTTCGTTCGCCATGCTGGGAAAGTGCTCTCAAAACAGTACTGGTCCGACCCAAGCTCTCGTCATGCCTGACTGTAGGCCCTTGAACCTCAACTCGTTCTGCGCACCATCTGGACTAGCAAGGCGTGAAGAAGCAATTCTACATCGCTTAAGGCTAGGCGTGGCATATACCCCGCAATTCCTTCATCTCTTCCGCAGCAGGGAGTCCGGGGACTGTATAAGCTATGCTGTAGAAGGGTCAATAGAGCACTTCCTATGGGAGTGTTCTAATAATCATGACGAACGACAGGTCCGCAAAAAACTCTACGACAAGTAGACGACCGTCCGTTTAATACACCCAAGGAACTTGGCGCCTGGAACACGAAAGATCAAGCTGCCAAAAAGCATCGAAGGCTCTTACAATGTTCCAAAATAGTACGGGCCTTTTATCTCTTCTTGCGTGCCATTGAAAGTGATTTTGACATCATCCCTACCCTTCCTCTCGTCCTCATCCCAATAATTTATATTCTATTCTTTCGGGACTCTATCTTTTTTTTTTTTCCCCATTGGCTTAACCTCAGTGCAGAGCAGCCAGCTAGGAAAGAAGCCCTGGCTAACCTTCTCTGCCTCTCATTCATCAACATCAAGGCGCATATCGCCTACTCTCGGGGCTTTCATGCTGCTGCTTGCATGCGTCCTGACACTGACAGGAGGGGCAAACTGCGGCGTGAAACAACTGAGCTGCTGGTGGATATGCTGCCCCGGCAACGCTAAAAAGGAACAGCAGACATGACAAGCCGTGCTAGATCACAAGAGGACTCCTCCTCATACAACGGTTGCAATTGCGGCTATTGAAAAGCCACGGAAGCAGAAGTGAGCCTTTTTTTATAAATATATATACGACAACAAAACTTTTTTGCATCTGCCTGGGCGAGACAGTTCGCTCAAGAAAAACAATCTTGTGTTTTGTCCGGTTACAACGTCGACAGTGACGCGCTGTGCGGTGAAGAGAAGCTAAGAAACCAGTCAGGGTTGCGAAGCGGGAGCTCAACTTCAACGGTATGTTTTGAATTTTTACTTGGACCACCTCATGGTAGAATAAACGGCTGTTTAGGCAGTGAAACGGTCTTTTTCACAAATTTAGAATATTTGTTTTCTGGGAAGTATTTGGTTGTATGGCTTCAAACAATTTTCGTGAGTAATACGTCTAATGTTGCCCAAGCGGGCGAGTGGGTTCGTGACTTATAAAATTAAAAGAGCTAACAATAGACAGAGACAAAAAATCTCATACGTCCTGCTCAGACTCCTTTTTTTGTCCCTGTCTATTGTTAGGGCTTTTAATTTTATAAATAACACATCTACAGGGCTTCCAACAAAAAGGTTATATTTGCCATGCGCAATGCAATAATTAAACAAACAAAAAAATAAGAAAAGTGCTAATTTCTGTAAATTATGCTGAATTTTCTAAAAATATTTTAAAAATAAAAATGGCATAATCATTACAACATAGCAAGCTAACAGCCGTTCGAATATTATAAAACAACTTCTGAAGTGTTTAGAAGGAAATCTTATTTTTACTCAATTATTGTTTGATGCCCAGTTTTACGGCCATTTTAGAACTTGAAACCACGTTCATGCCATCCCAACATTTTTTTCGGTGAAAATATGTTAGGAAAATATTAGAACCTTGGAGTAAAAAGCCATGCATTTTCTTTTAAAAATGGGAAATGGTCGAGAGCAACGTCTGGGACGTTTGAGATGGAATGACCCAGAAACCAGAAAGATCAAAATAAACTACATTGTAACGCGGGTCCTTTCGCCGTATTATTAATTGAACATCGTCATCACTGCCATTACTATCCTTAGTCCCTTCATGTTTGTGGAACTACGTTAAAATTCCATTGCGTCCTTATGTATATTGCGCTTTGAGCCCTCTGTCGCAACTATTGCATATTGTCATCACTAGTTTTGTCAAACTAATTAGTATCTTGCACTGCGCGAATGTGCTAAAGTTCCCAAGCGCTTTGAATAATGCCTGATGAGATGTCTCGACCACACGTGTTGTCTAATGAAATAATTCGATAAATAATAAATTTCAAGTTGAAGATTATGTATTAATCCACTTATGTTTTTGTAACTCTTTTTCCATCATTCATTTCTGCATTTAAATGCATATTAGGTTTATTCATTTAGTTTGTCTTCGTTTATGATTACTCTGTTTTTTTTCCTTGCCCACGAGACTTCGATATATCACTAATCCGGCCCCTTAGCCAAAAGGTTTGAAGACTCCTGATCTACACGATCGTCAGTATCTCCGCTATTATCATATTATTTTATTTCGGTAACTTTTGGAGATCACAAATTAGTGAATTCAAATTGATTTTGTATAGGTTTAGAGAGCTGAAAATCAGTCTGTCGAGAATCAGTGCAGCATGATTACTAATCTGGGTTCTTTGACGCGCAACATGATGTAGTGATTACACCAATGCACGCTGAAATGACGCTCGTTCATGTTAAAATTAGGCAGGGGTGTAATTTCCCCTCAAAAAGTCGTTCGTGTTCGTGAAATAGTAATAAAAAAATAGAATCGTATAGAAAAGTAAAAACGCGCACACGAGGAGAAAAATTTGTACATAGTGCAAAAAAGACATAAACATTATGACGGTGGTTCGATCTTGGCTTAAACGTTTAAACATGGTAATTCTCATTGAGAAATTCGTCGCAGTCATTCGAAAATGTAGAACGTTCAAATTTGCTTATGGTTCACAGGCGTGCGTTTGTTCACTCCACGCCAGCCGCACTTACAAAGGAGTTTTAGATCATCGTTCCGTTAACTCCGATAACGATACCCGTAGGCCGTAGGTGATGCGATGCACGCGTAAAGGCGCCAGTGGAGTATCGGCTATTATTATGGGGCTTATCGGAATAATATATTAAAAACTAGTGGGAACGCCATAAAATCGTTATCAAAGCGGGGAAGCATCGACGCACCATCTGTACCGGTCGAAACGCGACGGACGAAACGCGACGGACGACGAGAATAGTATTTTTATGTAATCATAGTAGCAGTGGCTAAAATCGTCGTTTCCGAGAGTACACCCATACTACGTCGGCAACAGATTTAAAAATATATTAAAATATTAGAGTTACAGCATTTCCTTTTTTTTTTTCATTTCATACGAACATCACTCGTCTATGCACTCACAAGCGTGGTAGCACCGCATCGGCTCAGGGCAGCCATAACCACACGCGCAGCGATGACAATACGATCGAAAAAAAAAAAAGAACGGATACAATCCTCCTTATCATCAAACAACAACAACAACAGCAACAAACAAAGATCCGACCGCGTAGCCCACATTGCAACCGGGGTCAGTAGGCCCGCCGCCAACAATGGACTAACCCCCTCTCCCGTTCGGCCCATCACTATCATCATCATCAACATTATCACAGCCCTCCCCCGCGTGGACGCACGCTCCAGCGATTTCTGAAGAGCCAAGCCTCCATGACAAAGTGCACGAGTTCGCTGCCTGCCACCGCCATCCGCGCGTACATCTAGACGCCCCTAACGGTTTTTATTTTTTTTTTTTTTAATTTTAGTACGGTGCCTGAAACGCGTCTCCGACTGGTGCGTGGTTCACGTGTCGTAAAAAGTGGTCCATGGATTTCCGCAAGATGGTGTCATATAGATGTGTCATGTCGCTCGCTGGGCCCGGCGGCGTCACGGCATGCAGCGGGGGTTGACATAGCAGGCGCCCCTTTCTGCCGCAGGTCGCTCCCCAGCCTGACATTCCACGGAAGCTTCGGCCGTTAGGAGTTGGGAACCCAACCGCAAGGATCACGGCGTCCGACAACCTGACGCGTCGGCTTTTGTGACGTCATCCGTGTCCACTCTGGGACGACTTTTAGACTTATGGGCGGGACAGGACGCCATCACACGCTCGTCGAGCGCATTTCGGGGTCAGTAGACAACACTCTGTAGCTGACACGTCGACGGCACGGCGAGCTCACGCCCGTAATTTTTTTGACACCTACGCACTCCGCTTCATCTTACACCGAACCACAGAGGGCGCTAGGAGGCATCGGAGCGAATCGAGTGCCGCATGGCTGCCACGTGATCCCCGGGAGCGGCACAGCGCATAAGCGCGCTGTCCGTAGTCACGTGAGACGTTCTCGACGCTGGGACGGCTCGTAGCCTACGCCATGGTCCTAAGTTAAAACGGCGAATAGAATGGTGTAACCTGTTGCCACGTAATTAGAAGGCGGCTGCGGGAGGCTCTATTCTGGGGAGGGGGGCACCTGTCTAGGGATACAAATTATGCCAAACAAAAAACTGTAATTTTTGACGAGGCATCCCTGTAATTTGACGGTGCGTGTACCATACTCGACTGCAAGTACGGCTGTGTGTTTGAAAATACAATGTTAGAAGCTCTTTCCCGAGTCCGGCTCTGACGGATGTTTTGGGTCGGCTGTTGTAGCTGTTCCCTGCCGCCATTAGTTGGGGTCAACAGATGCTCGCGAGGGACAATGGAAGAACCGGAAAGTGTTGCTTCGCTGTCTGCACGAATGATCATTGCCGCCTATGCGAGCAGACACCGAGAAAGAGGACGAGACGAGAGAGACTCAATGTGTCTGCGAGGATTATTGATTGTTTGTAGCTCTAATAGGCGGAAGCCATTAGGCTGCAGAAACTAGAGCCTACATACAAGGATGTACTGGGAACATCAATGTCTTTGCTTCCAACTGATGTGAAGGCGACCGAGTGGGATTGTCTTAGGCATATGATACTTTACGTGGAGGATAAAATTGCTGCACGCGGGGGAACTTAGCGCACCTCCGCGCTTTCCAAGGGCTTGTGGTTCTAAAAGTGATTAATTTAGTGGTTTTCGATTACACTCATCAAATTGGAAGTTGGAACCATGTTTTGGTTCCAACTTCCAATTAGCGAATTATCCGACTTACCGTTATGATTAGTCCCAGATATTTTGTCCCCCTGGCCGTATAACTCGCCTCCACAGACCGCCTTATTGTATTTCTTTCGCAGCTTTTCTTAAAAATAATTCTGTTCGAAACAACCCCGCGCCTGCATACCTTACTCGCTATCTGGTTGCACTCTTCAGCAGATCATCTTGAAGTGTCGCTATCAACTTTGTTCCCGAAGCCGCGCGACAAACCGTGCGAACACAAAAATAAGGAAAATCGAAAGAATCGAAGCTGACTTATTCCAGTACACTCTCACGAGGCACGTGCGCGCCAAGTGCTTGACGCGCATACCAATCGGAAACCAGCACGCGTCAGAGTGGTCACCAGCCAAAAGGAGCAAACGCGAAACAAATGCAAAAAAGGACAAAAAGAAACGGTGGCACTCTTTTATGTAAATCACCCTCGGAAAACCACGGGTCCTCAAGATCAAGCGGAAACCTAAACACGGCAAAAAAAAAAAAAAAAAAGACTGAAAGGTGGAAATCTAGACTTGCCGTTGAAAGGAAATAGAAAAAAAGAAGAAATGAACGTAGTTAAACATATAGAGTAACGTGTCGAAGTTTCCCTCGGCAACTTCCGACTCTGCGCAATCCCGTTAACCGTAAGTGCTGTCGAGGAAGGTGAAAAAGCGGATCTGCGGGGGAAAAAATAATAGACAAAAAGAAAACAAAAGAAGGGGAATTTAGCATTCGGGCCACATGCAGCATCAATGCGCGGCGGCGGCGGTGGGTTATCTGAATTTCAATAAACGAGAAATCTTTTTTCTTCTTTTTGTCGCCCTCCTTTTTTTTGTCTCCATTGTTTTTGTCGACGCCAGGAAGTCGTAACGTAACGAAACAAAGCGCCAAAAGTGCGTCTCGGCGCCGGCCAAAGAACAAACGTCGACTTTAGTAGAAAAAAGAAAGGTCCCTAACTTGACAGAGAAGGAACCCTACGGTTCCCTCGAGCCAATCGGAGCACCGTAGGTGAACCACGTGACGGCCCTTACCAAAGCTACGGGGACGACAGGGTAACCCAGAGCAGTTGGAGAAAAGGGGAAGGAGGAACTTCCGTCTTACTCAGACTCTGTCCCAGACGTCGCGTTTGTCCCCATCGGAGATTAGCCCGTCACTCCAACTTCGAGCAAAAATTGTCTTTCCTCCCGCGCCCGCTTGTGGCTTCGACGGCGCTGCGCAAAACTAGTGAGATGGAGTACGGTCACGTGGCTCCGTCCGACGCACTGACTGGCTCGCCGGGAACGTAGCCTTCGCCGTGTACCAGGTTACGGCGAGACGGAGTTTAGCAGACAACGTGGGCGAGTCCGACGGAGGGCGCCGCAACAGACTGGTGAAGGGCGGCCGTGACCTTCAGTCGGAAACCAGTTTTGGAGAGTCAAACGAATCTCGTGGACCTTTATTGTTCCTCTGCGCATCGCATTACGGAAGCGCATTGCGTTTTGTCGGTTTTTTTTTTTTTTAGTCGCAGGCAGCGCATCGTGAACCGTTTCCGCAATTAGGTGTCCGTGCAGCGTGGTCACTTGGTACAAGCCCGTCGAATAGGCAAGGCGTCCGAAAGAAGACACACACACACACACAAAAGGTTTTTTTGTTTCTTCTAGAGGTATTGTTTTTATTATTCAGGAGTAGTGCTCTATACATTGCGAGAGTTTGATATCGTTCACGTCATCGGTAAGTCACAGGAGTGACATCTTTGAATATACCTTTTTGCCAAATTATCCACGCATCAAAAAAGTGCTGGAACGTACAGGTAAACGCGCTGCCTAATGTATAAATATTCGAAATAAGTAACCAAAGCAGGGCGTTGATGAACCCGCGTACACGATTTGTTGTAAGTTTTCGTTGTAGAGCAGGTACTGCTGCTGACGCCAGCACGCGCAGTACGTGTAACTGCACGTAGCGCGAGCTCATTGTTGCTCGAATAATTCAGAAACAAGTCTATGAGAGTAGAAACTGAGGAAGACGAGGCTCTGGTGTCCCCTCGCTCTCGCATTTCTTCCTCTCCCTAGATTTTTACCTGAAATATAACAGCATCCACAAATATTTTGAAAAAAAAAAATAATTTGCAGAATGGTTGTTTTAAAGGCGCAGTTATAATCGCGACAGTACCTTGATAATACTTCTTCGAGCCATTTTTTCGCGTTCACACTGTTTTTTGCTTCTGACGACGATTGCCGCTTTTGTTTATTTGAAACCCGACCTCTCAGGTAAAAATAACCGCGTTCCAATTCCGCACGGATCGCTTCCTTCACCCTTCGCTTCTTCCTAAGAACATAGATAAATACACACTTCAAAGCCCGAGACAGGTAAGAATGGCGGACACCCGCTCCTAAACACCGTACTTTAAGGTCATCCCACACTACCGCGTAACAACGAAGAACCCCGGCCGTTGCGGCAGTTCACACACAGCCTGACGCAACTTTGTCTTATTTATTTATTTATTGGCCAACAAACTCGGTCTCTAGGCCTTCCTGTCTGTAGGCGTACAAAGAAGGATGAGGGGAGGGGGCGATGCCACACTTTGTGTAGGCTGTTGTTAAAGATACCTTCTCTTGCTCTTTTTTGTATTTCTCTCTCTCTCGAGCCAATTGTGGAACGCGAAGCGGTTATAAGTCGAGTGGCATCGCCCCAACTCTCGCAACTCCGCACCGACGTTGGGGAGCTCGTAGGTGTTGAGTTTTGTGTGCTTGGAGCGGATCGCGACGATTGGATTCCGGATTGGATTCAATTTGGATGCATGCCGGATTAGTGACTGGACTAAGACTGGATTAGGACTGACTTCGTCTGGATCAGGACTGCTGCATTCAGTTTGTTCTTCTGGCGAATGCAAGCCTTAGCCAGCTGCAGACACGCGCCTCGAGCAGTCACGGTAAGTAAGATTGGTTTGCTCGGTTGATAGTGAACGATTGCGTTCCCCGGGGTGGACACATTCCTCGTACTTGTCTAAGAGGATTAGTATTGTAACGAACGACAGAGCTGAAAATAGCGTGTTAGTTACGAAATATTTCATGGTGCGCTCGTTCGATATGTCGGTTGCATAAGGTCAAACATAACGCAGTTTCTTAAGATACACGAAGTAAACGCATTTTTTGGGGAATACCGAGTCCCTACCTTTACGGCATGCTATTTATTATCTCGAAATTCAAAACAGCTATTTAGAAAATGGCAAATGAATGTCACGTCAAAATCACCATTCCATTTTTTTCCCGCACCCTCCAGGGGAATATGTGACAATTTGTATAACTTGCAATTCGAGTAGGCAGTCTAAAAAACACAGTATTTACGCTTTCTTTTTTTTTTTTCTTCTTCGTTTTGCTGGCGTGAGCTTTTGTGGCATTAATTTCACACCATCACATCTTTTCTGTAATCCGTCTAAATATAGCTGTATTCCCCCCCCCCCCGCCCCCCTCCCCCTCCCCTAATACTCATTTGACGTCACGTTCTCAGTGTTGACAGAAGAAGCTCTAAACATCTCCAACCGAATTGAAAAAAAAAAAAAATATATATATATATATATTCAACTTCGCGGAAACTAACTTTTGTGTCTTGTATTTTTGGTTTACAAGTTTTGATGCGTCCATTAATATCTTGAACCTCCTCTGAGGCGAATCAGTCACCATCGAAGTTTCACCGGAGTGCGTTCGACTGTGCTCGAGTGCGTTGCATCCGGGGACGACTAGAGAGCGCTATCGTCGGTGAGAGGTTAAAAACTGAGTAGATACTCAGCCTCCGGTACGAGCTCGGTGCCTTGTGCCAGGCCTTGCTGCGTGTCGAGTAAAGCTCACGCTGCAGCTTAGATCGCTTTCGTTTTGCGTACGAACTGTACTGAAGGTTTTACAGCCAGGTCAAATCTACACTCTATCTACGAGAAATTGTCTCTTTTAACGTTGTCGAAGTTATTTCAAGCACACGTTTCACGAATGATGCTCTAAGGCCACCTATAGACCATCCCATTTAGAGCTCTCAGGGCGGCGCCATTTTGTTCGACCGCAGCGCCTTCTCCAGACATCCGGGAAGTTCAGCAGGTTCGGCGGGGTAAAACGAGAGAGAGGGCACGCGCCCGACTCCGCTAGCAGACGACAAACCGGGAGGTGGCCGTTCTCCATTTTTGGGCTGTACCGGCGGGCTGTACCGAACATCAAACTCTCGCACGTGGCTGCCGTTGTGAAGTGGTTCGCGTTCTTAGAATATTTTTGGCTACTCCAAAATCGTCCTATAGCGTCCTGTTGTTTTATTTCAGTAAATGATCAACTAGCGTATATTTGTTCCATTACCTCAATAGCAGGTGAGTCAGCCCGCGGTTCTGCCCTCAACCACTGCGTCTTTTGCGTCAAAAGGACACGTTTTTATTTATTATTCCAGACTTCCACTCATTGTCGCTAAAGGCCTACACCAGTACGAACTTTCTACAGTAAAAAAAGCTATAGCAACCGGATTTACTCTTCGCCAGAGAGACCGGCCACTCGGACACAGTTTTCCCATTTCTTTTCTTTATTCGCACGCAGGTAACAGCGCAATTGTACTCGATTAGTGTTTTTATCGAGCATAGCATTACACGATAACGTGCATATCAAAATTCGCGCATCTGCGCTTAAAATTTCCAAAATGATGGGATTTTAAACCGAGTTTCAGCACCAGTCGGATGTTAGGTACAGCCCACTCGGCGGAGAAGACGACCCGCGGGGTGAGAAGGAGAGAGCATTTTTTCTCTCTCCGCTCTTCCTAGAGGAACGGTCTATAGTAGATGGTGCTAGCCTGCTAGTGTGTACTGTCATCGTAAACGGCTACAACGGATTCGATCACGGTCAAACCGAAATGTGGGAACCAGTTTTAGACTATTCGCGGTACGCATTGGTTTACCCAGTTCATTTTCCCATTCGACCCGTGGTGCCACACAAACGTTCACCATGTTACGACTCTTCCGTTGTAATATTTCTTCAGGAAACAAAACATTTAAAACGTAAAGTAAAAAAAAAATCATTTAGATTGTAGGGTAATGAGAAATTAATTATATTTTTCTTTTTCTCTTTTGTTTCCCAGACCCTTGGGTAAAGGGGAAATTAATGATTCTCTGAAGAGTTCTGAAATAAGAAAAAAGGTATGGAAAAGAGAACTGAGAATATTTCCCAAGTTGATCACGAATGTAAAAAAAGAAGGAAAAAAACAGGAAAGGAAATATTTCTGTTTAGGACATGATAGGAATGCTAATAAACGTATAATGAATGAATTAGCTTTATACCAGCTACCGAATTTGGAATGTAAAAGTAATTTAATAAATAGGGGCGCGCGCCTTGAATGATAAGGCCGTCGTCTTGAATGATGAGGACCTCCGCCTTGAAGGATAAGGGCGTCGCATCCACTGTGCATGAGTGGTTTGGTTCGTGACAGCAAGCGCCCAAAAGACGGTGAGCGCCATGACAATACACTTTTGGCGCTACTCGAGTGGCTCCATAAAGACGTAGTGTTGATATCGGTCGAACTGAAAGCGAAATGAAGTATATAGCACGTCGACACCAAACGTGACCTTCGCTCGTACAACCATATGGACAGGCAGCTCTTATACATGTCGGAATAAGAGACTCATCTGCTAATCGATGTCCAGGTTTCTTTAACCCGGTAACCTTAAACCGGCCCCTCCTCATCTAAAGCCGCTCGCTTACTCATCCCTCGTCCATCTTAAACTCGAGTTCGCATCATGCTATTTGGGATCCACATCAGGCTTATCTCACCAATAACATTGAACCAGTTCAGGACCGTGCATTATACGTTTCGCTTACTCAGATTCTTCTTCTTTCACGAGCGTCTCTGGAATCGGTGCCAGTCTTACCTCAGCTTTCTGAACGTCGCAAACTTTCTAGGCTATCTCTTTATCGCAACTTTTATAACGGCCCGTGCCTCCGGGGATCATACATTTCAACTTCAGTAGCCTTTCATCGTCGTACGGTCCGTACCCTCGACGCAACACGCCCAAACGCAAGAATGGTCACGTTTCAGAATTCCCTCTTTTTACGCACTGGCTTAGATTGGAACGGTCATCCCTCAAACGTCGTCGCAACTCCTGACGCAACATAATTTAAGGAACTTTCATTAGGTATCGTATATACTAGGTTTGTGCGAAACTATTTTGTGTGTATATATTTCCAACTATTTTGATGCTTTGTCTTTGAATTGTTTTTACGCGCTATTTCTCGTTGAGTTCTTGCCATCCCCGTTTTTGTGTTTTTATCCACCCCTTGCTTAATACCCCCAAGGGAATCCTTAAGGTATTTAAATAAATGAATAAATATATAAATAAAAAATACTATTTTAAATGTAACTGGTCTCTGTGCATGCTTGATAAGCATTCCTTTTCATGAGACCCTAAACCCGACACACACACACAAAAAAAAAATCGTGTAGCAATCTGCGAAATCCCATTATACTTTTGAACGAATCTAGTTGCCTCAAATATCTCAAAGGTTTGTGGTTGTAGTTCTCAAACAAGAGTTTTCTAATTGACGATTTTTCTTGTTTATGACCTAGGAATTTAATCTTCCGAAAGATATGAGCATAAATAAAGGAGGGGTAGTTATATTTTTTACTGAGGTTCACTTTTCACATTGATTAAGTCGGTCATAAAGCTCCGTTGACCTGCTTTCGCTATACAAAACACAAACAAACAAACAAAATATTGTTTAATGCAGCTTTTAAGAATAAACAATACAAAAAAGAAACAAAAAGTACTAGCTCACGGACCGTGAAGATTGTAATCTTCCTAGGATGTTCTGCTCATGTACTCGGATCCCCAATCCGTTTTTATTGAGATCATAACGGGCAACACGGATCTTTTATGAGCGTATTACGAGGTTTCATCTGGAGAGCTTTATTCTTGCGGAGTCTCGCGGTTAATGCAAGTACCCAGTTAAAGTTGGACTAGGAATGATCAAATACTTATCGACTATACGTGATGTGAGACATTTCTGCGGGAACTCAGAGAAATGACGGTTCCCGGAGACAGCTAATAATCCCGTTTCACTGATGCTCGGTCACCTCAGGACCATTAGTAAAAGTATCACCATAACTTATGAGGTCTATTCCCCTCGTGAATATATGTTTACCTTCTCATAGGATGCACCGGCAAACAACGATATGCTACTTGATAAGAAAAAAAAAATAAAGTACAAGGCTACGCCTAGACTTTACTTTTGCGCGCCATGACATGTCTTAAGTTACAATTACGCTTAACTATAAAAAAGGCTTGTCGTATTCTGATATTTTTCCCCATGTCCTCATACGAGCGTTTGGTCTGAACTAAGCTTTTTGTTGCCTTCATGTCCTATTATATCTGCGATTAATCTTCAGATGACGTAAATATTCCAAGTGATATATTTGCTTTATTTGCTGAAAGAATGCCAAATTCACTCCCGTGGTCCAGTTAAGTGCGATTTTGATGGTACAGCATTTTCCACTATACTTTCTACGCCGTACACTGAATTCGATCCTATTATACATTATCCCCTTCTGTCGAAACCAACATGGAATTCACCTGGTCCACATCATATCATCTCTTGCTTTTGCCATGAGTTCACTTCATTAACCTGAGTATAGATCCTCACACACAACCGTGCAGATAGTAACGTTCCCACATCTGTTAATTACTTCATTCTACATGATTCACTGTAAGAAATCGAAAGCATCTACTTTTCCACAAAACATTTGGTAAACAAAATCGATGAAATTAACGGAGGGAGTTCGGCGAGTGATGAAGCTGATAATAAGTTGAGACATAAAAGGTCAATCTGCGTTTTGCAGTGAACGTGCCGTCATCAAGTGTTTTGAGGAAGATCCAATCACTGCATTCTGTGGCACAAGCTTCTAGGTCACGTTGCTGCTCTGCACTCTATTTCTGAATCTGAGAATGTTTGATGCACTTTGTTTGGAGGGTGAGATTGTCACAACGTGTTTTCTTTGTACGCTCCTGTTGGAGAGGATAAGTTTTTTTATAACGTGTTTAGCGGAGTATAAAATGTTTTGTTTAAGTTGTTTCGCTTGCATTGCCGACTCTTGTCTTGGCCCAAACAGGGCTAGCAGTATTGTCAAACAAATAATTAAAATAAAAGATAGTTGACGCTCAAGTTATTTTTGATTACTGAAATGCAACAGTTCGTATTTTAAACGCGTAACCTTCAACCTTTGCGCCATAACACCACAGGCCTCGGTGGTCTTTCAAGTATTGTTCGACATCGTAACTCTCTTACTACCTTCTAAGCTAGATACGGAGAGCGCATTGTAGGCAATATGTCAAGAAAGAAAGAGTAAAACAATTAGGGGGTACGAACACAGACATAGACCATTCTTTAAATAGCAAAGAGAGTTGAGTAAATCTCATTGCTCTTTGAAGAAATGGCGAATGTCAGTGGTCGTCCCTCTTAAATGTTGTTTTATTTCTTTCTTTGCTTACTATACCTCCTATTTGGCACATATTTTGCAATCAAACAATATATCTCGAGAAATAACAGTGAGCATGCAGGCGAGATGGTGAACTTCCAACATCTTGAAAATCCGAGATTTGGGAACAAGAAAGTGTTGGCAACACACACACACAGGTCTGTGTGTCTGTTGTCCAGGGTTTTGTTTTTAAGCCTCGGGTTGTCAGGATGTCGAAATAAATTCCTATCCTTCAAGATCTTCCAAGCAACGCACTGAAATCTATCCACAAGTATTTCAAAGAGCTTAGGTAGTAGTGCACAGTTAATATGTGACATTTGAAAACCGACGTAGATTCCGCGTCCATGTTCCACAAACCAAAAAATAATTCCAAGAACACTCTTTCTTTCAACTCTTTCGATTAAAATCTTCACCCACCAACGAAACCCTTCGCCCACAGCATGCGCCTATTGTTCCCCACAGACGACTCCTCAAAAACCGGACTCTGACCGAGATAGCGGGGCGCACGTGCGGGAGCAGGCGCTGGCCTCCGCATCGCCGCATCACCAACGTCATCTCATTCAGGCCGGCTTTACAAAGGCCGCATTCACCAAACGGCTACCGGCCCTGTTTGTACTGCCCCGCATGGTGGATGGTCGAATTAAGAGAGCATTAAATGACCTCGTGACACAATTTACGCTGTGAAAGACTCCGCCTCCGTGCCGAAGCAGCGGCTGGGGCGAGGAAATTTCAAAGAGGCCCTTCTGTGATGCCTCGTGGCTTCTTCGGATCAAGTGTTCTCAAAGGCGCCCAGAGAGGGCGTCACGGGCGTATTGACCCAGCCCGCGTCGGTGGTGCGTCTAGACTTTTTACGGCTGAATGGTTCACTGGTTGCGGTTTAAAAGGGTCTGTGACACGCTCCGCGAGCCGCAGTGCACCTTTCCTGCTCCGCGGTGCGAAATATTACTTGGGACTAGGGATGAACGCGGACTCTCGTCGAATTTCAAGTTCGACTGGTTTGCAGAATCTTCGAGCTTTTGGCTAAGTTGGAGGAAGTTCGAGGTCTGACACGTTGTCTTTTAGCGCACTTTACCTGCTCTTTCCACTTTGGTTTGTTCGCATTCTTCACCCTGTCTCGGGTGTTTAAAGATGTTGATGAACTTACACCAGCTCGCCTGCGCCATCGCTTTTTTGAACAGAGTTGCCTGACTACCACAACCGAAAATTTTAAAATTATGGCAAAAACTAATTTATAGGGAATACTTTAAGATATATGGAACATCTACTCTCGCGCAAATCACTTTGGAAAGCGAATAGTCGAACCGTTTGCGCTGTGGTATTTAGTATCACGTTTCACCATGTTGTGTGCAGCCTTGTACACGTCATACTCGAAAAAAAGTAATCGATTAAAAATACAAATGCGCTTAGTTAAAAAGTATTAAATTAAACTACTTGATTACTTCAAAAGAAAAGTAATTGGTCTTTATTTTAAGAAGTAACCGTTAATTTTCCGATTACTTCCGATTTTCAAAACGACAGATTTTTCAGTCGGTCTGAAAGCGGACTTTTCGTACAGTTCATTATTGGATTAGAACCACCTAACAATAAACTACTTATCTTCTTAATCCACCAATTTCGGTAAACCATTCTCCGGTCGGAAACTCTGTTCGAACGATTCCTTCGTAGGAAACTTGTACATACAAAGGGTGCCATTAGGAAAAAGAGAAAAAATTGTAACGGTTACAATTAATAAGATTACTTTAGCGATTACTTTCAAATAAATGTATTCAAATGAATGCAAACTTATTTCAAAAAGTAGCCGATTACAAGCAATTTGTTTGCTTGTAATGAGTACCGCACAAGTCGGGTTCAGTGACACAGCGCCGGCCTTTTTAGGTTTAAGCGTACTATCAACCTTATGATTCGCCGAGCTTCCTCACTAGATTGCCGCGAGTGGCTGTCCTAAGTGCTCTGTGTGGAAAGTGTAGGCGCTCCAGATTTGTTAGCGTGTACGCTGCATTATACTTTACGCAACACAAACACACACACACACACACGCACACGCACACACACACACACACGTAAACGTTTATTGATGGAGGTAGTTCTGTCAATGCGAAACAACACACCTAATAAAAGTGGCACCCCTCCTCCGCCGGGTGATGTCAGCACGTTTTCTATTTCCGCGTACGCTCATCAGTGTCGAACTTTGGTCGAACTGTCGTCGAACTTTGCCATTCCAAGTTAGAAAGAAAGTCGAACCTAGTCGAAGCTCTCTAGATTCGCGACATCCCCACTTGAGGCCATGCGTGTGAGGTCCTCGAGCTCCTTGCAGCAGGTCGGTCCTTTGCGACCTGCCGAAAGGATCGCGCGGGCTTGGTTCAGCCGTGCGGGTTACAAAGGGCAGCCCGTGTGCGCCCGTGAGGTCCTCGAGCTCCTTGCAGCAGGTCGGTCGTTTTCGACCTGCCGAAAGGATCGCGCGGGCTTGGTTCAGCCGTGCGGGTTACAAAGGGCAGCCTGTGTGCGCCCTGACCGTGTCGGCGAAAGCGGTTTTGACCTTCCTGGGGTGCGTGGCGGGGGGTCGCTATCGTGAGAGACACAAGTGCTCCAGGCCGGGTATTGGACCCGGTTTGGCTTGGAAAGCTCTCGCTCCACTGAGAACTGGCCGAGAATGAAGGCTTAAGCTGGGAGGAAGAGCTTCGGAAAGTAACGCAGTAGCGAATCTTACAGCCTTATCGCTGTTTACGGCGATAAAGCCGTAAGATTCGCTGCTCCGTGACCTGGAGATAGATATACATAGTTGGCTCCAGGTCACATTAGAAGAAATCTGGTGCTATGTCTCTGTTTTACTTTATGTTCCACCGCAGACGACGAATCACGCAGAATTGGCTAAGAAAAGCGCAAAATCGGGCCGCATTTACTGTGCGTGATTGGATGAGTCGGCGATAGGCAAACGCACGGCGGCAATGAGCGCCGTTAAGATTCGTCTTTGGCAATGCATGATTGGCTTCACAGAATTGTACCGTCGACCTCGCATCGGCACTGATCGCCAATAATAATTCGGACTCACCCGAGCTAAGCTAGAATTAATGCTCGTAATCTATAGATGGCTCAAAAGTCACTTCTAACCGAGAGAAATTGATCACCTTTTTTGACTGAGACCTTTAAGCAGACCGCAGACCGAAGGAACTCCAACCTGTCTTACCTATACAGAATCACAGGAAACATTATAAAACCGTTCCGTGCGGTTTATTTCTTCGAACTATTCACGTAACACGAGCGTCACTAACTTAAAGCTTTGTGCGGACCTTGAACTTTTTACATTTCCGACGTAGATTGTCTAAATTGTGTCTCTTTCATAAAATTTACTACGCTTCATCACAACGTTCATCTTTACTCGCACCACCCTCCTACATTTCTGCTCGTCTCGATAATTCTCGTAAGACTGCCCCTATTAATTGCACTTCAGTTTCATCTCCTCGCTCTTTTTTTTTTTTTTGTGCCTTTAGCCATTTCAAACCGGAACGGCCTTCGTGACGACCTATTGTTACCATCACTGACCCTGTTAAGTTTCGTCGAGCTATGTTTCATAATTTGAAACTTTGTTAACCCTTGTTCTTATTTTCATTTTTGTCTATACCAGGGTGTAGATTTTTCTTTTCGCGTTCTCCGCAACAAATCGCGTTATAATTATTAATTTGTATAAATATATCATATTTTGTGTTCATAAAAAGTTGTTCAACTTTTTAATTTCTTTATGTACATTTCTTCCCTGACATAGTGCCCATCACGGTTCTGTTAAATACTAATATATATATATATATATATATATATATAGATGAGGCAGAGTCATTTGAGAACAATGGACCGGGAAAATGTGATAAGTCCAAGATCCGTACTTTCGGAGTTGCTATGCTAGGAGTATATTGTATGTATTACGACCACTGATCTCTATGTCTATTTGCTGGATCGCGTTTGCCCGCCCCCCCCCCCCCCCCCCCCCCAAAGCGGCCACTGGCGGCCATCTTTTTGGTTGAGTTATATTACCTCTAGCCAACGTACAGCTGGTGCAGCCACTATCATCCATTCATGGCAGACAGCGTTGTGGCAAAAATAGCCGTGGGTTATATTTCGTTCTTGATTGAAATTGTTTGACGGAACATATTGTTGAAACCTGGCGTGAACGGTAGCTCGATCTTTGAGGACCCGGTGAAAGTTTCACGAAATCGCAGCACCGGGGAAAAGCAGCACAGCACGCATCGAAATTCGCATCGAAAGAAGCATCGAAAGCTGACGCCGGTACAGCGTCTGCTTTCGATGCGAGCTGCGCTGCTTTCTCCCAGTGCTGCGCTTTCGTAGAACTTTCTCCGGGTCCTCAAAGATGAGGCTACTGTTCACGCCGGGTTTCAAGAATCTGCTTCGTCGAACAACTTCAATCAAGAACGAAATATCACCCACGGTACAGTGTACTAGATCCACGGCTATTTTATGGCAGCCTGCCGCCATAGCGATGTCCGCCATATTACCCCCCTCTAATGGCTAGAGATAATATAACTCTACCAAAAATATGGCCTATCGTGGCCGCATTCCCGTCCATAGGCGGAGCTGGTCAAATGCGATCCAGCAAATAGACATAGAGATCAGTGATTACGACAGTTTCGCCGAGAGGCTCGGCTTCGTCAGGAGATGGACGAAGCCGAGCCTCTCGGCGAAATGTCGTAATACATACAATAAACTCCTAGCATAGCAACTCCGAAAGTACGGATCTTTGACTGATATATATATATATATAAAAGAAAAATGATCACGAATAAGGACAATATTCAAAATAAAGACGGGCTTTTGGGTTCGGCGCTAATGCCACGCAGATCCCTAAGGCTTTAAGCCCTACCGCAGCCGACTATCCGGTGGATTGAATCAAGCTTATAGCGCCAAAGGGTGCATCGTCAAGTTACTCATGGCCTTTGTGTCTTGTCTATCACCGACTGAAGCAATCACGCACAGTGTATGCGCCGCTCGGATTCAAACCTTTCGCGCTGAATTTTCTGGGTCATCAATACACCTTTTCCACAAGGGCGCAGCCATCTTGAATTTCGTCACTTTTGGTATGCGGTAAAACATATTCTTGATTTCTCCACGCGGCTGGAAGGTGTTTACGAACATTGCGTGGATGCGATAGATTATTGTTTTGTCTTACCTATATTTTCTCGCATATTCCGGCTTGAAATGGTTTATTATTTTTTTCGCTCCGAATACCAGATACGGAAACCACGTGGTTCAGAACGACCGGAAAAAACAAAACAAAAAAACGTCTATAGAAGGGAAGCGCGCGTTCTTGCACGTTCCACCGCTCCTCTTTCCGCGGCTCCTTCTACACCACCTGTTTCGGCTCCTCTCTTGCCTGCCCTTTCCACCTTTCTCTCGGCTCGGCGCGCTTTCTCACACCACCTTCTTTTGCTCCTCCCGTTCCTGCGTGCTTTGTCGGTAGCTCAGTCGGCAGCGCGCTCGGCTTCCAGGTCGGTGACAGCGGGGTTCAATCCCTTGCTCCGGTTGACGTCTTTTCAAGATAGTTTAGTGGTTAAGGACTGACCCACCTACAGATTTCGTGCTTACGTGGCTCCTGAGGTTATTGAACCAAACACCAGCACATGAAGAAAAAAACGTCTGTGAGTTTACTCTTTTGCAAGGCACAAAGAACGTCTTTAAAAGATTAAAACAGCGTAAACGACGAGGGGCAAGAAGCAGAAGGTCACATACACAGCGCAGCGTTGTGTAGGTGTCCTTCAGCTTCTTGTCCCTCGTCGTTTGCGCTATTTTCACCTCTTAAATATGTCACACCAACTAGCCCAAGCTTCAAACTTACCTATATTTATAAAAAAGACAATCACGACGGATAATAGAAGGTTATGCGATTAAGGATGGATGAGGAAGCTCAGAATGCGATCAGATCCGAAAAATGCGATTGCACAGAGACAATGAGTAAGTAAAACATCGGGTTTACTGTTTCTGCGCACATCGCATTTTTCAGATGAGATTGTGTTCTTAGCTTCGTCATTCGCTGGGACCCTTCTATTCTTCACTGTGGTTGGCTGTCTCCGTGTTCTGCAGGAAGATGAACTCACAAATGTTTTTGGAGGTTCCGGCGTCATCTCACAGTCTACGCCCTTCATATAAGCACGTTACGGTAGCCCCGTGGAATAACATCGTTTCGGTTTTACCATGAGGCGGCCCGGAACAGCATTTCTCCCGGCAATTAGAGGTAAAAACGACTACAAAAACGTGCCGCTGATTGAAAAAAACAAACAAAAAAAAAACGCATTCCTGCCAGTTTCTGAAGGCAATCACGTCAACGGCAGGGATGGAATGTAATTAGGTGCAAGATATTACCATATGGCGCGACAGCGTTCGATATTTTCCGTTACAATTTGGAAACAGAGGCTCGAATTCGAGTGTCATAATAAAAACGCACCTATGTTTTTGCGGTGCCTTGCTGCAGACTATGTCGAAATGTGACAGCATTGCTTCTCATTTACGAAGGCTACATACGGCTGATTAAATTGTGACGGACGCTATTGGCGACGTGAGCGATCGAAAGCGCCACTGTGGTCGGCCCACCACAATTGGCCGAATGCTCACTATGACATCAGCAAAGGATGTCTCATCGACGGAAATAAGAGGAATAGAAGACCTTCAATTTTGACGGTGTTGGCAGCGCTGCGTTGAGAGCGCTATGATTTCAGGCTTGGACCCTGCCATTACAAACACCATCGAACTTCTTGAACACAAGGTAATGACGTCACGAAAGGTAACCAAACGAGGGCGCCACCGAGACATCTCGTCGCTAATAGTGGGTTACTAGCCATGAAATGGCCGTACATTTACATTCAGTAGAGATGGATATACTTAGCTCGTCACCGCTCCTGTTCAACTACCTACACTTCAGTCCGCTCCGTTCGAAATTTTATTTTGTTTTCTACTCAATATATTTACTTATTGCACTTCATTTCAGCGCATGCGCATGTAATTCATGTTACAGATGACAATTCGCCGAGAGGACAAGGTTTTCATGAATTTACACAAGCGTATGGCGAAGAACTATCATCTTAAATTTCAGAAAAATCGCATATGTTTTTTTTTTTAATTGCCCATTGAAATTGCTTAACATTGTAACTTACAACGAGTTTGGAGCGTCATACAAATTTTAATCTTTGAGGTAGAGCAATCATTTATGTATCATTCGAAATAAAGTTTAAATAACGATATATGACACACATTTTAATGTTGCATCTATTCAATTTTTATAGATAACGGCTCAAAAATCTAGTGGCAAAACGTCAAAGGAGCCATGTTTGCGCATTTTTGACGCAAAATCTATGACATCTACAACGCTATACATATATCATTCGATAGTTCCTATGATGTATTATAAGTGCAAAATATTGGATATTTTTGTATTTGTATTTCGCGTAGTAAGTGTCAGCAGACATGACATAATTTTTTTTTTTTAAATCTTTAAATATTATGCTTTTCGCGAAGTACTTTTTTATTACGTTTCTGCACATGTTGAGAAAGACCATAAAAAAAAGGACGTCCGGACTCGCGTGCATGACTCTTTTTTTAGTATATGTTGGTTTCTTAGGCTTTTCCTTTGGAACCGGAAAGCGCGTGCGCGCCCGCCTTTTGAAAAGAAAAAAAAAAAGCGTCCGTCTTTGTTTGGTTTCGTAAAAAACAACAAGAAAACCGTATTCATTTTCCCGCATGTTTACATACTTCCTAATTATTCTAACAAGTTGCCAGCGCCTCGGGTATCGTCCTATTTCTTGCCCCGGGCTTTATGTGCTAACCTTCGCGTATTTATGACGCTGCGCAAATATATATATATATATATACTAGTCCGGAACATGATATTTTAATTTGACGCACCATCGTTTTAGCACCTCATCAAGTGCGTGTTTTCTTCCAGATAATCCCGGTTTCTTCGCTGTACCTAGAGAAAGGTTGTTTTTTTTTTCCGTTCCTTTCGTGGTAATTTGGCCAGGTTCCCCATTGTACGGTACCTTCCAGTGAATGATTTCCAACTAAAAATTAAGTAGAATGCCTGTACCGAGAAAGCAAACAAATATCAATAAATATTGCAGTTTCATTTTTTTTAATTTTTAGTTTTAGTATGATTAAATACCCGTATTACACGAATTCCAGGTTATTTTTAGGTTACCTCAGGATATTATGAACGAGTAAACAAATAAACAAAAATAATTGTTTCGTAATTTCCAGCAGTACTGTCATGACCCTGATGGTCACTACCGTGACCATCATGGTTACGATATATATTCTTATAATGATGGAGGTCAAACCATGAAATAGACGTTGAACCACCTGTCTGAGACAGGTTGCACACTCACGCGAACATATATGGTGTAAATAGTAACATAATACCGAAGGATATGCTTGGGTGGAGACTATTAGAGAGACCTTATAAGTTATAAGTAATGCTCTAATTAAAAATTTTATATTTAAAGCTGTATACTTCTGCTTAGAAAGCGGTGCTAAACGAAGTGACGTAATGGGAGGGAAACACGGAAGGGCGACTGTACACCTCCAGTTTACAAAAAAGATACCTAAAATAACTTGTTATGCGTGCACAGATTTGATTTGGTAGAAATGCTTGCTCATACTTCAATGCCTTGACAGAAAGTTTAGAATATTCCCGCATGTCTAAGAATATTCCAATATATACCTATTAAATTGTAAATATCAGTTGTTGTTGTTATTTTTTGTGGGGGGGGGGGGAGGATTTATTTTAGATGTGATCTTTTTTTTTTATTAGAGATATAAGACAACCTTGCCTATAGGTGTCTTCTACGCAGAAAACGAGGTACTAAATGCCAAGTTTTGAACGCACGAAACTTAGACTGGCAATGTGGGTCATACCATGACGACAACTATAGTCACTCGGTGCTTAAAGGGCAACTCCGGTCAATATTTTCGAATTCGGGATTCGACCGTTTTCAGCTCAGTCAGTGTCCCTGAATTACAAGGTATCATTTTTTTTTTTGTCTCGATATTGTCTACAGGTTTATAAATATCGCGGCTCAAAATTTCACCAAAGGCGTCATGCCGCGGAATTACGCATCCGGTGGACGACGTGTCTGGAGGAGCTTTGCAGAGAGACGTTTGTGGCTTGTGTGCTATCCGCATCTACGGGAGACAGCGGTTCCTTATCTGTTCGGCTGGCTGCAAACGGCGTTGTCATTGCAAGTGCCTCAACGTTGGCCATGAAGAATACAACATCTACATGGAAAGCGGCAAGAGCACTTTAAAGTGCTCTGGTTGTACCAGAAGATGCAGCAGGTCACCGAGCAAGAACAGCACGAATGCTCTTTCCGGCGAGTCGGTTCCTGCGTCTGAACTGTTGGACCAGCCAGCGGACTTGCTGGATTGAAACTTCGTTCCTCCCGGTCTCCTCGCATCCTCGGAAGCCTGTCGAACAAGCCTGACGTGTTAACGGCTGAGGTCAAGCGCCTCAACTTTGAGGCACTTGCTCCGAGATTCAACAATTACGTAAGAACGCCATGGAAAAGGTGCGGTTGTCGTCACCTCCACCGACCCCTTATGCTTCCATCGTCTCCCAGTCGTCTGTCGCATCGACGACACCTCAATTTACTGTGTCTGTTCCATCTTCACGTAACGTACCTCCTGACGCGGTGGGTCGTCCGACGCCTGGCAGCGTGAACCAAGAATTGCGGTCTGCGAATGCTGGTCTCTCGAACACCGAGAACGCCGAGGACGACGGTTTCACACTGGTGGGACGCCGACGACGAACCAACCCGTCACTTGGAACCGCCAAACCGAACAAGGTGACTGCTGTTCCTCGGACTGCACGCCGTTTCGCGCTGTTTGTCTCTAGGCTCCATCTTGCAACGAGTGTGTCTGGCGTTCTCGCACTAATCGAGCCCACCTTGGAAGGAAAGTCGGTCGTTTGTTCGAAAATGATGACGAAATTTGAAACGTACTCTTCATTTCATTTATCAGGCGATGAGTCAGTATTCGGCGCAATCAACAATCCTCAAGTTTGGCCGGAGGGCAGCATCTTTCACCAGTTTTTTGGACGGCTTGACCTCTCTCGTATTCACTCTGTTAACGCAGTAGACAATGAAAAAGTCGAGCATAGTTAAGTTTTTTTTTTTTATCAAAATGTAAGAGGCCTACGTACGAAGGCAAACGAGTTTATGTCCAATTTAATTGTTTCAAACCATGATATAATTTGTCTTTCTGAAAATTGGCTCTGTAACGGAATAACTGATGCAAATTATCTTCATCCACAATACAATATATATCGTCGAAATAGAGATTATTCTTACACAGGTTAGAAGCTAGGCGGGGGTGTCATAATCACCGTTAAGCCTCCCTATTATTGTCTTCCTCTTTCAAATCAGACAGAATTTATTCATTGAGCATTGTGACGCAATCAGTAAGCAAACTAATTTTGAGAAGTGCCGTGGTTAAATGTAAAGCAATTTTAATCTACCTAGTGTGGACTGGTCAATGAAATCTGTGGACAGTAACACTATAAAGTATATCAAGGCATATTTTTCGTTATCTTTTATAAACTTTTGCGGTCTTGAACAGCGCTATACAAATAGGAACAAGGTTGGAAATGTTCTAGATCTTGCTCTTTCTAATATGCCAATCTTAAGTTTAAATCAGGCCCCAATTTTCTCGGTAGAGATTGTTTTTTTTTCGTCTACCATTTATTGTCGAGTTTTCTCTCCCGTACAAGCCGCGTCGTGTATCGTGTAAATTATAAAATTGCTGCTTTTCTAGAGGCGATTATTTGCGTCGCTATACACATATGGAAGATTTTGACTGGGATAGTGTTCTTTCTATGTCTAATGTTTATCATGCTACTGAGATGCTTACGTCAGTTGTAAAAAAGTGCTATTGACAGATATATTCCTAAATTCTGCAATAAGCCGTCGATATTTCCTACTTAGTTTTCGAAGGAGTTACGAGTCAGCCTACGGAAGAAACAATTGCGGTGGCTTAGCTCGGCTATGCCAGGATATACGTAGCGTCAGCTTAGGTTCAGCTGGTTATTCTTAGCTTTCCTGGTTGTCTAGGATTAGCTTGATTATCAGACTGACTGCTGCTTCAATGACACACACACGGTATACGCATTATGTGACTACTTCGGGATCCGATGAGTTAAGCTTCTCCGCTCTTCTGCGCCGCTAAGCAGCAATTTCGCTCTCCTTCTCCATGGCTATACCACATTGGCAAACGCCCCGCTATATGTATACCCCCACTGATACCTCTGCGCATGCGCACAAAATGAGAGGCGATATCAAGCGGCACCGGTGCAGCGTCAGACTTGGCTACTGCGTAACGAAGGCGCACAGTTGGGCACGCGGCGGCACCAGTGCGTCTGCCGCGGCTATGACGTCACTCCTCTGAAATGCGCAGATCGCCGAGGCGCGCGCGGCGGTGGCGGAGCGCGCGGCGGCGGCGGCTCCGGCACGCCAGCTGTGCAGCCGCCTCGGTGGCTCCGAGGCCAGAGCGCTGTCCTACGGATCCTCATGTGGCGGGTTCGAATCCCGGCCGAGGTGCCCGCAATCTGACGAAGGCTGATAGCGGAGGAGGCGCCGTGTAACCGAGCTTTCGGTTGCACATCAAAAGATCCCCAGGTGGTCCAAATTAATCTTCAGTCCTCCGCTGGGGCGTGCCAGATGCCCGTCGTTGGTTTGGCACGTAAAACCTCCAAATTTGACTTTTTTGCGCCAGCTGTGCGCCGTGTGACGTCACTGCTCCTCGCGCATGCGCAGCACGGCTCTTTAGGAGCCACGCGAAACTGCTTAACCTCGGCCAGTGTAGCTCACGCTACAAAACATTTTGGAAATTTCTGAAACAGCACACGCGTGAGACCGGTCGTAGCATCTGTTTGCGCGTTTGTGCTCCTTTATCAGTTTTCACCTGCTGATGTTGCAGATATTATCGCTGAATATTTTAGTAAATGTTTTACTGTCTGACAGCAATCTTTTCAATGTGGCGACGAACTGACTTACTCTCATGACTATTTATGTTCTGTGAGTGTCGATTCCGGTGGAATCGCTGAAGCGATAAAGCTGAAACCTAAGTTTTCGAGTGGTGCCGATAACATACCCAGTTTTATTATCAAAGGTTGCTGTGAACTGTTCATTCCGATTCTGCAACATATATCTAATCTTTCACTCAATTCTAGCACCTTTCCGTCACTTGGGAAGAAATCGGTGGTTGTTACAATTTTGAAGAGCGGTGATGCATCTCTTGTTTCAAATTATTGCCCAATGTCTCTGCTTTGTGGTTTTTCAAAGGTTTTCGAGCTTGTCATTTGTACGTGAATGCTTTTTTATACCCGGAAAAAAATAACCCCTTTACAGCATGGTTTCATGAATGGTCGGTCCGTCGAGACTAAGTTCTTTTAGTTTTTAGAATTTTTGTGCCAATTGTTATAAATTTGGAGTTCATTGTTATGATCTAGACCAGTTGATTCAATATACTTCGATAAGACTAAAGCGTTTGACAAAGTCGGTCATCCGTTACTATTGCGTAACCAGTTTTCGTGTGGAATGTGTTATGAGCTGTGTGAATGGTTTGACAGCTATCTGTCGTTGCGCTCTAACACTGTTCGCGTTGACGACAGTTCCTTCGAACTCTTTTTTACAACTTCCAGTTTTCCTCAGGGATCAGTTCTGGGCCCTTTGTTGTTCCTGATTTTTATAAATGATATTGCGTCTTGCGTAGATACTTCTGAGCTATTACTTTTCGCTGATGATATCAAGTTGTTCAAAAGCATTCATACACTTCAAGATTGCGATATCTTACAAAATAACCTGCCAAAAAAGTTCTTCGAAGGTGTAAAAAATTCAATTGCAGCTCAACCCCGCAAAAACAAAAGTGTTTTTCTTGTGCCGACGGCATGATGTTATTGACTTTACTTATTATCTTCAAGGGATCGCCAATACAGCGTGTGTGTTGACTGGGCTTTAACTTTAAAAAATCACGTGTCTTTACTCGTCGGAAATGCTTATAAAGTACTAGGAATAATATCTCGCTTCACGCGTAATTTAAAACAACCCCTTTCACTGATCCATCCTTTTAATTCCCTAGTGAGGTCACGACTCAAGTTTGCTTCTGTAATATAGAACTCGATATCTAAGACACAGGCTATAACAATCGAAAATGTTCAGAAAAAGGTTATCCGAATTGATTTATGACAGGATACTTCGAGAGGCTCTTTTATTATAATTCTGAACGTATGCTCCAAATGTTTCCACTTTCACTTCTGTCTACCAGAAGATCTGTTCGAGATTTTGCTTTTCTGCACAAGGTTGCTAATGGTGAATTTGATTCTTCGCAACTTCTTGAAAAGGTGAACTTTCATTTTCCTTACGTCTAACAAGACATTTTGTATGCTTCTATGTTCGATCAATGTGGAATACCTCACCTCTCTCTCGGATTCAGTCATTATATAGCGCCATCGCTCCACCCCACCTTGATATATCTCCATCTGTTACAATGTACCGTCGCCATTTGGATACTCTTACATTTGTCTCTTAACTTTATGTGTGCTTAGATCTTTTTTTTTGGTTGCTGTTTTTTTTTTTTTTTTGTTACAATGTTACAAGAAGACCGATGTGGTTTTTTGGGGCATTCAAAATAAAGATTATTCTTATTTTTATTATTAAGTTTGGTTTCGGCCCTCTACAGCAAAACCGAAACTATCTGCTAGAGAGGGATGGCAACACTGATTTCAGCTGTACGGCCGTGACGTGACGTCACAGGGGTGCTGCGGTACGCGTCGCCCAGTGTTGTTTGGACTCAAAGCTAACCCGCTTGTCACCCGCTAAAGAGCAGCCAGTCGCATCTTTAAAATCTTTTTTTTTCTTCCCCCCCCCCCCCCCCCCCGAAACAAAATCCTGGCTACGTGCCTGCCAATGACTATAACATCACTTGTCAGACTATAAAAACAGACAAAAACAGAAAACAATCCGTGTCTTATAATGTTTGTGATTCAAACCGTAAATATGCAGCGGGCAAGACAGCTCTAAAGCAACATTAACGTGCACATTACCCGAGCTAAGTTTCGTGCAAGAGGTTAATGGTTCATTCCTGTAACATGTTCACTTGGGTGCGATCGTAATAATGTCGCAGGCTCGCTGAATAATTTATTAAGATATTATATTATCGAAGAACAGTGCTCTCCGCTTCTTGAATATAACCGTTTAGAACAAAATGTCCAAACTTCACCAGCTGAGAAAGGCAGCACGACACAACCTCTGTTTTCTTTCGCTAAAAAAAGGTTTCGTAAACGCTTTTTTTTTTAAAATATAGACTTAATGTAAAAATAAAAACAGGAAGTATCATAGTTCTCCGCTTGAGTTGTATATAGTCGCAGGGCGACTCATACCACAATGCCCCCCATCGATATCGCTAGAAATGGAGCAGGTAATATAGACCAGTCTAAGCTATTTAGAATAGAAGAGACCCCAAAGCTCTTACGGATTATGAGCGCGCAAAGCCTCGTTAACACCGCTCATATAACATACAAACGACAGTCTACAGACATTGCTGAGGTGTGCTTATGTCCGTTCATAATTCTGCCATCCTGTCTGCAGCAAATATCGAGTCTTTTGTGTAACGTGTAAACGGTGTGACTCCGCTCTTATGGTTCGTCTGAACTTACGAAGAACCGTAGCGCATAAATAGACTAACTACAAATGGCGCGGCCGAGGCAACGTCAAATACAAGGAGCTTGGGTGTATTGTCTTCACGGTCAGTTCAATGTTGACGTAAGGCGAAGAACATAAATATTCCGTTTCACGCTACATGACCAAACGCGGAAATGAACTGTCAGACATTTGAGTCGCGTTGGTCCGAGGATTAGGCGCGTTTACGTGGATGCCAGACGCGCTCGTGGTTTGCGCCTGCTGTCTCCGTTTTTCGTGTGTCGGTCGCTTGGGAGCGAATAATGGAAGTGGTGACCGGAACAGAGAACCCTTCCGCTTTCGCCCTCCGACAAAGTTTGGTCAAAATGACTTCCGGAAAACTCCCGATGACTCGTAGAGAGGACGCGGGCGCTGGTAACGACGTGTCTACGCAGAATCGCCGACTGAGCTCAGTTCATAAACCTCCAAATGACAAAATATTTCCCTCCAAGTGAGATATATCGCGTAAAGTAATGAAAAAAACAACAACACGAGAATACAAAGAAAAACAAAATGTTAATGCGAAGCAGCGTCAACGTCAAAGCAAAATATTTCACACAAAAACTAGTTGAGCAAAAAAAAAAAAACGCTCTACACTTCCGAACGTTAGTAAACAAATAAATATAAAAATGTGGAAAAAACGCTGAGAAAAATGTGACCATAAACAGAATAAGGGAAACGGAACAAACATTTCTAAAACGCACAAACAAAATCAACCCCCCCCCCCCCCCTGCATAAACACACACCCACACACAAAGCGACGCAGACATCAAAGCGCGCGGGGCGTGCACAGAATAAACCCACAATGGGCGATGACAAAAAAGATAAAAAAAGAAGAAAACAGCTGGGGCAAGGGAAGCGATGCTTCACTCTTATTTCTTTTTTTTCCATTTTCCGGAAGTCAATTGTGTCGAGAATCCGGAGCCGGCGAGATTGCAGATGCACAAAACAAAAACAAAAAAAAAAGGGGGCGGGTCTTTGACAGCAGGTGCATAGCAGCCTTCTAGCCCGCTGTTGCCTCTCCATCCTATTGAATCAAAAATGAATAAACAAAGATGCCAGTGATATTACATTCCCTCCACCCCTAAGCTGACAGTGCGGTGGTAGGTACGTGCTCGTTCCACCAATCATATTGCGAACTGGCCGTGGTTCAATTTCAACCAGTTTGACCTTTCCAAACTTCATTTCCAATAAGTTCTACAAAAGTTCGACTCAAGTTCAATCTTCGTGCGAATGCGCGAAAATTGACAACGAGCTGACACCGTTTCTGACGGAAAAAAGGTGGAATATTTACCGGGTAGAATGCTGTATCGTTTCCTCGTTATTAAACTAACTAAAGCATTAAAAGTATACTCCGCGACACTCTTAGCGCGAACGAGCCATTGCCGTTTTTCTCTGTTTTTTCCCTCAGTATAACCGGGCTGTCATCATAACGAGTGCCTGCAAGTGCTCAGTTGGACTACTAAACTTAAAGTCAAAGTCGCACTGATCGTGCTGCATACAGAAAACAATGTGTTCGCTGGAGACGCAATATGACAGAATAAGGCCCCTTTCGCAATTTCGAAATGACGCGTAAATTATGCGCGGCCGCCATCAGTTGGTCATGCCCTGTGAGCACGCATTGGTCACAAACGCTTCGTCAGCATTCGGACCGTACTCGGATCGAAACGCATTCCACACGAGTGCTGCGTCAGTGTTCGGCGCAAACTCGGAACCAATCACGGCGCTTCACGCCGGAAGCGATGAGACCAACTATAATGGCGGCTGCGCATAATCTACGCCTCATTTCACAATTTCAAAAAAGGGTCTATTATCGGCGGACACGACGCAAGCATGATCGCAGCATCTTTGCTTCATAATGTGCATACATCGAACATGCCTGCAAACAGTGTTTTTGTTATTTTTTTCAATGGCAGACGATTGTTATACATGAAAGAAACACGCCCCAGACAGTTTCTGCAGACGGTCTCTCGTATGGCGTATAAGCAGCACGATCCCGGTTTTAAACATTGAGATGGTCATAGGCCTATCTTCGCCACGTGATCGCGCTTGACGCCCACACCCACGCGCCGGGAGCGGGGATCAGCCGATGAAAGCGAGGCGGTTGATTTGTCCGGCGAGCGTGTACCTCCCGCCGCACTCTCAGTTCAGGCGTGAATGGAGTAGAGTGCGGGGCCGAAAACGGCCTCTCCTATCGGTCACGCGAGGCACAAATACGCGAGAAAAATACGGCGTCCACGGCGCGTTGTATATGTGGAGTCCTCGCTCCCGATATGACATCCGACTAATACAATTGGCCCGCCGTGGGGCCGCTCGTGAGTTCTATCAATGGCGACGTGCGCATCTCCGTGAATGCTGGGCGTTGCCGGGGACGAGCCTTTGCAACCTGTGCTACTCTGCGGTCGTTCCTCTATTTTGTTCGCGGTATTGGTGGCTCGCACTGACGTCGCGTCAGCGGCCATTGGGGTGGCATCGCCGCTGAGCACGTAGGAATATCTTCTGCAGCGTACATTTCGAACGAACCAATTTGTTTTCGTCGGCAAGTAGCCATGGCCGCCAGCATGATGCGACGACGTCACCTGCAAGTCATCGTATAAGCCGCTTATAATCAGCATCGAATCTGGTTCTATACTTGGCTCGCATGTTACGCAATCGCAACGTGCTGGTGGCCATTTTGGTTGATTTCGACTTTTTCTTGCGAGAAACACAAATTTGGCTGTCCGAAATGTGGGCGGCGAAAAAATGTTCACCGGAGAAAAGCTCAACGGAGCTAAGCTCACCGGAATAAAAACAAACCACAAAATCTTTCGATGCGAGAAAAGCTCAACGGCCATTTAAAGGATGACGAGAAAAGCTCACCTACATATCAATAATCCGAGCCTTCACTAAACTAAAGCATATTTGAATGATATATACATATGTTTGGTTCTTGTTCTTGCACTTCACCAGGCGATACTTTCCTTTTTTTACAGCGTCTTTGGTTGCACGACAAAAATATAATGAAGAATTTCTACAGAACGATAATTAAACAATAGGCGGGGAAAATATGGCCAGTGTAGTCAGCTTGAGTAGTTTTCTATAGATAATTATATATTTAACTACCGTTTCACGTAGTTGCCGGAACATCATTGCCAAATATTCACGTTTCAACATTTATTTAGGAAAGTACGCATTCATTTCCAAGCCCTTCTAATCGGCAAATAAAAAGAGCTAACATTTGATCTAATCCCTCTACACCAGAATGAAATATGGCAGCAGTCACGCGAAAATGGCCAACTTGAATCGGAACGATGGCTGCATCTTGCACCCTGCATTGAAAATTTGAAATCCACACCGCCTGCGTGGGGCGCGCCTCCATCTTTTACTGCACTACTGCTCTAAATTGTCGAATCCAATCCTCGAAAATGGGAACAAATTGTTCACTTCATCAGATAGACATTGAATTTATGACGACCACCTTGAATAAAGATTGAAGTTAAGGTGAGCTTTTCTCCGTGTCTGTCAAAAGAAGTGAGCTTGTCACCGCGCCAACGCAAAAGTGGGTGAGCTGCGGCAAGGCCATAACAATGACCGCCCGCTTACATCACGTTATGCAAGCCATGTATGCGCGGACACCAATGAAGCTCTCAGGTCAGCGTTTCTGCGTGTCCAGCGCTCGAATATGAATCCTGTTGATATGTGTATTTCTATAATTTCCTTTATAACGTTTAAAGCATTAGAAAGTTAAGCGTAAAAAGAAGTTCCGATGAGGGTTCAAATGACACGCTCAATATTACTTTGCGAGTTGTCGCGTTGCCCTTACCACAACCTCGCACCCTCACACGTCGCCTAAAACATTATGCCGAAAAAACGGAACTCGTCGGAAGTCAAAACACAAGACCAGTTCTTATAACTTAGCAATATATGTTGCGATAGAATAAAAAGAATTACAGTGACAACAAAATAAACGTAGCAATTCAGACTATAAGGGACGATTCACACACTTGCGTTGAGTACGTGGGACCGAGGGCGAGGGTTGCTATGGCAACATCTGTGTCGGCTCCAACAAAACCGGGAAAAAAGCGGGTTTGCTGGAGCCGACGGAGCTGTTGCCAGGACAGACCATGCTTTCATTAGCGGAACCTATAAAGGCAGGCCACGATCAGTGAACTCGCGCTATAGTCCAATTAGTAGTATTTTGGTTTCGTAAATGTTAGTGAATCTATACTCGTTGTTACATAAAAAAAAAAAAACGGACGTTTTGCGCGTGTTATTTATGCGCTGTGCGAAGTTGTTCTTACAAGATCCGGTTGTCGAAGGAAAAAGCGATGATATTCACTTTTGACACGTGCACGTGTTGACGAAATAACCTGGAGCTAATCTAAGATGCCCCTACATATACTGTAAAAGACTTATTTTTCACGAGGACCTAATATTCGCGAATAGTCGCGAATCGCCTACCATTCGCGAAAAATAGAACCCGCGAACAATTCCAGTAAAATGTAAACACATTAGAATCTATATTAAGATCCCACCGCGTCGCAAAAATTAGAACCCGCGAGTTGTTCAAAAATTTCAGCTTTGACCTAAATCGCGAAATATTGAGCCCGCGAAAAATCAGTCGTTTACAGTAGTTGTTTGAACACAGGAAAGGGGAAATTAGTAGCGTTCCCCAATAAACGGGACATTTTTTTACTGCGGTTCTTAAAGGGGTTGTCCGGTCTAATTTTGTATTCTAGAAAACAATAGAATACCATTGTTATTGCTTCGAGACGCATCGTACGCGAAAACCGTCATTAGATTTATTTGTTTTGTTCCAACATGAACGCCAGAAAACCGTCAAGTTGTGCGGACCACCTGCGGACTACGTTCAGTGCGTCTTCAAGTTCAAACGGGCGCCTGATCGTTCGAACTGTCGTCTGCTCTCTCAAACGTTTTGTCGTCTGCTCTCTTAGACGACGCCGGCCCGTAGACCAAATGTTTGCCCGGTACTGGCGATAAGAAGTAAGTGCAGGCCTCAAAATACTTAAGTTTGAAGGTTGGTAAGCAGGCTTGATGTAAACAGTAGATACAAGGAGATGTTGATCATTGTTACCAGTGAACATCACCGACTTATTATGCCTAATTCACTTGGTCTGATTCTGCTTGCGATTTTCAGTAACGACGTCGACCATCTCAGCTAAGGTTCACGCTTTTGCAGCCCGAGCGGCGTCGCGACTGAACATTGCGAGCGCAATCTCATCATGCGAATCAGGCTTTAGCGTACATACGGCGGCGTCCATGCGGAATGAATCGCCACATGTCACATTATTCACGCCAAGTTTTGCGGTGTAACGAGCCTCGGTAATTTCGCTGACGCCGCTCAAGTAGTCAGACATCGCCAGGAAGACGTAGAATCAACAATTCGAACGTGAAAAAGGGCAGGGGGGACTCACACCGACGCAGACAACATCGCATTTCAATGGTTTGTTTATGGGCGACGGCGAGCTTCTTGCCCACACCCCCATCGCGCATGCGCGGCGCCGGTGGCGTCCGCTAGGGGCGCTCCGGTTTGTTTGTAAACATGAGTTGGTGTATAGGGTTGCCAACTGGCATAGCACGTGGTGACGTCACACGACCACCCTCCACGAGATTTCGCGGGTGACTTCACTTCCGTGTCGTCATTTTTTTTTTGTTATGTCGGCATTTTTCTACCCTCACAGGCCTATGCCTATGCATGTTTTCAAACATCGGTAAAACTGGAGTATAAAATACTATTAAAGAGATATAAACTGCGAATATGCTTTTTTATATAGTATATAAACCGCATTTTATTAAGGTTTTGCAAGTGCACTTCATGATCCCCGCGATATGATGCTTTTTTCAGGCTCGGAGTCGGCGCGGACAGCGAGCCATGCGTACGATGCATGGCTACCTGCTGAGTCTGGTCATCGCCCTGGTGTATGCCTTTTGCACGGTCCGTGCGCAGAGGTTCCGCTCACCCTGGCTACATGGTGGGTCGTCACGCCAAGCTTTATGCACACGCAACACTACACCGCATTGTTTGAACCTCCATCATGCTTTAAAACGTTCGCGCGGATTCAAGCACAAAGATTTTGGTTGGAATGACAAAAAAAAATACTAGGATACATATAAAAGTGTAAAGCTCCTATTCGCGACTCCAGCGAACTATAGGGGGCGCGCTGGTCAGGCAAAGTGACGGACGAAAGGAGGTCCTTTTGGTCGTTCAGCACACGGGCCACCATAAATTTCTTGCACTTCAGCGTCAAATTGTGTTACATAAAAGCAAAACGATTTTTCGACGGTAGAAACCTTCTTCTAGTCAGTGCGTAGGAATGACACGGCCGAAACATAAAAATAATTACAGAAAACGATGTTTGTTTTTATGCTGCGTATACGAGAACCAAGCAGCGATAGCAGACGACAGAGTTAAAACGACCTCCTCTCTTTAGCTTCTCGGCGTTGCCGCTACGCGGCGTCGATTTCGCTGAAATCGGCAATATTAGAAACCTTTCACAGCAATGGTTAAACTGCGATGACGTAACGAAAACGGTTAATGACACACTTTGAGAATATAACAAACTATAATAACCACACTCTAAAACAACAAAAAAAAAAAACATCCAAGTTTAATTTTCTGCAGAACTTGGAGGCAGCCAACCACGGCGAACAGCACGAAGCTCGGAATGCATTTAAGAAATACGATGTGCACATGGACAAGAAACCTTACGTTTCACATGCTCATTATCCATAATCACATCGCATTTTTCAGGCCTGACTATATTCTGAGCATAGTCATGTATTGGAATTCTTACTATTGTTGGCAGTGATTGGATGTCGTTTCCGTGTTCCGCAGAAGTAACTCGCGGACATTTATTTAGGGTGCAGTTACTAAGCGTTAAATATAACTAAATATTTATCGTGAACAATCACTCGTTACATTTAAAATGAGTTAGCCGATCGCCATGCCAAACGCAATATTAATTCTGGTTTTGTAAAACAGATCTCAGTACATGTATTTCGAAATTTGCCGTGCAAGTTCTTCCCAGTTCATTTTAACCAATCAAATCTACCTGCCTTTTTCTGTTCTATTTTTTAAGAACTTTATTTGATGTTTAACTTTCTCTCTACATCTCCTTCACTAACCTTCCAATCTTCAATAAGAAACACTTCGCACCCCCCCCCCCCCCCTCTCCCACAGCAGAATTGTTCCATCATCGTTCCTTTCAGCTCGTGTGGATAACCAGAACAAAGTGGGGGTTCCATCTTAACCCTATAATAAATATTTTAACTCATTACTTACAAGAATCACGAAAGAATGGAATCGGTTACCTTCATCTCTTACATCAGTTTTTGATAGTGCTGTTTTTCAGTCAATTGTTAGTAACGATGTTTTTCCGACGGTTTAACTCTTGTTTTCGTGTTGTTTCATGTTGTTTGTTTCTTTTATATTTTTCACCACTCCCCTTTTCATTGCCCCTGGGCCCTGAGGGTAAAATAAAAAAATAAATAAACAAATAATTGAGCTTGTTGCTTTAAAATAACAAAATAACCCGCAACGTACTTACGTCGCTACAAGGTGTTCAAACAAATGTGTTTGTTGCTCAACTGGAACGATTTCCTCGTCAATATCTTGGAAACGTAGGATGGTACGTTAAATAAATAAAGGAAGCCTCTACCGGAAGAAAGACATTCAATCGAAGCGTCCGAAACTTACATTGTGGTGTCGGCGGCACAGTTGCCAAGAAAAAATACACAAAAAGGTTGAAAGACAAAGTGTAATCACACTGATGGACGTTTCTACACTTTCACTGTCTTTTCTTCATTTGTTCCATATGTTACTGTTCTCGGAGTAATGCTTGTTTAGTCTACTTCGGTGATTGGATGGAAACTGAGTGCCGTTATCTACCGGAGTGGCGATTCCTAGATCCGTAACATCCGAATTGTTTCGGCTCGAAGAAAGTATCTTATGTTTATATCTAATCTTGGGTCCCCGGAATTCAGACCTAGGACACGAGCCGTAATCATCGCTGAATGTGTTCCGCTTCCGCTTAAAAAACGACAAAACAAAAAATACCACGATCGATTTTTTTTTTTTTTTTTTTTGTTACGAAGTGCCGGAAATAAACGGTTCGTATGGCACTCGGGGGATTGGGAAAATCGAACTTCATTCTCCGATGAAGCATTCAAGAATTCAGAATCCACCAAGATCGGGCACGCGGAACTTGAGTACCATTACGTGAAGGAAGTCTTTTTTCTTTCTTCCTTAATTTTGTGCGTCGTCGTAGTGCATCGTGCACGCCCCAATGAGCCCCACATGCCTGCTTAATCATGTTTCTAATGTTTACATAGGCCCTTATGACTGAATGTTTCAAACTTAGGTCGTAAAGAGAGCATACAGAGTATGTTATCGCCATAAAAATTGCGTTAAAAAATAAATACTTACCTTGATTTTTGCATAAAGTTGATAGATGAAGAATACATTGTACACGTTAGCTTCTTTGACGTTTGTGGCGCTTCCGATCTTTTAGGTGTTTATTGTCTTTGAAGATTTAGCGATTTTAGAACACTTTCATGCGTTTGCCGAGAGCAATAAGTCGTCTGCTTCTTGCTCAGGAGTTGCGGTGATGTCAGAACGCCGCCGCCAAGCTTTGATTGGCTTTGATTGAAAGGATAGTGGACAGACCTCAATGCTAGATGCCTTGAGGCCTACCCACTATTCTTTTTCAATCAGCCAATAAGAGCTCGGCGTTCTGACATTATTGCAGCCCCTGTGCAAGAAGCAGACGAACGTTTGCTCCGCATTGGTCTCTTTCAACTTTTGGGACCCTGATTTCCTTTGAGAGGTACAGATACACAACGGATTCTTCGTCCTCCTTCCTCACTAAATGTAGCTGTAAAACTGTCTCACTGCAGGCGTTTATCGTCTAAAACTGCAAGCGTTTATCGTCTAAAACCATACTGTCATTGTCTGGGGAGTGATAATGAGATGCTGGCGACTCGATTTCTTTCTTTCTTTTTTTCTTTATTTGTTTCACTGACTTTTTACGTGTAAGGGTCAGCGGCATGGCGCCTGACTAATGCACCTCTCAACGCGGAAAAGTAATGACATCCTTTGTAGAATGCCGCTTGCTATCTGGGAGTGATCCAGGCGGCACCACCCTCAACGCGCGAGTGCGAAAAAGAAGAAAACAAAGATAAACAAAGTGTGCACGGGAGAGGAGAAAAGAGGAGGAATGCCCTCTGATGTCAGAGCGCAGTGGACGCACGCCTGGAGTCCATGTCGCCGATCAAGTAACGCTGAAAGGGCAATCTCACGTCTTTCATCGTCTTTCTTGGGGTGCATTCATCGCAGTTCATCGAATTGAATGCAGAAGGCACACCGTGACAGTTCGCTTTTAGTATGTCTATCTGTCTATGTATTTGCTTGCCTTTGAGCCTCTGACTCAAGTTGAAACCTAGTATAGGAAGGGTGTCTGTTGTTTTGGAGCAGTCCAGGTGGAGCTACCGTCGACGCGCGAGTGCGAAAGGGCAAACAATAAAGATTAAAGTGTGCGCGCACCGCAGGCAGAGGAAGAAGACGTCGCTGCCTTCTTGAAGTAAATTCAGGGGACTTATGACTGACGGGTCCTTTTACGCCCCGTACGGTTTAGCAGTGCAACGAAACAACCTAAGAAACATAACGAGGAACGTAAACAGTGCTTCAAGTCTCCCACCGGTGGCAGGGGGCCTCTGTTGTGGCCACCTCGGCCCGGGGAAAGGAGGGGGGGGGGGGGGGGTTAGGGGGAGAGGACATATTTTGACGGGCAACTTGCCTTTAAACTAATAAAATGCTCATGCATCCAAACGCTGACACAGCGTTCGGCTGAAACAGTCGAACGATGCGTCAGAAACACGCCTAAAGAATTTATGTTGTACCCATGAATTTAGTTCTGAACTTCACCGCTAGGGACGTGACGGTTGGATCTACTCCCCAAAGGGGTCTCAGACCCCCGTTGAAATCTGCGGGGGGTCTGGATCCCCCGAGACCTCCCTGACTTTAAGCACTGAACGTAACTATAGTGCGCCTTTCCAGTCTTGTTTTTCATGGACTGTTACTGTCTTTGCTCACAGACGTGGATCACCTGGAGGCGGCGGCCGGTTACCGGACCGCGAGGCTGCGCTGGCGCTACCCGCACAGCCCGGAGCCGCCGGCGTTTCGCGTCCAGGTCTGCGAACTCCTGCCCTGGCTCCCCAAGTCCGGACCCCGGTGTCGGAACCGGAGGCTGTCCCTACGCACGTCCGACTCCCCGATACCGGATGCCAGCCACGAGGGCTCTTCGCCGAACCTGGACATGCTCCGGAGGTCAGTCTCCATGAGCGATGGAAGAAGTACGCTAGTGACACGCGTCTTCGACCAGCGTGTTGAACGTCCTATACCACCCGCGCATCCAAAGTGGTCCTGCAGGGATAACAAATGACGCCTCAGGAACGCGCCGTGTCATGTCGGATGTCACGATCCTGCCGGTTAGTCTCCGCGGACGCCGTGCCATGGCGGCACGGCATAGGTCTACGTCACGGCGTCCGCAGCGGTTGCTCCTGTAAACGCCGCGCGACGTTAGTTTTCGTCGTCCATGTGTTTGGGACTATAGTATTCCCGGCAAAAGGTATAAGCTGTCGTGGCGGCGTCCCACCTCCCGGCTACGGAAGCTTCCGTGGGCTGTGAAGATGGAGAGCGAACTGCAGCAGAGCGAGAGTCTGCCTCACCCACTTCTGCTGCACTGCCACCGCTAGGATCGCGACAGCTATAGGTAACAGAATAATACTTATATGCTGTCTTGTACGCGTTACTGAAAAAACTTTAACCGATTACAATTACAATTACTTTATTAAAAAAACGTAACTGATTACAGTAATCAATTACTGCATTACAAAAGTAATTAAATAATTACCAGAACGTAATTGATTACTTTTCAGCTTATTTTTTAAACTTTTTATTACGATATCAAAAATGCATACATTTGTTCGAAGTGGTTACATTTATGTTACATTTTAAGCATATGTTACATTTTACACGTACGTTCAAAGTGGTTACTAGATGAGCTTAGTGCAGATCACACGCGTCTATTTAGAGGCAAGCCCGGATCCTCAACCATTACACATGAAACGAGGCACTCTCGACAGCTCCACAGTCATAACGTCACTGAGCGCTTTGACATTCTAAACCTTCTAGTATCTTGGCATTCTTTTTTTTGTTGTTGTTCAGGGGTAAAAAAAAGTGTCAAACGTCGGTGCAACGTAGACGAGTGACGCACGAACGGACAGAGAGATTTTTTTTACGTAAAAAGAAAAACACTCAACTCATTAATTTTATCTCTTTCGGAAACATATAATTGATACTTGTAATTGATTACATAAACATAGTAATTAAATTACAGCGACCGTTATCCGCAGAAAAAAAAAAAAGTAGTTGAAGCGTTAAAAAGTAACAATAAAGTGTAATTGTTTACGAGTAATACGTTATTGTAACTCGTTACGTACAAGTCTGCTTGTATGACGTCATCAGGCGGCACGCAGAAAACAAGATAAAAAAGAAACATCCACAAGAGACGAGGGCTTACTCGCAACTGATAGATTATTGAAACTTCGTATACATCTAAAGGGTTTCACCTCCGGTTCGCTCATGCGCAGTGCAAACCCACGGCCATAACATCAGATAGGAGCTTATATCCCCTTTCCTTTATACACTTTGCCGAAGAAACCATGATAATCACTTCACTACTATCTCAAGTTCTTGTTGTTAAGAAAGAAGTAAACTCAGCTTCTAGAAACGTAAACGATGGATGCTGAGTTTACAGTTATTTCAGCAACTAGGTTTTTGCGTTTGGCTGAACGTTTTTTTACGATGAAGGAGATAAAAGGTCCTGTCAGGGATCGGGGGGACCGGTGTGTACTTCGGAAGAGCGAACCGGGGGCGGAAGTTGTTCCTGGAGTACGAAGCTTGAATTAACTATTAGTTGCGCGTAAGCCCCTGTCCGGTGCCTGTTCTCTTTTGTGTCCTTGTTTATTATTGCGTTTCCTTTTTCTTTGCGCACGATTAATTTTACGCGACCCGAGGAATTTTGTTTTATGTAGTCAACAAACTGTCTGTTGACGAACGCGCGAGCGCTTTCCCACATCAGGCTCGAAAACGTTACTTTGCGAAGGAATTTCGCGAGAAGCATGACGTAAGACGCGGCGCGTTCGTCCGTGCATTAGTTCGCTGCAGCCTCCACCAGTAGTTTTGCTATGTAAATTGGTATGCGGAGCGCATGATCGTCTGCTTCTTGCACAGGGGTTGCGATGACCATCAGAGCTACGCCGAGCTCTCATTGGCTGATTGAATAAAATAGTGGGTAGACCTCCAGGCATCGAGAATTGAGGTCTACCCACTATACTTTCAATCAAAGCCAATCAGAGCTCGGCATCGTTGTGACGTCACCGCGACTTCTACCCAAGAAGCAGACGACTTGCTCTCCGCATTGAAAGAACCTACTAGTCAGATAGAAGATCTAATTATGTAAATGCCGGAATTATACGGGCCAGTTCCGAATCTGGATACACTTTGAAGGTTGGTAATTCATATAAGCTAACTAAAAAAAAAGTCTGAGTTTACTTTTTAGTGTACACAAAGAAAACCAATCTTGGCGGACGACCTAAGGATCTCGGCAATGACGAAGCTCACAATACGAGTAGACCTGAACAATATGCGATGTGCGCAAGGATGATATATTCAATGAAACGTAGTGCTATTTTTTCCTGGGCAGATCGAATTTTTTTGTATTGTCTACTCGTTGTCTGAGTTCTGTTCTCCGCTGGGATTCTTCAGTTAGTGTTGTGCGGAACGGCACTGCATGAAGCGACCTTCCCGAAACTCATTCCTTTTGGGGAAATCAAAGGGACGCCGCCGTTTCATCCTGCATTTGTACAAAAAGCAAGAAAAAAAGAAAAACGGCAGGAGGAATAACATTTTTTAATATCTATCTGGATTCTTATCTGCATATAGATAGGCATTTAGACTTTTTTTATTATCGACTGTTTTAGCTTTCGCCTTCAAGAGATGGGAAAATATGTCTGAAAGATTTGAAGAAAAAAAAAATCTTGAACAGATGTGATTGTGTAGCGACACGACACGTAGTTCAATCTGGATATTTTCACTGGCTTGCCTTATTTTATAAACTGATTATTCTGTGCAACATTTTATCAATATACGCGATCTTAACGTTTAGGTAACGACACGTTTTTAATCTTAAATGTGTAACGGAAACGCGTTCCTTTCGAACCACTGGAACTCGTAACGGGAACTCGTTTCATGATCGAGAAGAAACGAGGAACGAGCTTTCCTTCCTGTTTTGGATTAACTGCCTTCAGTTGTCTGTCGTGATTGGTTGTCTCTGTGTTCTGCATGGTAAATAAACTCACATACTTTTTTTTTTTTAATTTCACCAAGAAGGTGGTCGAACCGATGCTATTCCTCTTAACAAAAAAGCCTGACACTGAGCTTACTTTCGTTACCTGACTGAAAGAAAATGTTTTTCATCTGTTTTGAGGTTTAGGGCTTTCATCACGAAACACGTGTCTCGTTTTCCCATTTTTTCGGCAAGTCTCGTTTTGCATATCAAGTCTGGCTGCTTGATTGTTTCCTCCAGTCATTAGCATAGTTCCGCTATGCAAATCAGCATTGAAAAAACGCACTCGGCGTGTAGCTACGCCTCTAGAGAATAGGTAAGAGCGCAGACGAGGGCTCTTCCTAGCGCGGTTGTAGCTCATTACCGAAGGAGATAAGGCAACGAAGATAAGAAGTAACGGATCTACTTTCACGGACATCTCAAGAAACAGAGGGCGTGTCTGATTATGTTCCCACCTCCTGCTTGGCGAATCGTGTTCCGGCGTTCTTATTTGGAATCGCCGCACGACTAGACGAGCGAAGTTCTGGCCTGATCTCGTACTTGTTTTTTCGAGTTGGGAGCTTCGATGTTACTTTGTCGCCGAGGGTTTCACACGGTCACGTCACCACTAACTGGTTATATGCTGTGCGTTTTAGTGGCAGGAAAACTTGCTTCGTAACCTCATGTTGGCAAAAAGATCACAGACGTGAATAGCTATCCCGAAGGTTTCTTTAGAAGTCTGAGACCCCAAACCTCCTAAACAGAATGACAAAAGGGCATTCACCAGTCCAAATAAGCTTGCATCTTTAAAATTGTGCACGAATAAAAAAATGAAAAAAAAAAAGGCCAGCGGCCTTTATCTTTATAGTTCTCTTATAATGCATGAAACGAAGTATTTATGAAGCGATCGTTTAGTTTTGTTAGCACAACATCAAACAGTCGTTTTGGAGAGTGAAGAACGTATCGTTGAATGGTTTCCCTTAAGAGTTTAGCGAAAAAAAGGGTCGTCAAAGGATTTTATTTTATTTTGTTGACAGTATGATTTGTCACCGTGTAACTCATGAGATAATTAGACGTCCCATGACGTCATGTAATGTGATCTGACGTCACGCGATGTAAAACGTGTCGCGACGCGCAGTATCATATGCGACCTTATGACGTCGCATCACGGGACCACATCGCATGACGTCAGGTCACGTGAGACGAATTTCCTCGCCGAATTTGGCCGGAGAAATTGACGCCACGGGGCACTACTTTGTTCTACGTGTCAAGTGACGTGAGGTCATGGTGTCAAGTCGCAACTTTATGTGGTCACATGATATGACGTTACGCGACGTAAATTTTCCTTCTAAATGTAGCGGGAAAAGGCGCGGATGTGCGTCCGATCCGCGGACGAACGGACGAAGAAATTTTGCCAACGCTACGACCTATTTGTACCAATCAAGCCACGTCGAAAGCACAAGTCACTCGGCCTTTTCTGTTTATGATTTGTTGAACGATAATAGAACACATACAGAAACATTACGAGCACCATTATGGGCAGTTTGATACTTTAGACCCATGTTGCGGATAAAAAAAAAAAAAACAGGACGCGGGATGGACAAAAAAACGTGCTTTTCGTGTAAGGCTCGTCAAATTATGAGGCGCTGGAGAAATTCAGCCTTCTGCGTTAAGTCCTTATTTCGAACTCTTTTTGTTCGCCTTCCGCCCATTGAAAAGCATGCGGGAAGGGCCTTAGAACGCACCTGGTATCGCTGCGCCGCAGCGTTCTTCCGCACGTCTGCTTTCCTCGCCGTCGTCGAGCACCGGCGGAGGCGGTTGATCTGACATACCGCGTTCGGCTTTGGCTAGCAGACGGCGTTCGTAAAATGGCGTCAGCTGTTGCTGGCTTCACGCGGCGGTACCGTGCGTGCTTCCATTTATTCGGCGTTCGTTGCCATGGTGACGGCGAGGAAAGCAGACGTGCGGAAGAACGCTGCGGCGCAGCGATATCAGGTGCGTTCTAAGGCCCTTCCCACATGCTTTTCAATGGGCGGAAGGCGAACAAAAAGAGTTCGAAATAAGGACTTAACGCAGAAGGCTGAATTTCTCCAGCGCCTCATAATTTGACGAGCCTTCAGGCCCGTTCACACTCTTGCGACCTCTTAAACCTGGGTTCCTTAAAACTTCTTAAACCAGAGGACACACTGGCATTGTGGCGCCATCTATGCGGTGACCCTGGAACTGCATTTCACAAGAGCGAAGGTTTTGCGGGATTTCCGAGGTCAAATGTGCGTAATACCCATAGAAAGGCTCGTTTATAACATTGACAAAAGTTTTTCGAGCCAAGAAAGAAAGGATAATGCGCGAGAGAAATAAAAAAATATGCCGGACCGCCGAGTTTACACTGCTACCCAATAGATGGCGCCAGTGTGTCCTCTGGTTTAAGGAGTTTTAAGGAACCCAGGTTTAAGAGGTCGCAAGAGTGTGAACGGGCCTTTACACGAAAAGCATGTTTTTTTGGCCATCCCGCGTCCTGTTTTTTTTATCCGCAACATGGGTCTTAAGTATCAATCTGCCAAACGAAGTATAGGAGGTTCCGTTATAAACAACAAAACATAAACATTATACGCATTAAAAAAAAATCTGAGTGATCAAAACATTTAAGATCGCAAAAACTAGAGATAATCAGGACATAACGAGCGGGTTGTTTAGGGATAATTAAACTTGAGGAAGAAAACGAGAAAGGACGGACAACCAGAAACTTCCAACTAGCAACAACATTTATTGACACCAAGACAACTCTTGGTGACAATAAATGCTGCTGCTAGTTGCAAGTTTGTGGTTGTTCGTCCTTTCTCGTTTTCTTCCTCAAGTTTAATTAGAGATAACAGACGAAGCCCAGGAGCACGGTCGCGTTTGTGTGCCTGTCTACTGCGCTTTTTTTTTTTAATTTTTGCCTTTCTTCCGTTCTGAGGATCGGCGATATTAAATGCTCCTTTTAAGGCGAAAGCCTTACTTGTCCCATTACGCGAAAAGCCGTCGGCGTTGTCCCCGAGAGATGGCCATAAAACTACGTCATCAAGCACGCGCCTCAGAAATAAAACACAAAGAAAAAGACAGCCACGCAAATGCTTCGTCACGGTAGCCGGCGGGGCCGCTCAAGGCCAAAACGGACGCTCCTCAGAAATAAAACACAAAGAAAAGCACTGCAACGAAGATGCTTTGTCACGGAAGCCGTCGTGAGGCCGGCGGGGTTAGCCGCGCCTGCGCAGTGCGGCACCGTGATGTCTCCGCCGGAGCATCGTGTGCGAATGGAAGACGTGGCGCGCTGCTTGTAAGAATGTGCTGCGTGTAGGAATGCTTTAGCATTCCTACACGTAAGCAGTCTTCAGTGACTTCGTCGAGATTTTTCTTTTCAAAATTTCTGCCACTTGGTGATCTCTCTCTCAAACTTTCCCGCAGACCCTCGAAAGGAAGTTACGAGGCCCTGATCGGTGACCTGCGGTTACTGACCAACTACAGCATCGCCGTGGAGCCGGACTTCGGAAGTGATTCGGCGGCCAACGCCATCATCTACGCGGCTAACCCTTCGCTCGAGGATGACCGCAGGTTCCAGATGGTCACCTCCGAGTACACGCTCATGACCACCAAGGGCTGTAAGTATATATATGCGGGGGTCCCTTCGGGGAATCCAACGACGTGCATCGAAGACGAAATCTTGTATCCGGGGTGGGTGCCTGCACTCTATAAAATCGCGGTAGCAGTGTTAAAAGTCGCAGACACACACTGCTTATACACATTACAAAAAGGAAACAAACAAAAAAACTTATTGTGTGTACCACGAGACTGAACAGGATGGTGTAACCTCACAATCGGCGTCACACGAGACACATTTCAACCTTCTTTCCCAACTTCCATCGTACATGGCGGCGATTGATCGACTCTCCCCGGCGGGTGCTTTGCGGGACAGACAGACTGCAAGAAATGCGAAAACAGTCGGCCAAATGACGCTCCCCGAGAGCTTAAGGAAGACGGCCAATGCCGCAACCTCATTGGTGCAAGACGCTAATGAGATGCACGCGCGACTCGCCGCACCCTGGCGTTTGCTTACAAGTTGTCGGCGACGAAAGCGAGCGAGTCACTCCCTCTAAGACACTGTGGTCTATATCCCGACCGCTGCGATGTGCATCTCGTTCACTCGTATTAATAATTGGGTTTGTGTGGATATTTATACAGCGTGTAGTTGGTCAGCCATTTCAAAGTTGCGACGAGTCACTCGCTGTAGATGATCAATTTAGTTAGTCAGTGCAGTACAGCCGCTAGCCTGGGGTCTTTAAAGGGGCACTGACACATCAAAATAATATTTTTTTTTTTATTATCCGAAACGATTGAAAACGATGCCGGGATATTACCCTCAAAATTCGTAACTTGGGAATTCAGTATTTGTGAAGCCAAAAAACAATTTCCAAATGCCGAATTTCAACTTCCCGCGCGATCCGCGCCAGTGCAGTGACGTCACGTTTTGCGGTCTCCTGCGAGTCGACTTTCTCTCGGACTTCCGCTCCACGCTACAGAGTAAAGCGCCGTTGCCACCTCGACCCGAAGCGCCGGCGGTCCGGGAAAAAAACCAATTTCTTCCCCCGACTCACCGATCATCCTCTGCTCGAGCGCCGCCAAGTTTTCCGAGGATACAAATCCAGGAAGCGACATCACACCGGACTCTGATTTTTGGTATTTCAAAAAGAGGGGCCGTAGTGCGTTCGCAATTGCGTTAAAAAACATGTTTTACGATTGCCGTTATTAAATGTTATAGAAATGTCACCTACAAAGCTTCTAAATTTCATGATTTTTGACGTCACCGATCAAAAGAAGCAAGGAGGTGAGCAGCGGGGGAGAAAAGCGCCAAAAATAAAAAGGCATGCGCGCGTGCGGCAAATTTTTTTTTTCGCGATGCGTTTTTTTTTTTTTTTTTGCGTGTCTATGACTACAACTTGCATCGTTTTAGACAATAAAAAAAAATACGGGGAAATACGTCTCGTGAGCGACCACATCACGTGACCTCAATTCACGCGATCTTAAACTTTCGCCTACGCTTTGCGAGTAAATTGATATACCTAACCACGCCATGTGGCCTCAAGTCACGTGATGTTAACTTTACCACCTAAATTTAGAAAGGGAATTGATGTTCCTAACCACGTGATGTGACCTCAGGTCACGTGATGTTTGAATACATCTATTAGGAAGTGATCGCAAGAGTAATATGATTTCTCTTGCAAGTTTCGAAATTATTTGTAACCTTTACTATTTTTCCTTTCCTTTTTAATGGCTCCTTTTATTTCGACAAGTTAATTTCCTACCAAGGAACCTTTCTAACCAAGTCTCCGACAAAAGGGTGGTTGAACAAAATCGGGGAATTAAGAAGATAAGTAGTTTCTCTTTTTAATTCGGTGATCCTAATCCAATAATGAACAATAAAATAAAACTTCTTTTACAAATTGGCGGGAAATCTCGTTTTGGAAATCTGAAGAAATCGGAAAAGTAACATTTACTTTTTCACGTATAGGTCGATTACTATTCTTCGCAAGTAATCAAGTAATCAAATCGAACACTTTCTAACGGAGAGTTTGTAGTTGTAGTCGAGATTTCTTTTTTTTTTTTTGAGTAACGTGTGCAAGATTTGTCAAGACATGTTAATTTCCCAACCTAAATTTAGCGGGGAAATTGATGTCACGTGACCACGTCATGCGACCTCAATTCACGCGATGTTTCAGTGTGTAGTAGTTTACCCTAAACGTGAAAGTACGTACTTCAAATAACAATCCACAAAACCGGCGGCCACACTAAAGAAGAAGAAGAAAAAAAGAATTTGCGCAACAGCGCTCTGTATCCCATTGCTGTCTCGAAACGTCGGTGTTGGGAAAGAAGCCGGAGACTATTTTCTCTCCTTACATATAAATGTTAATGAGGAGCGCGGTCACAAAGGGATGACGAAGTAGGACCGCGACTTTGAGGTAATTGGCTCCCTGTAGACTTAAACAGCCGCCGCGTGCTGATTCAGAGCTTAAGTACGCGCCTGAACGCGCCGACGCCCCAAGGAGCCGCGACAGATTCATTACCTTTTAGACTTAAATATTCCACGCACTATTTGCGAACAACGCAAGCTTCTCCGCAGGACACGCCTATAGACCTTTCCAGCGGCAGTCTCGAACGAAGCGAGCGGGCAAAAAATGCTGAGTCACTGAGCTGTGGACGCATGCGCAGCGTCCGATATACCGCACAGCAGATCAACAGCGCATGCTTGGAAGGCGTTCCATAGCCCAGCAGACAAAGATGGCAGCGCGCAGGAGGCGATTTCTGCAAAGGTCTATAGATCCAGCCGGCGCAACTATAGCAATAGAGAAAATGGCAAGGAGGGCCACAAAGTCTCTCTTGCAGAACATGCATATTGTCACGAATGACAAATGATGGGGCGTCGAATAACTGAAGAAGCTAAACATTTAATGGGGCGATCTTGTGCCCAAAACAAAATAGAGAAAGACTAGCGTCGCAAGCGTCGATGTCGGCGAAACAGCAAGGTTCAGCGCTGGGGCGAGACTGACTCCGGCTCGCCACGCGGAGCACCTTTTGTACCGGCGTGGGTTTCTGGAACGTTCGGCCTAGACCGTTCGGCACGTAGAACATTCTAACTTCGAATCAGCAACACGTTTCTCAAATTTACCAAAACAATACATTACAGAGTCAACAAAAATGTGTACCCGCGGCCAGGAAGCGAACCTTGACCTTTTGCGCGGAATGCAAGCGTGATAACCGTTAGGTCTCGAGCGCGATGCCTACTTGGTCAGCCGTACGCGCGGCAATATTGACACATTAATTTGGATTTTGGCAAGCGCGCTTCACTCGTACATTTAAAGTGTCCCATCAATGGTCGAAGACATCCATTTAGGGTCCTTGTCGCTGCAGCGTAGAAATATCCCACGCGAGAACGTTTCTACTTTGCTCTCTTATTCGAGTAGTATATGCCTGGTGTAGACTCTAACATATATCGAGCGTTCACTTTCGGGCAAAATACTTGCGAGAGCCTGCGCTTCGATTGCGCTTCAACAGAAATATGGATCACCAACTAGCCCAAGTGCACACCCTTCTATTTAAGACTGGTTTACACAGCACCATTTTATTACGTTATTTTACGTTACGTATAATTCACCCTAAACATTCAAGTCTCGAATTTGTCGCGTGCCATGTTTTCTCCTTGAACTGGTGCCACGCTTCATATGAAGCGCAGATAGTATCGTAACGCAACGTAACTTAAGAAAACGGGACTGTGTGAACCAGCCTTAAGTTCGAGTGCTTTGAGGGAAAGTAGAGGCACAACATTTTTTTAAAGTATATAGCTTTGATTGGTTAGACGAATACCTTGCGAGAAGGTGGGCTTACGTGTACTTTTTAGACATTCGCACAATAGTTATTTTTATCAAATAAAAAATAACAACCGAGACAAAATGGACTGCAACGTTCGACGAGTCATTCTTATTTGCCAGTATATTTGCAATCGTAAACGACGAGAGATTTACTGTCTCTGCTAATACGTTCATTTAGCTTTCGTTCGTATATTGGACAACCAAAAATAACAATAATTGACGCAACAAAGAGTCAATTGGAAAATCTGAAGTTGCGCGATTTCACAATTTGAAGAAAGGCTGAGTGTGTCTAAGAAATGTCCCATCAAAATAGTAATTTTCGTTCGAGAAAACAAATTTTGAAGTTTACGCGAGCACCTCCGAATCGCTGGCTGCCGCTTTCCTGCCAACAACCAGCAGGGGCGCTCGTGACGTCAAGACTCAAATGTCGTATCCGCGAGCTGACGACGGCAGAGCCGTATATGTAGAGAGTTTGGCCATTCGTTGGGAAGTATAGGAGACAAATCAGGAGGCGCCATTGGCCGAAAGCGGGCTGGGCGTGTTCCAGGGCGTCTTCAGAAATTCGAATGTGACCAACCAAAAGCCGGGAATAATACCCTGGCGGTGGTCGCGAGAAACAAACCTGATAACTGCATTGGAGTAACTCTCAATGACTGAATATATGGTACACGTGATGTTTCAATCACGCTCATCCAAAATGATGGTGGAAGAGTGCGACTAGCGGAACGATCGAGATAATCTGTACGCCAAGCGCCGAGTGCCGGGAATCTGCCGTCCGAGCGGTCACACTCTGTCCGAGCAAAACAGAGTCGAGCGGCGCATTCGTTTCTTACATCTTTCTGCATGATCATGATGAAAACAACACGTGTACTCTATTTTCAACCACGAAAAGTTACTACACATCACTCTTACGCGCTTATTAAAACCATTTACGAACATAGACCTTTGATCAGAACTGTTTCTCGCTACCACCGCTAGGGGATTCTTTTCGGCTTCTGGTTGGTCAAGAGAGCATGCCAAGCCCTCTTTCCGAGTCTGCCGCACGCCCTGGCTCTGCCCGCGCCTCCCATTGACCAAATTCTCTACATATACGGCTCTGGACGACGGTCCCTCCTCCACGGCGTTGTGCGTTGTTGTGATTGTGAGGGTCTGTGGTCTTGCGGATTCTGTCTGCTTTAGGCTATTTGCAGCACGCAGTTGGGGGGTGGAGGGAATTTGTAATGTGCTTGAGGCGTAATAACAACACGAAGGAATGCAGCAGCGTGACAACTCGTCGGTTTTCGACCAAGAATTCTTTGCGACGGTAGTTGGCCCGAGCAATCCGACGCGAACGCTAGCTCCTGGCGTTCGCGACGTGCTAGAAAACAGTTCCCACCGTGCTTGCAAACGAAACCTTCCATATGCTATCCTAGCGGCAACTGCGTTCATATGACGGTGGATCGCGACCGCCACGGGTATCCCATCGGATTCGGTGCAAGTGGATCGCATACGAATCGTCAATTGTCCGAAATCTCGCACTTTAAACTCTTATGGCTGACCATTGCTTAACTCAGACAGGCTTGATGAATCGTATAGTCCATTATCTCCCACGTACGATCGCGGCAGCCCTTATCTTTAGTGCTTTCGACGCTGGGCGAAACATGCTCAAGCTGCCGATGCGCTGATGTTTATACATCTGACGTCACAACAAGATGGCGGACCGGTAAACTCGCAGGTTAGTTTCGGTTTCGGCTTTATCGTATTTCTGCGATTAAAATTATTTAAAAAGCTTTTGGGGAAATTTATTTGTTCCTCTAGGCTCAGTTTCTTGCGCTCTTTCAGGAAATATGCTTAGTTAAAAACGTTCATTCACGAATCCCGAGCACCTTAGCATCACTCCTCAGCCAATGGGCGCGTTCAGTAGCGCCTCCCTTGCCCCCGAACGGAGTGACTCGAGTCAGAGCTCTTTGGAGTTTCTCGCCGGAAATCGTCACCAGCCAGGAAATGAGGTCATCTTTAGCTCCTTTGACTCTACGTGCACCGTCTCCGGACTCGGTGCTTCGGAGCTTGACTCCGAAGTCCCGGAGTTACATGCACCGGAAGTGAGTTTTGGCCGTCCAGTGGAAGGAGTCAGTGACCCCTTGACTCCGGGGCCGCTACTGAACGCGCCCAATGGGATTGCGGCATCATCCGATAAGAACCCCTGAGAACGAATCACGGCGTAAGAATAGGGTAACGAATTAGGCCACGCCTTGCTGTTCTCAAGCTGTTAGTGCCCATGCGCCGAGAAACTGAGGGAGAGAAGGAGACGAGAACGCGCGGGGACTTCAGAACGCCCAGCTCCGTTTGGTATGATTAGTGAGTAGACCTAAAGCTAAAGCTGCCCTTGTCTCCAGTGCACTCTTTGAATGCGTTAGAGCGCAGAACGCCGGCGTCCGGCGTTTGGCTCTCGCGTTCGAACGGGTTCAACGAGTGCGGTTGAGACAAACGCAGCTAGCTTTAGGAGTATACCCAGTAACATAGCCTCCTATGTAGAGACAAAGCCTGGCAAATCGCCACGAGAAGCGGCCACCGAAATGGAAAAGGTGGAGCGGCAGACAACGGATGAGAGAAGAGCCAGGTGACCGTCGCCCCGCTGCGGCGAGACGCCGAAACACACTTCTCCCGATCGAATAAGTGTATTTCGGGTCCTCGCCGCTGCAAAAGCTGTGCGCTGACGTCCAGGTTCCCCGAGAAATGGCTCTTTGATGCTCTGTGCTACCAGATCCTCGCGCTCCAAATTTGCGACCGGGCACTCTATAACTCCGTCGTCGAACTGCCAGGCTTTGTGAGTATAGAGGAGTCTATGCCAGTAATCATTCCAACGAGAGCTCGGTGTTCTGACGTACCCACTTGCACTCGTCGCCTTCTCTTCATCAGTTTCTCAGCGCGTAGTTTCCAAGCAAACGGGCCGAGATGATCCGGCGTAATTTAATAGGCCCGCATGGCAACGCGAGAGAGCCCCATGGAGACGGGAAATACGTCAACAGAACTTGCAAACCCCGCGCGCTCACAACGTTACGGGGAAACGTGTTCCGTGATTCAAGTAGGGGAACGTCCGCGATTGCTTCAGAACTATGTACGAACCCAGAATTCAAAAGCGGAGATGGAATTGCATCGCAGTTTCGGCTCGTCTTTTTTTGCCCCCGGAGGGTAGGAATCTTGCGAAAAACAAACAGGGCCACGCAGCTGCAGGATTTTTTTTAAAACGAAGTATTGCGACAAAAGACAACAATACTAATATAAAAGGTCAGGTAGGAAGAGAAAATTTACCTACGATCCCTGAGGCAACAGCGTTCAAGTTATAATGGCTTCTTGGTTGAAATAATGTAACATATTTGATGGTTCGACGAAGCCCTATGAAAACATGGCTATGTTTTATATATGCGGTTTGGAAAACCGTTGTTTGTTTTTTGTACGCTCGAGCTCTTCGAAAGTTTTCGACACATGAGTACAGGATTGAACAATGAAAGTTGTTTGAAGTGTACACCCATTTAACAACCCGTCCCCCCTTCCCCCCCCCCAAAAAAAAAAACAAAAACAACAAACAAACCAACAACAACAAAAAAACCCGCATTACTGCAGGCCTTTAATGTGACCCAAGCAGGAGTGGATTTAATGTTTATAATGAGCTAAGCTACCACAGAGTATACATTACCATGTTAGACAAAAAAGAATAAGTTTTCTTCACCGCAATACAAAATGACGCATCGGGGAATGCTAAGTTTCCGATGCGGTTTTGCGATTTTGCGGTTTTGGCCGATAAGAACTACAAACAAGCGAATCACAAAGCAGGAATATCACAAATCATATACTATCCCGCGTTGTTTAAGCCGTCGGTAACTATAAAAGTAACGACAACCAACAGCGGTGATGACGCAGCACACTTCACGGGAAGGGCATATAGCGTCTTCGAGTTTATTCGTCTGCCATATACGCCGCCATGTTTGCTTTCCAAAACCTGCACGGTGCACCTTCATGCTACTTCTTGTCCCACAACAAGTACCTACTTCAGCGCCTTTTTTTTAAATATTAACTTTTAGAATAACGTTCATTAGGTATTGCCATGTGCCGAATTAAAAACAGTCTGCGCACGACGTTTCACCCATGCTCAGTGTCGCACCCCAGACCGTTTTTTTTTTGTTTTAAGGTATGAACAAAATTTTAGTTTCCTCATTTGCCGACTTATTTTCAATGACTGACGACATTGGTTCTCTCATATGCTTTGCCGAAAAGTAAAAGTTCCAGATTTTTTAGAGCAAAATTAACAACAAAATAAGTTTACAAAAAAAAAATATATATATCGCGAAGAGATACCTCAAAGGTGGTGAAGATGGAGCCTGGAAGAATGAATACAGAGAGGTCTTTGAAAGGAAATAAAGTTTTGTGTTGGAAACCTTCCTATGGCGGAGTGGAAGTTTGTCTGCTTTTTTTGCAGGGGTTGTGCTGACGTCAGAACGCCAAGCTCTCATTGGCTCTGATTGGAAAGATAGTGAGTAGACCTCGAGGCAGCTTGCTTTGAGGTCTACCCACTATTCTTCATCTTAGAGCCAATCAGAGCTCGGCGTCTTTCTGACGTCCTCACAACCCCTGCAAAAGAAGCAGACGAACTTGCGCCCCGGATACCCTGTTTCGCATAGTTCGACCGCAGCTGACTCTATACAGTCTGATGGAGTCAATAAAATAGAAAAAAAAGGTGCATCGTCATGGCGCGTGTTGTTTTTGTGCGTTTGCTATAACTCGCTAAACGGCGCATTGGTGCGTCGAAGACGACAGGCACCTTGAGGATACTATTTTGGCGCTGCCTTCTTAGAGTGTTGTAGGGTACCGTGTTCGCACATCCGATACGGTACACGATGGGCCCTCCAGTACCAACTGAGCATGCGCTACCGCGAAGACTCGCATATGCCCAGTCCGTACCGGAGGGCCCATTGTACGGTATCGGATGTGCAGAAACGGCTTCCTAAAATTCTCTATTGACCCAATCGCATCGTAGCTTCGGCTACGGTGCGACATGAAGTGAAATAGAGTATAAACGAAATGTTGAGAAACACTTGCTTGAGATTCTGGTATCCTCTTGAGTGTTCACAGTTACAACACCCGTTTCAGCCGCTGAGACATTTCTCAATCTTGTCTATATGCAAAAAACGAATAGCTTTTAGTAGATAGAGTCAGACTCTGGAGCAGTGTTTTTAGTACAAACAGGGTACGCCCAGATTGAGTTGAGCTCCTTTTGTTGCGCGTCGACGTCGCGCATCTCAATTCCAGAAGTGCTGTACGTTTGCGTAAAGCAGAGTGCTTTATTGATCAAAGACTATCGGTTGCAAAGATGAGTTAGAAATATTTGAAGATCTCGCGAATACATCGGTGCGCTTATAAGTGCCTCGTTTTTTTTTGTTTTTTTTTTTACGTTTTTTACAGAGGTACAGAGCGCGACACTGTTAGCGCGAACAAGCGATCGCCAGTTTTCTCTGTTTTTCTCTTAGAACAAAAAGGTTGTAATCAAAGATATCATTGTTGTAGAAAGAACTCATTTAGGGCTCTAATATAAGGGGTAAAATTGCGTGTCCACTAATACTCTTTCCTAATAAAATGCGAAAAGGAGCCGATGTCGTGTTCGCGCTAACAGTGTCGTGATGTGTACCTCTCTTTCCATTGAAAACGACCACGATGTCGACGTGGAAAAACCATTAAGAACGTTCATTGCTCAAATGGCAGCAAGGAAACCCCATGGTCCTTCTATCACTGCCCCTGTGATTATAATGAAATATAAAAAAAGTCTCTCTGCAGCTGTGCGACGGGGTCTTCCTGCACTAACATTTCTTAATGTGTTTTTTTTTTTGTTATTGAGCGCCCTCAGGCGTACCAGCAATTACAATTATTTTAAATATTTAAAAACTTTGGCTCGATATTTTTGTGCGACCTCCTCGCGCAATCGCCCGTTTTATAATTTCTAACTACCGGTGCATAGCTAGCATTACCTCTATGAGAGCATACCTATCCTTGCCTAACCCCTCTTCTTGGTAGATAAACATTTCGCCTATGTTTGTTTTGCAAGGTTTATCACTCTAACCTAACACTTCGCCAAGCACTGTTTTCAGAACCATATCTTTCATGAACGAAACTAAAAGATAAGATCCCCTGTTGCGATACTTCTTCTTTTAATTCCTCCTTGAACCGAACCCCCACTGATTATGATCGCCCTCCGCAGTCATAATTTGAATTACGAACGCCGCTGATTTTAGAACTGCAATCACTAATCTGTTAAATTAAGTTTCGTAGTAATATTGCAATTACCCTTTTTTTACTTTTATGTTTGTGTTACAATGCCCACTCCTCTTTGGAATGCCTTCTGGGCTGAGATAAACATAAATGAAATGAAATGCAAGTACCAACTTTCAAAACATCGAACGTCGAATCTATTTCAGTTAAAGAATTGTCAGCAAGAAAGAAATTAATATATTCTTGGTAATACAATGAAAGCTAAACAAAAGAGAAGGACGAGGACAGCCGGAAGAGGTCTGTTCTCGTCCCTCCCTTTTGTTTAGCTTCAATTACATTAGTATCTACGTCAACACGCACGTCCAACTCACAATATTTTTTTTCTTCCTGAAATTTGTCACATCCGTCGACAATGTCAGTTTTTATATTGACGATATTAGGCCTAGGAAACAAATTTTCACTCTTTCTCAAATAATATTTTATCCAGACAAGGTCAAGTTCTCAAACTATCATGTTCAATTACAACCGCTAAAATAACATTTTGAGACGTCGTCCTGTCCATTCTCTGAATCTTTTACGTTTTGATGTTTCTTCTCTACACCAGTCTCAGGTTAATTCAACACGGTTAATATTTACCATTCTTACGGAGTTCAATCTTTCTGAAATGCGTAGTTCATTTACACGGGGTGGAAAACACGGACCTCTTTTTTCAGGAACGTCCTTGACATATTCGTTCGTTTTATTTTCATTGCTTTCTGAGCTGACAAGAATAACAGAGAATAGATCTTACCGCTTCCAGGACGTACCAAGCACCTAAGTCAGCCTGAGCGTATACATCAAAAGAGCCCCGCAGTTCCCTGCATTCCGCGTTGCAATCTTGGATTGCCAAGGGGTCTTCTGCGAATTTCCAGCAGGGTCTATTTAGCCAAAGGTTTATCGTGAATTTTGGGGACACGACTGCTGTGCACCCCAGAAAAACACGAGGCTTAAGTTGAACCGGGTTCATTTGCTGCTCTAAGTCGAAGGATATCGAGTTTCGAATGGATGGCCTGAAATAGGGACAACCAAAAAAACGTTCAACAGGAGGTTACTGGAAACATTCATGAATAATTTAAAAGCAAGTGAACTTTTGCATTAGTGATTTCCTAACTCGGATGACCAAATTTGTCCCCTTTAGTCAAGCCCCGTATTTTTCTTATTTATATTTTTCACAAAACGCGCACGTGAGAGACTTTTTGATCTTAAAAATTTCGATATCTGACTAAAACTTATAAAAAAGGGTTCTTTTTGTTGGTTATGTTACATCGTCAAAAGCTTAAAGTATGCATGCAGTTAATTTATGTTAATCTTTATTTAAGCAATCAGAAATCCAGTATTCCTCCCAAAAATTTGTCAGGTAACACAAATAGTAAGGCACACTCGTATCACTGGAAAGTGCTGAGTCTGACAAGTCAGCGAGTGTAAGCAATTATTATGCATTAATCTTTCTAGCTTCATGGTACCTTTAATATATTTTGTAACAACTTCGTTGGGTTCAACAATTTCATTTACGCTTGTACGGGTCGTGGGAAACCAGCCGGGTCGTATGTGTGCGAGAGATTGGGGTGTAAAGGGTGAGATTATCTTTGTCTCAAACCACTTTCTACAGGTTTTCCCGCTCCTCTTAATCCCAGCGACGGCCAATTTAATCCAAGCGCCACACATTTTAATCCTTGTGCTACCCAATTTAATCAAGGGGTCAGTCAATTTAATCCACAATATATTAGGCACTTATTGTCTGCAGTGGTCGTGTTTTGCTTACACATTTGGATATTACACATTTACACATTTGGATTTTTTGGGGAACAACTGATAATTTGATCACTATTGTGATTTTTGGAGTTACTAGTCCTACTATTGACGACGCCTAATTTATACATTGATTACTCTTTTTGTAACCTCAAAATATTGTGGCGCACTCGAATTTATTTTGGCTGAAAGAACGTTCTGGTTTTCCTGCGGCCGGGATATCAGAAGCTGTTAGCAGACGACGCGGTTCGTCAAAGGTATCGCCACACCACGACCATCTTGAATCCTCCGCGTCTCTATTTATTTTGCAAAGAATCTTCGAAAATCAATTATTCGTCTGGTCTCTAACGTGGCAGGCCTAACAAAGGCCCCAATGACGTCCATGTAAAGTACGCCACGGTTTCTGCCCAAGACCGAGCGAGGCTTCTTGATTGCTCAAGACGCGGTGGCGATCTGCCGCCTCTCGCACGAACACTCGGAATCAACATCGAAACCGCCAGATCTATCGCGCGGACAGGGATCTTCCAAGGGCGCGGGGAGGGTCTAAATTAACATTTAATGTAGACGTTCTGACCTCTTTGACGCAATTAGTGGAGGACCGTCCAGCCTACACCCTGAAACAGCTCTAAAGTATGCTTTAACGACAACTTCCGGGGCTGGCTATCAACACGTCTTCAATCGACCGCCTTTTGGGTGGGCTTGGATACAGCTTGAAGCAAGTTTTCTTGCAGCCGGCCGACCGGAACAGAGCAGACGTCAAAGAAAAACGGAAGGTATTCGCCGCTTGGCTTGAAAGAGACGGCCCCCAAACGTTGAGGTTTTACGTGGATGAAACCAACTTCAACATTTGGTGCTCCCGCAAGTTTGGACAGTCTCAACGTGGTACGGAGGCCGTACAAAAAACAACAGCCTCAAGAGGGTTAAATATTAAAATTAACTCCTGCATTTCGGCCGAGAGTTTGCTTTTGTGGAAGACGGTGGATAGAGTATCCCGGCTCACATTTAATGAGTTTCTAGAGGATGTGTCGTGTACTATCATAGCCGTTGAGCCAGGCGGCGCGGCAGTTATTATTGAGGACAATGCCTCACAGGAGGGCAAAAGATACCGCAGTGTGTGACCTGCACACTGTAATGTACTTGCCTCCCTACAGCCCTCTTTTAATCATATAGAAGAGTCATTTTCCAAATTCAGGCTCGGGGTCAAGGCCTACATGCGGGAGCAGAGCGAAGAGATCCTCATACGGCCTGACGACATCACAGTCAAGAAACATCGTTGGCGTCTACTTCAAACTGCCACGCAAGATGTGATGCAAAACATTCACCAATCCGACTGCAGGGCCTACGATCGTCACAGCTTTGAATTTGTCACTCCGGCGCTGGGTGGAGCACAGATGTAGAACACCGCAGCATGGTCACGCTGTGTGTTTTTAAAAGTATTTTAGCGAAGATACTGCGTGCCTTTTGCCCAGCAGTGCACCGAGAGATGACACCCATTGAACAACTCGAAGTGTGCTTCATATATATGTTAGAAACCAATACAAAATTGTTTATTCGTAGATCTGTCATTCTACTTTCTTTTCCCAAGAAAATATTCCTCACTTAAACTTCCTGTTGCGATATTAAAAAAAAGAAGGAAAGGACGTCGTGATGCTGCAAAGACGCGTACAAACTGAGACTACAAATGCTAAAAGAATATGTAATTGAAGAGATTCTTTTAAACAATAATTAATTGAATAGTAAACATCCTGGATTCTCAAAAGAGTACTGCGAAAACCTCAGAACTGTGTACCATGTTCAGAGAAATGTCTGGTCTTCGATCCCTTGAATAAGATATGTAACTGAGCGAAGCAAGGTCGCCGGCTTGACATTTTCACTAGACTTCCTTCACAGAAACCCTGTCGCATTCTCGGGTGGTCGCCCGCAACTTGGAAAAATATTCTTGCATGCGGTTTCATAGTTTACCTCGATTCGCAAAACAAAAGAATAAATAAATTCCGCAACCTTTTTAAAAGAAATGAGCACAAAAAATTACGTAAATATCATGCTTGATTTTAGTCCAGACAAAATTAATAAAAATGCGGAATAGCTTACAAAATCTTTAACAGTTTAGCTAAATATTCAACCTATCCCATATGAGCAAAATATTAATGACTTATAATCTGCATTTCCTTCGCTACGTTAGGCTGAAACTGCGTTGAGGTTTTAAGCTTTTCTATTATTCCAGTCCGCATTAAAAACATAAGCATGTTCCACATACGTTTAAGGGGCAATGGACCACTTTCTGCATTAGTTTATTTACGGTCATAACTTAATCTATGGACTCTGAGTATCCTAAAAACCAAGCATTGCAGTCATGCGTGGCTGATTTTTTTTATTATTACCGAAATCAAAGATCGCTTACCTCGGATGTATCGCGGACACAAGAGGGAGCTGTCGGACGAGGAGAAGGGCTCACTGGAAGGACTTCTCGACCGACGTCGCCCTCTGGTGTCCGCGGTAGTTGAAGTGAAGTATAAAGTAACTCAAAAGTAACGAAGTAATCGAAGAAGTAATCCGATTATCAATTTAGCTAATAATGATTAAATTGGCTGCATAATGACCCAAAGTAATGAGAACAGTCACCAAACTGTCAATAAAGCAGACTGGTCAACTGGGTCAATAGCGGCTCAAACAAATCAAAAGGATAATTATAATGCAAATTTAGCTCATAAGAACGCAATTGGTTGGATATTAGCTCAAAGTAATGAAGAGTCACCAAACTGTCAATTAATCGGAGTTAATGTTCGTTGGGTCAATAGTAACTCGAAGTAATCAAGAGTAATATCAATGAAAATTGAGCTCACGATAGATAAGATGGTGGCGCAATAACTCCAAGTACTCAAAATTATCACCAATACGTCAATGGGGCGGATTCAAAGCCCATTTGGTCAATAGTAAATAAACAAATAGTAATATTAATCATAATTCTAATTATGTCCAAAACAAATCAATTGGTTGAAAATTAGCAGAAAATAATCAAGCATCATCACAATGTCAATTAAGCCGAAATAAGATTAATTAAGACAAAAGGGTAATAAAAATGTGAATCGAGCTCTTAAAAGACGAATTGGTTAAATGTGACCTCAAAGTAATCAGAAGAGATACATAATTGTGAAATAGGACAAATCCATTGGGTCAAAGTAACTGAAAGTAATCAAAAGAGTAATAATAATATAAATTAGGCTCATAATAAATACGCTTGTATGAAGATAAGCGCAAGGTAATCAAGAGAGTCATCCATATGTCGTTTCGGGCGAATTCAGGTCCAATGGGTTAGAAGTAACTCGGAGTGATCAAAAGAGTAATAATAATGTCAACTGAGTTCATTATAGATCAATTAGAGGTATAATAACACGAAGTAATCATAAGAGTAGCCAAACTGTCAATTAGGCCGAATTAAAGTCCATTCGGTCATATAACTCAAAGTAATCAATCAGGTAATCGTAATGTCAATTGAGCTAATAATAAATAATTTTGTTAAATATTAGCCTAATAATAATCAAAACAGTCATCACAATATCAATGAGGCCGATATAAAGTCCTCTGGATAAAAAGTAACTTGAAGTAATCAAAATACTAATTATAATGTATGATCGGGCTCACAACCGATAAATTAGCACTATAATTACACAAAGTAAACAAGAGACACCAAATGTCACTTAGGCCAAATTAAAGTCGATTGAATTGAGAGACTTAAAGTAATCAAGAGTGATCATAATGTCAATAATCATATAATAATTCAAAAGGTTGAATATCAGCTAAAAGTAATGAAAAGTCATCACAATGTAATTTAATTCGAATTCATGGCCGATCGGTCAAAAGTATCTTGAAGTAATCAGAAGAGGAAGAATAACGCCAACTGAATTTTTTTATAGATCAATTGGAGCAATAATAACACGAAAAAATCAAAAGAGTAGCCAAAATGTCAATTAGGCCGACTTAAAGTCCATTCGGTCCATAGTAACTCAAAGTAATTAAAAAGTAACCATAATGTAAACTGAGCTATTAATAAGTAATCTGGTTGAATATTAGCTCAAAATATTCAGAACAGTCATCACAATATCAGTGAGGCCGAATTAAAGTAGATTGGATTTATAGTAACTTAAAGTAATGAAACGAGTAATTACAATGCCAATAAACATTATATAATAATTCAGTTGGCTGAATATTATATCAGAGTAATCATAGTCTTCACAATGTCAATCAGGCCGCATTAAGTTCCATATTGGGTCAAATATAACTTGAAGTAGTCAAGAGAGTAATAATAATGTCAACTGAGTTTATTATAGATAAGTTGGTGGCAAAATAACAGAAAGTAATCAAAAGAGTAGCCAAAATGTCAATTAGGTCATCTGGGTCAAAAGCAACCCGAAGTAATCAAAAGGAATAGTAATATATATATATATATATATATATTCTGGATTAAATTGACTGACCCCGGGATTAAATTGGGTGGCACTTAGATTAAATTGGCCGTTGTTTGGATTAAGATGAGCGCGAAAACCCGCAGAAGGTCTTAAATGTGAGGAAAGGAGGCGGGGGGTGATCACCCCCCACCCCCTTTCTTTTTTCGATGCCATTGTATTAGGCAGTGGTTAATATTTGCTATCGAAGACGTTTCCTAGGTGACGTCTCCAGACGTGCGCATCCATCCGTCCTGTCCGTTTTCCCGCAGTTTCCGCTCGGGCCGAGCGGTGCCTGGCCAACTCGTCCCGTGTGGTGGTGAGGACCGGTCCGTTCTTCGGAGGAAAGATCTCCGTGGAGGACACCAAGGACGATGCATGCGTAGTCCTGGGGGACCCGGAATCCCCCAGGGACGCCTACGTCCTCGACATTGACCACAAGCTCTGCGGAAGTCGGCTCGTGGTGAGTGCGTCGTCGACCCACCTTTTGGAGCCCGTTTCCTCTATCAATGGGAGATTTCCCGCTCCTTCCCTGCTCTCTTTCGAGTCGAGCGTAAGAATTATTGGCGAACGCGTCTGCTTTTCTAATGCGATGGAATTTCTTAGCGAGCCCTAAACTTTCCTCTTCGTCCTTCGCTTTGTGACCCAGGAAGCAGGCGGAACGCATTTGTTGCACAGACTCAGCAATCCACTTGTAACGATACCACATATAACGATGTGTCGCTTATAGCGATGAGTTTCTGAAATTTCTAGACTAGAAACGATTAGTTTCTAGTCTAGGTAAAACGATAATCGGTTATTTTTTTTAGGTGTTCTCATTATCGTGAAAAGTGGATTGCACTGTATACCTACATAAGTTACGCATACAGAGGGTAATGCGCCCAACGAAGGTAATATGATATAAAGTATTTCTTCAGAATCGCAAACACGCTTACTAAGAGTCTAATTACGTTCGTACACGTATTACTTTTATATTAATACAGCAAGAGATAGAAGTTTGAATTGCAGTAACGCTACAATGAATGCCGTTGCTCTATAGATGGAAGAACGCCTGCGGTAAGTAGAAAGATCAGAAAGTTATGTGAATTGGTTTGAAATGTGATAGACGATATAACAAGCGTCGACAAAAACTTTTCTTAAAATTTCCACACTGGCTCCTAAGCAGTTTAATAAAGTAGCATCTACGACAAGACGCTGCGAAATGCCCTCACAATTCACGGACAATCTGCGCAATTATTTTCGGAACCTTTTTTTTTGTTTTGATTGAGTGCGAGCGAGTTTTTTTTTTTTTTCAGATATTTTTGTACTCCCGATGTTAACGTCTTAATCTGCAATCCTAAAAGGGTATAAAAACAAAATGATAAAAATATATTCGATCATTGTGAATGAAATACGTGCGAATGGGAAAGAAATAAGAACGATATGCGACATATCTCAAGGAGAAATAAAACAAAACCTCTCCGGCCTTAATTTGGGCATAACTGACGAAATTTTCGATCGGTAAGTTTCAGTAAAATCGTCAATATTGTTTAACAGTAAACTTGAACTCAAATACAAATAATGTTTCTGAGTATACATTTTTGTAGAAGACAGTGACTGCCAATCAAACAGAGGAATAAAAGGATGCGGCGGATTCAGAAAACTCAGTACATGACTACACAAAAGACATTTGATGCGCGCAGGTATATTAGGCATGACGTTTCACTTGCTCGTGAACCCACACACCTCTTGCAGATTGAATTATTATTCGGAACGCGAATTAACCGATCTTGTAATTGATATCATACCTCGTTAGCAATTTCAGGAGAGACAGAGAGAGAGCGAGGGTGTAATGTTTCACAACGCTCGATTAAGTAAAGTGGATTAGCTCGAAAAACACGTCCGTGGATTTCAGTGTATCCCACGGGGTACGCACGGGCGTTGAACAATTTCCAGCTGACGATCGTTACCTCTACCTAGAGCTAAAAATAGAAGGTCGTTTTCAAACTGTCCTGTCGCTTATAACCAAAGGCACAGTTAAACGATGCAAATGGCCGAACGCAGGGACTTAATCCGCTAAAATTTACAAACTGGAATCGATTACCTGAAACCGGATCAAACTCGGGACTAAAAAAAAGAAAAAAGGGTGCCCGTCCTTTGGCGGTGCGGAACGTAACACATGTGCCTGCGTGCTACTGCCTGTAACGACTCAACCGATACGTGACCGGTATTGGGAACTGCCTAACGCTAAAGCTCTCCCCGCTAAGACAAACAAACAAAAAAGAAAGAAGCCGATTTGTTTATGTCTTCCGCGTGCATACCGACAAAAAAGTGCCGAAGTGTCTCTCCAAAGTCCAGCTGATGCAGTCGGCAGCTTAACTGCCTGCAGAGCACAACTTGGGAGTGTCGCTCGGCACGGGCGCACGTGACGTGCATTTTCCGATGCTCACCCGTCACACAATCTGCCCGGATACGAAAGCCCTAAGGCCGAGATCCCACGGCATGCCGTCGTCCCAAAAGCGAAGCTCGGGGAAAGCTCGGCTTGAGTGAAAATAAAAAGAAACAACTGCAGGATTCAAGCAAAAAAAAAAAAAAAAAAAAACGCACCAATTCATTTGATATATCGGCCAGAGTTACGGATGTGAAACAGGAGAGAGCGGGGATAACTTTGGTAGCGAAACGAAGGCTACTCTGCTCTGGCGGCGTTGAGGCGCATAGGAACGAAAGAACAGGCCCCGCACCAATACCAGCTAGAAGACAAGACCTGCGATGACGTCATCGTCAGTGATCCCCGACGCGCCCCAAGCGGCAAACAGGCTGAAGCTTTACCAGAGCAGCCACAAGGCGGCAGACGCGCGTCCTTCTTTGCGTCGCCGCGTACTAAGTGTATTGGCCTCGTGAGACGATATCGCGCGACGACGCGACTCTCGTCTATTAGCCCCGTGCGCGACCGAAAGCGTCGCTGTGGTCGGCCTTCCACGATTAGCCGAACGCTGACTATGACGTCGGAAAGGGGATTTATCATCGACGAAAATAAGAGGAATGAAAGAACTTTAATTTTGACGGTGTTGGCAGTGTTCCTTTGAGAGCGCAATGATTTCAAGCTTCCACCATGCTAATAACAAACACCATTGAACTTTTTGTTTGCAAGGTAATGACGTCACAAGGGGGAACCACAGGAGGGCGCCACCAAAACATCTCGCCGCTAATAGAGTTCTTAGGAGCGTTCGTAGACCGCGTTTCCCCTTCCGCTAAGCGTTTCCCCTCCGCAACGAAGAAGCCGCTACTGCGCCTGCGCGCCGATGGCCTTGAATGTAGAGTTCCGGGTGTCGTAGCTGGTTGCGGAGAGCGTTGCGGGACGGTAAAAACCATCTACGAAAACTCCCTATAATAATGTGCACTTGAGATTCAACTGGCGCTAGTGTCTATGCGACTTCCAGGAGGCTAATTGAAGCAGACTTTTGCGGTGTTCCCGTGAATTCCTATGGGAAAACCCGCGTGCATTTTGTCCCTTCTCCGGAAAACAACATGGAACTCTCTTGTTATTTGGGTCGTACCGAATAGTATGTACACCCGTGAGCGATATGAAGGTGAACAGCCCTCTTCTTGTTTTTGACGCTCCTGCAAGTTTTGGAACAAGCTCAGTTCCAGAAGAAGGCTAGAACGCAAAGTTTAGACCCCAAGCCACGTACCATTTGAGACGTTGAGAGTTAATATAGCTTTAGGGAGCCGTAAAACAGGCAAAAAACCAGGTAAGGTGTTCACCTTCATATTGCCGGCTGGTGTACCTTTATTAGCATTGTAAAAGTGCATTTTCTGTAGTTCGCGCATTTTTCTTCATCGGTGGACGATGTTTAACTTCGATATATTTCAGGCCAAAACCTGTGTTCCACAGCAGGTGTGTAAAAGCAAGCCACGATTCTAAGCAAAATAACAATCGAAATCTGCTCAAGGTTCGCCAGCATTCAGGTGACGCTTACACAGCTAATATTCCAGTCCTGTCACTATATCAAAATGTCCTCGCCTTGCATCTTTACGAGCGGTTAAAAACATTCAAAACGTAAAGCATGAAGTACATGGGCCATGAAAGGTGTCTCTTTATATTATTTTCTACGCCGGGCAGCTTTTACCGGGCACTTCTGAAAGATTTCGAGCGTGCGGGTGACGCATCGAACGTAGAACAACCATCTTCGCACAGAACAGAAAGAATAAAGCGGTACTTATTGAAAATCGAATAGTATATTAAGTGGCCTGCAATTTGTTTTGATCGTACAGGCACAGAGATATACTGATCCAGTGCTACTGCGTAGTTCTTGCTTCTTTCTCGGTTTTCTAGATAGCTTTCGTTCGCTTGGCATGTATATCCCCCATGCTGAAAGGCGCCGACGTCGTGTTCGCGCTAACAGCGTTAGACAGTGCACATAAATACATGCACGAAGCCGTTTTAGCATCGTTTTTAATGCAATGATTTGGAAAAGAAAGACGCCATAACTGGCCAATTATTTCGTCTTCCTGGTTGAGAAATATTCCAAGCTACCTAGTACGTCGAATTATTCGGGATATTTGCTCTTACAATCGAGCGCAGGGAGAAAATACGTTTACTTTTTCCCATAGAAATGCATTACCGGAAGTCAATTTTCGATCGACTGGTTGTTGTCTGCTTCAAGTTGCGACAGCACACTAGCCCCAGTTGGACCTCTACGTGCATAATAACTCTATGGTCGGTACGAAAAAACGGGCACCGCACCAGTACCACATAGAAGACAAAACCTGTGATGACGTCATCGTCAGTGGATCTTCGACGCGCGTTCGTATTGGCGTCTCCGCATACTAGTGTAGCACTCGTGAGATGCTATCACGCGACGACGCCATGACGGAGGCGTCAGCCGCTTTGCGGCTTCTCTGGTCGAGCTTCGACGCGTTTGCCGCTTGGGGCGCGTCGGGGATCCAATGACGATGACGCTTGGGAAGGGGGGGGGGGGGGGGGGGAGGGGCAAAGGCGTTTTTTTAGGGGTGTGCGAATATTCGAAATTTCGAATACGAATCGAATATTTTCCTTATTCGAAACGTATTCGATCTGAAAATTGCATATTTGGAAGAACCCGAATATTCGGCCAAAGCCGAATATTCGGGAAAAATGGCGAATATTCCCACAAACTGCGATTATTCGAGCAAGTGAAGAATAATCTGCCTGCCACGCATTCCCTTATTAATATGTTTATCCACTGCGAAAGGCGTATGATGCGAGTGTTATCGGTCTGCTCCGTTTCTGTCTGTCCGATGACAGCAAGACAGGATCAGTTTCTGTTTCTTTTAGAGCGCAGCTCTTAGGCGCCCGTTTCCGGCTTGAGCGCCGTCGCCGTCGCCGTCGGCGTAACCGCGCGGTGCATTATGGGTAAATTTTCCCGAAGGAACCCGAGGTCCTCCCGAGGTCCTCCCGAAGGAACCCGAAGTCCTTCGGGAGGACCTCGGGAGGACCTCGGGTTCTTTCGGGAGGACCTCGGGGAGGGGGGGTCACGTGCCCCCCCCCCCAAGTCACGTGACCCCCCCCCTTCCCTGAGGTCACGTGACCCCCCCCCCCCCTGAGGCATCGCCATCTTCATTCAGTGACGTCACTGATGACGTCATCGGCATCGGCATCGTCATCGCCACTGATGACGTCATCGGCATCCGCATCGTCATCATCACTGATGACGTCATCAGTGACGTCACCGATGACGTCATCGGCATTCGCATCGTCATCGTCATCATCACTGATGACGTCATCAGTGACGTCATTCATTAAGTCATCGGTATCCGCATCGCCATCGTCATCGTCACTGATGACGTCATCAGTGACGTCACTGATGACGTCACCGGCATCGTCACATGACCCCAGGTCACGTGACCCCCCCAGTACCCTTCCCTCCTCCTCCTCAAGAGCTGCGCTCCAATTTGGCGTTACAGGGAGTTGTAAGCGGCTTTCATTTTTTTTTCAAGCCCTTTATTGTGTGGCACTTTGATAGCAATATGTGATGTTCTATAAATTGAAAAAAATAAAATAAACCTCGAGAGTGAAATATAAATATAAAATGAATCTCCAGTGTGTTATCTAATATAAATGTTTGAAAATTAAAAAAAGAAAGAAAAAGCTAGGTGCGAGCAGAACATTGCATCACCATCGACAACAACTCCTTCCACTCCCGCGCAGTCAAAACTAGGGATGTCGCGAACCCGCCCAGGTCTAGTTCGACCAAGTTCGACTTTTTCGAACTTTCAACATGATATGTTCGACAAAGGCTCGACTGAAGTTCGACTTTTGTGAGCATGCGCAAAAATAAAAAAAAAAACTAGTTGATTCCACCTGGCGGAGGAAAATTGCAATATTTGTTGGGTTTATTGGCATCACTGGTACACATTAATAACTAATGAAAGCAATAAAAGCGCATATTTTCGCTTTTATATGGCGAAAACATTGGTAAGCATTTTATAAATATAAAATAAATTACTTTCTAAATTATCTGTTTCCTAAAATTCGAAATATTCGTGTAGTAGCCGGGAAACACTGTCCATAAGTCGAACTTCTTCGAATTTTAGTGAAAGTTCGCAGGTTTCCCGAGTGAAAGGGTCTTTTTACTGGCGGAAATGCTGTCATGGCGCGTAGCGAGCGCTTACTTTCTGAATACGTTGAACAGTTAATTTTCCTACAGGATAATTTGTAATGAGTGGATTAGTAGAAGTATCTTTAGCCTGCTGCAGCCCAGTAAAATGCAGTTGCATTGATTTATTTAAAAAAAAGCAATAAAACCTGCTCTTAACTCTTGTTTTGCAATTTTGTATTACTAGACACATATTCGATATTCGATTCGATATTCGAAGCTCGTTTTTTGTCTTATTCGTATTCTATTCGTATTCGAAAATTTCAATATTCGCACACCCCTAATTTTTTTTTATACTCGTATTGATCTCAGGAAGTGTATGGTAAAAAAAGGCAGGGTCCTTGCGGAACGATACTAATTTCCCTCTTTATGGGTTGAATCAAGATGTAGGTAAATGCATGGTAGACTCGCTTTGTTTTTTTTGTTTTTTATCAAGACGTACACGTTTTAACAGCAAAAATCATAATTTCTTTTATCAAAACAACCAAATATTGTAAGAACTATCGTTCGCTCAGCGCATAAATAATGAGCAAAACGTCTTTATTTATTTTTTTATTTACTTGTAAATGCGATTATAGTTTAAATTGGCCACGCACTCGCGGTTTCGCGGAAGAAGCCTTCGATCGTTTGTTGTGGACGTCACTGGTGTGTACATCTATAGTTACTAACAGAGATAGAACGGAAGGGGTGTTTTTCAAACGCCCGGTCCCCAGCACGCGCTCCATGCCTTCACTTGTGCTTCAGCTGCGCGCGCGCTCGAGGAGCGCGGGACGCCGAAGCATTGTCGAAGGTATAGGAAGCTCATGCTAGCGGTGGGACAATTAAACCTCCTCTCTGCCGTTCTCCCGTTGTGAGTGACTATAGCTCACGTCATAGAGTTATTGTAATGAACGCAAGATGTTAAACTCGCGCTAGGGTCTGTACGGGACTTCCAGGATGCAAATTGAAGCTGACAGGGAGCACTGTACTTTTGCGCCGCTCCAGTGCATTCCTATGAAAAATCGAGCGTGCGTTTTGTCTCTTCGCCGGAAAATAACAGAGATCGCCTTTGTTATTATGGTCGTAGCGAGTAGTACGTACCTTTGTTAACACTGTAAAAGTGCGATTGCTTTAGTTAGAGTATTTTTCTTTGCTAGCGAGCGATGTTAAACTTTGCAATATTTCAGGCCCAAATCTGTGTTTCACATCAGGCATGTAAACACAAGCGACACATTTAAGCAAAATAACGTAGGAAAGGAATGCAGAGTGTGTTCAAGGTCTACGAACATTCCGATAAGGCTGATATATTGGTAATATGCCAGCCTGCTGCTATATTTAAATTGACTCCGTAGGGCCTGAAAACACCCAAAACGTAAATAAAGTAAGTGGGCTATAAAAGATCTTTTAGTATTGTTTCATTTGCCAGTCATCTCTTATCGGTACCCTCTTTCTTGAATTTTCCCTCTTCTTAAAAATTTCGGGGGTGCGGATGACGTTTTAAACGCTTGAACAAGAACCTTCGCTCAAATACATGAGCAGGGAGAATAAAACGAAACTTAATTATTGCGGTCTGTAATTACTTGGCTATCATTTTATTTCGATCGTCTACACGCACAGGGTGTTACTAATCTTGTTTTACTGCCTAGTTCTTGCCGTCCCTTTTTTTTTTTTTCCAGATGCCATTTGTTCGTTTAGATCGTAAATCTCCAGCAGAAAAAATTGCCGACGCCGTGTTCGCGCTAAAAGTGCCTAACAGTGCGAATAAATGCACGCAAGAAGTTATTCCAGCACCGTGTTTAGCGCCATGAATTTAAAAGAAAAACACCTTAATAAACCAATATTTTTCTCAATTTGACCACGAAATGTTCCAAGGTATTTGGCACGTAACCATTCTTCGCAACACTTGCTCTTAGAATCAAGCGCAGATGAAAACGTGCGCCCGGAGCATTTCCGGAAGTCGATTTCCGACGGGTTGCGGCCCGCTTCAATTCGCAACAGCACCATAGCGGGAGATGAACCTCTAGCGCACAGTATAATAGCTCTATGGCTCACACGGCGCGGCAAACTTGTGGTGCGTGGCAAGAAGTACGAGAACACATCAACCCCGGGGAAGCGCGGAAGGTTGTATGAGACGCGACGTTCCAGGAATTCGTATTAATAGTGCCCCTGATGCTAACACAGATGTTCGTGCAACACGTTCAACTATATTTTTTTGTTAGTTAGTGAAACATTTTGAAAATTTTATCATCAAACATAGAGTACAAATATACTAGCTTGAAGTGAAGTGCGTTATATTTGAATAAAAGCTCGAAAAACGCCTACCCGACTTTAATGCGTCTTTTACTTTCTTGTGGCGAATGAGGCTTTTGGAACTTCCGTAAACAAAGTTGTTTCCGAGAGTAACAAAATTTCGGTTCAAAGCCGAGATAGGAACACTGACGCTATGTGGGACGCGTCAGTGTTGTTTATGGCCCCGTGTTTTTTCTTGGGTTGTATTATCGTTGACAAACTGGCTTTCTTCTACCGATAAAATACACAGTTTATTTCCTCGAAATATCTGGTGCAAGAAGCGAAAGTATTGTTATAACGTTTATTATTGTGTGAAATATCAACAAACCAGTTACTTTACAATAGAGTACTACTACTACTACTGCAAGTACAAGCACCACTATTAGTAGTAGTACGCGTACAACTACTACGGAAAACATCGCCAAAAATACACAAGGACCATGGAAAAAGGAACAACTGAGCGAGGCGGTTTGTTTTGTCTCTTTGCCTTGGTTTTTTGGTATTTGGGCGCTGGTTTCCTTAGCTATGAACTAACTGGCCCAATTACCATCTGACTACTACTACTGCTACTAATAATACACCTACTTGTACCTACGAGAGTGATTTAAAATATATCCGCACTCTGGCTGTTAAGTTTGTTTTATTATAAACCTTTCCAAACCCAATCGTGCCATGCATTGTTACATAGGAAAAGCCTCGACTGATTTGAAAAAAGATTTGTCACATCATCCACTGTCACTCGTCTGTCCGACAGAATTACTTCACATGCAGGCTCAATGTCATCGTCAGTCGCGGACGGGCGTCCAGTTCCTCTTTATCGCGGACACTTGTGCGTTCTTCCTTCAGCTTCTGTAAATATTCGAACAGACTTCGCGATAGAAGCACTTCCTCCATTCTGTGCACAGAGTCCCGATAAATATCGGCTAATTCTTCGTGGTCCGAGGGAGTGTTACCCTCTCATCAGAAAACAATGGCTCCCCCAATTGTGCACCTCGGTCACAACCGAACTGAATTAACACGTTCAAATTCGCACAGCATTGGCTGAAGAGATAGTGACCTCGTACGAAATGCGCTGATAAGACAGCGCGGCACACATAACTTTTTAGAATGGCCGGAGTGCAGATAACTTTTGAATCACCACCCTCGTATTTTGAAGTTAATTGCGTAAGCTGCTGATTTCATTCTTGGGTCTCGACTTCTGCAGAATGGGTCCAAGATGGAGACGAACATCATCGTCCACGAGAACAGGGACATCATCACGCACAACACGAGACGTTACCTCGTCGTGTGCAGCTTTCTGCCCAACACCTACACCATCACCGCCTCGTGAGTCCCCCACGCATGTCAAATACCATCTCTACATCGCCCGGGAAACAAGGTTGCTGCGAAAAGGCGCGCTACGTTTTAACCTCAAAGGTAATAGCTTTATGTGGTAACCCTTTATGGGCCTTTCTTGCCTCTGTAGGTCTGACCGCGTCAAGTCAGAATGTCGCGTGTTGTCACGTTGACACGTGACATCATTGCGTCATGTGACGTCACAGTCATTCGACGCCATGATGTCACCTGAGATCGGAATATCACGTGATGTCACGTTGTCACGTGACACTGTCGTGCCAGGTGACGTCATTCGGACATTTCACGTCAGAGTGTCAGTGTCCTGATTACGTCATGGTGTCACGCGATGACGTCATCAGGGGGATCGGTGGCTCAGTGGGCTAGCGCACAGCAGCTCGGAGCATGTAGAGCGAAAGCCCGCGCTGCAGAGCCCAACGATTGTGGGTTCAATACCCACCCCTGCCCGTTTCGATATGGATGAGCATCGTACCGTTGTGCGGTAGTGAATCACTACTGCGTGATGCACGTTAAAGACCCCAGGGTAGCGGTTGTACTGCACTGGCTAAATTTCTCGTCTACAGCTGGGAGACAAGTTGCCCGTTGAGGCAGACTAGTTCTAGGCTGTATAAACATACACACACCCCAAATGTTTTTCACGAGCTCCCCGCAGTGACCGAAATTACCTTCCACACAGTGTGAACCTTCCCCTGCTGCGAGGCAAGAAGAAGAACTACCCAGGGACACACACCAAGGCTCCCGGCGGACTCTTGTTGGCCGACCCGAGCCCCGACCCCAACGAGGTGTTCACATACCAGCGACACAAGGACAGCAACGTGAGGGATTCCAGAATCGCCGCCGAACAGCTCAGCAGCAGGACCCTGGAGAAAGGAGACGCCGGTAACGGGAACATTTATTGCACCGGGCTGAAGGAATCTCGACGACCTTTCCTCGCTGCAAGGTGTTAAGCAAATGATAAGTTCTGGCTAAGGGTACGCGAATATTGCTTCGAACAAAATAGCGCTGCGTCATTCCTAAGTTCAACACCGCAAAGAGATCTGGCATGTCGTCACTCGCCCTTGCCGTAGGAAGGTTATGGATGACGCAGAGTTTTCCGATTTGAGCTAGTCTTCGCGCGCTCCTACGGTTATGACCAAATAGTGCTGCGTCATTCATCCCTCCTGCCAACGGTCCAGATGTCGCGGTTCTGTCTTGCGCTGCAGGTTGGCTGCAGGCGCTGGAAAAGAAGCGTCGCACTCTTTCCCCTTGCCGTACTTCTCTCTCTTTCTTTCTTTCAGCTGCAGCTGCTTTGAAATCGGTGAACAGTTTTGGTGTGAATACCTTTGGGTGTTCCAGCTTCGGGTCTCGTCTGTGGATTGACCCATTTCAGTCAGCAGAACATGTTGAGCACGGAGCTTGAAGCCTGACTAGGTTGTTTCCGAGTGCGCGCCAAGAAACAAGAGGAGGAGGCGAGAGCACGCTGGCACGTCAGAACGCCGATCTCTGATTGGAAGGATTAATGGGTAGACCTGAAGCTAGCTACCTTTGTTCACACTGCACTCGTCGAACACGTTCGCATTCGAGAGCCAAACGCCGGACGCTGGCGTCTCTTGTTCTTATGGCTTCCTAAAGGCTCTGTTACACTCCGACGTTGAGCGTACCAAACGCGGCGTAGCGCCGCGCATAAAGATACTGATTGGGCGCAGATATCAAGCTCCTTCTCGCCGGCCAATGAAAAGCGAGCGTTCCCCTCTACGCTGTGTTCGCTATGCTCAATGTTAGAGTGTAGGCGCTGGACTGGGTTAAAGAGCGTGCCACCGTCGGTTGATCATCAGCGCCACCGTGGCCAAATGAGACAACACTGGGACGGTTAAAACCACTAGTGTCACCGGCGTACCCTCGCGAGATTATGCTATTACTAACTCCGAGCGTTGCGTTGTCCCACGCTACACTACCGACTGCCTTAAAAATATAACGTTAAATATATTAATGTGTACGTGTGGGTGGTTGTGTGGTGCTAGCATTAGGGTGTTTTCGTAAGTGCCTTCCTCGATAGGTTGAGACAACCCAAAACGGAAACTAGCCGAACAAAATTTAACGCCCTGATATCACTGCCAAATTTAAGTTAAATCAAATAAACAAGGGCAGTTTTCTTTTCTGTTTACGTTGTTTGATCTTGTCCGTTAGCCAAAATCAGTTAAGACGAAATGAGGGGTGCGATATGGCTTGAAAAAGCTGCCCGGCTGACGTTGCAGATCTTGCTTGTGGTTGATCACTGCAAAGGCGTACATATGAGACTATTTTCCTCCGTCACTCGCCACCGCCATTGACAAAATCTACAACTACTACTACTGTTACTACTATGGCCACGGTGACTACTATCAACTTATTTTCGGAGCGAATGTGAGTCAACTCATTAGAGCACGGGTCTCCAAACTTTGGCAAAGGGGCAGGATTGGTGACCTGTGGTTGTCTTGAGGGCCAGAAGATAAATAAGCATATATAAATTAGGAGAAACTAACTACATAATCGTAGATAAGCATACAATTACCAAACTAAAAGTTGAAGTAAATAATAAAAGAAAATAACCTAAGATGCATGAATACATATACTTTATTTAAAAAAAATCAACATTTAGCTAATTAGGACATTACACAATAATTGGGACCCAGAAAACTCGCCAGGTATAAAGCAAAGTACTTTGGCATGTTCACACAGGGGAGAAGACAAAAGAGAATAATACTTATGTCAGACGGCATTCAACTAAGCTCCTTTACAAAATCGGCCGGTCAGCACGCTATATTGAGTACGCACGTGCCCTACGGCGTGCGTTGGTTCGCCGATTTTATAAAGGAGCTTGTTCTAACGGCTTTTAAAATGCCCGTCTGAAAGGGGTATAATGTAACTAATGCTGACAACATGCGCAAGATAAGAAGCTGGAAAGTAAACACAATATTGCTACGCGCGTCTCCGAGTAAGGGCGTCCGTGGCCGAATGGCTATTATGCTCGGCTCTCACGCAAAGAAGGGGAGGGGGGAAGGGGAGGGGGGGGGGAGGGGGGGGGTTCGATTCCTGGAAGCGAACGCACCTTTTTGTTATTTCTCTAAATGTCGCGTTCGAGTAAATTCGAGAACCATGTTGCTTGTTCGAGGTTAGGATATTCAACGCGACGAACCATCTACGCCGATTGTTCCAGCAGCCCACACCTCTACATAAGAGGCTTCGCGTGGCGAGCCGGGGTCAGTCTAGCCCCAGCGCTCGATCCCGCTGTTACACCACCATCAACTTATGCGACGCTAGCATTTTTAGAAACTTGTTTTGGGCACATGTTCGCCCATTAAACGTCTAGTAGCCGTCAGTCGTTCGTCGCCTCAGCAATTGACTGAGTCTTTGTGTTTGTCCGTCCCTTCTCGTCCCAGTCTCGGTGTTTTAGTCAAATGTTTAACCACCACCAGCTCGTTTGCGCCCTAGCCTTTTGTTCACCAATTGGCCTTCTTGACAGTCGTACAATGAGTAGCTTACAAGGAGAACTTCATGGGAACATTGAAACGCAAGGGAAGTTTAACATACATTGTTACCCAGATATAAAACAGGGGTCGAAGAATAGTAATGCTGGTAGTGATAATGCCCAATGAATAATATAATGAGAGGACACACATTACAAAGATATTTTTATCTCGTTTTGTCGGGTATCTCTGTTTACGCAGTTTGTGCGCGTTGCGGCGACGTTTTTCTTCACGCGCTTTATTTTGCGCCGGTAGCAGCGAGCTTGCTGGGAGCGGGCCACGGGCCGGGCTTTATTGGAAGGTCCGGCCCACGGTGGGAGGATCTCCGTGGGCCAGAGTTGGCCCGCAGGCTGGGGTTGGGAGACCCCTGCTATAGAGCAACCAGCTTGTCAGTGGCAGCAGTATATAGCCTCGAGAGATGTGAAGAGACAAGATCGTTAAGGAGGAACGACCGTAATTGCCCTGTTTAAAATTTCAACCGCGGCGAAAATAGCCACTATGTTTCCGAGACTTGCCTAAACATAAAGCGACGCAGCTAAATTATGCATCCGTTTCGGGCAAGTCAGTAAAAGTAAAAATGGCGGAGGGGGATTGCCAGCTCGGTTGCTGAAGGTTTTCCAGAACTGGTAAAACGATGCACATTTCTGGTCTTCCATTTCAAAGCGCGGTGGGTTTCGAGCAGACTCCCGTCGTTCGGGGGGACTATAAGAAACGTTGTCTGTTCAAAGGCGAGCTGCGTGTCGCGCGGGATGCAGTTCACTGCGTAGCGTCTCTCGCAAACTTTCGCATTCGGAGGTACTACAAGCGTAAATACAAAGGTAAAGCAATTCGACGCAGTACCTTTTCCATTTCTCGGAGGTAAGCCGGCATAAGAATTTAGAAAGAACGACTTAGAACGAGGGCTGGGGACCTTTAGATTGGACGAAAGCAGAATGCGACAAGGGCTTTTTGTCTAGACTTGTATAAGTTTCTAATGCTACATTTTCGTCTCACTGAATCGCAAACGTTAACAGGTTGATGTCTAATAAAAAAAAAAATCTTTTCTTGCGATGATGAGAATGAAATACATTACAATATAAAAATTAATATCTAAAATATATAGATGTTGTTGTGCGGATGCAAGAGTTTGATAACAGAAAGTACCCTGGGGTCATGCTCCACGCAACTGCTGTGGAAGGGGAGGTGTAGAATGCGGGACATGCATTTGGATTGCGCCAGTACATTTCACACGCCGGTGTGCGTCGATGAGCAAACCCACAGTGCAGTAAAGTTTGCTTCGACAACCGTCGCCATCTTATGCGGACGTTTGGCGACTTAGCACGGCCCGTGGCCGCAATTACAGGTCCAGATCTCTAGCTCGAATCGCCGAGTGCCCCGCCACACTCTGACGCTCCGCTCGTATCCAATCGTTCAGTAATTAAGCCGCGGTCACACTACTAATACATCACAAAAGACAGTCTGCAGATACTCTTTGTATTGTGGTCCTGTTACACTGGTCATACAAAAACTGACCTTCTCAAAGTTGCCCATTTTGCACACCAGGCGCGCTGACTAGCAGCCTACCAAGGCGCCTCCCGTTCACGGCTCTGGGCCTATGGTCTCGACTTGCAGGTAACCACCTTACCGGTAACGTCGCGCTCGTGCTCCTCCTGGCAACCACGGGCCTCGTGGGCTGCGGTGCCGCTCTCGCCTGGTACGCGACGACGGGAGGCCTGCGGCGACAACAAGAAAGCGAGCACGGCACCGGAAGAGACACCGGCATCATCACCATCTCCAGCGTCCCCAGCGACAACGGCGACGCAAGCGTCGACATCAAGTCCGAAGATCACGCCGAAGAAGATGAATCTCCCGTGGTCAACTTCATCACTATCGAAGGCCGGCCGGTGGCCGTTTTACCAGACTCGACGGTCAGTGAAGCATGATGCGTCATTCTAGAGTGACACACCGAAGGACCTAAATAACTTGCGGTGACTGCGTGCGCCATGATGACCTCTGGTCTTCGGAAGCCTTGAATCCAAGGGTGTCATCCTGGGAACCTTGTGGTCGACGGAGGCGGTCATCAAAAATGCTGTTAATAGTGCTACCGGGTTGGATCTTGATTTTACACCATACAATCACCATTGGTCCTCGTGCGCATCAATTGTTCATGCTCGCAGTGTGTTCAGATGCCGATCACCGAGACTTCTGCACCTCCTCAAAGAAGGAAACAAAGCTTCTGATTCTGTAAAGTACACAAGCTTTCTGTTCGCTCAGGTCATGCGTTGCCTTGCTGTAAGCGACCCCGAATTACTGATAAATTGCGAGCGTATTGATGTTCCCATTTGAATATTAAGCACAGCGTCGTAAAAGAAAGTAACCACAGTTTCAGTGAAGTTTGAGTAAAGAAAGGTGACGCCGTCTCTCGATGAGATTACACAAAACACTATACGTCGTTTTGCTTCTTTTCAAAATATTTAGGATCAAGCCGAGGCTATTGAGTCACAGCCGTCTGCCAGACCATATCGGAACATATCTCTCTGGAATGTCAGACTGAAATTTGAACTCTATGTAATCTCAAAACCAATCAATATTAACAAGGCACAAGAAACAATCACACTTGAGCGCACACTGAAACAATATTATAAAAAAACGTAAGTTTCTATTATCATTGACAGTTTAAGGAACTGCCAGTATAATAGTAAATGCCGCGTATAAAAAGGGGGGGGGGGCGAAGCGTGAGGGGGGGGGGCGCGCTACATCCTGTGTTTGGGACGCTGCAAGCTACTTTAGGAAAGAAATTTACTTGGCATGATATGTACCACTCTCGCTGTTTCCTTTTTTTTCGCACGTATCAAATAGGAACTAAAATAACATCAGACTATAATGAAAAATAGTACATTAATTGAATGGCGGGGGTTAATTCTGCTCTGTCACAATAACGACTTGTAACCATGCAGCGACCACTCTGTGGATAACTATTAGGTGCCTCGCGGAGCGCAGTTGCGTGCTTAAAAAGCACTGTCGCGTGCGTAGGAGGAATCTCTTTCAGCGTGCCTGCCGAACCAAAATGACCGCTTACCCATGGTTCGTTGATGCTCGTTAATGAGTGCCGCTTTCTCGTAAACATGCGAGGGTTCAGAGTTAGGTGCGTGACAACTGCAAGGACCCTCCATGTCGTCGATAGATTTTAAATGGCGGATTGACGGCGAGACTTAGCGGGGTTCAACGCTCTGCACTTTGGATTTAATAATTTGGAAGAGCGCGAATAGGAGACGCATCCTTCGAACACGCAGTCATATGAGAGGACGCTTGCCGGAAAAAGGAAGACTTTTCTGCCATGACATAAGTAAACTACTCTTTCTAAAGTGATCGACCAATGGTTTGTGAGATTACGGTTTTAAAGTTTGAGAAGCTATTGCCATCTTATTTGGCAGTTTAACGTGATTCTAGGATTTCTTTAATGAGCAAATGCCGCCCCTCTACACCAGTGACTGTATTAAAAAGAAAATGGAGATCTACAACATCGCATGTGTGAATAAATTGGTCATCTAAGTTAATCATAATTAATAAACCACCAAGACTGGGGTGCACACTAAATTATACATATATAAAAACAATGTATCGAAAAAAGATATGTTTGAGACGAGTCATCCACGTGTGTTTGTTCTCTATGACTAACCTTCACCGAGTAGTTTCTAGTTTCGCATGCCTGGAATGTTGCCCATACAAATAGTGTTTCCCACCCACAAGGTAAGTCGCTTTATCACAAAATATTTATAGAAATCACTTCTTAGTTACAATTAAAGTGATGTTTTCATAAAATGTATACACCCTAACTCATTTCATTTCGTTGGAATCCCTTCACAATAAAAAGCTCACCCAGGCAATGCACAAATCATGGTTGGCAATTTAATACAAACTCCCGATAAACTTAGTTAGATCAAAAGTAAATCTCTGTTATTGAAAAAAAATAGGCAGTTGAGGGAACAATCTACGGTATTTCTTCAGAACCCGGTCATTTTCTAAACTTTTTGAGCAAACCGCGGCGGTGGCAAATTTTTGTCTCACGGCTGTTGCTTTGGACCATGTGTTTTTATTATGAACCAGCCTTGGCTTCCCAATCAATGCTGTTTCGCTTGAGAGAATATTCACCGCTTTTGCAGAGCCTAAATTAGGCGATGTTTGTGTTACTGAAATTCATGAAAAACTGCTTGCATGCTGTTGAACGTGTCGGTTCTGTATGCTGGATCTTGAAAATGGTACATCATAAAAGCTGTGCTTTGTGACGTTTAGGTATTACGCTGCTCAGAATAATAAACATATACTTTTGTAGTGTTAACATTTCGACATTGTTTTTTTATTATTACAGCGTCGACTTTTTGTTTTCGACCGCTTGATTACGCTTAAACTCTCTGTTTCCCCAACTGTTCCAAACATAAGGAAACTTGCGCGTTTTTTTTTTTTTTTTATCCAGGCAATATTGGCCTTCTTTGGACTATAGCCGCGTTTACCAGTTGCCCTATCTGAAGTGTTGGTCAAAATCGCCACCGTGGGTGCGGAGAATCGGGGCAGCGTCTGTTAAATTAACGCACGGCAGACCGGAGTGCATGGAGCGACAGCTGGCGCTTCAGAACCCAGGAATGCTGGGTTCAAGCCCTACCCTATCGCTTTCAATCCGGATGAGTATCGTACCGGCGTGCGGTTGTCAATCACTGCTGCGTGGTGCAAGTTAGAGACCCCAGGCTTGCTGTGGTACTGCACTGACTAAATTGCTCATCTACAGCGGAGAAACCAGACGTCAATTGGGCCTGATTAAATTCACGCGGCATAAACAAACCGAAACCGCAGTTACATTCACCGTACGTTTGGCGTATAGTGCACACAAATGTGTCCTCACACATGGACTTTCTACCTATACCTCCTGTAAACCTCAAATGTATAATCTGTCGTAACGATGTAAGTACAGCAGGAGGTTCCTTTTTAAACATAGTAGCAACGTAATAATATGAAGGGGTAATGTTACTGTTTTCCAGCCGCAGTCTTGGATTTCGGTTATTATCTATACGTTTCACCAGCTAGGCGCTCTATTTGCCGTTCTTTAGGAGAATGCCTCAAAATATGTAATATTACGTAACTCGTGCGGAGGATCATTTTGCCCAGGCAAGCTCGACTGCTGTCCCTTCTTCTTTAAGTGGTAACTCCGGTCAAAAGTTTCAATTCAATTCAAGCTTTATTTTTCCAGATATACACTGGAGGCACCTCCAGGAAAAAAGCTGCTATAGTCGAACTAAAATTAATGACTGATATCGATTCACTGAAATTAAATACGAACAGTACAAAAATATTACAATAATGGGAAATCGCGACCCACTTTAATATCAATATTAAAAATCCTACCACCAGCTTCTGAGCTGGCACTCAGCGGGTTGGTTGCTGATCAAGCAAGATTGTGCCTCGATATCATGTTTGTACTCGGGGAGGTTACTTGTTCGTACTGCCACTTCTTTCGCCGTGTTTTTCTGCTGCGTTTACGGCCGTCCCATGCGAATGATTTCTGCTTGCTATGTTATGTTTTAGTGGCCGTCGTTTGCAAGCGCTCCTCAGCGATCATGAACGAAGATAAGAAAGTTTTTGTAGATCGTATTCTACGGAAACCGTCTCCAGCGGACGTATGCTTAATCCACGCTTCAAAGTGACGACACGAGCTCCCTCTGGGAGAGCGCTTCAGAGCACGGATCGAAGTGGCAACGCGAGCTCCCGCTACAAATAGCGTGGCCTGAAAACACGATCTATAAAACGACTTCCCCCTCGCTCAAGCGCGTCGTGGTGCCGAAGGTGGCGTACACTAAAGCATACGCTGGCGACCACAGTTTAGTACGTTCCTGCTCAGCTCCAGCTTACGATCTTCCACAACGCTTCTGCAACATGCATCTCACATCACCGTAATTGTATACGTTTTTCTTAGAAGATAAGAAAGCTCGTTCTGAACCTGCTCTGAGCCAGCGTTCATCTTGGCAAGCTCAATTTTCGGCCGGCAACTTTATGAATCTGAATATTTGCAGCAGATCTTTGATATATCTACGAAGCAAATAAGTAAAACAGCCGTAGCATCTTTCTTACCTGACTGATCGGGACTACTCTTGCGACTAGGCCAGTTGTACGTTCTGAGGTACTACGGTACAAACCTTGCATCACACGATGGCCATGCAGCTTATCACAAGGGTTGCCATCATACTCGAGCCGGTAGTTTATGCTTAGCCGTAAACACCCGAAACAAAACTTTAATATAAGATATCTACGAAAATACACGAGGCATCGAGAAAAAAAAGTACACCTCGTAATTTAGGGACGCTTCGTTCACTAAAAAGAGTTGTATTTGTATTTGTATTTATTTGCCAATTTATTTTGAGGTGGCAGGGACAAAAGGTGTATTAAAACACCTGACTCAGGTCCCGTACCCCATACAGGTTTCAGAGCGGCGCAGCTCTTACAACGGACACACAGCATATATACAATTGAAACACAAGAACATAAGAGAAATAACAAGAAATATGAACATTTCTAACGAAATTAAATGTCTGGCAGAATTTTTACACAAGGCTTTATACATGCTCACAAATGTAAACCTTTATTCTTTTTTTAAATGTATTTGCAGATCTTGATTTAGTTGCTATACCGAGAATTTGTTGATGCATATTTAAAAGTTGTGTTAATTGCTGCTTCAATGTTTGTTCTCCATAATTAGTACGAATTTGGCCTCTATCATATTCAACACGTCTCAAGTTGTATTGGGTGTCTCTTAAGGGAAATTGAGTAACAAAGGACTCCGTATTGTTTTTAAGAGAATTGAAGATTACTTTCGGGAAGTTGAAAAATATTAACTGTTGGGTAGTGAATAAATTATACTTCTTAAAATAAATGTATGTGTGATCATTATAGCACAAGCATGCAATGGACCGAATTGCTTTTTTTTGGAGTACTAAAAGTTTTTCAAGGTTACTTTTTGATGTCGTTCCCCAAACCAATGAACAGTAATGTAGGTGAGAGTGCACAAGTGCACAGTATAGTTGGCACTTAAGCCATGTTGGTAGTAAAAGTCTTAGTTTATTTAAAATGCCGATTGATCGTGTGAGAGTCAAACATAGTTTAGATACATGAATTGTCCAGTGCAAATTATCGTGAAACCATACACCCAAGAACTTTATGGATTCAACCTTCTCTAATTTGTTTGAATTAAATTGTATATCGATATCATAATTAAGTGCCTTGTTTTTTGCCCTGAAAATAATATATTTAGTTTTAGAAATATTCAATTCAATCTGGTTTGTCACTAGCCACGTGGATAGTTTATTTAACCAATCATTCGATACACTTTCGAGATGTCAGAGGTCATTGTGGGCGAAGAAAACATTGGAGTCGTCTGCAAATAATACCATGTCCGCAGAATGCGAGATATGTACAATATCATTAATATAAACAAGAAACAATAATGGTCCTAGAATGGATCCTTGTGGGACACCATATGCGATATGTTGAATATCAGACTTAATGCCGTTATAGACTGTAAATTGTGAACGAGAGCTCAAGTAACTGCATATTAACTCTTGCGCTTTGCCCCTTACACCATAGGTACTCAGCTTTGTTAACAGTATTTTATGCTTAATTGAGTCGAAAGCTTTTCGAAAGTCAAGAAATATTCCGATCGTATATTGCTTATTTTCTATACTGGTTATAATTTTATCTTTAATGTTTAGAAGTGCCATTTCCGTCGATTTATGCCTTTGAAATCCGAACTGCTGTTCTGAAATTATTTTGTGTTTTGTAAAAAAACTAGTTAGTCGACTATTTATTATTTGTTCTAATGTTTTAGAAAAAGCGGGTAATACAGAGATTGGCCGGTAATTGTTGAAGACGTTTTGCGCACCGCCCTTATGTATAACGCAAACTCGCGCTACTTTCATTCGGCTTCGGAAACGACCTTCTAATAATGATATGTTGCATATATGTGCTAGCGGAGTGGATATCAGTTTAGAAATATGCTTAATTGGTTCTGATTTGAGGCCGTCCTCCCCTGCAACAGTACTGTTTTTAAGACCATTAATCAGGTTAAGTATTTCTTCCTCATCAGTTGGACGTAAGAAAGCTGAATTGATGATGTTATGACATATGTACGAAGTGGCATTTCCTTCATTGGTTGTGGGAGACGAAGGTGCACCTGATTTGAGAAAATGTTCATTGAACATATCCGAGAGCTGCTTCCCTCTATAGCTTGTGCCATTTATTTCAAGTTCAGGCGGAGGCGGATTACTAGGTTTTGAAGTTAAATTTCTTACAGTGATCCAGATTTTCTTGGGGTCGTCTAGAATGCACGTAAATTTATTAATATAATATTCACGTCGAGCCTTCTTTAAATCTGAGTTCAATTTGTTTCGAATTTTTTTGTAGTTAACCAGGATACTTTTATCTTTTAGCTTGATAAATTTATCGTACAAGGTATCTCGTTCTTTTATTCTTTTACAGAGCGTAGGAGTCACCCATGGCTTTCTTGATTTCTTATGTTTTCTAAGGGTTTTTAATGGGAAGGCTTGATTATATAAGGATATGATCTTGCTCAAAAAAAGATTGTACGATATGTCAGGATCGCTTTCATTACACACAAAGTTCCAATTAATATTTGACACCAAACTGTAAAATGTATCAAGACGTGTTTTGTTACTGATAGGTCGGTATGTTATAGGGGGAGCGGGCACAAACCTATTTATAAATGTCTGAAGAAAGCAAAAAATCGGCAGGTGGTCACTTATGTTCCATGTTAACACACCCCCCGTAATTTCGTTGGGATCACAGTTTGTTATGCATAAATCTATCGCAGTAGTAGTTTCTATAGTAACTCTCGTAGGTATATCAACAACATTTGAAAACCCGTAACATTCTACAATCTCCATTAGTTTCGTAGATGATTGGTTAGAGGAGTTAATATCAATATTGAAATCACCAATTAAAGTAAGCTTTAGACAGGAACACGAAGCATAGTCTAATAAATTCTCCACAAATTCAAAAAAATTTGCCACACAACCTGATGGCGGGCGATAAATAACAGCTATAATCATCTGCCCGCATTTAACAGCAAGAGACTCATAGTCACAGCAGATTAAGGAATATTCAGTGACAACATCGTGCTTAAGGCCGTATCGAATATACAAAGAAACCCCTCCTCCCCTTTTATCTTCTCGGTAAACACTTTCAACTTTGTATCCCTCAAATAAAACAGCATCATCTTTGCCGATAAACCAAGTTTCAGTGAACGCTAATATATCAAAGTTAACATTCAGGTTGTGTAAAGAGATGTCTAATTCGTCTTGTTTGTTTCTTAGGCTTCTCGCGTTCAAGTGGAAAAGAGATAGTCCTCTTCCATTGAAGGAAGTATTCCCCACGAGGTGATTAAAAGACGCTGAGTCATAGTAGGAACAAATTGTGGTGTTATCGGTCATCCTGAAATGTGGTATCTACTATACGCAGCTATCTTGTGTCTAGTTTATCTTTTCTAGGTCGCTCTCACTTTCAATTTTGATGGCTCGATCACCCGCCCTCCTTCGAACGAACACATTTCCATGCTTCTGCCAAGTGTACTGATAGCCATGTTCTTCAGCCTTTACCTTTGCCAGCCACAGCAATTTTTTGTTTGCCGCCAGATTTTCAAAAAACCGGATGCTGGACTGACGTTCTCGGAAGTTAATATTTTTGTTGATCCATTTCTCTTGAGTTGCTCGCGAGTTAAATCTTATTAGCACCGCGGAAATCTTGCCAACGCGCGCTGGCAGGTGGTGCAAGCCCTCGATGTCACTTTCGGTAAGCTCTGAAAGTTCAAGTTCAGTCGCGAGTGCGTTTACGGTTTGCAAAAGATTTTCGTGATCTTTTGGTGGTAGGCCATGTATCTCAAGATTCTGGCGCCGACTATACTGCTCCAAGTTGTTAATGCTTTGCCGGAGTTGTTCGATCTCTGGACCTCCTCCGTTCTCAACCTTTTCAAGTCTTCTTTTTATTTCAGCTACTTCTTTGTTCTGCTCCTTGATTTGCTTAAGGACTTCATCGTACTGGTCTGACATGTGCTGAACCGATTCCTCAATACTAGATACGGTTTCTTTCATGCTGAGTAGCATGTCAACCTTTGCAGTAATCCCGACAAGGCCTGCAAGTTTTCCGTTGATTTCAGTTAAAAGCGACATGACGTTAATTTCTTGCGCTTTCGTGGCCTTCTCTAGGTCATGAGCTTCCTTGTAATTTCCTGTCCGGCATGCCGAACACTCCCAGCTTTTTGGCCTGTAAGCCTTTTCATCCACGTTCGCACACTGCGCGAAATGGTAACCGTGCCCGCATTTCGAACATGCCGCGTAGACACCAATCTCTGGCAAGGGATTGTGACATGCCAGACAAAGGCTCTCGTCAACCATGACAACAAACACAACAGTCGTTCAGCAGCGGCAGCAGCAGGCAAGTTTTTAGAGAGGTTGTGTTAAAATTTACACCAACCTGTAACGATGAAATCGCCGGCTTAGTGTGTTGCGACAACTGCGCTGCCGCCACCGCTGAACGCCTGTGAGGTTCGTCTTCCTCGTCCGCTTCTTTTGAAGGCGCGCTTGCAGTGTCGTAGGTGACGTGTCGGTCTGGCGCACCCAATCACCACACCGTTTGCGGCTGTTGATAGCAGATGTCAACGTGTCGCTGGCAGTATCAGACGATCGTGAAGGACCCAGTTGATATAGGTATCTGTAACGATGAAATCGCCGGCTTAGTGTGTTGCGACAACTGCGCTGCTGCCACCGCTGAACGCCTGTCAGGTTCGTCTTCCTCGTCCGCTTCTTTTGAAGGCGCGCTTGCAGTGTCGTAGGTGACGTGTCGGTCTGGCGCACCCAATCACCACACCGTTTGCGGCTGTTGATAGCAGATGTCAACGTGTCGCTGGCAGTATCAGACGATCGTGAAGGACCCAGTTGATATAGGTATCTGTAACGATGAAATCGCCGGCTTAGTGTGTTGCGACAACTGCGCTGCTGCCACCGCTGAACGCCTGTGAGGTTCGTCTTCCTCGTCCGCTTCTTTTGAAGGCGCGCTTGCACTGTCGTAGGTGACGTGTATAGGTCTGGCGCACCCAATCACCACACCGTTTGCGGCTGTTGATAGCAGATGTCAACGTGTCGCTGGCAGTATCAGACGATCGTGAAGGACCCAGTTGATATAGGTATCTGTAACGATGAAATCGCCGGCTTAGTGTGTTGCGACAACTGCGCTGCTGCCACCGCTGAACGCCTGTGAGGTTCGTCTTCCTCGTCCGCTTCTTTTGAAGGCGCGCTTGCAGTGTCGTAGGTGACGTGTCGGTCTGGCGCACCCAATCACCACACCGTTTGCGGCTGTTGATAGCAGATGTCAACGTGTCGCTGGCAGTATCAGACGATCGTGAAGGACCCAGTTGATATAGGTATCTGTAACGATGAAATCGCCGGCTTAGTGTGTTGCGACAACTGCGCTGCTGCCACCGCTGAACGCCTGTCACACTAGAATAACTGTAACACTAGAATCGAGAAAATGAACCGAAGTTACCCTTTACCTTTCGCGGCACAGTAGTGATGACACTTACTTACACTCAGGACTGAACGGGAACGATTGTGATCATCCTCTTTATGTAGTTCAGCAACCCAATTGCGATCTGCGCAACGAATGACTACGGGAACCAAAATGGACTAGGGCGAAGATCATGACCATGGGGCTACAGCACATGCGCAGTCTCGGTGGCTGCATTGCCATTAGCCGTCGACGTACTTATGACCATTGTTGTCGCCATCTTGATGCTTACACTCGGTATCGCGTAATTCCTGCTTTAGTAAGTCCACCTCTATTTATGCGGCTGGTGCCGGTTCTGTCCTTGATATACCTAATTAAGACCCATTTGCTTTGTCGTTGTCAGCAAAGGGGCGCGAACTGTAAGCTCAAATCTCGCTCCTGCTCTAAGAACTAAATGCATCTGGTTCAGGATCAGGAAAACGACATGGGGAGAAACAAGTAGGTACTTTTATCGCGTGTATGTTTAGGCTTGAGGGAAGTTAGCTCCAATGGGTGTCTGATGGCTCCGATGAAGATTACACGATTAGGCAGCGCAGAACGGTTGATAGCCTGCGGTATTTATTGTTTATCTCGCAGTGGGGATAGACGACCGCACGTCGGTACGATGATCGTCCAGATCGAAACGGTAAGAAGGCGGGATCGAACGGAAAGAAAGGAGATTGGGGCCTGAAATGGAAGCAATCGTTTCTGCAAGTAGTGAACCAGCCAAACGACATGAACTAAACTGCCCAACAGTGGCCGATATTGTGAGAAAAGTGACGCATTATGAACCACTTCTCATTATCGCGAGTAAAAGTAAATTTTTTGTGTGTGTTATTTTGAGGTATAAAAAAATGGAGATTTAGAAGAGGTGTGGATTATTTAGATGCACAGTGAGCATTTAAATTATTCACGGCCCATTCCAAAATCCCGCCTCTCGATCCGTCGGCGGATACCGTCGGCAGATATTACACTCACAAAAGTGTTATTTTGAGTAGGGCTGCTTTTATATTCTATTGCATGTTCATACCGCACTTTTTACTCTAAGTTACGCGATTGTGAAAAAAAAAAAACGAAAAAACACGCACGTTACACAGCGTGCTACGCACTCACAAATATTTACACCGTTCACTGTGTAAATGAGCTTCTCCTAATCCGAACACCCAAAGGACGTCACAGGAACGCCCTTAGATTGCTAGTGAACACCAGACAAATAGCAGCCCGCAACAGATAAGTACTAGAGCGCAGCTGTTAGGCGCCCGTTTCCGGGTTCAGCGGCGTCGGCGTAACCGCGCTATATTTGGCGGAAAAATTGATGTCACGTGACCTCAACACCAATTGAATTCCCCACTAAATTTAGCGGGGAAAAATGGCGTCACATGACTGGGAGTCATCTCACCTATTAACCAATTAATTTTCTCCGCGAGATTTAGCGGAAAATTGACGTCACAGGACCTCAACACCAATTCAGTAGAAAGGTATGCACTTGGGCTATTTGGTGATTCATAGTTCAGAGGGTAAAAACGCTAAAATATAACGGAGAACTCAAAGGCGAACAACACAAAGCGCTCTGTGTTAGTTCGTCTCTTTCAGTTGTCCGTTGTTTTTTTTTTAGCGCTTTTACCCTCTGAATCAATAAAGTTTCCTGGCTAAATTTAGCGGGGAAAATTGCGTCAAATGACTTGGTATCATGTCACCTATGAACAAATTCAGTTTCTCCGCTAGATTTAGTGGCGAAAATGACGTCATGGGACCTCAACGCCAATTCAGTAGAAGGGTATACGCACTTGGGCTATTTGGTGATTAATAGTTCAGAGGGTAAAAGCGCTAAAAAACAACGGACAAGTGAAAGACAGCGCACGGTGTTGTTCGTCTCTTTGACTTGTCCGTTTGTTTTAGCGCTTTTACCCTCTCGACCAATTCAGTTTCCCGGCTAAATTTAGCGGAGTAAATGGCGTCCCATGACTTGGTGTCATGACACCTATGAACAAATTCAGTTTCTCTGCTAGATTTAGCGGGAAATCGACATCACGTGATCTCAACGGCAACTCAATTCCCCGCTATATTTAGCGGCAAAATTGACGTCACGGGACCTCAACGCCAATTCAGTAGAAGGGTATGCACTTGGGCTATTTGGTGATTAATAGTTCAGAGGATAAAAGTGCTAAAAAATAATGGACAAGTGAAAGACAGCGCACTGTGTTGTTCGTCTCTTTGACTTGTCCGGTTTTTTTTAGCGCTTTTACCCTCTCAACCAATTCAGTTTCCCGTCTAAATTTAGCGGGGAAAATGGCATCAGATGACTTGGTGTCACGTCACCTATGAACAAATAAAGTTTCTCTAGATTTAGCGGCAAAATTGACGTCAGGTGAGGAGGAGGAGAAAAGGGGGAGGGGTAAAGGAGATGAGGAGGAGGGGAGAGGAAGAGGGGGGCAGGGGAGGAGGAGGAAGAAAGGAGGGGGAAGAGTGTGGGGAGAGGATGAGTAGGGGAGAGGAAGAGGAGGGGAGAGGAAGAGGAGGAGCGGAGAAGAGGAGGACGGGAAGAGGAGAGGATTTGGAGGAGGGGCATACCCTCCCACCCTTACCCTCCTCTCCTCTTCCTGAAGAGCTGCGCTCTAATTTGGCATTACAGATTTGTAAACGTCTTTAATTTTTTTTTACGAGGAACAAGTTTAGATGCAACAAGCATCGCATGCAGTTCTCACATGCACAAAAAAAAAGGCCGATAGAGACGGAGTGGATGACGCAAGAGAGACGAATCAACTCAGCTGACTGCTATGCGCCTCACATACTCGACGCTTCAAAAACAATCCTTCGCCGGTGACCCTATTGGCAATTAGGAAGGTTACAAGTATAGTTACAAGAATTTTGCTTGGTTCTCGTGAATAAATCACATAATTCCTAACACTTCTCTCTAAAAAGAATATATATCCACATGAAAATAATTGGTACAAGCAAACATTGTACGACATTACCACTAGAACAGCCTCCGCTAAAGCTGAGGGTTTGTGTAACAGTAAGTTACACAAATAAGAAGCCGTGAAAGTCAGGCTTAGATTGCAGCAGTTGAATTCAACAAAACCTGATCATCACTTTTTGCGCCTTTATTGTGGGCACTTCATCTCATCACTATGGTTCCACTAGAGGTAAACGCCTTCCTAGACCTAATCTTCCCTTATCCGCAGCGCAGATTTTAGCACGGATTTGAAATTATCACCAATTAAAGTGCCAGCAATCGCGGCTCTAGCATTGAGGTCAATTGCGCAGCGCGACAGTTTCGCCGCTCTAACTAGCGAGAAAAGCCGGCACCGCGTACGCGAGCAATACAAAATAGACGAAGACCAAACCCGGATTTAAAGCATAAAGCCACGGACAGACTGCGAACACACCGTACTGTACATCCTTGAAACGAGCCCGCAAATAATTCTGTCCTCGTGTGTGCGCTGAACATCGTATCTTTTGTATGATGTGTGAGCAGTGTGACCGTGACTCGAGGTTTTTGTTTTTTTTTCTTTTTTGCAAAAAGTAAAAAAAAAAAGCTAACGCTGTTTAAAGAGGAAACACCACTGATCAGGAAAGCCGTTATAGGGATCTATGTGGCAGGACTGGGTGTAATGGGCCGTCATATTGGTCTCGTGGCGCTCGTTCCCGCGTAGAGTATACACGCAAATGAAGGAGAGTTACGACCATACGTACCCGGGTATATCGAAGATCCCGGAATATTTATAAAGAGCGCTTCGCTCGTATGAGCAGTCGAATAATTAGGTGTTCAGCCGCTTCGCGCTTCGATCTCAGCTCGACCACCCGCAGATGCGAGTGCGTTAAGCGAGCAATTCGCTCGCTCGTAAAATAAGCGAGCTTCTGAATAACTAGATTTTCACGCGCTTTCCGGTTAATTTTTTTCCCCTTTCAACGTTGGAACCATTTTGTAAGGCACGGACCTGCGCGTTAGCTAGAAAAGTATTTGCGCCTTGCCACATGTCAGGGTCGTCCAAGGCGCTGCTTGTACCCTAACGTCTCCTGCGCGCAAACGAGCGCTCAGGTGAAATCGGCTGTGTCATGCCGCGGTTACGCCGCGCACTTCAGAGAACACTGCAACACTTCAACCTGATTCGACTTGTCCAACACCGCGTTGAAGCCGGCTCTGCAACCTAAACCCTCTTGATGTGTTTGTCTTATGGCGAATTCCACTCGTCGTTTTGGCTCGCTCCGGGATCGACATTTTTTTGGAGCGCGCGTTCGTCACGGAACGTTTGGGATAAACCCGGATGTCTTTCGCTCGTCGTTTTGAAGCAACGCCGACTTCAGGGGTCCTAATCTGGACACTTGGCTTAAAAGTCGTCGAGAAATCCGGCGGCTATAATTGGCCGGCGCCATGGTCAAGTGCGGCGTTGGCCAATCACGGCTGCCGGATTTCTCGCCGACTTTCTCACAAAGTGTCCAGATTAGGGTCCTCGATCTCGACTCCAACTGGCCAAATCTCGCCCCGCCGATATCCACGAATTCCCCCGGAAGCCGATTTCCGGAAGCACGTGACTTTCTGGCGCGCATTGCATGCCGGTCGCGATTCCGCGACCAGCAGCTGAATCGCTGACTAACATGGAGACGGAGAGGGACATCGGCACGGTCGGAGTAAGTAGCGGAAGTTAGTCCCGCACGTGGAGGGTTGTCATTGACTATGTCTTTGTAGTTGGATGCCGCGGTGATTAACCTGGACTTCCTAGAAAAGAAGAAAGGACATCGCCGTGCGGCGACATCACAGTCGCAGTTTCAAGCAGCAAAATGGCTTGTGACGGTGTTTGTTTACCGCGTCGACACTGGTGCTTTTTTAATGGTTACGGCCTCAACAACCGCACATTTATGTGTGTACTCAAGTTTGAACTATTACTGCTGCGTAGTTTTAATAGTGGTGTCCGAAGCATACAGATTTGCACTTCTTTTTTTTTTATATAAGTGCAATATGGGTTGGGTTGTGCTAGTTTTCCTGATCGCTTACTTTGTCTTTTTCATCTTGAAATAATATCTCGCTGTTGCATTATCAAAAATAAAATATAAACTATATCTGTAGCATGAGAATCTCGCGAAATCTATTCTCGTGATGCCGGTCGCGTAGTGTCATAGCCTCCTCTATAGACCTTTCCAATGTTTACAAAATCACAGTCCAGCGTGCGATCTTCACAGCCCAGCACGTGCGTGTTCGTCGCTTCAAAAAGCGAGCAAAGCACGCGCCATTCGCACGAACGCTCAAAATGGCACCGGCCACAAGCTCGTTTTTGGAAAGGTCTATAGACAATTGCAAGCATGGCGCCACAACAGGTGCCCCATGCGTGCAAGCGCGTGAAATGCGCGGGTGAACGTAGCTTTGGCAAGCTCGTAATCGCACGGACGTGCTTGCTCGAGCAGAGACATGGCGGCGGCCAGTCGCCCAGCTTGCAATCGTCTATACTCAGAAAGCCTGCCAGTTCGACGACGGAGCCATAAGGTCTGTTCGATTCGCCTGAACTGGCTGAACTAGTTCAGCAGTGCAGGAACTGGTGCATTCGATTCAACCGGAAGTTGCACGGCCGCTGCACTGGCGCGTTCGATTCATCCCAGCTCTGAACGAGTTCAGACCCAGTTCCTCAAAATCTTGCACCGGCTCCGGAGTCAGTTCAGCGTCCGTGCAGAAGCAGACGACAAGAGCAGACGGCGATAGCAGACGACACTCCTCGTCCGTCTCTGCTCGCGGTGCCATTTTTCGCAGCTCTTGCTCAAGTGTCTGCGATGTTTAACAATAACGCCGACACGGAGGTTGCATTTCTTCTCATTTATGATAATAACGTACCCGCAGTGGACGCGGAATCGAGATCATAACCGAGGGTAGGAATATGATTGAATATGATATTCTTAAAGTGTTTTAGGCACCTGCTCGTGAAGGTTTGGCTCCCTGTGGTAAGTGTTGAAATATTGGCTCACGTAAATTGTTTCTTTTTGATGCTATGTGGGGATCCACAGTGTTGATATTCTTCCTTACAGACACGGGAAAGGTCTTGCACTCTTGATAGTCTCCACCTTCAGTTGCTGTTGGATGCATACTGACGACTCCGATACATTGCAGAGGTCTGGGATTTAGTACATTGGCCCTCGCATGCCCCGTAGCTGAGCATAATACTGCATGCTTTGTCCACTGGTATCTGTGGACGCCCACAAACGGGCCTGGGAAAAACGCCGAGAATCGGCATTGGCTTGGTAGTTCCACGCAGGTCTCTCTTGGGAATCAGAATAAACGCTTCAGCTTGACGCCAAAATTACGGTCGATAACTGTATTGGCCAAAACGCTATCGTCAGGCCTTCGTCTTCGAGGTGACCGCTGCCGACCGCGCCCTGCCACCAGTGACTCCCGACGCAAAATCATCCTGATGCCGCGAACCTATCGTCGAAATGCGAAACTCGAGAGACTAGGAATGAATCTACTATTGCTCAATGAATGTGAACGACACCAACGCTTATGCAAACGACAGGAACCGAACGGCCGTTAAAAATGCAGACAGAAACACATTTCGTGCAGAAAAAGTTTTTAGTACACTCGAATAAAACATTTTCACAGAAAAGATTCCGTTATTAAACTAAGGAAACACGAATGGTCTCATCAAACCGCGACTAATAAATGTAGCATACAACGTGGCGTGGAGAAACAAGAGCCAACAGATCAGACGATCACAGCGCCAGTACTAGCACGGCGGCTGCACTGGTTCTGCGCCGCCGCTGCACGACTTCTGCACTCCTCTGAACTCGGACAGAACTAGTTCAGAACTTTCTGACTGAATCGAACAGACCTATTGGCGACGAGAGCGATCGAAAGCGTCGCTGCGGTCGGCCCACCACAATTGGCCGAATGCTGACAATGACGTCAGCAAAGGATGTCTCATCGACGGAAATAAGAGGAATGTTAGAACTTCAATTTTGACGGTGTTGGCAGTGTTGCTTTGAGAGTGCTATGATTTCAGGCTTCCACAATGCCCATTACGAACACCATCGAACTTGTTGTTCACAAGGTAATGACGTCACGAAAGGTAACCGAACGAGGGCGCCACCGAAACATCTCGCCGCTAATAGAGTGCCCGATCGTAGATTTGAAGCGCGAGGATCTGGTAGCAGAGAGCATTTCTAAAGGACCTCGATGTGTTTGCGTTTGTCTTTCAAGTAGCGCCAAATGCTCCAGTGCACGAAGCCACTATCTCGAGCGGCCATTGGAAGCAAATGGCGGCGAAGTACTGAAATGAGCAGCCATTGGAAGCGAATGGCGGCGGAGTACTTGCTTGTGGCACGTGTCTTCAACGTTTCCACAACAATGCTTGGCGGTACTTGTAAGCGCGAATTCTATCGAGGGACTTTAAGGATTTCTGGTATTCAGTGCACAGCTTCTGCAGCGGCGAGGACCCGAAACATGGTTTTCAAACCCGACGAGAAAGGGAGCGGTAGCGCGAACACGAGGAGCACGAGCGGACATTCCATCGCCTCGCTGCGGCGTCTCGCCGCAGCGGGGCGCCCGTTATATGCCTCCTCTCATCCGCTGTCTGCCACATTACCTTTTCACTTTCTGCGGCCGCGTCTCGTGGCGATCTGCTAGGCTTTGTCAGTATAAAAAAAAAATTGGGTTGTTTGTACGTTTATACAGCCTAGAACTTTGTCTGCCTCAACGGGCGACGAGTCTCCCAGCTGTAGATGAGAAATTTTAGCCAGTGCAGTACAACCGCTAGCCTGGTGTCTTTAACGTGCACCACGCAGTAGTGGTACACAATCGCACGCCGTTACGATGCTAATTCAGATCGAAACGGGCAGGGGTGGGGATTGGCTTTGTCAGTATAGAGGAAGCTATAATAGTGTTCAAGTGGTTGACTGCGCGCTTCCGGCCTTTTTGTCTTCGGCCCTCGGAGACTCATCTCGAAAAAAAAAAGAAGAAAACAATTACAAACGAAGTCTCTTTTTTGTGTATAAAAACAACAAAAGCAGTCCCCCGTCTGTTTGTTTTCCACAAAAAGACAACGTGGCCATAGGGAAGAAATAGATGAAAACAACGTTTGTGGGTCTCCTGTCAATATCGCTCGATCAGGCAGAATTCCATTCGCTCCGAGGAAGTCACAAGTAGAAGCACTATCATTAAAGAAAGGTTTAATCGGTACTCATGGTGGGGGAATCCTAGGAGGTGGGCCGAGGCTGGCTGTGGTACGGCTCTTTCCATGGGCTCGCTGTTCACGACCTCTTCTGTTGGTTTCAGCCTTCGATCTCCCTCACGCGCCTCACCCGCCATGAGCCCCGCCCTTCCCTTCTTCCTTGTCTTCTTCTCCTCTTTCTTCCACACGTTAAAGCGGTTGGAAAGTAAATATATTCGGCAGAAATCTGCCTGGTTGGGTGAGAATTAAAGTTCGAAAATGTAGCTCCAACTAAAACTTTAAAGGAAACTCGACGTTTCGAAACCAACTCGGTTTTTTCTTCAATGGTGACTGAAAGCACGCGGAACGGCAGCAGCTCTCACCTCTTCGTCTTCAAAGAAAAAAAGAAATGAAAAAAGGAGAAAGTTGGAAATTAAAAAGTTGTAAAATAAACTTTTAAGTTATGTAGACGGTCATCTCTTCATCTTTCTCGTCAGTTTACGGAGGCCATGTGCGTACAAAGAGGGCATGCTCCCAGGGACCTGTTTAGGTTTCCTGGCGTATGCTGGATTTGCCACGATTCCAAGAAAGGTCATCTTCAGAAATTGGGATCTGTGTCTACCACGTGCGCGTTCGCGAAGTCAATGCGATGGTCTAGGGTATAGCAATGTTCGGCGATGGCGCTGCGCTCACTGTAGAACTTCCGCACGCCATTCTTGTGTTGACGGATTCGCTCGGGAAAGTTCTTCGCCTAGCCGATGTAGGTTGCCGGCCACTCTGCGCATGGAATGGTGTAAACCACGCCCTGTGTTCTTTCTTTTTGTAGACGATCTTTTGTTCTTGGCATGAACCTTTCCAGTGTTGACGAGGCTTGTGGGTATTCTGGTGGCCCACAAGCCCACGTCCACACTGGGAACGCCCAATTTCAGAAGAAGACATATCTTGGAATTGAGGCAAATCCAGCATACGCCAGCGAACCTAAACAGGTCACTGGGTGCATTGCTCTCTGTGTACGCACATGGCAAACGTGACCTGACGAGCAAGCTGAAGAGATGACCGTCTCCATAACGGTTTATTTTAAATTTTTTTTTTTCTTTTCTTTTTTCATTTCTTTTTCTTTTTCTTTTTTGAAGACGAAGAGGCTAGAGCTGCTGCTGTTCCGCGTGCTTTCAGTCACCATTGAATAATAAACCAAGTTGGTTTCGAAACGTCGGGTTTTCTTTAAGGTTTTGGTTGGAGCTACATTTTCGGACTTTAGTTCAAGCGGCTGTCCGGCTACAGCTCCCAATGGATTTGTCGTTCGGTCATCATCCGGGGCCTGTCGAACGCCGGCCGCTCCCGCGGAGGTGAGGTCATCTTTCACAGGTGGAGTCAGAGTCGCAGCGACTTCATAGTTCATACTGATCGTGTGCTTTGTCGAAGATTTAGGTTATTGATCTGAAACGACCAGCGGAATTCGTCATTACGAGTAGGGTCGAGTGCGCCGATGTATTTGTTTATTTGGACTGTTTTTCATTACAGAGATTGCCATGGAGCTAGGGCAAAAAGGCGACAATAATGTCGTCTGACTAGGCCCCTAGTACCACGCTACTATCACTACACTCACAACACAAGCAGCAGGCAAACCTGCAGCAAAAAGAACAAAAAGCAAAACAAAAAGTAAAAAAAGGCACATATACTACCTAAGAGGTCATAGAATTACCAAGAGAAAATTATATAACAGCAACACAATTACAAATACATCGATATGTATGATAAGAACAGAAAAAACAGCAAACTACAATGGGTGAAGGAAATACATTTTTGCTTGTTTTCTGAAGGACAAAAGTGAGGAGCTTTTGTCAATCATTTCAACTAAGGCAGGGTAAAGGTTCAGGAGGTTAGGAATTTGCCAGGTTAATATATTTTGTACCGTAATTGGTTATGGCTCTATTTTTTTTTTTAATTTGTGTCTAAAATTGTGTTGCATGTCAGTGTCTGTATACGTAGAGAAAACTATACTTCATTTCACCTTATGTGCGAGCGAAGGCAAAACTGGAAGCGCGAGCACGGAAGCTCCGTGCGTTCAGGCTTTGCTCGAGCGCGCGAGCTGGGGAGAAATGCAAAAAGCGCTGGTCTCGCGCTTCTAGCTTTGGCTTCGCTCGCAGATAAAGTGAAACGAAGTATAGTTCACGGTCAGCTTTTAGTTTCGAGAAAATAACTTCAAACAGTCGTTGATTATATATGATACGAATTACGATACGATACGAATTCATTTTTCACCAGATACATCACGGTGAATGGGAGACCGGAGAAAAAAGCTCCAGAAATGCAGCTTGACTAAGCACCGGTACCCCCCCCCCCCCCCCCTTTCAGCAGCTACGACAGAGCACAGGAAAATCTATTTACAAAGTGTGTGAGTATGACATATAATTAGGCTGTATACTTTTCGGTTTTAACCGAAAAACACCGATAAACATACGCCGGTGTCGAAAATACAAAATCGGGTAAAACCGAAGAACACCGGTTTTTCATAATTTTCAGCAAGCGCTGGGTTTTTTCACCGGAAATGTCCTGCATGCTTCCTAGTTTTAACCGAAATACACAAATAGACACTCGCCGGTGACGGAAATAAAAATCGTTCAAAACAAAAAAGCACCGGTTTCTATATATTTTTTTCTAGCAATGTGTTTTTTTTTATTTTATTTTTTTTTACAGAAAAGGTTTTAAGGCACGACCACATTGGCGTCGCGGAGGCCTGCGGCGCTACGGTCGGCGCTGCCGGCTGCCGACCAGAACCAGTTTTCGGCTTCAGCGGCGCGACGTTCAGCGCCGCAGAGCCCACCACTCCTTGCGCGGTTCAGAGGCCAGATTCATAAAAAACCTCTTACCTACGACAACTTAGCTACGAAGTTCGTAAAGTTACGACCATCGTAAGATGAGGCGAGAACGGTATTCACAAACGCGTTCTTAAGTGAGAGGAGGAAAGTTACGACTTCTTTCGGAGAAACGACGACTTCCGGTGCTGTTGCTATGGCGACGGCGTCTTCGGCAACACGAACAACCAATTGGAGAGCTCGGCATAGTTCGGAGCACGTGGACTTTTAATAACAAACACAGGCTAACTACTCATTGATAGTCAGCTCTGTGTATATCCTGCCCTGTCTGTGTGTAAATTTTTAGTGTAAAAGCTCTTTCTCATAAACACAGGCGGCCTTTCCACCACCACTTGTCTGGGGTTCGTGTCCGCGCAGTGATATATCGACGCGTTGGCTGCTGCGAACTCGGTCTCTACGAAGTCAACACAATTGTCATCGGTGGTAAAAGCCCCGTGCCAGTCGTTTGCAAAGCGACGTAGAGAGAAACAAACCGCCGGAGCGTTTTTCGCGGCCTCGAAAATTCTGGAGCGAGCCGACGTTAAAAAGATACGTTTGAACTACGAGAGTGTCAGCAAGAGCCACGCAAATACCTGTTCACACTCGGAGCGAACGCGCGCGTTTGATCGAAGTGCTGGATTCGCTCTGTTAGACCGCGTCTTGGTAAGCGCTTCGGGGCCGATCTTTTACGATTGCAACTTGATACTGACGCTGACACTCGGCAAAAAAAGGTTGGACCGTCATCGCGCAGCTCCCACGAACTGTTATAGCTCGACAGTGACGTAGCGTCGTGTCAGAATAAAAATGGCATGCTAAAAACAAAGTGCACATACCGTGTTACGAAGGTAATCCACACGGCGTTTATTTGAGCTCTATATCACACAAAACAATGCGATAGAATCAATGAGAGTCCCTTTTCGACGACAGCGTTCGTCACCGCTGCCTCGGAAAATAAGGAGATCGAAATGACAGGGGAAGAGATTGACCTCTGAAATTAAGTTCAGCGATCAAACTATTCATACTGGAAGGGTCCATAAGGGTCGCGCGGGCACATTCCATTCAGCAAGCCAGCCGGTCGTGGGCGGACGGTCTTGGCCAAGGACCGTCGGAGCAATGCTGAGTCGGAACAGGTCGGAGTGCCTGCTAGGCCTATTCTGCCGAGCCCGCTTGGTCGGTGGGATCGTTGCCTTTGTTGCTTTTCCCGAGTGTTTGTGGATCCAGCGTTCATGTTCGCCCTGGTCGATTTCAAGTACATTTTCCTTAACTGAGCGACGCTGTCGGCCATGTTGATTTGATCGGAAAAAGTGCGTAAGACAGCTTCGGACCTGTCGTAGGATTCTGTCGTAACCTGCGCAAAAGTTACGACAATTTCGTTTTGAGAATACGGATTTTCTCTCAAATTTGTCGTACGCACTTTTTTCGTCGTAAGTTCGCTTTGAGAATCCGGCCTCAGAGCTCGCCGCCGCTCGCCGCACAAGAGAGGAGCCAATGGGAGGTGACGTAGATAGTGACGTTGCGATGCCATAACAACGCTCAAGCCGGTCCCCAGCGTGTCTTTCACGTTCCGAACGGACGTGTTTCGTGTCGTCTGCTATCCCTATTTCCCCCGATGCCTTCCCCACCGGAGCGGTTCCTTGAAACTGTGCGACTGTTTCCCTTTTTATATGACAAGACGCAGCCAGACTACCTAGATAATCACGCTAAAAACGACCGCTGGGAAATTATAGGAGAGGAATTCGGAATTACAAGTGAGTTTCTCCGTGGCACTTGTTGCATGTCGTCTGTGTTGTGGCGGATGTCCTGTTGATTTGGTGACACTTTCGAAAGTAGCCTCCATCTCTGAAGCGCCGCCGGTGCAGCAAAGCACGGACTTTTCCTTCGGTGTTTTAGTAGAATCCACTCGGCCGGACCCAAAACCTGTGCCTCCTTCCCTTCAGAGCGCGGCGACGTCGAAAGATCAACGAGCAGGCTAGGATAATCACATTCACTCTGATCACCAGGTCATCATGGACACTTACCATGTAGGCAGCGAGTGCGGTTTCGATGCAGATATATGCGGAAGATGAGAGCCGAAACGGAAGAATCTATCGAAGAGCAGACGACGAAAGAGCGGGAAATCTGACGGGAGGCGCGATCGCGAGAGCCAGTGCTGTCACGTGACGCCCGCAAAACGGAGGCCAATGTGGACCCCTCGCGTTGGGACGCCGGACGGCCATGCCGCCCAGCGGCGCCGACCGGCGGCGCCGTTCACGCAAGTGTGGTCAGACCTTTACGCAAACTTCCGTCAATCACATTATCTTACCCGGGATCATGCATTTTGCCTGTCTTTCTTTTGTGACCTACGTGGTCTTGGACTCCTGGAGGGCAGTAGCTTTGTTCCACTGGTCTCCAAGGTCAACGGTCCTCCTGGGACGCCGAGCTAGAAGATCACTATCAGTGGCCCGAGGGGCCAGTCAGTCGTCACAGCTGGCCAGTACAGTCCCAAGCCTCGTGGGACGTTTTGGGACTTCCCGTGTCCAGCGCAAATGTTGAGCGGGCATTCTCGAAATTGCGCGTCGTCAACAGGAAGGAGCGGGCGTCAGTGACAGACACGAGCCTAGGAATGTATGCATGCATATACTACAATAATCAAGTGTGAAACAGGTTGTGTAAAATGTGTAAACAAAATTTGGACTGTTTTTCGTCTTCAGCGGTGGTTTGCATTCGCAATTTTTCCCCCCGATAATCACCGTTTTTAGCGTCTGCACGAGAAAATTCACCGAAAAGCACCGGTATTGGTGAAATAAATAAACACCAATAACCATCCGCCGATTTTTGTCACAAATAAACAATGGAAAGTATACACTCGACATATAATGGACAACTTACGATGCTAAATGAACAGTTTAAGGTCAGCGGTATGGTGGAGGCGTTCTGATCGCTGTGAGCGATGCAGTGCCGGTTTTACGACGTTTTGATCTTGAAGTGTACAGCGAGTGTGTCTGGATAGAGATTAAGATCGCAGGTGGCAGGCACCTGTTGGTAGGAAACTACTATTTGCCGCCTTCCATGTCTAGTGTCGAGTTCGGTGTCGTTCTTCACGACTTATCGAGCAAGCTTGATCCTGAAAAGTATGAAATCGTTATTTTTGGTGATTTTAACGTTCCTGGAACCTGGTGGGAGCTGCAGGACACATCGAACGTACCAAGCAAAGCTTCGCACCTTGTTAATTTTATCAGTTTCAATGGATTCGGGCTGGGCGATTTACCGGCAAATGCGTGCGGTAATGTATTAGACGTATTTTTTAGCAACATGGACGAACATTCAATTGCGTCAGTCACTGAACCGCTAGTTCCTGTTGATATTTGGCATGTTCCGTTTAGTGTTAATCTAAATATTTCTAAGGTTGCTGTGCGGAATAGATAAGTTGAAAGATTCGATTATTGCAAAGGCGATTATCTTGGCCTTTATCGCTTTCTGGAGGCTGGCAGTTGGGACGGCGTTTATCGCGCTGCCTCTGTCGACATAGCAGTTTCTGAATTAACCGATATTGTAACTGAAGGCATTACACGCTACATACCGAGGAAAGTTTGTCGCTCTCGTAAATATCCTGTATGGTTTTCCTTTCAACTTAAACGAGTCCTACGTAGGAAACTGCATCTACACAGGTTGTCTAGGGGGTCTCACGCCGGCAATGCACGCGAAAAATACCGAGAATGCAGGGCCCTGGCCAAACGCCTTATCAATCGTGACAGGGAGGTATACCATTCATTTGTCCAGCAGAACGTGACTCGGCGCCCTGAGGAGTTCTGGCACTTTGCGCGCAGTCGCACTAAGCATAAACATGGCGGACATGGCATCACCTTGCTCGATGACACAGAGTATATTTCTGATCCCGCTGACGTTTGCAATCTCTTTGCCAGTCATTTTTCGTCCGTTTATTCGTTGCCTAAAAATCAACAACTAAGTGACACCCCTCCACCATTCTGTAATAATTTCGCACCACCTCTCATTACGCTCGATGATGTTTTAGCCGCCATTATGAAGCTTCCTCCCAAGAAGTCTTGTGGTCACGATGGTATCCCCTCGTTCATTGTAAAAGGCTGTGCGGATGTTTTCGCTCCTTTGCTCGTTCACATATTTACATTGTCTTTTAAACATTCTGTGTTTCCGAGCGCTTGGAAGAAAGGCGTTTTGATTCCATTACTGAAGTCAGGAAACCCTACCTCTGTGGCTAACTACAGACCAATCTCTTTGTTACCGGCATTCTCTAAAGTTTTTGAAAAAGTTGTTCACATGCATCTGTCTAGCATCTTCAAACGAGTCATAGTTGAGAATCAGCATGGCTTTATGAGCGGCCATTCCGTTGCAACTAACCTTGTCACTTTCCTGAGTGACGTGGCGCCAAGCATTTCCTGTCGAGAACAAACTGATACAGTCTATTTCGATTGCAGTAAGGCCTTTGATCGTGTTAGTCACGAAATCTTACTTCGTAAAATATCTTTTCATGGTTTAAGTGTCTGTTACTGTTTGTGGTTTTCTAGCTATCTTCGAGATAGACTAAACTGCGTTTCCCACGGGGGAGCCAAGTCGCACTTTTTTTCGGTTCCCTCCGGAGTGCCGCAGGGTTCAAATCTAGGTCCTTTGCTTTTTAATGTGTTCGTTAATGACATTCATGAGGTGATACAGCACTCCACCCTGTCCCAGTTCGCCGACGATATGAAGCTATATCGCCAAGTTCAATGTTTTCATGACTGCGCCTTGCTGCAAATCGACATCGATGCTATATGTACATGGTGTGTAGATAATCAGATTGACCTAAATCTTCGTAAAACGCAGGTCATTACACGCAAAACCATTCCTGTTCTTTTTGATTACTGTCTAAACAACGCTCTTATTAAACGTGTGTCGGTTGTGCGGGATCTTGGCGTTATGCTAGACGAAAAGCTGAACTTCAACAGTCATGTTGGAATGATCCTGTCAGCCTCTTTTAGGGTGTTGGGCATTGTTACTCGCCTTAGTTCTGTGTTTCGCGATCCTTTATGTTTCTTTGTATTGTATAGAAGCCTTATTTTGCCCAAATTAGACTTTGCTTCAGTTGTCTGGAACAACCTTAGTGCCACTGTTGCAGCGACGTTAGAGCGTGTCCAAAAACGATTTGCACGAACGTTTCACGCAAGACAAGACCTGTCCGAGCCCTACTCATATGTGAATGTGCTCAATCGCTTAGGATTGGTGGAGTTAAAAACAAGACGCGGCAGATGTGATCTCATATTTTTGTTCAAGTGTTTGCATGGGTATTATGACTGTCCTTTCATTGTGTCCTGCATCAATCTAAATGTGCCTGTTAGACATTTTCGCAACAACCGCACGTTTGCCATTAATCCCATGCATTGTTTCTCTCCTGTAGTTCGCATACAGAACTATTTTAATCATCTTGATACGCGCCTTGTTGACTTTTTTAATGACGACATCATATCATTCAAGATAAGCGTTGACAATCTGATCTAGTGCGTTGTCGTCGGGTTGTGTTCTGGATTTGTTTTGTCGCTTTCACCTTTTTAATGTGACTTGGTGCTCTACCCCTCCTAGGCTTCTGGCCGTTGGTAGGCACTGAAAATAAAATAAATAAATAAATAATGCTTTTGGACAGACGTACTACAACATCAATATTTCTATCAAAGTAGCTTTTCAATAAAACTGGCAAAATTTAACTTATTCTCTGTTTACCATAATTGGTCCTACACTTCGGAATCTGCCAAGGCTGGTGATGTCTACATGACTAAAAGTTTGATTTTTCTTTTAAATCAGAAACTTTAAGAACTATATCTGAACGCCCAAATGCCGCATACTTATACGTGATGGTTACTCGATAATCATAGACATGTTGTATATTCACAATTTTGTTTGATTTAAACAATGACTGTGTTGGATGTATGTAGGGGACATTTGCAATTATTAAAATCGCCTTTTTCTGCAGTAAATGCAGTGTGTTTAAAATCAAGCAAGATCTATTTCTTCAGACTAGATTACAATAACACAAATGAGAATAAAATAACGAATTATACAGAACTCTCTTTACACTTGTTGGAAGAATATGTCTGTGTTTATTATTAATTCCCACGATTTTTCCTAGTTTACCCCAGAGATATTTAACAGGATTAGTTCAAAGCATGTTTTCCGAAAAAAAAAAACAATGTCAAGCGTTTTAATACTGTTTACAAATTCAATATTTAAAGAACCAAAATTAAAAGTATCGAAAAGTCCATAACTCGAAACTCGTTGGCGGAACATCACGGCTCTTGTTTCGGATACATTAATATGCAAACAGTTTACTTCTGCCCAAGTTTTCAACTTTAAAGGAAACACATTAGCTTTGTCCCTCAGACCAGCCTCGCATATGTCTGAAAAAAACATACTTGTATCATCCGCATAGATGATATATTTACATCCTCAGTCAATGTTCACAATGTCGTTAACATACAATAAAAAACAAAGCGGTCCCAGAATACTGCCTTGCGGTACTCCTGATGAAATGCTTAAAAGGGTTGAGCGTTGGTCATTGATTAGAACAAACTGAGAGCGATGTTCTAGATATGATTTAATTAAGGCAGGTGGAAGATGACGAATACCATAAACAAACAATTTTTCTAGTAAGCGTTAACCAAGCCTTAAATTTTTCCTCTGAAGTTTCTGAGTATTTCCACTTTTTGAACTAATAACGCTGTTTCTGTTGATCGTTTTTTTTCCGGAAGCCAAATTGTTATGAGGGAGTGTTTATCACAAAAATTTACAATTCAAGAGTGAGTTATTTTTCTAACCCCTTTGAAAACGGTGGTAGAATGGATATAGGTTGGTAATTTCCTAATTAATTTTTGTTTCCGCCTTTAAACAATGCTAAAACTTTCGCAATTTGCATTTTTTGGGGGAATGTACCGGATGACCTGGCAAAATTGTAAATAAACGTTAGGCGGGGGGCAATATTATCGATCAGATATTTTACAGGTAGAATTTGTAAATCATTCGCATCATGACTGCGACTGTTCCTAAGATACATGACAGAGGAAAAGACCTCAGCTTCGTCCGTAGGGGAGAGAAATAGTGATTGAGGTGTTGATAATACACTTTTTGACGCATTAGAGGTGTAAGTGCTACTACCTATGTTCACGAAGAAATTATTAGATTCGTTCGCCAGGTGCTAGCCACTTAAGACTTCTCCGTTTCGTTCTAGGCTTTCAAGCTCATTTGAGCGATATGCCGTATTAAAAACACTCTTTAAACGTTTCCACAACAGATCAGCTTCTCTCAAGCACTCAGCATTGAATAAAATAAAGTAATACATATTTTTTGCTCTTCTAATTTTTGTGGTTAATTTATTTCTCCACTTTCTAAACTCTCCTCATACAGTTTCATCTCGAGTCTTCAGAAATAATTGATTAAGCTGGTATTTCTCGCGTGTTTTTTTTTTTTTAAGAGTGTTGATGTCATCCAAGGTCTCCTTCCCTTTCTAGCGAGCTTTACGGCCTTGGCCGGAAAGCAGTCGGAGTAAGCCTGTTTAAACTTTTCAATAAACTTGTTTCACGCACTATCAACGTCAGCACTGCCGAGTATATGCTCCCAATCCGTGTTAACTAACCTCTGTCTAAACATATCTAGTGTGGCTGGTGTAATGACCTGAAAGGGGATTGTAGTTTCATGTTTGCGTGGTTCTCGTATTGTGTCGACTAACATAAAAATGGGCAAATGGTAACTAATGTCTGAACTTATTACGCCAGCCTTGACCTTTTTCTTATCATAATTAGTAACAAATAAATCAATTAACGTTGATGTGGTCGACGTAGTGCGAGTGGGATGCGTAACATTGAAAAAGTTATTTGCGGTTGATAATAACAACAGGTCAGTAGCGCTTGTTGTATCTTCTAATAAATGTAAATTGAAATCTCCGCCAAGGAAAAGAGAATATTTGCATCCCTTTGCATAACACAGCAGTTTATCTAGAAACGTAAAAACATTAGCTACATTGCCGCTGGTGGGTGATATACAACAGAAAACACGTAAACGTTTTGCATTACGCATAATATTCCATATTCTTCTGTAACCATTGTATCCTCTCCGACAATTTCAAATTTATCACTTGCCACTAGCATGGCGACAGCACCCCCCCGCCCAAATAAACGATTTGATAAAAATGTTGATACTGAAGTAAAATAAAAAAAAATCTGTTTTATCTCGGTACCAAGTTTCGGTAAGCATTATCACATCAAATGAGCAGTTACATGATTGAAACAGAAGCATAAGATCGTCCGACTTAGATCTAGCTGATCTAACATTTAGGTGAAAGAGTATCAAAAACTTACATATAGTTACACCTGCGTCCTTAGAGATATCTTGTGGCAGAAAGAAATCGGTTACTGCCATGTTTGAGTACTAATGTATAAATCAAATCTAATCAAATCACCACCGTGCAGTTCCTCTCTAGCAGATCTTAAGAAGATCATCGCTGTGTTCAATCGATATAATACGCGCGTTTTCTGCTTTACGGCTAAAATCTCGCCATTTCGTACCCACACGAATTTCCAGCCGACATCGCGTTTCCTAGCGATAGCCTGACCAAGCAATTTCTTTAGGGTCGGGCACAGATGCTCGTTCACAAAGACAGGCGTGTCATCAGAAAGACCCAAGTCTTCATTCGTTAGCCGTTTTACTCGGGCGCTTGCAAATACCCTGTCACGCTTTTCCCTACGGATGAACTGCACGATAATGCTTTGTTTGTCGGTTCTCCAGTGCGAACTCGGTGGCAGATTTCAACGTTCGATTTATCAATCGGTTCGCCGATTGCCTCTCCTAGCTTAAACAATGTTTTAATAAGATTCTCGTTTTCGGCCACCGGAATACGTTTGACTTCAATATTGTAGGCGCGAGAGTGTTGTTCACAGCGTACGATGCTCGCTTGGTTTGCTCTTATTTCTGTTTCAAGCGCGAGGCACCTTGCTCGCAGTTTTTTGTTTTCTTTCTTTAGTTCCGTGTTGACTGTAATTCCGCTTTCAAGCTTTTCCTTAATATCCTCGTATATAGCATTGATGAAGTCCATGCTGGACTTTATTTCTCTTATATCAGTACGAAGCTCACGTATTTCACTACGGAAGTCTCTTTCTAGCGCTTCTCTGATCAATTTCTATTCATTCTTCACTTCATCCCGTAGCTCAGTGAAATATTTCAGGAGGTCTTTCGACATAGTGGTAAATCGCATCTTATCACACAAAAAATGAAAATGCAATTGCAATTGGCAGCAGCGAAGGCAATGTATCCGAAAGGCTCAAATAGTTTATATAAGGATAAGAAACCAATCTGCAAAGGAGCACAAAGACAGCTGAGTGCCGTCGCGGCTGCCAAGTGATGGGTCCTGCTACCGTTCATCTTCTTTTAGCGCAGACGCCAGGAGCGGTACTGTGAAACAGCCAATCGTTGGCGATGCGAACGTCCAAGCCGAGATCAGCAGCGGTGGAGCAGCAAAATCAGTCTTGGACAGAGGCCAACAGACGCTGATAACTTGCAAATGGCCGTTCACCAAGCAGTCGAAGATCGCAGAAGAAGGGCCTTTAGCTCGGAACTGGCGATCGAAGTGGTCTGCAAAGAAGCACAGTTTTAGAAAAACGAGCTGAGTGCCGTCGCGGCTGCCAAGGGATGGGGCTTTTTTTTATTTCCTATTTTGGTTCATCGAGCGACAGAGATGTTAGCTAGGGCTTATTTACCCCCGCTCGCTACTCTGTTTCTGTTATAGGTGGCGACCTTTTTGAGCGTCATTCTGCGTCTACAGTGTTTGCAGCAAACCAGTTGTTTCTAAGTAGTCCATCAGTAGTTTGAACGCCCGTGCTTGGTTTCGAGTGTTGGTGCAGGGCCCTAGCACCTTTCGGATGGTCATTGGTTGGTCGTCCAGGAGAATTAGTTCCTTAGTGAGGATCACACGCTCTTTCTCGTATCGTTTGCAGCTAACGAGTACATGTTCGATTGTGTCCTCGGTATGGCAAGTCACGCAGTTTGGGGAACCTTGCTGCTTGTACTTGTAGCGCTGCCGGCCAGTCCGGGCTACCCCAGGGCGAAGTTTAAAATAAACTGAAAGTTGGTTTCGAGGTGTGCTCCAAGGGATTTTTCTTTGAAGCTTGGGGTCCAGATTGTACAGGTGATAAGGGTGGCCCCCAGGTTGCTCCCAGAGTTTCACCGTTATCTGGTTTGCGACACCACAGAGAACGCTCTTCACATCAACTTTCGCAACGGGAATGGCCTCTGTTCTTTCGTTTTTGTGCGCCCGAGCTGCTGTCGTATCGGCTATCTCGTTGCCAGTGACGCCAACATGTCCTGGGACCCATTAATATGTAATGGCATACCCCTTTTTGTGCAGGGTGTCGTTCTTATCTAGTATAGCCTGTTGCAGGCCCGGGTATGCGCACTTCTTGGCTGTGGTTGATAGGGATGCCAAGGCCGATTTTGAGTCCGTGCACACCACATAGCTCTTCGGAGAAGTTGCCTCTATGTAATGTAACGCTTCCAAGATGCCGTGGAGCTCGGATGCCGTGGACGATGTGCGGTGGGAGAGTTTGTACCCTTCTGAAACGCTCGCATCCGGCACGTAGATTGCAGAGGGCGAGCTCATCTCAGTGCTTGATCCATCTGTGTATACCTGGATGGCGTTCTTGTAGTTCTCTTCAAGGTAATATTCCGTGAGGCGCCGCTTCACAAACCCGAAGGCTGTGCCTTTGCGTATACGTCCGGTATGGAAAGGTGAACCGTTGGGGTCAGCCATGTCCAAGGTGCTCGCTGGGGGTGACGATACGGTGCAGCGTTCGTCGGAAAGGCTTCGACGTGGCTTCTTAACACTTCTGCAAAACTCGACACTGGACGTGAGGTGTGTAGGTCCACCAGGTGATGCGCCTCGTGCTGGGTTGAAAAACGACCATAGTGCCGGAGGGTCTCTTGAACACGGAGCGCTCCTATACGTTGTTCGTGCGCTTTTGCTACCACTCCTGCAGAAAGCGACGCTCGGGGCACTCCCAGCACAACGCGGAGGCTTCTTGCCTGCAGTGCCAAGAGTTCCCTTTGGGTTGTTGACCTGACCCGGTGCAGGAAAGGCAGACTGTAGCGCAGACTTCCCAGTGCCACTGATCTGTGTAGCTGCATGAGGGCGGCTGAAGTTCCCCATGTTGAGCCAGAAAGGCACCGCATGATGTTCACGTACGAGTTGACCTTGCATCGAAGTTTGTTCATTTCAGGTGCCCACGTGAGCCGCCTGTCGATAACTATTCCAAGAAAAGTATGCTTGTTGACGTAGGGGATAATTTGCTCTCCTATGTGTATGGGAAAGCGTTTGCAACTTCGCCTGGTGAAAGCCATAGCGACGCATTTACTGGGCGACAGGTGTAGGCCTCTGCAGTTCAGGTAGCTTTCGATTCTGCTGAGTGTTCTCTGGAGTCTTCCACAGATTACTGCGTGGTTCGGGCCCGAAGACCAGATACACAAATCGTCGGCATACATCGACATCTTTACATGCTCTGAAAGTTCCTGCGACAGGTGGGCCAGGACGACGTTAAAGAGTGTGTGGCTCAAGACGCTCCCTTGTGGAACGGCGGCAGTTACGGAGAAACAGTCACTGTTGCCTTCTGTCGTGGTTAGGTGAAATGTGCGTCCTTGCGGGTAGTCCAAGATCCAGTTGTAGATTCGACCACGTACGCGGAGTTTAATGAGGGACGTGAGTATTGCTGAGTGTTCCACGCTGTCGAAAGCAGCATTTATGTCCAGAAACACAGCTACCGTGGAGAGAAGATGGCTTCAATGCTGTTCAACCTCTGAGACTACGTCCACGACGCCATCAATGGCAGAACGGCCACGACGAAACCCCGACATGCACTCGGGGAAGACCCCTGTCTTTTCGAGGTACCAGAGCAGACGGTTTAGGATCACACGCTCCATCAACTTCCCAATGCAGCTGGAGAGCACAATGGGGCGGTATGACTCAAGCGGCAGAGGCGATTTTCCTGCTTTCAGGATGGGAACGAGGCGAGACTTCTTCCCTGACTCTGGGAGCTGTCCTGTGCTCCAACTGACGTTGTATTGTTGCAGGAGGGCAGAGAGGGCGAGGGGTCCCAGATTGGCCAGCGCCTCGTATGCCGACCATCCGGGACTGGAGATGTGCTGGGAACACTCCTGTAGGGCGCTTTTGAGTTCCTTCATGGTAAAAGCCTCGTCTAGCTCCGGTAGCACGGCGGCTTCAGCGGTTTTCTTCTGTGACCATTCGCTCGTGGGGCGCCGCTGCTGAAGCTGGCAGAAAGCATTGACTGCAGCACGCTCAGTGATTCCTTTTGAAAGTGCCAAGGCACGGAAGGGAACCTTCTGCCTGGGTGTTTTCTTGAGGCCTCGGGTCACGTTCCATAGTTTCGTTGACGGCTTGTGAGGGTCCATTGAACCACAGGTACCTCTCCAACGTCGCATAGGGAGTCGAATTAAATGTCGTCGTACGATCGCCAGGGTTTGTCGTGCTTCCGCCCAGTCCGCGGCTTTACCAGTTCGGCCTGGCACGTCGTTCAGCATGACGTCGAGCCGCTCGCAACTTTTCATAATCTGCGTTGATCGCAAGGTATTTAGCGGGGAGTTTCACCATTTTTTGTGCTGGATGTCAACGATGATGTTATGCAGGCAGTGATATCCGTATCTTCTGCACCATTTTTTTAATGCTGACTCTGTTTCGTTTCTAAAACGACTCCAGTCTGTATACGAATCGTCCGAGTGTGCCTTCTTCCTCCAAAGCCGTCGAGGGAGATGAGTAGAGGCAGGTGGTCACTGCCCCTGGTGTCAAGATCTGTCATCCATCGGATGGGAAGCCAGAAGTCCTCAGAAACCGCAGTGATATCAATGGCGCTCTTGAGCTCTCTCCAAAGGAAAGTGTATGTTCCATCATTAAGGATCCCCATGTTCCAATAGCTGAAAATGTCTTCTAGGAGTCTTCCTCTCGCATCAAGTTTATCTCCGCCCCACAGCGGGTTGTGTGCGTTGACATCACCACAAAGAAGAAAAGGGCCATCAATTTTCTGCAGCACGGCCTGAATTTCCTTCCTCGCCAGAGAAATGCACTCTTGGCGGAATGTAGATCGCGATGACTGTGAAAGATATGTTCTTGTACTGAAGCCTTAGACACACGTAACCGGCTGTAGTGTGAAGTGAGACCTCTTTCCTGGCAACTGAAATGTCTGTGCGCACACACACGGTGATACGACGTTTTTCCCGATCAGGAACGGGATGATGGCACTCATATCCGGAGATGCGGAGCGTTGAAGACGCATTCGACTCTATAAAGAGTGCAATGGGCGTTTCATACTTTCGTACAAAGTCCCGTATATCAGGCAGTTTGTTTCGCAGGCCGCGCACGTTCCACTGGAGCACAGTGCATTCGCGGTATATTTGGTGCATAAAGAGTTCTATAAAGTCTAGGCGTCGTTCACTAGCGCGCTCTTGAAGTACGATACCTGTGGCGCTCGTTGCTGTGCTGTAGGTAACTCATTTGTGGAAATTTGATGCCTAGCAAGCTCCATCGCAGAGCCAATGCTGAACCAGCGTGCTTATTTGGAGAATCGCTCGCACCACAGGGGAGTCAAAAGGCTTCAGAAGTTCCGTGACCACTGGCATTAAGTCCGTGCAAGGGTTCCCAGTGAAGAGATCAGGCTGGGCTGTTCGTTTCCGGTCGCGCTTTGGGAGGCTTTACGGTTGCTAGTTGGCTGTGATTGCGCTGGAGTAGAGGCACTGCGAAGCGCATGACTGTATGAATTCCGTTGTGCTGTGCGCTGCGATGAATAGATGTGTCGTGCTCACTAATGCTATTTAGAGGCTCCACGCGCTGTTCTCTCGATGCACCTTGTTCCCGAGAGGCTGATTCAAGTTTTGATGAAGCACGCCGTGCAGGGTGCGAGCTCCTTGTTTCATTCTGTGGTGTGTTGCTCTGCTCGGGGGGGGGGGGGGGGGGTGTCCTGCGTCTGATTATAAAGGTCATTGAGACGGTTCTGAAGAACGATCACGTTGTCTTGTTCGGTGTTGTGTTGACCGCGGCTTCGGACGGCAGCTCGGGCAGTTTTGAAGTCTACTTTGGTAATTGTTTTGTACTTGTTTACGGCTCGTTCTTGTTGCCAGATCACACAGTCTTTCGAGGTTGCCTCATGTGCGCCCTTGCAGTTCACGCACTTGGCCCTTTCGGCTTCGCATCTTTCGCTCGCGTGGGAGCCAGAGCATCTGGTGCAGACCTCGAAGCGAGTGCAAACTGCATTGACATGTCCAAACTTGCCACACTTCCTGCACTGCGCTGGTCGATCTACGTATAGTTCGACCTTATGTCGTACTCTGCCCAGAAATACTGTTCCGGTAGGGTCACGGAAGCGAAGGTGACGCGAACCATTTTCGTGTCAGTAAAACAACGCACCTGCGTGATTTTCGCTGTGTTCGCGCTTAGGTTCCGAAGCAACACTTTCTCCGAGATGCTTGCGTCAACGTCCCGAATAATGCCCACGGCAGTGTTCGGAATTCCGAGGCTCGTATGCCCGCACTGCAATGCCGACGAGCTTCCGGATTCGCAGCAAGGACGCTGCGGATTCTTGGTTTCGTGTGTCCACCGCGAGTATGTTCAATCTCTTGTTGCAGCGAATTTCACCAACTTCGGTAGGGGCGTGACTATTTAGAGCCTCTGTGAGCTTCAGGCCGTTGAGCTTGTTCAGAAGTATCGTCGGATCTTGCGGTGCGAAGATGACTGTCAGGCCGAGTGCGACGATGGCTTTCTTTCTGCTTTCCTCATCACTGGCGCTCTCGATCTTGCGTTTCCGTTTGCGTCTTGCCTTCACAGAAATGAATTCCTCGTCATCTTGGTCTTCTGGGCCTGATGTAGTCATGTCAGAGTAAGAAGTGTCGTTGGAAGTTGAGTTGTCATGGTTTCCTTTGCTGCCGTCCACGAGCTTGCCACTTGTTCCTGCTTCCGAAGGTTGCTGACCGTTGTCGAGATGACTGGCTGCCGTTGTGTTCGCACTTTCCGTGGTGTCGTTTTCCGCAATCACAATTGGGGGTGTAGCCATGGCGACGGCAGCCCGATATTGCGACGCCGGTGAGAGCATGAGTATGGGAGGCCGGAGGATACCCTCCGTCCTCCCAGGGGCTGAACGTGGGAGCAGTCGCTGTTGCGTTGGTCGTCTTGTAATGTCGGCGAGGGATGTCTATATACTTCCCAGGCTTGTGTTTGCGAGCAGTTGATCTGGCGCATGACGACGGTCAGGGAACCACCCGAAAACGTGTTAAGAGAGCGGCGGTGCGAAGGCGGGATGGCGTGAAAGGCGATCTCGATCCGAACTATAGCTGTCGACGCGACGACGGTTGAAGCTCGAATCCCTGATCGGTGCTGCTACCGTTCATCTTCTTATAGCGCAGAAGCCAGGAGCGGTACCGTGAAACAGCCAATCGTTGGCGATGCGAACATCCGAGCCGAGATCAGCAGCGGTGGAGCAGCGAAGTCAGTCTTGGACAGAGGTCAGCAGACGCTGATGACTTGCAAATGGCCGTTCATCAAGCAGTCGAAGATTGCAGAAGTAGGGCCTTTAGCTCGGAACTGGCGATCGAAGCGGTCTGCAAAGGAGCACAGACTTAGAAAGACGAGATGAGTGCCGCCGCGGCTGCCATGTGTCGCGACGGCACTTTGCAGCCGCGACTGCATAAAACCTCAATATTCAGTATATGATTCAGTTCAAAATATGAGGATGTGTTATCAGATGCAGACAAGATTCGAATGAACCTGATGCCTTTTTATGCCTTTTTTTCTGCATTAAATACAAACGTCCTATATTTGATTTGGATGTAACCCCATAGACGAGTAAACAAAAATGTATAGGGTGAAACAAGGAGACGGCAGGCTCTTTAAATCGACCGGAAAATTCGGTTTCTTAACCTATCGCGCTACGACTTTGTGCAGCGTTGCCCACAGATGGTGAATTTTTTTTTGTAAAATTTGCAAAGAACGAACTTACCTGAGGAAAAAGTAAAGAAAGAAAAAGGCTTAGCTCCTATGGAAACGCAGCGACGCCACCGGTCTTCAAACAACACAGCGCCATTTCGCACGGAAGACAAGAGATGGCGCAAGCGGTCGCGACGCCAACTTCCGCCAACGAACGAGCAGACGACGCCGAGAGCCGGCGCTTTTAGCAGACAAGGAATCAGTTCCTTGTTGTTACCGTGCCTGTTTTTGTTTCTGCGACTGCCGCCACCTGCGGAACGCGCGTCTTTTTTGAGTCGATAAGTTCGTCTGCTAAAGAGGCCGGCTCTCGGCGCCCGTATGCTTGTTCGTTGGCGGCGTTCGCTGCGCCATCTCTTGCCTCCGGTGCGAAACGGCGCCGTGTTGTTTGTAGACCGGTGGCGTCGCTGAGTTTCCATAGGAGCTAAGCCTTTTTCTTTCTTTACTTTTTCCTCAGATAAGTTCGCTCTTTGCAAATTTTACCAAAACAAATGCACCATCTGTGGGCAACGCTGCACAAAGTCGTAGCGCGATAGGTTAAGAAACCAAATTTTCCGGTCGATTTAAAGAGCCTGCCGTCTCCTTGTTTCACCCTGTAGTCTAAAATGAACAGTAGAAAAGTAAAGCTCACGCTTTAGCTATGTGTGCAGTAATGTTCTAATTCTATTCAACATACCGATCTACTGCGCTATATTATGTTTCACGAGGCTTACATGAGACCTCCAACGAAGATTTTCATGGAAGTGTACCCCTAAGAACTTGTATTCGGAAGCCCGTTCTTAAGTTCGTGACTGAAATAATAATTCACTGGAAATATTTACTGGCCAGTTAATTGTAGAAAAAACAATATACTTTGTTTTAATAACATTTAGAAGAAGCTGATTTGCATCTAGCCACTTCGAAAAAATTTCAAGCTACAGGTTTGTGACAGAAAAAAAAAAGAGATGATAGGTTTTTGGACGAAGAAAACACATTCGTATCGTCAGCATAGAGAACAATGTCTGGAGTATCAGGATTGAAAACAACATCATTAATATAAAGAAGAAACATTATAGGTCCTAATATGGATCCCTGGGGAACGCCAAACCTTATATTATCAGTGCCTGATGCTATATGATTGATTACCACAAGCTGGGTTAGATTTGATAGGTAACTGCGTAATAGTTTAAGTGAAACGCCTCTAATTCCGTAGTACGGCAGCTTAGCTTGTTAAAAGTATATCATGTTTTAATAGAATCTAAAGCTTTGTTAAAGTCTTCAAATATACTCTATCATGTAGAGCTTATTCTCTATTTTAGAAACATATTTTTCCCTAATGTTTAGCAGAGCTGATTTAGTGGATTTAGCCTATGGAAGAAGTATTGATATGCAGAAATTAATTCATATTTGTGGAGATGATAAATTATTCTATAATTTATAGCTTTTTATTATTAAAAAAAAAGAAGTATTGATATAGGCCGATAATTACTGATACTATCCACAGCCCCACCTTTGTGCAGAACAGAAATTCTAGCAGTTTTTTTTTTATTTTTCGGGAAAGATTTCCAAGGATAACACAAGGTTGGTTAAGTGACAGACTACATCACATATTAAATTCGAAACTGCTTTAATTGGTTTCACTCTTATACCATCGAAACCACAAGAGCAATTACGTTTTAGATTACCGAATGGACGGACGATTTCTGTAGAGGAAGTAAGGTAAAGAAACTCAGTGTGCTCGAGATTGTACTTTATATACTTCTCAAAATCCTCAGGGGTCGACAGAGCAGAGGCTCCAAAAGTTAAAAAATGTCGGCTAAACTCGTTAGCGAGAGCCTTTCCACTTAAGGTTTGCACACCTACTCTCATTTAGGCTAGTATGATATACTGCGTCTAAAGTAAAAGACCATTAACAGTACGCCAAGCTTTTTGGGGATCAAAAATTATATCCGCAAATTAATCAGTATAGTAAAGGATAGGAGAATACTTTATATAAGAACAAAGCTTATTTCTAACTCTTTTAAATTTTTTTTAAGATAGAGAAATCTCGGCATCATATAAATGTATTGAAATGTTCATTCCGTTCTTTAATTCTCTGTAAAATGTTTCGTGTTCTTTATGGTTTTCTTGCTTTCTTGTTCTTTTTTATTGTTACTGTAGGTAATGCAGCATGATAGACCTCAATAATTGTGTTCAGGAATAAATCGTATAAGACGTTGGGTTCTGTGCATTGCAATAATTCACTACAGTCTATAGAGGATATCAGTTGGCGAAAATATTCAATACTCCCCTTTGTTATGCGATGCGCGGTAGTTGTTGTATTCAATTGTGTAATATTATGCGACAAATATTTTTAAATAAAACAAAAAAGTTATAAATGATCACTTATATCCGTCGTGAGTACGCCTGCCGCAATATCATATTTATTAGAGCTTGTCAAGCACAGATCAATCAGTGTTTCGCTAGAACCTGTGAGGCTGGTAGGTACATCAATTACATTGGAAAACCCATTTGAAGATAAAATATCAATAAACTCAGTAACTGGCTGACATGGCTGCAAAAGATTAATATTAATGTCGCCCATAATTACAACAGACATTCTAAGCATGGAAACAGATTTTAGCATTTGCTCAAGAAAACAATACAATGCGTCCAGCAACCCAGAAGGGGGCCTATAGATAACACCAAACACAAATGCACTCATTTTAACAAAAAGCGACTCAAAACTTGGATTGATAACAGTGAACTCAGATATAAATTCGTCAGCAAAAATGTTCTTTATGTAAAGAACAACACCACCTCCTCTCCTATTTGTTTTGTATACAGCTTCACACCTATAGCCTTCAAATTGTACGACATCACTAATACCAGAGAACCATGTCTCACTAAAGGACAATACATCGTATTCATGGTTTAAAGAAGATACGAAAAAATTTACCTCATCCTTTTTGTTTCATAAAGTACAAACGTTTAGATGACAAAAGGAAAGCAAACTAGACGCGATAAGACTAGCATCATGATTGCGACGGTTGCGCGTTGCGGCTTTCATTCAGAGCTGTAATCCCTTTTTCACCGTTCCACAAAGGTCCTTCTATCTTTTCGATATCACCCTCGTCACAGATCCGAATGGCCCTTTCACCGTCACTTTTTCGTACAAACATATGTCCGTCCTTTTGCCAAACACAACGGTAGCCCCTTTTGTCACACCTCTGTCGTGCGAACCACAGCAATCGCTTATTCGTGGGAGTTAAATGCTAAAAAAAAGGCAGTTTCGGTTCTTAGTTTTCAGGCGAGAGCGACTCTTGATCCGATTTTCCTTCAGCGAGTTTGATACGAACTGAACAATCACGACAGGTTCTTTGCCAGGTCGTGATGGAAGGCGATAAAGGGCATTAAGGTCAGGCTTCGCTAGTTCAGGGAGTTCAAGATTATGAGCCAAGATGTTCATCCTTTCTAAGAGATTTTCATGCTCCTCCTGTGCCATACCGTGAACCTCAATGGTCAGACGGTGATTATACTGCTGCAGTTCATTAAGCTGAAGTTTTATTCGCTCAGCGCTCGCTGTCAAGCCCGTTGATGAATCCAACTCCAAGTACTCAATTCCCCCTTTTAAAAAGGAATTGAGTACTTGAAGTACTCTGCTCATCCAGTTTAGACAGAACTTTGCCGTATTTAGCAGAAATATCTTGGATTGATGCCTCGATCCCATTTCCTTTTTCAACAAGCTCTGGGAGAGCATTCACTGTCGCCACAAGTGGAAGAAGCATAGAAATTTTTCATTTAGTCTTTTCAGTTCACGTTTAAGCCTGGAATTCTGCAGTTCACTGGGCGTTAGGGTACCTCGTCCGTCTGCTGTTTCACTCGTCACAAAATTCTACGTGCCATTAAAAGAACCACTCTTGTTGCGAAAGTTAGAGGTGGTTCTGCCAGAGCATTTGCTTAGGTGGTAAGGGTACTTGCATGCGATACATGTCATAAACGTACCATTCTCAGGCACAGACTCATGACAATAGAAGCACTCGTTTATTTTCAAAAAGAAAACGTGGCACAGTAACAACGGCGAAAAGAATTTTTTTTTTTGGGGGGGGGGGGGAGAGACGTGAAGCCACTAACCCGTGAAACAGATAGAACGCAGTTAGGTCAAGTTGTTGCGTCCCTTCCGCCGCCGCTGCTGTGTGCGAGTGCCGACGAAGCCCCAAGTGCTGTCCTTTTAAGCAGGCTATACGTCCGTCAAGTGTTCCACGGATGACCAATGGTAGGTAAGCCAGCAGTTCTTGCCTCTTTCCTGATGTGGCGAAGAGGATAGTCGATACGTCTGCGAAACAAATAGAACGCAGTTAGGCCAAGTTGTTGCGTCCCTTCCGCCGCCGCTGCTGTGTGCGAGTGCCGACGAAGCCCCAAGTGCTGTCCTTTTAAGCAGGCTATACGTCCGTCAAGTGTTCCACGGATGACCAATGGTAGGTAAGCCAGCAGTTCTTGCCTCTTTCCTGATGTGGCGAAGAGGATAGTCGATACGTCTGCGAAACAAATAGAACGCAGTTAGGCCAAGTTGTTGCGTCCCTTCCGCCGCCGCTGCTGTGTGCGAGTGCCGACGAAGCCCCAAGTGCTGTCCTTTTAAGCAGGCTATACGTCCGTCAAGTGTTCCACGGATGACCAATGGTAGGTAAGCCAGCAGTTCTTGCCTCTTTCCTGATGTGGCGAAAAGGATAGTCGATACGTCTGCGCAACAAATAGAACGCAGTTAGGCCAAGTTGTTGCGTCCCTTCCGCCGCCGCTGCTGTGTGCGAGTGCCGACGAAGCCCCAAGTGCTGTCCTTTTAAGCAGGCTATACGTCCGTCAAGTGTTCCACGGATGACCAATGGTAGGTAAGCCAGCAGTTCTTGCCTCTTTCCTGATGTGGCGAAAAGGATAGTCGATACGTCTGCGCAACAAATAGAACGCAGTTACGCCAAGTTGTTGCGTCCCTTCCGCCGCCGCTGCTGTGTGCCAGTGCCGACGAAGCCTCAAGTGCTGTCCTTTTAAGCAGGCTATACGTCCGTCAAGTGTTCCACGGATGACCAATGGTAGGTAAGCCAGCAGTTCTTGCCTCTTTCCTGATGTGGCGAAGAGGATAGTCGATACGTCTGCGAAACAAATAGAACGCAGTTAGGCCAAGTTGTTGCGTTCATTCCGCCGCCGCGCTGCTGTGTGCGAGTGAAGGGGCCTTACGAAGCGCACGCCTCGTGCGGCTCCAGGAGGCAAATGGAGGCGCCGCACTGAAATTAGCGCCCCTAGGAACTGGGAATGGCGGCGGAGCACCCGCTCGTGGCACGTGTGTTGCGTTCGCAGAAAATTGGTTGGCGGTACTTGAAAGAAACGCGAAGTCCGAATTCTATCAAGGGGTTTTATCGTAACCCACCTGTCTACGACACAAATAGCGTCGAGAATGCGATGCCAATAAAGAAAAAAAAAAAGGAAGTGCAATGTATGCGCAGAGCAGAGATGTAGATGTCACGAGCACTCTTTGCTCGCTCGGTTTAGGTTTGAAGATGTGTAGGGATGACATTTCCTCGCCCTGTAGCGTCCACCACAACCATTTTAATGAAAGGTTCCCATCACGGCCTGATCACAACGAGGACGAGTGTCAATTTCCAAGCTGCATTATGTCCAAAAAATAAAGTTTCGAAAGCTAATGAAAACTCGTTTTAATTAGCACGCTAAGAAATTAACCACTTTACCCCCTTTTCCCGCGACCCAGAATGCCTCCTATTTACCGTGAGGACTGAAAAAAGGATAGTGCACATTTATTTCTAATAATTGAAATAATAATCCTTTCTTTCCAATGTTTTTTTTTTTTAAGATGCAAAAAAGCTACGATAGTTTTTTTTTGTTGAACATGTAATAACATTTTTATTGTTTTTTTAGAGAAGTGTATAAATTAAGCCCGCATGTATGTGCCAAAACTTTTTCTTTGTATGTATTTGCTTTCGTTTCTACAATTATGTCTACCCGCTGGAAACTCCGGGGGGTGAAGGCCTCAGTCAAGCAGAAATGCCTTTTGTCTTTACATCTATTCCGGGGCTTGGCCCGTAAAAATCCAATTAAGCTTTCATACCTTTTACTAAAATTTCTGGAGTTACTACTAAAAAACAAACAAAAATACAGTGTACACACATTTCTATAGAAAGGCATAATTAGTAGTTTTGAGACACATCAACCTGAACGAGAAAGTCCATCGCAGCGCGCAGAGCCTTTCGTTGAAGTGCAGGTGTGGGCGTTAGTCTAGCCCTTAATGAACGACGCCCGCAATCGCTGTTCTAGTCGTTGACGTTCCCTCGAAAACAGGCCGCGCTGAATAATTAAGCGCTCTACGTGTTCCCCTGCTTTCCCGCAGGAGCAGTGGGCCGACTATACGGTCGGTGTCAGTCTCGCACGCTCTATCTCGCGGAAGCCCCGTCGTCGGCGCTTTCCACATGCCGCGCCCAAACCGCCTCCTGCGGCTCCCCCTGGGATCGCGCGCCAGAGCGGAGTTCCGCCACAGAGTTGCATTAGTAGAGACGTTTAGGGAACCGTTTTTCACACATCCGATACGATAAGATGGGCCCTCCGGCAAGACCTCCACGTGCGTTACCACCGAAGACTCGCATAGGTGAATTCGTTACAGTTACTTTCAGAAGAAAGGAGCGAAGTTACCGTCACAGTTACCGCAACAAAAAGTAACTCTCTATAGTTACAGTTACTTTTAAAAAGTAACGATGTTACTTTGCAGTTACTTTTGTAGAACAGAAAAAATATTTAGGAAAAACTAAAAAACGTCCCTCACCAAGTTTTATTGCATAGAATTAAAAAAAAAGTACGCTTTTCACTTCATAGTGTAACTTGGCGGAAGTTGCTTCTCGAAATTGGTGTCTGAAAGTTTCCCTCGTTTGATGGCGATGACGTCCCTGCCCTTGCTGAACAGGCGCTCAACAGACGCGCTGGATGGAAATGTCTGTGTTGTGTCGCAGGAACAGGTTTTTGATTGCCGGGTAGGTGTTAAGGCGACAGAGTTCCGTTTCCTCCGAAGTTTCATTTCTTCACCGTTGCGCCTCACCGGGAGACACAACGTTGGGGTGTAGTTGAGAAAAAAAAAAAAAAAGAATCGTCGTCATCATCGTTGGTTGACTTTTTTGTCAATGTTTCTTCTGCGCTGCCAGCAGCGCCTGCTCTTTTACATTCGTCACTTAGCATCCGGAGTGCAAAATCACGTTGGTTGTTGCAATCTATCCATGACAACCTAAATTTGTGGTGTACTACGGCAGCCAGAAGTTCATCCCAGTTGAGGTCTTCAGCGAACCTGAAAATAGAGACAGTTACGAACGTCACGAAATGTATGCCAGAATTTGCTTCCGTGGGACGCAAAGTAAAGCAGGATATATCTGTATCGTGACAGTGAGCTATACAAGAATGCACTAATAAAAAACTTAAAATGACACTAACCTTGTCTTGACAGCCAGCTTGAGCGAGTAGTAGCGCAAATTAAAATACGAAACATGCGCAGTACCCTCCGCGTGTTTTGTTGTTTCACTGTTGATTCACCCGATTAAAAAGCGTTTGCGCAGAAAAAAGAACATCCGCAATATAGATAGTGCTTCAATGTACTAAGATGTAAGTGTTCACTCACAAAGTACAAGAGCGTGGGTAAAAATAACTAGATTTGTTTTTCATCAAATTTTCACGTGGCTCTATCCGAGTCGTCACTCGCGAGAATGAACGTATTCTCAAGTTTGTGCAAGGCCAACTTGGCAATCGAAATGTCTAAACACATAATTTAGACAGTGCGAGAAATAGCTAGATGGTACTCGTTCAATGATATACTATAAATAAAAAAACTGGAAAGTAACGTCGCTGCTTTCATAGTTACCTAAGAAAAAGCAGTAACAGTTACAAGTTAGATTTTTAAAAAGTAACTCGTTACAGTTACCAAAAAAGTAACGAAGTTACAGTAACGCGTTACTACCAAAGACTGTGGCCCGTCGTACCGTATCGAATGTGCAAAAACGGTTCCCAAAAACTCTCTATAACGCTGCACATGGCTACGGGTATAACACGCGCTTGTGCTTAGAGAGCCCAGCATGACGCCGTCAGCATGAGACCACTACGTAAGCTACGCCTGAGTGTTGCGACGCTATGTAGACCAAGCACACTGCTTTCAAAAGGCAGGACATAATAGCGAAGAAAAGGATTTTAATAAGTATATGCAGAACGATTCAGGAGTGTTTTGCCTTAGTGATCAATTGAAGTATGACATAATAATAAAACATGCTTTCGACAATAAACATAAAATAGAAACTGTTAAAGAACGTTATATGAAAGCGTAATATATGTAGAACCATATATAAAAACGAGATATGGAGAGGCACCAAGAAAATACTACGCATCTAAACTTTTTAAGGAACTGCCTGAATATATAACTCAATGTAGAAATCTGCACAAAATAAAGATGTTAACTAGAAAATAGATGAATACGGGGAAAAAATGAAAGAAAGGTATCCAAAAAGGCAATAAATATAAAGAAAATCGGAATTAACGAACCGGACCACCCATCCGGCCGTGTGTATTATTATAAATGTTCCGTTTATTGCGATTATTAAATTTTTGTTCCACCTCAGATTGTACATAAACGTTGTAACTACCCTTAATGGTACATAATTTTTTGTTTGCCTTTGATTTAAACTCGTAAAACAAAGTTGAACATGTATACTATTACAATGAAACGACTGGGTATGTCCGAGGCACAAGTTTCATTTTAACATGAGTGTGTGTTTACCTGAGTTTGCACTTGCCACGCCCCAGGCACAAGCCTTATTGACTTTTTTGGGCACAGATTGTAATATGTCAAAAACTGAAAACAAAGAGGTATGTAGGTATGTATGGGTCAGCGCTTGCCCACTCCAGGAGGTGTGGGAATTGCGTGTGCGCAAGAAGAACCGTTTCGCCCAAGCCTTCTGAAAGAACATCTAAAAATCGGGAAGTCAAGTTTTCGAATCGGGATGATAGCCAATAGACCCTTTTTCAAAAGTCGGCGATCCAACTCTTGTCCGCCGTTGCTTAATCACGCACTCTGAGCATGTATTCAACACATTAGGCAGGCGTTGATACCCCGAGGGTGCCGCCGCATTTCGTGCCCCAGTAGACTCCCTGTAGTATATTTATTTATTTTTCAGCAACGCACAGCGAACGGATAAGAAGTGCTTCCTTCGGAAATGTTTCTGTAATATGTTTGTAAGTATATTAGTGCATTGTAGAAAGAAGTACAATTAACAAAAGGATGTGAGACCAACGGAAAAGAAAATAAAAAACCGGAAGCGCGCGGGGGTCCACCGATAGGGGGTGGTAGCCAGCTTGTTTGCAATCAAACATCGGTGAATTGGACGTGAATGTGACGTCAACGTTCGGTGAAGACTCCGATCCAATTACGCGCTTCGTGTCCAAGCAATGACGACCCCCAATGTTGCCCAACGAACTTTCGAAAAGGGTCTACTGCGCCCGCTCTGCACCGAGATGGTGGCGCCCAGAAAGAAAATTTGGGAATGGAGTGATAATACTCTAAACTCTATCTCTGGAGTTGTGTGCAGCAAAGGCAAAGGCACAGGTGCGGGAACGTGACTTTCAGATTTGCTTTCCTATGGCGACTGCTCGTGAAATGAAAGAAAATCTCAAAGCCAAGCTCTCGCGCCTGTGCTTTTGCCCCTATTGCACGCAACTTATAAAATAAAGCATAGCTACTTTTTTTTTAAGATAAACGTTTTTTTTTATTGAGCAAAAAAGCGGCGTCAGTGTGCCCGAATGATTGAAATTAGGTGGCCGTCCCCGTTATGATTAGGGCATGATCGACGCTCAATAGTATGCTCAAGGAGGAAGCCGTCCTTGAGGCCATCCTAGATGTCGTCCTCTAGGTGTCGTCCTCGAGGTCGTCCTAGACGTGGTCCTTAAGGTCGTGCCACAGGTCGTCCTAGACGTCGTCCTTGAGGTCGTCTTCCGCGTCCTCCTAGACGCCGTCCTAGTGGTCGTCCTAGACGCCGTACTTGGCGCCGATCTCTAGGACGTGGCCCTATACGTCGTCCTAAACTTTAATAGGGGCAGAAACATTACTCGGAAACATTTCTCCCGCGGTACTCTAATGCTTTCGCCTTCCTACACGTAAGCAGTCTTAAGAGTCCTCCTGTTATTTTTAGTACCTCTAGCTTCAACTAAAGCTACGAGTGATAACAGTGCTGCGGCTAGAATACTGGAATTGTCGCTTTATTAGAAACAAATAAAATAAAATAAAGAAAATGAGGTCTACTTTCTTGTCGCCATATTTTCAATTTCTTATTATGCGTTGTTATAATTGGCTTTGCTCCAACATATCCATAAACATGATAATAGTGGCAGACGCAGTAAGCCGCAATAATATTTAATTCGTTAAAAAAAGAAATAAAGGAGTATATTTAAGGGAATCTCGATAAAACTTTCCCCTTATAGATCGATCCCAGGGATCCATCAAGGTTATATATTGTATGAACTGCACCTTGTCAGTAGTGTGCTTCGCTGATAGTACTTTCGATTAATATTATACTGAGGGGAGACGCCTGTAGAAAAGTAAAAGAAAATCGTTTTTGTATTAAAACCTTTTGCAATACTCGCTGGTGTCACTTAGGCTAGGGGTCGATAGGGAGTCTTAGATTAGCGTACCCAAAAGCTTTGCGTATGAAAACAAATAGCATCACCGCTATGCACTAACCCAAAACGCAGTATAGGCTCGGCAGCAGTGGCAAAAACGCTATTTCTGTGCGTATACGGACATCTTTGGGTACGTTATTCTAAACAAATGGCGGACAATCGCTGTCGCGCCCATTTGAAAAGGGTCCATTAGACCTTCTTCAAAAGTCCGAGCACCTGTTTTCCATTGCGCTTTGTATCCAAGCAATGGTGACCGCCATTGTTGCTTGATGATCTTTTGAAAAGGGTCTAGTTCGCTCCCTCTCCGACCTTAGCAAAAATTTCCCGGTTCCTTGCAGTATCCTACAAACAAACAGTGGTTGTAGGCAAGATGCTGCGCACTGCTGCACACAGTTGCACTGCCGCGCTTAAACTTAACCGCTAAATGTAGCGGACGGAGCTCATGTGAGTCTGTAACATCACCTGCTCGCCTGACATCCCGTGACACTGTAAAGTCACGCGGCACACTATCGTCACTTAGCACCATGACATCACGTGACAATCGATCTTCGTTAATATTGGCGGAGAAAAAAACTTCCTGGAATTTTTAGCGAAACATTTTTCTCCGCTATATTTAACAAAATAAATCGTGACGTCGCGTTCACCTGATACCGGGATGTGACAACGCTACGACACTGGGATTCTGCGCTTGATTTTGTGGAAAAGTTTCTTTTTTTCTGCTGAGATTTATGCTCTGTTTCACCTCCTGTTGTACCGCAGGAAAGGCTACAAGCGCGAGCTCCTTGCTCTAGGGCACACCTCGGCGGCACAAGCTCTCGTGCACCAAGGGCAGCTGCCAACGCTATGAGCTCGCGCTTCTAGCCTTCACTGCGGTACAATATAAGGTGAAAGAGGGGGGGGGGGGGGGGCGGACGCCCCGGGTGCAGGGCTCAGGGGGGTGTCGCGGCGGGCCCCGCGAAAGCGGGGGGGGGGGGGGGGGGAGAGTTGCGGTGGGTCACGCGAGAGCGGAGGGGGGGGGGGGGAAGTGGTGTGGGGGGGGGGGGGGGGGGTGTCGAGGTGGGCTACCGCCCCGGGTGCCGCTGACCTTCGTGACGCCACTGATAGTGGGTCACAATGTGAGTAGACAAGACAAACACACGAAACACAGCGTACGCTCGATCTTCGCGTTGACAGCGGTAGCTCGTGCCGTCACTTCAAAGAATGGATGAAGCACGCGCTCGCTGGGCTCGCTATCTGCAGCGCACGTTCTCCTAAAACTGTAGGGAATCGTTGGCCGAGTGGGTTAGCGCACGCCAGCTCGGAGCACGTGGAGCAAAAGCTCGCGCTGCAGAACCCAGGGGTCCTGGGTTCAATCCCCATCCCTGCCCGTTTCGATCTGGATGAGCATCGTACTGGCGTGCGCTCGTGAATCCCGGCTGCCTGGTGCACGCTAAAAGACCCCAGGCCAGCGATTGTGCCGCACAGGCTGTATTGTTCATTTACAGCTGGGACACCAGACGACCACTGAGGCAGACAAACTTCCGGCTGTATAAACAAGCACACAGCATATTTTTTTAAATACTGTAAACGACTTAATTTTCGCGAGGAATTAATTTTCGCGAATTTCGCGAATCGCCTACAATTCGCGAAAAATACGTCCCGCGAACAATTCGGGCAATATGTGAACGCTACGGAAGCTACACTCGATTCGTGAAAATTAGAACCCGCGAATAATTTCAAATTTTTAGCTTTGGCCCAATTCGCGAAAATTTGAGCCCGCGAAAATTCAGTCGTTTACAGTAAAACTCTCAAATAGCAGCTACCACCGTAAAATAATAATAAAACAAAACAAAACATGCAATCAGTTTTTGTGCACCTTGCAGGAATAACGACTATATGGTTGGAGACTTGAGACTTCAAAGAGATTTTCTGGAAATATGAAACGCTGATGTCCTTTGAAAATTTAAAACAGGGCGCTCACATTGCGAGTAAACATTCTCGTGTTTCACTACAAGTCGGCGAATTTCGATATTTTATATGTCGATTTTTCCATAGTCGAGGCAACGCGAGAAATAAACAATGAAATACAAAACCACAGCAGTTTTGAGAAAGTGGTCTGTTTAATGGCTGCAACAAAATAAATGCCAGGAGCAGGTATTAAACGATTCATAAAGTACAAAGGAAGTCTAGGCGTGCTTTTAGATTCCCTCTTATGAGAATCGAGCTATATGAATAGCCGTAAAATATTTACGCGATACGATAGATTGAATAAATAAAGTAAATAGTATATTCCGCGGCCCCGTCAATGCCTTGCTTACTAGTAAATATATTTTAAATATAAAATTAATCGTCTATCCGTCAATGCCTTCCTTAACGCATTGACGGGGTCCTTTTTTTTGAAACTATAGATGCAGTTATGGTTTCCGATGGTCAAATCCGAAGAAAACATTTTCCCCAAAAACCTAAGAAACAAAACCAAAGCTTAACATCGAAAACTTCTCCTCTTCCGTTCCGATTTCAGAAATCACATCTCTCTTTATGTTCTACTTGTGACATTTTTTTAAATTATTTTCATGCAAAAATGTATTCGTGAACGAGTGATTATTTTTTTCTTCTTTAAATAGTAAGCATTTTAATTGAAATGAACAATACAGTCTACTAGGAGGGAAATCAAAGTCTCGAACAGAACAAAGAGAAACATAAGAGTGTTTACACACTGGCTTATCATGTTCGCTCGTTACACTTCGTGATCGTTCTCCGGCATTTTTGTCGGCCAATGTCGCAATCCTCTTGGCTCAGGAGCAATCATAAGGCACTTGGAACTTGCCAGGCCCTTATTTTTTAAGATATATAAACTCCAGATGAAGCTTGTGCAGTGCAATTAAAATCGGATATGTGTAGATACATTCCTCCAGAAGCAAGTTGATAAATCTCCTTCGTAAGGAAAGGGATCATGTGCAAGTTGTGTTGGGTGCTCGTCGCTTGCTCTAGCGGCCTGAGGGCCAAATGGCGGCTGCGACCTTTCTTCCGCGAAACATTATACGAGTGTTAATGAAACTTAAGAGACCAATAAGTCGCACCATCATCAACATAATTTAATAATGACGAGACAAAAAAGTGTGCATTCGATTATACATAGCTTGCACTGACGTCACCCAGTACCCAGCAATGGCGTCCTTTGCACGTGCGGCCAGCCTTCTACAGAATAAACAGCACAATATGAGACGCTCGCGGAGGCGCGTGCAAACGTCTACCTTCCACTGCATTAATGGGACGCTTAGTACCTGGGAATGGCGACTAGAATGACGTCACGTGAGAACTATGTATAATTATTTGCAGGTTAAGAGACCCACAAAGTGTCTTATAATCTTCATGGTTTTGCTTCGTAATTCGTTCTTTCTGTGGCCATAGAAGTGAATTAAAGGGAACAACAAGCACTATAGAACGCACTGAACGTTACAGTACTCGCTTAACTCGGCGGTGACGTAAGGTAGATAACATTATGAAATTCAGAGGACGGGTTATAACCCAGCTGCTGCGAAGCCAGATTATTACGAAACTTCGTTAAAGGGCAACTCCACTAAAAAGTCAACCCTATAGAAATTGCTGATATCGCTTTAAGGGGTCAAAATACGGTCATGACCAAAATATCACGTTAAACCGACGCTACATTCCCGATTAAAACCAATATTAAAAATGTTCTACCAGCTGGGATAGTGGCCTAAAACCGGGTGAGCTAGTGAAGCAACACTAGGCAATGACGTAGGTTTCGTCCTATGCTCTCGTACGGACGCCGCGGACGCTTCGTTTCCCGTGGCATTCTGCGTTTCTGGGGACGGCAAGAGGTGCTTACCGCGTTATCCAGTGTTCTTTTATATTTATTTGCGTCCTGGCAGTTCATTTAACTCCAGCATAGCTTCGCATAGCACGGAAGAGAGCAAAGCTGTGCTGCTCGCTCACGCGCGTGTCGTGGAGCCGGAGAGACTCGCCGGACTCGCGTTAGGCAATGCCGAGCACGACTTGTATTGATGTGGGTTGAACCAACCATCCGGTGCGCAACCGGGAGCTGCAGTTTCACCAGTTCCCAAGAGACCGGAAGAGTCACAAGGTGTAGTTCGGTGCCGCTCACCGGATAGACTTCAGAAGATGGTGGACTCCGAGCTCCAACGCGAAGCTCTGCCCCCAGCACTTTACGCCAGAGAGTTACGCCAGAGTGCTGCGGGTTTCTCCACGAAACGCGCGTCTTCGAAGAACGATGCGGTGCCGTCGCTGTTCGCGTACCGTCCGCACGCTGCTCGAGCACGAGCGGCCGGTCGCAGCAGGTCGCGGCAGCTTTAAGTAGCGTACACGTAAAGCCACCTTAGCCTTAACAACTTAGACCGCTTGTGGATACCATCTGTCCATCTGTCTCCCATTGTTTCTTTTTCTCTTTGTCCGCGAGGAAGAAACAAATACAGTCAAGCTGCGCCGGCACTGACCGCGTCATATTATTTATAGCGGTCGGATTCGCTTTTCAGCGGGAAAATTTATAAATACAAACTAAAACTTACTACATTTAGTGTATATTTACAAAGTGCAGCGGTAAAAAAAAAATGTACAACTTGCCACTTGTTTTGAAACTCCACGTGCGACTGAGCCGGCCGTGTCGGCGCGTCGGCTCAGGAATGCGGGACGAAATCTACGTCACGCCGTCGACGCGCAGCTCATTATCAGTGTTGCCAAGCTGCTCGAGCCAGTAGTTTCGGTTTCGCCGTGCCGCTAGAACGAAACTTGGATAAGCGATATCAACAAAACTATACACACTACCGAAAAACAAATTATATCTCGTGATTCAGGGTCGCCGACTTCGATTAATCACATCATAGCCCCAAAATTCTAAAAATGGAGTGGAGTTGCCACAGGTAGCAAACAAGAAGCACATAGAGGTGGCGGCAAATCGGACACCTTTCGCAACACCAAAGGAAGCAAACCGGGGAAATGTGCGTAAGGATAAAATTAGGCGAAACAGTTACGCCCCCCACGCATTAGAAAAATCTAATTGTGAGGAATAAATTTGACAGCGGAGTCGATCGAATGTCAGCGACCTCGGGTGACGCCCATGAACCTGCGAAATCGAATCGAGCTCGGAGCTACGTTAATTTGTGAAAACAACTGTGTAGAGAGTGTAACTCAAACCACGGAGAGCGCTCGCCACTTAATGGCGGACGCCTGCTGGGCGGACTGGTCGCGAGTGCGCATGCGTTGCGTTCTCGCGCGGGGAGGAGGAAAACGATCGGAAAAGGCAGAGACGCTCGCAGACGACCAACGCTTTCGTCCCATCCTCGCAGCTCGCATTGCAAACGCGGCCCAGAAACCACGTGACTTCGATCAAGCAGTTCACAACACACAGAAATCTCTAGGCACACGGGCCCCCCTACCTAGGAATTCCGATGCTCGTTGAAACCCGCTCACGTAACAGATAGACGACTGTCGCCGCAGAGACGCAAATAGGCGGGGGATCGCCCCCGCTCGGTACCGATAGAGCCAGCCGAGTAATTAAGTAAAGTGCGACGCGACGAGTGCACTCAATGCGTTCGACGCCTACGATGACATATATAACGCAGAAATAGAAGGTGGACGAACCCCAGCCAAGTCCTGTTTCGGCAGATTAATTTGGCTCGAGGGAGTTAGAGGGCTGAAGTAGAGTGTTCGCGCGCTCGTTCTAAGCATCATCACTGGCTGGTTATGACACTATAGCAGCGTTGGATAAAGTAGATTTGAAAACCACTCGTAGTAAAGTACAAAATAAACGAGAGGGGATCTACTTCAAGTAAAGTAGTAAGTACACCGGGCGCAATGTAATTGAAGTAAATTACTATAAATACAACGTACTTTCGAAGTAAAGTACACGTACATTTAAACACAATCTTTCACGATGCCCTTTCATTTTCTATACAATCTTTTTAGACTGGTATGCATTACCTTAGGAGTAATGGGGGGGGGGGGGGGGTGCATCAGTTATTTTCGGATAAGGCGGCGAATATTGGATAAAGTCCAGTGGCCACAGAGTAGTTGTTTTACTCTAGTTGGCGAACTATATTTAACACGATCAACTTATAAAGCGCATACTTGTTAACAAAGCCTCATTTTGCAATACGCGATTTTAACAAGACCAAACTTGGGCAACGTACTTTGAAGTCGTTGGAGTTGTACTTTCCTCTGAAAGTAACCAGACAAAAAGTGCTTTAAGTAATGTACAACTGCATACTCAGGCCATGCATGCATTTCAAGTGAAGTACAAGTTTCTCAACCTACGAAAAGTATAGTACTTTAAGTACAATGCACTTAAAATGCTTCCAAACGCTGCACCATAGTCACGGAAAACTGAAAAAACGCGGGGCGAAGCGATAATCAGATGCGCAGGACGCAAACCTCATTATCGCTCCACAGCCGACCAGGTTATGGCTTTAGGTGATAAGAAAGCCGAAATATCAATCGCGACGCTACAAGTGTGAACATAGGTAGTCGCGCCGCGCGTTTTTTTGGCTGTCAGAAATTATTCGCGGCCTCAAATATTTTGTTACTTGGTCGTTTACAGGTCAATGGTAGAACGAGTGGGTCGCCGTGACCGCCGAAAATATTTATGCGTAAATTACTAACTCCGGTTCCGCCGAGATAAGAGCGGTCTCTTTTCAGAGGCCATTAAGATGTTTTTTGCATAGGCCTTAAAATAGAGGGGAGGAAGATTCGGTGCCCCGGATCAGAACCGTGTATACAGAGAGTTTGGTCAATGGGGGACGCGGGCAGAGCCAGGGCGTGCACCAGACGCAGAAAGAGGGCTTGGCGTGCTCTCTTGGCCAACCAGAAGCCGAAAATGGTCCCCTAGCGTTGGTAGCGAGAAACAGTTTTAAACGTTTTAATAAGCGCGTAAGAGTTAAATGGAGTAACCCTTCATGGTTGAAAACAGAGTGCACGTGATGTTTCGATTATGATCAAGCAGAAAGATGAAAGAAACGAATGTGACCACTCGGACCGCAGATTGCCGGCCCTCGGCGCCTGGCGTACGGATTATGTCGATCGTTCCGTTAGTCGCACCCTTCCACCATAATTTTGGATGACCGTGATTGAAACATCACGTACACCACAATTTCAGTGACCAAGAGTTACTCCGACGCACTTATTAAGTTTGTTTCTCGCGACCACCGCCAAGGTATTATTTCCGGCTCCTAGTTGGCCACATTCGAATTAATGAAGAAGCCCTGGAACACGCCCAGCCCGCTTTCGGTCAATGGAGCCTCCTCACTTATCTCCTATACTTCCCAAAGAATGGTCGAACTCGTTTGTTGAAAGTTGAAAGATGTGTTGTCCCGTCCCCTGTATTTTCGTATATAACTCTTTTTAAAAATACATCATTACCAACACGCTCACTAACAAGTATAGTATCTCTACATATACGGCTCGATCCAAAAGAGGGTGCATGTGCTTCGCACGTAGTGTGCCGCATCACGTGTCGCGCCTGTCAGGAAAATGAAAATTCGGGACAAGTTTGCGACGTTTACAGAACTAGAAGCTGTAAAACGACACAGCAAAGAGAAGCTGGTACAGTTTTATGTACGCGATTGTCAACCTATCACAGTGGCAAAGACTAAGGTGAAGCGCTTCCTGAATGAATGGTTTGAAATGTACCAAGTGCACTACTGCTGTACCAGAAGTGGAAAGTCCTTCAAGAGCCCTAGCAAGGGGGAAGGAAATACCAGGTAAAACCAGCGCTTTCATTGGTTATTTCTTTTTTTGTGCTGTCAAGCCCATCTTGGCCCACAACGTAGTTCAGTTACATTATGAAATTCGATTTGATTGTTTCTGGAGAGACCTTCGACACATAGGTATCTGATCACTTCCAGCACCTTTCAAGTTGTCTGTTCCGCATTCGTGAAGTGCAGGGCCTCTGACGAACGTCCTGGAGGGGATTGAGATGAACAGGAACCACAGCCATGAGATACCTGAGGTATGAAGGTCATTAGCATATCTCGAAGTGTCAGATGTAGTGACACTCGTCAGTTTGAATTTTGTGAAACCCGCCAGAGCCTTGTGCATGTGACAGGCTTTCATTGCACCGCCGTTAATTCCTCATCTTCGATTGTGTCACCATATGTCTTGAGAAGAAACAAACACTGCTCTTGCTGCGACTTGTTCGTCTGCATTGGTGCCCCTCACTGAACTTCACACAAATGATGTTCTAATTTTTCATATAAACAAAGCTACATTTTGAGGTTTTACAAGGTAGCGTGAACCACTGAAGTATACATTTGACAAAACTTTGAGGTACCTACGTGCATGCTGATTTTCCCTGCTCAATTTGCATTCTACCACCCTGTTTTAACTTGATGCTGCAATAATGGCATAGTCAACATAGGCTCTCGTGGCAGGGACAATAGAGTAAGGTCGGAGCGAGCTTGCTTGTGCTGAGAACTTGGATGGTCTACATGCTGGTGGTTATGTCTCTGCTTGCTTACTTCACTGTGTCAGCTTAATAGTATGGAACGCAGTTAACCTTCCGGTTACATATGTGCACCTGGCCGAGGGTTTTATTCCTGATCATAAAAGGCACCATTCAGTTTGTTTGCAACCATCACCTGATTATACCTTTTCACTACACTGCTGACTGACAGGATCTAGTGAGCGGGGGAATTGCATACATACGTAAATTTTAGAATGAACCAAATGCTTATTCTATTGCAGCCGCTCTACAGCCACCTGCCGCAAACCAGAGTATTAAGAGAACCAGGGGCCAAGGATGAAGCCACTGAGCTTTTGGCTTTGCATGCAAACAAGAAGTTGGTCAAGAAAAGGATCAAAGAGAATACCGGAAAACTTGTCCTGCTTAAAGACTTGAGCAATGCTGCCTCTTTGCTCAGACCACAGACAAGAAACGACCTCATGAAGACAGCAGCTCTTCTGCACAATGACCATGCTAAGCTTCTGTTATAGTGTGAGTTCTCAAATAAGCGTATGAAGCATAGTTTTTGCAACTGTGTTCCAAGGAGCCTGTATGTGCTACGTAAGACTGAATAAAGTAAAGCAGACCACTGAAGTAATGCATGCGGCAATATGAAAATAATGAGCGGCTTATTGCCGTGTCGCCATGTCTGGAATTCAAGCTAGTCAACCATGATACGTCTGCGTGTCCCCATGTGCTAGCTGTATGTTCCCACCGCCGGCCATACGTGGCGATGCGTCACTGTAACACATGGTCATGGGCCACGTCGTAAAACGGACTGCCCGCGGAAACCTAATTATCCTCGACAGTGTGAACTCTATATAGGGAGTTTTACAGGCTTAGAGGATTTACGCGTGGCCTAGCCATGCACTGATGCGTTGCTATGACCTATGCTTACAGTGTCCTGCGGACATAGCTCTCTGCGATGCATGTCAAACGCATAGCACAGATGCAGAGCATTCAATTTATTTTACAAGTACAGACTACGCCATCTTTGCTGATGAGGAGAACTTTCAAGGGATCTTGATTTCAAATGCTTCAATGCGATCCAACATAGATGCCTACCTGGAATTTCTAGGCATTGATGCCACGCACAAGTTCCTAGAAATTCGGACTCCAGTGTATATGATGCACGTTGAGGACTTTAATGGAGATACAGACTGTATGTGTGGCCATTCTAGTCAACGAGTCTGCGCCCAGTCCTAAGCGGAATTTTTGATAAGTTCAAGGAACTGCACCCGTCGTGGAGAAGGTTGAAGTGTGTCATGGCGGACAAAGACTTCCTGGAGCACGACCTTCTCAAGGAGAGCTTCCCAGACTCCAAGGTGTGTTCCACACTTGGAAGACTTTTCGACGTTAAATATCCTCCAACAAGATAAATATCACTGCAGAGGAGAGGGACCAAGCCCTTAGACTACTGCAGAAGATGGTACTGTCGCAATGAAGTGAAACCTTCAAGGAGCTGCAACAAGAATTCGACACAAAGGTTTGCAAAGAGATCCGCGCGTACTTCGGTAAAAACTATCGTCCCATCAAGGATGAGTGGTATACCGAACCAAAGTTTATGTCTGAAAGAGGATGCAGGATCACCGAAGCTGCATCGGATGAGGCCGAGCAGGATTATGAAATGTTTGAAAGAGCAGAAGACCAGCAGCGGTCAGATGATAAGCAACAACTATCTCAAGCGTCTTCAGACGAAGCTGGAGTGGAACCACTCGGAACCATGTCTGAAAATTACAGAGTATTCATAGTGCGGGTGTATCTCGAAACAACCCATTCTGATTTGAACCCTTCTCGTTTGAACCCATTCAAAAAACGCCCTTCGCGTTTTAACCTTTCGCGTTTCAACCCTTTCTCATTTATACACGTCTAATTTGAACCCATTCTCATTTGAACCTTTCTCGTTCGAACGCATTCCCAAAACGCCCTTCGCGTTTTAACCTTTCGCGTTTCGACCCTTTCTCATTTGAACACGTTCTCATTTGAACACCGTATTTCAAACCAATCGCCTAACGCTCTTCGCGCTTTAACCTTTTCTTACTATTTATGCCCTTCTCAGTTGAGCCCGCGTTCTGAAATATTTATTGTTTAGTTAAACTCCGTCTCAAAACACGTAAGTGGCGTTTCAACCTTTTTAAAGTGCTCTTAGAATTTCAACCAGTCTCCTTTTCTGTGTTAAAAATAAATAAATGAAAATAATGGAGGTGATGTCACTGTTAATAACAGTGCCGGCTACTCCATAGCAATTGTTATTTGATAAAAAAAATAACCAGATCTAAAACAGAACAAGCACACAAACAAACAAAAATCCCACCAGAGTTGCCATTGTACATATTTTTACAATTCTAACATGTTCGTCGATCCATTTCCGTGCACTACCTGTGCCAGTGTGTACCGATGCGAACACCTAATGTCATGTTCCACACCAAGGCTAACTGGCGATCGCTTACCACCCGCATTGGCAGCATCACAAAGCAACAGCCGCGGCAGGTCTCTCGCCCTACTGTGCACTTTGTCGCTCACATGCATAGGATACATTGCATTCAAAATGTATTCACAGAAATATTCAGTTTTCCATACTATCACCATACAATTAAGCGATTCGCAAAGCATTATGCCATTCAAATCGTATGGCTAACCGTTAGGCTACTGAACGGCTCTTCTCGAGACGCATAGTACAAAACGTTTTTTTGCCGCAGAATCAGTCATCGCACCTCAATACGATTCCATGCTCGGTAAAGCTTTATTTTGGAGCTTTGTTCCCACTATATGTTAATTGGTTAAACTATCTAAGATGACCGCAGCAACAAAACACGGACCATTCAAGGGCCAGAGAATGCCTTCGCCCTCCTTAGAAAGTCGCAAAGGGAGATCCTACCATCGGCAAACTGGTCCTGCGGCGATTTGTTTTCCTTTTTTTGAAATGTGCGGGTGCGGTGATGCGTGGCTTGAGGGCTTTTCTACGAGGCACAGACTTTTTTCTTCATTTCAGTTGTGAATCATCGGATGCAAATTATGCTCATCTGGCATGCCCTGTCAGGATATTGAATTATTTACAACCGGAGTCGGAGTGATCGTACAGATCTACGATCATTATATATTTGCCTATGAGTCGTCCGCCATGCCATGGATTGGCATGCACTCTAGATTTCATTCTCCAAGTAGCATTTCAAGGCGCAATAAAGCTTCAGGTGCCTGGACTTCATAATGTAATTTGTTCCTTTATTTCGGTTTCCTGTGAGTGTATGCTGAAATTATTACTTTTCCCTAGCCTTGTCATGTACAAGCTTAAAATGAGAAAAGTAGTTTTGAGAATGGTCAAAAACAGAAAGTATGTTTTTAGCAGACTTGTACGTAGTTCAATTACTCTACTCAAGTTACTGTAGTTTAACTACTTTTCTGAGTAGTTTAGTAACTTTCAATCACATTTTTATTTCGGTAATTAGTAGTTTACTTTAATTACTTTTTCTGAGTAACTTCTACTCAAATTACAAATTACTTTCGAATTTTAGTGGTTGTTGTGCCTATCAACAGACATTCCTGCACAAAAGAGATAAGATGTTGGAAGATCAGCTGATATTTGCAAAGAGGGGAAAGCATGTGGCGTAGGAAAGGGGGGTGGGGAAGAAAATGGGTTGGAGAGTCCGAAACGCCCCAAAATGTTGGCGAGCCCCACCCTCTGCAACAACACTGCTACCAAGCGCAGGGAGCGAACAGGCACAACGCAAGAGAGGCCGAGTAACTGCGGGTTTAGCGCCGCAGACTGGCGTTTTTTTTTTTTTTTTGTGTCCCGAAGCTCAAGGAGACTTGACCCATTCGAAGAAAGGGCTGTTTCCCGCTTCTCTCCAACATAGAAACTCTCGCCCACTACAGGAGGTGCGCACACTGGATCCTTACTCAAAGGACGCAACAAAATGCAGCACCTGCTCTGAAGCTCATCTGGTGCTCCCGTAGTTTGTGCTATACTCGAAGAATCGTGTGCTAAAGGGCAACGCAAATGGGACCTTTTTGCGTTGATTTTCGTCCCAAAACTTAGACTATGCAGATTTTCAAAGATTTGATGATCGTTCGAGAGACCTTAATAACTCCCCCAATATTTTCATATAAAAAAATAATAAACAAGCAGTGTTGAAAAGTACTTTAAGTACATGGTACTTGAAGTACTACTGTTTAGAAACCTTGTGCTTTACTTGAAGTACATTTTCTAAACATGTACTTGTACTTTCCGAGGAAAGTAAAACTCCCGACTTCAATGTATATTCCCCAATTTTGAAAACAAAAAAATGGCGTATCGTCGTCTGAAAACGCGCTCTTTCAGGACGTCATCTGGTCTTTTCTCTGAGTGAGGTAATGGCAGCTATAAGACCGACACAAATAAGTGCCTTATAAGGTGATTGTGTTAAATAGTTCGTCAGCGAGAGTACAACAACTACTCTGTGGCGACTTGATCTTATACAATATACGCTGCCATTTCCGTAAAAAACTGATGCACCTCATATTACCTCTGGAGCAATGCGTATCAGTTAAAAAAACACAGTAAAGGGAACGAAATGACGTCATGAAAGATTCTGTCAAAAGTACTGGTACTTGACCTTGAAATATATTGCATTTATAGTGCGTTACTTCAAGTACACAGCACCCGCTGTACTTACTACTTTACTTGAAATACATAACCTCTAACTTACTTTGTACTTTACTTCAAGTACTGTTTAGATGTACTTTACGCAACACTGTAAACAAGCAAACGCCGTCTAAAAATCAAGCTCAGGCAGTGGTAAACCTCAAAGTAGAAATGACACATTTGAAGTACATCACTGACCAAACAAACAAGAAAGTACATAACAATTAGGCACGGAGAAGCACAACCAGCTATTAAAGCATTTCTTTGAAAAAAACAATCCGATTCATATTTGGCTAGCACAATTTGGCTAACGGATCAAAACCTATGTACTTTCTTTTTACCGTAACAAAACATATAAAAGTAGCTTACAAAGTAACTTCAAAAGTAATTCGCTACTTTTTTACGGTAATTAGTAATTTACTCAATTACTTTCTATTGAGTAAATTCTACTCTACTCACATTACTTTGAAAGTCAATACTCAGTAACTTAACTTAATTACTTTTCTGAGTAACTTGTACATGTCTAGGTTTTAGTAAGTTTGAAATGGAAGAAAGTTTAAAATGAGAAGAAAAGTATTTTTGAGAATGGTCAAAACCAGAAAGTATGTTTTGAAGAAAATTTGAAAGGAGAAAGGTTCAAATGAGAAAAGTCGTTTTGAGAATGGTCAAAACGCGAAAGTTCGTTTTGAGAACGGTTTAAGTGAGAACGGGAGAAAAGCGAAAGTTGTTTTGCGCAGGGTTGAAATGAGAAGGTTAAAACGAGAAGGTAGAAATACGAACGGGTTCAATTGAGAACCACCCCATGAAATGCTAGGTGCTTCCAGAACTCTTGAACAAATGGAAGACGTGCAGCTACTGCAGGATTCCTTGCCCTCGACAAGCAGCACTGAGCCTTCAGACAATGTCCTCCAACGCCTCGGAAAGCTCAAAGTGCCCACCACAATGAAGCCACGTGGTCGGCCAAAAGGAGCGGATAAGACTGTGATTGGGCTTCCATGACGGCGGCAGGGACTCCAGAAACCATCTACAAAACTGCGGCCATACCGTGACCTGCCTCCTAAGAAAAAAAAAACAAAAAAACTCAGGATCCTCCTGTTGCCTCATTCCTCAGGGCCCACGAAAGGAGGTTCAGCAGGGAAAAGTGCTTCTGGGTGAGTTGTAAAATATGCTGGTCTGACCTTGTTTACACTAAGATTTCTCATTTTGTTGCAAGCTCAATCAGTCACTTCAGGCTTTTTCTGGTCCAGTTTTTTAAACTCACACAATATAATTTTATTTTGTGCATGCAGTTTTATATACTTGTAATTGCCGAGGCTACGCCTCGGCAAGTTTAATGATTAAGTACTGCGTGAATCATTGTTAACAAATGGTTTAATTTTCAGTTAGCTCTTTCCAACGAAATATTTGCAATGCCGTCACGATTCTTGTAGGAGGGATTGGACCAGAAATCGTTAAAGGGGCACTACGGAGGTTTCCGAGATCGGCTATCTATGACCGTAACTTTATCTATATGCTCTGAGCCCCGCCAGAATATAAAAAAAACTACAACCACGTGCGGCCTATTTCACTAGTTAAAAAGAACTTCTGTAGTTTTCCTATTACAAGGCACCTATCATCTTTAAGTATATACCATATTTATTACTACTGGTTACTGGTTGCTTGGTGCCTACATTCATCTGTCCATCTATTAATATTGTAAAAGCCTTATCGGAATTGAAAAATTTGTAAACTTTACAGGCACACAAGATGCTTTCTATCTAGAGCCAAATTTCAGCTTGTGTAAGTCGCTAAGTTTAGTGTCTATTCCACGAAATATTCGGGCCCCGAAATTATATGGTTTTACAGTGATGCAGAGACCTACAGAAAGGCTTTGGGCCTCTAAATTGCCTCTATCTATATTCATAACATTGTATTGTACATAAAAACAATCTGCTTGGAGGTTCAGGATACTTATTTTGTGTACTTTTTACATTTTACAGATGAAGACCAGGTAGAAACGATGCCTTCAAGGATCCCCGAGACATTCCTCGACGAGGACGGTGACCTAAGCGGTGTCCAACAGTACTTTACTGAAGACGGCTGGGTAGCTGCACTGGCAACAGTAAAAATGAATAAGAAAATTATCAAGTGGAGGTGCAACGAATGTAGAGGCCTGTTGGAAGAGGATTGGTCTGCGGTCTGCGACCTGTGCTTATGTTTGTTTCATCAATTTGGTACTTTCTTGACCAGCCGGAACAGAAATAGTTCCTGATTTTCTCAAAAGTGTGTTGCAGTGGCACAAATGTGAGAGGTTTGCTCTTGAGTGCAATGCAATAAACCTTTTTCTTGTTGATAATGAGTTTGTCATAAGTTTTATTTCTTGCATGATGACCAATACTCTCATGGAAAATTATTATTATATATTGTGGGGTTTCGCTATAGCTACCAACATAGGTACTGATAGAGTAACCAAAGGGTTATCTCAACTGCGGCGGCTATCTCAAAGTAGACGTAAAAACTAGTAGCGCGGTTCCTACATTTCCGCGGCAATATAGACGACGTTTAGGGCTACATTACTGCGGGTCGGTTTGATAGATACCTTCGTCGGTTACGATGATAGTTTACCTTGTCTCACTCTCTCAAATATATCGGACGAGAAGACACACGTACCAGAGTCCAAGAGCAGTTATGAAGACATTCTTAATGAACTACTATGTCCCCATCCAAAACGCCCCCCTCACAGGCAAGGTAAGAAAGGGTCCTTACCTGCCAGACGCGGAGTTCCGTAGTGCCAAGATCTGGGAAGCATCGGAGAGGTCACCGATACACGTCCCATCTCTTTCGCAGTCACCGGACGAGTACCCCTTCCCGAAAGCGGGAAAACAAGAGGCGAAACCTCCTCGCCTGTCAGCAGTGATCCGCATACGAGCGGGGGAACGGAAGAAGGTCCCCCCGGAAGAGAGTGAGAGGAGAACCCTCCAGAACAGGGGATCCTCCGCTTCCCGGACAGGCCGGAGCTCACGGCGAAGGAGGCCGAGCGTTCCGACCAGCGGCCGTTATCATAGCCATCTGAGAAGGGAGACCACAGAAATCCCAACAATATGCAGCAGACCTACAATAGGGTAGTCTTGTCTGGTATACATGGATTACACGTGACGTCGAAGCAGTAGTCCTCCTTGCTGGAGGTAGAATGCACTGGAAGCTCAGCTGACTCGTTTTCGGTTTGTAGATTTAGTAGAGCACCGGTTTACCATTTCCAGGGTCATTAATGGGAAAAAAACCAAAAGCTGCTCGGCAGTGCTCGCTCCTTGTCGTTTTTTTTTTTTTTTTTTACACCAGCAGGTGCATATAAAGGAACGTTGCATCATACAAGCGCAAAAATCGGTAGGCAGGAGCCGTGACCAGCCGATTCTTTTTCACACACTGCATGATTTGTGCGTCTGTACGAAAGGAAACTTCAACCGCCAGAGGAGGAAACGTCCGCAAACGGCACACCATAACGCTATGCGCTACCCGACGGTTCATGTTTCGTCAGTTTCGTACTCCCTCTCGAGCATTGCTCTCGAAACTCACGAAACGAAACTTTGACCGCCAGAGAAGAAAACGGCCGGAAATGGCACACGACGTTGCATGTTTCGTCAGTTTCGTATCCGCTCTCTCTCGAACACTGCTCTTGAAACTCGACAGTGGAGCCGGTTAAGGTTGAACACGTTGAGTTCGGGGTGTCGGTGTAGCCGAATAGCTCGGAGGTGGTCGCCGACGTATACGGCATTCCACTTGGTGCCCCGAACACCCCGAATGCGAATTGCGGCTACGTCCACACACTCCGGGTCCCTGACGTCCGACGTATCTTTAGTCTCCAGGTTCCGGATACGCCCGACGTGTCTTTAGACCCTGGGATCGGGATACGTCCGACGTACCTTTAGACACAGCGTAACAAAAACAAAAAAGGGTTTTGCTGACAACAGAACGCTACCTGTGCTGCCCAAGGTGCGCGATACCCGAGTCTGGTTTCAGGGACAACACCTGTTTCCACTCGAGTTTGGCGCTTGCCGCCTTAGAAGGTGAAACAAGGAAAGGGGGCGTAGAAGAAACAAGAGGGTAGAAGAGGCGACGAACTAAATCATCCTGACCGGGCCTTACGAGAGGGCACCCGCCTATGGGAAACAGGGGCAAAAGTAGTAAATTGCCTTGCCTAGAGGGGGGGGGGGGGGGGGGGTGCTGAAGGGTCTCAACATATCCCGGGCTCAGCTCAAACGCCAGGATGCCCTCTTCCCCGGATACGGGCAAGTCACGAACAGCCAGAAGTGGGTGGGTAAACCCTTCTGGGCCCAGGGACCGTGGTCAGGAAAGTGCAGCTGTAGCTTCCACCATGGTAGGGCGAAACTGCAGGCATAAGGTGCGTTGCGGCAGAAAAGCGAACCTAAGTATGGCACATGACAAATATCTGAACGACGCTTCCGAAAAAAAAAATGGCTCTGACAGCGGCTTCCCTGGAAAACCCTCTTCCCACCCCCCCCCCCCCCTCTACCCCCTACATTCACTTTTCCTTCTCATCCCCACTAGTTCTTTTCTTTTTCGTTATGGACATTTTGTTTTTCGGTTTCTTCGCGTGTCATTTTTCGAATTAGCTTGTCGAGCACCGAACAAAAACATGCATATATTCTGTGCCGAACAGCTAGTTTCGAAGAAACGCACAACAGAGTCTAGGATAGAATGTTGAATTAAGATAAAACAAACAAGGTTCAGGGCCACTTGAAGCAATTTGCAGCTTTATTTGTAGCCTCAAACAAAAGTATAGGCATATGGGGTACGCCAAATGCCTATATCTTTTTAATAATTCCTCCTAAGCATTTGTGGGACATTCATTCTTCAGTCTTTCACGAAGATGAGAAAAATAAACTTGGAAATGCCTGCACTAAGCGCTTGGAGGTCTGATGGCTAATAAGCCCCGTAGAAATACAAGCTCACACTCATTTTAACGTTAACGTCCGGCTCCTCAGAGTATTTAAATATTAAAAATCGTTCCGATGACTCTGATAACAATACCCGATCCTACGCCGACGCATTTGCGCATGCATCGTGTCATCATTGGACATAGTTATCGGAGGTATTCGAACGATCTCTATTACTCCACGAAGTCCGAATCGCATCTCACCCGCAAATCAGTGACTTTTTTTTTTTTTTTTTTACGAGAATTCGCGGGTTTGTTTAGGAATCTGTGCTTCAGGGAACTTGTTATAAACGTTCAAGATATCGAGAGACTGAGCTGTTGTCAACAAGAAATCCAGACTAGTCTCCTCTGATTCTTGTGGGGTTCTCAGGTTACGATGAAAAACTCGCGATTCGTGCAAATGCAAACTTTCGATGAACTGTTTGCTCACGAGCACGGGGCCTAGAGTATTCCAAGTTTCGGTTCACGCTTCCCTGAACTACTCGGCGAGCCGCTCCACTGGGGGGAGAGCCGGGAGAAAAACGGAGCGAAACGGCTCACAACTCAAACGCTGGCGCCACTGTTTCGTGATTCAGTCGGAAACGGGGTTTTGTGATTGGCTTGCACGTAAGAGAAACTATGCTATGGTGATCGAAGTTTACTTCGATATTAGCGCTAACTAATGCAGCGGCGATGGCGAATACGCGCATAGATGTATGGCACCTGGTGAATAGAGAAACGACTTCACATCTGCTGCTTGGATAGACATACGAAAGAGAAGCTAGCACCATTCGCCACGCTTTGGCCATCCTGGAATTTAGTGAGCTGCATTTGTGGTGCTGTGCTGGCGCCACTTACCAAACACCTACTAAAGCAGGTGCCCCCTGAGAAAAATCTGAATCAAAATGACTTTTACATTTTCTCTCTTCTTTTTTTTTTTTACAGCCGTGGTGCCACTGCTCGTACGTAATTTAAAAGACACGGTGTGGTCAAATACAAAAGCGCAAAGGACAAGCACAGAACAAAGATACTAACAGGACAAGCGATTACCATCAACTGACTTCTAATGCATTAAAGAAAAAGACGAAAATTATAGGCGAAAGTTGAAAATAAAATGCTAAATGCATGCGCACAAAAAATTAAAAGAACCACCATTTGAAAATTGAAAAAAAAAATTATATAAAATATCAAAATAAAACTTGTAAAAAAAAAAAACATAGGAAGAGAAAAGCAGCCTTCTTAAGAAAAAAGTTGAGGTACCAAATCTCTTCTTCGGATAGTGATATTGATGGTGTGCACGCATCTCCTTTTTTATTATAGATTTTGCCTCAAATATTTCTCTGGCTCTCTTGCTTCAAAAGCGATTGAGGACTTTTGTTTGATTCAATAGAGGATTGCATTTACTGTTTCTGACATGTATGGCTAGGTGACCTGATGGTGACGATTGTAGGGAAAGGTCACGCTTTCGTAGTCTTACATTAATGGAGGTCCCAGATTGACTAACGTACTGTCCCACATGTGCACGGAATTTTGTACACGATGTTGACGGAGCAGTTGACAACTACAGTGGAGATTTCAGAAGCTTTAAGAATGAATCAACGGAAATACCACACTGGTTTTGAGAGTATACAGTTCCATTGGTCTTGGTGCACACTGGCCGCCGCAAACATTCCTTTGTGTGGGACTGAGTAGAAAGCATTTTTCACGTCAAGAGAACGCCCAAACCTGATTGTCGTGCCAGCTTCTTTAAGATGATGTATCAATGTCTCTAAGCTTAAAAAACAAAATTCAATTCAGGGTTTTTTAGGTGGATTAGAAGGAATCAAGACATAGCTTCCTGCCATATTGCTTTTGGAGTAGAAACATCTCCATCTGAACACCTTTTGCAGCGGGAATCTCTTTTTTAAGTTAAGTTCATTCTATTACAAGAGAATACGATTCTCTATAGAAATGCGATCTGAGCAAATTGCAATTTCGGATGAAAACATAATCTCTGTCCCGTAAATCGCTGCCTTTTTTATTGTCGATACCGGTGATTCACTATTTCCGTGCTCCGCGGGAAAGCAGACCCACAGGCCTCGTTCATAAGAAGTGCGGCTATTACTCGTGCAAATACAGCATTTATATTAACGGGGTCTGCATACACGAGACGTGACGGTACACCATCACATGCAGTGGATAGTTAAAACAAAATTGGGTTGTACGTATGTTTATACAGTATAGAACTTGGTCTGCCTCAATGGGCGACGAGTCTTCCAGCTGTAGATGAGAATTTTAGCCAGTGCAGTACAACCACTAGCCTGGAGTATTTAACGTGCATTACGCAGCAGTGATACACGATCCGCACTTCGGTATGATGCTCATCCAGATCGAAACGGGCAGGGTGGGGGATTGTACCCAGGACCCTGGGTTCTGCAGCGCGAGCTTTCGCCCCAAGTGCCCCGACCTGGTGTGCGCTAGCTTACCGGGCCACCGATCTCCCAGTAGATAGTTCAAAAGCAATATATAGTGTTTTTGTTTATTATTTACATAATTTTATTTAAAAAAATACACTGTAAAACCTACAGGACTGCGGTTTGTTTAGCTGAGTTATACGTTCAGGTGGACTCTATGTTAAAGAGATAATACATCTAAAAGACGAGTAATAAACAAAAATTCACTAATTAACAGTTTAATTCGAGGGTCTAGGGCACATGTTTATATTGCGAAATTGGAGGCAGTCAATGTCGAAGACTAGCCCAGTTCTTAAAAATTCTGGATCGAGCACGGAGTGTTCGAGCTATCCGTCGCCAAATGTTGACTCCAGAAACTCTGCAACCGAAACCAAACGCTCGAAGTGCGCCGGAAGGAGAGCCCCCGTTCAGTACCAGAAACCCACGTGGTTATCATGAAATTTGCATCACTTTTTTTGTCACAGCGTCGTAGAGCCGATTGCGGTAGGCATTGAAGATCCTTTGCTTTAGGTCCGTAATGTCCCGAGGTTCGGCAGCTGGCCAGGTAAGTCGATAATCAAACTATAGTGACCTTGATACGTTTTATTTTTTAGTGCGCGATCAGCGACGCCCGCATTCTAAGCGGATTTAAAGATGGAAAAATGATACTAAAGAGAAGCATTGGAACTGTTTGTGTGTATAGTTGATTTGTTCAAGCGACAAGCATACCATAACGCACATATTTCAGACCTCTCATTGTTATGGTTTCTTGGACTGCACGCTGTAATCTTATGGTGTTTCTAGCGTATGACTCATGCTCTCTGCAGTCCTCAATTAAGCGTACTACGAAACAGTGCTGCGATGGGTTCCGAATTGAACCGAAGGTACTTTGTCACCAAAAACGTGGGCATGGTCTTAGTCGACACTCTAAAACAAACAGAGTAGTACTTCCTTCCTTAAAGGAGGAACTCGCGTGTATCATATATTGCTCTACAAAGTGAGGAAATTTCCTCCTAAAAAACGGGAGGAAGTTTCCTCCCCTAAGAAGGGAGGAAAGTTGCCACCAATTTTTGCTCGTGGAGGAAACGGTCCTCCCCTGAAAAGGGAGGAAAATCGCCACCTTTTTTCGCCCAATGGAAGGAAACTTTCTCCCCTCATGTAATTCATATAGCTTCCCCCAGATGGTGCTCAAAACAGAAGAAAAATGTTGGTGAGCGACAATTTGTTTTCAATTTCTCTTGAACGCTACATGGTAAATACACATAGAACCCTGAACACACAGAATACATGAAACACAAGCAGAACACCCCACAACAGCAACAACGCAGCGACACCGAACCCCCACCCCTTTGCCACGCACGCTGAGTTCCCACTCTTTCTATATATGGCAGTCTTATTTTTGAATCTCACTTGGCCGGTGACTGCCATCATTTGTCGCATAAACACGGAGAGACGGAGCAAATATTACTCGTACTTGATAGATTATTTCAATTGTCTCTTGGAATAGCCCCATCTCTTAATTCAACAGCCTTGATCAAAGCAAACGTAGATCATTAGGCTAATTAACTAAAATTTAATAATTATATTTTTAATAGGTTCGAAGAATCATGTTGGCAATATAGGGTTGAAGTGCAGTACACTGGTGCTGAAATTTGCAACCAAGCTATTGCTTGATTGGAGTGTTCAGTGCCAGTTTAATCTATTTTCAGTTTTGGTGGGGTAATAATTAATTTTAATTGTTGCACAAGTATTTCAATGAATTTTTCAAACAAAAAATATTACTGGTTTTAACAAGACTCGTTGCAACAGCAGAGAACATATCTTGGATCATGCTTTGTCACCCGTATCAGAGAAATTTAATATTGCTTTAATTTTCGAACATGGAGCGTTTTCCCTATAAAAAGTAAGTGCCGGGAGTGATAAGGACCCACGAACCATGACTTTCGAATAGCAGCAGACAACTAAAATAAAACTGTCTTTGATATATAATGCAGCCGCTTGAACACAGCACGTTGCCCAAGTCAGAAAGTTAAAAAGCCCGTGTTGAGAGTTTTAGTAGATCGTTCGGTCACTTCCGCAACTCTATAAGCAATCCGTTATGGGTATAGCCTCCGCTATATTGGAGCCGCGTTTTCATGTTTTAGAGAACGTTTGCAGCCTGTTGCAGAATATAGCGTTACGAGAGCTAACGGAATGGAAACTATTTCGGACACTAAAGCTAAAATAAAAGTTTTTACAGCAATTATTAGTCATCTTCTATTCATGTCGCTATCTAAATAGAACGTTAATTTATTATCGAGTAAGCTTATGTTCATCCTTGCTTCTTTTAAAAGTACGTCCAGTACATTTGCGACGAGTAGACTTGAGATCCACGTTGTTGACGCCGGGTCGGCTTGGTCGTGTACCACAGCCGCGCTCGTTTCGCGACACGAGAGGAACCGCGCGATAATGGACTAAGTCGGCCGCATGTATAAAAGAACACAAAGTGCGACAAAAAAGTTCCTTTCAGTTTCTTTTTTTTTTTTGCGAGTGCTTTTTTTTATATGTAGCACACAGTAGCAGGAGATGCCGCACAAACTAAAAAAGCGGCGGTGAACCGTCCGCTCTGGTGGATCATCCGTTCCTTCAAGACCGCGGATCCGGCCTCCCTCCCGCACTTTGCCCCGCAACCAGAATGGAATGTCTGTACTACCCTTTCTTCCAAGTGGACTCTTCCCGAATGAATAGTTGACCTTGTTCCCCGGATCCGTTGCTTCGTTCCTTCGCCGAATCGTCATTTCAGTGTCATTTCTTGTGCGGGGCTATGGTTTTTGAAAAAAAAAAAAAAAAACGCGTGTTCCCGCAAGTCCGGTCGTGGTCCCGATGTTGACGGACTACAGGGTGTGTCAGGACGCAGTCGCTCGCCGCAACGCAGTGCTCGTTCCTATCGACTGGATATGCTGTTCTGTTTTACACAGAGCTCAAATAAACAGCCGCACGGATTACCTTTCGCTATATGGTACGTACGCTTTATTTGAAGAGTATATGTTTCTCGCAGAGGTGACGGGGCTAGGAACGTAGAGACGTGTCGACTCGAATAGAGCAGCGATCTTAGCAGCTACGTGATCACGCGAAAAAAAACCCACAAAAATCCAAGATCATGACGATTTATTTCCTTGTGCACCCTACTTGTTATTAGAGTTAAAGAAAATAGACATAGCTTCGTATCTGTCCGTCCTTTTTTTGTTCCCTCGCTCCAGGGTTACTATGTCTACTTGTCATGTAGCAAGTAACGCGACGAAAGTGGTCGTACTTGCCATGCCAGTGATAAGTCGCCACCTGTACCAGGCACGTAGTCAGGATTTTCTTTCGGGGGGGGGGGGGGGGGGGGCGCCCATGACAAAATTCGGTATGAGGGGGAGGGGGGAGAGGAGGCCCCAGCAAAATGGAAGATTTCGGGGGGGGGGGGGGGAGGGCCCAGCCCACATGCCCCCCCCCCCCCCCCCTGGCTACGTGCCTGACCTGCACTTATCGCAGCTGCAAGGTTTCATCCACCATGAACAAGCGCGATCTCGAAGCGGGCACATACGGCGTGATTCTCGCGAGACACACGCCGCGCAACGCGCTTCGTTTTTTTTTTTTTTTTTTTTTTTTTTAAACTAGTGTACCTTTGCTAGCCCCCGCAACTCCGCCTTTTCTCTCCTAGCACCGCGCATGGGCATGTAGTGGGATTGCTCTAGTTGACGGTAACGAAGCCCTCAAGTTGCCGTCACCGCCATTGAACATGTCCGCGGCGGCAGCGGCGATTCGACCGCCGCTCCCGCCGCGAACATGGGAGAGGAATTTTCGTCCTTTTTTCAAGCGCCACCAGGTGGCGCTGCATCTAAACCGGTGAAATGAAGGAACGGGTGTAATTTCCTCCCTTCCGTTGGCGACAGGGAGGAACATCGCTTTTTCCTCCATTTCTCCTCCCTTTTTTTAGAGTGTGTATGTTGAAATAAACGTCAAAGCCCGACTGGCCAAACGGCTGTACACTTCTCGTCACCCGGGCCGTCAAGCTTCCAGCCATACCACGATTGCGGACCTTTTTCGCAGTTTCGCGGGTTCCGTAATTCGCAGAATACATCCGAAGGGGGCCACCATAAATTAAGATATTGAAATCGGCATCCTCGCCTACGTGAGAGTGAACCCTGACGCCAGCACCCGAGAGATAGATCGTGAGTGCGGAGTCAGTGTTACTTCCATTTGAAATGTGCTATGGAGGCATAGCCTCTACCCATACCATGTTAACATTCCCCACGACCTCACTGATGCGGACTTCCAAAAGCGATTAGAATTTTGCAACTGGGCCCTCATTAAGACAGAGGTAGACAAGGACCGTTTACATGAAGATGTTTGGACGGATGAAGCGAATTTTTGCCGCGACGGTAATGTTCACCTACACAACGCACAATACTGGGCAAACAAAAACCCTCATTGGTTGAGACAACATAACCATCAAGTCCGCTGGTCCATCAACGTCTGGTGCAGAATCCTCAGCAACACATTTATTGGACTTTACGTTGTTGAAGGAAATCTTACCGGGAGAAATTACACGGAGGGTATTCTTAGTGGAATCGTCGACGATTTTGCCTGAGACCTGCCTGCCTTTACAGGATCGTTGGAAAACGTGGTTTCAGCACGATGGAGCACCACCGCATTTTTCGTCCCACGCTAAAAAGTGGCTCAACCACAACTTTACAGGTAGGTGGATTGCAGGTGAAGAACCGGTGTTCAGGCCTCCAAAGTCACCCGATCTGACACCTCTTGGCTTCTTTCTTTCGGGCCATATTAAAGCTCTCGTTAACGGAACCTCGGGACATTACGCACCTAAAGCAAAGGATCGTCAATGCCTGTGCAAGCATCAGTTCTATGGTCCCCCGTGCCGTGGCTTCAATACAAGCGCGTTTTAGATAAGGCATTGCGGCAAAAGGAAGGCATTTCGAGAGCATAATTTAAGTTTACCTCTCAGACAGACGGGTTGTTTTAAGAGTTTTTTTTTTTTTTTGCTATAGGCAATGACTGTCTGGGAAAATAAGCCAGACCTACCTTGAGAATATTTTGTATAACATTTCCTTTGTTCGTTGCCATGGATATCCACCAGGAATCAACAAACCTATCCAAATCATAGTTTAACCACAGTGGTCATAGCCGAAGAGGCCGACGAAGCCTAGCATGTGTATTAAAAACGGTGTTCTATACTAATATATTTTATCATCAGCAATGGAATAAAAAAAACGATGGTCACATAACACCATTTATTGCATTTGTAAGAGAGCTATGGGCGACAATGAGAAAAGAACATGATCAAAAACCTGTTTCACTTCGGGTTACTAAGGTAACACGGCACGCAACTGCTTCGCGCAGTGGACTACAGGAAGGTGTGTCCGGCTGCCCTTGCCATCCTCCGCTGATGTTTCGGTGACGCGTTTTAGGAACACCTTTGCTGCGTATTTTCCATCCACTTTTTGCCTCCGCTACTTTCTTGCAATGATTCCATTTCTGCGTCGTAGAGTACCTCCGTAGCACTAAGCTAAACAGCTGGCCGGCAAAGAGTTCACCTCTTACGCCTTGGTTTGCTCTTCTACGCGCAAATCTTTTATTATGCATAATGACCATCAGGTTCTCGCGCTGTAAACCGTTGCTGTGAACACCAATCAAGATTTCACTTTTTCATTATACTGCTTGGCACTCATCGATAAACACGTTGGTGACCGATAACGCACTGGAAAGCAACCTTTCATGGTTGCTAAATTGGTTTATCGCATTGTCTGACCAGCAGCAGAGCACCTATTGCAGCTCTGTCGCGCTGTCAAAAAAAAAAAAAAAGAAGTTACGCAAATGTGGTCACATAGCGTGGATCTCGGGTATGAAACGTGGGTCGTCCTTCTGCACGCTTCGAACGTTTGTTTTTGGTTTCAGACAGTTTCTAGAGTAAAATTTGGCTCGACCCCATGCTCAATCCAGGATATTAAAGAACTGAAATTGCCTTCGACATTGACTGCCCCTAATTTCGCAATATAAACATGTGCCCTAAATTCTCTATCCAAAAAGTTAATCAGTAAATTTTATTAATTGCTCAACTTTTAGACACATTATCTCTATAACATAGTGACCGCCTGGCCGTATAACTCATCTGCACAAACCGCAATGCTATAGGTTTTACATTTGTTTATAAAAAAATATGCAAAAATAGAAAGAATATACCCCGTATAACACGTAGATTGTTAAAGAAATACTGTCAAATAACAAACTCCAAAATATTGCACAAAACCATGGCGCCATTTTTAAACAATTTTGTTATTCCCGCGCATCGAATTGGATCAAAAACATGCGCAGTAAATGGAGACCCTAAAACTTTTCCGACCCTACCTTCCCCACATAAAAAACTTTCGGGCTTTCATAAAAAAAAAAAAAAGGGTCTCAGGCATACATGTACGTAACGCGTTACAAGTAACGAGTTACTTGTACCTAGTTACTATTTTCAGTAACGAGTAACGTATTTAGATACTTTTTTAGAAAAAGAACGAGTAACGGTATTTAGTTACTTTTAAGGCCAAGTAACGAGTAACGGTATCTCGTTACTTTTGAGGAGTAACGTGTACAACACCGCTTAAACGGCCTTGTTTTTATTCTAGCCTGAGTATGCGTCTATTGTGACAAAGGCAGATGGGCAACCTGAAAAACAACTAACCAGTATGACAGTACAGCAACGTATATCGCTGAACACGTCAGTCGAACGGTTCGACTGATGTGTCCAGCGATAAACGTTGCTGTACTGAACTCTACAGCTGGGAATGTCCTTCACCCAGCGAGCACAATCAGGTTCGTTGGTTGAACCTTCTAGAAACGGGTACGGACCGAATGTAAACCCGGAGGTTGCAAACACGGGAAGGCACATAACCCATTACCCGCTGTCCTCAATGAAGGTGCAGTTCTCGAAGATTCACCAGCTCTTCCTGAAGCACAACACTGCCGTTCCTTCGAGCGCGTCGGTAGAACGACTCTTCAGCGTCGCCGGAGGTGTATTTTCAAGGAAGCGGGAAACATAACTGATAAAAACTTCTACAGGCAGCTGCTGCTGAAGGGCAATGACTACTAAAAAGAAAACAGTAAACCATGAAACAAAAACAGTTGTGTATTTGGTCGTCAAAGTAACGTGGAAAGTAACTCGTTACTTTTGAGGTAACTCACGCGTTCCTTTTGAGAATCGGTAACGACTAACGTATTTAGTTACTTTTTGAGCGAGTAACGAGTAACGGTATTTAGTTACTTTTTTGCATAACGTGTACATGTCTGGTTTCAGGCGAGCGCTTTGTAAATCTACGCGCCCGGGACAAAACGAAAGAAATGCTCACGTCGCAAGTTATAAACGAATACAGGATGGCTCGACAAATTATGCAATATCGAAGATTCCAGAAAACCGTAGCGATATTTCTTTCGTGTGTAACAAGACCTAACCCAAATGCACGCCACATTTTTGGACTGGAAAAATGAGCCTCAATACTGAAAATATGTCGACATCCGCCAGTTTCCCTAGAAACTTTTCGCTTAACAGTGTACGAAACGTGCTTACAGAATTGCGGAGCGACCGAAAATTGTCTTTTCTCGAAGCTCTAACGATGGAAACGCGAGAGTCTCACATTTTTCCGCAATAATCCGGGTTCCTCAGATATGGTTCTCAGACTTCTTGATTTTGGCTGAGTACAAAGAAACGTGAGTCATCCTGTCTCGGCTGGCAAAGAAAAAAATGGTCCCATTTCGGCTAAAGTAAAATTATGTTTAAAAAACGCACGCACACCAAAAAAGAAGAGGTCAATCGAAGCGTACACCTTAAAAATAAAAGTATGGAGTGTCACAGGCGGAACTTCAGTTATACAACGAGGCGGAAAAATCGTCGCCATTAGATAAAAAGCTCGAACTTTAACCGAGTTTGCGCCGAGCAGGTCAGCTTTACCGTGTTAAATTTCAAAAACCTAAAGTAGGCATAATATATTTTAGAGTTGATATACCTCGCGCTGTACAAGGAAGGCGTCATATATTTGTTAATTTATTTTTGTCCGTACAAGAATTTCACACGTTTACCTTTTTTGTTGAAATAAATGCACATACAAGGATGCTATTATTTTTTATATAAAACGATGTCACTGTGACTGGGAGCCAGCCAGAAGCTGACTCCAATGAAAACACGCCTACAGTCAAAATCCTTGGAGCCGCTCAAGCTTCACGCATTCCAGCATCTGCTGCATGGAAAGAGAAAAACAATCGGCAGCAGAATAAGAGACTGCGCATCACCCTTTACCGCTAGGAGAAATGCAACCTCCGACAACTACAGACTAGGCTGATTGATAGTTTGGAGTCGTGCGCCGACCGCCTCTTTTGTAGCTACACTGGACGAGGTTGAGCAGTTTCGCATGGCTCCTGGAGAGCCGTGCTGCTCATGCGCGAGGAGCAGTGACGTCACATGGCACACAGCTGGCGCAAAAAGTCAAATTTGGGAGTTTTACGTGCCAAACCAACGACGGGCATCTGGCAGGTCCCATCGGAGGACTGAGGATTAATTTGGACCACCTAGGGATCTTTTGGACGTGTAACCGAAAGCTCAGTTAAGGCACGACCACATTGGCGTCGCGGAAGCCTGCGGCGCGACGGTCGGCGCTGCCGGTTGCCGACAAACCAGTTTTCGGCTTCAACGGCGCGACGTACAGCCCCGCAGAGCCAACCGCTCCTTGCGCGGTTCAGAGCTCGCCGCCGCTCGCCGCAGAAGAGAGGAGCCAATGGGAGGTGGCGTAGATAGTGACGTCGCGATGCCATGGCAACGCTCAAACCGGTCCTCCGCGCGTCTTTAGGGAGCTTTAGAATAATTCACGCAATTTTAGCGAACGCTAGTGCTAAATTTAGCGCTTGTATTGGGGAATTGTAGTAGACCGTTTCCGCATCCCGCTAAGCACCCGGATAGTGCTCCGTAATCCACTACAAGACCTTGAACTATGCAGATAAGGCTGGCGGCGCGCATGCGCATCTGCGGCGTTTTCTTCAGGGATACCGTAGCCGAGGAGAAAAACGGTCTACTACAATTCCCTATTAGCGCACGCGACGCGAGAGAGTTTTATAGAATAGCGTTTCTCCGTCGCGACGCAAAAGCCCAAGCATCTCGCGCTTGCGACGCCACAAAGATGCAGTCACAATTTTTATTACACACACGAAATGCTGTAACTTTAGAAAAAAACAAGTTTTTTAGGTCCAGAGTATTATTTTAAGTTTGTTTAAACATGAGAATGCGACGCGAGCGATTGACCGGTCGTGTTCGCTTGCGTCGCCTCGGCAAGAGAGGTCTCGTGTACTGACCTTCGCACATCGTACCTTCACCGAGAAATGTTCGCGCGTCACAAGCATCAAGTTGCCGGTGGTCGTTGCCAAACCGAGTGCAATGTCGTCCCGTACTGAAAATCGCAGTCGCGAGGATGCCGCCGACGTCGCACTCACGACACCGCCAAAGCAGCCGCCGACATAATCCTGGAAGCCGCCATTTTGTTAACTCTGCTCGTCTTGGCTTTAGCCAACTTCTCATCAAGAATCCTCCTTGGAGTAATAAAACTTTGGTTGGGGCTAGTTGGTTCATATCGATTAAAAACTTAAAAGGCGTGAACAAACTGGACGGAAAAAGACACACGTACAACACGGCGCCTGTCCGTGTTGTAAGTGTGTCTTTTTTCATCCAGTTTGTTCGCACCTTTTAACCTTTTAACCTCCTTGGAGAAGCGCAAAGACTCTTTGCGTACACACGCTATTTTCGAGAAATAGCGCGCGCTAAACTTGCGCACGCAAAGCGCAAAACCTGGTTTGCGTTCTGAGCATGCGCAGTGGCGACGACGCCATTCTTTGCGTACGCAAAGCTTTAGCGTGCGCTATTCTAAAACTCCATTTTCATGTTCCGAAGGACGTGTTTCGTGTCCTCTGCTATCCCTATTTCCCCCTGATGCCTTCCGCAACGGAGCAGTTCCTTGAAACTGTGCGACTGTTTCCCTTTTTATATGACAAGACGCAGCCAGACTACCTAGATAATGACGCTAAGAACAACCGCTGGGAAATTATAGGAGAGGAATTCGGAATTACAAGTGAGTTTCTCCGTGGCACTTGTTGCATGTCGTCTGTGTTCTGACGGATGTCCTGTTGATTTGGCTGACACTTTCGAAAGAAGCCTTCATCTCTGGCGCGCCGCCGGGGCAGCAAAGCACTGACCTGTCCTTCGGTGTTTCGGTAGAACCAACTCGGCCGGACCCAAAACCTGCGCCTCCTTCCCTTCAAAGCGCAGCGACGTGGCAAGATCAACGAGCAGGCTAGGATAATCACATTCACGCTGATCACCAGGTCATCATGGACTCCTACCATGTAGGAACGGCGAGTGCCGTTTCGATGCGAAAGATGAGAGCCGAAACGGAAGTATCTAACAAAGAGCAGACGACGAAAGAACGGGAAATCCGACGGGAGGCGCGATCGCGAGATCCAGTGCTGTCACGTGAAGCCCGCAAAACGGAGGCCAATGTGGACTCCTCGCGTTGGGACGCCGGACGGCGGTGCCGACCGGCGGCGCCGTTCACGCTAGTGTGGTCAGGCCTTTACACGGCGCCTCCTTCGCAATAAGCCTCCGTCAGATTGCGCGCACCTCGGCCGGGATTCGAACCCGCCACATGGAGATCCGTAGGCCAGCGCTCTCGCCTCGGAGCCACCGAGGCGGCTGCACAGCTGGCGCGCCGGAGCCGCTGCCGCCACGCTCTCCGCCGACGCCGCGCGCGCCTCGGCGGTCTGCGCATTCCAGAGGAGTGACGTCATAGCCGCGGCAGACGCACTGGCTCCGCCGCGTGCCCAGCTGTGCGCCTCCGTTGCGCAGTAGCCAAGTCCGACGCTGCACCGGAGCCGCTTGATAGCGCCTCTCATTTTGTGCGCATGCGCAGAAGTATCAGTGGGGGTATACATATAGCGGGGCGTTTGCCAGTGTGGTATAGCCATGGAGAAGGAGAGCGATATAGACCCTTTCCGAAATTCAGTGCCAATGGTGGCTGAAATGGCGGTTTAAAGGGGCGATGCAACAATTTTTGTACAGGGTGTCACAAAAGAAAATTTACACGGTCTTTTTTACCGCAAAAATAAACTTGGCATCGCCGAACGCTCATTCTCCGCCCAAAGGTAGCGCTAGAGGTCACAACCAGATGCCAAAGTTTCAGCCCGATCCGATAACTTAATCAAAAGTTATAAGTGATTTTCTGAAAAGTTCAATGGGAAAATGGCGGCCGACGGAGTTTTCGAATACATGGGGCTCTATGGCACCAGAAACCGAAAACAGGCAAAAACGGGCTCCATTTTCCCATTGAAATTTTCAGAAAATCACTTATAACTTTTGATTAAGTTATCGGATCGGGCTGAAACTTTGGCATCTGGTTGTGACCTCTAGCACTACCTTTGGGTGGAGAATGAGCGTTCGGCGATGCCTAGTTCATTTTTGCGGTAAAAAAGAACGTGTAAATTTTCTTTTGTGACACCCTGTACTTTGCGCAAATACCGCTTAGAACGGATCCTTGACGTTAATATGCCGCAAATGTTGATCATAGCCACGCGCTGGGGTTGGCAATGCACAGGACACGCGCTGAGTTCCAGACATTGTTATGGCTCGGCTATTGTCGTCGTTACAGCGATTGGACACGGTCCACTACCCGAATGCTTCTCGAGCTAGTAATTATCACGAGCCCAAATCGAGTGCCCACGCAATGCTCGGGTCCAATCTATGAACAACATTCAAATATCGTCATATGGGTGTACTGCGATCCCCACTTTACGTCATCAAATTTCACAAAGGAGAGATTGAATGAAAATGGTCGCTTTTGTCTCTGAAATTACACCGCAACAAAGGAGTTTCTTGGCCAGTGGCGTTGCGTGCGAGTAACCTTGAGTCCCACTAGTGCCAGTAAGCTCGTGTAAATTGAAAAACATTCCAATTGAATATCGTTGCACCGCTCCTTTAACCTTTGCCGTACTAATGGCGGCAATGAACCTGTAGCTTGCAGTATTTTATCGGGGATCGTCACTTTCGCAAGTCCACGGCAAACGAGAATGTGCTCTTCACCTCACAATTCTTTCTCGATCATCTCTTTCAATGTCGATGGTCACAAAGATGCAGCCAGTCAGAACGAAGCACCAACCTAGATAGACGTCTTGATAAAGTTCTGTACATCAAGGGACTTTGAAGTCTATTCTGTGCTACTAACACATTGACTGGGCCCCAGCTATAGAAATGAACGCTTACGCAGCTCTTGCATTCAATTCCCGCTTCGCAACGTGCTAACGTCTCGAATGTATAGGCCCCAGATCGTCAGCTTAGGAGTGTCTTCAACTTGTTCCTTAATCAGTAAACAGAAGGCCGCCATTAGTACGGCACATATGCCATTTTTCAGATGATAATGATAGTGATCAAGGTGGCCAGACTGAATTTCGGAAAGGGTCTATTGCTGCTCAGTGGCGCAGAATAGCGGAGAAGCTTAACTCATCGGATCCCGAAGTAGTCACATAATGCGTATACCGTGTGTGTGTCATTGAAGCAGCAGTAAGCATGATAATCAAGCTAATCCTAGACAACCAGGAAAGCTAAGAATAACCAGCTGAACCTAAGCTTACGCTACGTATATCCTGGCATAGCCGAGCTAAGCCACTGTAATTTTTTTTGTCCCAACCAACCAGCCATACAGGTTTTAAGTTGGGCTGGTTAAGAAACCGATAAAAAAAAAATGAAATAAAGTTACTCCTGTCTGCTCCTGCGATAGCACTGCGGACTTAAAGCCAATTTAGAATAAATGAATATGGTGAGTGTATGCACTAAAGAAATTTTATTTTATTTAAATGCCAATTAGAAGACATATATCTAGTCAGACGTTAGTAACAGAAGAGGCACGGTCAGCGGTTATTAAATTATATAAAAATTGCCCCTCTCGCTCCTTGCCTTGTTTTCTTTCTTCTCAAGTTGTCTTGGGCGTGTATTTATACTTGGTTGCTTCGATTCTTGCTTGATTGCATTTGGGGTTTTAAGGGTTTCAAATTATTTTGGGTCTGCAACTTAAAAAAACTGCACCCCCCCCCCCCCCCTTCCCGGCCAGGAGCCGTAATTATTTCGAATAGAATACTGGACCAAACCAACCTATATAAACTTCTATTCTTATTATCGTTCTCTTCTTTTTTTCTCCACCCTCTCTATTAAATAGAAGTCGGCGTTCAGCCGGCATGCATGCGAAAAACGGCTTTTTTCGAACAGCACGAAGCACTTGCGCACAGCCGCTTCCACGGCCAGCGTCACCGTCTTTTCACTACACCAGAGACGTCAGCTGACGCCCTCAAAAAATCCTGACAAAATAATTACAACAAGTTTATTGTTCCGAACTGCGAACGAGGACTAGGAACGCCCGTCTGCGATATACTGGTCTTTACTTCTCTGCACACCTACGAGTACAAGGCATATATTAAACTACAGGTGTCTTTTTCTTCACTGTGCTGATTTGATTTGAACTGCATGCTTGAGCTGTTTCGTCCAGTTGGTACGTCTTTGCTATTATTATTTTTGTTTCAGCAGTACCACTCGCTGGCGGATTGGCAGCTCTTGACGACAAACAAAACAATCAGGTTGGCGAGGAGGAGGACCAGTGTTGCCCCCATGCAGACGACCAAGTGCTCCTGGCGCCTGGAGATTTTTTTCACCTCCTGATGTACGTTGCCGATCTGCGAGCGAGAAAAGGAAGCAATAAATCTCATTATGCTTGTTTTACCCGACTTGAGTAGGGTGCAAAAGTCCCGTTTACACACCGAGTCTTCCAGTAGATGGCGCGACATACACACCAACGCGCGGATGTGACGTCACGCCGCTGTCTGCACGGGCGGCGCATGTGCAGTCGCTTCCCTTCAGATAACTCTGGTTTCGGCGCTTGCGCACTGCCCATACCAGGTGCAGGCATGCTTCAGTAAATGAATGTCAATCCAGTAGTGCATGGAGACGTTCATATTCAGAAAATTTTGGATGGACTAAAAAGAAACTAATTTTTTTCCGAAAATAATCCCTGGAGAAGGGGAACAAGAGGGACAAAAAACAAACACAAATCTCCAAACACAGCTAGGTGACTGGTGTGCGACCAAAAAAAATCCGCCTCGTCCGAGTACCGAACCCGGGACCTTTCAATTTCTAGTGGAGCGCTCTACCAACTGAGCTAACCAGGGGTTAGACGTCAGTATAGCAAACGGGTTTTATCAGCTGCCGCCATCTAACACCAACAAGGGTAAAAACTTGCATTTTAAGGTTATGAATATAATGCAATTAAATGCAAAGGGCCAAGCGAGCTGGACAAGATTATGACGCTTGCACCTTTGCATTTAATTGCCTTATAATAATGTTTTCATTTTTTATTTCAGAAATATTCAATATTTTGGAGAAGATGCATATTCATAGCAGTGAAATAATTATGATATTTCCAAGGTATATTGTAGTAATAAAAATGTCTGAACTCTTAAGCAGTTGTATTAACTGAATAGACAACTAAAATCGTGTGCGTATTATTCTGAATTATTTTAATTGAGCAGCGACAAAAATAGCAGTATATTTAAGTTCCATTACACAAAGAGGTGTATTTCTCTACACTGATGACGGTGAAAGAGCTTGAACACTAAACAATTACACAGAGGCAGGACAAGACATACACTAAGCTGACTAGTCAATGACCATGTGACAACTAGCTCAACTGAAATCGGTATTTCTGTACGCTCGGCGATAAGCTTGTTCAGTAGCGGCATGTGCTAATGTCTAAACTCCGACGAGTTTCTTTTTTTTTTTGTACACAGCGAATGATGATGTTCGTGCGGACACGCACTTTTAGAGTTCTTTTCTGGATCAAATATGTAACAGTATTCTTCCTACGCTCCGCGAAAACTTACGTTGTACTTGTCTTAAAACAAAATAAACTGGTCATTTATAAGGTCTATAAATCTTCCTCAGCCGTCAGCACCAGCAAAATTATCAAATGCCACCATTCCAACGCAGGAGATACCACAATCGTCAGAGAAGCGGTAAATCTCAAAGAAGAGACGCTGGCAACTTACGTTTTTATTAGCATACAAAATGCATTGGAAACTTGCATGGACACTGCAGAAGAGGTCCGCATTTTTTAAACCCCTCATGAGCATTTTGTCGCAATTTCTCCATCACTCTAGTCTTCATGCATTTATATGTACGTTACAAAAAATCAGAAAGATTGTTCATGTATTTTATTTTCAACGTTTTAAAAATATAGGCGGGTCCGGAAATTCTGTGTTGTTCTTTTTTTAACTTTTAGTTTATAAAAAAGAAAGTTTTCGTTTTCTTCAGTGTTTAAGGGTGTTTTGTAGTTTCATACAGTGCAATACATTTATCGTTCTATCTGTCCGTTGCAACTCAAGAAGGTAGGGCGAGGGAAAGCAAGGTCGGGGAGTGGGAAGCAGACGGAACGCTGGAGAAGAGAGAGGGAAACCTCTTCCTCTCTTAAGCGTTCCGTCTGCTTCCTCCTCCGCGGCCTTCCTTTTCCTCGCCCTACGTTCTTGAGTTGCAACGGACTATAGAAACTGAGCGTTTCTAGTCTAGAAACTCTAGAAACTGATTGTTATAAGCAGTACATACATGATTTTTTTTCTCTCGTATCTTTAAAAGTAGATGACACTCTACATATCTTGTGGTTCCTCGCCACGCCACGCGTTACTGGTGCCTTCGGTGATTGACACAATAATGTTTGATTCAACTTCCTTTTTAGAGTCCAGTGGAAAAGGGTATTTATTCGCCTGGAGGTCATCGTAAGCTGTGTTTGAAATGTTACTCGAGGAGACGCGAGCTACTCCGGCGGGTCACGTCACGTAACAACACAGACCGAGCAATGCTGGGCGCGGGTTGGACCTTCACTTTCAAGGAAAAAGGGTGTAAAAGGGTGTATCGTTACACCCTTTATCCCATATAATACACCCCCAAACAGAATTAGCTTGTATCTTGGCAGTCAATTGACTGCCAAGATACAAAACCATAGTTCTTTTTTTTTAGAAATTGAGCCGTGGAGAAAATACACCCCTCTGGGTTGCGGGTCGACTGAGCCTGTAGTAGATTGTAGCTGAAGATACCTGACTATAGATGTCTTGTACTTCACGTCATCACACTAGGATGTCAATAATTTTTACTTGGTCTAATCGAGAAAAAAATCGGTTGTGAGAATTATGTGCTGCAGAAGGCACGCGCTTAAAAGCAAGACCAAGGCAATAGCCATAATCGTCACTTATGTGACGATTATGGCTATATACTATATCCTCAGTTACCTAAGAAGAGCTACGTGAAACGTTCAGGGCAATACATTGGTAAACAAATAGCCGCGAGGGAGCTGTTATTTTTTTTCCCATTTAAAATGCTATTACCAAAAGTACTAGAGTGGTTGAATCTGACTATTCGTAGCACCTACTTAAGGGGCAACGTTTGGTGTTTGTAACTATCTCGTAGGAATCAACTGCAAAGGAGGTCCAACGGCGCGTTGTCACGCTGAGTACGTGTTCAGGTTACGTGAGAATGCCGGTCGGTCCTTACTAAGGATGCGCCACACTGAGAATACCACGAGCGGTAACTGAACAATTCAGAAGCTGATTAGCTGGAACCCGTGTTTAAGAGTTTAGAATCAAGAAATGCGAAGTGTATTTTGAGATACGTCTGATGTCGCTCTGAAGCTTCCTGGCGTTTTTTTTTTATTCAATTGATAAGATAAACTGTGAGTCTTCTCTTCTTATCACACCGCGCTGGAGCGCAGGACGAAGGACGTGAACGGGGTCAGACCCCAGCGCAAATTCAAGTCCCGATCTCTACGCTTTCTTTGTGTGTTGCCTCGATGCTCAACGGTGAACGCCAGCTATTGGCGACGAGATTTTGTCGTGGCGCCCTCTTATGGTTCTTATCCCTGACGTCTAGGTCAAGATCCTTAAAAGCGAGTTTGATGGTGTGTAGAAATCACGTTGGAAGCTTAGTCGTCTCTTTCCTGAACCAACACTGTCAGAGTTGACAGTTTGACTTTCCTCTCATTTCCGTCGATGAGAGCACAAATGATCCCACTCATGACGTAACAGTGAGCGTTTGGCCAATCCCGGTAGACCAATCACAGCTACGCTCTTGGTCGCGCACGTCGCCAATTGCCCACTTCGGTAGAAATGTCCGAGACATGCAGGCAGGACATTCGAACTCTCTCACCTTAGCTTGGAGGTCTCCGACCACGTCCTGTATCAGCTCCAGCTGGTTGGTACCAGTGGGCGACGGCTGTACCGGAGGGCAGAAGGACTGGTACGACTTCTCCTTGGCCAGGGCCGCCTGCCTGGCGGTCAGCGGTAGGGACTTGAGGCACTGCTCTTTCGATTCGGGGCTGATCTTGCTTGTGGTCGACCCGGGGTTCACGCAACGGAGCCTACGGACACAACGTGCTTATATGGCCCCCGACAGTTCCTTAAAGAACGCATGGTGCGGTGAATTCCGGGAACCTCATTATCACCCCGCAGCCTATCGGATTGCGGAATTAGCCATTAAGAACGACGAACGGCAATCACAAAGCGAAAAGCGTGAAAATAAGTAGTCACGCCCTCGGCTTCAGTAACCGTATGGTTGGTGACAGGAAATAAAACCGATTGAATGGGGGGTTCCCCAGGGAAGCATTCTCGGACCTTTCATATTTTATGTATAAATAAATGATATAATAAATATTAGCCACTCAACTCAATTTTTTATTTACGCAGACGATGCGAGCTTATTGTTTGATGGTGATGACGCTTCGGAGCTTACTGATAACGCGAACGAAACACTAGATAAGCTTAATAGATGGGGTAGACATAATGCATTACAAATAAACGCCGTTAAGACAAGGTCAGTTACATTTCGACTTAAAAATAAACATATTAATATTACCAAGGCTATCTTTATGAATTCTTCTCAAAAATAAACTGTTCTCGCGTTTAAAACTTTGGCCGTTATTTTTCAAGAAAACTTCTCATGGGACGACCATATTAATTATATCATATCGAAATTATCTAGCATCGTCGGTATTCTATATCGTCATAAACACATTTTACCACTTAGAACAAAGTTAATATTATATAATTCATAATTTTTCACATTTAAATTATGGTCAACTCATATGGGGCACTACTACCCAAACCAACCTCTAAAAAATCTTTATGTAACAAAAAAAGAGATGTTAAGAAGTATCTCCAATGCGCCACTAGAACATCCAACTGATGATCTTTTTAGTCAAATTGGTGCGCTGAAAATTTTCGATTTATATAAATATCGTTTATGTGCAAGGTATAAAAAAGAAACAAATTTAACCCAATATTACCTTAAAAACTTAGTGAAGCTAACAGATACAGTTTATAGATACCCAACACGAATTAAAGAACCTTGGGAAGTACCATTTTTTAGAACAAATTAAGGCCACCAAAGTTTAAAATATACTTTGCCGACTACCCTTAACCAACTTAGTTGGTAAGGAATTGAGCTTAGCAATATATCGGTGAGCATCTTACGATAAATGTTTGTTTCAAATGTTTATTTCGAGCCAAATTGTCCGCAACAAGCGCTATAATCTCTTGAATTGTTGTTTTCTTTCGCGTTTACTTTAGTGATACTCCAACTTTCTGTGTATGTTTTCACTATTGTGTAAATTGTATCAATACGCTACTTAACCTGTATAGTGACAGTTATTTTTTGTAATGTTTCTCAAACATGTAGTGCACATGTAATGTTTTATTTCTGCGTAATTTCTTTGGTGCCTGCATCGCGACTGCTGGTTTAAATAGGCTTGGGGCTCGTCAAGCTGTTTTTACAGCTTTTTTCCCGTGTCACCTTTTCAACATTGCTTTTGTTGGAAAAAATAAAGGTACTATTATAAAAACCCGGTATAGAAGGTTCACCCCCAGAACGAGCTCTCTGCCCTTAATTCGCCTGTAGCTCTCCTGCTTTGAGCAGCGCCCCTCGCGAGAAAAATTGAAAATTTTCAGGACGCGTTTTGGTTGCGCGTTTTTATGCTCCCACACGTTGCTGAAAGGCGCTATGAATGAATATTTTTTGTCGTCTTTAACGCGCATGAACGGATGCTGACAGACGCTATACTCCGTTCACCTTCCGTTCACCTTCAGAGCGAGCTCACTGGCTTCTGCAGTGCTTTGGTTGCGCGTGCCTGCGCGTTCACACTTGTGTTAGCAAGGGCAGAAAGCTCGCGCTGAAGCAATACGCTGAAGGCGGAGCTTCTGGTCTCAGCTTAAAGGTGAAGGGAGTAGAGCTTTCGAACGTGGGTCGTGCATGATCGAACGCTGCAACACCGCCTTGATGGACTTGCTTTGCAGACGCCGAAACTAACATTACATGGTCGCGTCTTGTGGACGCGCTAGCGCCCCCTGCATTGACCCCTGGCCGAGTGCACGTCTTCGTCTTACATGTTTATTCTTTTTTCAATCTTGTCGTCAAGCCCCAATGTGTTTGCAGTTATGACTTTGCGGGGATCATCTAACGATCACGTCGTGCGTTCTCAACCAGTCACCAAATATGACTTAATTAAATATTGGGGAGGGTTTATGCGCAAAACCAACGAAGGACACCTGGAACGCACCAGCGATGGACAGAGGAATAATTTAGACCACCTAAGTATCTCTTCTTTTCTTTTTTTTTTTTTTCGTGCAGCTGAAATCTCGGTTAGAGCTCGCCTTCTTTGCAACGAGCCTCCGTCACATTGCGGGCACCTCGTTCACGACTAAAACCTGGCAACTGAAGATCTGTAGACAAGCGCTTTGCCTCGGAGCCATCAAGGCGGTAAAATACTTCCCTAGTTGCTGACGACGTAAAAAACACATAGCGTGACGAGTCTTGGGCATCTTAACATTATGGGTTCGAACTTAATGCGATTGTGGTGTCATCGAGTAAAACGGCACACCGAAGAACGAATCATGACCATAAGGAAGTATGCCGCGAACAATCATTCAGGCCTCGGTCAGTGTATAGATGACACCGCAGCAAAAGCGCGGTGTAGAAAGAGTGAAGTTCGCGGCAACGTTAGGGCATCTTTGATGACCCCATCCGTGCAGAGAGCAGTAAAGTCCTGATCGAGGTGAGCGTGGTATGTCGGGTCGTCTGAGGAAGTGCTCCCCGAAGACAGTTAGTGGAGGCGCTGAGTACGAATCTCTCTACCATTCTCAATAAAGGGTCGCTGTGAGGCAGAAATCAACTTTTGTTTTATTGAATAAATCAAACGTACGCAAAATATTGCGACGCGAGAGATTGAAGGAAGTGCCCCAATATTTATACCACGATAAAGAAGCAAGTTTTTTTTTTTTTTTTCTACCTCCCTTTTTGGTTTTTGCGAATATCACTATTCTCGTCAATGACCCCTTGTGGAGTCCCATTCGTGCCATCCTATTTCGAATCCCCGATTTCCGTGAAGATGGGCAATAAAACACTTTTCTTTCTTTCAATATATAAAATGTTCCTATCTAGGTGGCGACGCATATTGCCGCGCGGGCAGCTAGCCAAGGAGGCAGCGCGCCCGTTTGCCGAGCGGTTATCGTGCTTGGCTCCCGCGCAGAGAGCTGAGGTTCGGTGCCTGGCCGCAGTTATACTTTTTTGTTGTTTTTGTGGATGTCGTGTTCTGGTAAATTCGAGAACGCTGTTGCTTCTTCGAGGGTATAATGTTCTGCGTGCCGATCCTTCTACGCCGATTGTTCCAGAAGACCACGCGTGTACATGAGGGGCTCCTGCTATTTCGCCGCCATCGACGCCTGCGACGCTAGCCTTTTTCTATTTTGTTTTTGGGCGCAGGTTCGCCCCACTAAACGTTTAGTTTGTTTCCGTTTTCGTAGCCTCATCAATTGTCATTGAGACATTATATTGGCACCTGTGCTCCTTGATGCTTTCCTTGGCCACAGCTCTCCAGTGGTCGATCAGCTCTCGGGGCGTGATCTCCAGAGTGTCGATTCCCGTCGTCATGATGAGCAACTTGTCCGACGCGTGGAACTCCGATCCTGCCCAGGAAAGACGGTTGTGTTTACAGAGGCCAAAGATTTCCTACTCTTCCACCTTTTGAAAACTGCAATTTTAATTGTTGGGAGTGAAGTGTTGACACAATTTGGCGCATAATTTTTTTTTTTTTTTATTTTAAAATGCTGCAATCACAGGGAGGCAATTACAACAGAAAAAAGTACAAAATACATAAATCATTACTTACACCGCATCGTTTAGCATGCATGAAAAAAAATGTTAGTGATGTCTCGTTGATATAATGACACTTCCGTTCTCTAAAAGATCGTCCCTAATGGGGTTGTTTATAATGACGATACAAAAACGCGTGCACTGACCCAGTACATCCCCAACAATTTTGTCCATGTAGCGGGGTATACCCATAATAATGGCATTCATATTAACAGAACAGGTCTGTAATACTATGACACATCAGATAGGAGGAACAATATACTATATACATATAATACGGATTCATATTGTGGAAAGTCAAACAAATTTTAGAGGTAAACTGTTCATGAACTCAGCTCTAACGCATAAAGTTAGTAAGCAAAAGAAAAAAAAAAACAGCAACTATAAAACAATGGTGCCCAAGTTCAAAGAGAGGAGACGTAGTAGATACCATAGATAGTTTTCGTTGGTAATGAACTAACCCGCTCACATCTCTACTTTGAGAACATTTTCGTTTGCTTGTTGTTGTTTTTTTGCATGTCTTTAAAGAGGCGCCGTTACCGTGACCGAGACGTACAGATAAATTCTACGGTGCTTTTATGATACGTCTAATAAAATATTAAACGCCTAACAGGCGACAGACTAGTGCTTTGTTTTCTTTTTTTTCACAGATCGCGGGAAAGCTATATTGGGTGTACACAGTGATTGGCAATTCTCGATAGGTACCGAAAATGAACAGAATCATTCACAAGGATGGTAGTTGCACATATGGCGTACAGGGTTTTATTATGGATGTGTTGCTGCGTAATCATGAGCGAGGCATTTTTGGAAAATATTTTTGAACGACTGAGTATACAAGCTTCAAATACGATGTTCAAATATCAGAGTGGTAGAACATTTGTAGTTTCGCGTACGAGTAACGACTCTTTTATATACAGAGTGTTTTTTTTTTTAATTCTTGAAATTTTTTTTTTTTTTTTTAACGAAGGAGCAACGTAAAACCTACAGCATTGGGGTTTGTGCAGATGGGTTATACGTCCAGGCGGACACTATGTAAAAGATGCAATGCATCTAAGAGTTGCGATATGAACTAAAGTTTACTCATTAACGTTTCTAATTAAAGGATTTAGGGCACCTGCTTATATTGAGAAATTGGAGGCACTCCATGTGGAAGGGTACTTAGGCCAGCCCAGTTCATAGAAATCCTGGATCGAGCACTGGGTTCAAGCAATTTATCGCCAAATTGTACTCAAGAAACTGTCTGAAACCGAAACCAAACGCACGAAGCGCGCGGGAGGAACAACCCCCGTTTCATACTAGAGGCACACGTGGTTATGACCACATTTGTGTATATTTTTGTTGATGTGACAGCGCGACAGAGCTGATTGCGGTAGGCGCTACGCGGCTGGCCAGATAAGGCGATAAACCAACTTAGCGACCTTGACAAGTTGAACTAAAATGATCTGATGGGCGAGTTGGTCATACATAAGTTGCTTCCCAGTGCGTTACCGGTAACCAGATTGAAAAAGTAATCCGTTACAAGTAACGGATTCCTTGTAATCTGTTACTTTTTCAAGTAAACTTGTAATTGCCACGTTACTTTTTTTCTGAAGTAATTTGTAATGTAATTTCGTTACAAAATATTGGTAACGAATTACTTTAATTACTCGTTACTTCAAAAAATATGAGCATAATACAGTAACTGGAGCAATACGAGCAGAACATTCATCAACAAAAAAGAGCAAACTGTTTGGTGGGAAGAGCGCAAAAAAGACGTAGGACCAGGACGAAGAAACACAGACAGGATGCTATGTTTCTTCGTCCTGGTCCTACGACTTTTTTGCGCTGTTCCCAACAAACAGTATGCAGCACCAACTAGACCAACCACATGCATTGTTAAAGAGAGCAAGTTCAACGAAATAGAAAACATCAGGAAGGGGAGAATAGCCGAAAAGAAAACACGATTTTGTTTGTATGACCGGTCAGTAGAACTACTAGAAAACCGGGCAAGACATTACTAATATACGAAAGACAAAGATCAAGTAAGACATCGCCGAGTAGGCTCTCCGTCGCCTTCCATCGTGTTTTTATTCTTCTCCTGGGAAGGAGAAAGCTCTTCGTGTTTATTTGTTTTTGTCTTTTACACCGTTTCACCCTTTCCAACTTCTTCGATGTCTCCCGCCACCTGCACAGACATCAAACGCGGGTCCGTACCCTGTCGATTCGCGGGTTCATAACTCGAGTAACAGACGAGGTAGCCTCGCGCGTGGGTGTCGAATTATCTTTGTCTTTGATGTGCGCTACTGTATTCTAGCACGGTCTTGTGAAAAGCGCCCGGTGCGAGGCTCAGAGCATCGTCTTCAAGGGTACGGACAATACTTCTTTTGGTTTACTTGTTTGGCCATGGTGGTCGAGTCCACTCCTCACTTTACAGTCAACTGTCAACATAAAGGGGGGGGGGGGGGGGAGGGTTAGGCCATCTAAGGAGTGCTGACAGAAAGAGAGAGAGAGAGAAAACGCGTAAAAGTTGTGTGATCCTCTATTGTTTTGTGAAAACGATGGCCACCGCTTCTCTCGCTCTCTATGCCCTCCCTTCCCCTGGCCTCCACGAATATTGGCATGAAAGTGAGAACCGATGATCGATCGATAACCCGGCACCGCCTCTTTTTCTCTGACCGGTTGAGTTTTCGGTCATGGAGTGTCCGTCGTCTCCATGGCCGTCTCTTAATGAAATGTTCAAAATTCAGGGCATTAAGGAAAACAGAAACCCAGAGTTTCCGTGCATACTTTGCTTGCCAAAAAAAAAAAAACACAAATTGCCATTAGCAAGAACAACAAACTATAATCTACGGAAACACATCAAGGTAAGCTGGGACACCTGCACTCTGCATTGGCTATACATTGTAACGTTAGAACCAAGTTTTCCTTTTCTTGTGAATAACAGGCGAAATACCAGAGTCAAAAGGGAGCTTTCGTAGATCGCTTCTGTAGCTCTAAATCTCATAGCGGAGGTAGACGCTGCTACTGAAAATGCTCACCGCTAGCTTTGTCTGCACAATTCCAGTGATGATTTCGGGAGGCCGTAAGCTAGCGGGATGGCGAATGTGGTTGCAGCTTGCTGCGCCTTGTCAGCTTACAGGTGACCGGAGTGCACCTACACTTTTTTTTTAAATACAATATTTTATTTTTACAAGGGCTACCATAATACGGGCGTATGAAAAATGTTCTCAACATTATGTCTGACCTAGAAATATCTTGACTTATCTGCGAAGTAGCTCCTCAAACTCTTCTACTCGGCGTATACTATAGACCCCCGCATAACAGTCCCGACTTTCCCCTTAAGCTCAATAACATCCTAAGTCAACTTACCGCAGAACACTCCAACGCACATATCCACCTTTTTGGAGACTTTAAATACCCGAGCTTCCGATTGGCCTAGCTCGTCAAAACTAACTGTGTGTAACGCAGAAACGAGGGAATTTATGGAAGTATGTCTTAACTTTAATCCCAACCAATTGGTATCAGAACCAACACGCATATCAAACGAATCTGCAAACGTTCTAGAAATAATACTAACAAGTCAACCCGACAGCTTATCATCCATTACTTTCCTCCGCGAAATCAGTGACCACAGAGTTATTCACGCTGTTTTCGAGTTTCTTCCGATAGCACGCGAAACATACAAGAAAACGATCCGTCTCTATGATAAAGAAAATTACGGTCCCATAAATAATGAATTGACCACGTCTTTCAGATGTTTTGAGTCATCTTTTCATGACCGATCCATACACGAAAATTGGTTGATTTTCTAAAGCAAGATTGAAGAACTGGTAAATAAATTCATTCCAAAAGTCAGTTTTCGCGCCAATTGCCAAAAACCATGGTTCACTAAAATTCTGAAAAGACTAGAAAATAAGAAAAAAAAACCATACCGTGCAGCCAAGAAAAGGACAACCCCTTGTGCGTGGGACAAATACTATTAATACTGCAGATTGGGCGAGTTGGTAAGGCATAATTACGAACCGGCGCACAGGTAGGCAGTTACTCAAAATCCAAATACACACAAAAATTCACTCACACAGCGCTGATTCAGCGCTGTGTGAGTGCATTTTTCTGTGTGTGTGGATTTTGAGTGACTGTCTACCTGTGCGTTGGTTCGTAATTATACAAATAGTACGCCGCTGAAGACGCGTATCTGTCTGCCATCCGATGCACTAAGCGCTCTTTCTTTCACACCGACCTACCTAATATCCTCAGCAACCCCAGCAAGTTCTGGCAAATCGTAAACCCTCAGCAGACGCACACTGTTTCCCTTACCAAAAAATCGGGTAAAGTTGCTAATGATCTGGAGTGCGCGAACGTGTTTAACACTGCTTTTTCATGAGTTTTCACCGAAGAACCGCACACGTCGTTTCCCATGTTTGTTACTAACATAGTGACAGCAATGCCCCCCGTCACTTTTTTTTTTCAAATGCCATTTCTTCTGTAATCGAACATATAAAACTGTCATCGTCAGCCGGCGTAGACGAAATCAACTCTAAATTCCTAAAAAAAAATACTAAGTATGCGAGCGCAGCGTATTTGTGCTTACTGTTTACTCAGTCTCTCCCCACAGGCATCATACCAGAGGACTGGAAAAAGGGAAAGGTCGTTCCAATCTACAAATTAGGTAACAAAGATTCTCCACTAAATTACCGTCCGATCTCTTTAACGAGCGTGCCTCGCAAAATCATAGAACACGTCATCTACTCCCAAGTAATACATTTCCTAGACTCTATTATTTTTTTGACCGTCGCAAATCGGGTTTCGCGAAGGCGTTTCTTGCTCGAAACCCAGCTGGCTATTTTTCTTCGTGATGTGCATGTTAATCTTGATTCTAATCTACAGACTGACGTCATTTTCCTGGACTTCGCGAAAGCATTCGATAAAGTACCACATAAACGTTTGCTTCTAAAACTTTCTCAGTTAAATTTAAACTCTGATATCTTATATGGAATTAAAGAATTCCTGAACGATCGCTCTCAGTCTGTTCTTGTTAACAACCAGTCCTCTCATTCACTTCCAGTTACATCAGGAGTCCCCCAAGGATCCGTCCTTGGTCCCCTCTTGTTCCTAACATACATTAACGACTTACCGCTTCATGTGTCTGGTCATATCCGTATGTTTGCTGACGATTGTGTTATCTATCGCTTTGTGACTAACGTTTCTGACCAACAATCTCTCCAAGATGACCTTAACCACGTACAAGAATGGTGTGACGATTGGCTTATGAAGCTAAACATTGATAAATGTAAACTCGTCTCCTTTCATCGCCACCGCAATCCCCTTCTCTTCCCTTACGCTGTTGCTAACATACCCGTAGAAATCGTAGGGCCATATAAATACCTCGGCGTCACTCTGTGCAACGATCTATCCTGGCGCACGCATCTTACTAATGTTATCTCATCTGCAAACAAAACATTGGGATTCTTAAAACGTCACCTCCGTCATGCCCCCCAACATGTGAAATTACTCGCCTACAAATCATTTATCAGGTCAAAGCTGGAACATGCGTCCGCAATCTGGAGCCCGCACCAAGTATATCTCATAAACGCACTTGAAGCAGTTCGTATAACGTCCGCATATCTTCACTGAAAGGAGAATCAGGCTTGCCTAGACTCTCTACCCGCCGTCGCATCACCACCCTTTCTTCGTTTCACAGGTTCTACTATTCTCCCCTTGGTTCCATGCCTTACATCATACCTCCGGCACGCATTTCTCAACGCACTGGTCATCCGCTCCAAGTGGCACGCCCACGCGCCCGTACTGTCCCATTTTTTTCCTAATTTTTTCCCCGCGCAGCCTCAGACTGGAACGGTCTTTCCCACAACATCGCTGCCGTCACCTGCCCATCAACCGTCATGGACAATCTAGCAACTCATATCTCTCTCTGAATATTTATGGCACCCAAGAACTAATCCATGTGGACCCCCCCCCCCCCCCTCTTATGTATACCCCCTGAGTAGTGTTGCAGATCATTTTTTTAATATCAAAGTGGTTTCTATTGTTTTCTGGATAAGTGTACGGAAAAAGTAACGTGAAAGTAATTTGTAACGTAACGAGTAAAGCAATCCGTTATTTTTCAGCGAAAGTAATTTGTAACGGTAATCCATTTCATTTGAGGCTCGGTACTTTGTAATTGTAATCCATTACATTTTTCAAGTAACGAGCGCAAATCTTCCGGTAACCAACTTTTTTTTTTTATATGCCAAGCAGCCTAATAAAAAGCTCGAGGTACACCTAAGCGCTTCTTATGAGTTGTTAATGCGAAAGCATAGAAGCCCCTCCGACGATGTGGATGCTACAGGCAGCGCCATGTTCGTCGGCGTCGAGACGAGCAGAAGCACCGGCGACGATGTGGATGCTAGAGGCGGCGCCATGTTCGTCGGCGGCGAGACGAGCAGATGCACCGCCGACGATGTGGATGATGGAGGCGACGACATGTTGGTCGGCGGCGAGACGAGCAGAAGCCTCCGAGCGCGCGCCAACGTGTCGGTTTTTACCGGCGCGGGGCCCGTAGTGGCATGGGGTTGCTGCGGTTAGTTTTATCGGCGCGCTGGCTGGATGGATGGATGGATGGATGAATACGGCCGAGCCCTTGGATCGGGCGGTAGCTTACGCCACCTAGCCATTTTGTCTTACCCTTTAAGCTTAGAATATTTAAATGTGAAAACTATATTCACTCCGCACTGAAAAGAAAGTGAGGCTATAAAACCCCCTTGCCATCAGTTAATAAGAAAATACCTAGTTTTTTCTCGCTCTCTGCCACCATTCACTTAATCTTTGCTTGGTAATCTCTACTGTCTTGAAATACACTTTTCCTTCGCTGTCTCTAAAACCCAATGTCTTTATTAAATCTATGTTGTCTTCGGTAGGCATAGGGTGAAGCCCTTTACAGTAAAGTATCAAGTGATCAGCCGTCTCGTCCTCCTCTCAACAAGCAGCGCACACTGTATCCATTTCCTGGTACTTCGCTCTGCATGTTCTGGTTCGCAAAACACCTGTCCTTGCCTCAAACAACAATGAGCTTCCCCTAGAATTGTCATAAATGCTTTCTTTGGCAATAACTGTTTTGTTTAATCTATAGCTTTCCAGAGCCACGGCACGGACACGCAGCGCCATCTGGCGGCGGTCGTTGAAACTGACGCGCACAGCGGCCAATGGGAGCCTCGTCGCCGCGCGCCAGCCATTGGGACCTTTGGGCTCAGAGAAACTAGGTGCCGTTTTCGCGCTTCAAACTGATGACGTCGGCTTGCTCCATGGGACAGTAATGCTTTCGCATTAAAAAGCAAAATCTTGGTCGCTAAGTCTGTTTATCGCCTTATCTGGCCACCCGCGGAGCGCCTACCGTAATCAGTTCTGTTGCGCTGTCACAAAAGAAAAAAGTGACGCAAGTGTCGCCGTAACCACGTGGGCCTCTGGTTTGAAACCGGGGTTGTCCTTCCGGTGCACCTCGAGCGTTTCGTTTCGATTTCAGACAGTTCCTAGAGTAAAATTTGGCGAAGATTAGCTCGAATTCCGTGCTCGATCCATAATTTCTAAGAACTGAGCTAGCCTTCGACACTGACTGCCTCCTATTTCGAAATTTAAACCTGTGCCCAAAATCCTCTAGTTAAAAAGTTAATTAGTAAGTCAGAGGTAATTACGCATTTTTAGATGCCTTATCTTTTAATGTAGTGTCCTCCCCGCCATATTACTCATCTGCACAAGCCGCAATGCTGCAGGTTTTACGATATTTGTTTAGAAAACTATGTCAAGAATAAAAAAACACCCTATATGTTCTTTTTCTCTCTAAATGTAGCGAAAAATTGGAAAGAGCTATATCCAATGATGTTGAAAACTTCGATAATATTTTCGCCCTTTAAAATAGGCTGCTGATGTCAATTTATACTTGGATCTCAACTTCGATAGCAATAGGGAAGAGCGAGGCGTTCTAAAGTAGTGTGACTTGTATCCGAATGGATGTGCTTCCCTTTCTTGTACAGTTGTGAGTTTTAGTTCTGAGTATACGAGCGAAGGCGAGCACTGTTTCTTTCGTTTTAGCGTTGCGTGTTCCAAACTGCGCGTGCGCGGAGCCCAGACCGCACTCTTGGATTGGCGCATGGCGACGACACGCATGCGCAGCGTGGAGCACGCAAAGCTAACGCAAACGCACCGCGCTTGTGTTTGCTCCTACAGTCAACACTAAAACGCTCTAGTAAATTAGGTTTTAATAGCGGGGATGTCCCCTTGCGGTTCGTTTGTAGCGTCACTTGCCGTGAAACTTGATAATTCCAGCAAAAACTATACACTGGCGTGCAATCTTCCCCTCGTGCCAAGTTGAGCAAGCACTATTAAGGGCCAACAAGTACACTGATGCAACTAACCACCCGACGTGGCCTTTAGAAACTGACAGGATACGTCCGACGTTTTCTAAGAAGAGTCACCACATTCGTCTAACATGCTTGTGATGAGAAAAGTCACCGGGTATGTTCACCGTACCTTAAACACTTCCGAAAATAAACAAAAGAACAAAATTAATTCAACTACAGATCCAACAACATCATAATCAATACGCTGCGCGAAAAAAAAAATAATTGCGACTGATAACTACGGCCCTTGTTCCCCCGTTTTATATGCTGTTCTTTTGCCTCGCGGAATCTAATATGTGCCTGTCAAGAAAATAAATTGAGTTCCCGAGAATTCTTACTTGACGTATGCGCCCGCAACAACGCGAGCAGGACAAGGAACGGTTGCGTCAACACGCCATCTGCTTTTATGTTTTGCTCATGTCCACAAATCGCATCTTCTGTGTAACCTGTGGGTGTCTGTCTTTTGTGTTAATAGCGATTTCACATTGGACGGTAGAACACAGAACTTAAAAGGCCCATAGTGAACAGAACAGAGCACGAAAAGACAAGGACAGACAGAGAGAAGGAACATGCACAACGCACAAGCGCTGGCTCGTAACTGAATTTATACACAAAGGGAAAAAGAAGAGGACGTCCTGAAAGTCACGCAGTGCACGCAGTGCGTGTCACACGCGACACAACAGCATTTAACTATGCACAATGTCTCTGCCCCAAACTCCGATCTAGAAACAAGGTTTCTGTTTGAAGCAGTGTCACTGTTGGGTGGCTAATGCAGCAGCCCCCAAGCAGTTAATGCAGCTTAGGGGTCTCGTTAATGTCAAAAATTGTTGCGCCTTTAAAAATAGGAGAACACGAGCATGAATTGCAATGTACGAGAAGATTACCGCCCACCATAAATTTAAGTGAACCATCATGCTCGAGAAGGCGATCATTCAGGCACGGTCCAGTTTGGCCTCTATTGCTTCTACCAGACGTTAGTAGGGTTTTGTACACAACGCCAATTGGGCACGACACATACGGGTGACTGTGGCCTCCCTTGCACTTTACTTTTTTAAGGTTTTCCGCTATCGAGAAAACGTTAGAAAAAATTTTCGCCATTCTTTTGGGAGCTGCAAAAACCACAGGCACACCGTACCCTTCGGCTGCTCTTTTTAAATTATGCGAGGTTTAGTGCATGTATGGTACAACTACCTTTCGTTTCTGTCGATGTCTAGGTTCCTTTCGCTGAATTCCTTTAGTCTTATGTACCAAGGTCCTCACCACCTCGTTTAAAACCTGTGATGGGAAGCCCGACGTATCCCTCAACTTGAGCATTAAAACTTTCAAAAACAGTGTGAAAGCAGGACGTTGTAAGGGTAGCCCCAAGTATGGAAATCGCAATCCCCCTTTTGACAACTTTCGAATGTGCTGGCGTATAATGAAGGATGCCCTTTTTTGCCTATGTGAGAAACTCCAGCAGATATGGTCCTCTTCAAAAAACCATACCTGCTGGAGTATTATTCATGGTGTACTGATTTCATAATTGGAGATTGATTATACATCATTCATACTGTACATTACTTGATTTGAAGTAGCCTGTCCTAGATATGGAATCAAACTCTTCAACTCATCAAATAAACATTGAATTGAACTGACATTATCGAGACAAGACGACTCGGGAAATCTTTTAAGCGCATTGCATTAACAGCATGAGGGACTGCTGCATTAGCCACCGATCAGTGACACTGCTTCAAAAAGATATCTTGTTTTTAGATAGGACTATGGGGCAAAGACATTATAGGTAAATGGTGTTGTGTTGCGTGTGCCGCGCACTGCGTGCACTGCGTGACTTTCAGCAAGTCCTCTTCTCCTCTCTTTTGTGTATAACTTCAGTTGCGAGTCAGCGCTTGTGTGTTGTCCATGTTCCTCCTATGTCCTTATCTTTTTGTGCGCCGTTCTGTTCACTATGTCATCCCACCAACTCGCCCAACTTACGACACTTTTGCAACCTAAAGACCCGTTCACACACTTGTAACCGAGTAGGACCGACAGAGACAAGACCGGTTTTAAGCCTCTTGCGACTGCTTAGGACCTGCTCCGCAGCAGCACATCTAGTCCTACGCCGTCGCATGAGGCTTAAAAACCGGTCTTGTCTCTGTCGGTCCTACTCGGGTGCAAGTGTGTGAACGGGCCTTAAGTTGTAGCAAGGTGTATAGTTGGCCGAGTTGGTGATTAAGAATAAATAAGACAGCGCAAATAAAGAACACAAGGACAAGTGGAAGACAAAGACAAACACAACATTACTACTTGCTCTTGTCTAGCAAGTGGTACCGGAGGACCCATCCTACCGTATTGGATGGGCAAAAACGGTTGCCTAAAACTCTATAATTTAAAAACAGGAAATAGAGTGTGTGTTGCACTCTTACCTGGGTTCTGCGTGACATTCACGCTCACGGTGCTGTTGAGGGGTATGATGCCGAAGAAGGGCTTCACCTTGTAACCGTCAATGTTGTTCGTTTTGATCTGAAGCGGAAAAAACGCACAAGAAAACGCCTCAATCGAACGGGCATTGCAGAACGCTGAAAGTGTCACATACCGTTTACTAGTCCGATTTGACGTATATTCTTTTGTATCATACTGTCATCGCGGAGAAAATAAAAGGGGAACATGCTCATGCCCACGATGATTGTAAAATATTTTGAAGGATTGTAAAATATTCGCACCCGGAATTATGAAGAGAGCTGATGGAAGATTTCATTGGAGAGATAGCATGTGTGGTACGACCAAGACACCGTCTTAGAACGCCTAATTTGCGTAGAGAGAATCTCTATGCGAACAACGTTTCTGCTGGGAGCGACTATTTTAACGCGCGCTGCGGGAAAACAACCGAAGCTTGCATGTCACCACGCTCGTAGCAGAAACAATATTCCGCCAATCGGCACGAGATGGTATTGCCACGAGAGGCGAACGCGCCAGCATGATCTAGTTTTCGTGTTTGTTTGTTTTTTAAGAAAAAATGATGCCTATGAGTTCATAGGGCTTAACGAGCATTCTGCAAGACGACCGTAGAACTTACAAATTCAGGTGTAAATTAAGTGTGATATAAAAAAGAGTATAAGAAAAATCTCAGAGTTTTATTCACCGGTGCATAGAATACAAAAATATGTTTATTTTTACTCAATAAATAATATATTTTTCTTTGTTAGTGTTACAGCAAGGAGCTTATTTCGATGAGTTGTATGCGTAGAGCCAATAAATGCCTTACTTGTGTTATTGCGTGCAAGTTACTGCAAAGCCGTTGTTTTCTGTAGCTGTCATCCACTTTTGTTAAATGCCAAGTTTAAACTACGGTACCCAGGGGAGCGTGCTCGAACCACTACCCTTTTTCATATATATTAATGACCTGCCATCAAACAGTCAAGCAACCATTACACTCTTTGCTGGCGATTGTGCGCTTCACAGGAAAATTTAATCTCTAGCAGATCATGCCATCTTTCAAAATGATCTTAATAAAATCAGCGAATGGTTGATCCGTGGAAAATGAAAATTAACTCGAGTAAATGCCGCATATTAACAATTACATATAAGAAAAAAATAACATCACGTTTCCAGTACTCCCTTTTAAGCCAAGTAATTGAATGTGTACCATCATATAAGCACTTAGCAGTAAATTTCACAATCAATTTGTCCTGGAGTGCGCAGATAGATTGTGTAGTAAATATTGCAACCCGCAAACGAGGTTTTTTTTCTTTAAACGGAATATCCATTCGGCTTCCCAGGAAGCTACTTCTTGCTTAGAAGTAAATCATCTTTCCGGAACTCAAATATTCCAGCATGATACGGAATGCTCACCATAACTATTTAGCCCTAAAATTAGCAGGTTTACAAAGACAAGGCCGCGCGTGTCATCTGCCGCGAGTATGCTTTCCCAGTGTCTCAGAGCTGAAAAGAAACCTGAAATCTCTTTATGCTTTTTTCATCATATTTACAACAGAGAATCACTTTTCCATACATCTTTCTGAGTACCTGCACACTTCATATCTCCCAGGCCTGATCACACGGACAAAGTTAAACCAATTAAATCACGCACTAGCTTGTGCATGTTATGTTCTCTCCACCAACATGATGTATAAAATATTGAAACAGTCTCGCCGCACTCGTAGGGACTCAACCCGATCCTATGTTATTGGAGCAAAGCTGCGCAGATTTATTTAGGCAATTTCTTTTTATCCTAATATCAGTCGCAGCTTGGGCAATCAATTTCTAGTCTAGCCCTGTGCTCATTATTGTATTGCCTAATCTATGAAGTATCTGTATATTCATTTTGAAGTTTCGTTTCAAGGAGTATGTCGTTGGAACATTTTTATATAAACTACTCCCTCCTTGTTTTCTTGCTTGCTTTTTTTGCTTTCGTATATCTTACTATAATGACTATTCCTCCCCTTTTGCTGTCCCCCCTCATGCAATGCATCATCACATACCTTTCAGGTAAATAAATGAAATGAAATCTAGAACACTTCAACATTATGAGAAGTGCTTAGACGTCAAAATTTCCAATGCCAGTCCATCAACAAGAAGAACAATGACAGCGACAATTAGCTACAGAGTCCTCTAAAGCATCAAATGTAATGTTTAATTTGTTAAGAAGATTATATACAGTCTTGTACAGTAACATCGTGTCACGTGACGTCAATTTTCCCGCTAAATTTAGTGGGGAAACTACGTTGGTGTATTGTTCAGGTGATGTCAGGTTACGTGACTTCAATTCCCCCGCCAAATGTAGAGGGGAAACTGAATTCGTGTATAGGTCATGTGATGTAAATATTTCTGCTTAATTTAGCGAAAAAAGAGAATCGGTCTGTAGGTCCCATGACGTCAGGTCACTTGACATTAAATTTCACGCTAAATTTAGCGGGGGAACTGCATTCGTGTATAGGTCATGTGACATCATTTTCTCTGCTACATTTATCGGGAAATGCACGGACGGACGGACGGACAAAATTTTGGAATTGGGGGAGGGGGGGGGGGAGGGTCGGTAGCGTTAAAAAGGATTTCATGCTCTAAAAAGACATGTTCGGGTGCATCCAGTGTGTTGTGCCTGAAACACAGTTCCGACTGGTGCGCTTACCAAATCCTCAAAAAATGGTCCTTCTATTTCCGCCTGATGACGTCATGCAAGTGTCGCACTGATGCCTGCCGCAATCCCGGCGGTGGCCCAGGAGTGGATAAGGGTGCGGGGGTTGCGCCCTCCCGTTTGACAGACCATGAAAGCTTCGTGAGCCAGATGTTGGGACGCCGAGACGACAGCGACACTCGCGTTCACTCGCACGTTTTGCCAGAACTTTCGCGACCGATCGCCAGGATCGCGACATCCGACAAAGTCGTAAATCACTGGATGAATTTGAATTTTATAAACAAGTACCGCCAGGGTGGTGCATGCTGGGACGCACTTGAGCCAAACATGGCGGACCCTGACCGCCAACCTGTCGGGGGAGCCCTATCGTTTGAAGACCGGTGGCTTCGCTGCATTTCCATAGGAGTTAAGTCTTTTTACTTTTTTTTTACTTTTTTCTCATGTAAATTCGCCCTTTGCAAATTTTACAAAAAAATGCACCATCTGTAGGCCACGTTGCTCAAAGTCGTAGCGCGATAGGTTAAGAAACCGAATTTTGCGGTCGATTCAAAGAGCTTGGCCGCTATTTGGGACACCCGGTAGTTTGTCGCGTCGGCGCGGCGCTGGCATCTATACAGTAGACAAATGGGAGCGTGCTCGCAAACGGCGGCGCGTCACCGGCAACCACAGCAAACTATTTGGAGCGTGCGCGTCTGGATATGGGATATGCCATGAGCCAAAAATGGCGACGCGTCGCCGGCATCTAATAAGAGTGCCCGTGGCACGATCAAAGGATGGCGGTACTTGGATAAGTCAGGATATTCAGCGCTTTAACAACATCGACCTCTGTGACGTCATTTTCGATTCGCTTCGGGACCGATGGCGTACAGGACGCTAAACACGCCAGTCAAAGGCACGTGCCAGGCAGCGTACCATTGACAAAGAGCCTTTCAGCGGCCAATCGAGGGACGTACCTTGAACGCCACGTGGGTGTCCGAAGTGTTGGTGAGCACCACGCTTCCGATGTGTTTGTTGATATCGGGCTCGTCGGCGTTGAACACCAGGTCAGTCTCGGGTCTTCGTGAGCATGGACGAATACAAACGGGGTTACAACGTGATCGAGTCGACCTGTTGCATTTCCAGCAAAAAAGAAGAATACTTTGCGAACATATAAAGCTACAATAAACACCAATAACAACCCGACTAATAAAAACAAAAACAAAAACTTTACTTTGAACTTTTTCTAAAACGTTATGCATAACTGCAGACGTAATTGACATTAACGTTTTTTTTTTCCTTTCCTCTTTCATTCCGACGGCTTCCTGTCTTAGCTGTGTTCACGCACGACGCTATCTTTCCTGAAGGACGCGAGGCTGTCTCTTTTACTTCTCCGTGATCTCTTGGAATAGACCTTTCTTCATTTATTTTTTTTTTCAAAACCTTATCAGGCAACATTGGCTGTCGCCATTTCTTGAACACTTGGCGTGTGATTGGATCCGAGTCTTCGCCGAGCGCTGACCCAGCGCTCGTTTTCGATTCGAGCTGAGCCGAGTTCACACCGAACTCTGACGCAGCCGTCGGGTTCAATACGGCTTCTGGTCGAAACGTCCGTTGAGATGAAATGTCCATTGAGACTAAATGTCAAATCCGGTCGAAATGTCCACCGAGTCAAAATGTCCATTGAGCCAAACAAGTCCAATAGGGTAAAATGTCCACCGAGTCAAAACGTCCATCGGGTCAAAATGTACACCGAGTCAAAGTGTCCATCGGGTCCTTTTTTATTATTTGCAAATTGTGGAAACTCGACTAAATATAGTTCTAAACGAAGCTCAGCTTACAACCCAGAAAACAAAAGTGACTGAGAACTCCGAAACGACAAAGTGTGCGAAGAAATAAAGAGGTATTTTAAACGTTATCTTTACACATACACGTTCCATGCCACCCTTTTCTCGGTGTTCGACCAGTTGACCTAGTGACGAAGTGTCCAATGACAAATTTTTTTATGTGACCAATAGCCCTAGCTGCTACGAGTTGACTTTTACGATCTGTCATTCAACGAACGCCCGCGCCCCCTCCGCTCAGCCAAGCATCTAGGAGTCTCAGTTCAGTTTATGTCCAGTTTAATGTTTATTGTTTACTCTGTTGAGTTTGGGGACCTTGTGGTGCGGTGGAGTGCAACGTTGCTTGAGGCAACAATGTGCCATTTTTTCTGTAGCTCTACTTGAAAAGTCTCTGCTACAAACGTCGTCATGTACAGCTCAGTCACTTTCAGCTGAAGCTAGTGCATTCACGTTCCAAATTTAAAAATTAGCACAAGGTCCGAAAAATTGTTGGCCGTCATTTGTAGCCAAGAAAGCATTCTCGAGATCGTTCTTTTTATCTTTGTCTTCACTTATTCTTGACATTATCTCACCAAAATGACAAAGCTTTTACATCAATAGTGTAGCATTTTTTTTTCTATCAAACCATAGGTATACGACCAATTCACAGACCGTTAGGAGCGAATACAACCCTGTTTACCTGAGCACTAACATAATTAACATTTGCCAGAACGCATTTGTCCAGCAGTTCGACACCGGAGTTGAGGGTTTTAGACGAAAACGCTACATCTTAATGTTGAATTAACTGTCAAAAGAGAAAACGCTATATCTTAATGTTGAATTAACGGTGCATACTGTAAATTAAAGTTTTTCTTTTCTCGCGAGTTTGATATTTGGCGAATTTTACCAACAATATTTTTTTTTTTTTTAGATTTCGCGTGGAATACTGCGTATTAATTAGCGTGAGGTGAATGATTCGCGGGACCAGTTGTTCGGGGTATTTTACAAATTGCTAAATTTCTGAAACTGAAGTCATCGAACGCACCCTATTTTGTCATTCACATTTCTTTTTTCTTTTGTTTTTTTTTAAATCGCTCGCACCTTTTATTTTTTTACCACTTTTCTTTGAACATTCGGCATTTTGTTCCAACCCCTGGGCATGTTTTGTCGGAAGTTTGGTGGGCCGCAATGTTTGTTCTATTTTTCGAATAGAGAGAGCTGTTCTCTCCCAAACGTCCGGAACAAGAAAATATTGTTTGTCACAAAATTAAAAAAAAAGTCACTCAGATTTGCGCAAGCGGTCGGATTATGACGTTTGTGCAAGAACGCGTGTGTATACACTATACTACACGTGCATACAAGTCGGTATCATCACCAGGGTTAAAATATGCCTCAACGAGGTAAGTTGTTTACGGGTCAAAATGTCCATGGATACAAAATGTCCATCGAGTTAAAATGTCCATCTAGGTCAAAACGTCCACCGAGACGAAATGTCCATAGAGTCAAAATTTCCAATTTTGGACATTTTGAGTCGATGGACATTTTATCTCGATGGCCATTTTGACCTGGAATCGTTTAATATCTGCTCCGAGTGCATGCCCAAACAATAACTAACCCGGATGCTTGTCGAAGCATCCACTAGATGGCGTGCACTTTTAAAAAGAAACAATCTGCTTGACTTGAAGCGATGGACGACCACCTGAAGCATATGTTTCACAGTTGATTTGAAGTGAAGTTAGGTTAAAGGACGTATTTTATTGGTGTACCTGCCTTTTCGGCTAGCAAAACCAGAAGCGCGGACAATGTATTTTTTTTTTTTTAACGCAACATTGCGGGATCCAAAGTTCGTGACATACCTGGCGAAAAGATAAAAACTTTGAATATTTTATCGGTTACGTATAATTTTTTTTTGTCGAATATTATCAGATGGAGGAATAAACATTACGAGGCAACAGAGCTGCAAAAACCTTGCTGTGAAGATGGTTGTCTTTAAAATGTTTAATGTCTTGATATGTCACGAACGCGGTAACAGCCTCTTTCCTGTTAGAGGCTGACGTGATTCATTTACGTTTGCGAAAACTGTAAACCCCGCAGCTGCAGTGCGCTGCCTTATATAAATAAAATCGGACAGCTTAGTCACAAACATAAATATCGACGAAGGAACTCGGGCTCATAATAAATGTCTCCAACGTTCAAAAGCGCGTATTGGCGCTCGAGTGCGTAAAGGTCGACAGAAATAAATAAATTGTTTGTTTTTTTAACATAAGGAAAGCACGCGAACTAAATGCATATTCCAAAACGGAAATCCCGGAAACTGACCAAGGGTATGACAAGAACTCATATCTCGTCCTACGTAACCTTCGGAAACGGTTCGAGAAAAAAAACACAAAAAGCGACAAAAAAAACAAAAAAAAAAAAACAATATGTATATTGTGTTTACCTCGGTCGCCAAACGTGAAGGCGGTTTCGCAAAGCAGCTTTAGGGAATTTCATTTCGACGAAGATTATTGCTCTACTACGATCTGGAATGTTCGCTGGGCGCCCACCCTAAGCTCCGCATTCCGGCTGCAGATTTCGCGGACCACTAGATAATCCCTGGATCGTAACGGACGCCTTTTGAACGGAAAATATTAAATGTGGGGAAGGGTATTGAAGTTCCGTTATCCCGTCGAAACGGCACGAGTATTATAAGCCGCGCTTCAGTCATTCTTTTACAGCATGTGCGATCGCTTTGTTCTTGCGGCCTGAAGCTTTTATATTTGGGTGAGCAATTAGAAAACGAAATGCACGTTTTTGTGGTAAAGTAAGCAGACCAATAAAAATATACACATCGTTCAGCCTCGCGGTGTTGAAGCAAGAATTGACCAATATCATTCACCCATTGTTATAATAATTGTACACAACAACGATCTTCCTAAAGGTCACCGTTGACAGATTGATTGGGGTTTACTGGCGAAAAATTAGTTGAGGCTACGATGCTCCAAGAGACGTAACTGTTGCAAAAAAAAAGGTAAAATGAAAATGCAAAGAAAAAAAAAAACATACGTATTTAGTATTTTTTGTTTTGGGTGATGGACTCTTGATCATAGGCTTTTAACAGGGTTGGCGGTAACGCGTTTCTTTTGTCAGTAACGTAGTAACGTACTTGTTACATTTTTAAAACAAACACTTTTTAAGCAACTAAAAGTAAATAAGTAACTAAAACTTTACTTATTTCAAGTAACGAGTAACGTAGTTACGTTATTCGTTACACATTGCTACCAAAACCAGAAGAAAAATACACTTAACGTTTCTTTTTTTCTTTTTTCTATACTTGGTTTTACCTTAAGTGCAGACGCAACCGACGCTACGAGTTTATGGAAGATATCAGACAGCGTCAAAAGGGCACCACCATGGTGTTCCTGGTGTTTCTGGATGTGTTCTATCATCCCTAAACCAATCATGAACAAGAAAAGGCCCAGTGACTTGCGCTTTCCACGCTGTTCGATTGGTGCCTTTAGATCGTAGCGTCGGCTGCGTATCAATTATTTCACTCATTCCACATGCTTCAAAATTTTGCGGCATTTCCCCACGCGAAAGTCCCAATTTAGAAAACCCCCAACGTCTACGCCCTTTGACCCAGTGTCCAAAAACGCTTTCGGCAAAAAAACAAAACCAAAAAACATTGTTACCGTCAATTTATATATAAAAAGTTACGCAAAAGTGACGTGCGTTACTTTTTATCGGTAACGGTAACGCGTTCCTCTTATTTTGAGGTAACGTAGGTCGGTAACCCGATCCTTTATTTTGCAGGTCACGAGTGAAGTGTTTCGTTTTTTGTTTTCGTTTTTTTTTTTCGGTAACGCTTACAACACTGTCTCCTATAAATACAGGGCGTTTCACGAAAGGTGGACAAATTCGATATTGCGAAAACTACGCGTCTCATCAAAAAAGACTCGTGTAATTATGGTCCTGGGCCAGGGGCCTATTTAGGAAAATTATTAAAGTCCGGGATAATTAAGTTGTTAATTATTTTTGCGTAATTAACTTTTTTTTTAATATTGTGTTTAAGGGCATGGTTTCAATTAGAAAATTGCTCAGCATCATCGAAAAACACTAAATCAACAAATTGCAGAACGATAGAAGGCACGCGAAGCATTTTACGGCTTTCTGAAAAACCGCACAAATTCGACGGATTTTTAAGTTTCGGTTTGCTATCGGAGCGCATCTCGGCCCCGACGGCACCGCGCCCCGTGGAGAAATAGTGCAACCAGCCTCTGCTTCGTCGAGTGAGACAGCGCAGCAGAGGTTGGTTGCATTATTTCTCTACGGGGTCCGGTGCCGTCGCTGCTGAGAAGCGCTCATATTGCAAACCGAAACTTAAAAACCCGTCGAATTTGTGCTGTTTTTCTGAAAGCCGTAAAATGCTGCGCGTGCCTTCTATCGTTCTGCAATTTGTTCATTTGATGTTTTTCGATGATGCTGAGCAATTTTCTAATTGAAACCATGCCCTTAAACACAATATTAAATAAGTCAGTAACTCAAAAATAATTAACATTTTAATTATCCCGGACTTTAATAATTTTACTAAATAGGCCCCTGGCCCAGAACCAAAACTACGCAAGTCTTTTTTTGTTGCGACGCGTAGTTTTCGCAACATCGAATTTGTCCACCTTTCGTGAAACACCCTGTATATAGCTTGCACTGACGTCACTTGGTCAGATATAATGGGGGAAACGGTGCATGGGAGCGTATAGATTCCGCTGCTTGAACGAGGCGCTTCTGGCCACCAAAAAGAGGGGCGGATTGGCGTCATGCGCAAGCCATGTATAGGGGGAAAGCCTGCGCCTTCGACGTCAAAGCAATACCTCGCTCAGTCACCCTAAAAGGGGGAGAAGGAGCGGAGGGGTAAACAAAACGAAACATTCTGTTTAAAAAAAAAAAATATTTAGTACAGGTTTGAAAATCCAAAATTTGCTAGTTCACCTACTCCTCTTTTCTTCTTTTTCTGTCGTTTTTTTCTTCTTTCATTTTGACGGCTGGGTCAACCCCATCGAGGTACGAAGCTTCTAGCGGCGACATGACGCCACTGGAGCTGAAGCAGGGGGTGACTTCCTGTTTGGGGGGCACGCCTCCAACGATTACCAAACACGAACAAAGCCAAGCAACTCTATTAGACGAAAAGGGCAGTTGATTTGGCGCCAGCCGGTGTTTTGATCACCCTCGGGGGCGTTCCCCTTAGGATTTGCTCGCTTGGCTGGCTTGAGCCCGGTATGTCGCCTTCTCTTCTTCCTACCTAAATGCTATTTGTGTCGCTTGTTGGAGACACGTTTCACGACTTGAATGCGGCAGAAAAAGACGAAATGGATGACGACTAGAAACCTCCGAGATGTTCACAGACACAGTATATTGTAAAAATAAATAATCAGTAGTGCGATTACACGCGAATGCACAACCACGCCATCTAAAAGTGAACTGTGACAAGCGTTCCCATAAAGTTATATAGGAAAGCATGCTAAAAAACAATTTCTCCAAATATAACATTACCTCTCTCTCCCTTTCTCTCTCTCTCTCTCTCTCAGACGCTAAAAGACTATCAAAACAAAAAGAAATATAATAATGATGCTCGAAACACCGTTCCGAGAGTGATCTATATGGAGCGCCGCACAAAAGAAAGTCTCGAGAATAGAGCGCAGACATCAAAGAAACGAAAGACCCTTTCTAAGCCCCGCGCACGTAGAAAAGGGACAATTCAGGAATAGAGTGGCCCCAAGAATGAAAGAAATACCGAGGCACGCCATAGATTACCCTCTGTATTGCTAGAAATAATGAACATAAATTGTAGAGCAGCATAGATCTTTTCCCCGCGACTGCCGCCATCTTGAATGGAAAAACTTCTGGTATGCGGAGAAACATAGTTGTGCCTTCAACACGCCACGGGAAGATGCTCGCGTTATAACCGCAGCGATCATTCACTCTTGCTTCGACTCTTCTATATTCTATTAACTCGTTCTCAGTTCTCATGTCTTGTTTTTTTTTTTTTGTTTTGTTTAAATATATTTCCACATGCCAGATATGTGAGCTACGCGACGGCGAGCAAAAACCAATTTATAAATGTTCCCGTGTCTGTACCATCAGCCACGTCCTGGAAATGACTTGCGGCACACAGACCACAAAAAAATTACACCGGACGCAGAAAATTTCCGGATAAATTTAGCCGCGAAATGTCCCCGCTAAAGGTCACGGTGTCACGTGAGTCAGGCGGCACCGTGACGTCGCTTGACACTGCGATGTCACTTGACACCACATCCCGTGGCGTCACCTGTGACCTGACACTGTGATGTCACGTGAAACCATGTCGCGTGGCGCAATGAGGCCGCTTGACGTGGTCACGTGACGTCACGTCGCTTGACACTGTGACGTTTCGGGTCACCATGATGCCACGTGACGTCGTCATGTGCCGTCAAGTCGCGTGACACGTCGCGCGCCGCGACAACCCTTCACGAAACGCCAGGGGATCCGTTATTAAACATAGCCAGTAATGGCCGTCGCCTTAAAGGGAGACCGAAATAAAAAGAAAAAAAAGTATTTTTTTAAAGGGCCTAGATGGGACATATATTTTTTTGGTAACTTTTTACACGAATAAAAACAAAATATAGCAATATTTACGCCGTTAGACGCAATTTAGGGGGGGGGGGGGGAGGGGGGAGGGGAGGTAGCCCAGCTCGCCCCGCCCGGTGCTTACAAAACTAAGCAGCTTTTTTCGGCTCTCATAGGTTGGAGAGACGATTGACGAGTGAAATGTTGGTCGTAAAATTGTATCTCCGTGACGTAATTGTATTTTAATCGACAATATTGTTACGTTTGAGAAACAGAAAGAGTCATTATTGTTTAAAGAAATATTTCCGGAGATTGCCTTTCCGCTTTGGTTTTAAAAATTAGCAAACATTGCTGCCGGCGTCTGCGGAGGGATCAACCAGCGCACCTCGTCGAGCTTGTCTGCTTTTATGAGTGCGAGTCGTTCTGTGTTCACCGAGGTGTTTAGAGGAAGATCCACTCGACCAACCTTGTTTGCAGCAAACAAATGTCGTAAGTACGCGCCTTCGGAAGCGCTGTGCGGGTGATTGGGTTGGTAGCGTGACTGGCCTAAGCCTAGCGTCCCACGTCAACTACTGGGTGTATCAAGGAGTGGCCAGGCTCTTTGAATCGACCGCAAAATTCTGTTTCTTAGCCTATCGCGTTGCGACTTTGTGCAGCGTTGCCCACAGATGGTGCATTTTTTTTGTAAAATTTGCAAAGAGCGAACTTACCTGAGGAAAAAGTAAAGAGAGAAAAAGGCTTAGCTCCTATGGAAACGCAGCGAAGCCACCGGTCTTCAAACAATACGGCGCCGTTTCGCACGGGAGACAAGAGATGGCGCAAGCGGTCGCGGTGCCAACTCAAAAGCGGCGCGAGCTTTTCTGATATCAGTTTCCAATGCATTATTTTATCATCCTCACTGATAAAACGTATTGAATGGACACATAATCGATTAGAACAATGGTTTGTCGGGATACTTTGACTGTTTTTTCGGGGTACCGATGTCGCCTGCTTTGCAGTTCCTTTTTGTTACCGCGCTTGTTTTTGTTTCTGCGACTGTCGCCGCCTGCGGAACGCGCTCCGCTTTTGAGTCGAAAAGCTCGTCCGCTAAAGACGCCGGCTCTCGGCGCCGTATGCTCGTTTGTTGGCGCAGTCGGCATCGAGACCGCTTGCGCCATCTCTTGTCTCCCGTGCGAAACGGCGCCGCATTTTTTTAAGACCTTTGGCTTCGCCGCATTTCCGTAGGAGCTAAGCCTTTTTCTTTCTTTACTTTTTCCTACGATAAATTCGCTTTTTAAAAATTTTACAAAAAAAAATGGACCATATCTGGGCAACGCCTCACAAAGTCGTAGCGCGATAGGTTAAGAAACCGAATTTTGCGGTTGATTTAAAGGAGCTGTGCAACGATATTCAATTGGAATGTTTTTCACTTTACACGAGCTTACTGGCACTAGTGGGACTCAAGGATACTCGCATGCAATGCCACTGGCCAAGAAACTCCTTTGTTGCGGTGTAATTTCAAGGACAAAAGCGATCATTTTCATTCAATCTCTCCCTTGCAAAATTCGATGACGTAACGCGGGGATCGCAGTACACCCGTATGACGATATTTGAATGTGGTTCATAGATTGGACCCGAGCATTGCGTGGGCACTCGATTTAGGCTCGTGATAATTGATAGCTCGAGAAGCATTCGAGTAGTGGCCCGTGTCCAATCGCTGCAACGACGACAATAGCCGAGCCATAACAATGTCTGGAACTCAGCGCGTGTCCTGTGCTTTGCCAACCCCAGCGCGTGGCTATGATCAACATTGGCGGCATATAATCGGCTCCAGATCACGTGGCCGCTTGTTCTGGCTGCGAGTTGAGGGCGTGAACGCTGCTCGTTGTTTTTTAATTTTTTTCTGGGACTTCTAATGCGTCGGGTGAAAAACGAAGGCGTGTTTCATAGGTCATTAACGTCAGGGATCCGTTCTAAGCGGTATTTGCGCAAAGTAAAAAAATTGTTGCATAGCCCCTTTAAAGAGCCTGGCCACTCCTTGATACACCCAGCATGGTTCTCGATTTGTCTTGGTTTGTTCCTTTGGGCGTGTTGGTGCTGTAAGAGTGTGGTTCTAGTAAAAGCGGCCCCGCTGCTCTGTGAATTATGCAGTCGTTGTGATCGCAACTTTGGTTTAATACCAAAAAGATACCTACCTACACAGGTAAGAGCTTGAGAGCCATTTGACTGGTTGCAATGGGGCGTTGGTTTGTCTATGTTCCCGTCATTTCGCTTCGAAAGTCAAGTAGCTCTCAAGTTTTGCAATACACCTGGCACGGCCACTCGATCCCCCCTGTTGGTGCGGCCTGCCGATTTGTTCCGAAAACAAAAGAGCGCGCGTGAGAGGAGAACTTCTCCCATCTGCCGTGGAGGCGCTGCACATCGGCGAGTGGTCTCGTGAGCTGAAAGCTATACTCCGTTTCACCTTATGTTGTACCGCAGACAAGGCTAGAAGCGCGAGCACATAGCGTTGGGAGCTACTCTTAACGCACGAGAGCTTGTGCCGCCGAGATGTGCCTTATAGAGCAAGGAGCTCGCGCTTGTAGCCTTTCCTGCGGTACATCATAAGGTGAAAAAGAGTATAGAAAAGGCGCCCAACACGCTCTTGATTCGCGACCCAGAGAAAATATCTGCCCGTCATTGGCTTCGCCGATACCGAGGCGCTGTCGCGGTTGCAAAAGGCCGCAAAAATCGCTTGTCCCCCACCTTTGCACTACTTTGCGCGGAGAAAATATCGCAGTTTTACCCTGTGCTCGCATGCGTGGTTTGTGTTTTCGATCGTTTTTTTGCTCGTTTCTATAGTTTCATGGCGATAACCACTGATGGATGAGAAAGAAGAGACGTAGACAGCCGCCTTTTGTCTGTCTCTGCACAGTTTTGAAGTGTGCAGATGGGTTACGGAGCACGCGATGCCTAAAAACTGTTGCGTGCCGCGTTGTAAGTCAAATGCTGCGAGAGATCCGGAACTCTGCTACCACAAGCTTCCGTCTAGAGAGAAATTTTGGGAGCGTCGTGCGCTCCCTTCATTTTAAAGGCCGCCGTACACTTCGCGCTTTCCACTTTTGCCCGTCACCTCATTTCCTATATCCTCTTCACATTTTACCTTGCCCCAACCTGGCTCCCTCTCGCAGCTTAGGAGAGGGGAGCGCTATGTGGATTATCTTCCCTGCAGAAAGCCGAGGTTGTACATATAGGCATTTAAGGCGGAGGACTACAAGGTAGGGATGAAGCGGAAGGTACTGCGACCGACAGCGGTGCCGACTCAATTCCCATTGTATTCGTTGTACATGCAACCAGCAGGTTCAAAGAAACGCAGAACGCTTGTTCGTGTGCCACCTAACGCGTCCACGTCGCATGCGAGCGGTAGAAGCCGACAACGCAAAATGCAGTCCCCTGCAGAAAGAAGACGAGCTGTTGATGAGTGCGTGGCTATTGAACCTTGCCTGCAAAAAGAGTTTGAAGTGGAAGAATGTCAGACGTCATTCAATTTGACAGCTATAGGCTTCATGAAAGATGCCAAGAAAAACGCGCACCGCCTTCAAATGCAAGCCAAACGACTGAACGAGCGAATTAAAAAACTGCTACAAACCTGCGACTAATTTCAAGACAGATTTAAGCAAGGAAGGCTAATGTGTAGAATCCGCTCAACTTTGCAGGTGAAGTGTCCTGAATGCAAGCTGTAACTTAAGGGAAATGAATCTCGTGACGGAGAAAATCAGTTCGTGTTTAGCCTTGACCAAAGAGGACTCAGCTATCCACGACCTGAAGCTGTCTGGCCGTGCAAGCTCGTCTGCACCTTTGTCGAGACGGCACTACAGTTGGCAGAGATTCGTCGTTCTGGACGGATTGGCAAGGTTCTCTGGAGCGCTGAGCTTCCACACCTTGTGGACTGCCCGCTGATGTGTTGTACTAACTGCAGAGACCTGTACCACAGCTAAGAACTCTGCGAGCTTTTTCTCGGGAAGCTCCTCAGACCTCTTCTGGCTAACTCGGCTGGTGACCTAAACAGCTCTCTAGAGAATATATTGAGACTTTCGCGGAAGCCTCTTTCCCGAAAGGTATTCCGCTTGCGAACTATATGACTCCCTTGATCTGTTCGTGAACAATGAAGTTTATATTGCAGAAGTTATGCACGAGGAATCCCTTTCTTATTGTCCCTCACAGATAAATAAAAGGCACAGCTCGAGCGTGCTCGAGCATCGGTTAAAATCGGAAATCATACGGCCTAGCTATATCCAACTACAACTCATTACAGTGGTAATAGAAACGGGGACGGGAACAAGAAAACGACAATTTGCTCATACTGCCAGCTGAATGCGGCTCTAAAGCGCCGTTCACACTCTTGCAACCGAGTACGACCGAGAGAGACCAGACCGGTTTTTAAGCCTCTTGCGACCTCTTAGGACCGGCTGCGCCGCTGCGGAGCTGGTTCTAAGACGTCGTAAGAGGATTAAAAACCGGTCTTGTCTCTCTCGGTCGTACTCGGTTGCAAGAGTGTGAACGGGCCTTAACGCGCAGCCTGCAGCTGAGAATTATGTGCAGCAGAAAGAATTATGTGCTTCTATTCGACACAGATTTGTCAGATGATTCATGCAATCTTGCACTCGTTTCTAAATAGCCACACCTAGGGTGCCTACATGTTTCCGCCGCTCCGGAAGCGGAGCGGAAACATGTAGGCACCCTAGCCACACCGGGCCGCGCCGGGCGGACTGCGCCTCTCTCGCCGATAACGAGCGCCACGGCTGGCGCTGTGGGGTAAAGTAGAACTATCGCTCTCACCGGCGGCGCGAGACATACGGCAGGCCGCTCCCAAGGGGAGTCCCTTATCAAGCGGCCGTGCACCTGGCCTACCAAAGCGAATATTTTTTGTTTTACGTCATGCTTTAATTGTGCGTCATGACGCTCATCCACTTTGCTCGCGGATGCCATGTAAAAATAATAAAATAACAGAAACACTTAAGCTAGAAAAACTGCATATTAATTGTGCTGATTTTTTTTTTAGTCCTGTCGACCGCTTATTACCGCATATCAATAGACGCGAAAAGACGCTTGCATTGAACCGTGGCTCGTGCATGATGAAACGCTGGAACGTGGCTTTCATGGTCGCGTCTTCTGAGCGTTGCAGAAGTTTTTAGACGGTGGCGGAGTAGCAGACGGACGGAGGAGAAAACGGATGCCGACGCGCAGCTTTCTTGTCCGTGTCTCACGAGCATTGCAGACGACGATAGATGGTTGTGGAATAGCAGACAATGCCAGTGGCTGCTGCGCGTCTCTCTCGCACGATTAGCAGGCGGCGCCAGACAAGACGCACCGGATATCGCGAAAGAGAAACACTAGGCTTCTTAGCGCATTCAGCCGAGCAGCCAAGACAATCGAGAAGTAATGGACGGGCCCACTGATCTGCTGTGAGTGGGGCTTCGAGCGTGTCGTGACCCCCTCCTAATTTGTGCCTAACGGCGTAAATATTGCACGAAATAGTTTTGTTTTATTTCGTAGAGAAATTATAAAAAAATACGCTTCGCATCTATGCCCTTTAAAAAAAACATTTTTTCTTATATTTGTTTGTGTTTTTTTAAAGCAAGGACATGCATTCGAAACTATGACTCACAGACTATACATCAACTGAGCTCTCTGACGACACTCCACTGCAGTGCTCGTTTCTGCGCATGCGCTGTATCCACACCTATCGTGGTCCAGCGCGGGCGTGTTTTTCAACAACGTGTTGAGGTATAGTTCGTGTGCGTGGCCAATAGTGTGCAAAAACTTTTAAAAAAACCTGGGCGAAGGGTGAAACAGCCGTTTCTCAACACTGCAGGAATGCCGATAACACCATTACCGATAACACCGAGGTCCCCCCCCCCCCCCCCCCCCCCCGCCCCGGCATTAACGAACTCCTCCCTTCACTAATGCCACATGGGGGCTTCTGGGTGATGCTCGTAAGTGTATATATGAATGGCGTCCCTAACATGCATTTCTATGGAGGTCAACGACGGCCTTTAAATTATCCGCTGATGGCGCAATATAGACTGTAGTGAACTAAAGACTAAAGGCCCGTTCACACACTTGCGCTTGACTACAACAGACTGAAACAGGACCAGTATTTAGGCCTCTTGTGGTGGGTTTCGACCGTCTGCATTGATGCGCAGCGGGTCGTAAGCCGTCACAAGAGGCTTGAAAACCTGTCTTGTCTCAGTCGGTCGTGGTCAAATCGCAAGTATATGAACGGGTCTTTAGACTCAGTTCGCTAGACGAACACAGGAACAAATCTGAGAACACCGGTTGCTACGGTCATCTAAAGCTTTGAGCCAGAAGGCTTGTTAACACACTCGCGTTTAACTATCACCGACTGTGTCGCAGCCTTTTTTTAAGCTTCTTGTGACTGTTTGCGGCCGGCTGCGCAGCAGTGCATCGGCTCGTAATCAGTCACAAGAAGCGTAGAAGCCGATTGTTGAGCCAACGGTCGTTGCCCAACGCAAATGCGAAAATCAGCCTTGAGACTCCGGGGAAAACGTAAAACACACACAACAAAAATAACTTCTTTTTAGCCGCATTTTCGTCACAGTTTATAACTGAAAATATTGTCTGTGCCAGACCGATTGCATAGGTAGGATTACATCGAATTGGACAAACAAACTCGAACCGTCAATCGGAATTTTGAGGTTCCCATTTCCGTCAATCCGTCAGCACACTATGGCCTTACATCAATCGGTATTTACCGGTAGGTACCGAAACCGCACAAACGCGATGCCGCCAAATCGGTGGACAAAAAAGGAGCACCGGAGACTCACTCGACTTTGATGAGCGTGACGGCATCTTCAGTTGCCGTGATGCTCCGGGCCTCAAACATACCGAAGCGACTGCGGTAGAATTCTTCGATTTCCTTGGTGCGCGGAATGCGTTCGCTGATCACCTGCACGGTTTGACGAGATCATTGCAAAGTAACTCGCAGCACGAATCTCGGCATGCGTTAAGTCCGGCCACTATTGGCGAAAAAAAAAACCTTATTAATGTCTTCTTTCAGAAATGATTCTGGAGGGTCACCCAAGACGAAGCTTTCAAGTGGCATCTTAACTCGTAACGACCCCCCCCCCCCCCCCCCCCCGGAAGAAAACACACACACAAAAAAAAACGTTTCCTATCTTTTCTTTCAAAAAAATATGGAAAAAACAGGTGCATATCTTATATATACCTATATATAATTTTTTTTTTTTATTGGAGTAAGTTGAACGCACGAATTATCTCGCAAAACATGCTAGCCTACCATAACCACAAAAAAAAAAAACAACGTTAATTCTTATTTACAAAGAGTCAATCATCGATCGGCTCGCTTTGCAGCGTCGTATCCGCTTGTGCTACGCTATTATGTATTACGTTGGCCAAGCAAATGAAATAATTTCAAAGTTTAAATCGCAGACTGATGTGTACATTAAGACATACCTTGGGGCTAGCTGCATTGATAAGAAAGTCCACATCCTCCCACGTGTATTCCCGAAATGGAAGTTTCTCCTGCGACATCAGTATGCAGAAGTGCAGGTTAGAAAAAGCCCTGATATAGGCAAATGCATGCCTATTTTGGTATATAAATGCGAAAACCAAACAGGTAACCTTATTTATGACTATGAGGATCTTCTGAAAGTCAAATGACGGTTGTTACAGTGGAGAACACGCAAGCCAGTGGAGAACGCCCAAGCTTAAAATCATCCACAATGTATCTAGTTTTTGAAACGTAAATCGTAGCCCTCTCACGTTTAGAAAACAACTGCCGGGTAGACAAAGCCTGCCCTGAACTGCTCATCAGAAAACGCTTGAGTCGTCTACACTGATTAGCCAAAGCATCACGACCATCCCTACACTGTGTGATTGATCACAGGTGTACAAGTTTGCTAGTACGGCCTCAGAGCGCCGCCACCTTGCTCGCTTGGGGTGCGCTTGGGCGCTGCCATAATCTAATTACGACGCCTTGTTGAGGTCGTATCGGATTATGTCCGCGCCCAAGCGCACCCCAAGCGAGCAAGATGGTGGCACCGTGAGACCGTACTTGCAAACATGTACAGCTGACGCGCCATCCGCGTTATCTACCACCCGCTGACGCGAATGATATAGTTAACGGCTGCCGGGGATACAGAGGGATTACTTTGTTGACTACGCGCGCATGGAGTGGGAAAGAGTGCTGATTTAGGTCACTTAAACGAAAAACAAATCATGATTGCCCAACGGCTCGGAACGAGCATCTCGGAAACTGGAAAGCTCGACCGGTTTAGCGAGCTTCCGTCGATTGAACCTATCAAAAGTGAACAAAAAGACGATAACATTTGTTAGTAGACTCTGAGGCGTTACACGTTCACACCTCATCACAATGTGAACGTCGGAAGCTTTCCCGCTTGGTGAGGCAAAATAGGCGGCTACCTGTGAGTCACCTGAGAGATAGATACGGTGCAAGTCAAGGTAAAAGTGCATTTGTGAACACAGTTCATCGCACTTTGTTTGATATGGGACACCGCAGCAGATGACTCTTGCAACTGCCTTGTGTGCCAAAGGTGAATAACACGGTCTGAGGTAGGTGGTCATAATGTTTTGGTTGATCAGCATATATAGCTTATTAACGTAACGTGGCTACAGTTCTCTTGTTCAGTAATCCGCAGTGCATGCGCAGTTAGGTTCCACGACTTAATTCTTGTTCACATCATTAGCACCGTTCGACAAGATACGCGGCTCACGCTACGCTGTTCAAACAGATAGACTGTCTTCATGCGCGTATAAGTCAATTAACGCCCGAGATGTTTCGATGGTGCCTTCTTATGGCCCCCGTTCGTGACGTACCAACCAGGATTTGCCCTCGCCGTGACGTCACGAGTCGTAGTCACGGCTACTTATCACCAGTTGCCAACTACAAGTTAGACGGTGTGTGTAAAAGGCACGAGGAAAGCTTCTAATCATCGCATTTTTTAACCAACGCCGTCAAACTCGACAGGCTAATATTGTCCTTATTTCTGCGGATGAAAGCAAAATCAATCCAAAAAACAAAAAGCCGTCAAAGTGAACGATTGGGCCATTACGAGGGCCGACCACAGCGACGCTTCTGGTGGCGCACGTCGCCAATGCACCGTTCCAACATTCACAAAATCACAGCTCAACGTCTGACATTTACAGCCCAGCACGCGCACGTCCATCGCTTCACCAAGCGTGTAAAGCTGGTAAAGCTGGCAAAGCACTAGTAGAGTACCAAGCAACATTTTTGGGGAAGTAGCGGGGGGGGGGGGGGGGGGTGTTGAGGTAGTTTGGATTGTCCGTGACTTGGGGCGCGGAGGGGAGGAGGGGGAGGGGGAGTTAAATATGCATCCATATATTTTAAGATCGGACTGATATCGGGCCGAGGGAGAACTAAAAACCTATAATCCAGCTCCCCCCCCCCCCCCCTCCCTCCTCCCCGGCTACACAACTGCTAAGCACGCACCAAACGCGCGAACCTCTATTGTTCTTCGCGGGTTTCTGAGCTATCACGACTTCGTCTTCAGACCGCCAGGTGCTGTAAGAAGATGATTAGCTCAAGAAGACTGGCCAGCGAAGCTGCCGCGACACTTTTCTGTTCTAGGAGGTCGATTTCGCAGAAGTCGCCAATATAAGGGGTATTCACTGGCGACCTTTGCCGAGCCCGCGGCTGCTGAACGCGTGCTGGCGGTGAACTACCAGTTATTTTTGGAACGTACATTGCACACCGACAAGATTTCTGGCCTTAGCAGCCTATAAATGTAGGCTCGTTTTGAGCATGCGCAGTGAAAAGAGGACACAAATATGGCGTCCAGTGAATATACCCCCCCCCCACCCCCCCCCCTTCCCTTACATAGCTTGCAAGTATCGCCATTTGTGCGTAATGACGATATTTCTATTTACTGGTTTCTTCGAACTACGACTTCTTCGGTGTGAAACTAACACGGCAAACCGAACGCTCGCGGCTCATAAATTACTGGCATGGCCGCGAATGACGTCACATGCCAGCTATGTGTAGACCGCAGCCCACAACTGAATCAAAAACGCGTTCAGGGGCCCTATGTTGCACGTTTTGGACTCCCACGGCGACTATGGAGAAGGAAGTGACGTCAACGAAACAGCAAACGCAGATTGGATGTTGACAGAAGAAAAGAAAATCAACATCCCATCTGCGTTTGCTGCGTTGTTGACGTCACTTCCTTCTCAATAGTCGCCGTGGGAGTCCAAAACGTGCAACATAGGGCCCCAGATGACTCAGATGGTCACGTAGTAGGTTTCCCAACTCGTTCTTGCGAGGCTTGTGACCCTAGGCTCGTCAAACACAGAGTTGAAGCCGAAAGTTGACGAGGCGCGCCGATCGGACTTCGGCGCCAAAAGCGCGGCGTCATCGTCGCGAGAGTCCAGTCGGCGCGTTCCGTAAACTACGGCCCCAACTTTGTGTTTCACGAGTCTAGGGTCTCGGATGGTTGTGAAACCTCCGGGCCTCGAATCTGACCTCCCAAGCGTTTGATGATCGAATAAGGAAGCCGGCCCGCCGCCCCAATTCTGCCGCAGCATACACAGCTCGAGGAGAATAACGACGACAAGAAAATCGGTCGCCCTTGGGGCAGGCCAGAAAATTGGAATCCGTAGTGAATCCCGCGAGGTTTGTGAGCCGCGAACCATCCAGCCTGCTGGTCTCGGTTTAAACTCGACGGACAGTCGTAAACGGTTACTTTAGATGAACGTCGACAAAGCGCCTGCGCGACCCAGAGCGAAGATTTCGTAACACCTCGTAAAACGGCGAAACCACGGTCAAGTCTTACCGGTGCCTTTTGCTGCTGGAGGGAGAAAAAAAGCGAAAAAACAACAACAAGATGTTTCACACCGCACGAAAGGCAACCCCCACGCGCAGTCACACAATGCCAGTACTTCGTCGTTCACGGCCGCCAGAGATAAGATTGATTCGCGTTTAGTGCCGTACTAAACCGTACAGACGATTTTTTTTTTTTTTTGTTAGAAAAGTGTGTTTTCGATTATGTGGGGACCTATCACTATATTCAATATTTTTATACAATTCTAGGAAGCTTATAATTTTGTGTAAAATGAATCGACAAAACTAAAACTGACATTCTGCTTTTCCGCCATACAACCATCGTTACTATTAGCGGCGAGATGTTTTGGCAGCGCCCTCCCATGGTTTCCTCTCGTGACGTCATTACCTTACGAAGAAAACAACAAGTTCGACGGTGTTTATAATTAGCATGGCGGAAACTTGAGATCATTGCGCTCTGAAACCAACACTGCCAACACCGTCAAAATTGAAGTTCTTACATTATTCTTATTTCTGTCGATGAGTTCTCAGTCAGCCTTCGACCAATCGTGGAAGGCCGACCACAGCGACGCTTTCGATCGCGCACGTCGCCAAAAGTCGGTGACAGGTTTAGACTTCAGGGGCAGCTCCTCCCAACTGTCAGCACTTTAGCAGAGCGAATGCTGGAAAGGAGGACGCCTCCTCTCCAACGTTCGCTCTGCTAAAGTGGAGGGAGGAGCTTCCAGCTGACTCTGAACCTGTCACCGACTATACGGTAGATTTCTTTTTACATCAGTCGTAAAATGTTTCCAGAGGGGTGCCCCCCCCCCCCCCCCCCCCATTTAATACATTTTCCGTAAAGCCGCTCGGTAAAGGTGTTTTTTTACGAAACACCTTTACCAAGCACCTTTATCTTAAAAACAAAATAATTTGATGTCCAAGTTGGTTAAACATAGTACACAAAATTAGCGCTAAGGACGGACACAGAAAGAAGGAGTAGACAGGACAAAGCGCTACTTAAGGCCCAGTCACACTGAGACAGCAGTTGGACAACTCTATCCGGCAACACGGGGAAGTCGCGTTGCCGGCGACCCTGTCACATCGCGGCAACAACAACAGGCGGGCAACATGTTGCTGCCGCCCGGCAACCGTGTTGCCCGATTTGTTGTCCGACAACCCTGTCACACCGCGCTGACGGCGAGGACAACACGGGGCAGCGCCTCTGCGCGGGGAACACTCCGCCATCTTGATTGTTTACCTTCGTTCGTGTGCGGCGCAGAATCGCTGGAAATGTGACTCTACAAAGTGCTAGTGCGTTCGAAGGGCCGGGAATTGCCACGGTACGGCATCAACCAGTGACTGTGATTAGAAAACTTTACACGGGGAGTATTTTCCGCTCTTTATTTTATCGAAATGTTCTTCACTCGCGGACAAAGCAGATCTAGCCCTAACCGAGGAGTGACATCACTGATATATGTTCGGGATTTACGCCACCGTATGAAGTGTTTCTGTCTAGTGCTTTCACGCAATTCCTATTTCTACTGAAAAATTGAGTTAGCACCGGCAGTACCCCAAAGCGCCTTTTGTAGCGTGGTGTTGAGCTGAACTGACAGTGCTTCAAAACTGCGACACAGACACGATCGGCCTTCATAACAATCGGTGGAATAAATATTTTTCAACGCTGTCTACTTGCCTACCGCCTGCTATGTGATCGCTTTATTCCCCCAAAACGTCCTGGGTGTATCCAGGGTATTTTTTAAGACAAATCAGGTGTCTGGTAGCGGCTGTTTCCAAGTTTCAAGCTTCAACAATCATCATCAGAGTGGTCGTTATAATGCTTTGATTTTTTTAATCTTTGGTTTTCTGGATTATTTTTATTATACTTTATTAGCGGGTGAGTAGGCATGCCATTTTATTCCACTATCAGTAATGTGAGCTGGTCTCTCGGCAGTTCTAATTTCAAAACCAGTCTGAACGTTCACGACCGTAGCTGTGACCATTTCGAAAATTGCCTTCCGTAACTACGCAGCAAAAGCATTAATCGAAAATATTTTAGCTGCACGCCAGCCCCAATTTTTGTTAAATAACGTTTTCCAAGCCTTTATTTGAGTAAGACGTTATTGACAGGGGACTATAGCTCTACCATCGAAGCTATCTATGTTGTGTTGCCGGCCCGAAATTCGCTCAGCCAGCAATCAGGGCAACACACGTTGTCCAACACAAGTTGCTGCTGTTTTTGTTGCCGAAAGCTGTCATACCGAGGCACCTTTTAGTTTTCGTCTATGTTGCCGTGCTGTTGCCGCGATTTGACAGGTTTGTCGGACAACATGGGGAGCGAGCAACAAGTTGCCCGACTGTTGGACAACGTATTGTGTTGCTGTTGCCGTCGTGTTTCCTCAGTGTGACAGGGCCTTTACAACTGACGTTGTATGAGGGAATAGAGGAAGACAAAGATGAAACTTCGACTAAAATCATAGTAATAGAAAAAGATAGAATATGCTAAAGAAAGAGAACAAGACAATATCAGAAACATACTTGAAAAAAGCACGAAAATAAAGGAAAAACATATTAAAAAAATTTTACTAAAAATTTCGGAAAAGAAGATTTTTGGAACATTACAAAGGCATATGAAAAATATTGCAGGTACTGAAGACTGAAGTTCCTTCGTTGAGAAGTTTGCAACAGAGCACTAACACAAGGATCCCCTCTGGTAGCTATGACGTGGGGTTCATCGATTTCTCGCATTCTTTTGTTCACACTTCGTCGCAGGATCATTATGCGGGCAAAGGGTGGCACCCACAATCCCCCACGTGTATTGCTAGATGTCCCGACTGTCCAGATTTAAAAGAGGGAAAATGTTCTTTTAGCCTAATGTTGATGCAGTGTCCTGACTGGCCCACATGTGACTTCCTACAAGACATTGGAATCTTGTAGCGCTCTGTCCTCTCTACTCCTTCATCCTGTGTTCGTAATTTGCGCTATTTTTGTCTGTTATGAAAACGCGTAAGACACGTGCCATGAGCGGGTGCTCCGCCGCCTTTCGCCTCCAAGGGCTGCTCTAGAGCTACTAAATGAGCTGCGTAGCTTATTTAGTTGCACTAGGCTTAGTGGCACTAGGCTGCTCATTTCAGCGCTGCGCTGCCTTTGCTTCCAATGGTCGCTCGAGGCACGGACCTCGTGCTCTGGTGCATCTAAAGCTAGTTGCAAGACAAATGCAAACACATCGAGGGTCTTTAGCCTCCAGCAGTATGAACGACTTCAGTGGCATATGTATGTATGTATATTTGCGGCGCGATATCTTTGCAACGAGAGCCTATGGTATTGACGCGCCAAAAACTACCGTCCTTTGAAGCGCCATCTAGATTTCTGCTTGAGAACTGTGTGCCATGGCGTGGCCTCCGAGATGTTTGGCGCGCAGGGCTCTCCACAGGCCGTTCCATTCGGCGGGGGAGACTGAAAAAATAGGTGGTCTAGGGTGGTCATGCGCGTTGCGCCGCCGTGCGGGGGAAATAGCCTGCTCTTTTTCTTCATCGGTCCTGCTCGCTTGCTTCGGTAGCTTGTGCCTGCTGGCACGCATTGAGTTGTTATGTTCGCTGGGTTGAAAGGAAAAATGCACTCGTTTTGCGGGAATTATACTCGTTGCTTCTCAAAACAACAGATATTACTTTTCTCAGAAAGCGGTAGTGTGAAATTCTAGGATTGCTTTTTTGAAACCGGGAAAGATTTTGATTAGCCGGTTGCGCGCCAGATGTTCAGATGCCGCACCGCTCGTGCCCTAGCTTTGGCAAGGATTCTTTTTTTTTCATGCTGCTCTTTGTCGTGTACAGAAATTTTACCTTTTTAAATTTGATGTGCCCCCGAACTCGCCATATCTTGCGAAGCTTTGCAGAAGCTGTGCTATAGTCGGTTGCAAGCTAAGAAAAAACCGGAAATGCCTCTCAGAGGAAAATGTATTCCTACGCCGAGAAACTCCAGCCAATCGTTTTCATGACGTCACGATTCCGTGGACCAATCGCGATCCTTTTGAAAAAAAAAAAAAGCTCAACATGGCTGCTGGCCTTAGCAACGCGACGCTAGTTTCACGTGACAATTATTCTGCTTTTTTGCACCGTGTTTTACGCACCGCTGGCCGCTATTCAAAACCCGACCTCGCTTGTGCTTCTTGAAGAACCGCTTTTGTGTCGCCGGTAAGGCTGCACCAGGCTGTTTCGTCCAAGAAGAATCAGGGGAATCGCTTTCCGATGTCACCTCAGTGGGATCCATGACGGAAGACAAAGAGAGCGGGGCGCGGTGGTGGTGTCGATGACTTGGGAGGGTGCCGATTTGTCAAACCCGAAAAGTATAATTATTCTTGTTTTCTATTCATCCAACAAAATAAAGGCACACATTTCGTGCGCAAAGCCCACAAAACTAAGTAAATCACTAAATATTTATTATTTGCAGGAACTATAAGTGCTTTGTTATTTACAATTTTGGCGAGAGAAAGGTTGGTTTCGTTTTCGCCGCTTTCCCTCAATCGAAGGCGCTGGAAGACGGTATGTTAGACAGTATCTTGGACAGAAAATGAATTGGGAAGACGGTACATTGGACATGACTTCCTTTCTTTACTAAACAGCTACTTCGTTGACAAAAACGTATTCTAACTCATTTAAACGTCCTGAATGAATTAAATAAATATTGGAGTAGTTTAAGACACGTTTACTGGAGGAAGAAAAAGCAACGTTGCTAGCGAACTACTTTCTTGACGGCGGAGGCACTTCAGATGGGCGCAATGCGCTTGTGGGTGGAGCTAAAGGATTGTTCTTATACTTCGTCTCACCTTAGCATGGACTATTGTTAGCCGCGCATGCCAAAAGCGCGAGCTATTTGCTTTGGATGAAGCCTCGGCGGCTGCACGAGCGCCCGTGCAGCGAGTGCTCCAGTCAAGGCAGTAAATGCCACCCGCTCGCGCTTGCACAGCCTTCGCAGTTAGTCCATGCTAAGGTGAGACGAAGTATAGGTTGCATCCGACGTCGTCTCGAAACCCAGATTGAATTTAGGTGAAGCGTGCTCCTTTTTTATCCGTGGTTCTCTATGAGACAGGTGGCGATTTTCTCTTTTAACAATGCGGGTGGAGACAAAGCAATAACACTAACGGCACAGAGCACGGGCAAAAGCACATTGATAACCCACGCCAGGCACATCGCCCGAGTCAAGGTCAGGGACAACATTCCAAATTGAGGACGTAGACCGCACTGACTGGCCCAGTAAAGCATCATCATTGTCGTATTTTTATTTACCACCGCGGTGGCGCCCTTGTGTGTGCAGCGCCGGATATCACACCCCTTCCACCCCAAATAAATGAAAGTTAGTTGAAAATAAGAGGTATAAAAAGATTAGTGAAAACAAATCACTGGATGATGGAGAGTAGCGCTGCACAGGCCGACGCACCCTGGCGCCCCGACGGGGAGGCGTGGTGATAATCGTTTGACGAGGGGACGCTATGCTCTCCGCAGCCCTTGGCTGCAGTAGTCCCTCAGCTGGAAACTCTAGGCAGGTGAGTTCAGGCATCTGATAGGAGAAATCAGGTGCCAGAACATGCTCTGCCGTTTTGGACATGTCAGGAACAGTGCCTGGAATATCAGGGTCCTTGATAATGTCAGCAGCTGTTCCAGCTTGTCTACTGTGGTCAACTTGCGGCAAACGGTTCGCCTGCCGGAGATGATCATGGTGGCGCGTCCACTGTCGCCCGTCAGGCAGCTGGAGGTCCCCTGAGAATGTTCCCTGGGCTGTGACCGCAGACGGCATTCATACAGGGCCTGGACGAAAGTTCCTGGCGAATACTGATAACCATGTTGTGCTTGAACCTGAGGTTTCGTTCCTTTGCCCCATCAGACCTTCTGCTTGAGCTGCTTTGCTGCACTGTGGTCCTCAGGTCAGATCGAAGCAGGTCCATCGCAGTCTTAATTTTTCATCCCAGCAGTAACTCGGAGGGGCTGCATGTAACCCGTGACCTCATGTGGTGTCAATCTGTAAGTGATCAACATGCGCGCAATTTGTGTACGAAGGTCCCCCGCTCCAGCCTTCTGCAATTTCCTCAGTAACTCTGTCCCGTAACGCGAACGGGACAACTCGCGGCTTAAAAAATCTTGGTTTAGCACCCTCCTGTACGGTAATCTGGGCGGCCACGCCATTAAAGGTACCCAGTCCTTCGGAAAAGACTTCATGGAACTAGTTCACCGCTTCCTTCACGGACGTCACAGCGCTGACAACTTCTGGCTTGGCGATTCCTAGCTTGAATTTCCTCAACCAGCTTCTTCCGAACAGCGTAAGACACGGGCCCTTTACGACGAACAAGGGCAGGACGCACTCATTCTCGCCGAGCTTCACGGTTGCCTCAAGCTTACCCACCACAGTCTTCATGTCGCCAAAGAAGCTTCTTAACTGGACGTCCGATGGCTCCAGCGTCGCCGAAGAGAACAGCTCCGTAAACTTCCTCTCGCTGGTGGTTGACACGCTGGCACCAATATCCAACTCCATGTTCAATATCACTCCCTTGATGGCAACTTCGATATACGCACTGGCTCTGGTCCGGCCGCTTGAAGCTCGCAAAGGTCGTACGGCTCCTGTTTTCCTGCTTTGTATTCCGGCGCTGCCAGCTCCTCATCCACGTTGTGGACAGGTCTCGATCCACCCCTGGGTCTTGCCTTTTCCATTTGAAATGTATTTGATCTGCATACCCGTGCCAAATGCCCATTCTGCTCACACTTGAAACAGACGCTGCCCACGTGAGGGGAAGCAAGATCCACTTGCCTGCTGTTTGGTCGGCTTAGTCTTTAAAACGTTCGCAGATTTCCCGGCCTGCACAAGCGTCGCTTGAGCCAGCTGAGCACTTAATGCACGGGAATTTTTCCTGGCAGCCTCCATGGCGATTAAGGTGTTCCTCGCGGTCTCAAAGTTCAACTCGGCCGTTTCTAGCAGGCGAGTCTGCATCGCGACGTCGTTGATTCCACTCACGATTTGATCCCGTAGCATCCGCTCCCGAAACGATGCGAACTTGCAGTCGTCGGCAAGCTTCTTCAGCGATGCGATGTAATCGTTGACCGGCTCTTCGTCCCGCCGATGCCGAGAAAAAACTTGAAGCTGGCCACCCCCTCCAATACCCTCGGCGAGTAGTACTTGTTCAAAGCTTCGAAAATCGCAGCCAATGTTGTATCGACAGGCTTCGTAGGGGCGAGCAGGCTCCGCACAGCGAGTAAGTTTCTGACCCTTAGCACATCAGAAACACGGCAGTCCTCTTCGTTGCAGCGATGTCGCTCCCGGCGAAGTATAATTCCACGCGTTCGCGATATTCGGTCCAATCCGACGTAGCCGAGTCGAACGGTTCCACCTTCCCGATGACAGGCATGGCTGCTGGAGTTAATGCGGAACAAACAGATAAAACGTGCACGACCGTTCTTTATCGCTCGTCGCCAGTTGTGATAATCCACGCCAGGCACATCGCCCGAGTCAAGGTCAGGGACAACATTCTAAATTGAGGACGTAGACCGCACTCACTGGCCCAGTTTTAGGCATCGTCTTTGTCGTCTTTTTATTTATCACCGCGGTGGTACCCTCGTGTGTACAGCGCAACGTTGGTACAGCGCCAGATATCACAGGTACAGATCACGAGCTCTTAGCAGTTGATTCCAGTGCGCGAGTGCTGCATTGGCGCCACCCATGGCTTCGGCCTTGTGTCCGTGGCATTCGTTTCGCTTCAAGTGATACCCCTGACACTTAAGGGGTACTCCGGCGATTTTTTGAGCTACCTCGACTAACTATATTTTCTGTCTCCCCGGCCTTTACCCTTTCCAGTATGCTATTTAGTATCGCGAAATTCATATTAGTTATTGTGAAATCAGCAAATGAAAATGATGCAAAAACCAACATTCAAATATACCCGCATTTTTCAGTACCGTGACGTCAGTGGCAGGCAGGCTTGCCAGTCGAGCAAGCAGTCTAAAAAATAGAATATGCCAATCATTTGATCCGTGCTGGCGCGCGGGTACTGGAGCGAGCTTCCAAAGCATTGATTTGACACCATGAAACTGCTTGGAATCACTTGGGAATAAATTCTACAGCCCAAAAAGTGAACCCCTGCCTTTAACTGACGTCACTTTTTCGTTGTTGCCAGTAGAGACTTTCAGTTTGAAAAACACGGTGAGGACCAAAATTGTAAATTCAATAACTTCGTGAAAAAAAATTATTTTGACCTAATATTTGGGATACTATTTTAGCGATGTTGTTTGACGAGTTTAGCAAAATTTCAAGCAAATCGGGGACCATGAAGAAATCGCCGGAGTACCCCTTTAACCGCGGTTAACTCAGCTTTAACTGCTGTTACGCGGCACCACAGATACCGCACTATACTTTCGGACAGCTATTTCATAAGAAGGGAAGAGAGCGCGTACACTGCTTTGAGAGGTGCTCAAGATGCTCGAGCGCACGTTCACCCATAGTGCCCATAGCTTTGACTGCATAGCCGCAGAATGTTGTCGGCAAGTATTGTGCGCTAACTGTGCCTTAGCGTAACTGCAGTTAAGTGTGCCCGTGTAACAAGGGTATAAGTGTCAAACAAAGCGCAGTTCTGCTTCTCACCACATGAGCCGTGCCGATCAAATCTTGAGGTGAATACGCTGCTTTTTCCGGGCTGCCGAGCGTATGAAAAGGCTAGAGAAGAGCTTTGAGCACCAAAAATCTCAAAGGCCATGTTTATAGCATGGCCTCCGAGATTCCTGGCGTGCAAAGCTCTACTTTGGCCACTCCATTCGTCGGGAGAGACAGATAGAAGACAAAAATGACTCGCGGCCGCTTCTGCCCTGGTGGAACTAGTTACAGAACTGGAAATCATCATAATCGGGCTTACAAATGTGCTCGTTTATCCGAATTACACTTGTAGAATATCATCACAATAGACATTACTTTTTTTCAACGAAGCGGTAGGTTGAAATCTAAGCGTTGTTCTCTATTTTTTCCGTGCTCAAGTTTATCCAATGTTTCCGTTCCGTCGTTTTTCGCGTTTATCTCGAGTGTTCCTCGGACGTCGTCTCGCCATGGCTTAATTTGCTATAAGCCTCCCGCGTTGCCCAGGGGACAGTGTGAAGTGCGGCTTGTTAGGTCTAGGTTTGGGTTCTAAAAACTTGAGCGTCTCAAACTGTTGTACAAGTAGAAGTGTGCCTGCTCTGCTGCGGAACGCGAGACCACGGGGAAAATACAAAGAAACAACAAAAGTATTAACGCCGTCGAAGCACTATTCAAAGCTAGGACACCTAGAGCTTAAGCCAAGACACGCCGGTTTGTGTGTTCCAATCTTAAACAAAAATAAAAGCACTGCGATGCCAGATGTTCTGACGTCACCACCCAGAGATAAGAGGCGCGCACCCTAGCGATGGTGGCATGAATCTACCGCTTTCGATTGCCTTGCGGCGCAGAATCTAGCCTGTTTCGAACGTCCAAAGGTGTTACTGCGTTCTTCAGTACCACACAGAAAAGAACAAGCTCAGTCAACGTGCCATAAGTAGTGCGAGGCCCAGTCAGGTGAGCTTGTACTACCGAAAATGAGAGCGCCGCAGTTTGTTCAAAGCTTCATCGCAGGAGGCCTATTGGCAGGCCTCTGACGACTTTGTCCCTTCCGACGCAGAGGAGGTTTCTGCGACTTTTCCACTCTTCCACTGTTTACTGATGATCAGGGCCGGCTTGCCAAAAGCCGCGTGTTCATAAAGGCTATGTGAAAGAAAGCACTGCCAGAGCTGCAGCGCATCAGCTGAGAGGCACTTGCATCGCGTCCCAACGTGCTCGTCGCTCGTCGCCTCATCAACTGTCATTCGTGACAATATGTATAGCTTCAAACTTGTACGTTCCACGTTTCCGGCTGTTCCACCACTATCATTATGTATGCGTGCGACCTTCCGATAATTTGTTGATGGTTTTCCACGTGCTACGTCTATGCCTACAAGACGTGAGAACGAAATGTTCTTCTGTATTAAACAAAAAGTATAGAAAAAACCTAAAACTGTGCAAGAAAAACAAGAAAAAGAAAAGATAGCGATTTTTGAAAGATTTCACTAAACATGGTTGAGAAAGTAGTGAAACTTTTTCTCTATGAATAAATTAGTTGGATGTCGGAAAGGAAGTACGAACTAATTTGCGCTGCAAGAGCTCGCGCAAAGAGAAGTTTCACCCAAAGTCGGCAACGCTCGCTCCCTCCGATGGAAGCAGTTGTGCCGCCAGATCTGGGGCTTCTATTTAACAATTCTACCTTACTTCCTTTATTAATATCCCTGCCTTTCAAGGCATATATATTAGACACGACGCCTCTGAAGATTTCGACAAGTTACATATTTTAGAGAAAATAGACAAGATCCAATTTTTGAAGTTTTGTTTCGTTGCTTTGATTCAGTCGCCAAATATACGCGCGGTTCCTCGTTCTCATCCCGTCTGCGTGTTAAATATTAGTTTCTTTTTAATCTTACCGAAGTTCGTTCAGCTTGTTACAACGAGAGTGATCCTAACGTTCCCAATAATGACACGCGCATTTCTGCGCAAACGCGCCAGTGACCGAATGGTGTTCGTGCTTGGCTCTCATGGAAAGGTCCGAGGTTCGATGACTGCGAGCGGACGCACCTTTTTGTTATATCTGTCAAAATGTGACGAATAGCAAATGTGGCGGTGAATAACTGCAGGAACTAAACGTTTATTGGGGCGAACGTGTGCCCAAAAGAAAAAAAAAAATGAAAGTCGTTTACAACTCCCTGTACCGCCGACTTAGAGCGCAGCTCTTGAAGAGGAGGCGGGAAAGGTACTGAGGGGAGGGTATACCCCTCCTCCCTCCTCCCCACCTCCTCATCCTGTTTGCTACTTCTCACTCAGAGCGGCGTCGCCGTCGCCTCATGAGGGTCACGTGACCTCACGGAGTCACGCGACCCCCGTGGCGTCACGTGACCCCTGTGAGGTCACGTAACTATGACGATGACGTCATTACGATGAAGTCATCGTCATCGTGATGACGTCATCGTCATCGTCTTTGATGACGTCATCAGTAACGTCACCAGTGACGACACGCGTCCCATAATGCACCGCGCGGTTACGCCGACGCCAACGGCGACGCCGCTCAAGCCGGAAACGGGCGCCTAAGAGCTGCGCTCTAAAAGAAGGAGGATAGCGTCGCAGGCGTCCATGTCGGCGAAACAGCAGGATCGAGCGCTGGGGCGAAACTGACTCCGGTTCGTTACTCCGAGCACGTTTTTGTTATTTCTGCAAATTTCGCGTTCTGGTCCATTCGACGACCCTGTTGCTTCCTCGATTTCCGAAAGTTCTACGCGCCGAACCTTTTACGCCGATTGATCCAGATGCTCACGCGTGTCCAAAAGGGGCTCAGCGTGGAGACTCGGAGTCAGTCTTGCCCCAGCGCTCAATCCTGCCGTTTCGCCTACCTCGACGCCTGGGACGCTAACCTTCTTCTATTTTGTTTTGGGCACAAGTTCGCCCCATTAAACGTTTAGTTTCTTCAGTTATTCGCCGCCTCATCATTTGTCATTCGTGACAATATTGCAACAAAGGCTCAAAAACTAAAAAAAGTCTTAAAATATTTTTTTTTTTTTATTTGCACTCACCTTAAAATTTCATTTTTTTTCACGTGATCGAAGTAATTGGCTCTTTCTTCTGCTTACTCTGTGGATGAGCTTACGCTCGGGCATTTTCTGCACTCTACCGACAAACATACTGCCTCAAGAATAAAATGTACAAAGATACGCTTTTATTGTGCGTTCTAAAAAAGCTCTCACAAATAAAATACTTGCGACGAAATTTCTTCTAAACTCATTTAGCTCCTGAATCCTTCTCCAAAAAAGAAAAAGATGAAAAAAAGCACATACAAGAAAACGTTTACAGTTTTTGCAGTTTGAATTTTTTAATAGCCTTAGGGCAATCAAGCTTGCTGCGACACGTCGCGCCATCTATCTCAAAATATTTGCAACACATGGAATATTATCTACCCCATCTATCTCAAAATATTTGCAACACCGCCCGCTTGCTCGTGGGGTTGTTCACGCATCACTTTGAAGGTGTTCATTCGTGTGTTTTTGATGGTTTATTCTTAACATTGCTATCGGATGTCGCAGAAGAGCCAACGTCGAAGCCGTAGACACTGTTGCATACCGGACTGTCGCAACGCCAAAAGCTTAACAGGCGTGAAGCTCCTCAGGTTCCCATCGAGGCCGTGGGAAATACAACGCTGACAGAGATGAATATAAACGCCGGAAAACCTGTAAACTAAGGATTTCGTTTACATCGCCCGACCTAAGATGGATTTCTAAATGTGCTATTTGACTCAGTATTTGTAATGAATGCGCTCGAAGCCCGGCGTTGTCTTTGCATTCGACGGGATGACTCTCTAGAGTCAGATCAGTCCTTTGGCATTCTTTCTGCTCCACGGACACATCTTGATCGAACGACGTTTTGTGGACGTTTGAGCGTAATTACCGGACTAAGCGTTTTCTCCTCTTCGCCGGTTGCAGAGCGGACGGTAGTTGCGCCTTTAGCGTGATCGCGTAGCTGCCCACAATGGTTGCTCTGAAGACCCTTCAGAGAAAAAAAACGCCATCTGTCGTACGCAACGGCAACCAGCGCCAGCCGCCATGCTGCAGGGTCGTGGTGCGTCGTTGCGTAGGCTGCATCGGCCGTAGACGCTAGTCTCACTGCGTCCGTTCCACGGCCCACGATGCAAACGTACTGCTGCGTACAACTCTGTAAGCAGGGTGGGCACGTATTCGTAAATGTACTCGTTACCGGTTGACGGGCGTCGGTCGGGTGGAGATATTGGGGAATTGTAGTAGACCGTTTCCGTAGCCCGCTAAGCACCCGGGTAGCGCTCCGTAATCCGCCACAAGACCTTGAACTATGCTGTGAAAGCTGGCGGCGCGCATGCGCAGCTGCGGCGTTTTTTTCACGGATACCGTAGCGGAGGAGAAAAACGGACTACTACAATTCCCTATTCATCGGCGTAGCAACGCAGACGTTTGCCTGCTCAAGTGCAAGAACAGAATACGAGCCGTTCCCACGCAACGCTCCTTGGGCGTTTGAGTCCGGTATTTTTAATATTACTTTGTAGCGTTTGGAGGCAGAGTTTTTAAGCTTCAGCTCGTTTGAAAAACTCAATGCATCAAATACAAATGTAGTGTTGCTCGTGGTTCTACTTGTGGACATGACCTGACAGCTTTGCGATCGCGTAGCCGCACGTTTGCGCGAGCTCGCGCTGCTTCCAACTTGCACGTGTCAATTATTTGTTAGGTACGCACGAAGCCGTACGACCTCAAGCTTTACCCTGCCTATAGTACGTACACTCCCGTGCAGCGGATGCTTTATGCAAAGCTACATGCACGCGCTTGCAACTTCTGCTTCACTACAAACGTGCTGCTCTACGACTACAAGGTGTTTCGAAATAAAGTTTCCACTCTAAAGTTGCCCTCAAATATCAGGGACTCGACGTTTGAAGCAGAAACTTACCTAAATACATCTTATTACTGGTGAAATTCGCTCATGAAAATTGTAAGTCTTAATTCCAAATACAAAAAAAAAAAATTGCTCCAAAAAGGTACGTTTTTCATTTTAGATATTTAATTATTTATTGTGTAAATGTGTAAAGTTGAAACTTACCCCGAATGAATACGTATATTTACTAGTCCCATTTATACAACTTACATCAAATAGGTATTTTACTGGTCCCATTGACACATTCAAATTTCGATTCTTACTTCAAGTACGATAAGAACACAAAAATAAAAAAAAAACTTACCTTTTTAAAAGCATCGGCTTTTTTTTTTTTTTTTTACTTGAGACCGAAAACTTTATTTGCGTAAATTTGACCAGTAAAATACGTATTTCAGTTAAGTCTATACTTGACACTTTGAGTCCCTGATTCTTGCAGGCGATTTTAGAGTCGAAACTTTATTTTTAAACACCCTGTACAGCAACTTAAGGTTTTACCTGTTTTTTGTATTATTTATTGTACACAATCTTTGTCGTACATGAAACGCGTGATTTCCGTGAACTAACGATGGCTCGTGTGGGTATACGTATTTGAACGCAATGAAGCATTGTGCAGTGGAAAATTTTGAAAGGGCCTGAGGGAGCTGGGGAGGAGTTCCGGCTCTTAAAGTGATGGAAGTCATCAAAACGTAAAAGTCACGTAATTCCACTCAAATTGCTCAGCTCAGCCAAATTGGTACTTGCATTTCAATAACACTTAATTTTTTATTTGAAGATTTCATTTCATCGGTTCCTCAAGAAACACAAAAAACTACAAAAGATGGACAGCCGCCTCTCAACGAGGGAGCTGTAGCTTCTGTGGAAGAAGCGCTCTGACTTCGATTGGCTCTTGTAGAAGCGATGTACTTCGTCATCTTTAAAGGCTGGGAGTTGGGAAATGACCCGTGATAGGCAAAACGCTACCTGCGCCATACAGAGGCGAAGGGATCGAGGAAACGCAAGAACGCCGCAGTGTAAACAACTGTATCGGCCGCGACGGAGTCCTTCACCATGGGTTCGGCCGCCCAACGTTGTTGGGATCGTTCAGCGAATTTTCGTTGTTGCCTAATTCTTTGAAAGGGGTCTACTTCAACCCGTGTATATAAGCGGTTCTAACTTCGTCCCCGCTGCGAGAAAACAGTTTACTCCAGAAATAAAAAAAAAAGTACTTGCACCACGAGAAAAGCGTATCCATGCGGCGTTTATTTGTATTCAATGTAAAAGAGAATGTCATATTCAATCGACGAGAACGAGCAAATCAGCTTGCGACGAGCAACTGCGTACGACACTGTCCAAACAACAGCCAGCTTGAGTAAAAAACACATTCCTCGGACACCACAAATGTCTTCAACACGACGACGAGGGGACGGGAAACAAGATGATCCCCAAAACGAGGTCGGCTATTCATGCGGGAAGAGTTAACTTGGGAAAAAAAAAGGTAGGTGAGGGTGAGAAAGGGGAGGGCGGGATTTTAGTTCCGCTTTTGTAGAGGGAAGCTCGGCGAAGTTGAAGTTTTCACTTTTGTAATTTTGAAGCTCGCGCAAACAACATAAAAAGAACATGAAAACTGCTCTTGTTTAATTGCTTTCATTTAAATTTGGCCGTAATATTAGGACGTTAAATTTTGCTTTGATAGTTTTCGTTTTGGCTAGTTTCAACCTATAGAGGAAGGCACCTAATAAAACTCCCCTAAGGCTAGAACCACACAACCACACACGCATGCACATTAATACTTTTAACGTTTGAGACATTTTAAAACTGTCTGTAGTGTAGTGCGCGACAACACAACTCTCGGAGTTGGTAATAACGTAATTTCGCGAGAGTACGCCGGCGGCGCTGTACGATTTTAGCCGTCCTAGTGTTACCTCATCTGGCCACGGTGGCGCTGATGAACAACTGAAGGTGGCGCGCTCTGGAACCTATAGACCTTTCCAAAAAGGACACTTGGCAGGTTCCATTTTCAGTGTTCGTGCGTATGGCGCGTGATTTGCTCGCTTTCAGAAGCGACGAACGTGCGCGTTCTGGACTGTGATTTAACACGTGTGGACTGTGATTTTTGTAAACAGTGGAAAGGTCTATAGGGAGTATTCACTGGCGGCCATACCTGTGTGCGTGGTTGCTGAGCGCGTTCTCACGCTGAGCTTCCAGAGTTCTTTTGCAACGTGCATTCCACACCATCAAGGTTGCCGGTCTTAGCAGGCTATTAATGTAAGCGCTTTCTGAGCATGCGCTCTAAACATCGCCCTCAAATATGGCGTCCAGTGAATGCCCCCTATAGGCCGATCTCACCAGCCAGTTTGACAACACCACCGCTGTGGCAATGGATCGAAGGAACTTCAGCCTTTCTACACGTGCAACAACCCCGCTGGAACACTGCACTTGTGGAGCACGAGACGGCACGAGCCCTCGCGTGAATGGCCGTCTGCGTCCTGTGAACTGAAGTTATGGCGGCGACACTCATGCGCCGAACGCTTTGTGAAATCGGTCTATTATCTGCTGTATAACGAACCCATGGATCTTGGGTTCAATTTCCATCCCCGCCCATTTCGTTTTGAACGAGAATTGAGTGTACAGGCGTGCCATCGTGTATCACTACTTCGTGGTGCACGTTAAAGACCCAGGCTAGTGGTGGTACTGCACTGGATTAATGTCTCATGTACTGTAGAGCCGCCTGACGCCAATTGAGGTTGACTAGCTCCCCGCTTCCGTCGAAACAGACACAAGCCACACTTATTTTTTATTGTTCAACTAAATGTCTCTGCTAAGGTTGTAGTCACAGAAAACGATGCGGCACCATTTCGTTCATTGGCCACGTCACATATCGCGCGATGCTTTCCCCTTAGCTTGGGTTTTACGGCGATAGCTGTTACGGGCTCTTCCTCCAAACTTGAACTGATGTTGGAGTGGGGCGTCCGTCGATGTCGTCGCGTAACGACAAGATGTAACGCGGCGTCATGGTGTCACGTCGTCCCGTCGTCACGGCGCCTTGTGCCATCCCAAAGTCATGTGACGTCATTGGGCTATTTGACGCCATGATGTCACGTGACGTCACGGTGTAATCTGGCGGTTGGACTGAGTGATTCACCCTCTGAGTAAAGACATTGGCAATGGTTTCCCCATGTAAGGTGAGAGATACATAAGTGCAAGATACATAGGATACGTTAGGGCTCGATAAGGTGTTTCAGTTATCACTCGGATTTTACTGCAGATTCACACAGGATTGTTCTTTTTTTTTTTCTCTCTCTCGTACGCTCGACTACATGGTTAAAAGGCTACCCACCAGTCAACGTCATCTATTCTCTCGGCAGATCGCCCCTATTATCATTAGGTTGGACACGTCGGTGGTACTTATTATCGGCGGCTTTATAAATAAGACTCTCGCTAGATACCCCTAAATCGGAAGATTATCATCACGTTATTAAAGGCACTGCGCAAACCCACGTTCAGAGTTTCAGTAGATTGTTCCGAGAACTCCAATAACGATACCCTATACTCCGCTTTTACCGCTTTTGTGCATGCATTTCATCGTTTTAAACTTTCAATATAACACAATATAACACGACACACAATAAAAAATGAAACTAGCAGAACAAGTAAAACACAAGCTCGAATGCACACCCATCGTACAGCCTTCCAAGAGGTTGGAAGCCAACCTCCGGAACTGTCGGAAGCCATTTAGCCGAAGTATAGGGTACCGATAAGCGGTCCCGACAAAGGCGGGGCGAAACTAAGAAACGATCGTAAGGGGACACGGCTTTCGCTAACGGTATCTTTCATCCGTTCAACCAAAATCTGAGAGTGCGGAGGAAGCTCTACGTGTTCGGTGGACCAGTCACATGTCTCTCTATCGCCACGTGATCGCTGTCCTGAGCAGACCCACGCCCAGAGAGAGGGGGTCAGGTGATAAAAGGGAGGCGTTTGATCGGTCCGGCCAGCGCGTGGCTTCCACCACACTGACAACTTGGGGTTGAGCGGAGTTTGTACGCCGCTGACAGCAAGCGAGCGGCGGAAGGAGGAGAGACTAATGAAGGTCCTCAGAAATCACTGTTCATAACCGGAAACCATTTTCAGGTAATGTCGTTCTTTTGAACGGGTCCCTTTCTCGGTGGACCGAAGAGTCTGCAAAGTTACTGGTTAAGGACACTGAAGCCCCGGTCATTAGGCTCTTTGTGGAACAGCACACAAGGATCGAACTAGTAGTCTTTCTTCGAACCATCGTTCATAGTTATCGGAAGAAAACGAAAATGTGCCTTCGAGCTTGATTAAGACATGTAGGAAAAGCGCTTTTGTCGGACTGGATGTTGGCTCTTTATCATCGTGCAGGCCCGAAATTGGCGTCGCAGTCAAGGGGAACGTCGTGTAAAGCACGGAAACGAGCGAATGAGCTTGACCGTGAATCTTTAACGGGTACGCGACCGAGTCAGTGCCTTTAATAAAGAGAGTTTCAGTAGAATGTTCCCATAACTCCGATAACAATGCCCGACGCTCCGCTGACGCCTTTGTGCGCGTATAGTATTGTTTTCGGGTTGAATTATCGGACGCACCGAAACGATCTGCTAAAATTACTTAATACTGCTGCACACAACTGGTAAGGCGAAGTATAGACCCCTTGTTTGTTTACAAACACAGGCCGTTTCTTGCACCCCAAGATACTTCCTGTCGCACCGTTTCGGCAGGCCTTCCGAGCCTGCTGAGGCCAAACGTCCTGGGACGATGAAGTTATAAAGAAATCCCGATGGTGGAGATTTAGCGAGGTCCTTATGTAGTGCTATTCAACATAACATATAAGAGGTGGTTGTTCGGCTTACAGTATTAGTAATAAAAACTCCCCAACAAATATCTCACTAGCCGGTTCTTTAGCTAACCATCTGAAAAAAACAATTGTCATAAAATATTTAATGAACGTTAAAAAATCGGTGCTATGGTTGTGATTATTTGTCCCCTCATTCGACCGGAAGTTCACTGCTTCGTGCACTGCGAAGAGCGCCGCCTTCCGGTGCTTTAAAAAAAGTGGCAATATATAGTTCGTCTCTCGACTCATACATGGCTTGCACTACGCATCATCGCGCCGTGCTGGTGGTCATACCTACTTGTCGATAAAAACAAAATCAGTAGCGACATATCTGGGCTGCAGAATATACGCGCTCGGCAGAAACTCTATCACAATGGCGTTCGATGTGACGTAAGTGGAAACCCTGCGCAAGTTCTGCGCCAAAGTTGGCAGTTCTCACTTTGCTCGCTTGGGAGTAAATTGGCAGTGTTAACGCCAACGCTCACTTTCGGTAGTTTCTCCTACTGGATTTCACGTCTGGGTTGAAAGTTGATGTAGAAGTCTTTATTTAGGGTAAAGTTCATGTAAAGGCGACGTCGTGCGTTGTCTGGAATGTTAGACGCTCAGTTGCTCCGGGTCACACTAGACTAAGCGCTAATCTCTGACAGAGCAATTAGTCGCCGGAACATCCATAATAGCCGATGCAAACAGAATGAATTGGGCATCTTAAGTAATGGCACATGGGCTCTCTTTTGTCGCGATTCGCTTCCCCCCATCTAGTAATATTGACATCTTCGAATGCGAAAAAAGTTTTCAAAAGTGCATGGAGATAACATAGATATCTTAACGTTAATTGTTTTCATTTTTAATGCGTCAGCTTGGTACCCACATGACAGGGAAAAACTGACGGCGCCAGTCTGTGGACAAAACAGTGGAAAGGGAAGCGCGCCGCGTGGAGAAGAGGGGAGTAGGGAAGGGCGAATGCAAGAGGGAGGCTACGTCAAGGGGCGGAAGCCAATGCGCGTGCGGATGCTAGAGTGAGTCTGAACTTGCAGGTGTGCGGAGCCCGTATGCCTCGGTCTGTGCTACAAAATGGAGTGTGAACCAAATACTAGCGCATGGTCCAAGTAGACGGAAAAAGAAAAATTAAAGGAAGATCCATTAATGGATCTTTAGGAAATGCATTAGCATGACACTTGGGAAAAGCCACAAACCTCCCCTTTTGGGAGATGCTAACACTGACCCCGTAACGAAGCCAAAAAGAGGCAGCAGAAAATAAAGGAAGAAAAAGACAAAGCCAAAAGCAAAAGCCAAAACAGAAAAGTGACGGGGTTAGCGTTAGCGTTTCCCAAAGGAGGGCGTGTGTGGCGTTTCCCAAGGGTCGTGCTAACGCGTTTTCTACTGGGTGTTCCAAGGAGCGGCCAGGCTCTTTAAATCGACCGCGAAATTCGGTTTCTTAACCAATCGCGCTACAACTTTGTTCAGCGTTGCCCACAGATCGTGCTTTTTTTTTTTTTTTTTTGTAAAATTTGCAAAGAGCGAACTTACCTGAGGAAAAAGTAAAGAAAGAAAAAGGCTTAGCTCCTATGGAAACGAAGCAAAGCCACCGGTCTTCAAATAATACGGCGCCGTTTCGCACGGGAGGCAAGAGATGGCCCAAGCAATCGCGACGCCAACTGCCGCCAACGAACGGGCATACGGCGCCGAGAGTCCGTGTCTTTAGCAGACGATGTTTTCGACTCAAAAGCGGCGCGAGCTCTTTTGATATCAGTTGCCAATGCATTATTTTATCATCTTTACTAATAAAACATATTGAATGGACAGAAAATCGATTAAAAAATGGTTCGTCGGGTTATTTTGACCTTTTTTTTTCGTGGTACTTATGTCGTCTGCTTAGCAGTTCCTTGCTGTCACCGCGCCTGTTTTTGTTTTGGCGACTGTCGCCACCTGCGGAACGCGCCCCGCTTTTGAGTCGAAAGATCGTCTGCTAATGACGCCGGCTCTAGGCGCCGTATGCTTGTTCGTTGGCGGCAGTTGGCATCGCGACCGCTTGCGCCATCTCTTGCCTCCCGTGTGGAACGGCGACGTATTGTTTGAAGACCGGTGGCCTCGCTGCGTTTCCATAGGAGCTAAGCCTTTTTCTTTCTTTACTTTTTCCTCGGGTGAGTTCGCTCTCTGCACAAGGTCGTAGCGCGATTGGTTAAGAAACCGAATTATGCGGTCGATTTAAAGAGCCTGTTCGCTCCTTGGGACACCCAGCATATCAATATGTTCACTAGATTTGCTTTTATGCCGCAATTTACTTTTTCTTCGTCGTAATGCGCCACTAAACATACGTATAGCTGTTTGTGTAGCACTGAAAATCAAGCAATAAATAGATACATACTCTAGAGGTTCTCGATAAGGGTATAATAATGATACCAAGAAGTCGGCGCTAAATTTCAAAGGCGGTTAATTCCATAGCATCAAGAAGGAGCGATAAGATAGAAGAGATCGCTTTTACCTTTCCTCCCATGTACTCTGGAAGATTTTCCCGTGGAACGTAGTTTGTGATGGTGTCCCGGTCAACAAATTTGATCCGGTCGGCTCCTTCTGCTGGCAACCATGACTTCACCACTTTCCACGCGGCTAAAGGATCATATGTACAGAAACAGACCGTCGTCAACAAACAAGACGGATTACTTAACATTTAGTCAGCTGAACACACACGGCCCATATGAAGTCATAATCACACTTAGCACGAGGAAATGTTAAGCCTAAACTTGCCATAGTTCGACGTTCCTATTTGTGGTATTACATTCAGGGCGAGGCCGTAACGACCAGTACGTTTAACACGCCTTGCAAAATTCAATTCCAAAAAAACGTGCATACCTGAAACTTGGCATGCGAACGCAGTTTCGCAGAAGTTTAATGTCTAATTCCTTTCAAGCTCAACTCAGAGGTGGTGATATTAAAATGAGAAAAGTGTGTTAGAGGAGAAATACATAAATGACGAGGACCGGACGACACGTTTTGTTTCGTGTCATCCGGTCCTCGTCATTTATGCAATTCTCCTCTAACATCGTAACTTCACCAGCACGTTTCATATCCACGAAACAAAGGCGGTGGCCTTGTATTTTATATGCCCATACAAACCTGTTTGCTGTCTGCTCACTGGTTTGCGAGCGAGCTCCCGGGTGGTTTGCTGAAGGTAGAAACGCTGAGAACTTGGAGTAGAGGCTGGCGACGAGCAGGATAATCGCGATAAGTAATAATTTAAACGAAATATACGAACAATGACCACCTGGGAGAAAGCTCGCAAACCTATGTGCAGACGACGAACATCCGACGTAGGACATTGAAGATGCACGGCCGCAGTTTTTGCACCGATTTTGATATTTCACTACCTATAAGCTGAAAACTCTCTCTCTCTCTCTCTCTCTCTCTCTCTCTCAAAAAAAAAAAAACAGACACAAAATGTTTTGTAAAACGGCGTTCGCGTGTACAGTTTAAGGTATGTACGATAGTCGGTGCCAGGTTGCGAGCAACCGGGCGTCTCTTTCGAATGTTAGCGTGAACTCGTCGCTTTCACCGTGCTTTGACTGCTCGTGCATGCTCAAGACTCACAGTAGCCCAAGGGTTATCTATGGTAGGAAGCTCGCGCTGAAGACAGTACAACTGACACTCAATCCTGCCGTTTTAATCCTATCAGTGACTGATTAATTGAAAAACGACCCGACAGTGTCGGGTTGTTTTTCTTCGCGTTCCTTTACGTGTATGCAATATTTTCGGCTCACATAAATACGTTTGATTGTTATTCTACTTATGTTGTGTTTCACTTAGATATGGTTGTGACCGTACTTTTTAAACAAGCCTGTTTGCCCCCAGCAGCTGTGAGCATTACGCATGCTCAAAAGCCAAGTTTATTTTGATAAGTGAGGCAGCTGCCCATGCTCCGTTCCACTGTCAACGTTGGCCTGACGTCAGAAGCGTGATATAATAATAGCAACATTAATAACGTATTAATTATGACAGTGTATTAAATAAAAGTACGTTTTCTTATTTCGAAAGTACCATCCGTCTTGACTTGCCGTATAAGAAAGGAACGAAGTATTTTTAAATTACTTCATATTTAAACTAAGTTTGGATTTTAGTGTGGAACCTCAGGAAAGGGTCTACTCTGGCGCCACATTGTCTCTCCTTTCTCATGGCTACCTCAATTTCTAAAACTAAAAATGACAACATCTACAGTGTTGATCGACGATCAAACTTACGCATGATAGTTCGAAACAGTTTGGAAAGCGCTTACAATAGTATTTTTGAGCATCGCAGAAATAATGTAGTGATCGTGACTTACTGTTAAATATCCAGGGCATGTCGTACACCATTATGAAACCTGTAAAGATCGCGGTTCTTGTAAACTATATTGCGCTAACATATCAACTGCAACTGTTATACATCCTAATTGACGTTTTCAGGCACAGAGATTTACACAGTCAGAAAACACTAGTATGAATGCTAATTTGTGCATTCTGCTAGGAATGCTTATAAACTCACTCTCTGATAAAATGCCTCGCGGCGATGCAGGCTTCTTTGGGAATAAATGAGTAAATAAAAACTCACGGCGTTTTTGTTTTCATAACTGAAAAGCCTTTACGAACAAAATATCTTGCAATGTTGTGAAATTCGGTTTACTTGGAAACGAAAAATGTAAAATTTCGTGTTTGAGTCATTAATAGTCATACAAAACAATAAAACGCCTGATATCATTTTCACACTTATACTGCGTCAAGCACTGCATCTGAAGTACAGATAAACGCAAAAGTATCTCAAAGTGCTGAAATATAAAAAAAAAAAACTTGGTATACGAGTTTTTTGTTACCTAAGTTTTCTTTTTAAACTATATAGTATCTTCAAAATTGAATCACATCGCTTCCACAAAAGAGCGACAGCAAATCCGGACCAGGAACAAATTACGAAACCGCTCGAAAAACTGACGTCAGAATCGACCTCAGAATCAAAACAATATTACGATACTATTAATTATAATTACGTAAATATATAGAGCAAGTATATTTGGAACAGTAATTTTAATCCTGTTCTTGCAGTCAGACTTTATAAATGATAAGATGTAAAAAAAAAAAAAAACACTAATGAGCAAGCCGAATCTATGTTGCTGAGTTTAATATTGCGTTATTGGGCTTGAATATAAAATTGCTCTACTTCTACGAGGTTTGATCAAAAAGTTCCGTCACCGGTTTTGTAGCGTAAAAAGAGAGAGCAGCACAGTGAGGCGCGCGCGGCAGTCGAAGGAAGGGACCTTCGTGTCCCGTTTTACAAACGGTCATCGCTCTGTGTACATTTGGAGCTGCGCTACACGAGTTTTTGTGACCACGTGCAGCGGCACAATGGCGATTACATCATAGACTGCAAACCAGAGCGAGAGCGGACATCAGTTTTGCGTCAAACTCGGCAAATAAAAAACAGAAACCTTTGAAACTATTCAGCAGGCTCATGTCAAAAAGCAATGACTTCCGTGAAGTGTTTTAAGTGACACTCGCGCTTCAAGAACGGCAGAACGTCGATGGAAGAGCGGTAGGGCCACCTTATCCGACCTCTACTTGACTTCAGTGACGTTCTGCCATTCTTAAGGCGCGAGTGCGCCACTCAAGATTCCTAGCAGGCCCCACTACTTTCTGACATAAACCTTCTAAATCATTTCAGAGGTCTCTGTTTAAGATATGCCGATTTGGACGTAAACTTGATGTTCCCTCTCGCTTTGGTTTGCAGCCTATGAAGAGATCGCCATTATGCTCGTGCATGTGGTCACAAAAAGTCGCGTAGCGCAGCTCCAAATGTTTACAGAACGACGCTCCTTGGTATAACGAGACACGAAGGTCCCTTCCTCCTACTGCTGTGCGCGCATCACTGTGCTGCCCTCTCTTTCTGCGCTATAAAATCAGTCCCGAAAGCTTTTGATCACACCTCGTATGTTAATTTCTCCCTAAAGGACACCTGACCGTGACAACGGGGAGCGTCTGGTCGATACAAGGGGCGGGTTACCTAGAGCCCACGGGTAGTATTCCTTGAAGAGACTAATGAGGAAGCTTATCAGGTCCATATCCTGAAAAACAAAAAGAAAAAGGAGGTTCCAGGGCATGTTGAACACGATTACGGCCTATAAACCCTGTCGCCCTGCTCGTACATCATGCAAAAGACACAGAGTTTCTCCGCGGACATGATGACAGAATTGTCTGCGGACACGCCTCAAGCAAGTTCGAAGCAGGGATGCTTCATAGTATGTATGCTTGGAATATGTCTGCAAGAAGCGTTTGTATGACCAATTTTACAGGACCATCATATGAGGAAGGAGCACGACACACACAGCGTCTGCAAATTGTCCTTTGAATGGGCATCAGCTGTTAAGAAGCACAAAGATAATGGCAAAGCAAGATAAAGCAAAGCGTTTCTTAACCTGTCAGCAACGTCAATAGATTATCTCAGTTGCGGCACTGCTCATAGACGATCCTTGCACGAACAGTGAACCCCCCTCTCTTCCCACGGCTGGCCTCCCGTAAGGTACATAGCCTCCAGTCGTTCGACGCGCCGGACGGCTGCTATGGTAGCTGCAGTGTATTATATAAAATACGTATGTATCGAAGCGCAGCGTCTAGATTGCGTTCCACCGCACTGTATGGAACACACAGTTGTGAAACAAAAATCTAGATGGCACTTCGAACAACGAGAGGGGGACTGAAGTGAGTGAGGGAAAGGGGGGGGGGGGGAGTACCCCTTTTCTCCTTCTCCCGCGGGAGTTCCACACCTGAAGTGAATTAGTAACGTTTACTGCCAGCGACCACAGTTACACAAGCGCGAAAGACACCGATTCTCTTCCGCCAACAAATGAAAATCTCCACCGCAATAGTGTTTACCCATAACTACTTATATCTTTTGTTATTAACGTTGAAGCCTACTCAAGGCTGGCAACAAGGAGAACCCGACCAAACCTAGGAGACGCAATTGCTTTCGCCCGTTTAAAGGTTTCTATGCTAGGTGGCGCAATGTACCGCCCGTTATAAAGGGTACAGGCGTTAGAATCCATTCATACATCCACCCATCCTCCATAATCGCAGACGACCTAAGAAACGCAGGGCATGGCGAATCCTAAGCATCTCGTTGGCGCTCCACAGCCAATGAGATTGCGTCATTAGCCGATAGGAACGTCGAGAAACCAATAACGAAGCTAGAAGAGTGAATTAAATAAACCACGCCCTGCGTTTTTTTAACTTGCCAGTGACTACAGTATTGCGTGTCCATCTTTATTCTATTCCCTCGTTTTTTTTCCTAAAAATTTTGATCTGTGTTTATCTTCGTTACAGAATTCAGTTGACAGTTACGTCGGGTCCTGTTGTCGTCGTCTGCTTCGTTCTCGTTTTTTTCTTTGCGTTTTTTGTTTAGGATGAAGCACAAGCTACTTGAACAAAAAAAAAACTTGTGGCTTGTGGCTTTTGTCGGACAAGGATCTACGTTTTCTGCTACTAACAAACACAGGTATAGGCGTAAACAGTCGCACACAAACACACACGCACACAAATTAATATGGGACACTAATTTAAGAAAAATAAAAAAAAAGATTGATGAAAGAAAAGTTACTTTTCCTTCCGAACGCCATTACCCAGGCCGGCGGACGCCAGGGAACGACAATGGATATATCAGTAGCGTACTAACTTCATAATTGAAGGCAACGCGAGTATCAAGTAGCTGGCTGTGTTTACAGCCTCGTGTTTCTCTTTGTCCCGTCCCTCCCTACGCTGCAAGGTTTTAATTTCAAATTACCTATCATTTACTCAATTATTATGTCCTTCACATTCTTCGCCAGAGCTGGCATATTGCAATCATAGGTTTGTTACCATCCGTCAAAACGGTCAATAACAGTTGTTATTGACCGTTTATTGAGTCCAGAAAGCTTAAACCTATGTTTCGTGCTATTCAGTGGCCAAGTTTAAAGTCCCCTTCACACACTTGTCTTTGCCTAGAACCGAGTTCTTGCAATCTCTCACAACGAGTGGAGGGATCGGTGGCCAGGTGGGCCAGCGCACATTAGCTCGGAGCACGTGGAGGGAAAGCTCGCGCTGAAGAACCCAGGGGCCCTGGGTTAAATTCCATCCCCTGCCAGTTTCGATCTGGATGAGCATCGCGACGGCATGCACGTTAAAGAACCCAGGCTAGCGGTTGTACTGCACTTACTAAATTGCTCGTCTACAACTGGGAGACAAGTCGTCCGTTGAGGCAGAATAAGTTCTAGGCTGTACAAACATACACACACACCATTTTTGTTTTTCTCACCACGAGCAAACACGCGGGCACGCTGGCGCAGTCTATGAGGTGAATCGGTAACTGCATTTCCCTTGAGCGAATGTTTTGCGGTACTTGCGAAATCAAACATACGTAGTGTTTAAAAGAAATAATCGTAAATAACGTTGTAAAAAATTGTTTTTTTAAACTAAAAAGAAATATATCCGGTAAAATAGGAAACATACGGAAACTGCATGTTTTCCACGGATACTCAATAGCTGGCGCAAGTGAGCTCCCTCGTCGTACGAGATTTCAAGAGGTGTTTCAAGGCAACTGGTCGTAATTAGTCGCAAGCGCGTGAACAAGCCTTAAGGGCGATTCGAACACTTGCGTTGAGTCGGACCGAGGGCGAGGGTTGCTATGGCAACATCTGCGTCGACTCCAACATAACCGGTTTTAGCCAGTTTTGTTAGAACCGACGCAGCTGTTGCCATAGGAACCCCCGCACTGGGTCGGACTCAACGCAAGTGTGCGAATCGCCCTTTACGGTGCCAAAAGCCTGGAATACCAGAAATAAGTTAAAGCAACGTAGGTAGATCGACACACTTTCACCCATTTTCTGTTTTGTACTATACCAAAATATTTATTTAAAAAAAAAAATACTACCCTGCTCAAGACTTGGTTAGCGCGCACAAAAGACGTTCCTTTTCCAGTTTGCCCGTGCGTTGCAGCCCTGCATTCACGACTGTGTTCGAAAAGAAACTCCCAAGCAACACGAAAGCTTTTTTTTTTCTTTCCTTTTCTAGCGATGTACTACGCGTGAGACACAAGAAACGTTTCAGCGTGCGAGACGTCTTCAGGTAGAGTTCCTTCATACACGCAGGTTTTTGGCAGAGTAATTGCATGTTGACCATTTTTCTATCATTTTGTTCGTTTGGTTTTACACGCTGGGGCGTCTCTTGTCTAGTAGTGTCCTGTGTCCACTTATTTTACAGCCCAACAATCTATTTGTATATATATATATATGCGTATATTTACTTCCACACACGCTTGCAGCACAGGATACCGCAAAAGACGTCACCGCACCACCGACACACCTGAAGGTCAAGAGGTAAGGATGTACACATCTGAAAGATAGTTACGCATTTGAGCTGATAGTCATTCGTATATCATATTGCTTTCAGCCTGGGGAAGTATCGCGATACTGTAACGCGTTTCTTTTTAATAACTTTTAACTTTAACTCGATACTTTTTCAAAGTAACTCTAACGATAACTTAAATACTTTTTTTAAAGACTAATTAAAGAGTATTTTCAAAGATACATATACCTTTCGGAAAAATATGACTATTTTTTTTAAACACTACAGCGGCTCTGTCGGACTTCAATTTCGGCAAAGTTCGGCACATGCCGAACTTCTGAGGGAAAGTTCGGCGAAGATTCGGCAAAAGTTCGGCAAACATCAGCGGACGCGCGAGAATGCGATGGGGCCATGGATTGCAAATGGACGCCGTGCAGTCGTGCGGTTACCATCGCACAGTGTTTTACTGCCAGCCCTTACGGCGAAGTGCGGAGTAGGCGACATGGTAGCTGTGTGTTCGTCAGCCTTGTGAGTGGTTCTTTTCAATATTTTCTGCCTCAAAAACAGTAGATCAACCAGGAATTGACTCAAAACGACGCAGTCCACTGCGCAAGTGACGAATGATTCGGTACATGCGGGATAACGTGATATTAATTTGATCTTTGATGCAACGAGGTAGTTGAAACATTGACTGACAAATACATTCAAGCACTCCTCGCAAGTATAGCAATTTTGTCTTTGGCTAACAAGTAGCTTGTGCCAAAACAAAATGATATTACTTTTTGATTAGTGTTATTTCGCGGCTTCGATCTGTCCGCAAAAGGCTAAACATATAACTATCATGCTCGACGTTGCGATCAGATATTCCCAACTCTCCCCATCTTCCTAAACGTCCGCGTGTGTCCTAACATCAGAAACCGGCAGTTTAAACGTTAAGAAACGTGACGTTGCGAATATGAGACGTACACTTTCAGGCAAAGCTGAAGTGACGCAAATAAAAAAACATGAATATTCACAATGATACTGTTATCTCTTCTGGTGAAGGTTTAGCAGCCGTTGCATTCATTCTTCTCGCGCACGAAATGGGACTCGCAGAAAATAAATTAGGTTGTGTGTATGTTTATACAGCCTAGAACTTGGTGTGCCTCAACGGGCGACGAGTCTCTCAGCTGTAGATGAGCAATTTAGTCAGTGCAGTACAACCGCTAGCCTGGGGTCTTTAACGTGCACCACGCAGTAGTGATGCACGACCTCACGCCGGTGCGATGCTCATCCAGATTCAGAAGGTTAACAGTGAGGATTTAACCCGGGATCCCTAGGTTCGGCAAAACGAGCTTTCGCTCCACGTACTCCGAGTTAGTGTGCGTCAGCCCACTCGGACATTGATCCCCCTAAATTCCTCTATCGTGACTGCGCTCACAGCGCCCACATCTACCCAACCTCGTTGTCACACCATGTGTGCAAAAAGTAACTTTAAAATTATCAGTAAACACCCAAAAGTAATACCGATACATTTATCTTGTAGAATATCATCTTATTTAGTAATAACTGTGTCAATGTGCATTAAAAAAAAACTTTTTTTTTGCACAAAAAAACAAAATATCCAGTACATGATTGCACTGTCTGGCAACAGTGGACTTTTGCCGAATCTCTTCTGAATCTTCAGACAAGTTCAGCAAAGCTTCGGAAATTCGGCGCCAAATTTTCGATTCGGCAAAACTTCGAACCATCGCTAGTACGGAGTTTGGGCCGTGAACATTACACGGGACAAAATCAAACAAGAACTCAAAACGTTTTTCGTCGGGGCAATGTGCCGGCGCAGAGGGCAGACGTTTTTCTACTTTTGTTTCTCCTTTTTTATTGAGCAGAAAAGGTCCTTTAGCATTTGCTTTATTTCAACCTTCTTGCGCTTGGCTTTCTGGCCCTGTCTTCGCGCCTTCTAGCCACACCTTAGCCGATTGCCTCTTCAGGCGAGCGACAGAGCCATTTTGCGGAAACACGCGACGTGTAGTCACCTAGGGCGGCCATAGCTTTCTTTGTGAAAGCGAGTCGCCGCCAGTAGACACCGTCTGACTGGGGCCACGGAAGATGTTTCTACTGGTTGGCTTTCCTTTTTCCAGGGGCCGTGAGCCCCTGCTCCTCGGTCGGGTGACTTGTTCTCTGTTGACCGGAAGAAATTAAAAAGAAAGGAGGAACGCGTTCCGAGACGACTTTGTGTTGTTTTTGTTCCCTTCTTTCTTTACCTTGTTTGGTACTAACGACCTTTCCACTTTATTCAGTTCCAAATTGTTTAGCCTTCTGCTTCCCTCCCCATTATTGTAATGAAGACGTTTGTTCATCAGACTCTTCCCTTCCTATTAGCTGAGAAACGGGAATAAGAGAGCTTTTAAGATAAATAAGAAGGAAGCGAGAGAACGTCACAAGAACGAAGGAAAATAGTTGGATGGTAAATAATCGTTCTCAAACGGTTCATCCAATAGTGACGAACGGAAGGTGTTACCATGCCCCGGCTATGCACTGCACTTTGACCTTGTCGAATATAGTTGCCATAACTACACTGCTCGCTACAAACACTGCAAAAAATACACGAAGCCGGGACGTCCTCTTTCTCCCACTTTTGCAAGCATCTCGGGTTGAGTTTCGACTTTCATTTCTGGACACAACCGCTAGGCATGGAGACGGAACGACGGAATTCTGAAGCCTCGACAGCGCTCTCTAGCCTCAACGACTTTCCGACCACTAGGAAAGCTTTTTACGCCTGAATACTGCACAGCCGTCCAGCGCACCCGTTGAGCGCCTCTATGGCAAAAGGCGGGATGTGTTCAGCACCAAAAGGGTAAAGTTGAGTGATCTTTAAAAAGCAGTTGCTGCTGCGTTACAACATAAATTAAATCAATTAATATTTAGTCCATCTTGTATCGAAGCAGCAAACGCTTTGATCCAAAAAGGTCGTGCGAGAGCAAGAGTATATGTATCAAAATGGGAAATGAGCGTTTTCTGAGTTCCAAATAAATACAAATTGTAGTCATTGTGTGTTGTCATAAATGTCTTCATAGTTTAATAAAAAAAAATATCTTGAAAGTAACTAAGTTACAATGAAGAAGTAACTGTAACTGTATCACGTTACTTTTATTTTAAGTATATGTAACAGTAACTTAAATACACTTTTGACAAACAATTTGTAACTGTAACCGATTACTTTGTAAAAGTAACCCAAGACGGAGTGCTTTGTATTGCATTATTTTGCAACACTAGAATAACTCTTGTAATCTCCTTAAGAAGCGTGTCTTATTGGGACCATGTTTCTTGCTTCGTAATTTAGCGTTCGATGTTCTTAGCGGTTAAAAGCTGCACTCCCATTAGTGGTGGAGTAAAAAATAAGCAGCTGGCGAATCGACCCGATCTGTATTTTTTTTTTAGCTCTCAGTCCTTGTACCCGGTGTCTCAAATAGTGGCCAGGCTCTTTAAATCGATCACAAAAATCGATTTTTTAATCTATCGCGCTACGATTTGTGGAGAGTTGCCCATAGGTGGAGCATTTCTTTCTATAAAATTTGCAAAGATCAAACTTACCGGTGAAAAAGGTAAAAAAAAAATTAAAAAGGCTTAACTCCTATGAAAATGCAGCTAAGCCACCGGTCTTCAAACAATAGGGCGCCCTATGGTTTGAAGACCGGTGCATCGCTGCGTTTTCATAAGAGTTAAGACTTTTTTTTTTTTCCTTTTCTTCCGGTAAGTTTGATGTTTGCAAATTTTATAGAAAACAAATGCACCACCTGTGGGCAACGCTGCACAAAATCGTAACGCGATAGGTTAGGAAACCAATTTTAGCGGTCGATTTAAGGTGCCTGGCTGCTATTTGAGACACCCGCTAGAACGCTTTGAAGGGATTCTTGCTGCTGTCCGTGTAACGGACAACAAAATCTCGTAAAATAGCGGTAACATTCGTTTTATTTTTTTAGAGCATATTTGTTAGATAAAGTTTTGGTTTTGAATTCGAAGCCTTCCACTCACGAGGTTCGCGTATCCGGAGCCGTTGCAGTCGAGGATAAATGTGATGCGGACGTGGTCGAGCTCGTACAGCAGCTTTTCCACCCAGAACACCAGGAAACGCTTCATGTGCCTGGCCATCTTCTCGTTCTTGCGATGGAGCCGCACCCGGTGCACAACTGCGCGTGCGCCAAAGAATAAAACAAAAAAAAAACATTCAACCCCATTGTATACTACACACGTTTTGCGAGAAACCACGCTTCAAAAGCCAGTCCGGCCACCGTGGGTAGGAAACGCTTTACTCGGGGCACCAGTCTGGCCAAAGTGGGTACGCCTTGACAACTCCATAGGTGGCGCAATCTACCGCCCGTTATAAAATGTACAGCCGTTAGCATTCATTCATCCATCCATCCATCCACCCAGGGTCCCTAAACTCGTCAAACACAAAGTTGGGGCCGAAGTTTACGGACCGCACCGATTGGACTACCCCGACGATGACTTCGAGCTTTTTTCGCTGGCGTCCAATCGGCACGCTCCGCGAACTTCCGGCTCCATATATATATATATTTTTTTTTACGAGTTTAGGACCACAGGCACCATATAAACTATGCTTCGAGTACCGGAACCAGATTCACAGTTTACCTTATGGGCGCCGCCATTTCAGTGCATAGTGCAGAGCGTGCGCAATAGTCCCTCTTCAAAAGTGCGCTCCACCTATTAGCGGCTGTGCCACTAATGAGAGTCCGCCATCGTTCGCGAAAGTAGTCCGGTCACGTATGGGACACGAGGGCTACGTCAGCACTTGGCAAAGGCTCGGATCCAATTACACGCTTCTTGCCCAACAAATGACGACCGCCAATGAACTAAAAAAAAAAAAAAAACACGGGCGACATGAACAACAGTTGTCCATGTCTTTCCTGTTTTCTACTGGTCCTTGTAACTTTTTTCACGTTTTTCAACCTTTTACCATTCATAAAGTTTCCTGCCATTTAAGGCAACAAACCTTCGAATAACTGTCAACCATTTTTTCAAGCACCATAGACGGCTTAAGCGTCGTTACTTTGACACGCAGCCTATTTGGTGGCTCTACACTATATAGGCTTGACCGTCGGACGATCTACAACAGTGTACCAGCGGCAAAATGGCTGCGCTCAGAAGTCGCACTTGCAAACGCCAACAGACCGTTCCACTGCTCGCCCCTCCTGCGCGCGGCCAGTTTTTTGCTACCCGATTGTGGGGCGCGTTCTAGAGCATGCGCACTACTTCTCTTCTGCGGGCTACGAATGGCCGCGCGTGCGCTTCGAGAGCACTGACTCAGACTTCTTACCTGACCGCAGTGCCGTGGCCACATTGCTAGTACATCATACAAAAGGCGGTCTGCGTACTAGGCGTGTTACTATAGGGAGTTTTAGGAAACCGTTTCTGGACATCCGATACGGTACGATATGCAATCCGGTTCGAACTGCGCATGCGCTACTACAGAAGACTCGTATATGACCAGTTCGTACCGGAGGTCCCATCGTATACCGAATCGGATGGGCAACGAACGGTTCCCTAAAACTCTCTTACGTCTCGCATGACGGCCCCGTCACACATTGGTCGTACATAAACTGTTTGCAGACATATTCGAAGCGCACACGTGTACGAAGCAAACGTGCGGCGAACATCCTGGAGGTGTGTCAGCAGATAATCGTGCCATATACATTTCTGCAGCAAACGCCGTGTGTTTTGTAATACGTATAAGATAGTGTGACTCCGGGCTTTAAACGCCGGAAAGGTTATTAGGGACCAACACGCGCTGCCTACGAACAAGTCCGCGTTTGGCACGCACCAATTAGGAGCACTGCGCGCGTGCGCAGAAGCGAGATTCGGGCCAAATAAAAAATCTGGCCGCGCGCCCCAACGAAGACTGCAGCGCCACCACAGCGGCGTATGACGTCAGAATAGCGCGTTGGCGCAGTCGGTACATACGAGAGAGAGAGCCTAGGTTTGAGAGAGAACGCAACTCAAACTATAGAGAGTGCTCGCAATTTACTGGCGGACACCTCCTGTCTCCTCTGGTCGCAGGTGAGCAAGTGTGCGTTTTTGCGTGGCAATGATGATGCGGATAGTCGTCTGCTTCTTGCGCAACAGTTGCGGTTAGAACTACGCCGAGTTCTGGTTGGTTTTTATTGGGGGAATAGTGGGTCGACCTCAATGACAAATGCCTCGAGGTCTACCCACTATTTTCTTTTTTCAATCAGCCAATGAGAGCTTGGCGTTGTGACATCATCGCAATCCCTGCGCAAGAAGCAGACGAACTTGCGCTCCGTATAGCCAGCCGAGAGGCGGAGATGCTTGCGGACAATCGACGCCTTCGCCACCTCCTCGCAGCTCGTGTTGTAAACGCGGTCAAAAAGCCACGTGACCTCTATCGAGCAATTGGAAACGCTCTCAAATCTAAGCGCACTAGTGTATAGCCCCAGGGCAGTGAACACCAGGCGCCTCGGTCGGCTGCTAGTCAGCGCGGCTGGTGGCTATAATGGACAACTTTGGGAAGGCCTAACCGCCGAACTGTTGGACGCAAGCTCTGCTGCAGAGTTCGGCGAGGCAATCGGATGTCCGAGCTCGAGATCGGGTTCCATGATGGCAGTTTCGGGCCGACCCAGAGTTGCACAAATCCCGCATTAGATGGCGCCACCTGTCGAACCAAACTTCATTTCGGGAGGGATACATTCTGGCAACGACTGCGTCTTGCTTGTGCTTTGAATTTCCCCATCGCACTGCGCCTGATGTGAATCGAACAAAATGTTCAAGCTTTTATATAATTTGATCGGTTAAAATACTATTAAAACCAGCTCTTCCTTTTCTCCGATTAAAAGTGTAGAATTATTCGATTTCTGTTTAAATAAAAAAAACTAAGCACTTAATTAAAAAAAAAACAAAAAAAAAACTAGAGCTTTAGCAGACTGACAGTTTTTCTTCGTGAAATTACTCATTACGGAAGTTTCTCGTACGTGAAAGAGAATCGACAAAAATTTGGCCGTTGGGGCTTATGTGTATTTTCTATTTTATTTGAAAGAATAAAATGGGTTCTGGCAGCTGAAGGACAATCTTGATCGAACATAACTAAAATGACAAATTGGTCGAGGTAAAGGGTGTTTCCTGACGAGAAAATTGCGGAGCTGAACCTGCCATCTTTTCAAAGAAAGCGGGCTAAATTGGCACGAATAAGCTCGAGTAAAATGAATGTCAGAAACCATATTTGTTTCATCGATTATGTAAAAAAAAAATGAAACATTTTAGCAAAGAAACCATTTCTGCACGCCACTTCCATTAAGCTACCAGCTCAAGGAGTCCAATTTAACAAAGATCATGACCCTAGAACGATGCCATTATATGTATCACCTGACCTGTTTGCTAATTAACAGAAATAGAGCGAAAACAAAGCGTGCGGCGCAAGTAATCGTTATGAGCTATTATTTAGGTTATGCAATCAATGAGAGAAGACTATGGAACGAATATGAGACGAATAACCGACGAACTTGGCCCGGCGGCGTTCGCTCTCGTCGCGGCGTCAAAACACTGGCTGTTCGTCGCGTCCCTTCGCGCGGCGAAGGGCACGGGCCAGTCAGGACGTGGTACGCGGCTTGGCTTCCGCCTGGCTCCGATGCACAGTGTTACAGATCAAGCATGCTCCCCGACACGTCTAGACCACCTCTTTCCCAAAAAACACTTGAAGGCTTATTACGACTCAAAGGTACATTACTATAGATTACTGGCTCGCATCGTGGAATTTGTGTTGCGCTTTTTTTATGAATATATGACGTGTTTAAACAAAGCTTTATAAGTTGTTGGTTTCAGGAGATATTCACTTTTCTTGTCATTGCAACGCTGACAGTCGCGCTGTTCCCGTCGGCGGTGTTCACAGCTTGTTCGTCTCATGGAGTTCAGTGGCGAACGCATACGCGGCGGCGCGTTGTTTTAGATTTTCGCCGCGCGAACATTCCGTGAAAGTTCGCTCCATGGAGTCCAGCCTTTAGAACACGTGTCGGCTGATGAAACGCAACAAAAGTTAAACCCGTGACCAGGCGCGCGCTCCAAGTTGGAAACTTCGCGAAAAAACGTCGGCGAGATCGGCGTCCTCCGCGATTGGCCAGTGTCCGCGCTTGAGTTTGGCGCTAGCCAATCGCAGTTCGGCAGTGGCCGATTGCAGCGGTCGGTGACCTCGACAACTTTCTTGCCCTGTGTCCAAGTTAGAACTCCAGTAATAACAGAATGCCATTTGAGACTGAGTTGTGTCTTTGTTGGTCTCCTTTCGTTACGAGGTGAAGTTTCACTGTATGTTTAATGAGGATGGTGACGATGATGATGCTCATGGTGATAATCATAATAAGAATATTATTGTTATTATTGTTATTATTAACAATACCATCAACGTTTATTTGCAACAAAACGTACAAAACGCCTAAAGCCTGCAAAAAACAAAAACTGTCACATTGACAGTTTGAGAAAGCGGAAAGGTCCCCAAACATACATTTTCACAGCAATGATGACTCACACATATACAAAAAAGCACAGATAGTCACGGTATTAGAAACGAAAAGGAAAATACATGATATTTTGAATATTATGTCGACGGAAAACTTTTGATCCGTTTAGAATAAGACAAATATAGAAAGATAAACTAACAGAGGTTCCAGAACACAATTGAGATACCCGTTTTCCATACAAAGATGAACGTTCAAGGCATGCTGACAAGGCTACGTAGTTTCTTAAGAGATATGTTGTGGCAGAATATGTGTCTCATAAAAATTACTCAATCACCTTGGTAGTTCGTTTTGTAGCATTTCTAAGCGAAATGTTCTTCTGCAGGTACCTATTTATTAAGACTCACTGTTTCGCGTGTTATATATTGTTCAAAATACTTGAAACAGGTATTCAGTTGTTTTCATATGGACCCATTTCCATACTCCCGTGTATTATTTGACAGATCCTAGAAACACATATTTTATTTTCTATGAATAGTTTCCTGAAAAAACCTAGTGTCATATCAACGGCCCCGTACGGGTTTGTTTCTGGACGATAAAAGGTCATCTGTGCTGGACGTATTTTCACACGTTTTGTATTCGGCTTTTGATGGCCACTCTTCTGTTTGTGCGCCGTTTCTTGATGTCGCGAAAGTATTAGATTTTGTGAACCATCAATTTCTACTTGAAAAAAAAAAAAAACTCTATCATATCGGTTTTAGAGGTCTTTCTGCTCTTTTGCTGAGAAATTTTTTGAGCTCTCCATCACAGCCACTGTCATTTGGAGGTGTTTCTAGTGCTAAGGCCACGCTTAACCGTGGAGTTCCACAGGGTTCCGTTTTACCCCCGCTTCTTTTTAACATATACGTCATTGACCTTCCCAAAGCTGTGTCGTGCAACACATTACGATATGCGGATGACACTGTACTTTATTCGTGCCGTACCGATATCGAATACTGTAAGCGACTTATCTTTCGCTAGCTTAATATTTCGCGAATAAATTCTTGTGCATGCTTTGGCATGCAGTGTCCTTAGATGTGGCGTTGCTTTCTTTTTTAACCGCTCCTCTCAGTGGAACACCAGAATGGATAGTATTTTGAAGGGAATGCTAAAACGTTTCTCCTATGGCTTAGCAACCGAACCTAGTAATAAATCTTTCGTCTCTCTTAAATTGCATTGTTTCTATTTTGCATTTCTTCAAACGGTTGTTCTTAGACGCGTTCGGTTCAGTAACTATGATTTTGAGAGAGGTGTTCCTCGTAATATTAGGAGTACTCCACGGTACAAAACGCCATGTATTTATAGTCACTATAAGGAAGCACTAGATACTTTTACGTTCCAAAGATTTTTAATGAACTATCGGGTTACACTTCATTAGCAACTTCTAACCATAAGCTCAAAAAGGCTTTAAAAACACTGCTCAATGACATAACCAATTATTTAGAACTTTATTTACCACTTTTGATCATTGCTGGGACTTGTTTTAGGACGGGATGTATGGGCTCTACTGCCAAGTCATGCCACACAAGCCAACCCTGGCTGAGGCAGACCTGAATATGCATTGTGTCTTCCTCAGCCCATAAATATCTTATTAATTTTATTATTACTATTATTATTTAATACGCTTACTGCTTCACAAAATGTTTTAAGATAGTCAAGAAATATAGTCCGAAAGCAGACTAATCAGACACTAAACAACTTCAGCAATACGGGGACAGCGAAATGCAGAGATGAAAAAAAAATCATTGGTTAGTAGAGATGATTGGTAACTGTCGTTACATTAAACGGAAGTGTATTACACGTATCTCGTCCTTAATGAAGTCACGTATTTTGTAACTTGCTGCGCGATTGCTACTATTTTTTTGATGAAAGAATAAGGCGTTTCGACCCACTTATCTGACTTCCGTACTTGTCTTTCCCGAGCGGAAACATGGCTCCGAAGTCGAAGTACACTTGCGGAAGGTTCGCCACTGTGATATCTGTTCGCGAGGATAAAACAAAAATTCAGAAACAAAACAAAATACTCCCGTTGACAACGTTCTTTCTTCCAGGCTTAGTGTCACATGAAATAGATTCGTTGAGAATAGCTTTTTGTGTTCCTACACTCGTATTTTTTGTTGTTGCGAGCGACGAAGTTATCCTTTTCATATATTTTGGTCGCTATGATGGAGAAGTCTATCCTGCTAAAACATTTGTCATCTTAGGGTTCCTTCATTTACAGAGCTTGATAGTGAACAATTTTTTTTTATCGTAACCGGGCCTTCTGTATCAAAAACTCGGGAAAAAATTCAACACAAAACGCAAATCACGGGCAGCACATCTTTCTAAAGATGTTCTGTCCGAGTTTTGTCCTTTTATGTAAAATTCTTTCTGAAGCTTTTACACTATACACCCGCTTATTCTCAAAAAGTGCCAGAGAAAATTTGTTTTTTCTAAAATTAAAGCCAGAATATAGTTTCAGATACATATCCTTTCATGCCCACCTAGTATACATTAACATATTTCAACGAGACTATAACGGTTCAGTTATTTTGTCTATTTCTTTTAATCAAGCTCGGTGATATTATATATGTGCCTCTAATATAAAATTTGTTTTTGATGTGCCGTTAAAGTTCTTAACGACTATCAAAATAGTTGTGTTGTTTCCAAGCATAAATACAGATAAAACGTATAAAAAATGTAGAAACAGTTTTTTTTTTTTTACGTGACAACGTTTCACTTGAAGTAGTGCATGTACGGAAACATTTTTGTACTAAGACAGACACCACTAAAACAGCCTACTGCTCTTTGACTCTAAACCAATTAAGCAATTGAATTCATGTTGTTATGTAGCTATTGTCCTTGACTCGATGCCTCATTCGTTTGAAACACGCACATTCACTCCCCTGCCGCGCAGGCGCACACTGAATCGGCGCTTTCGACGAGCCATCTGAGTGCGCGTTCAGTACAGTTTGACTCGCTGTTGCTATCAGACTTGTCCGTGGATTGATTTGTTTCTGGCATAATTTCGAAGTGGAATAGACATACACACCACAATAGGCTCTAACTTATAACTTGTGACAATACTGTGTCATCAATTCCTGATTCTGCGTGAAATTTGCAACTTAAGCCTAAAATTGATCGTCAAGGCTTTTGTACCCGTTCCTATTGTATACATATCACTGAGATGTGGAACACAGATGGACGTCATAAAGCTAAACATGAGGGTAGAAAAAGCGTCGAGATATATCCATCTGTTCAAGAGATATATGCACCCAGCGAGATTATCATAGCACGTCCGACGCTGACATTACGTAAACCGCGCCGCCAACTTGTGACACACGTCGCATTTCTAAAGCGGCCGCTGTGATGCGTTAGATTCTATACATGCGTTTCATTTCACTAGACACGTGATGAGCACGTAGACGTTGGCACGCCTGAACATCGCGGCCGTGTCGTATACACAGTCCCGCTGTTAATTTAAACCTGTACGGGCGACACTTTGCAAAGATTTTGACCTCGTCCGTTGTCGACGCAGCGCGCTCCAAGAAGAAGAAAAACCTTCTCTCCGCTGTTGGCGCGAGGCCTGGGAAGTCGGGTTTTCCCGTCGGCAGCGCAGCGCGCAGACAGAAGAGCGGGTAGTCCCGGCATCCCGCCAGTAACAACGCGACGAAGGGAGAGTCTTTCTGTCGTCTGCTTGAAAAACTTGTTTTCAAACATTACTCGCGTTTTGCGAAATCCCACTTTGGAAGTATCCAGTTCCTACACGTAACGTTGGATGGTTTTAGAAACTCCCACCGCTCGTTCCCACTTATTTCACGGATCACCGAGCACTTGCGGCAGTTGTCAGTGGCACCTACGACGCCGAGCACGACGGCTATGAGAATTAACCTCGTTGTACTTCCGTCCTCAGGTACGTACAGCACCATGCTACCCGCATTGCGCGACCGTGCTACAGCTATTGCTTTCCTTTCTTGTTTATTTGGCACTTTTTCGTGGTAGAACTAGAGCTGTAAAATCATATTAAAACTGCTTAAGTCAAGACATCTTTGAATGTAAAGTCCTTAGCTAAAAGTGCAGAACTAAAGCACCGCTGTTAAAATTCAACTGAAATGGTGTATGCGTGTGTATGTGTATGTGTGTGTGCGTTGGGGGGGAGGTAGGGAGGAGGCATGTTTAAAAGGAACGAGAAAAGAGGATAACTGCCTGTGTGTCCTGCAAACCGCCCTAAAAGGGGGAAAACTCGCACAGGTAAGGGCGGTGGATATAATAATCTTGAGTCACGAGTGGGAGGGCAAAAAAAATGAAACTTTACCTGACGAGGTTTCACCACGCTTGTACCATGGGTTTGAAATGAAATGCGGACATTGAGGGAACTTTGAGCCCACTACCGGCGCAGCTTTCAAGCTTGGGTTGTACTTGGCGAGGTTCAAACACATTGAAGTAGGACGCACAACCTCGCAGCGCCCTACTCTGACAAAAGGGCAAACAGCTCACAAAAAACAGGAACAAAGTAGAGGAAATGCACACAGGCCTAGCGCTGACTTACCCCTTCATTGTGCTAGCTGTGGGTGTCAACTCATCTTCAAAAAGGCAGAGATTATTGGCATGAACAGTCCGAATCACTAGGGAAATTTTAGAAGCCTTTTCGATTAAAGAAGAAGGCACGAAATGTGCCAGCCAGACGTCGCTGAATTTACACAGCAAAGAGATTGCACTTTTAGACACTTGTTGACTGACCACGCCATGATGTGTTCGGTGCTGCTGATTTTGTTTTACAGCGAAGCTGTATATGACTCACGGGTCGGATTTCTTCCTGTCGTCCTCACTGAAAAAGAAGCCTTCAGCGATTGAAGCTAAAAAGTGCATATCACGCATACAACATACAGCACAGCATTCGTTTCAATAAAGAACAAGCACAAAACAAGTATTCGAACCACATAATTGATGATAACGCGCTCCTGATAACAATGCGAAGCACCGCATACGTTTCGCGGTAAAGATTACTGTTCCGCAAGCTGCCGCGGCGACGGCCGCTCGCGACGTGGGGAGTTACGTCACTAGCTCTTCATATATAAAAGAAGTTTTGGTATAGTGCATTTGCTTTTTATTCGTCAATCATTTGGTATAGACCTGTTCGCTGTTTACAAACATGAACTGCCGCTTGCGTCCATAGCGATTTCCGGTCCCACCGTCTTTGAAAGCCTCTTGAGCTAGCTTATGTCACCAGTTCTAGAAAGCATCAATGCTACATGGACACCAAAGTTGAAGATTTAACGAGGACCTTCGGCTCTACAATATTATATCTTGGAGGAGGCGCTGGTTTACAAGAATACTGGAAACATTTTAACAGATCTCGAACTCCTTCGTTCCTTTGGCGTTCACCTGGATGACTGGTGGTTAAACGTTTCATCTACATTTCAACCTGCGGTGTTAAGGTGGCCTTTATTCAATATTTTCATAAACCGCAAGTTCTCTGGGAAGTCTACTACCGGAGCACCACCTGGTGGCGTTTGCCATAAAAATGGTCTATAGTACAGTAGGCAATCGTTGTAGGTGATACCAAAGCTTCGCTGTCCAACCACCTTCACAGAGTGGATGGGAGACCCAACATATTTTTTATTAAAGTTCACTTGAGAGTCAGCGCTTGTCGTGGGTGGACTTAATCTTCATTGTCCCTGCTTTTTGCGCGTTGTTTGCCCTTTTGTCAGTATGAACCAACCTACCCCCAGATCTCCAGCCTAATTCAGCCCTATACTCCAATGTGTTTGAACATCGCCAAGCACAACCCAAACTTCGAAGCTGCGCCGGTAGTGGGCTCAAAGTTCCGTCACTGTTCGCATTTCATTCGAATCCGATGGTACGTTGATCAGCAAAGAAAAACGTAATAACAATACATTAAACAAATAAACACTCTTATAAGTCATCTAAACGAAGTAAGCAATTAACCCCAAGACAATGCCTTTATACAAAAAAGAAATTAATTGGTCTTAAAATAAAAAGAAGAAAAAGTCCAAGATCTCGCCAGTGCTTAGAACACAAACACCAAATTGTGTGAGAATGTCAAGTTGTTCGACGAGTGTCCCTCGTAGAGACATGGAGGCCGAACTCACCGTTCACCTCGAACGTCTTCCTCCAGCAGAGTGCCCCCTTGGCCATGGCGATGGCATCTTCGACGTTGCGGCGCTTCTGGCGAATGAAGCGGCGGCAGAGCTCGTCACTGTCCGAAAGCTTCTGCACGTCCGCCGGGTGGAACTGATCTGCGGGAAAACCAACCGCGCCGACCAGAGTCGTTCTATTCTTATTCTATATTCTATTTATATTCCGATTCTATTCTATATTCTTAAGCCGTCAGTGACTGACGGCTTAAGAAACTCAGAGAGGTGGGGGGTTTTGTGCATCTCATTTTGGCTCGACAGCCAATAAGGTTGTGGCATTCTCCAATTAAAAAAACTCAAGAACCAATCACGAAGTAGGAAGCGTGAACATAAAAGACCACGCCCTGCGATTTTTAGTATATCAGTTACTAGAAGTAGCAAGTGACAAGCTTGTAAGTCGTCACTTTATAAGCGTGAGTGCGTTTAGAGGGACACCGCGCCGCGAAAGCATGTGCCTCCATGTGTCGAGGTTCGATAGCTATATTTGGATGGAACACCCGATTCGGTGTATATTATGATTACACACCAATTAAGGGTTTTACCGCTAGGCTTTGCGGGGAAACACTTTCCACATAAAAACAGTAAATGCACCGCGGGGTCCCGAATCTGGGTGAGGCCTTGAAAGTAACCGCGTAAGGTGGCTTGGTAAGTTATCTTGCTACTATTTACCACGGAGGTGCCTGAAGGTGATGGAAGCATGGCATCTAAATTTCAAACAACAAACTTACCCAAGCAAAAGGTTAAAAAAACTAACTTTTTTTTCCTACCTAAGGCGCCCGTCTGCTAACCGCACACTTTCTGGCGCGCGCAACAATCAACAGATAACGATAATAATCCCTGGAGAAGGGGAACAAGGGACACAAGGAACAAACACTGATTTCTAAACACTGCGAGGGGACTGGTGCGCGACCGAAGAAATCCGCCTGGTCCTGATATCGAACCTGGGACCTCTCCATTTCCAGTGGAGCGCTCTACCAACTGAGCTAACCAGTATTTTTTTCCATTGGTTGGCGCGCGTCGACGAGGCTCCCATTGGCCGCTACGCGTCAGTTTGTGTAGTGTCATTCTGACTGTGTTATCACACTGTTCTGTTATCACTGATCACCGCGTTCGCTCACCTCTTATTGGTTGTACAACGCGTGGCAATATATACGGCGCATGGAATAAACCAAGGGGTTCGTTCTGCTGGGAACGTTGCTGTCTGTTTCTTCCTCGCGTCGCAAGGCACACGACAGTTTGAACGATCGCTCACCCGATGGCGCTGCGTGTCCGCGAGGCATCAGCGGCTCCACCGTTCCACGCCCAATGTCAGCGCGTTGTACGCCGCAGATTAAAGAAGGGAGCGAAGAGTATCGTGCGTGCTTTCGCATTCACAACTCATAAGAAGTGCTTAGGTGTACCTCGAGCCTTTTTTTTTTATTCAACTGAGCTAACCAGGTGTTAGACGTCAGTAGAACAAACGGGTTTTATCAGCCGCCACCAGTCTAACACCAACGAGCGTGAACGGCCTGCCTTTTTAAGGTTATGATATTAATGCAATTAAGTGCAAAGGTGCAAACAAGCTGGACAAGAATGACGAAAGTGACCCTTGAAGAAGGAATTATTTTTGTCATAACACTTCTCCAGGGATTATTTTCGTCAGTCTTGTCCAGCTCGCTCGCACCTTTGCATTTAATCCCATTATCATCATAACCTTAAAAATGCAGGACGTTCACTCTTGTATGTGTTAGACTGGCGGGAGCTGATAAACCCGTTTGCTGTACTAACGTCAAACTCCTGGTCACCCCAGTTGGTAGAGCGCTCCACTGGAAATGGAGAGGTCCCTGATTCGGTACCAGAACCAGGCGGATTTTTTTCGATCGCGCACCAGTCTCCTAGGTGTGTTTGGAGATTTGTGTTTTTCCTTTGTCCCCATTGTTCCCCTTCTCCAGGGAATAATTTCGTCATTCTTGCCCAGCTCGCTTGCACCTTTACATTTAATTTTATTATCATAATAACCGACAGATGACGGCAGCGGCAGCTTACAGCAGCTCGGCAGCCGTTTGGTCGCACCAAAAGCAGACAGCCTTTTCTAATCATAAACGGCACGCTCTTTATCGGTGCTCTAACGGTAAGTGCATGATTTTCTAGTTTCCCCCCAAAAAAGCGGATTGAGTGAACACAAAACAAATAAAACCGATGGTTCGTCTCGTCTTTCCAGCTATGTGTTGTCTGCATTTGGCGCGACTGGGCGGCTGCTGAGTTGCCATAAGCCAATGGGGCCGCTGCCGCCATTTATTGGGGTTTGCACCAGTCAGCGTGCGCACGGTTAGCACACGGGCGCTGTAGAGAGCAAACCAGCTATACTTCGTCTCACCCTAGCATGGACTAACCGATAAGGCTGTGCTAGCGCGAGCGGCCAGCCTTGACTGACTTGACTATAGCACTTGCTGCACGAGCGCTCGTGCAGCCGCAGCGGCTTCATTCAAAGCGACTAGCTCGCGCTTTTAGCACGCGCGCCTAACAATAGTCCATACTAAGGTGAGACGAAGTATATCTTTCTTTTTTTTTTTACGTTTTACGCAAGTAAGTTTGTTCTTTGATATTGTGATGCGATGCTCCCACCACCTTTGGTCACATCTTTGGTAAATCGTAGCGCGATACATTACCAAGCCTATTAATGCGGTCATTTTGAAGGCTTCACCCAAATTCGAACCTCTGCGGTAAGCATTCCTCGCTTCAGCATTCTCGAGGACAACCTTCCGCGGCGTTTCCAAAGAAAAAAGCGCAATTTGGGAGCGCGTGAACGCACGCGCTCCCATGTCTTTGTGTGTCTAATAAAGGTTCCCGAAGATTCCGAAGCGCAATAGTGGCGTGAGCGGATTAAAATATTGTTGTCGAACCTGCATTGGGCGGTACCTAGCGCCACCTAGCCTAGCTACTTGCAATTACTCCTTTACCCTGCCATGTGGTAACAAGCGATTTAACCTTCTTTCACGCTACGCGATAATTTTTGATTACCGTGAAACAGCGGCTTCGAGTCTGTTCTTTTGAGAGCGGCTTTTGGTTTCGTAAATTGGTTTACCATTCTTCCGTGATGTGCGGTTGACGAAGGAATTGTTGCTCGAGGAATAGCAAAGGTAAGACGTAAAGTGCGCGATGTAACTAGTATTGGTTGCCTCCGTTTAACTGCTGCGCCGGTCGTCAGCGCGTAAAGTGCTGATGATGAGAAGACTGAGTAACTGCTTTTAAAACGCAAGTTTCTTTACCTGCAGGGGGGAAGCTGGCTTCGGAAATAAACACAGTACGTGCAAAAGCTCATGTACCGCTTTTATTGGCTGCTCCTCTCGTCCCGTACAAGAGACGTAGCGTCCTCGTTAAGCCTTATTGAGCTCGATTTGCTCGATTCGGGGCCGCCATAATGAGATGCAGGCGACGGAGGAACTTTGCTTCTTTGCTTTAGGGACGAACGTTCCTCCCTTTCTAAAGGAACGTAGGTTACAAGACGGTTCCTCACTTTAGGGAGGACTATAGACCCTTTTTTCTAAGAGTGCATTCGCGGAGCGGGCAAACACGATCCAGCAAATAGACACAGAGATCAGTGCTTGTCCCCCACTATTGGCGACGTGACCGATCGAAAGCGTCGCGGTGGTCGGCCCTCCACGATTGGCCGAATGCTGACTTTGACGTCAGCAAAGGATTCCTCATCGACGGAAATAAGAGCAGTGTAAGAACTTTGATTTTGACGGTGTTGGAAGTATTGGTTTAAAAGCGCAATGATTTCCAGCTTCCACCATGCTAATTACAAACACCATCTAACTTGTTGCTCACAGGGTAATGACGTCACGAGAGGTAACCATAGGAGGGCGCCACCCAAACATCTCACCGCTAATTAGCGGCGAGATGTGTTGGCGGCGCCCTCCTATGGTTCCCTCTCGTGACGTCATTACCTAACGAACAACCATTTCGATGGTGTTTGTAATTAGCATGGAGGAGGCCTAAAATCACTGCGCTCTCAAACCAACACTACCAACACCGCCAAAATTGTAGTTTTTACATTACTCTTATTTCCCTCGATACGAAATCATTTGCTGACATCATAGTCAGCATTCGGCCAATCGTGAAAAGCCGACCACAGCGACGCTTTCGATTGCGCGCGTCGCCAATAGATGCTATGCAGACGCGCCAGGTTACAGCCGCCATTGCTGAGCCACTCTTGTCATATCGAGATACCAAACCACTGAAGCGAGCGTTGGCAAGCCTCCTCAAAAGGCAATGCTGAAGAGGACACAGTGGAATCTAAAGGCTGAGCTCCATGGAGCGAATTATATGACGAATAACTGGCGAACGTCGGCCAACGTCACGCTCGCGTTGAGCGCGACGTAGCAGCCACTGTGCTGATGCCACGCGCAGAGCGAATGCCGCCGGGCAAAATTCGTCGATGACTTTTCGCAGCATATTCGCCCCATGGAGTCCACACTTAATATGGCAATAACCTGTCCTGCTGCGTTAATGATGGAGCGAAGTGTTCAAAATAAGAGGAAACGCAAATTAAAGATCGCTTATGGCGGCGCACGATGCACAGCTTCTGCAAAGCGTCAATAGTTTAGCAAAAGGATGAAGGAAGTGGGAGTTCGTAGCCGCAAACCAACCTTCTAAGCTACAGGCAATAACTCTGCGGGGAAATACTACGCAGCCATGGTGCAAATCTATAGAGTTCTCTTAGTTCGCTTAATTAGGGACGCAAAAAAAAAAAAACCTTTGTTGAACGGAAAATGCATCACTTCGCTCGGAGTCATACTCCGTATCCTAGTTAATTAACTGTTCGCGTTAGAAGAAAGTGTCGAGCAAAATATATTAATACTTAATGGCCACTGACAGCCAAACCAACGCAGGGCGTGACTCGTTCATGCTTCGAGCATTAAGATTCGTTGTATGGCTTTTTTATTGGCTAATATTGCAATCTCATTGGCTACGGAACTGTAATGAGATGCCCGGGACACGACACGCCTCTGCGGTTTTTAGACTCTCGGTACCTGCAGAGGATATTTCCTTATTGATAAGCTATTCGGATTAAACTGGGAACCTCATAAAAATTAATAATAATAAGATTCTTTTAAAACAAACATTAGTTTATATATTTTTTTTTTTTGGGGGGGGAGGGGGGGGGGGGAGGCTAGCGTGTTGGAAATCCGACGAGAAGGTCCAGCCTTTCCTCAAGCCATGCGGACGTGAAATATATAAAAAAGAAGCAGAGTTTCCCGCAACAAATGTGACTTCTTTGTTTTTTGCAGTGCATTTTGTTTTGTGTGTGTGTGTGTGTGCGCCGGTATGTATTTTGTCTGATTTCCCGTGTAAATTTAAATAACCACGAGGAAAAACAAAAACTTAACAACAGATAAATTAAATACTGGATCAGACTTCGTTCCAAAAAAACAACCAACACGCTGTCCATGTCTTCGCGGTTTCGTGCAACAAGACGACGTTGAGCCTGAGTTGAACTGAACATGCGAGAGAAAGCGTAGGCTACAGGCGACTCATAATGCTGCGTACACACTACGGACGAGAGGCGCCGATCTTTCATGACACACGCAAAGACAAGCGCAAGAGGCGAAACGATTTAATTCAGAATACGAGCAGTCGTGGTCTGAACGAACTAGTACCGTTTTAAAAGATGGGCGCCTTGCGTCCGTAGTGTGAAAATAGCATAACGATCCATGCGACTGATAACGCTTTAAAAACTACCGACCACTTAAGAAACGTTGGGCCTGCCTCGTACCGAACATCTTACCGTCATTCCGCAGCCAATTAAATTGCGGCACTAGCCGATAAGGACGCCTAAGTACAAATTGGGAACAAAAACTTTGAAGATATTAATTGCGCTTTTTTGGTTGTCACTGACTACGGTGCAAAATCTTGACTTAAACAGCGCAAATAAGTTACGTAAGGAAGAAACAACAGGAAGGAAAGAGCGCCGGGGGACTAAAGTTCACACACTGAATGGCCGGAAAACCAGTCCCTCCAATTCTTAGATCTAAAAATAACATTCCACGACGACAGTGTCTGCTGGATGTACGCCCCACGAACAAATAAAAGTCTTCTGCAATTTGACTCCGCACACACTAAGCTCGTCAAGAGAGGAATTGTTGCCAGTACGTTGGGGGCGGCTCTGAAGAAGTCTTGCGACCACACAGCAGGAGAGAGCTTCAACATCCAGCTGCAGAGACTTCGCGCATCAGGGTACCCGACTTCCGTTATTTCCACCATCGTGGAGAGCATGTTAAAACAACGTCAAAGAGGAAGTCCAAACCGAACAAAGATCCGACCTGTGGTAATGCCCTACCTTCACCGTCTGTCCCGTAACCTAAAAAGAGTAGCCGCAAAGTTTGAGGTTCCTATCCTCCTCACAGCGCCCGACAAACTTAAAAGATTATGTCCAAAAATCAACGAGCAGCAGGATACACACGACCTATGTAAAATCAACCATGCAAGGAAGTTCGTGGAATGTCACAGCGGCATCACATACGAAATACCGTTGTCATGTGGGAAGGTGTATCTGGGACAATCTGGAAGGTGCATCAATGTGAGACTCAGGGAACATGCACTTTCTCTAAACTCAACGCCAGCGGGCCATCTTGCTGTGCATGTGAGAGATTGCGGGTGCACACCAAGGTTTTCTGAGACTAAGGTGCTTAAACATTTTAAGGAACAAAAGACTAGAGAAGTGTACGAGGCGTGCAAGATCGCGAATAAGGGCCTAGCCTGTATAAGTACGCCTTCGATTGCTCTGACGGCGAAAGATCTTCAATTTTTGAATTTTAGTTTTTTTGGAATGCGGTACCCCGCACCACAACCAAAATGTCACGAATGACAATTGATGAGGCGAGATAAATTGAAGCTAACTAAATGTTTAATAAGGCGAACTTGCGCCCAAAACAAAATAGAAAAAGGCTAGCGTCACTGGCGTCAATGGCGGCGAAAGAGCAGGATCAAACGCTGGGGCAAGACCGACTCCGGCTCGCCTCGCGGAACCCCCTGTTTACCCGCGGGAGTCTCTGAACAATTTGGCGCAGAACGTTCGGCGTGTTGAACATTCGTACCTCGATCAGACGACAATGTTCTCGACCTTACGAGAACACTAAATTAAAAGAATAAATAAAAGACGCGTTGCTCCCAGGGATCGAACCCGGGGGGCCTCCGCAAGAAAGCCAAGCACGGTAACTACTCGGCCACGCACGCACTCACACGGCGACGCGCGTGGCCCAATTAGGTCAAATAACTCGTCTTGTTCATGGGGCTATTGGAGGTACACTTGGAATACTCATTGAGCCCAGGGACACTGGGTTGAAATGGTGCCCTTGCCCGTTTCGATCAGGATGAGCATCGTACGGTTGTGCTGTCGTGTATCATTTACGGTGCGATACGTGTTAAAGACCCGCGGGCAGCAGTCGTAATCCACAGGCTATATTTTCCACCTACAGCGTAAACCAGTGCTTCGATACCTCAAAGGAAGGCCGATCTTACGATGTCTAAAGAAGAGCGTCAAATTCGGTGTGGTTTGGCATATAAAAACACTTCCGAGGAAAAACAACTAGTTTTTCTTTTGTTTTTAGACCAATCGGGGATCGAGTTGTTTGAAAATCAAAGTTTAGAGAACGCGGGTGAGAGGCGAGCTGATAGAGAGCGAAGGTGAGAGTGAGAAAGACAAAGTGGAAAAGAGAGACAAGGTTAGAGAGGGGGGGGGGGGAAGGAAAGCCCAAGAAGTCAACAACCCTTCGACTGACCTATATTTTATTTCTGTAGTAATGACGCTCAGCCGCTCTGGCTATTCAGGAAAGAGAACGCGATTCCGCACACGAGTTGCTTCTTGTTTCATTCAAAATAGAAGGGCAACTACGGCGCAACTTTTGCTGGAAATGATTATCTAGCCTAAAGTTACTTTAAAGTAAAATATTCATTGAAGTAAAATGTTCGTGAAAGCGAAGCATTTGTTAAAATTAAATGCTTGTAGAAGTAAAGCATTCGAGAAGGAAGAGTCCTTGAATACTCTACTGGTCACGAAGCTTCTCCGTAACGCTATGGAATAAATAAAACTGGTTGGGTCTAGTTTGCTGATATCATTTAACAGATTAAAAATCCCAAACGGAAACACGAACGAAAAAAAAAAACTGTAGCGTATGCTAAAGACACTTAAGACTGTTTACAAGTAGCATTCCTACATGCATCGCATTCCTACAAGCAGCGCGCCACGTCTTCCTTTCACACGGCCCTCCGGCAGTGACCTCACGCTCTCCCACTGCGCAGGCGCAGCGAACCCCACCCGCTACACGGCTTCCGTGACGATGTATCTGCTTTTCTGCGTTTTTCGTTGTGTTTTATTTCGGAGGCGCGTCCGCTTTGACCTTCAACGCCCCGCCGGCTTTCGTGACGAAGCACCTGCGTTGCTGTGCTTTTGGCCAATGGGAATTTAACTGCCGTTTCGCTGCTACAGACGGTTACGGACAATGCCGGCTTGGCTACATGGGACAGTTAACGATTTTGCCTTAATAAGAAACGTGCACTTAAACGCCTGCCCTTGTCATACGTGTTTCTTATTTCGCCCTTGTTTCAATTCACGCTTTTTAACCTTTTAAATTTTGTAAAAGAGCTTGGTACGCGACCACGCGCGGCGCTTTCGTGGACAAGGGGGCTCAAAGCAACACCACCCAGACTGACTAAGACCTCTCAAATACCTCCTCTTTACATCCCGTGACGTCAACCCATGTGTCCAGCTCCTAAGGTCATCTCGAAATTTATCAAATCTCGAGATTCTGCGAAATTATGTACATATAAAAAATACCGCAATCGGCTGAATCGAGAGCTGAAGAATGCAAAACGTGAATACTTTTGCAATCTATTTTCTTTTCCTCGGGTAAAAGTGCACGTGATCAGTGGAGCCAATTAAACCAAGTCTTGAACTTAAGCTCCAGGGTACCGGTTACGTCAATAGTAAAGGATGGTTATGAAATTACCGGAAAAGAGCTATGTAATGAGTTCAATCAGTTTTTTATTGACGTCACAAAGAACCTATGTAGCCCACCTGACACGCCTGGTGACTACACATGCCAGGCACCAGGTGTCCGAGAGTCCCTATATCTATTCCCAACGTCAGAAAACGAAGTAATTGCCACATTTACAAGTCTCAGGTACAATAAAGCAAAAGATAAAGATGGGTTTCAAATCAAGCCATTCATATACGTCCTCGATCTATTGGCCCCAGTGTTAACTCATATATACAACCTTTCATTTTCCACTGGCGTATTCCCAAAACAAATGCAAGTCGCAAAAGTCGTGGTTATACATAAAGGCGGTCCTACTTCTGATTTGTCAAATCACAGGCCAATTTCCATTCTTCCAGTGTTGTCAAAAGGATTAGAAAAAATCATATATCATAGAATTAACTCTTTTTTAACCAAACATGCTGTCTTGTCAGAGAACCAGTTTGGTTTCCGACAAAATCAATCCACGGAAATGGCACTCGGTCAGCAAAAAGAAATAATAATCAACGCATTTGAAGAAAAACATTTAGTGCTTGGAATATATGAAGACTTCTCTAAAGCATTTGACTTACTCAACCATAACGTGCTAATATATAAGCTTAATCATTATGGGATCAGGGGCGTAAGTTTATCACTTCTTCACTCCTACCTAATGCACCGTTATCAGATGGTATCACATAATTACTTCTCATCAGAGCTAAAGAAACTGTCATCTGGTGTACCGCAAGGTAGTATTTTAGGCCCTCTGTTATTTTTGATATATGTTAATGATATTTTTTATGCTCCCCTTTCAGTAAATATTATTGCCTATGCTGATGATCTTATAATGCTTGTAACAGGAAAAACGGTTGGCGAGTTGTCTGCATGTGGCAATCAATTCCTTTCATACTTGCACCAATGGTCCGAAAAAAATCACTTGAAGGTTAATACTAACAAAACTAAAGCTATAATATTTTGAACGAAGAATAAAGTAATATATGAAGATATCCAACTTCTACTAGGACAAAGCAGGATCAATATCGTACCAACGATGAAATGCTTAGGCGTTGTGTTTTCCGAGACGCTTGACTGGGATGCACAGATTCTCTATACACGCATGAAAATGAACAAAATAATTGGTGTACTGTGTCGCCATAGATACTCGCTTCCGACAAGTGTTAAAATCATCATTTATAATGCCTTTTACTACCTATTATTACTTACTGTCATATCATCCGGGGAACAACCACAAAACAAAACAAACTCAAATTACTTCTTGCGCAAAAAAGGTGTAACTGTTCCTTTCACTGAAATATGCATAGTTCCCCATTACGTTAGATGTGTCAGTGTACTTTTATTGGAAATGTGCTTCTGTTCCTGCCCACTGCTGTCGTGTGTAGGGGCGGAGGGGGCCCTCATGCTGCACCACGCAGCTTTTTCTCTAGCGTCCCATCTCACAATGTAATGTTGAGAGATAAATAAATTCAAATTCAATTCAATTCAATTCAATTCAATTCAATCTCGACTCGGCTCGACGAAGCCGAGCCGCCGGGCAAGTTCTAGCTAAAGCCCCTTGATCAAATTCACGCTTCGCGTTTCTTCCAAGAGCGACAGCAATCCACCAGTTTCCGCGGATGTGGCGTCACCTGGCGGCAGAAAAGTGAACTAGTAAAAAATCTGGTATCGAGGATACTGGGTATGATAGGAACGCCGTTAGACTTGACTTCTACCACGTTGCTGGGTTCTCCTTGTCATCGGCGTTTCAGTCTAGAGTTTGCGGCTCCGCTACTTTTCGGTAACCGGTGACGATGGCCGAAGACGAGAACATCCCGTTCTCGTGTCAAGCCGACGGCTGGGTTGAAAACCCTCCGCAGTGCGCCAGCTTGTCGCAAGACGAAGTGCGGCGATACTTGCGCAGCAAGTCGGACTCGGTTCGGCATGGCAACCGAGGATGGGCCTTCAAGGAAGAAGGTTATGTCCACCTTCACTTACGCAAAATGGCGGTGAAGCGTGAAGCTTTCCCAAGATTTTCCTACCAAGTCATACACTTGGATTTGGATCCGGCTAATTGACACTTCAGTCGTATCCAAATACAAATCCAAACTCTCGAACTGGGAACCCGGAAAGTGGTGAAACGCGCGAAACACGCGCATCGAGAGAATGCCGTCTCATTTCAGTGCTGCGCCGGGTGGATCGGCGGCTGATTGGGCTAGCGCACACCAGCTCGGAGCACGTGGAGCGAACGCTCGCGCTGCAGAACCCGGGGATCTTGAGTTCAATCCCTACCCCTGCCTGTTTCGATCTGGATGAGCATCGTACCGGCCTGCGGTCGTGTATCACTACTGCGTGGTGCACGTTAAAGACCCCAGGGCAGGGGTTGTACTGCACTGGTTAAATTGCTTATCTAAAGCTGAGAGACAAGTCGCCGGTTGAGGCAGACTAACTTCAGGCTGTATAAACATACACATAACACAGAAAAGTGTTACGGCGCCATTTGCTTTCAAAGGCTGCACGAGGCACGGACCTCGTGTTTTTCGTACTTCACAATCCTGGTAAGACAACCCCAAACATAAAGGGGCTTTAGTTCTAGCCTGTTCGCCCACGCTGTTCTCCTTTCGTCAAATACGTTGTCAAGTTCGTAGAACACGCCGTCGTCAAAGGTAGAAGATATTTAATGTGTATGTACACACAGCTTAGAACGTTTAGATTGCTGCGTGTTTCGCGGGGGTTCGTCGTCGTCTTTCCTTTAGTGAGCTCTCGTGCTGAGCAGAATTCTAACACTAGACTTAAACCAGTTAACGTTTCGTAATTAATAAAAGACACTTAGAAATACAGTCACACACACACAATGACATAGAACAAAACAGTACCGTAGTTGTCAAATAAAAATTACCTTCTGCAAGTTCAACAAAACGAAGACTAAACGAAACCTTTTCCTACTTATCCTGATCTCAAATTCCTTTCCGTGCAGGTATTCAGGGGCCCTCGTTTCTTGCACATTCCTTTCACATCACAGCACAAACTGTCAAGTACGGATCATCCCTGGTTCGGTCAACAATCACTTTAAACTGAAAAACGAATTCGACGAAATGCACTTCCGCATTGTCTCAGCCGCCATTGCCGAACGACTGAAAAATAGAGATGGCAGGCGGCCGGACCCATAGCGTGACATCGTAGGAAGAGCATAATGGACCTCTTGGCGAATATGTGCTGCCTCCTACACACGCGACTGGGTTCGAGGCTAAGTGGCTAGAAAACAACGCGCGCGCAAAGCCTCTCCCACCCGTTCCACACCCAAAACGTCAGCTACATCCTGTTCACCCATTGAGGCGCTGTGACCTAGACACGGTTCCCCCAAACTAGCCTTTGTCCCCATCGTGCGTAATCTTCCGCCCCGAAGTCGACACAACGAAACCATCTTCCCTCTCTGCTCGGCCACAAGGAAGAGAGAGAGGGTACTGAAACTATTTACTCTCGAACTGATGTTTCTACAAAAGGTCCATTCCACAACCCGGGCGGTAATAAGGAGTATTCACTGGGCGCCATATTTGTGGGTGATGTCTAGAGCGCATGCTCTGAACGAGCCCACATCAATAGGCTGCTAAGACCGGCAATCTTGAGGGTGCGAAATGCGCGTTACAAAAGAACTGTGGAAGCTCGCCATCAGCACGCGCTCAGCAGTCGTGCACACAGCTATGGCCGCCAGTGAATACTTCCTGTAGTTCCGACAGCCGAAGGCTACACAGTTCACCGGCATGATTGCGGTGCACGTCGTAATCTAGAATGAGCGTCGTCAGTACGTTGACTCGTGTTCACCTTGTTCGCAACATCAAAACTTGAGTCTCGAGGGTCTCCAAGGCGCTCAAAGGCGAGAAATGCAAGATGGCGGATTGTTTGGAACTAGATACTCTCAAACCCAGGCGCATCAAATACTCCGCGCATGCGCACCGTGTATTTCTACAAAAGGTCCATTGCCTTAAAGTCTAGGTGGTGTAGCTCAGAGCCGCCAATCTAGCCGGCACCGCTTAGAGTCTGTCAACCAAGAGTCTGCCCTAAATCAACCGCACAAGCTTCCACATTTGAAGCGATCTCCAAAATAATATTTTAATTTCTTTTTCGTATCTCAAACTGACTTTTGACCACCACCATTAATACTTCATTACTTCAAGCAGTGCCATCGAGTAGATGCACTGCAAACCCGTACGCTCAATTGTCTAGCTTTCTTTCGCTTGCAAAAACAACGTGTATTTTGTTTCTGACGAACGGGCGACAAAGGAACAAACATGCACGTTTCAAAGAGATTATTCGTTGTTTCTGTCGTTAGAGATCAATACAAAATGACCGGTACTTCCATAGGTGATAAACTACAGGCGTATAAAAATTGTAGTAGAAATTGTTTTTTTAAACACTTGTAACCGCAATTTTAGAGTATCTTACACAGAGTGGAGGGGCCAAACGAGAATTCCCCCTCAAAGGGACACTGACAGGGTATTTATGCTCGCCAAGGTTTTTATTTTTACATTACATATGAGGGCCCAACTACCCAGAAAACAATTCGCGGCTCAAAATTCGTTTTCTTTCCGACCGAAAACAGCCGATTGAGAACTGGCCGGTTTGAGTCACGCTCACTCGATTATACGTGGCCACGTACCGTTTTTTGTGGTTTAGACACAACCACCAAGCATAATCAATGCCGTGGGTCATCGAAGGCACGCACGCAATATTAAAAATAGAAAAGAAATAGGATACCCATTTTTGTGGCTTATAAATGGCTGCAAATGCGTTGTATGAGGGGAAAAAACGCAGCACAGCCACTTGACTTCAGCCTCCTCTCTCAGCCTCTATATCTCACCTTCTTCCCCAGTCCAGTTTCGGTTTCGGTTTCAAGAAGTTGCTTTTTTTTACTTTATTAAAAATATATGCGACGCTGAAGCGAAATATTGATTGGGTAGTCTTCTGACACTATATAATAAATCGTCTGGCAAAATAAAAAAAAAAAAAAATCTTGGGGGGTGTTAGTGTCCTTTTAAAGGGGCACTCAAGTGGAATCTGAGATGGCCTATTTATGGTGATAACCCACAAGCAATGAACATACTAAAGAAAAATACGCTTTTGGGAGCCCGATTTCCCCAATATTAATAAGCTCGCATTTTTTCGTTGTTGTTTTGTTTCGTTTGAATGCAGGCTAAAACACATCAAATTGTAAATTTTACACTGGAACGGAGATACAAGGTAGATCGTGTATGTTGCAGCGCAATTATCAATTTTCTTGAGGGCTCACAAACTGAGAGCTACCGATAGTAGTTTCGACAACTTTAGTAGTGATTGAGCTGATCTCTTCTGGAAAGATTCGCTTTCCGGGAATTTATTTTCAGGTGATGAAAAGGATTATATCGATTGAAACGAACTACTCCAGCGTAAAATAATTGAAAACGAGTCTGTTGATTAATAGATACGAATACTTGAAAAGATAAAACATCGAGGACGGGGACGGAAACAGGACTTCTTTCAAAGAAGTCCTCGATGTTTTCTCCTTTCGAGTATCCAGTACAAAGGAAGGCAGAAATTGACTAGCTCTAACCGTTTAGTCATTTTCTACCTTTTTTTGTGAGGATATACGTTACTTGGACAGTGAATTCGATCCCCTGAAATTATAAATTAAAATACATATTACGTTAGCTATTATGCAATTTATGTTTTCACAGTTTATGTGCGCGGCTGACACGTCATAGCGGAACTGAAACGAGTAAGTCAATCTCTCACTACATAACTTCATTTTCACTGCTTGTTCCGTTACACTGAACAGTAATTAATCAACTTTGTCAGAAAGCAGGGAGTCGAGAGCGAAAAATAATAAATAAACTCTAAGAACGCTTTTTGTTTACTACATAGTATGTCAGTGTAAAATCAACAAGCTCTTCGATGTCATCCGTTATATCGTGGCACAAGTTTTCGGATTCCCTGCTCATAGAAGTCTGCCACCTGGGGCTTGCGTACCTTTGGCATATTCATCGTAAAGCCACTTGTACTACTGAAGTGTGTTGCAATATTCTCGTCAAGTAATGATTTTAAAACTTCACGATGTGTTGCAAGATAATAAGTTGTAAGGCGTCGGTTCCTCAGGACATTTTCATTCGCTCCTTCTAGCAAAGCGTTTGCGACCAGAGAAGAGACTTCATGCTGTTCCGCAATGCGTCATGGATGCTCGCTTAACCTTCATAAAACAATCGAAGACGTTCTCGCACCATTGCTTCGTCCATTGTGTTTCTAGTTCCTGACAAGATGAGAAGGGTAGGGAGAATCCTCGGTGGCCCCGCCCTTAGCGCGGGCTTCCTACCTTCAACAATGCTTCGGCGTCTACGTGCACCTCGAGCCCGGTTGCGCAGCCAAAGCACGGCGGAAGACACGCACTGTCGTGCTCATTCTCTCACAAACTATAACCCATAAAAAGATTAAAAAAAAACAAAGAAACTTGTTGATGGATATTTTATTGTGTGCATGCATGATCTGATATTTGTCGCATTCAAAACTCTCAGCACAGACCAAACTTCGGATGAGGGAGGGCTGTTCCATTTACTTAAACAAGACTACTGCAAAGCATAAACCATATATATATATATATATATATATATATATATATATATATTACAGTATGGCGTTAAAATACAATTTAATAATAATTTTAATAAAAGACCGCGCATGTGCCACAGGGAAGTAAATCGTTTTGCGAAAGTTGCTTACCCTCTGGGTATATTTTATACAAAATTCGCTGACGAAACAAGAGAGGCAAGGTCTCTCTTTTAGGTGGCCTAGTCTCGAACACGCGCTTTTTGCGTTCCATAGTGCTTGGGCCATGAGTGAACGGTGAGTCTCGAGGGGCACAGAATTGTTATCGAGGGTTGGGCAAGCGACAAACTACTTTTCGATGTCAACTGATTGTTCTAATTACATAATTTCTAGACGTTTACTTCAAGACCATTGAAGACACGGCCAGGTGACAAGTTTTCACGTTTCATCATTTGCCCGTGCCAGTAATAGAACCAGTAATATCGGCAGAATTTCATCGCTCCAACCGACATCATCCCAAAATAAGAGGGGGAACTTCCAGAATTAATTGAGAAGTATAAAAGTCAATCTATTCAGACTATAAATTACAAGCGGTTGAATATACCAAACCCAGCCGCCTGTCACTTGTTCTTCTAACTTTTCCTAATAAAAACAAAAATTGCGTATACTTTGTTGGTCGACACATATAGATTTTGCGCCATGGTAAACTTCAACAAGACGAAAGATGCCACTTCCGAGCTTGCTTGCCACGCAGCTTGGTGTTTCTAATAAAAAGCCTGTGTACTGGATTCATACCATCATATTACCCGATCGGGTTTGGGCCCAAATTACACACGAGCACTGCGTCCGCGGTCGGCTTGAACTCGAGTTCAATCGGTGTTCCACTGAGTTAACATGAGCCCCAAGCCAACGCTGACGCAGAGTTAATAATAATAATAATAATAATAATAGTAATAATAATAATAATAATAATAATTCCTTTATTTTTCCAACAAAAAGTTGAAAGGTGACTAGGAAAAAAAGCTGTAAAAACAGCTTGACTGGCCCCTAGCCACCCCAAACAAGCAGTCGCAAAGCAAGCACCAGAGGAATTATACAATGAAACTTTACAAATTTATAAACATAAATGAAAAATCATCACACAAAAGAAACAACGTTTTACAAAGCAATAACACATTGAATCAACACACACACAGTGCATTCTAACTAAGCGCAACATAATCAGCGCTCATTGTTGATAATAAGGTTTGAAATAAAATATTCCCTTAAAATGCTCACCGATGTATTGTTGATATATATATGTCTAGCCTAGTCAGCTGATTAAGGATATTTGGTAAACTATATGCCATAGATTGATTGCCGTAATTAGTTCTAGAAAACGGTACTTCCCAGGGTTCCTTAGTCCGTGTTGGATACGTACATACTTTTTGTTTTTGGTTCGCTAGGTTTTCTAGGTGACGCTGGGGTAGATTTTTTTCCATAATATATTTTGCACATAAACGATATTTGTATAAATCAAAAACTTTTTATATACCAAGTTGACCAGAAATATTACTAACTGGATATTCAATGTCAACATTACATATACTTCTTAGTATCTTTTTTTTGCAACATGTATATTTTCTGGAGGTTGGTAAGGGTTGTGGTGCCCCATATGAGATGACCATTGTTTAAATGTGAACAGAATAATGAATTATATAAAATTAACTCTGTTATGAGTGGTAAGACGTGTTTATTACGATATACAATACCGACTCTACTAGATAACTTAGATATAATTGATATGGTCATCCCATGATAGGTTTTCTTGAAAAACGACGCCTAAGGTTTTAAACTTGGGAACAATTTTAATTTGAGTAGAATTTAAAAAAAAAAAAATGTTCTTGTAATATTGACACGCCTATTTTTTGGTCGAAACAAAACTGCCTTAGTTTTATTCGCATTTATTCTTAAAGCATTATGTTTACTCCGAATATGAAGCTTTTTCAGTGTTTCATTCGCATCATCTATAAGATCCGAGGCGTTATCACCGTTAAAAAATAGGCTTGCGTCATCAGCGTAAATAACAAAGTACATTGATGCACTTATATTAAATATGCAATTTATATAAATATTGAACACAAAAGGCCCGAGAATACTTCCCTGAGGAACGCCTGATTCAATCGGCTTGATTTCAGATAAATAATCATTTATATTAACATACTGCTTACGGGAGGATAAATATGATTGTAAAGGTTGATACGCTTGCCCACGAAATACATACATGTCTAATTTTTTTAATAATAAATTATGATCGAGATAATCGAGTGCTTTGGTAAAGTCAATGAATAAACCAAGCGCGAGTTCTTTTTTTTCAATTTTTTTAAAGAATATGTTCAATTTGCGCAAGAAGTGCGAGTTCTGTAGATCGTTGTTTGCGAAACCAAAATTGGGATGGACTTAAAATGTTATGCTTATCGGCAAAAGTTGTTAATCGTAGAATTATAATTTTTTCTAGGCCTTTAGAAAACACAGAGAGTATTGAAATAGGCCGGTAATTACCCAAGTCGTTTTTATTACCTTTCTTGTATAGAACGGTTACTTTAGGCAGTTGCATTTGTTTAGGAAACACGCTGTCTAGCTAACATACATTAAAGATGTGCGTCAAAACACTTTCGGCTGCGTCGGCCGAAAGCGGCGTCAAGAACGAGCATATAACTTGTTGTGAACCACTAGTGTCGTGAGAGCTAGATCTCTCGAATACTGGCATCAAATAATGGAAATCAAATCAGTTGGTCAGGGTCAATTCGCTGGGGTCTACAGCTCACCACCCGCGTTCGTACCTGGATCTCGTTGAGCTTCCTCTTCAATCCCTTTCCTGAAATCCTCGATGTCAGCCCTGCTAACGAGGTACTCCGTCTCGCCGAACGTGTCGCCGTTGTGTTGCTGTTCAAGCTGAACCATGGCCGAGCCGTCACGCTCAGCTGCGTAGCGCCCCGCTCTCGACGCAATAAGATATTCGTTGTGACAGCTTCACTTTCACTCACTCTCAGCCGGCTTGACCGCCGGTGAAGCTGGAACGCACGTGAGCTGGAGTGATAGGTCTCGTAGAACCCACGATGACTTCACGATGACTCACTAGAAACAGCCAAATTCTGCTGCGACGGTCGCAATTTAGGTTCGTTGTCTCGCAGGCGGCAAGAAACGCGACTGGCTTGGACGACTTGAGGCGCCTCCGTCGAAATGGCCTAGTTCGTCTGGGGCGAAGGACTCGAATCGCGCCAATAATTGAAGTCAAGGGTCTACTAGGACATTACAGATCTCTCGGGTGACTCAGCGAAAAACAACAACAAAAAAGAAACAACACTGACCACAACGGACGCGAGCGAGGTTCAGACGCGAGCAGACGACAAGGAACGCGGAGTCATCGTCAGCGAGCAGACGCTAAAATCAGTGCGCGCGCTGTTTTCGGTCTGCGATAGCAGAAGGGGCATTTCGGCAGGTTTCTTCCTGGGCCGACGCCGTCCGAAACCTGTTCTTGCGGAGTGTATGGTCACGTGACTCGCTACGCCATTTGCCTCTTTTCCTCCACCCTCTCACTCTCTATCATTCTCAGCGCCTTTTCCGCTCTTTTTTTTTTTTTTTTCTCACCTCACTCTATTTCGTTTCTGTGTTGGTGCTTCTTCTGCTCCGTCATCACGTAGACGTCTAGATGTTTTTTTTTTGTTTTTTTATCAAATATGTTTCCTTGTTTTTTGCTTTCGGCGTCATATCCTTGAGCCTATTTAAGTTTTTCTTTTTGGAACGCCACTGCATGTACGTACACCTTGGCTAACCGTGCATTTATTTCTGTCTAATTTCGTAGTGAATGAGCCCTTGTTCTGAATCGCATTTCCTTCCTGCTTCACCTGAGGAGTCTCGCGTGCAACAATAAAAACAAACGCAGAGGGGGAAAAATGTTCATTGTTCTTTTTTCAAGGTCTTTTGTTGGGAAAGTGTCGTCTCAGAATGGGTTTCCTGTGTGTTTTAATATTATTTCTGCTGTTAATTGTGCTCACTGCTGAGAAAAATTTAAATTAACGAGAAAGTAAATTTAAATTAATGGGGTCATAAAACGATATCGTGCAGGAATGTTCCTAACTCTGTAGAGGCGTGCTGGTCTTAGTCTGACTCAAGTATACTCGCACAGACCGCCACTGATTCAGAAGCTTCTTTGTCGCGGTGAAATTGCGAGGATAAAAGGGGACTAGTTCTTTCAGTCTTGCCCTCGCAAAGCTTGATGACGTAATTGGGGGATCGAAACCACCCGCCTGGCGACAGTGGGGCGTGGCTGAAAGATTGGACACGACAAGTACGTGAGCACTCGACTTCGGCTCGTAACAATCAATGCCTCGGCGGACATTCGGGTAGTGGCTAGTGTCCAACCACAGCGGTGACGAGGATATCCGAACTCTAACCATGCCTGGAGTTCAGCACGCAGGTTTCTTCTTTGCCAACCCCAACGCGTGGCTATGACAAACGTTGGAGGCATAGGATAGGCACCAGGGGCCCTATGTTGCACCTAGAGTTCCTGTATAGGCTCCCTACGGGAGCCAGAGTTGCGCGTTTGATTCCACATGCCGCGTGCCGCCCTCGCCGCTATTTCGCTGAGATCCGATCACGTGAGGAGCCGTATCAAGTGTCGTGCAGCAAAGTAGACGTTGCACGCGCCCCGGCGTACGTTCCCAGGCTTTTGAGCCCGCCGCGCGCCTCGAACGCGCGGCGCTGCTATTCGCCGAATTCAGTCACGTGAGGAGCTGTATCCACATGCCATGCGTGAACGCGCAACTCTGGCTCCCGTAGGGAGCCTATACAGGAACTCTAGTTGCACCTTTTGGACTCCGACGGCGACTAGGGAGAGGGAAGTTACGTCAACAACGCAGCAAATGCAGATTGGATGTTGATGGTGAGAGTCGCTGATGACGAATTTCCGAAAAAGGAAACAAAGCTCAGTTTTTCCTTGTTTTATCAAAATAAATAGCGCGAAGGTCAAGTACAAACTGACAGAACAAGCGCTAACTCACAACTGTCGTTTTAATGATCACACAGAAGACGAGAAAGAGGTAGCGTTTCTTTCTCGTCTTTCTTTTCGGTATGAAAAATTCCCAAAATAAAATTGTCATGATGGGAAGAGGAAGTTACGTTAAAAGAACTGAAAAATAATAATAACATTCAAAACTCATTAAAATGGCTATAATCAAAAACTCTCTTAGCGCAGCCCTAAAGAAGTCATGTGGCCACACTGCAAGACAGAGCTTTGAGACACAGATACACCGACTCAAGACCTCTGGTTATCCAAGTGCCACCTTGTACGATGTAGTAGAAAAAATGATCAACACCCACAGACAGAAAGAAAAAGCCAAGAACAAAGGACAACGCCCGGCTCGAATACCCTACATTCACCGGGTATCACACAACATGAAAAAGGTGGCTGCCAGGTATGACATCCCTGTCGTCTTCTCAGCACCAGACAAGCTAAAGAAGCTTTGTCCTATGATAAATTCCCCACAAGAACGTCGCAAAGAATGCGAGCAGAGACACAAGCAAACATATATACCTTGCCAAAGCCAGGTCATATATGATATACCTTTCACCTGTGGCAGAGTATATGTCGGCCAGTCTGGCCGGTGCGTGAACACCAGGTTACGTGAACACGCTGCGTCACTCAATTCAACACCATCGGGGCATCTCGCAGTGCACGTAAGGAACTGTAACTGCAAGCCGATACTCACAGAGACAAAGGTCCTTCGAAGGTACCGTGAGAAGATATCAAGGAAAATATACGAGGCAAAGACCATAAAAGAAAAGGAGAACTCGTGTGTCAGTGCACCATCAGTGGCATTAACTGACAAAGAACTTCATTACCTTAACTTTCCTACTTGAGGTGGTTTCATTAGGCTACTGTGGACAACTTCTTCATCCTTTTTTTTTTTTCTGCTAATTCTCAGTTTTTTTAACGTAACTTCCTCTTCCCATCATGACAATTTTATTTTGGGAATTTTTCATACCGAAAAGAAAGACGAGAGAGAAACGCTACCTCTTTCTCGTCTTCTGTGTGATCATAAAAACGACAGTTGTGAGTTAGCGCTTGTTCTGTCAGTTTGTACTTGACCTTCGCGCTATTTATTTCGATAATGAATATCCAACTAGCCCACCTTAATATTTTGGTTTCCTTGTTTTCTTTTGCGGATATTTGTCATCAGCGACTCTCACCAATCAACATCCAAACTGCGTTGTTGACGTCACTTCCCTGTCCCTAGTCGCCGTGGGAGCCCAAAAAGCGCTACATAGTGCCCCAGGCCACGTGGCCGCTTGTTCTGGCTCCGAGTTGAGGGGATGAGCGATGCTTATATTTATTTAATTTCTTGGGTGGCTGCTGTCATTGCCTAGAAAGAAATTAAAAAAATACTAAAGCAAACGTATTTACTTATTGACGGTAGGGAGTGATTCTAAGTTGTATTTAGCGAAAGTAGAAAAATCGTTTTATGACCCCTTTAACGTTGAGAAAGATGCTCTGCTCCTGACGTCTTGGTCTGGCGTTATAGTCTAGGGACCAGACTTGTACGTAGTTCAACTACTCTACTCAAGTTACTGTAGTTTAACTACTTTTATGAGTAGTTGTAGCAACTTTCACTTACATTTTTATTTCGGTAATTAGTCGTTTCCTTTAATTACTTTTTGCGAGTAACTTCTACTCAAATTATAAATTACTTTCGAATGTTAAAGGTTGTTTTTTCTATCAACAAACATTCCTGCGCAAAAGAAATAAGATGTTGGAAGATTAGCTGATATTTGCAAAGAGGGTGAAGCACGTGGCGTAGGAAGGGGGAGGGGTGGAGAGAAAGTGGTTTGGAGAGTCCGAAGCCCCCCAAAATTTGCACGAGCGCCACACTGCAACAACACTGCTACGAGGCGTGGGGAGCGAACAGACACGACGCGAGAGAGGCCGAGTAACTGTGGGATTAGCGCCGAAGACTGGAGTTTCTTTGTGTCCCGAAACTCAAGGAGACTTGACCCATTTGAAGAAAGGGCTGCTCTACGCGTCTGCCCAACGTACGAACTTTCGCCCACTACAGGAGGTTTACACACCTCTTCCTCACTCAAAGGAGGCAACAAAATGCAGCACCCGCTTTGAAATTCATCTGGTGCTCTCGTAGTTTGTGATGTTCTCGAAGAATCACGTGCTAAAGGGCAACGCAAATGTGACCTTTTTGCGTTGCCTTTCCTCCCAAAACTCAAAATATGCAGATCTTCAAAGATTTGAAAATCGTTCGAGAAACCTTAATAATTCCCCCAACGTTTTTATATAAAATATAATAAACAAGCAGTGTTGGGAAGTACTCTAAGTACATGGTACTTAAAGTACAATTGTTTAGAAAATTTGAACTTTAGTTGAAGTACATCACCTGAGCATGTACTTGTACTATACTAAAGTATTTTTTCTGGTACTTTCCCAGGAAAGTAAAACTCCCGACTTCAAAGTACATTCCCCGAATTTGGAAACAAAAAATGGCGTATCGTCGTGAGAAAACGCGCTCTTTCGAGACGTCATCCGGTCATTTCACTGAGTGCAGTAATGGCGGCTATAAGACAGACAGAAAGAAGTGCCTTACAAGTTGATTGCGTCAAACAGCTTGTCAGCGAAAGTAAAACAACTACTTTGTGGCTACTTGACTTTATACAATGTTTGCTGCCATTTCCGTAAAAAAACTGATGCACCACCGATTACCCCTCGAACAATGCATACCAGTTAAAAGAAATCTGTATATGGAATGAAAGGGCATAATGAAAGATTGTTTAAAAAGTACTTTAACTTGAAATATATTGCATTTGTAGTACGTTACTTCAAGTACATTGCTCCCGGTGTGCTTACTACTTTACTTGGAAGTGCATAACCTGTCATTTACTTTGTACTTTACTTCAAGTACTTTTAGATATTTTACTCAACACTGTAAACAAGCCAACACCATCTAAAAAATCAAGCGCAAGCTGTGAAAAACCTCAAAGTAGAAATGCTAGATTCGCAGTACATCATTGACAAAAAACAAATAAGTACAAAACAATTAGGCACGCAGAAGCAGAACCAGCTATTAAAATAATTTGTGTGAAAAAACAAGCCGATTCATATTTGACTAGCACAATCTCGCCAACGAATCAAAACCAATGTACTTTCTTGATACCATAAAAAAAAAAAACATATAAAAGTAACTTCAAAATTAATTCGCTACTTTTTTACGGTAATTAGTAATCTACTCAATTACTTTCCATTTGAGTAATTTCTACTCTACTCAAATTACGTTTGAGGCCAATAGGCTCCTTGCACTGACGTCATAATCTTCTGGGAGGAGAATAGCGACGCCTGTGCAAATCCGAGAGGCACAAAGGTGGATCCTGATAAGAGGGGAGCTCCTTCTTTCCCTTTTCTCTGGAGGGTATCGGAAATGACGTCATGTGCAAGCCACGTATCCCCAGTAACTTAACTTAATTATTTTTTTTAGTAACTTGTACATGTCTGCTTGGGGCCATTTTGTACTCGCGTAAATTTTACGAACTTAATTTTGTTTCTTAAGGCTTATTCACACGATGCATCTTTTCAACGCGCCACAGTTTAGCGAAACCAAGATTTCGCGAAATCGGCCTGTTCACACGTGGAGTTTGACGCGCGAAACCTGTGACGTATTGACTCACAAGAATTTCGCCAAACCTTGTCATCTGCACCGGGAATACCAAGCGTTTCGCATAAAAATGATATGAAGTACGCACAGTGTGAAAAGACAGTCTGTTTTATTAATACCACTCAATGAACTTCGTCAGACTGGGTTTACTAGTCCTGCCGAACCCGGGAAAGACCGCGAACGTCAAAGAACAGGCAGATGATCTCGAAGCATTTCGGACATTTTTGCACCGCTAATAAAGAAAGTTATTCCCAGTCATCAGGTTTATATGCGGTGCTTGCACTCGTCGCGACTATTGATGAATCTGCACCGCGCCACCGCGCCACCAAACCGTACCGTAGGCGCCGCTCACACACCTGCATCCGAGTAGGACCAAGACTCGTCGCCCGTACGCACCGCTTCTCCGCTCGTCGCTCGCCATGTTTGTTTATTTACTTTCGGCTTTGGCTCAGCCGAAAATCAGACTCCTCCAAAAGCTCGCTCCTCCTCGAAGGTCAGACGTCATAGCCAAGTCGAGCGGCCATTGGCGGCGTCTGGATTTCTTCTTCGGGTGATTGACAGGCCTCGGTGAGGTTTCAGCGAAAAATTGCTCCAGAAGCGAGGAAAACGCGCCACTTTTTCCGGAGGCGCGCCACTTTTTCGGTCGCGTTCAGACGGGGAATCTGTTTCCCGAAACCTAGTTTCGCGACACAAGATTCGCCAACAAGATGCATCTTGTGAATAGACCTTTAGGTTATTTTCACAGCACATAAAGCCAATGACCTCTGATTGGGACACTCCAGATCAGATGTCTCCCACCTATTTGACTAGGGGGCCGAATTAGCTATCCGTCGCAGTCTTGAGGGCAGAAAAGAAAAAGAGTAATTATAAACGAGGAAAAACTAAATTAACGAACCTAGGTGAGAATTTAAATACAGAAATGAATATTTGAGTAATCATTATGAAAAAAAAACCCTAAGTTTGATGAATACATATATATATTTCAATTTGAACTTTAATATTTAGCGAATTATGAGATTACACAACAATTGTGACCACGAAACCTCACCAGGGGGGGGGGATCGGTGGCCGAGTGGTCTAGCGCACACCAGCTCGGAGCACGTGGAGCGAAAGCTCGTGCTGCAGAACCCAGGATCCTGGGTTCAATCCCCACCCCTGCCCGTTTCGATCTAGATGAGCATCGTACCGGCGTGCGGTCGTGTATCACTACTGCGTGATGCACGTTAAAGACCCCAGGCTAGCGGTTGTACTGCACTGGCTAAATTGCTCATCTACAGCTGGGAGACTCGTCGCCCGTTGAGGCAGACTAACTTCTAGGCTGTATAAACATTTACACAACCCAATTTTTAAAGCTCACCAAGCATACATCAAAGCGCACGGAAATTTCGGAACATTCGCTGAGTGCAAAAGACTATTGAGAATGATAAAACTGATACTGAGACAATGCACATAAAAACGCAGAGTTATTTTAAAATGGTTACAGAAACATAAAGTAGTTCACAAAGAGTGATGATACTGGGGATGACAATGTTCAGTCATGCTGAGAGAACCCCGTTACGATGCAGTTTTTCGCGTTCTTTCTGGTGTTTGTTTAGGCGCACATCATTTTTGCGTCGGTGGCAGCGGGTCTGCTAGAAGTGGACCACGGGCCGGGCTTCCTTGGAAGGACCAGCCGCGGGCCGGCCGGAAGACTTCCGTGGGCTGGGGTTTGAAGTCCCCTTCTCTAGATTATACAGAAAACAGGGGGCCGCCTGATACGCTGGACATGTGTAGAAAAAAGAATTTTCTGCAGAAACCACTTTTGTTGGTTGTCTATGAATGGCGACAGCATTCGTTATGAGACTCACGATGCAGCTCACAGTGAATATGAAGACTCGAATTTTATGTAAACACTTTATTTTATGAATGGTTCTAGGCGCAATAATTGACGGCAGCGCGACTGCAGCGCGCCACTTCGAAATTGACTGAATGCTTCGTCTCAGTGTAAACGTTTAATCTTCTGCCTCTTTGTAATCGCTTCATGTTTAAGCTGTTTCACCACTACCATTGCAGCTGTGTGTGTGTGTGTTTTGTCCTGTCTCTGTGTAATCGTTTAATGCTCAAGCTGCTTCGCCACCACCATCATTGACCATGCTCCAAGTAGCTCGACTCTAAAGGCTCTGTTATACTCCGACGTTGAGCGCAGCGAACGTAACGTAGCGCAGAACGTGGGCCTTTGATTGGCCGGCGACCAGGAACTCGATATCTGCGACCAATCAGCATCGGTGTCCGCTGCGCTGCGCCACGTTTGCTACGCTCGACGTCGGAGTATAACAGAGCCTTAACCGATATAATGGCTTCGTAGCTTGGGCGGAAACGTGAGTATGTGCGTACTGCCGCTCCGTGTGTGCGAAGCGCGGGTTTATCTGCTTGCTAGGACGACGTCAAAGACGACGTCAAGGACGACCTGTAGGACGACCTTTAGGGCGATCTCAAGAAAGAACTCTAAGACGACCTCAAGGACGACGTCTAGAATGGCGTCGAGGGCGACGTGAAAGACGACGCCTAAAACGATCTCTCGGCCTCTAGGTCGATCTCAAGGACGACCTCTATAGACAACCTCAAGCACGACGTCTAAGACAACGTCGAGGACGACGATCTAAAGGACGACGTCGAAGACGAAGTGCGCACACGCGCGGCGCCTGCGTATGCGGACGTCCTGCGTGCGCGCGGCGCATTTGAATAAGATGGAATGAAATCTTTATTTCCAGAAATTTACTCTGGCGGTCCTCCAGACAAAAAGCTACCACAAGGTAACTTGGCTGGGTCTGGGGCCCTAAAGCAAAACAAGCATAGTAATCTGCCAGAAAAGTGTGATACATTGAAAAGCCTCGTTATACAGCATATAGAGTTTCTCTTACCAACTAGGTATGTACTTCAGTAACAATAAACAGAGAAAACATGTGAGAGCGCAGGGACGTTCGGCAGCAAGCATATTATGCGAAAGCGAGAAAACGAAAAATGTCATACAGAGACATCCGCGTTAGATAAAACACATATATACAGTTCAGCTCTAGTCAGAGAGTATATGTCTATGTCTTCTAGATGGTGCCTGTTGAGTAGCTAAGGTAACGTATGGCGAAGGGATTGTAAAGAATAATTCGTGTGGAGTTGAGGAACATACCATATCTCAGAGCAGCGTATACTGATCGAGATTTCTTATTTATTCAAGTCCGAGGTGCGCCAAAGAAATTCAATGTATTCATTTGCTCCGAAAAGGAAAGCATACAAAAGACGATACAGGTGCATATTTGTAATGGCAGTAATCCTGAATTTTTCGAACAGCGGTTTAATGCGATATGGGTAGTGTACATCAGCGATGATACGTATTGTCTTTGTTTGAAGTAACAGTATTTTGTTTAAATTAGAACTTGTTGGTGTGCCCCACACGAGGTGACAATGATTTGTATGAGACCAGAAAAGGGCATGAAAAATCATGAGTTTAATGTTAACAGGATATATTGAGCGGCATCTTTTAATTACGCCAATTACTCTGCACAATCTACTGACCAAATTACCAATATGGCGATCCCACGACAGATGTTCAGAGAAAATGACGCCCAGCGTTTTGTGGTGCATAACTATATCGATGACTGTACCACCTAAGGTAAGGGATTTAGTGAAGGAGACGTGCTTATTCAATGACCAAAATATACTGCCTTGGTTTCGTTTACCTTAATTTTAACGCAATTTACCTCAGACTATCCGCCAAGTTGCGCAAGAATATCGTTCTTCTTAAAGGGGCAATGCAACAATTTTTGTACTTTGCGCAAATACCGCTTAGAACGGATCCCTGACGTTAATGACCTATGAAACACGCGTTCGTTTTTCACCCCACGCAATCGAAGTCCCAGTAACAAATTAAAGAAAAATGACCGCATCTCCACGTTATGAATGATGTTGATTGGGGCGAAGCTCTGGTGGTGCTGATGATACTGATTTTATTGTTCATAAGTAGTGCTGATGGTGCTGATTTTTTTTTATTGCTCATAGGTAGTGCTGAGTTCCGGGTTGCGTTTCGACTTCATTATTACTGCTTTATGGTCGGTGAAATGCAGAGCCAGTGGTTCTTCTAGCGGATCAGCTTGGATCTGCTAGAAGCCGTGGGAACGCATCGCCACCGCTTAAGTCAACGGTCCAAGTCAGAAAGAGAATGTGTGGTATGGAACGTGGTTATATGCGCATTTGAGCATTTGACCGCAGCGCCTTCTTGTCTATAAACATTGAGCCAATGCCTGCAAAGTTTAACGCGATTATATACGCATTTGACCGCAGCGCCCTCTCCTGTATAGACGTTGAGCGGCTACATGCAACGTTTCATCCATGACATCCCCAGCTCTTGAGTTACTACCACACCTCAGAGCCCCCTACTCGTCCCGCAGTCGTGGCCGAGTGGTTAAGGCGATGGACTAGAAATCCATTGGGGTCTCCCCGCACAGGTTCAAATCCTGTCAACTGAGCAAACATTTTTTTCCTTTTTTTAAGAAGGCAGATAGGGTGGCAATCGATGTGAGCACGAACGGACGGACGGACGGACGGACGGACGGACGAACAAGGCTAGACCCTAAGGAGCTTCGCCCCTAAAACGAGCAGCGTTCACTTCCCCAACTCGCAGCCAGAACAAGCGGCCACGTGATCTGGAGCCGATTATATGCCGCCAATGTTGATCATAGCCACGCGCTAGGGTTGGCAAAGCACAGGACACGCGCTGAGTTCGAGACATTGTTATGGCTCGGCTATTGTCGTTGCAGCGATTGGACACGGGCCACTACTCGAATGCTTCTCGAGCTAGTGATTATCACGAGCCCAAATCGAGTGCCCACGCAATGCTCGGGTCCAATCTATTAACAGCATTCAGATATCGTCATATGGGTGTACTGCGATCCCCACTTTACGTCATCAAATTTTGCAAAGGAGAGATTGAATGAAAATGATCGCTTTTGTCTCTGAAAGTACACCGCAACAAAGGAGTTTCTTGGCCAGTGGCGTTGCGTGCGAGTAACCTTGAGTCCCACTAGTGCCAGTAAGCTCGTGTAAAGTGAAAAATATTCCAATTGAATATCGTTGCACCGTCCCTTTAATGTGTATCCACACGACGGACCGGGCCGCCGACCGATTGATCACGTGATGCGCGGCCCGCGGGCCGCCCGACTGCAATGAGCATCCACACGGCGGACCAAAAGACCAGACGACAGAGCGAACGGGCCGATCTAACCCTCGACATCACAGCTCCACCAAACGCATGCAGCGAGCTGCTTTTTGCGCTATTTGTAAGGAGCCAAGATGGAGGTTGATCGAAAGAGACGTTTGGCCGCGGTGGCCCTGGCGTTGACTATTGAGGACGAGGAGGACTTAAGTGAACCGAAAAGGGCATGCTGAATGAAAGAGTTGCATCGTCGCACCATGCCGCCATCGTCGCACAACAAAAGGTTCGTCTTCTTTGTCTTCAACAGTTGGCGCCAAAAGAAAACGACTTTGGATTTGCATTCCAATCCAAACAACAAAAGTCAGCTCGTTGCCAGGCTTAGCGCTTCAATTATACTAAAAACGCCTCCGTCCGCCGCCAAGGTCCGGGCGAGAACAGTCGCTTGGCATTTCTAAATGTCAAGGGAAAAACATTCCAATTGAATATCATTGCACCGCCCCTTTAATAATTAAGCTTTCTGTGCCTACGCTTGACACAAAAAGTCTGGTGTTATCGCATATATTACAAACTGCGGAAGAGTACTAACATTTACCACGTCGTTTATAAAAATGTTAAAGAGTAGAGGACCCAGTATGCTATCCCGAGGCACGCCGCACACGAGGGAGAAATCCCGGGGATTTGGACACGGCACGCGCATCCCGCGACGAAAACGTCAGGCTTTGCGATGTGCAAGAGCTTCGAGGGAAGATGATAGCCCGTCGATGATGACGCACTGCTGGCGATTGGAGAGATAGGAATCCAAGAGTGAGAGTGCTAGACCACGCATTCCGTAACACTTTAATTTTTCAAGAAATATTTGATGATTGATGCAGTCAATCGCCTTACTAAAATCAATAAAAATACCTACTGTTAAAAGCTTGTTTCGAATGTTATTTATAATTATTTCTTTCTGGAGTAAGAGCGCTGACTCTGTCGACCTTCCTTTTTTGAAACCAAATTGGGCGTCAGTTATTATTTCATGTCGATGACGAAAACTTTGTACGCGAGTTTCGACAAGCGTTTCTAGTCCCTTAGAAAAAAATTGGCAAGATGTGTATCGCGAAAACCGGGTGAAGTAGCTAAAGAATGCTATCACATTAAAATGATCAACGAAACCAGGAATATATATCCCTTTATCACTGCTATCTCTAAGGATTTTTGCTTTTAAATTTTGATTTTGATTTTACTGTACTGGCAGCTAATACCCTGGTCGGTACTCATTTCGGAAGAAAAAAAGACACGATTGTCTTTCACTGTGATTTGCAACGCTCAGCCATGACTGAATGCGATTTCTTTATATGTTTAATGTGGGTCTTAAAAAATGAAATAAAAAATCGCGAAAAATGTTTCTTTTGTTTTTAATTTACGATTTTGAGGTCTATATAGTCCAGAGTATGTCCTCACAAAATATAAATGAACAATTTGATCTCTAAAAAGGAAAATATTCAAAATTTGTAAGCGTTGACGGACCCGACTTGAAGCCGTGCGAAAGGCCGTCAACAGCTCTAGAAAGGCGCTGACTGGGCTAAGAGCGCGCGCCTCCGAGGCGCCGCTCTTTCATTGGCCAAGACGCGCCCCTCCTCTCCTGGCTTCCCCGGCGCGGCGTCCCAGCAACACCACCTGTCGACTGCGCAAACATTTTTTTCTTTTTTTAAGAAGACAGATGGGATGGCCATCGATGTGAGCACGGACGCCGGACGGATGGACAAGGCCAGACCCTAAGGAGCTTCGCCCCTAAAACGGTGCTAAAACCGCTTCGTACATGTATTTATCTGCACTGTCGGACACTGTTAGCGAGAACACGGCGTCGGCGTTGTCCGGCATGGAGGACGTACGTGTCAAACGAACGAAGGACATGTAGACATGCAAACACTACGCAGTAACACTGAATAAGTAACTCCTTGTGCATGGAGACGATCAAAATAAATTGAAAGCCAGGTAATATAGTCCGATTTGCTCTAAATAAGTACGGCTTTTTAATTCTTTAAGTTCATGAATATGTGCGAAGATGCCTAATCTGGGTTGAAATCATCACCCGCACGCTACAAATCTTCGCAAGTAGAGAGAAGCCAGAGAAGAGGTGCCCAATAAAAACTGCCCGACATAGAAAATAAAAAAAAAAAAACTCTCGTAGCTTACGTACTTTATTTTTTACGTTCGAATGTTTTTTTAACCGATCGCGAAGGCGCGCTCGACGGAGTCATTTTTATACAGCGACAGTAGGGAAATATTAGCAATATAGAAGCGCCACCGGAATGCTAGCGAACCTTGAACACACTCTACATTCCTTTCGATCGTTGGTTTGCTTAGAATCGTCGCTCGTTTTTACATACCTGCCATGGAACAGAGGTTTGGGCCTGAAATATAGCGAAGTTTAACATCGTTCAATGGTAAAGAAAAATACTGAAACTAATGCCATTACACTTTCACAATATTCATAAAGGTACATACTATCCGGTACAACCAAAATAACAAAAGTTATTCATGTTAATTGCCGGCGAAGAGACAAAATGCGCGCGCGTTTTCCTATAGGAATGCACAAGAGCACCGCAAAAGTAGACTGGTTGCTGTCTGCTTCAATTCGCCTCCTTGAAGGCCCATAGACACTAGCGCCAGTTGAACCTCTAGCGTACATTATAATAACTCTATGGCGGAGGAGGCAGGAAAGAGGTAACGCAACCACCCCCTTTTTCTTACGCCAACCGTAGTTCGAGCCTTCGCAGCTACGTGGGAAGCACCCGCCCATGTGCGGAAACTTCTTAAAAAATGGCCCATTCCGTTTTATATGTATGCTCTTACAAAATGCACAATTCAAAGGTCACCCACAACTATGGTGTCTGGAGCGCTTCTACGACTGGTGTGTTTAGCGTCCTACGCTGCCCATACAGTGGTGCCGAAGTGGCAACAAATCAAGTCACAAAAGCCGGAGTGCCATGCTGTCGGATGTCACAATCCCGACGGTTGGTCGTAGAAATGCCTGCGAAAATCACGAGTGAACACGAGTGTCGCCGTCATCACGGCGTCTCAACTTCTAGCTGCCGGAGCTTCCGTAGACTGTCACACTGGAGAGCGACCTTCTGCAGAACAGGCGTCTGCCACATCCATCACCGCTGGGACACCGCCAGGATCGCGACCGGCGGCAGCATGACAATTCTATGACGTCACCAGGCGGAAATCGAGGGACCACTTCTCTGAACGCGGTAAACACACAGGTCGGGGAGACGCGTTCCAGCCATCGTACCCCGACGGCCCGTTCGTTGCCATGTCAGCGGCGGCTTGTCTGACTTAAAGCCACAGAATAAGCTACGCACATGACTAGCGGCACTCCGTTTTCTGATTATCTCCGGGACGCCGCCATTTTGGTACTTAGTGCAGAGCGAACGCAGTTTATATACGCGACTTAAAAAAATGGCTACATTTTTTAATTTAAATGCCGTGTTAGGAAACTCAAGCAATGTCGACTTGCCCTGCTGTGGAATGTTTTAGTATTTCTGGATCGCAGAGAAATGTTTCTTGCGATTCAAGGTAAAGCTTCAGATAAGTAAATTTAGGCACCAAGATTGTCGACATGTCTTTATGCTGATGTATGGGCTACCTAATAGAGGCTCTATCTGATCATTGTACTGAGGCGTAGTAGCTTTCGGACTCACTTCTTATACGCTCGCCGCGATACAAGAGCCTGTGGCATTAAGGCCACGCGTTGCGTTAAATAAAAAAAACTGTACGGCGAGGAGGTGTTGCAAAATGCGTTTTGGCGCATAGAAAAGCGAGGAGGAGCACTCCAATCAAAGGTCAATACGGGGAAGGCGCAGGGTACGCGTGATGACGAGGCAGTCGAGCGCACGCCGTCGTTGGTTGAGGCCAGTGTTGGAAGTAAGGCGTTACAAGTAGTGGCGTTACTCGTAACGTGTAACTATAATTTCGTTTCAGCTGAAGTTCAGGCGCGGCCGATGCTACAATCACGAGCATGTGACCCTGAACAGTGCTTGCACTGCACGAGCGAGCGTGCTTGCAGGAACGCTAAAAGCCCGGAGCTCGGGCTAGTAGCATCTGCTGCGTCTGGACTTAAACTGAAACGAAGTATAAAATTTTCAGTAGCACGCTAACGTGCTCGTTAGAAAAAAAAATATATATATATATATATATATATATATATATATATATATATATATATTTAACGACACAAGCATTTTCGTTACTATTTTTTTACATTTTTTTTATCAAATTAGGTTATTGTTTCTCGTTACATTATATTAAAATTAGTAAGGTTTTCGGTGGAAAACACACATTTTTATCAACTCCGGCAACAACGCCTTGGTGTTCGACGCCAGAGCGGCCTCACCCTACAACCGCCCGTTCCCTAGGAGCAAATTCTACGCGAGCACCGCAATCTCAAGAATCCACCAGCAAACCCGCCCCGGCCCTCAATACCACGCCAGCCAGGCCTTTCACGTGGCACGCCAGCACCCCGACCACCCGACACCGACTACAAGGTCGTCTTTCGGACACGAACTGGACTACGAGTAGCTGCCTGGCATGACCGCCAACTCACTCACAGCTTACAACAGGCAAGCAAAATGCCCGAAGACAATTTCTACGCTCAAGTCACCGTGAAAATGCAAACCCCGCAAAATCTAATCGTCACGAGCACGCCCGAAGAAAACTGCGCTCTCGCTTTGAGTGAAATTACCACAATTCAACTGGGGGCAATGACCCATGAAGTTCTACCTTATCTCAAGCCGCTCCCAGGGACAATCTGTGGGGTGATCCAGGGACTGGACAAGGGTACCACCATCAGCCAACTCCCCGTAATCCTGACAGCCAACGGCTCACGCATACTACATGCCCGTATGCTGGGCAACTCCACATCGGCAGTGGTCACCTTCGAAGGTATCCACGTACCATTCTATGTCGAGGCGTACTTACTTTTCAATCGCTGCCGACCATACCGGCAAACAGTAGAGTCCCTGTATAGACCTTCCCAGCGGCAGTCTCGAACGAAGCGCCCGGGCGGAAAATGCTGAGTCACTGAGCTGTGGACGCATGCGCAGCATCCGATATACCGCACAGCAGACCAACAGCGCATGCTCAGAAGGCGTTCCACAGCTCAGCAGACAAAGATGGCAGCGCGCAGAAGGCGCTTTTTGGAAAGGTCTATAGGAGGTATTCACTGGCCGCCATATTTGAGGTCACTGTTTAGAGCGCATGCTCAGAACGAGCTCGCATTAATAGGCTGCCAAGACCGGCAATCTTGGTGGTGCGGAATGCACGTGGCGAAAGAACTGTGGAAGCTCGCATTCAGCACGCGCTCCGCAGCCGAGCACACAGCTATGGCCGCCATTGAATACTCCCTATAGGCTCCCTACGGGAGCCAGAGTTGCTTGTCTGTTTTCCACGTGCCGCCTTGCCGCTATTCGCCAAGATCCGATCACGTGAGGAGCCGGATCAAAAGTTGTGCGGGAAAGCAGACGTTGCCCGCGCCCCGGCGTACGCTCCCCTGCTTTGGGGCGCGCCGCGCGCTTCGAATGCGCGGCGCCCCTATTTGCCTAATTCAGTAACTTGAGGAGCTGGATCAACATGCCGTGCAAGAAATACGGCGCTACAGAGATGAACGCGCAACTCTGGCTCCCGTAGGGAGCCTATGCAGGAACTCTAGCAAACAGTGCAGTGTTGACCCCTCTGTGGGGAGCCCGGACACAGGCAGGACGTCTGTCCAAATTCCGACACGACAGTGTGCGCTCAGTGGAAAGAAGCCCAGGCGGATCGGTGGCCAAGTGATCTATAGACCTTTTTTTTTTAACGACGCCGCCATCTTGAGAATTGCGGCGCCGACGATGCCGTCTAGCGGTTTAGAAAAAGAAATACCGGCTAGTTCTGGCAGCACAGCTATCTGGGTAGGGAACGGTGTGGGTATGGGGGGAACTTGGCTAGACTTGGCTATAATGGGCTGCAATAACTTTGTTGGAGCTTGTCCGGTTGAATTCAGCTGGCTACTCACAGGCCATCACCTTGCCTCCTCGAGAGAACGAGGACGAAGACGGTGGGGTGTTTTGATTGAGTTTCCACAGCGAAGTACAGGGTGGAACAAGGAGACGGCAGGCTCTTTAAATCGACCGGAAAATTCGGTTTCTTAACCTATCGCGCTACGACTTTGTGCAGCGTTGTCCACAGATGGTGCATTTTTTTTTGTAAAATTTGCAAAGAACGAACTTACCTGAGGAAAAAGTAAAGAAAGAAAAAAGCTTAGCTCCTATGCCACCGGTCTTCAAACAACACGGCGCCGTTTCGCACGGGAGACAAGAGATGGCGCAAGCGGTCGCGACGCCAACTGCCGCCAACGAACGAGCAGACGACTCCAAGAGCCGGCGTATTTAGCAGACAAGGAACTGCAGTTGCTTGTTGTTACCGCGCCTGTTTTTGTTTCTGCGACTGTCGCCGCCTGCGGAACGCGCGCCGCTTTTGAGTCGAAAAGATTGTCTGCTAAAGACGCTGGCGCGCCGTATGCTCGTTCGTTGGCGGCGTTCGTTGCGCCACCTCTTGTGTCCCGTGGGAAACGGCGCCGTGCTCTTTGAAGACCGGTGGCGTCGCTGCGTTTCCATAGGAGCTAAGCCTTTTTCTTTCTTTACTTTTTCCTCAGGTAAGTTCGCTCTTTGAAAATTTTACAAAAAAAATGCACCATCTGTGGGCAACGCTGCACAAAGTCGTAGCGCGATAGGTTAAGAAACCGAATTTTCCGGTCGATTTAAAGAGCCTGCCGTCTCCTTGTTCCACCCTGTATATATGAGCAGTTTAATGTAGTCTATGCAGGTAAGCTCTCGGCATTTGATAGCTCCATCTTGAGTCGTTGCATATAGACTTTTTCATACCTTTCACATACCATGGCGCTTGCAGTGATAACCTAATTGGACTACCTGCGCCGGTAATTAAAATCGGTCCTCTTGTCGTAGACGAAGTGGTCGTGAACTTAAACGTGACGTTGACTCTGATACGAATCTCTCGCGATTCAAGCTTGCAATCGACTGACTTCATAAATAAAGATTCTTGGGGAAAATGCGAAGCTCGATAACATTGCAGCCACACTCGCGCTGCAGCTTCTTGTGCTCATGGCACACTTTTTGGTATTCTTCTTATGCTTTTTAAAATTATTTATCCATCCGACGACCACGCAGTGGTAGCCAGACAACCGTAGATTTCGGAAATTGCAGCACGGTAAAAAGGAGAACTCGGAACTATAACTCGTGAACGACGTCCGTTTTTAAGCCTTTTCGCCCATACCCTTGGCGGTTGCATACCCTGTGTCAGCGGGCAATCCAAGAATGCACCAGGTCGAGGGTACGTCAGTTACTGGCTGGTTTGAGGTTATGCGAAAAAGGTCTTATGTTGTACCGCAGGGAAGGCTAGAAGCGCGTGCTCATAGCGTTAGCAGCTGCCCTTGGTGCACGAGAGCTTGTGCCGCCGAGGTGTGCCATAGAGCAAGGAGCTCGCGCTTGTAGCCTTTCCTGCGGTACAACACAAGGTGAAACAGAGTATAGCGCACACCAGCTCGGAGCACGTAAAGCGAAAGCTCGCGCTGCAGAACCCAACGATCCTGGGCTCAATGCCCACCCCTGCCCGTTTCGATCTGTATTAGCGGCGAGATGTTTTGGTGGCGCCCTCCTGTGGTTCCCCCTTGTGACGTCATTACTTCGCAAACAACAAGTTCGATGGTGTTTGTTATTAGCATGGTGGAAGCTTGAAATCATTGCGCTCTCAAAGGAACACTGCCAACACCGTCAAAATTAAAGTTCTTTCATTCTCTTATTGCCGTCGATGATAAATCCCCTTTCCGACGTCATAGTCAGCGTTCGGCCAATCGTGGAAGGCCGACCACAGCGACGCTTTCGGTCGCGCACGGGGCTAATAAGCATGGTACCGGCGTGCGTTCGTATATCACTACTGCGTGGTGCACGCTAAAGACCTCAGGCTAGCGGTTGCACTGCACCGGCTAAATTTCTCATCTACAGCCAGTGACTCGTCGCAACCTTGAAATGGCTGTAAAATAGCCACACAACCCCAATTATTATTATTAAAGAATCCCACACGACAGTGTGCGCTCAGTGGAAAGAATCCCACACCTAACTACGACTGCACCCCCAAGTGCCAACTCTGCGGCCTAGCCCACCCCACGGCAAGCAGGGACTGCCGTAAAAAGTTGAGACCACCGTCTCCGCCACTCTGGGTTCGGGAAGGAGCCCTCACCCCACAGCGGTGACAACAACAGCCCTCCTCGAGTCTCCGGCCTCCTGCGCAACGACAAATACAATCGAACCTGGCCGGGCCTACCCCTGCTGCCCCTCAACAACAGGTGAGCTGGTCAGCCATTGTTGCTCCCCCACCCACTGCTCGTGACCAGTCCCCCCACTCCTCATTCGTCCCGACAAAAGTCCCAACAACCGCATCCAAACTCTCGAACAAGAAAGCGCTCTTCTCAAACAACAGTTAGAAGCTACGACTAAACATAGAGCTACCATTGAACAACGTATCGAGCAACTCCTCATGGAAATGGAACTGTTAGTCCAGTACCAAACTCAGCGCCTCCAAGTCCCAACCCCCGACAGGGACCTCAATGCCACACCACTCCTCATGCAAATTGAGCTATTCGTCCAGCTCCAAATTCAGTGCCCCCAAGACCCGACCCCTGAGAGGGACCCAGATGCCACACCACCTGCCCCTCGCGCCCTCACTCCCGTTCCAACAGATATTATCCATCTTGAGCGCATCATCTAAGAGATGAGTGAACATCTCAACAACCGCTTGACTGCCCTCGATAGGCGCCTCCATGCCATCGAAGAAACAAAACGTCAGGCGCGCAAAAAGCCCAAACAGCGCACCTCACCCTGCACCTCCGGCAGTGCGTCCACCCCCCTCCAATATGACGATGACTAATCCTCCACCACCCACAAGAAAAGGAAAAAGAAAAGGAAAGAAAACTTTACAAGAAAATAAAAACTTGGTTCTAACGCTGCAATGTAAAGCCAATGAGAATGCAGGTGTCCCAGCTTACCTCCATGTGCTTCTTTAGATTAAAGTTTGTTGGTCTTGGTGATGACAATGTGTGTTTTTTGGCAAGCAAAGTGTGCACTGAAACTCTAGGTTTCCGTTTTAGTTAATGCCCTGAATTTTGATCATCTCATTATGAGATGGCCATGGAGAAGACGCGGACACTCCATGACAGATAGCTCGACCAGTAAGAGAAAAGGTGTCGGTTAGGGGTCATCGATCGTTCATCGGCGGTTCTCACTAACATTTTCATGAAGGAGTTGCCACCCCTACTACAAGCCACCCCGAACCTCTCCCACGCAATATACGTAGACGATCTAACACTTTGGGTCTCTACCGGATCCCCGGAGGACCAGCAGGACGCACTTTAAGCAGCCATACAAGTGGCTCAACACTACCTGCAAGCCAGGGGACTCGTGTTGTACAAGAAACGTACAAATAACGTACAAGAAACGCACAGACCCCATACCAGATACAGAACTCACCATTTACTACCAACCCGTCTCCAACGTCTCATCACCTTCGGATCCTGTGCCTCAACATACCAAAAAACGGCTCAGGCGCCCAGACCATCCTCCCCCTGCAACGCATTCTCACCCAACTCATGCACCTCATCCACAGAGTCTTCCATCGCCGCTTTGGCCTACAAGAAACCGACACTCAGAGCATCATCCAAACAATCCTCATTTGGAGGGTCACGTACGGGACACCATACTTGGCCCTGAAACTAGCAGAGAAGGAGAAACTCAACATCGCCATACGCCATGCCTATAAGGCCGCCCTGGAGCTACCCCCAAAGACGGCCCCACAAACACTCCTACAGCTCGGCGTCCATAATACATGGGAGGAACCACAAGAAGCCACTCGAGTCGCACAATTCACACGACTCAAGCTCACACCGGCAGACAGAGCTACCCTCAGCCGGCTCGGCTGCACGCCTCCTCCAGAATGCGAACAGAAGAAAGGTATCCCTCTCGTCTTCCGATACTTCATCAAAGTCGCACCTATCCCAAGAATCATGCACCCCATCTACAAGAAGGTACGCCGAGAAGCCCGGATACGAGCCCTCAAAACCCAATACGAACTATTCCCGAAGTCTTCCTTTACTCGTTAGGCCTCATTCACACAGCCGTTTTTTCCCCCGGCCCGGCGAAAATGCCGGCCGTCCTTTTCGCCGGGGGAGAGGGTGTTGGGACCGGTTTCCGACCGAAATCGGGGCGCCTGAGCCGAAATGAGCCGAACGAGAATGTCCAACGTCCCCGGCACCGGCGCGAGACCGGGAACGCCGGCGCCCCGCCCCATCGAGGGACGGCCAATCCCAAAATAGGAAACTTTCGCTGAATATGGCGGATTCTCAAATGTTGGGTGACTATGGGCACGGCCGCGGCGGGGGGAATTGACCGTACTGTGCCCTAACGCCCTAACAACGAAGCCAACAAAGCTCTTTTCGGGAAGAAGGAGGGAGGCCAGCGAGACGACGGCCGCATTGTTTGATGTTTACGGCTCTTGAACAACGGGAATACAGAGATTTGGGTTTACCGCTGAGCTGCTGCTCGAAATGGTGAGACCACATCGGTTCCTTTGCAATAGACGTAAATGCGATTTTAAGGAAGAACAGCCGAAGAAAGAAAATACGGTCGTCGATCATCGGGGACGAAATGCGGCGTAAGGAGTGATTGATGTGAAACGTGCTCGCGGTGGGTCTTGTCGTTTTTGTTTCGAAACGTGGAAACAAATAAAATGTTTTGAAACATGCAAGATCGTTATCGGCGACCCAAATGCAAGCTCCAAGGAACCAAACAGTTGTGGCTGCGCCCATTGACGCCGATAGTCCGCTACAATTAGTGGTCCACGCCGTCACAAAGCAGCCACAAATACGGGATTACAAGATCGGTAGTAGAGATCGAGAGATATGTGAAATTGCGCACGAAATAATAGGTTATACAGTTTTACGGGATACAAAAGTTCGACGCGGAATTTGAAAGGTGCAGAAAGATTTCTAGGCTAGGTGGCGAGAGCTACCGCCCAATATAAGGAGACACAGCCAATAGCATTCATCTATTCCTATAGCCACCGCCGGCAGCTCCGTCGTCGCCGCTGGTTCGAACACTCCTCCGTCCCCGCACCGTCCCGTTTTCGGCACGGCGCCCACGGCGCTTTCGCCGGGACGGGGCGAGACTCCGGCTGTGTGAATGAGGCCTTACACGGACGCTTCCCCGTAACACCAGCAACCAGCCCATGCCGTGAGCATCACCGACGCCAATGGCGAAGAACTGACGGTAGCTACAATCCCCACGACGTCTATCGAGACCACAAAATGACTCGCCATCGCTTTGGCGGCCACCACTGACGACGAATACGTCACAGTACTGAGAGACTCCCAAGCCACTTGCCGCAACTTCCTGCTAAACCACCTATCACCCGTGGCCCTCACTGTTCTACAAAACGTGCGCCCGCTGCCGGCACTCAAAATCGCCTGGACCCCCGGACACAAGTCCTTCGAGGGAAACGAGGTGCAAAACGTCGCTGCCCGCGTTCATACACACCGGGCCGTTTCTCAAGAGGGCGAAGACACGCAGACCCCCAAGCACCCTCATGCCCACTCCTCTTCAAAGATACACGGACATCCTCGCTCATCACCGCCACGAACAACGACACTTCCCGCCACCGTATCCCCCACCTATCCAGAGCCGAGGCGACGGCCTTTCGGTGGCTACAAACCAACTCCTATCCCCCCGGCACTGTACTACACACCATATACCCGAGCCTCTACTCCCATACTTTTAATTTCTGCTCGCAACCTGGCACCCTGCACCATGGTATGGGTGTGTCAGCGAACCCCATCCCTTACACCCAACCCTCAACCAACCTACGAGCAGTGGGCGGGCCAGCTGGCCATTTCCGACCTCTCAGCCCAGCGTAGCCTGGTGGGGAGGGCCCGGGTAGCAAGCGCAGACCAGGGCTTCCCGGATTAGAGGAGGCCCCCACCGGGCGGGCGCCCAACAATCAGCGCCTGAAGCTCGTTTTCATAAAAGTTTATTCACTCACACTGTGAAAGAGGCAGAAATGGGAAGAAATTGGAGTTATTGAAGGCATAATTTTAAAATACACACACAAAAAAATAAAGAAAGTTCTGATACTCCAATGGCTCAAAACAAGTCACAAGGTTATTTGCTGCACGGAAACCACGACCCTCCCACCTGACGCCGAGATTTTATAGAAATATAGTTATTTTTACTCCTACGATTAGTTTCCCCTGCTCCTTTTACTTACGCTCGTCTTTACCTTATACCACCAGTCTACCGGCCCAACCTAGTTCTGTCCGTTTAAGTAATAATAAATTTCTTGACCGGTTCTAATGTTTTTTTGGTTGTTTTTTCCCTTTACTGCTTTGTGGTGCACCTCTAAAACCGTATCCTCTGAGAGGCATATTCGTCTTAGTTAGTCGTTTCAGCACGAATGGTTCGCCGACGGCACTGTGCACTCGCTCGCAAATCGTTGATTGCTTCGGGGTGTATTTCTTTTCGTTTTTTTTTTTTCCCCGTATCTTTTCGAGAGAGCCGTCGCCGAAACTTTGAAAGGGCAGGGGAAATACAAGGTCAAACCTTAGCTACAGAGTTCTTGACATTCCGACCGGTAAGTGTTATCTCGGCTTTCTTGTTTACGTCAGCAGCACGCAGTGAAAAAGTAAGCCATCGATTCGCGGGCCGAAAAACGTTGTTGAGGGCTACGATAGGATGGCGCTGCAGGTCACACACAATCATCATACTTGTCTAGACGGTCACACTGGTATTCTGAATCATTAAAACACGTCAAACTGCATACCCGGTTTCACGGAACAGTAAGTTGAACCGCTCACAATTTCTGAACGCGTGCTTCCAACCCGACTAATGAAACCTCCTTAATCTATATAGCCACGCGGTGACTCTTTGAAACCAGTATATTTTTTTTATATTATTTGCTTAGCCCTACGTTACCGCACGAAGGTCTTTTGATCATTCGCAAAAAGACGAGCAAAGTCGTTTGAACTATATGTTTAAAATATAGATTCTATTTTGACCAAAATAATAATAAACACCATGAAATCACTGGGAAATATTAACTATTGTTGAAGTTTGTGTTTTGTGTGCGCGGCCTATTGCTGCCAAATAATCCTGATGCAAGAAGTAACGCACAATTTACGTTCGTTAGATCTTGACAATAACGTTAACGGTATTTCGTTACTTCTGCTGGGCAGTAACGAATCTTAGTAACGCGTTCATTTTTAACGAACTAAGGAGTAACTATATTTCGTTACTTATTTTCGGTAATGGGTACAACACTGGTTGAGGCCGGGGGTAACAAAAGCACGCGGGCGCCTTTGGAGGGTAAGCAAACACACAAGGTGCGCAAGGAACAGACGAACTTGTCCGCCGTATAGGTCCCAACGAACCCTCGTGACTCGGACTTCGTTCATCAGCCGGTCGGAAATATTTATTCAGGGGGACCATAACAAGAGACCCGCACTCCAAATAGTGCGCTTAAGTCAGCACCACAACAAAGTCAGAGCAAATCTTGTGCAGTTATAAGACAAATGAAAGGGGCACGAAATGTATGTTTGAGCAGGGATAAAGGATTTTAGATTGGGACTTTACTAATCGCATATCGTTTAGTGAGCCAAATGAAAGAGGGTAGAAAGTCATAAGCCAGTTTTTTTGGTACGAAGATTTGAACATTTGGTGGACAATTTCGTACCACCTTTCCTTCGAAAGCTTTCCGCCTTTTCACTATGATTCATTCGCGGTAACTAAAGCTAAAGGAGAACAATACAAAAAAGGGGAAAGGGCTGCCGGCACTTTCCTTCTTCCTTGAGTGAGTAACGACCAAAAGACCCGGATGAACGCCTTAGACACCTGTGTTCGTTCAAGTTCGGTTGTTTTCTTTGCGGTTTTCTATATTTCATTTTACTTAATTAGAGCTAGTAATTAGAGCTGGCGGAATCAGTGACGACAATATCCTGGTCAACGGGACATCATTGTTCGCTAATAGGCTGCACGAATAACAACCGAAAGCGTAGAATATTATAAGATGGCATCTGTATCGTTCACGGGATCCGACGAGGCAACTGCGGCTGAAATATCTTCAAACATCATCCATTTTCAAATGACCAAAACCTCCGGCGCCAGTGAAATGCGTTCGTAAACAGAAAATACTTTTCCCCGATTGCGTCCTCTCCCGTGTGCTAAGAATATTTCGTGAATAGAGCGCGCACCGAACTTGCCGCTGTACCCTCGATAAACATGGCCGGACTACGCTCGCCAGGTGAGCGCAAATTTTCTCGTGAGAATCGCTGTTTCAGCTTGCAATATTTCGTAACTTAATTTATCTTAATGCTTATATCTCGCACTGGTAACACTGACCAGATTTTGTCATCTATAACGCTTAGTTGAAGGCTCAATTTCTCCACCGGGTGTTGCTGGAAATTGTCGAAAAGTTAGTTCTATCGGTTTTCATTAATCGCGATCTCCTGCGCGATAGCAGAGAGCCGTGAACTTAACGGTGTCCGTCACAACGCGTCTGGGTTCTTCCATTTTGCAAATTAGTCTATCACGTAAATGGAAAGAAAACTTAAATTTGTATTCCTGAAACATGCATGCTCATGCATCGATTTCGAAGCATTGAATCATTGATGGACTTGCTTCAGCAATTGGCCCATCTCGATTTTGCTGTTTTCAGTTGTAGACAAACGACACGCTCGTCGATACGGGATCCTCAATTGAAACCTTTATAAACATCTGCAAGCTTCTGCTTTGATCGTTCCCTGCAATGCTTTTATTTCGCGCGTCCTTTTTCACATTAATTATAAGAAAGAATAAAACATCAAGGGCGGACAAAACAACGCACTTGTCCCTCTTTTGTTTTAATCTTTCTTGTATATAAACTTGTCACCAAATCCCTCAACTCAAGTATTATGTTCACATCATATTTCATTTTGTAGACGACACGAAACGCTAAAAATATTCTCTGTGTTCTGCATCTAAGAGAAAAAAAAAAACTGAAGAAAAATTCAATCGCTGTTAAAGGCGTACGGAAACAAAAATTGAAATATTCAAATTTCGTTCGGAAATGGGTCAAGCATGACGGATAATAACCGTAATTCATAATCGCACGTTTGTATTTTGAACGATTGGCTATATTTTTCGTTCCAAAAGGTGCACTCGAGCGAGCACTCGAAGAGAAGCGAACGGAGGGCGCGATGCGTCATGGGATATCCGGCGCAAACAAAAACAACAAAAAAGACTCCCCGCATCCGTGACGTGGCAAGACAGGCTTGGTTATGAGCTTTGCCGTTGGTGGCGTTGTCAGCGTTGTAGTGGTGTCAATACCGTCAGCGCGTTACAACCGAGCCGTTGGAAGTGCCCGCGGGGTGACGGGCGTTTCACCTGTCGTGTGAGCGGCTTCGAAGTGTACAGCAAAGTCACACGAGCAACCCCGCGACGTGCCTCAACGAGTCCATCATGGCGTCTGGTTGACTTTCGCGCTTTCGCATTCTTGGATGGAACAGCGCGGATGAACAGTCACACTCACATGCACACAAGAAGCAAACAGACTCGCAGCGCTGACTTTCAAGTCAGTTCTATATTTATTCTTCCTCAAATCTTCAACTTCTTCACCTTTGCCGTTAATGAGAACAATTTAAATTTTTACACACCAGAGACCAAATAGCCAATACACATTAAAAATAACTAATAATTAAATAAATCATGCAAAGACAACTAAAGAAAATAATACTAAAAAATTAAAAATTAAAAATTAAATTTAAAAATAATAAAGCGAAAAATTTCTCATCACTATTGGTGCTTTGATGATATCTCTAGATAAACCAATTCCTTCTTTGACAAAGCTTCTTTGACAAAGCCAGGTTGGACAAACAATGTGTTAGTGTATCATCCGTAGCTTTGTCAAAGAAGGAATTGGTTTATCTAGAGATATCATCAAAGCACCAATAGTGATGAGAAAGTTTTCGCTTTATTATTTTTTAAATTTAATTTTTAATTTTTAATTTTTTAGTATTATTTTCTTTAGTTGTCTTTGCATGATTTATTTAATTATTAGTTATTTTTAATGTGTATTGGCTATTTGGTCTCTGGTGTGTAAAAATTTAAATTGTTCTCATTAACGGCAAAGGTGAAGAAGTTGAAGATTTGAGGAAGAAGAAATATAGAACTGAGTTGAAAGTCAGCGCTGCGAGTCTGTTTGCTTCTTGTGAGCATGTGAGTGTGACTGTTCATCCGCGCTGTTCCATCCAAGCATGAATTACCAACTTGCCCAAGCATCCACATTATCAAGCTTTCGCATTCATTCGAAAAGGGGCAAACACGTTCAGGCCGAGGTGACTTTAAACAGTTGAGCGTACTTCCAAAGAGCGGCGCTGCTCCAGAGAATCTGCTACATCATGACTACGCAGCAGATTCCACAACGTTGCTAGACTACCTCCCAAATAGGCTCCGCATGCATCCACCAGGTGCAGATTGGAAGATCGTTTATTTAGCTTTAAAATTAGTTTTCTTGTGCCTTTCAACGGAAGACTGGTGTTTTTGCGGTTAGGGTGCGACATGCAACACATTCAAGCAAGAAAATGAGCGCTGAAGTTTCGTTTCCCTACCCCTTTAAAGGGAAGTTGAAGCGGTTTTGTATTTGCGGAAAAACACCAAAATCGTTATCATTTGGCCTCCAGGATCACGAATATTAAGATTATTTTTTTTTTCAATTTGATGCACGGAGGCTGCAAAAATTAATTTTTAAAGTACCGCTGAAGTCCCCCCTTCCCGGGTGTGACGTCATACTAGGAGTTTTCGGAATCCCTGCTTTCGCGCACCTTTAGCGCCTGTCAAAGCTATGCACGTGCACTCTTGCTATTTTCAAGAAAGGTCAGAAATAGACGTTCCTGCTGGCGTCAGTGAGGAAAAATACACCATGCAACCTTGCAATTGCACGCAATGCCCACACGAGCGACACGCGCTTGGCGGCCTAAAGATCCTAGTATGACGTCACGACTAGTCGGAGGTTTTTCGTTCTTTCTCGCGTTTAGTTACATCTTCGGGGAAAGTGAACGTGATATTCAGATTCACTGGATAAAAAATACGCCAAAATTCACCTCCATGTCGTTTCATTTTTTTTTAATTTTTTTTTAAAGAAGTGTTTCAGCTTCCCTCTAACTGAAACAATATTTTTAGTACTGTCCTCCCATTTCTATCGATGGCGCGTTCAGTGCCGCGTTCAGTGCTGCTCTTCTCGGCATCGCCACTACTGGCGGATGCCATATTGTGGGGCAAACAAAGTTCCTAATGAGTTGAAAAGCGCCATCCGCGGCACACAAGAACACAAGACGCGCCCTAAGCCGGATGCTCAGCACTTTGGAGCACTTAACTAGCACACACAACGCGGGAGCGGCGCTCCGAAGAGCACTTTCGCCAACGTTTCTAACCTCTCAGCATGGGCGCGGAACCTGACGCACGCCAGACTTCTGCTCGTTACTTGAAAAATGTAATGGATTACAATTACAAATTACCGAGCCTCAAATGTAATCGATTACCGTTACAAATTACTTTCGCTGAAAAGTAACGCATTTCTTTACTCGTTACGTTACAAATTACTTTCACCTTACTTTTACATGCACTTTTTAAAAAAAACAACAAAAACAATTTTGATATATTTTTTAAAAATGTTTTGCAACACTACTCTTCATTTCTCATACGCCCGGATTATAGTAGTCCTTGCATAAATAAAATATTGTATTTAAGAGAAAGAGTGTAGGTGCACTCTGTTCACCGGTAAGCTGACAAGGCACAGAAAGCTGCAACAACACCCGCTATCCAGCTAGCTTACGGCCCCTGGTATTGTGCAGACTAGTGCCACTAAATAAGCTACGCTTCAGAGTAACGACACTTGGCCATATTGTGGCTTAAAAATCGTGGTTGCCAAATATTTTAAGCTTTATCTGAAATCACAGGAAACGCTTTTCCGTCCTCCATAAATGTTTAAACAGTTCGCGACAGAGCAAAGAAATATTACATGAACTTCCTAACACCGAATCTAATGCTGAGGAAGTCGCACTTTTGAATCATGGCGATCGGCAGTTACGTCTGCTCTGCACAAGCACCAAAATGGCGGCGCCAAGAACAACGTCGAGGAGCGGAGTGCCGATACTCTAAGCGCAGATAATTTAGGGGCTGTAGTGCAGACAAAGCTAGCGGCATGCGCATGCTCAGTAGCAGTGTCTACATCCGCTACGAGATTCGGAGCTAAAGAAGCGATCTATACGAAAGGTCCCTTTTGACGCGGGTGTTTCGCCTGTTACTCACAAGAAAAGAAAAAAATGGTTCTAACGTTACAATGTAGTGCCAATGCAGAATGCAGGTGTCCCAGCTTACCTTGATGTGTTTCCGTAGATTAGAGTTTGTTGTTCTTCCTGATGACAATGTGTGTGTATGTTTTGGCAAGCAAAGTGTGCACTGAAACTCTAGGTTTACGTTCTCCTTAATTCCCTGAATTTTGAACATCTCATTAAGAGATGGCCATGGAGACGGCGGACACTCCATGACCGAAAATTCGCCTAGTTAGAAAAAAAGTGGCGGTTACGGGTTATCGGTTCTCACTTTCATACCAATATTCGTGGAGGCCAGGGGAGGGGAGGGCATTGAGAGGGAGAGAAGCGGTGTCTATTGGTCTCACAAAACGATAGAGGATCCCACCACTTTACACGTTCTCTCGATCTCTCTCTCTGACAGCACTCCTTAGATGGCCTACCCTCCCCACCCCCCCCCCTCCATTATGTTGACAGTTGACTTTAAAGTGAGGAGTGGACTCGACCACCATGCCAAGACAAATAAGCCAAAAGAAGTATCGTCCGTACCCTCGAAGACGATGCTCTTAGCCTCGCGCTGGGCGCTTTTCAGCCATGCCTCAAGAGCGTGCTAGAATAAAGAAGCGCAAATCAAAGATAAGAGAATTCGACCCCCCCCCCCCCGCGCGAGGCTACATTGTCTGTTACGCGAGTTGTGAGCCCGCGAACCGAGGGGGTACGGACGCGCGCATTTGATGTCTGTGCAGGTGGCGGGAGACGCCGAAGAAGTTGGAAAGGGTAAAATGGTGTAAAAGACAGAAAAAAAACAAACACGAAAAGCTTTTTCCTGCCCGGGAGAACAAGAAAATACGATGTAAGGCGATGGAGAGCCTACTCGGCGTTGTCTTACTTGATCTTGGCCTTTCGTATATTTGTACATGACTTGCCCATTTTTCTAGTGCTTCGTGACCGGTCATACAAAAAATCGTGTTTTCTTTTCGGCTATTTTCCCCTTCCTTATTTTTTGTATTTTGTTGAACTTGCTCTCTTTATGCTGCTGAATGTTCTGCTCGTATTTCTCCAGTTACTGTATTATGCTCATATTTTTAAAAACTAACGAGTAATAAAGTAATCCGTTACCAATATTTTGTGACAAAGTTACAGTTACAAATTACTTTAAAAAATGTAACGTGGCAATTACAAAATTACTTGAAAAAAATAACAGATTACAAGTACTCCGTTACTTATAACGGATTACTTCCCAAGTCTGGCGCACGCTAGATGGCGCTACAGTATTAACAATGGCGCTGCCCACAATAAGACGGTCACGGAACAGTAGAGTGCCCGGTCGCCGAAGAAGAGGGAGGAGAAGTGGCAGTACGGCGAACGAAATGGTATCCCATGGGAGGCGATTAGAGTAACTCTAATCGACTCCTGACCTCTAGAGCCTATACAGTTACTCTAGAGGCGATATCCCATCAGCGCCAGCGGACCTAGCGACCTCTCCGCAAAACGCTTTTGTATTTATTTTTCATCTTTCGCTTTTTTTCCTCTCCCAAACGCGGTGGCGGCGAGGCAAGGCGGAAGGGATTCGGCGACCGTTTCACAGAAGAAGAGGAGAGGAATGTAGGCCGACGACATATTTATCCTCTCAAAAACCTTTCAGCTGCGATTCCGCTCTGTGTTGTCGTTACCGCCTTCACTTTGTCCCTGTCCTTCGGCGCTTCTACCCATTCATAAACCAACTAGCCCAGCTGAACATTTTTTAACGGGAGTATTTTGGGATTTGACCACTCGTGCTGTGGTGGCGCCACCAAGATATCCACTCGGGCTTTAATCCAGCCACCCCATTCACACGACCGTAAAGGTACCTTCAGCTAAGGGACCTTTATTCTCTCCGGCCAATCAATGAACGATCTCCAGCGCGTGGCGTGTGCTCGCGACCCAAGAGCACGGGCTGATTCGCCGATAGCAAATTTGGGACCTATGTTAAAGGTACCTTTATGTTGACCGTGTGAATGGGGTATGAATGGGGTATAAAGCCACTCTATAGGAGGTATTCACTGGCCGCCATATTTGAGGTCACTGTTTAGAGCGCATGCTCAGAACGAGCTCGCATTAATAGGCTGCCAAGACCGGCAATCTTGGTGGTGCGGAGTGCACGTGGCGAAAGAACTGTGGAAGCTCGCCGTCAGCACGCGCTCCGCAGCCGAGCACACAGCTATGGCCGCCAGTGAATACTCCCTATTCTATGAAAAGTGGCGCCGTTCACTGTTGTGGAAATGCTCGAGACACGTGGCGCGCGCCACTTCTGGGAAGAACATGACGTCTGAAATCTGGCTCAGTGCTGCGCTGTGCCGCCATTATCTTCCCAAGGGCTGCACGTGGCACGTGCCTCGCGCGTCAGTGCACCTTGCGCTACTTTTAAAACATGAAAGGACTTTAATCCACTCCAGGACGCTTTTGGCATCCTCTTTCTCCGCCTCTTCTCTCATTTTTTCCGTGACTGCTTTTTCTCGGGTTCTGACAGCTTTCTAGTATATAGGAAGCTATGTCAAAGCACGTCAGACGACTTCAGCTCACGCATTGGACACGAGAACTGCGCCACTCGGACGTATGAACGCGTCAACAATCAATCCGTCAACGAATTTGTATTCCCCAGGGCAGTGAGCAGGAGGCTCCTCGGTCGGCTGCTAGTCAGTGCGGCTGGTGGACAAAAAGGGCAACTTTGGCAAGGCCATGTCACCGAGCGATTGGACACAAGCGCTACGTCACAGTTCGGAACGGCGCTCGGAGATTCGAGCTCCAGATCGGGTCCAATGATCGCGGCCAAGGGCCTTCTCAGTGTTGCGAAAATTCCCCATAGGATGGCGCCACTTGTAAATCCAAACTTTATTCCACAGTGCGTCTTGTCATAACTTGCGACAGACAAGTTCTATTGTGTGCTTAAAAAGTACTGTGGAAGCTTGGAGTCATCGCACCGGTGCCCGAACGTGTCACCACCCCGTGATTTCTCAATTCGCTTTTGTGTTGATGATGAAAGCCAAGGAGGAAGAAGATAAAAAATAATTTCATGGCCCCTTTAATTTATGCCAACGTTAAAGTTATGCACTGTGAGTGAATAAGAAAATAAACTAGAAGGGAGCAAGCTTACTGATGCTAAACGAAAAGAAATCAACACAGCTATTCGAAAGAGCTCGCTGAATAGATTAGTACGGCCATGGATCGATGCAAGCTTTACCGACTGGTGGCCACGTCGATATTCCGACGAAAGAGAATCACTATGCATCTCCTCGAATATATGTGTTTCTTAATTTTTCATTATTATTCAGATTAACTGTACGTGATGCATCGTTTAGTTTCGCGGATTAGTGATGGCATTATGATCGAGCGCAGAGAGTTGATCAGAGAAACCATGCACAACAACCTGTTGCATTGTCGCTGCTTCCGTAAATCTGTCATTAGACTCGAAAATATTGTAATAAACTCCTCCCAAACACGCGATTTCCGGGTTTTTTTTTTTTTTCCGTTTTTTGCACGGCTGCATGGATATCTGGAAGCTGCTGTTTGTGTTCTTTTGACGACGAAAAGAGAGGACGTCCGACTCTGGTGAAAAACAAAAAGGTTCTGTTTATTTTTTTCGTTTTGGGGAGCGTCCCCCGCGGTAGAACCGGTTCCCAAAACGGGTCGCTGCGGCTTCCCCCTCGCCATCTCTCCGCGTCCCTGTTCCTGGGAACGCGCCGCTCGGAGCCTGCGGGCCGCCTGTCGCCGGCTGGGCGGTCACCGTCTTCGGATGAGGGCGAAGGCCGCCACAGAGACTCTCTCTCCCCCCCCGCAATTTCCTGGCTTGAGCGTTGAGAAGTCAGGAGACGATAAGCACATTCAAAACAAAATAGGGGAACACGTCACATTCCGGCCTTTGCGTTGGGAATCTGGGTAGGGTCCGGCACCGGACGAAGGTGAAGTGAAAGCCGAAGCTGTAGGCGGGGAGTCATTGAAAGCGGGTTTGATGCGGTCGACGGTGATAACTTGCAGCTTGCCGTTGACATCTAATGTCATTGTCTTTAGTGCGCGTTCCAGTACTTTACACGGGCCATTGTACGCCGGTGTCAAAGTCTTCTTCACCAAATCGCGCGGACGGAGGCATGGGTGCACGTTGTCAGGTCCTGGGACATGAAAACATTGAGGGGAGAAGGCGTTCTGGAAGGAGTCGGCTGGAGATGCTGGAAAGCTTCTCGCAAACGAATCATGTAAGAGCTCGGTGATTGGACGGCTTGGTCATCTACAGGAGTAAAAAACTCTCCCGGTAGCCATGGGGTTGTGCCGAACACGAGTTCAGCCGATGTGCATCCTAAGTCGGGTTTGAAGGCACATATGATGCCGAGAAGTACTAGAGGAAGGTGCTGGAGCCAGTGAGTGCGGTCCTCCTGTGCTCTGAGTGAGGCCTTCAGCTGTCGGTGCAAACGTTCAACCATTCCGTTGGCCGAAGGATGGTAGGCTGTCGTTCGAATATGTCGAGCGCCGAGAAGCTGAACCAGTGCCATGAACAAACTGTCGCCCTATATTGGTGGTTATGGTTAATGGGCAACCGTATCGGGATATCCAATGCATGACAAGGGTGTCTGCGACCGTCTTGGCTGTGATGTTAGGGATCGGTATGGCCTCTGGCCACCTTGTGTACCTATCCACGCAGGTCAAAAGATAGGTTAAACCATTGGCAAGGTGGCAGGGGCCCCACCAGATCAAGATGGATGTGGTCGAAGCGTGCCTCCGGGAGTGGAAAGCGTACTAGAGGAGTTTTGTTTTGCCTCGTGATCTTAGAACGCTGGCACTGTATGCAGCTCCTAGTCCAGTGGCGCACGTCACTGTTTACACTAGGCCCTACATAGCGTGTTGCGACTAGCCGCTGTGTGTTGCAGATCCCTGGATGGTGAAGGTTGTGCAATGCATGGAAGACTGCTCCCCGGAATGAAAGTGGTACGAAGGGACGTGAATTTCCTGTGGACATATCGCAAGTGATGGTGGTTGAGCCCAGAGGTGAGGGAATGTCTTTGAATTGCAGTGACGACTCTTTCTGGCGTTCCGCCAAGAGCTCAGGATCCTCGCGCTGTGCCTCTGCCATTGCGTGAAAGTCCAGTGTTGCAGATTGGGTTTAAAGAGCCGCCACTCGCGAAAGGGCGTCAGAAGCGGCATTGTGGGATCCTTGGAAGTGCCGGGTGTCAACTGTAAATCCTGAGATGAATCCCAGCTGTCGGATCTCGCGGGCAGAATAGTTGGTGTTGTGTCCTGTGAAGGCAAAGGTGAGAGGCTTGTGGTCGGTGAGTATGTGAAACGTGCTGCCCTCCACAATGTGCCGGAAGTCCTTCACTCTGAACAAAATGGCCAAAAAATCTCGTCCAAATGTGTTGTACCTGGTCTTTGGTGGCTTCATCATTTGCGAGAAGAATCCGAGCGGGTGCCAGCCTCCTTCGATTTACTGCTGTAGGACGGTGCCGACCGCGACGCTCGAGGCATCCGTCATCACACGAAGTGGAGCGTCGGCGCGTGGGTGAACGAGGACGGTGGCGTCTAGGGAGCCTTCATGTGCTCATTGCTAGGGTGGTGCCACCCTTTGTAATACCGCTCGCCAACAAACCAGCAGCCATTTTGGTTCTCGGCGATAATCCGTGGGTCTTATAACCCTCCCGGAAACAAGCACCTTACCTCACAAGTTCGGAGAAGCGTTGTGAAACCCACGGAGGGAAGATTAGCATTTTCCCCCTCGGATGGGAGGACCGATGGACACAAAGGCCACTTTCCGGCGCACGGGAAACAATGAGAGGAACAAAATGGCGGTGGAAGAGGGTGTGGAAAAGGGAAACAGGCAGTTGGCATCACTCTATGCGAAGCGCGCATGAAGGCACCCTAGTGGCGTCGACCAAGGCTTTCTTGGCAATCGAGAAAGCAGACGCCGCTGCGTCCGTCTATTCGACCGGTGAGTTGAGTCCTTTTTCGGTGCGTACAGTAGATCGGGTAGAGGCTGGAGAATGTGGCCACAATCAGGTATGAAACGTCTGTGGAAGTTCAGAAGGCCAAGGAATTCGCGGAGCTTTCGCAGTGACGTTGGCTGCGGAAAGTCGTGCACCGCTTGCACCTTGTCTTCTAATGGGATGATGCCGTCTGATGTCACACGATGGCCAAGAAAGTCGATAGCCGAGACGCCGAATACACACTTGTCTGGGTTCACGACAAGGCCGAAGGACCGGAAGCGCTCGAAGAGAAGCTGGAGGTGTTGTTCGTGTTCCTGGGCGGATGAGCTCGCGATGAGCAGATCGTCGATATTGGCGAACACGAAGTTCAGACCTCAGGTCACTTCGTTGATGAAACGCTGGATCGTTTGGGTGGCGTTTCGAAACCCAAATGGCATGCGCACGTACTCGTAGAGACCGAATGACGTTGTAATTGCCGTCTTGGGAATGTCGGATGGCTCTACTGATGGACTTGCCTGCCAGGTGTGCGGTGAAGTCCTCGATGTGCGTTAAGGGATACCGGTCCGGCACGGTTTGTGCGTTGAGCGTGCGGTAATCACCGCACGGCCGCCAGTCACCAGCGGTGGCTTTGAGGACAAGGTGGAGGGGTGACGACCAGTTGCTCGCAGAAGGGCGGATTTTTCCCAGTTGCAGCATGTGGTCGAATTCACGGCGGGCGACGGTGAGTCGCTCGCTCGTGAGACGACGAGGCCTGCGCGAACGTGGGAGGCCCTGTGGTCACGATGTGATGAGTGACGGAGTGCCAAACCGGTTCGTCCGAGTTGGTAGTTCTCGTCAGCTCGGGAAACTTGGTTAGCAGTTCCTCGAACGTTGAACTTGGCGGCGCTGGACGTGCCCCCGAGAGAACGTAGGATGATGCGGTGCCGTTTACTGAGAGGCGAGTCGTTGCGTCAACCAGGCGACGAGAATGCATGTCCACGCTGAGATTAAAATTGCTGAGAAAATCGGCTCCCAGAATAGCTGTGCAAATGTCTGTGACGATAAACACCCAACGAAATGTCTGCCTTAGGCGAATCTTGATGGTCAGGGAGCGTTGACCATAGGTGGCGATCGACGAACTGTTGACGATTTGGAGTGGGGATGTTTGAACAAGGCGACGCTTGTCAGCTAGCGATGCTGAGAGAACGCTGACCCCGGCTCCGGTGTCCACAAAAAAAACCGGTGGCCAGCGACGCGATCCACGAAGTAAAACAAGCGGCTTTGTCGTGAACCGGTGTCACCCGCCGCTGCTAGTGCCCGGTGGTCGGGTTTCCCTGCCACGAACACGCGGGTGCACTTGCGGGCTGCTGGTCCGAAGGTGTGGTGATACCAGCAGCGGTCGCTGTCCGGTGCAGCAGGAGCTGGGGAACCGCGGCGGGAGCCTTGTCTCCCACGAGAGGTGGACCACCAAGCAGCAGGCAGGCGCAAGTCGCGAATCGCCTTCTCTAAGCGGCTGAGTCGAGCCGCTATGTAATCGGAAAGGCGCAGCAGCCTGCGTCGACGCAACTTGTGATGTACAGGAGGACATGGCGACCACGCTGGGTGTGGAGTACTCGGCGATTCTGTTCGTCAAGTCAGCCAGGCGCTCAAGAGGCATGTCCTCAGCCGCTGCAAGGACGACAACCATGTTGTTTGGCAAGCGCTGCAGAAAAAACTCCCGGAGCAGCGATGTGTCCGCGTCCGAAGTTGCGTCGCACAGGAGTTGTCGCATGCGACGCAGCAGCTGCGAGGGTCGCTGATCACCGAGCTCCTTCATGTTGAGGAGATGCTGAAGCCGACTGCGCTCCGGCATGGTCTTCCGAGCGAGAATGGCCGCCTTGAGATGGTCGTAGGTGTCGGGTGTGGGTTCGGCCGCGAGAATATCCTCGAGCTCGTCGGCGACCTCGGCTGGCAGCGACGAGACGACGTGAAGGTACCTCGTGGCCTGCAATGTGACGCGGTGGAGTTGGAATTGCGCCTCCACTTGTGCGAACCACACCTTCGCATTCTTCTTCCAAAATGGCGGCACCTTCAGTCGGATTGCCACCAGCGATTGCTGTTGATTGGAATTTCCAGCAGCCTCCTCGTTGTCCGATAAAGGCATGCTGAGGTGTTGTGCGGAACCACGTAGAGTCGCTCTTCCAGGGTCACCAATTTGTGGGTTGCTGTTTGTGTTCGTTTGACGACGAAATGAGGGGACGTCCGACCCTGGTGAAAAACATAGTGGTTCTGTTTATTTTCTTCGTTTTGGGGAACGTCCCCCGCAGAAGAACCGGTTCCCAACACGGATCGCTGCGGTTTCCCGCGTCCCTGTTCCTGGGAACGTGCCGCTCGGAGCCTGCGGGCCGCTTGTCGCCGGTTGGGCGGTCACCGTCTTCGGATGATGGCGGAGGCCGCCACAGATGACATTCAAAATACTATATATATATTTTTTTTCATATGAGGCTACACGTGAAAACGACTTTGGTTGTAAACTACTTTGCAGTTCTAAACGAAACTTGTCTTATATGAAATGCAGCGGAGTGCCCATGTTGTGCCCGAGATAACAGTATTCAGCAAAGTACGTATCAAATATTTGTAAAAAAAGGGCCTCAACGGGCTACTTGTCTCCCAGCTGTATATAGGTGAGAAATTTAGCCAGTGCAGTACAACCGCTAGCCTGGGCTCTTTAACACGACCGCACGCGGGTACGATGCTCATCCAGATCGAAACTGGCAGGGGTGGGGATTGAACCCCGGATCCCTGAGTTCTGCAGCGCGAGCTTTCGCTCCCCCTGCATCTTAGCTGGTGTGCGCTAGCTCCCTCGGCCACCGATCTTTTTTTTTTTCTTTTATTGTCGGTTTTACATAAAACAATTAATACAGACACTGAAGTTTTGGGAACAAGATGAAAGAAATCAGTTACAGACACACACAAACACACACTGAAACACGAATTACCGAACAGCAATGAGGTTAAAAGACTACTATCCAATATTTTGGCTGAGAGGCGTAATGAGTGGGGTTAAAAAGGCCTTAGAATTGCCAGCTCTTCCAGAACTGGCAGCCCCTCAATGTGGCTGTTTATAATTATCTAGAACTCCCTTAAGGCATTTCACACTCTCAATGAAGTTTTCCCGGACACTTCGGACATTGACATCTGCACGTCGCACTGCCATTTTGCTTTTCCAAATACTAGTGAAGCCCAGGAGCAAGATTATGTCGTATGTCACCGGTTCGCTGTCTACCGATAAATACCGAATGCAATAAGGAAAGAATGGGAGCTCTTTTCTTAATGGTTCGCTGTAGCACGTCCAAGTAAAGAGAGGCATTCCATCCATTTAAAAAGGCGTGTTAGATGTTTTCCGGCTTATCACATAAGATACAGTTTACCGTCCAGAAGATCGGCATCCCTTAAGCTTCTAGAATTGTCTTGACAAGCAACGTTTCACTGTGCAGTTAAAAAAACAAAAAAAAAAAAAAAACGTTTTAACCGTTGGCGGCACTAGGGCCCGTTTAACACGCTTAAGCACATCATGCGCTGAGGCCCCAGAATATATGGACCTATATCTAGGTGTAGGCATCAACAGTTTTACGAGATCTCCCGTCAAGCGTTTGTGTGATACACAGGATAAGTATTCTAAGGAAAAACATACAAAAAGGAGACGACATGTGGATACAGCTTCTCTCAGAAACCGTGAGAGTGGTCCAGAACGGTCCCGGCAAGAAGACACAACAAATTCCGGCAAGACATCAACTAACTTTTTCTTATTAGTGTTCGAATAAATAGTTTAGATTGATCGCGGACGAACATAAATCGTGAAACGAGTTGACGAATAAATAAATGGCAAAGTCCAACGCCACCCACTTTGGGTCGAAGAAAAAGATTGGTTCTGCTGTTTTTTTCCCATTGCGACGGCCAAATAAACACTGCAAATATACGCTCTAACCGTTGAATTTGACTCCGGATCAATGTAGGAATTAAAGTACATACCAGAGTTTTGACATAAAAAAAAAACAAATTGCGCACAGTCGCACGCGCGAAAACAGACAAACTTTCTTTATCCACTTCTCTGCTGTCACCTTTACATTTTTCGTTTCCCCACGCCCCATTTTCACGATAATTTTCCAAGGGAACACCCAGGTCTGCGACCACTGAATATTTTCAAAGAAACTTGGAGCGGTTATCCATTCGCCACGCTATAACCCGTAGCACTTCAGCCAGCTAACTGCACATGCGGTGACATCACAAAACCGCTTTGTCGCCTGAACGGCCCTTGAGATGCTCTGCGTATCTGAACAAAAATGTCTATATCGTCAGCGTATGCTAATACTTTGACTTCGGTTTCATTTAGAGTAAACCCCCTGGATGTCTTTACTTTGCTGGATGTACCGGCGGAAAGGCTCCAAATAGATAGCGAAAAGCAAGGGAGACAATGGGCATCCTTGCCACACCGAAGAGAAAACATTTATGGGCGTACTAACTTTTCTATTTAAAATAAGTTTTGTAGAGCAGTTGTAATAAACCACCTTTACTCCTTCAAGAATAACATAATCAATACCAATATAGTCTAAAATACAAAAAAGTGTATCATGGCTCACTCGGTCAAAGGCCTTTTCTAGGTCTAATTGGAACATTGCCATGTTTCGATATCCGGAGTCGCATACCTTCAGCACACTTCTAGTAATTTGTATATTAGTACAAATACTGCGGCCTTTGATTCCGCATGTCTAGTGTTCGTCAAAAATTGCCAAAATTACACTTTAGCCTTCTCGTCAAAACCTTCATTAGGATTTTATAATCAACATTAGCCAGCGTAATCGGCCTATAGTTTCCTGTCTGGCGAAGTGTTGCAGCTTCATTAGTTTTAAAGATGAGGACTGTATGAGTACTCAAAAAGGAAGCGGGTAGTGCATTGCCCTGAAAAGATCTACAAATAACCCTATGCAATAAAGACGCTCTTGCGTGCTTAAAAGTTTTTTTTTTTTTTTTTTTGTAGAAGTTAGTGATTTAAACCTTCCGGTCCGGGCGACTCTCCATGCTGAGCTCATGAATCACTTTCTCTATCTCGGTTTCGCTGATTGGTTCGTCTAGAAACTGCTTGGTAAGATTATCTAATTTTGGCAGATTGGGTAAACATTTTTTATAAAACCCTTTCTTGTTTGAAGTTTTTTTTTTCTTCCAAATAATGTTTTATAATAATTAAAAAAACGCTCGCTCGATGATAATGGGATTGCTATTAACTGTGCCTTTGTGGTTTATTTCTGTAATCCGGTTACCACTCGCATATTTCTTTTCTAGCACAAGGGCCCGTTTGGTGGGCGTTTCACCAACCAGCATCTTCGTGGCTCTAGCCCGCACAATCGCCCCTTTATAGCGCTCTTCATCTATTTTTTTTTTTTTTTTTCAAATTGTGTCCTGATATTGTAAAGACGCCTGGCGTCTTTCCTTCCTTTGCGTGAAGTCTCTGCAGATCCAGTCGAAGACCGTTTTCTACTCGACGCTCTTTTCGTTTTATGCGGCTTGCTCGCTCTATTGCTTCAATTTTAACTGTTTGTTTGAGTAATTCTCACTCCGTACAGATTTTATCCCCCGACATGTTTTCTAATTTACATTGCACTATTGCAGTAAACTCACTATCTTCAAAGAGCTTCGCGTTCAACTTCTACAAATCCCACGAGAAACCCGCGTGTTGGTTACGTTGTCCCACGTTCAATGTTACCAAACTGTGATCACTGAAAGAAACACAGCTGACTACATAGTTGCTACACACCGGTACTATGCCGACTGAAATATATGCTCTATGAAGCCTCGCAAGACTGTTCCCTTTATAGTTTGGGTATATTACTCGGTTTTCAGCCGATACGCGCTGCGCCACATCCTCAAGGTCGGCATCTTTGATGATTTGAGCCAGCGATTCACTGGACCTATCTTTCCTGCATAATTTGTTTGAACGGTCTTCAGGTGCGCATATAATATTATAGTAGCAGTAGCAGTCTATCGCTCGTTAGATAGTAAGAAAGATTAAAAAAAAAAGAAATTCGTTCACTTTATAAGGTCGGCGCGTAAATCCAAATTATCCTCCAATTTAAATTGGAAAACAAAAAATCGCAGAAAACGAGCCGTCCTAGTTCGCATGTTATAACTTGTTCCTCGACGATTCCTGACGTTTGCTTTAAAAAGGGACAGCATCCTCCAGATTTGCCGACGGAATGGGCCACACACACGTTATACTGCGACGTAAACGGTTTCACCATGAGGTCGATATGATTTTTACTCTCTTCTACTTTTGTTTCTGGTCCTGCTAGCGCATCCAGGTTATTTTCCATAAGTAGGCGATTAAGCTGGCACTGTCTACGACGTGCCGTAAGGCTCCTGACGTTTAGAGTCCCTATACGGAGGCCAGACGCGAGCTGTACCATTGCTCTGATGTGGTCAGTCCCGCCTCATTGTGCTTACCTGTCGCTTTGTGACACCAAACCATTAAGCACAGGCTAGAGGCTCACTGCGTCAGTCCTCCCTCTTTGGACAACGATGGAGACTGCTGCTCGCTGGTATAGTGTCCCTTCTTCCCGACCATCTATCACAGCCTCTCCGGAATGTCGAGATCCTGTTCATTTTTGTTCCCTGTCTCCACGTCCAGGTATACCTCTTCACGTTCATATAACCTAGGTCCATGGCCAGCTCAGCGTTGTCGGTCGTTGCCATGGTATTGGTGACTCCCTCCGTCTCCGTCGATGCCTCCGGCATAGGGGTGCCCGTCGCCGGTACCTGTTCCGCCTTTCTGTTGTCCTCAGTTATACCAGTAGGCGGCAAAGCCTTGGCAGCCACCTCCGCCGCCTTGGTACCGCCTGCGTTGCCTGCTGTTTCGTCCTTCTCCGGCACCTCTAGCGGTTTTCGTTACATCGTCGCAGCCTCCTCTTCTTCTGTCTTGGCTACTACGAGGTCGTGGCTTACATCTTGAACGCGGTTGACTACGGAACTAGCGTACGAGCGCACGGAATCTTGACCCAAGTTGCAAAAACCACCATATGTGACCGTGTGGAGGTATGTGACCTGCCTTGTGGCTCCGCAAGCATAGCGGTGCCCGTCCGCGCACCACAACCAGGACCGTACCTTCGTGGAGCCTCATTTGGTAAGGCAAGTTGTCCAGTGTCATCCTTTCTTTGAGTGTTAGTCTGTCAATCCTTGTAGATGACTCGATGTCTTCAAATCCGTCATCTCTCCACTTTTCTCAGGCAACCTCTTGAACAGTCCCAAACTCCTCTAAGGCCGTGCAAATAGCGTCATTTGGGACGTCAAAGGGTTGCCAATGCACTTTTACCCGGACGTCTTGCCTGTTGGGATCCACAAAAATGCACAGTTTTCCTTTCACAGTGAGCCTGCCCAGTCTGAGTTGTCGTTCTTTTTCCGCGGCAATTTTTAACCTGCAGAGCCTTACGTGGCCCATCTGTCACGCGCTGAGCCCTGCCACGTTCTTGAGTAAGTCTGCCTTGTCCAGCGGTTCATTAAAATCTGCAATCCGTAATGGCCTGGCAGTGACATCGCAGTGAAGGTAAACCTGGTTCTTCGCCTTGTCTCCCACCGGGAGAGTTGGCAGCACAATTTGGTAGTCAGCCGGGATGCAAAAACAACCGTCACCACGGTCGGCAGCGACCGTTATAACATCGCGTTCGGAGCGAGCCATTTCGAACGTCCTCGCCTGGGCTTTACAACACTATACTTCGTCTCACCTTAGTATGGACTATTGTTAGCCGCGCGTGCTAAAGGCGCGAGCTAGTCGCTTTGAATGAAGCCGCGGCGGCTGCACGAGCGCTCGTGCAGCAAGTGCTCTAGTCAAGGCACTCAAGGCTGGCCGCTCGCGCTAGCACAGCCTTCGCGGTTAGTCCATGCGAGGGTGAGACGAGGTATAGAGCGCACGAAACAAGAGCGCCGACATTAGAGTGCCTAAAGCCCCTCGATGTGTTTGCGTTTGTCTCGCAAGTAGCGTCAAATGCGCGAGTGCACGAGGTCCGTGTCTCGAGCGGCCCTTGGTAGCAAATGGCGGCGCAGCACTGAAATGAGCGGCCCTTGGAAGCGAATGGCGGCGGAGCACGCGCTCGTGGCACGTGTCTCGCGCGTTTCCACAACAATGGTTGGCGGTACTTGTAAAAAACGCCTTTATCAAGGGGCTTTAAGAGTGCCGACAGTAAAGCGCCATGACGTTAGCGCGCGCGACACGAGAGCGCCGCGACGTTAGAGCGCGCGACGTTAGCGCGCGCGACTCCAGAGCGCAGCGACATTAGCGCGCGTGTCATTAGAGCGCCCGTAACGAGAGCGCACAACCAGTCCAGCGCGAATGGCCGAGCACTTATTCTGACATCGCGTGTTTTACTTGAAATTGGCGGGGATTTATGCCGCGGCATTCAGCAAGGACATTGCAAATGAGTCGACGAAATTTTTACGTGTGACAAACCCAGAAGTGTTGCATAAACCGGACAGCAGAAAAAAAAGGAAATGAATATTTGTAGCGTTTATTTCCACAGAAAAAAAAGCAACATTGCAGCTGACCTAGCTTCATTAGTTCTTTGATTTTAATTGATAAAGTTCACCACCGGCCTCACAAATTTTTATTTTAAATCATTTTAAAACGTCCAAAAGGAAAGAAGCAACATGTAGCATGCTTCCCTATATTCTGGGCTTTTCAAGATCAATTTCAGGCAAAGCGCTCTCGTGCTAAGTGTTATACGCCAACCATTCATATTGTCCCAAATGACAATTGTACTAGTCTCAAAGCTTCCACGAACGTTCTGCTCCAGAAAAATATTGCATTTCAATCAGTCTGGAATTTTTGTTGTAGCAAAGCTTCTCCCTTTGAAACATGTATGGGGTAAGGGGAACGGTCGGGTGCGAAGAAATGCCCACCTTCGAAATCTAGCAACCAATATAACTTTAACATTCGAAACTCGGGTATAAGTTTTGTTTAGGTTCATATTTAGAACGCTCTTGTCCGCACTTCGCTTTCCGTTGATGCTACGTTTTTGATCGTGTATGTCCTCGTTGAACCCCAAACAATGGCTTGATTTCTTAGAAAGAGTCGCCCCCCTTTTTGGTTTTATTTTTTTATTAAAGGCATATTCAATCAATCAAAAATCACCAATGCTCCGATCCGATGAGTCGCACAATTTTGTTCTGTCTGTGGAGCCGCGGGTACATCACATATTTTGCAATGTTCGCTCAACTGGGGTGCGCTCTCGTGTCGCGCGCTCAATTGGTCATGCGCTCTCGTGACATGCGCTCTAATGTCAAGAGTGCTACTGTCGCAGCGCCCTCGTGTCGCGCGCTCTAACGTCGGCGCTCTGAAGGCGCTCTCCCCCTCACCTGGCCACCAGTCTACCATTTTCATTCAAAACCTCGACTGTGTGTATTGCATAGAACACATGAATTGAAAAAGATAATAGCTCTTTCTGGATCAAAACTGTGCTGCATTATTGTAATAGGAAGATAATTACATGAACGAGAATATAAACAATGCCGATAACATGTGTTTTACTTTTGTGCTGTTGACTCTTCTTATTGTCGACCGTTTCTTTTTTTTTAAATAATTCCTATCTCTTTACGGGCAGAACAGTCATGCTGGCTTCCCTGTATTCCTTCTACGTGCTCTAGAAACAAGTGACGAAAAACGATTTTCAAAATAACCACGGTAGTTTATTTTGGTTTACCCGAGCAGGTCGAGTAAAACAACCTAAGTGCAACCAATATATATATATATATATTGTTGGGTTGGGAAGCACATTCGTCAGTGCGCGGGACTGCGCGCTGCTGGGGCTGCGACACGAGACTCGGGTAGCTCGTGTTGAAATAGATCTCGACCAGCAAACAACCGGCATTTGTCTTCTTCTTGAAGCGACCGAAAACACCCTCACAACCTGGTGGAGGTGCGGGGTTTGCTTCCCATACTCCACAGGAAAGTACGTCCGGCTCAATTCCGCTCCCATCTGACCCACCTGGAGCTACGAATTCGGACACTACCCCCAGCACAAGGTATGTCGACAACATCTCCTGTCATGACGTCCACTTCTTCATCACTGGTGACGGTACCAACCACCTCCCCGCCTACCCTCACCCCGGCAATACAAACCCCCCTCACATCGACCATCGGGGCAACGGGAACTCTCGGATCAACTCCTCCTCATCTGATGGGCATTCCACCGCAGCCACCGCTGCTCTACATGTCCTCTCGCCAACGAGACCCCCGTGTGTTTTCTGGCATCGGCGACGAAGATGTCGAAGAATGGGTGGATTTCTACACAAGAGTAAGCCTCCACAACAAGTGGGACGACCACACTAAATTGGCGAACGTTGTTTTCTATCTCAGCGACGTCGCCAAGACATGGTTCCTTAACCATGAATCCGATATCACATCATGGGAGGCATTTTCATCTCGTGTTCACGAGGTCTTCGGACGCCCTGAGGACCGTAAGGCCGCTGCACGCAGGCGCTTGACTGTCCGAGCCCAGCTTCCGACTGAAGGATATACTTCCTACATTGAAGATATTCTTACCCTGTGTCGCAAAGTCGACCCTGCTATGCCTGAAGTAGACCGTGTACGCCACGTCTTAAAAGGCATTGCCGAAGAAGCAATCCACCTTTTTGTACTGCAGCCTCCCGCTGACGTCAATTCCATCCGATCTCTCTGTCAATCATTAGAGGCAGCTCGACGGCAAAGGATCTCCAATACCGATACGTTGCCGACATCCAAGGCAGGCCATTTCTCCATTGCCTCAAGGCGATCTGCTCCACAACATTATCCGAACCATCATCCGAGAGGAACTCGCACGATATTTTGGACCCCTCCCAACCCTCAACACCTCTCCCACCGCGGAACTGCGCACCATTATTAGAGATGAACTTACTCAGGTTGCCCGTTCTTCCTTTGCTACACCAGTGTCATCCACCCCACAACCACCCGCCTACGAAGAGATTCGGCAGCCGCCGCTAGCACCCACTCAAAACCAAGCTTCATCACACATCCCACAAGTCGCAGCTTTTACCTCCACGAATTACGAACGTCCTTCATCGTTCAGGACGTACACGACACCAAATACCCGCCCAACGTGTTTTTACTGCGGCGTTCCTGGGCACGTAGCACGATTTTGTCGACGTCGTCAAGCTGATGAAAATGTCACTTGGCAAAGCAGACCAAGCTACGAAAGACACTACAACTCCCAGTCCTCTCAAACATGGCCGAAGAGATACTACTTCAACAGAAATCACAATGACGACTACCAGCGCCCAGACTCACCTCCACGCTACGAAAGACCACGATCACCGTCTCCTCGTCGTAGACATCGGTCAATCTCGCCAATGATCCCCGCACGCCACCGATCGTCTTCTTGTCCGGAAAACTAATCCTTTCAGTTTCCGGAGGTAAAACTGCCAGCACTCTATTCCAATATAACCCTCCTTGTTCCCCCACAAACCTCATCGACATTACAATCAATAATCATCATTTCACTGCACTTGTGGATACGGGTGCGGCAGTATCTGTCATGCACATCGACGTATGCAACCAACTGCGCAAAGTAAAAACTCCTTTGAGAAACTCGTTCCTTCGCAGCGCTGGAAGCGAGCTGATTCCAGCCTCCGCCATTTGCACAGCCACCATAGTCATTCAAGACCGCCTCTACATTGTAGAATTCATAGTCTTGCCAAAATGTTCGTACGACATTATTCTTGGTTGTGACTTTATTCAATCTGCACATGCGATCATTGATTACAGAACCTTAGAATTATCGACAGACGCAGATAATTACCATCACGCGGTTCAATCAGAACAAGACAACAAGCTATGCCTCATCGAAGATCTAGAACTTCTGCCTCACCAGACGTCGTTGCTTTACTTGAAGACACCCCCTCACTTGACAGGGAATGTTCTCCTGGCACCACACCACGAAGCCTTTTTGGGAAAAGGAATAATTGTGCCCTATACACTCGCCACTGTTTCTTTGGGGCGTGTTACGCTCGCCGCCACCAACACGACTAATCAACGCGTGCTCTTACCAGTCGCAATTTCTCTTGCAAACGCTGAGTCTACTCAGAATGCAACCGTCGCCACGCTCATTGAACAGGAAGCTGCAACGTCGACTAAAACGCCTTTCTCGCCTGCTACATCAAGCCTACCTTGGAAAACAATTGATTCATCGCTATCCAGTGCAGAACAACACCAGCTATTTACTGTATTGAACAAAAACAGAAGTATATTTGACAACGCATCCCCTTCTCTCGGAAAAACCAATTTGGTAGAACACCGCATTAAAACCGGAGACTCCGCAACTATCCGACACCGACCATACCGCGTTTCTCTCAGCGAGCGTAAGATAATTCAAGAACACGTTGACGAGGTGCTTCAAAAAGGTGTTGTACGACATTCCTCAAGTCCATGGTCATCACCCGTAGTTTTAGTCCGACAAAAAAAGACGGGTCCGTACGTTTTTGCATTGACTACCGCCGTCTAAACAAAGTTACCCGCCGGGACGTTTACCCGCTTCCACGCATTGATGACGCCCTAAATTCCTTACAAGGATCCTTATACTTTTCATCACTTGACCTACGATCGGGATATTGGCAAATTCCGATGGCTGAGAAAGACAAAGAGAAAACTGCCTTCACGACGCCAGATGAACTTTACGAATTTAATGTAATGCCTTTCGGACTTTCTAACGCACCCGCCACATTTGTAAGAATGATAGATACAGTTCTTCGCGGCATGAAATGGAAGACCTGTTTGTGCTATTTGGACGACATTATTGTGTTTTCTGCTACGTTCCACGATCACTTGCTTCGACTGTCCCAAGTTTTGTCGTGCTTTACTAATGCGGGTCTTCAGCTCAACACCAAGAAATGTAACTTTGGTGCCAAAAAAGTGAAAGTTCTCGGCCACATCATCAGCGAAGCAGGTGTGAGCCCAGACCCTGAAACAATTCGTGCGGTTACCCATTTCCCTTGCCCAACAAACCTGCGGGAACTGAGAAGCTTCCTAGGCCTCGCTTCCTATTTCCGTCGTTTTGTCCGAGCATTTGCAACAATCGCAGCTCCGTTGCATCCGCTGCTTCAAACAGACGTCCCATTTGTATGGACCGAACCTTGCTCAACTGCGTTTACTTCTCTTCAAGCCACACTCACATCACCGCCTGTTTTGTGCTTCTTCGATCCCAAGGCCGCTACAGCCCTTCACACCGACGCAAGCGGACACGGATTAGGAGCTATGCTGGTACAGCAGCAAAATAAGTCATCTCTAGAACAGGTCATTGCGTATGCCAGTCGAACCCTAACGAAACCAGAAATCAATTACTCAACTACTGAACGAGAATGTCTTGCCGTAGTGTGGGCAATAAACAAATTTAGACCTTACCTATACGGCCGCCACTTCAAGGTAGTAACAGATCACCACGCTCTCTGCTGGCTTTCGTCCATCAAGAACGCCTCGGGCCGTCTCGGACGCTGGGTACTTCGTCTTCAGGAATACGACTTCGCGGTAATACATAAATCAGGGCGTAAACACAATGATGCTGATGCACTTTCACGCTGCCCTCTTCCACCAAGCACTATGCACGACGCGGAAGTGTCGACCACCGTCCCACCTTTGATTCTCGCCACCATTTCATCTCACAACTTTCTCACCGCCCAACATTCTGACCCCTGGATACGACCAATACTTCAACACCCCAATGGAACCGTCCCGTCTACTAAACAGAGATTTATTAAGAAGACGCAAAACTTCAGTCTAATTCACGGTCATCTCTATCGCCGGAATTACATGCCCGAAGGTCGACGCTGGTTACTGGCTGTTCCATCCGAATTCCGTACCGAAACACTTTATAATTTCATGACGACCTCACTGCAGAACATCTTGGTCTTTTCAAGACCTACGCTCGCATCCGCAACCGTTTCTTCTGGCCCGGTATGTACCGCACCATTTGCAAATATGTCCGTTCCTGCCCACAGTGTCAACGCTACAAGCGTTCATCATCGCCACCCACCGGTCTCCCGCAACCGCTAACTCCACCGCGCAAACCTTTCGACGTACTGGGCGTGGACCTCCTTGGACCTCTTCCCCAGTCCACCACAGGAAACTGTTGGATCCTCGTAGCTATCGATCACACCACTCGATTCGTGGAAACGGCAGCCCTTCCCGATGCAACTGCCGGGTGCGTTGCACGATTCCTTCTGCACCACATCATCCTACGACATGGCGCCCCCCAGATCCAAATCACAGACCGGGGACACTCCTTTCTGGCACAAACAGTCGAAGCTCTCCTCCAAGCATGCAAGGTAGACCATCGCACGACATCGCCTTACCATCCACAAACAAACGACCTCACCGAAAGCTTCAATCACACCCTAACAAAAATGATTTCAATGTATATCAATTCGGACCATTCCAACTGGGACACTATTCTTCCATTTGTTACGTTCGCATACAACACGGCAGTTCAGACAACGACTGGATTTTCCCCATTTTATTTGCTCTATGGCCGTGACCCATCCTCAACCCTCGACACAATCCTACCTTATCCTAGCAAACATCCCGACAACAACCTCATGACCCAGTTCACGTCCAGTTCCGAAGCCTCTCGTCAGCTTGCACGATCTCGCACACTGCAACACCAAGACGCATCAAAACGTCGTTACGACGCCCAACACCGTGACGTACACTACCTTCCAGGGGACCTCGTTTTAATCTTCTTCCCCTTCCGTCAAACTGGTCGCTGTGAAAAATTTCTCCCAAAGTTCAAGGGCCCATACGAAGTCATTCGTCAGACCTCCCCGGTCAACTACCTAGTTGAGCCTTTCAACCCACCATCTGATCGTCGAATCACCGGTCGACACATCGTACATGTTGGCCGCCTCAAGATGTTTTATCCGCGCCTCCCTCCTTCCTGATCTCCTAAGGCCAGGATGGCCTTTTCTTCGAAGGGGGAATTTGTGGCGTGGGAAGCACAATCGTCAGTGCATCTCGACCAGCAAACAACCGGCATTTGTCTTCTTCTTGAAGCGACCGAAAACACCCTCACAATATATATATATATATATATATATATATATATATATATATATATATATATATATATATATATATATATATATATATTCTTCTGCTTTGTCCTTTCGATGTCGTTCTCACCGTTTCTTGTCCGTGTCGTGCGTCGTTTGATTAAATCTGTTTTATATCTTCCTCCGACAATTTCTAATTAGTTCTTGAACCCTTCCACCGAAGCTCCGGCAAACAGAGCAACGCAGGTGCGTTCAATGATGCTGCGTGTGGCAGATAGCCTGGTGCAGGTTAATACAATAGTTTGGCAAGCACCTCCGATGTAGCTCTCCAACCTCTCCACCTTAGCAGAGGGACTGGTAGAGATGAGTGGACAGGAGGTGAGTGGAAATGAGGAAACGAGCATTCATTTCGAGCGGAGGACTTTGAGGGAAGGGCTCTTCCTGCTTCTCTTTACCTGAAACATGCTATATAGTACGGGGTTCTGCGCCCCCCTTCACTCTCTCAAAGAAAAACAAACAAGAACAAATTACTTGCATTGGGTCGCGTTTGCAGGGGCGTCCGGCGTTAGAATTGAACTTGTAGGCCATTGCTTGCTACGATAAAATTTTGAGCTTGCTACATTACTAATGAAGCAGTAGAATGCCAGCGTCAAGAGCACAATAGGCGGCGCTTTAATAAACCCTCCGGGCTTACGGAGAAACCGCTTAGTTCAGATTCCCTTATCGACCTGGACGTTTTAGAGCGCAGCTCTTAGGGGCCCGCTTCCGGCTTGAGCGGCGTTGCTGCCACCATCGGCGTCGGCGTAACCACGCGTTGCGTTATGGGACGTTTCCCATAATTATGTCACATGTGACGTCACGTGTGACTTCACGAGGGTCACGAGTGACGTCACAGGGTCACGAGGGAGGAGGAGGAAAGTTTTGTCCACTAAATTTAGCGGAAACAATTTCCCGCTAAATTTAGCGGAATAAATTCCCAGCTAAATTTAGCGGAAAAGTTTCCCCGCTAAATTTAGCGGAAAAATTTTCCCGCTCAATTTCGCGGGAAAATTTTTCCGCTAAGTTTTAGCGGGAATTTGTTTGTGGTATATTTATTTAAAATATTATCCCGCTAAATTTTGGGGGAATCTTTTCCACCGCATTTAGCGGGAAATGTATCGAAAATTTCCCGCTAAATGGGAGGGGAGTGGGAGAGGAAAAGAGAGGAGAGGAGGGGGTGGGGGGCATACCCTCCCCTCCGCGCCCTCCCCTCCTCCTCAAGAGCTGCGCTCTAATTCGGCATTACAGAAAGCTTTAAACGTCTTTCATTTTGTTTTTTTGTCAACAGCGTCAAGACAACACTTTATAAAATAGAAGCGAAGTAACTTGATGTTGTTCATAGCGACACTGTAGGGAACGAAGCCAAAAAATTACGTATACAGTACTAGTACTTATTGCACAAACAAAAATGTAACTGAAGTTCTCAATGAAGCCAGATATCGAGTGGATTGGATGCTAAGACTACCCGACTTGGAAGTAAGTTCTATAGCAAAGTAAGATTTTCGATATGGTTAATCATAACATACTTTTACTGAAGCTTCCCTCCTACGAATTATGTGGCTGGGTATTAGACTAAATTAAAATTTATTTTTCGGATAGCGAAGCCCTTGGTTGTACCAACAAGATGGTATCTTTGTTGTATAAGGCAAGCTCTGGTGTACCTCAGCTATCTGCCTTGCGGTCCCTCCTGTTGGCTATTTTCTAAATGACGTCTCCTGCGTTATTTTATCCTTCCTGGCATGCTTGTTGCAGTCTTTCGTTAACTTTCCTTTTAACACTCGATAGATGCGGATAAATCAACAACTTTTTAATATTTGAAGACATACACAAGAGAAAAAAAAACAATCAAAGTCGACCGATCACGTTCGTCACTGCTATCGTTCTGTCTGTCTCGGCTGCATTCTGCCTACGGCCGCTGCGGTACAAAGTTCAGTTCGCCCCTCACGCTCAATCATCTCTGCAGAGCCAAGCGGATGCCGTTGTCGAAAGTTACAACACAGTTCCCACGAAATGGGCGCGAAGGTGGCCAAACTACTCAGTTATTGTAATTAACTTACATTACTAATTACTTTTCAAAAAACGACTGAAATGTAGGTAAATTACATTACAAATTACCACTACACGAAAGTAATGAATTACAATTATAAATTACCGCATAAAAGTAATGAAATTACTTTCAAATTACTGTTTCATATATTTTAAAGGAGGAGCTTAACAAAAAGAAAGGACCCACTCTGCTCCGCATTTGCAAAGTAACAACCGTCAACCCCACACCAAGCCAGTGGGCAAAACCAAAGACACGTAACGCGAACCGAAGTCTCCCCCCCAAACCGAACCGACTTACCTCGGGTCTGTCTGTGTTGTGGGGTCACGTTTTCTCGAAATCCCTACTGGGCACGCTGTTGATCCCCGGATGCGTCTGGGTTCGGATTGCCAAGCTATTGATTATTCCTGTGGGCTGTGTCTTCTTTGTGTGAACTTCGGGGCAAAAATAATCTTCAAGGGGGACAAAAGCCATTTTTGGGGACGCCTATTCTTGGTCACAGCAGCACAAATCCAGCAGGATTTAGGTTTCACGACCCTCTAGTCCAACCAAGAATGCCTTCAAGCAACGCGCACATAAAGGCACCCAGTCCAACCGTCACACGAGCCAGCGGCCAAAGACGAAAACCGGATTTGTCCTTTCCTTTTAGTTATTTTTTAAAGAAGCTTTTTTTTTTCTTTGCAAATGCAAGAACTGCTTTCTTTCTTGTTAATTTCCGGGCAAACGAAATAAAACATGCCTGAAATATCCAAAAATTAATTACGATTCTAATTACAATTACCGCCACTAGGGTAATTCATTACATTACTAAATTACCCGTATCAAAAAGTAATGAGACATTAGAAATTACTTTCCAAAGTAATTTAAGAACTGTAATTCAATTACAGTAATTTCATTACTGCCACCTCTGGCGCGAGCACATTCTAGAGTTCCGTTATCTTTAGGGGGTAGATAAGTTGAACTGGCCGTCGCAGAATAGTACCGCGATGTACGCGAATCCTCTTATGAACGTACCCTTGCGTCACATCCATGAAAAGCCTCTTGAACCTTGGCAGGCTTCCGAAGCAGTCGGGGAAGTGGCTCTTTTAAAAGAACCAACTGGCCCACTCGGGGCGGAGGAAACTGCTTTTGGTGACTAGCGTAAGCAGACATCAGTTTTCGGAGGTATTCCGCCCCCCACGTCCCCCAAAGTAAATTTAAGAACCGTTTTCGTTGTCGCCACAGACCGCGAAGTGTCTCCGGTGTCGGAGCGAGCAGCCACCCACGTGCCGCCGGTAGCGTCGTCAGCCGTCTACCGATGAGAAAGCTCGCCGGCGTGAGGTGATCGCCCTATCCAACCTCGTTTTAGACAAAGTTCATTGGCCGCGAATTCACCACCGCTTAAATTTCGGTGAGAACCATGACGAATTCCTCCTCGCCCAGGCATTGCTTCCCGATTACTTTCCTCAATGATACTTTTACCGAGCGCACGAGCCTCTTATAAAACCCTCCCTTCCATGGCGCTCCTTCGACAATAAACTATGCCAGAACTGGCAAAATGATGCATTACACCAGGGTGTCGGAGTGTCTTCCGCAGTTAACATAGCTACTTCGAGGCTCGCTTAAACGACAAAGCGTTATCCGAATAAATGACACGGCGTAACCCTCTCCGTGACAGAAATCTGCGAAAGGCACACAGAAAGCTCCTTGTCGACATGTTTGTCACCAGCTCTAAATGAACCGCTCGGGTGACCGCACATGCAAACAACAGCACGTAAGATGTTCTGGTGACGTCGTTCGCCTTAACATACAACGATCCCGCAAAGTCTGTTTCCCCTACCTCAAACGGGTCCGCTAGCGTTGTCCGATCCGTCGGCAAGGGTCCTGTTGGGGCACTCGCTGGAGTCGCATTGAATCGCTGGCAGGTCACACACGCACGCACCACTTTCTTTATCAGCTGTCTTCCACGTAAGATCCAGTACTTCTCGTGCAGCAGCTCGAGAGTGACCCTGGCTCGCGTTTACACTACATGCGATGGGTGTTGACAGTCAGCAACCTTGAGTATGGGTGCTTCCTAGGCTCACCACACTCCAGTCAGGTTCGCCGACTGGAGTCGACCGCTGATCCTCAGCAATCCCTCTTCATCGATGAAAGTGCGAAAGTCACGCATGAGCGACCCAGGTGGAGGCGACATTCTCTTTGCTGCACAATCAATATCGGAGTTTAACGCTGCTCCCTGTGCTCTTGTCATCCAGTGTGTTTGCGTTACCTGGATCTCCTTTGTGATCAGTGGCACCATTCTTTTCTTTTGACGATCTGAGGTGATGGACAAACCGTAAAATCCAGGCCGTTGCTCGGTGGAGTTTCAAGGCCGAGCTGAACCTTGATATGTTCGGCAACTCTTCTGGTGAAGTTGCAGTTACCTCGAAAAGAACTGCTCTTGGGGTTCTCTTTAAGCCCGTCGTGGGAAAGCTTTTTGTGACTTTCCCCAGGCCACACTGTCGCGGGTAGTAGCAACCAAGTTGGTCCGGTCCAACAGAGTGGTGCAGAAAGCAGTTGATCCGCGTTCAGCCCTCGTGTAATCAGGTCGGCGGGATTTTCCTCTCCCGGGCAATGGTGCTCCATTGCCTTCTCACAGTTCGTTTGAATTTCCTGTGCTCTATTTTTCACGAACGTCTTCCATCTGGATGCCTTTCGCCTAGTTCAGTGCGAAGCGATCATGAATCTGTCAAGAAATGGGTTTTATCCACTTGGATTTTGAGGTGTGTCCTTATTTATTTAAACAGACTCGATCCAATGATGCTGGTCATGGGCTATAATCTCGCAAGGCAGATTTCCTTCAGGGAAGACACGTGGCACTTAGCCAGTAAGAGTGTCGCGGTGTTCACTGCGGTGTCATCAGTTGAGCAGATAAAGATCATCTATCCGTAAGCCGAGGTGCTGGTATCCTAGAAAGCGTGGAATGTTCCATGTATATTGTATAACGTTGCCCTTCAACTCACTCTCGTAGAACTGGGGCTCGTTAATCCGCTGAAATGTGGTGAGCTTGTCGCACCAGTTGTTCCAGCAGCTCATCATTTCTTCCGGCAGTGTATCGTCCCAGCACAGGCTCCGCTTCCAGAATTCCTGAAACAAGATCTTGGCTCGCACCTCGAAGTGGGGAGGAAACTGAAGGGGCATACAGGTGTGCCGTCTTCTGGAGTACGAAACGCTTGGTGTTTCTTCGTTGGTGGGCAAACTCAATCACGTGTTCTGCCGACAAGCAGAGGCTGCTTTCATTCGGCTTCCACGTCAGACCGAGAACATTCAACACACTCGTCTGTTGTCCCAAAATTAAATCTCATCGGCAACGTTCACTTCAAGCATTTTGGTCAGGGCTGCTCTATTTGAGCCCCACTTATGAAGGTCCACTTGTGAATTTTTTTGTCTGAACTTGGTATCGGGCTCATAGAGATGTTGTACGTATTCCGGAGTTTAAGTTTTTTGTATCAATCGCACAGAAAAGCGTGACGGGGTGTTGCTATATTGATAAAAAATGGCTATGTCTGTGATATGCTATGTGAACACTCTCTTTCCAACGATAGTTCTATGAAGCGGACGATAGTTCTATCGTCCGCTTCATGCAAGCGTCGGCGCTTTTTTTTTTTATATGTTTCAACGTGAAACCTTTTTATTTAGTTCTGAAAACTATTTGTCTATAATAGCTGGCGATTTTAATATTGATAGGGCTACAAAATGCCCAATGCAGCAGCCGATGTTACTCACACTTCATTCCACGGGTTTTCAAAATGTAATTAACAGTACAACGCGCATTACAGCTACTTCTGCTTCTATTGTAGATGGATGACTAGACGTTTAATTAGACTCATTAAAAAGAAATACAAATTATTTGCAACGTTTAATAAAAACAAAAATCCTACCGTGCTAGCTTCGTTCAGCTGGCAAATCTCACAAGCAAATATCCTACCGTGCTAGCAGAATATAAGTCCTTACGGAAGCGTCTAAACAGGGAAATAATATTAGCGAGAAACGTCTAATCATAATTTCTTTGGTCACCATTTTTCTAGTGATCACAAGGAAAATGGAATGTCTAAATTTGTTTCTAAATAGACATACTAATACCCGAGTTATCACAAGCTTAGCAGTTAACGGAACTGAGCTATCGGGGTGAAATCTTGCTTCAGTATTCAATTACCTTTTTTCGACTGTAGATGACAGCCACTACAATTCCGACATTTTTGGTTTTCTAAGTTTTAGGTTGGCGAAATCAATATTCTTTGAACCGACTGACGAGCTTGAGAATTTGTTTTCAATTTGCAAATGTCTAAAAGGTGCGAATACCTTTGACTCCCGTAATATAAAAAAAAACACCCGGTAAGATGTTTTACGAATATGTCAGCCGAAGTTTTAAGCGCATTTTTGGTCATACATCTGCCTTCAAAAACTCCTCACTGCCACGCGCAACCATGCACTGGAATTCTCTTCCTGATCACATAACCGCACTTTCAGACTCTACAGCATTCTGAGTTGCTGTTTTATATTGTTAAGTACTATTTAGTTTTCGTTTACAGTGATGTTCTTGCCCAAATAGTCAAGTGTTATATGTGCTTAGACCCTAAGATCTGTATAATACATAATTCTGTTCAAGTGGTTTTTCAGTTGTGATTTTGCTATTCTGTTGGTACTGTTTTTTGTTTTCTTTTTTATTTTCTTAAGTGTTGACTATACTGTAATCTGACCAAATCCCCCCTTGTGCAATGTCCAGAAATGCACCTTGAAGGTATTATGAATAAATAAATACTAGTAAATAAATTACACCATGCCTAACACATATTTATAATATAGCGCTTATGACAGTACACATTCCAACAAATATGCAGATAGCTAGGGTAGTCGTGAGTTGTCAAAAAGAATATAAGAACGACTTCGGTAACTATAGACCAATATCTGTACTTCCGTTTTTTTTTTCTAAAGGGTTAGAACGAATAGTTCATTGCCGCCTCAATAATTTGTTTAAAGCATTCTGTAATATCCCATAACCAGCATGGGTTTACTCAAAATAGATCAACGGAACATGCCTTATTGCCCCCAAAAATATATTTTGAACAGTTTTGAATCACAGTCAACGTCTTACTCTTGGTATTTTACAAGAGAGTAAAAGTTTCCTGCTAAATATAGCGGGAAAATATTACTTAGTGACGTCAGACGTGACGTTACGTGTGACGTCAAGACGGTAAATTTTTCCCGCAAACTTTTGCAAGAGAATGTTTTACTAAATTTAGCGGGAAAATGTTTCCACTAAATTTCGCAGAAAACGTTATCCGCCAAATTTAACGGGAAATATTTACCCTCGTGACGTCACTCGTGACTCTCGCCTGCATACCCTCCCCTCCCCCTCCTCAAAAGCTGCGCTCTTAATTCGGCATTACAAAGAATTGTAAACGTCTCATTTTTCTCGCCACTTTCAGTTTGTGTTTCATTCTAAAATAAACGGTGATTGATTGATTTATCTATTCCGCAGCTCCAAATGTCTCAATCGCCTCTTTGCAGAACGTCCGGGCGTCCTCTTCACTTTCCGCGCCCGTCAAATGGTCGTCAACATAAACCAATCGACCCACTCGCTCTGCTGTCTTGGGGAATACGCTCTCCAATACTTTGAAATTGTGTCGCAGGGTTGTGGCCAGCAGAAACAGGTTGGACGAGGCTTCAAAAATGAATCTCTTCATACGCCAGAGCTCCACCTCAGGAGTTTTCTGGTTCCCTTGAGGTGGTTCCTTGTACCAGAGGAATCGCAGAGCATTGATATCCTCCGAGTTTACTCTAACCTGAAGGAATGGCTTTTCGAAGTCCGCAATCAGTGCCACCGGATGTTGCCTGAGTTGCGAAGCGGGCTAACAAGGTCTGGGTTCAGGTTCGGGCAGCTCTCCAGGTTGTCGTTTAGTGACTTGCAGTTCAGACCGTGTGAAGACGCGTCAAAATTATTGTCATCTTAGTCGTACTGCTGTCCTCTCACAGAACAGCCTGGTGAGGCATGTAGTACACGCGTTCACCCGAGTTCTCTTTTCCATCGACTCTCTCAGCCGTTCCGTGTCGACATAAAGCTAATTGCCCGATCATATTTCTGCATAAGCTCAGGATTCTTGCTCAGCCTCTTTCGCTGGCTTTCGAGTCTCTTCCAAGCCATCTCTCGATTGCAATCAAGCTCCACATCAGGTTTTCAAGGGAGGAGGATCGCTCTAAGGGAGGAGGATCGTTTTCAAGGAAGGTTCAAGGGAGAAGGAGGTTCATACATTCGATCGGATTTGGTAATGCTTCCTTCCAAGAGCTACATGACATCGCTATCGGAGTGATTCTGGACCTCCTGCGTCCACGACTCCCATATCTCTCGAGCTCCTAAAAGCCCCACAGGACAGACGTGTTCTCTTCATTGCTCACGGCAGCTCTCAGGACGATTACTTGAGAACAGATGACAACAGCTGAAGTCGACTGGGAGCGTCCATGTACGGTGGCCCAACGTTTTAATAATATCGAGCGAGGGTCGACCGCCGGGCCGGCCAGCGCCGTGCCACAGAGGCGTGCGGCTATACGTGCGAGCGCATAACCGATGCGAGCGTCGTCTGCTAGGCTATACCGTTGACCGCACACAGCCCCTGTTCCGTTGCAAAGTAGCGCAGGGTGCTGACTGGCATAATTGTTTATCCAACGCCCACTTCCCTCTCTCTCTCTCTCTCTCTTTCTCTCTCTCTGTTTCTCTTATCTGTTGGTCGAGCAAAATGTCTGAAGAGCGAGCGCTGGCGTGATACTTGTCTTGCGCGACATAAACAGTGGCGCAATGAAGATAATTTTACTCTGTGGTCTGATTGTGTTGTTTCGCGTTTTAATTTGCGGCAGGTCGCTGTTTTGTGTGCCCGAAAGAAAAAAGCAAGTGATAAGCAAACGCTTTTCAGATCTTTGCTTAAAGGGGCACTGACACCCCAAAGGTCGTATTTTTTTTATTGTCTAAAACGATGCAAGTTGTAGTCATAGACAAGCAAAAAAAAAACGCATCGCGAAAAAATATTTCCCCCGCGCGCGCGCGCGCCTTTTTATTTTAGGCGTTTATATTTCCCGCCGCTCACCTCCTCGCTTCTTTTGATCGGTGACGTCCATAATCAGAAACTTTAGAAGCTTTGTAGGCGACATTTCTATAACATTTAATAACGGCAATCGTAAAACATGTTTTTTAACGCTATTGCGAACGCACTACGGCCCCTCTTTTTGAAATACCAAAAATCAGAGTTCAGTGTGATGTTGCTTCCTGGATTTGTACCCTCCCTCGGAAAACTTGGCGGCGCTCGTCGGCGAGTCGGGGAAGAAACCGGTTTTTTTCCCGCGCCGGCGCCCTTCTATCCCGCCTGCTCACCTCCTCCTCGCTTCGAGTCGCGGTGGCAACGGCGCTTTGCTTCATAGCGTGGAGCGGAGGTCCGAAAGAAAGTCGAGTCGCAGGCGACCGCAAAATTTGACTCAATGCACTGGCGCGGATCGCGCGGGAACATCAAATTCGGCATTTGGAAATTGTTTTTTTTAATTCGCAAATACTGAATTCCCAAGTTTCGAATTTTGAGGGTAATGTCCCGGCATCGTTTTCAATCGTTTCGGATAATAAAAAAAATAATATAATTTTGATGTGTCAGTGCTCCTTTAAAGGCGGTTAGCTCTGCCAGCAGACAAGGAGCAGGGGTTTTATGCGGCAAACGGAATAGCGTAGCAGACAATGCTCGCGCCGTAAAGATCTCTGTGCGCACGCGCCTAATCTGTCCCGTATCACCCCACCGCTCCGCGGCACGGCGCTGGCCGGCCCGGCGGTCGATGCTCGCGCGATATTAGGGACCTTTAGCAAACCGTCGCCGTGCTCCGCGTACCGCACTGCCGGAGCCACTGAAGCTTGCTTTTAAGCGCGCGCCCCGCGGTCACGGTACCACTCTGGCGCGCGCTTAAAAGCATGCTTCAAAGGCTCCGGTAGTGCGGTACGCGAAGCACGGCAACGGTTTGCTAAAGGTCCCTATTATTAAAAACTTGGGCCACTGTACAGCCCATACAAAGGCAGTCTCCACTGCCGTCAGGTTCTCGCTCAGTCGACAGACTCTTCCCGTAACCCATCCCCAGTAGTGATCCGATCCCAAAAAGATCCCTACTCCGCAGCACTCGAGTCCGTTCAAGACGTTGCCTACCGTCATTCCAAGCTCCTCTATTTTCACAAGGATGTCTTCCTCCGGGCTTTGAAGTTCTTGTTCGCAGATAGAACGCGTCTCATGGGCGTCTACCTCGTATGTCTGGCAGTTGTGATGATTACGCAAAACTACCTGCACTCTGTGGTGCGATTGTTCCTTAGTCTTGCCACCGAATACTGTGACGGTCAGAACCTCCATTCCGGGGAGCTTGGAACCAAGTACCCTCGAAAGCTCTTCTGTAATGAAGGAGCGCTGACTACCGCTGTTGAAAAGGATACGGCCCAACTTCCTTCTGTTCTTGCTTTCCACCCACGCGGTAGCCGTTTGTAGAAGGGCAGCCGGATTAGCCCTTCTCGCCAACACGCAGACTGAGGGGTGTCTTGTCTTCCGCGTTTCATTCGATCCGCTGGCAGCGCGTCCCGGCAAATAATCTTGATCACACATAGTGGGTACCCGCCTCCCTCAACACCTTTGACAACAAAGCGTACCGCGACACATTTTTGCCTTGTGGTTCGGCTTTGTTAACTGGAAGCACCTCTGGTCGGGCTGCAGCCTGCGCTTTTTTTACTTGGGTTCAATATTTGCGTTGCAGTCTGGTGTGATGTGCGCCTTTCATGTACAAAGAAAACACTCCGTTCAGTTCATCCTGCCATGCAAGGCCGTAGCGGAAGCGTTCTGAGTCTTGGCGTAGTTTGGATGCCTCTTCGGCAGTTAATGCATGGGAAAACAACGTGTACGTTTACCGCCTGCGTCTTCGGGTTGTTCCTTGGATGTTTTCTCCCAGCTCTCCACCTCCTTCTTGAGAAAGTTGAACTGAGCACGCACTTTTAAAGGGGTCCTGGCTCCATTGCTGAGTCGAAGCCAATGTCGGTTGCTGTTTCTCTCATGATCGCGGCGTTTTTGGCATTCCCCGAAGACATCTCTTGGTTGAACTCCAGCCTCATGTCGTCCGGAAGCGCCCGAAGCAGGACCGGTTACAGCATGGCACAGTAGGAATGACCCGTCGCACCCAACGCCAACCACACCCCGCTATTGAACTTACTCGTCTGCGTCGCCGCTCGCCGTAGACCCTGGCAAGTTTCTCGGCCCTATTTTGTTACAGAAAGAGAGCTACGCTTTGTGATTTTACAAACAAAAAGCCGACCTGTGAAATATACCTTTCACGAAAAGTTTAGATTGCTACATGCAGACGTCAATTTGTAGAGTCCATTTTAGATCGAGCTTGGTGACTTGGGCCACCCTATATTTAAACTTTGGCTAAAGTTACGTGGCACACCCTGTATATTCCAGCTAGAATAAGCCTCAGCTGTCTAGAAGGGTCTTTCTAAAACCATCTCATTGCGAGTCGAACGACACGAAAACACTTATTTCCATCTTTAAAGGTTGTTACATAAAAAAGGAGCGCGTTGTTCAATCTTTGTAATCAATTCAAAATTTGTCAGTGCGCTGAGCCTGAAACAGTGCTGGATGAAAGCGGATGTCTTGGGTTTGTTTAAGAGCCTGTGCTGCTTGATTACCTATCCCAGCCTGCTATCAAACGTGAGTCTTACGTGCACTGTCGAGACCGGTTATAACGAAGTCGGTTATAACAAAGTAGCGGCTACAGCGAAGCGATCACGATTTCCCATTCCCGTTTGCACTTTTTCAATGCATTTGTGTCTGTTTTTAGTGAAGGAAATTGGGCGGCTCCCGCGGATGTAGCGAAAAACAATTTGGTGATAATTAAAAAAAAAAGAATAAAATATGGAAAGTTTACTAAGTTTCGAAGTGCCGTGGCCAAGAAGCCACCAGAACAGGCTGCAGAAGATGCTTGAAAAGCCGCCGGTGGCAATCTCTCCAACGCCGTCTGCTCCCGGCTCCTTATCTGGGAAGCGGCTCTACCGCATCACACGCGGTGAAGCCGTCGTGTAATGCCAATGGGAAGCGTGCGGCACCTACAGGGGGCGCGACGCTCTGCCACGGAAGCACCGCCAACGGCCGCTGTGGGATCGATTGGCGGGACAGGCCAGCGGTCAGCTGTATGTGCCTTGTGTGTGCGGTATGGCACCCCGTACCATTGTACGGGCCGGTTTTCGGCTTGTGGACAGCGAGGGATTTTTCAGGGGGGGGGGGGGGGGATCGAGAAAAGGGGGAGGAACTCTGCAGAAGCAAGCACATTTTTTATGTTTCGGAGGAGAATGTGGGGCAATCCACCGTTTTGAACGGAAGGTGCCTGCGGCAGGCAAATGTGAATCTCGAAGCGTACGCCGTTACAGTGAAGGTTTGTAAACTCCTCATTCTCATGTGACGCTTCTTTGTAAACCAGGCAACGTGCGTTATCTTTGTCTAGCCGACAGTGCAGCGAAGACGATAAGTAAATAAACACTTCCACGAGCTAGTGCGCTTTCATCGCACCTTCCAGCTTGGGCGCTCGTTTTACGAAAACGGGTCTCAAAGCTGCGATATCGTGCCTGTAGTGTTCGCTGCACTGCACCGAAAATGCTCTAGGTACGCGAGCTCCTTGTTTTTCATCCCGGCTTGGCTGCACGAACGCTCGTCCAGTGGCCGCGATCGACGGAAATTGGTCACTGAGGCGGAATCGGATGTGCGTAATGTAGCGTCCTAAAATCAGCTTAGCAAATTCATTGTTGGACAAAATTAGATCCTCATTTCCGCGCTTGCATACTTCACTGCCACGCAAATAAACTAAATGTCATGCTCAATTTGATTACATGTACGAAGTGTGTCCCAAGGGCAATGAGAACAGATTTATTTCGACCCATATAGATGCTGTATGAAGTTATTTTTAATTCTCGTTAAGCAACATTCTTGAAAGTGCACACATTAGCGGTCTTCATCTCACTCGGTGTAGAAAAGGTGGCTGTTTCGAAACTGTCCTACATTTCCTAGCTAATAAACATTGTTTCATTTGTCGGCCAAGTTTTTGGGCACTAATTTTGCATAAACTTTGCGGATGCTCAAACGCTTGGTTACAAAGCCATACATCGTAAACAGTCAGTCTTTGGCAAAAGCTTCCTGCTATTGTACGACATCTTCCATTTTCATCATAGCAAGTCGTTCAAAGCAGGGTGCACCTTCAATGTTTCCCCATCCATCTTTAAAAGCCTTGCGCTACTGGAACCCCTGAGCAAAGAATAATCTGATCTCTTCATAAACGGTGCATACCGTGTTTAGCATGTTGGATACTTTTTTGCCCAGTTGCAGACAAAGTTTTATTGCATATATTTTTAATTGACTGACATCTGCATGTCAACCATGATGAGAGGCTATCAAAAAGCAGTACACTGAGACTCCCCTATCTTTCCCCCTGAAGTAGATGATGTAACATCTGCCCGGGGCCGAATGTGGGCCACAATATATTAATTCTCGTTACTTTTGGGACAAACCTCGCATAACATTACATGGACACAAGGCCCCTTAGTCACTTCCATATCAACCAAACTCTCTGCAGCTTGATGTAACGAGGCATATTATTCAAGCCCACTGGGACTGCAAAGGTGAAATGGAAGGAAAATGTAAGCACACAGCGGCACTTGTTGCATATGTCAACCGCGAAGACTCCGCAACCCAGACTTCTCGACCAAACCAGTGGAAGGCGCCCTCCAACAAGCAGCTGAAGCTCTACCTTAAAGGCGTGGAATTCCAGATATGTTCCCTCCAAAGGCGAGCCCTACTCCTCCTTACATATACATTCCGGAGATGGTTGTAAAGATGAACAGCGCTCCGGGGCTGATGCTAAGGGCCTTTTTAAAACTCCAGGAAAACTCTCAAGGTCTCCAAGAGGTGCTACCGCGCATTGGGTGGTCCTCCCTTTGCTTTTCATCGCTAGAGTGCAAGCTACATCACATTGAAAACGTTGAACACGTCATTCTTGATGCAGATGAGTGCGACTCTGTAGCAGCAAGAACCGTGCAACAGAGCCTGTGTCCTGAATGGCACCTGCTCAGAAAGGAAAGACTTTCTGCAAGCTCGAAAGCACACAGAAGTCGTTTGCGTGAAGCAGACTTTGAAGAACTTGCACATGATCTCTGCAACCAAAAAAAGTTTCAGTCAAAAGCCTGCAAGTATGGCATCGAGACGGAGCCCACTGCAAGGAAAAGATATGAGGAGGGAAAAGGTTGAGGTCCAAGGCTGGCTTTGTTGCAGCCCAGATGGCTTAGTGCAGGCTGGCGACGACAACATTTTATTCGAGATCAAGTGCCCCTACCGGTGTCGTGAGAAGCCCATCTGTGACAAGGAGGGCAACTTGTCCGTCGACTACTTGCACTTCGTAAATGGGAAATTGCTGCTCAAAGAAAGTCACAGCTACTACACCCAAGTGCAGGTGTCGCTGTATGTCCTGAACCTTACCATGTGCCACTTCGTTGAGTACTCGCCACTCCAAGTCAAAAACATCATAGTGAAACGAGACGACAACTTTTTGATGTCACTCATTTCAAAGATGGAGTGGTTTTACTTCAAGTTTTATAAGTAAGTGATGAAGGGGTCTTCGTAACTTTTAGTACCCAATGTCTGTACTGCCATTTACATAACATTTCAATGTGCCAGAAAGACCTGACACAGTATTCTGTGATATAATCTAGTCGATTTATTTAAATAACTTGATGTTTACATGGTTGCCACTTTCAAAAGAAAATGCACCTCTACAATGTGCAATAAAAAGTTGTTACGAACAAACAGTGCCATGGCTGTAAAAATTTCAAAACAAGAGTGACTTTTACCTGCAAGACAGGTGCCGATACACCCTACAGCAATTTCTGATCTCTAAGACAAGTTAGTACCTCGCTAAGTGCATCATAAAATACCGCAACAACAATTTGTCCTCCTGCTCCAGTGCTAGGCTACTCTAATATACTGACCTTTTTTGGTTAAAGGGTAACTTCGGTCCGAAAGTTGGCTTAAAGTAAAACCACCAATATCGTTGTAGGAGGTCGAAATATGGCTATATCCAAAATTTTACAAAGCGACGACGCAGTCTTGACTAAAACGGCTATCAAAAATTCAATACGAGCCGGCTATCAGGCAAACGGTGGATTAGCTATTACTGAACCAACACTGGTCAGTGACACAGCTTTCGTCCCGTGGAAATGTAGCTTGCTGATTGCCACTGTCGCCTTTGAACGGCAATGACAAAACAAAAGTAACGGTCAATAATAGCTAACCCGCCGTTTGCCCACTAGCCAGCTTGAATAGCCTACTTAATGTCCGTCTTAGTCAGAACTGTGGCGTCGCCGACATAAAATTTTGGATATGACCGTATTTTGGCCTTTTAAAGTGATATCCATGCTTTACTTTGAGCAGACTTTTAGAGTGGAGTTAACCCTTGAAGATTAAAGCAAGTTACTCTAGAAATCCCATCTTTTGCTTTTGGAAGTAACCGTGCTCTACCATTTCCACTTTGTTTGCAAAGGAACTGCTCTTTTCAACTTCTTGTCGACATAAATTTTCAACCTTCTGCTCATTTTCTCGAAGGCAGCTCATAGACTGAGCCTAGAAAGAATGAAAAACCAGCTTTTGACACTAGACCGCAGGCCCGTAGCCAGGATTTTTTTTCAGAGGGGCCGCCTTTGTGAAGCTGGCCTGGGTGATGGAAGGGGGAGAAGAGGTGCTAGCTAAACTTGAAAGTTAGGGGGGGGGGGTACAGGCTACTGACCCCCCCCCCCTCTAAAATACAGGCTACTGACAAAAGGCATTTAAGATAGAGTAAACTGGTTGGAGTATTCAAGTTATGTACAAGTCTGCTTACCCTCACAGTACAAGAGTTTTTAAATGCCAGCATTTGAAAGTAGTACCACATGGGGTTTGCCTCCTTCCTTCATACGCGTCCCTTGAAAATTGGCTTCTGCATGTTCGCAAGAATGCAGCACAGGGTTACGATTTTGTCCACGTGATTTCTGAGCTCGTAGGGTAGTTTTGCACGCAAGATGTTGTAGACTTTTATCCTCTGAATGCAGCGCTCGACATGAACACGATGAGAGGCTATCTTGTAAGTGCGGTCTACTTGAAAAACTGTGAACTGCTCATTCATGGAGGCAAAAGGGGGGATTTCTAATGTGACTTTCCGCGCATCCAAATTGCAACGAATGTGAGGGAAGCCCTTGCCTGCCATAACGAGGTCATTGGGTTCAAGAAGGTCTAACAATCCAGAGTTTGCTGTTATGTAGGTGCCACTGGATCGCCCACCAAAAACATTGAAAACAAAGTATATAAATTCAGACGGTGTAATGCCGATTAGGAACTTAAGAGTGAAGTCACTCTTGTAGCTACTCCAACAATTAATTTTCTCACTCACTTCAGGCGGCTTTTCGATGGGAACCTCCGTAGAGTCTATGATGACTCTGCAAGTAGGATATTTTTCACGAAACGAAGGAGGCATGGTCTCCTGGGGGGTTATGTTTCTACAAATGTTTCGTATCTCCTAAAAAGAAACGGAAGGGACAAAAGTGACGATATCGCGTCTGGTTGGTTAGAGGCTCGAATGACGAAAGTTCCCTCTTTCGTCATTTCATCCTCTGGCCAATCAGACGCGATATCGTCACTTCCGTCACTTTCGTTTTTTTTTAGGAGAAACGAAACATTTGTCGAACATAGCCCCCCTGCACTACATCTTGGGGAAACCAAACCAACCATCCCTGGGTTTTTGTGTAAAGTGTGTCCAGAATGGCATAGAATGTACGAGAAGCAGTTGTGCGATGCACACTGAAGAGGACGCTTAGTGCAGCAAACGTCAGCCCATGCTTCATCTTCATTAGGAAGAGAAGTAGCCGACTTCCGAGGGTGACGTCTGTAGCCCGAGGCGTCTTGACCTGTGCGGTACAAAGAAAGCAAGTTTGTTGTAAGCATTTGTGCAGCATAACCCTAATGAAAAGTACACCAGTCATTCCTGGTGTGACATCAGAGAATCCTGGTGTGAAACCAGAATATCTGGTGTGCCCCCCAGCAATGCTGGTGTATCGAGCACACCAGCCTGGTGAGCCCACCAGAAAAGCTGGTGTACCCGCACACCAGCATGGGTACACCAAGAGAGTCTGGTGTCACACCAGAAGGGCTCATGTGCCCACCAGGCAGCCTGGTGTGCACACCACGCAGTTTGATGTGACACCAGAGTTGCGGTTTTGTTGACTTCCCCCCCCCCACCCCCCCCCCCCCCCGTCCGCGAGCGTGTTTTCTATTAGTTTGTGTGCCGCCCCAGTCCCCCGACGTGGTGCCTCGTTTCCTCCCGTCTTGGTGGTCGCCGGAGACCCCGCGGCGGGCTTCTTTGTGCTCAAGAAGTGTCCCCCTCGTCCCGAGCACTTTCCCGGGTGGCCTTGGGCAGCTTGGGGCGCTCGCCGGCTCGCCTCTTCGAGGGTTTCTCTTTCCCTTTCTTCCTGTATTCTTGTTTAACTTTGAGAAAATAAAGGAGTCTTCTGAGTGAGTCCAAGCCGAAAAGATGTGTGTTGGTGCGCTTTCCTAACTTCCGACGAGCTTGGTTTGGTAGCGAAACAACAAAGAAAGTTAGTAATTATTACAGTTTTTGGTTCCGAAAACCTGGAATTAACGGCCATGTCATGCCTACCGCGAGCGAGGAGGGCGTCGACCACCTGAAGCGAAAGAGGATTACCCTGCGAGCCGCCACAACAAAGATCATCAACGAGATTGGCGTCCTGCTGGCCACGGATACAACCGACATCGGTGAGCTCAAAGAAACATTTCATATTCTTCTACTTAAGGAAACTTAAAGAGCTGGACAAGGAAATCGAGCCATCTGTCGAATATGATTCCTTAGAAGAGGAGATTTCTGGCGGAGAGTGGTACGCGGAACGGATCAGCATAACTAAGACACGAGTCAACCGCAAGCTGAAAGGCCAAGAATTGCAGAACGACAGGGCGGCCGGTTCTTCGACGCGAGGCAGTCGCTCCGGGAAAGCTCCAGTTGATCACGCCCAACTCCCTACAAAAGTAAAGCTTCCGAAGTTTTACTGTTGTGCTTTTTTGCTTTTTTGAATAAAGTAATTATGACAGCAGCGTTCTTGTCAAACTAATCATTGTACCCTTTTTTGTGAGTAAAACAACACCCAGTCAACAGGTGCTCTGGTATCACACCACAACAAAACCTGATGTCCCACCAGAACATTAGATTGCTGGTGTCACATCAGAACACCAGATTGCTGGTGTCACACCAACACAACCAGATTTCTGGTGTCACATTAGAACAACAAATTGCTGGTGTGAAAATGTCCCAAATCACATCGGTGAAAAGGTCTTGTGTAACATCAAGTCACACCAGCCCTCGGCCTGGTGTATTTTTCACTAGGGAAGGTCAGTCTACCTTGTAAGTGTGGCAATACTGGTTCACGCCGTAGATACGAAATTTCACCATTTCACACACAGTTACGTGCCCCTGTCTCTTTTCTTCGCAACTTACAACACCCTCTTTAGACCATTACCTTGTTAAAACGGAGATTCGGGCGAGTTGGTTGTTCATGACTGACAAGGTGCAGCGCTGTGTAAGTGGCTCTTTTTTTGTGTGCATGAAAACTTTAGAGTGCTTGTTTTGAGGGTGCGCTGTTTCCTTGTCAGACCATTACCATTTCTATAGTCAGTGACAAGTTTAGAATGCTGGGTGAGGAAAAGGAAGGCCATGGGGACGAGAAAGCGGACGCAATACTAGAGAGGAGGCTCCAGTGTTCTGGCTGCTTCCTCCTCATCCTTCCTTTTCTTCAACCGAACTTCTTAGAAAGTCGCTGAGTATTAGCCCTGAGAATGAACACAAGCGTTCTTGTAATTGCAGAGTAATATTTGGTTGCCTGTCATTGCAGTGACGTCACGGTGAGGACAGCAATTTAGTTCTCGTGTGACTATGCAGATTATGATTGCACGAAACAATATAAACAAAGTATAGAAAAAGAAAGCATTTGTGTTTGTTTTTAGCGGAGGAAATTAGCGGCTACTGTGAATATAACGAAGAGAAATTTTGTGATAATTTAAGAAAAGAGTAAAATTCAGAAAGTTTACTAAGTCTCGGACCGCCGCACTTTGCTGACGGTCAAGAAGCCACCCAGAACAGGTTGCAGAAGATGCTGGAAACGCCGCTGGCGGCAATCTCGGCAACGTCGTCTGCTCCCCGCTACTTATCTGGGAAGCGGCTTTATCGCATCGCAAGCGGAGAAGCTGTCGTGGCAGGCTGATAAGGGTGTTCGGAGCGCAAGCGACCACGTTCCGGCGGAGATGACGGAGAGGCCTAGATTTAAGAAAGAGAGCAGTAATTATGCCGGCATTTGATTGTCGCGTGGCCAGTGAGGCGAGGAAACTGGGCGGAGAGGCGGACACCTTTGCAGAAGGTGAACGCTTCCGAGTTTTGACTCCTTGCACGCTGCAGCTCGTTTTGCAAATGCGGCCCACAAACCACGTGACCCCGATCGAGCAGCTGCCCCATCTCTTAAATCTATGCTCTCTATGCCTACGACAGACAAGCTTGAGCACGAACTCAGTGCCGTGCGCGCTTCTTTGTTTGCTTCGTGATCCGTGTCGGCGTGTGGTCGGTGAAATTGCTCTTGCGCGAAAGTCAACTTCGCTCAAGCACCGATTCGGCGAATCATTGCCACTCAACGATGAAGAGTTCCGGCACCGCCAGCACCTCGATGGGGAAGACAAAGGCAATTTTCTTGAATAAAAAGCGTGCCATCCTCGACGAAGTGTGCATAAACGTAAAGAATGCCGTCTACCGCCGGCGTCCTCCGCAGAGCTGTAGCAGCTGTCAACACGGTCCGTACGTAACAGAATCTTTTTTCGATCGGAGCTTCTCGAATTTAGTGAAAAGCGCCTCGAACCTAGCAGAGGGCACTTGCGGGGAAGCCTCGACCGCTTTCTGCAGGCTCGATGAACATGTGCAATCCAAGAAGTGACTGCAAGAAGCAAAGGTAACTCAAAATGCTCTGCACCCATGTTATTCCTCATCTGTCAATGGTCCATTGAAAGCAATGTGACCGAACAACTTCTCCAGGTAGTTAGCATGTGGCAATCGATGCAAGATTGTCCAGTGACTCTGTCATTTCAATTGCCGCAAACAAGGCTAACGCAAACATTTGAACCAGCCTCCAGGTGAAAAATAAACAAACCGATTACTGCTGATGATCATACCTGTGTCAGCATCCCCAGCAGAACTGCAAAGCAGGCAGCCGAGACTCCTGTCAGATCCTTCAGGACTTCACTGTGCTCATCGTGTGATGATATAGACTCGTAGCCGCTGAATCCTTGGGGCTGGAACTGGTCCACATTTACGGTCCCGATACCCTTCTCGGACGTCTCTTTCTGGGGGGCGGCAATGTGATCACACTACACTGAGGCCTCAGAGTCATTTGAATAAAGGAGACAGCTGAGGATGACACAAGACGAAGGCAGGCTACAGCTACCTGCATCTGTTTGTGTTGCGACCTGAAAGAAACGGCAGACAGGATGATTTATTCAGTAAGCCAGGGCCCCGGCCCCCGGCCCCCGGGTTCCGGCCCCCCGCCCACCCCCCCCCCCCCCGAAATTTCCAGTTTAGCTGGCACCTCCTCTACCTCCTCCCTCACCCAGACCACATTGACAAAAATGCCCCCCCCCCCAAAAAAAAAAAAAAAAAGAAATTCCTGGGTACGTGCTTGCAGTAAGCGCGTATTTTATGTAAGACAGATTTAACTTAACAAGACACAGGCAGAGCCTGAGGAACTACAGTTTCTCTTATCTCCAGCTTCTCTCCAACATCTGCGGCATCATGAAGTAGTGATGGCTTCGACCTGAAAGAACCAAGCAGAAATAAACATGCAGATTCACCCATCAAGTGTTTATTTCATGTCAGAGAAGCCTGACTTAAGACACAGGTAGACTATCTATGAGGAAACATATTTTCTCTTACCTCCAGTTCCCATTCGACGTCTGCATCCGCATGGAGTAGTGACGGTTCTGACTGTAGCAGAGACTCCTCTTCCTCCACTTCACATGACAGATCAGTACTGGACGTTGCCTTTTCGTTGAACGCTGCATCATACACTCGTTTTCTCCACCTAAGTTATAAATGTAGTGTGTCCTCTGTTTCACCTCAAAATGTACCGCAGCGATGGCTATCAGCGCGAGCTCGCTCATCGACGCACCTCGGCTGCCCGAACAGTCTGTAACAAGACTAACTGCCAACGCTATGAGCTCGCGATAGCAAGGAATGCTCCCGAAAAGGAACCCTCGTGGGATCCGTACGTTAAACCAACGCCTCGTTGGCTAAACTGATCTTCACCGCATCAAAATTTTCTGAGCGAGGTTGCCATTTGTCGCCATCTAAATCTAGCCTTCTCCCACTGCCGGGGTGGCGCACAAAGTTTTCGTAAGTCCTGCTGGGGCATAAATATGAGACTTACCGTTCATAGCGGGACTACTTGTCCTCAGCTACCGCAAGCGACCTGTGGTAGGGCGGCGGAAAAATTGTCGGCGCATATGATGGAGATGTGGGGTCGCTAGATGGTTTACCGCCGACAAAATGTGCACTGCAAACTCTTGACCATTTCGTAGACTTCAATTCAGTTTCGTGGGCACTGAAGAAAATAAAAGCCCAGCAAATTACACTCACGTCACACGGACGGGCATGCAAGCGCCAAACATGCTGGCGAGTACCACACTTGGAAGTAATCCGTTACAAGTAACGGGATTACTTGTAATTAATTACTTTTCTTGTAATTTAGTCATTAATTCGTTACTTTTTGAAAATGTAATTTGTAATGTAATCTCATTACTTTTTTCAGTAACGAATTACTGAAATTACTCGTTACAATTCTTCCATCCTGTCAAAGGGAGAAATAGAGGCGTTGAAGGGCGATGCAACGGCCTTCGCTCTTCTAGCATGGTAACACAAGACTCTGGTGAGGTGCTGGTGGGGGAAAAGAATTCACGGAAAGCACGACAGCCCAGCCAGAGATCGTTTCTCGACTCGTTCGTACGGTCAACCAGGCTGGGAGGATTCGACCCTACAGAAATGCAAGAGGCTTCGACTTCTTGGAAAACGAACGGACTGCTTCGAGCTTATAAAAGAGCAGAAAATGAATGGACCATAAAACCGTGGCGTGGGGTTCACGTCGAGTGGGACCATGGACAGAGCGACGGTGGTGCATATGTCCGCTCCCTTCCTTCCTCAAACCCCCCCCCCCTTCCTCTACCCTCCTTCCCTCCCCACTCCTCCGCGCCTTGTTCCCTCAAAACATTTTTTTTAAACGAAACCGTGCTTTGTTTGTTGATGTTTTCACCTATACACACGCTCACCCCGCAAACAGAGAGGCAGCTCTAATGAGACCTCGACCCTGCTCATCCTTGAAGCGCTGTGAAAGCTGAATACTGGCTGGGCCAACCAGCTATGTGACTCCTGTCGCTTGACTTCACACTAGCGGATGCACAGGGCAAAACATGAGGGAGCGATGGCGGCAGTTCAATGGAACAAAAAAAAGTGTAGCATCAACCCTGCTGTCAGTTTAAACAGTAACCTTCGACAGCAGGGATTGCTGGTCGGGGAGCACAACAAAACCGCTTGGGACATCCAAGCTGAGCCCGAGAATGCTAGGGTTCTCGTCAGTGGATTGGGCCTGCGGGAACTTACCGAAATTTTAGGAAAAGGAAACACAGCCCGAGTTTTCTGAGAATAAACGGTGACTCACTTGGACACTGGAGTTGTGAAGCCGCCTGTAAACGCGTGGAAGACATGGAAGCGTGCTGTTCACTGAAAATTGGGCTGTTTTTATTCATTTCTAGACGGGAAAGACAGTTCAGCTGAGAGATTGTGCATTAATATTTCGTGTAACGTCTTGGTTTTGAAACGTGTGGTGATCAAGAAAGAAGGTCAAGTGGGCCCCATTCGGTCGGATAACAACCTTCATCAAGGAGGTGTCTTTGAAATGTACCCAGACGCAAGTACCGCATTTTGGTCTCACAGCCAGTCAGCTTATTCGGTGAACCAGCCCCTATTTAGGCTACATGCAGGAAACATAGAAAAACCATATCTTCAGGGAAATCGTGTTTTCAAGCTAGCCGAAGCCAAACTCGGATTAACTCGAATGGTGTTTGTGCCTCCACCGCCCAACTGCATTCGTCGCATGAACATATGGGATTTAGTTCTGTCCCGGTTGGACAGCGCAAGGCTCGTTTATCTTGAGCACCTGTTCAAGTTCTTTAAAACTTTATAAATTCGTTCTCCTAAAATTATTAATCTAAAATATTGGGTAGAAAGTAATGAATATGTTTATTTTTGTTTTAATTTTGATGGGGCCCACAATTTGTCCCTTCAAACACGCAGTAGATATGGTGTGTCTTTTTTGTGTTCCTTTGGAGTAACGCAAAAGTAATCGAGTAAAGTAACGAAGTAATTAATCGATTACTTTTTACGGGGAGTAATTTGTAACGGTAATCTATTACTTTTTAGGCCAAGTAATTGTAACTGAAATTAATTACTTTTTTGAAGTAACGGGCCTTCACAAGACATACGCGGCGAATCCACCGCTCTCGCTGGTCTTGGAGGCATGGTCGTGCCGCGAAACGGAAGAACTTCGTCCCTGGAGGACAGTTCTTGTAACTATTGGCACACCTAACGACGCAACAGTACGCGTTCAATTTTTTTGACATTTCGCCGCTGGGCTGAATGGGTACTCTTCGCGTATCATGGCCTTACTGCGCGCAGACGACGACTCCCTAGTCCCGCCAAATTACTTATCTATGGGGCCGAACCACGGCGCCACCGTTTTGTCGCACGCTTCCTATAGGGGCGGTCGGAGCGCTAGCGACAACGTACCGGCGGAGATGACGGAAAGCGGAGAGTGCCTAGATTTAAGAGAGAGACCAGTAAGTACGCCTGCATTTGATAGTCGCGTGGCCAGTGTGGCGAGGAAACTGGGCGGAGAGGCGGATACATTTGCAGATGGTGAACGCTTTTGAGTTTTGACTCCTTGTATGTTGCAGCTCGTTTGGCAAATGCGGCCCACAAACCACGTGACCCCGATCAAACAGTTGCCCCATCTCTTAAATCTAGGTTCTCTTTACCGACGACAAACAAGATTGAGCGCCAACTCGGTGCCGTGCGCGCTTCTTTGTTTGTTTTGTGATCCATGTCGGCGTTTGGTCGGTGAGGTCGCTCTTGCGCGAAGGTCTACTTCGCTCAAGCACCGATGCGGCGGATCATTAATAATAATATAATAATAATAATTTTATTTGCACTTCCAAGGGCGCAGGTGGTGGTGTGCGGGGCTAGACAGATAGGTGAGAACCCTTACGCGGAGCGCCTGTCAGCCCACCACCACCTGCGGGAACAAAACAGTAACATTCGAAGATGGAGAGTCCTGGCACCTCGACGGGGAAGACGAAGACAACCTCCTTGAATTAAAAGCTTGCCATCCTCGACGGAGTAAGCATAAACGTAAAAAATGCCGTCCACCGCCGGCGTCTTCCGCGTGACCGTCGCAGCTGTCGACACGGTCCGTACGTAGCAGGATCTTTTTTGGATCGGGGCTTCTCGCAGTTGGGGAGAAGCGGCTCCAAACCAACAGAGTACGCGTGCAGGGAAGCCTCGACCGCTTTCTGCAGGCTAGATAAACATGTGCCAGTGACAACCCGTGATATTTCTTTTTTTTTTTTCTTTTAGGGGCGAAGCTCCTTAAAGGGCCACTGACACCCCAAAGATCGTATTTTTTTTTATTGTCTAAAACGACGCAAGTTGTAGTCATAGACACGCAAAAAAAACCGCATCGCGAAAAAAAACTTCCCCGCGCGCGCGCGCGCCTTTTTATTTTTGGCGTTTAAATCTCCCGCCGCTACCTCCTTGCTTCTTTTGATCGATGACGTCAAATATCAGGAAATTTAGAAGCTTATAACATTTAATAACGGCAATCGTAAAACATGTTTTTTAACGCAATTGCGAACGCACTACGGCCCCTCTTTTTGAAATACCAAAAATCAGAGTTCGGTGTGATGTTGCTTCCTGGATTTGTACCCTCCCTCGGAAAACTTGGCGGCGCTCGTCGGCGAGTCGGGGAAGAAACCGTTTTTTTCCCGCGCCGGCGCCCTTCTATCCCGCCTGCTCACCTCCTCCTCGCTTCGGGTCGCGGTGGCAACGGCGCTTTGCTTCATAGCGTGGAGCGGAGGTCCGAAAGAAAGTCGAGTCGCAGGCGACCGCAAAATTTGACTCACTGCACTGGCGCGGATCGCGCGGGAACATCAAATTCGGCATTTGGAAATTGTTTTTTTAATTCACAAATACTGAATTCCCAAGTTTCGAATTTTGACGGTAATGTCCCGGCACCGTTTTCAATCGTTTCGGATAATAAAAAAAATGATTTTGATGTGTCAGTGCTCCTTTAAGGGCTAGCCATGTCCGTCCGCCGTCCGCCGTCCGCCGTAGGCCCGGCGTCGGGTACTCGTGCTTCTGCTCGTGAGATCACGTGAGCACATGCTCACGTGCTCGTGTAGGGCAAAAAAAAATTAAAAAAAAGATGAAAAAAATTATGAAAAAAGAAAAAGAAGAAAAAAAGGAGTAGGGGGTTCCGAGATGCCATCCCATCTGTCTGCTTAAAAAAAGAAAAAGAAGAAAACCACACATTTTCCTACTGACATGAATGAAAAGGCTCAAAGAAAAAGAAGAAAAAAAAGAGTAGGGGGTTCTGAGATGCAATCCCATCTGTCTGCTTAAAAAAAGAAAAAGAAGAAAACCACACATGTGTGGTTTTCTTCTTACTGTCATGAATGAAAAGGCTCGGCATGCTGCGGCTCGGCGTCTACGCAGACAAGCACCACCAGAGCTTCGCCCCAAGCAACATCATTCACCACGTGGAGATGCGGTCAATTTTTTTTTTTGCATGTTATTTGTACGAGTTCATATATAATGAAGACGCAGATATAGCGAAGCAATTTCTGATTTCCATTGACTTTGTTATAACCGGTCTCGACAGCACTTACATTACTCCATGTCATCCTTTTAAATATCTTGTAGCACTAGGTATGATCACTGTGTTAAAAACTGTTCATGCTGGAAAAGTGCCGAAACGTACATACCTGTGTGTCATTACGATAGCAAATTATTTTCTAATTGCTTCGAATATATACAGTGCCCATCGAAAAGAAATATGAACCAGCACCAAGTCTAGCCTCGTGAATATACACTTCCATGAGAGATCCCTGGAGTAACTAAATGAGGGAGCCCTTTAATGACTCTAGCGTCGAGTTACTGTTTAATGTAGCAATTATAGGATGGAGTAACTGTATATACTCCTAAAGCTGAGCATACGTGCTGCAGTGCTCCCTTTAGTTTTGTCGAGCACTGTACACCTTGGTCGAGTTTCTGTTTTGTGCTTTTGGTTTGTCTTGAAGGTCTGACACTAACCCCCTCACTTCGTCATTAGATTAGTATCAGACATGCGGACTGGTTTGTGCTTCTGCACCTGGGTTTGTTCGTGCGTGTGGTTTTAGAGCGCAGCTCTTAGGCGCCCGTTTTAGGCTTGAGCGGCGTCGCTGTCGGCGTAACCGCGCGGTGCATTTTGGGACGCGTGACGTCAGTGATGACGTCACACACGACGTCACACGTGACGTCACAAAGACCACCGGTGACGTCACGTGACGCCATCGTCATCGTCACTGATGACGTCATCAGTGACGTAACCAATGACGTGACATGTGACGTCACTATCGGAAAAATTCCCCACTAAATCTAGCGGAAAACTTTCCCCACTAAATCTAGCGGAAAACATTTCGCCGCTAGCGGAAAAAGTTTCCCCGCTAAATTTAGCGAAAAAACTTTCCCCGCTAAATTTAGCGGTAAACGTTTCCCCACTAACTTTAGCGGTAAAATTTCCGCGCTAAATTTAGCGGAAATAATTTTCCCGCTTAATTTAGCGGAAAAAATTTCCCCGCTAAATCTAATAGAAAAAATTCACCGCTAAAGTTAGGGGAAAAAATTTCCCCGCTAAATTCCCGCCAAATTTAAACGCGATGCTCCCACCAAAGATGTGCATTTTCTGCGACTTGCGTTAAAGGGGCACTGACACATCAAAATCATATATTTTTTTATTATCCGAAACGATTGAAAACGATGCCGGGACATTACCCTCAAAATTCGAAACTTGAAAATGCAGTATTTGTAAATTAAAAAAAAAAAACAATTTCCAAATGCCGAATTTGAAGTTCCCGCGCGATCCGCGCCAGTGCAGTGAGTCAAATTTTGCGGTCTCCTGCGACTCGACTTTCTTTCAGACCTCCGCTCCACGCTATGAAGCAAAGCGCCGTTGCCACGGCGACCCGAAGCGAGGAGGAGGTGAGCTTGCGGGATAGAAGGGCGCCGGCGCGGGAAAAAACCGATTTCTTCCCCGACTCGCCGACGAGCGCCGCCAAGTTTTCCGAGGGAGGGTACAAATCTAGGAAGCAACATCACACCGAACTCTGATTTCTGATATTTGAAAAAGAGGGACCGTAGGGCGTTCGCAATTGCGTTAAAAAACATGTTTTACGATTGCCGTTATTAAATGTTATAGAAATGTCACCTACAAAGCTTCTAAATTTCCTGATTTTTGACGTCACCGATCAAAAGAAGCGAGGAGGTGAGCGCGGGAAATTTAAACGCCAAAAATAAAAGCGCGCGCGCGGGAAACTTTTTGTTCGCAATGCGTTTTTTTTTTTTGCGTGTCTATGACTACAACTTGCATTGTTTTAGGCAATAAAAAATACGACCTTTGGGTTGTCAGTGCCCCTTTAAGCTCAGCCATGTTAGTAGTTGGGGACTTGCCACCTTCTCCCCTCAGTACCCTTCCCTCCTCCTCCTCAAGAGCTGCGCTCTAATTCGGCGTTACAGGGGATCGCAAACGTCTTTCATCTTTTAATTAGTGGTTCCAGCATACACACGAATAGGTTGTTCCCGAATACTAATAAACACTGATTGGTAGAGTTATTCCCTCTTTTTTATGCCATAAATGTGGCCTTAAACAATATGAGTTTATATAACGACTGCATGTTGATTAATTTGACAAATAAATCTTAAAGCACCCTCGTTTTTGCACATACAAAAAATATCACCTTAAACCAATTTTTTAGAAGCCATGTAAGCCTGTAGATTTTTTTAAGCTTTCATAATTGCTTATTTTCAAAGAGAGACATAAAAAGAAACTATGAAAGCTCTCATTCCCAGTGTAATACACGTATTGAAAAGCCTTTCCCAGGGCGGCGTATTTAGCAGATTTAAACCAGTAAAAATTAATTATCATCAAAAGGACCAGGCTAAGAATATTTGGCTCTCAACATGCTTTGTAAATATATTACTAAAACAAAATTCTGGAGCCAACGCCGTATATAAAACTGCCAACTCTCCACAACCTCAATTTTTTTCTCTCTCTTTCATTTAGGTTTTTTTTTTTTACGGGAGTCAATAATATATCCGACGTATTGCCAGATCTTACTCGGATATTAATTATAATCGGGGACAGTTTAAGAGTGAAGTAAAAAATCCTCCCACCTCTTTCCACTTTGGCAGAGCGAGCGCGGGAAAATACGTCGCCTGCATTCCAACGTTCGCTCTGTTATAGGGCAAAACGGTGGGAGGACTTTCCACTTGGCTCTGGCACCGACTATGGACGCTTTGCAGCAGCCGTGCATGGGCCCCACCCTAAGCGACCTTCAGTTTTTGTTTCCACTTGTTCGGTTTGCTTGACTTCATCATTACTAAGGCGGGCCAGGTATTGCATTTCAGCTTATTCAATGTCCTTCTCCCCAGCATTGGCCTTTGTGGAGGCTCGTCAACGCCCGTTTCAGTGGCTTGGTATCTCGGTGACTCACGAAAAGGTCAGCTATGGCGGCTGTAATCTGGCGCGTGTGTAAAGCGTCTATAGAATATTTGCTTTTTCTCAACTCACCGACTATAAAATGTTTGCTTTTTTTCAACACCCGCTTTGACAGTGACGTTTTTACAAACCGCGAAATATTGACTTAGATCCCTTTTCTCTTCAATATTCGCGTACGATTACGAATCTTCTGTGTGTCCGCCGCTGTTTTCTTATAGCTCCGTGCTTGAATGTCAGCGACACTTGAAATTGCTTTTCGAGCTTGTTCGCAGAAGCTTGATTGTGGAATGAATTATTCAAAAATCACAACATCTCCACGTGGTGAATGATGTTGATTGGGGCGAAGCTCTGATGGTGCTGATGATACTGATTATATTGTTCATATGTAGTGCTGATGGTGCTGATTTTTTTTTTATTGCTCATAGGTAGTGCTGAGTTCCGGGTTGCGTTTCGACTTCATTATTACTGCTTTATGGTCGGTGAAATGCAGAGCCAGTGGTTCTTCTAGCGGATCAGCTTGGATCCGCTAGAAGCCGTAGGAACGCATCTCCACCGCTTAAGTTAACGGTCCATGTCAGAAAGAGAACTACCACATCTCAGAGCCCCCTACTCGTCCCGCAGTCGTGGCCGAGTGGTTAAGGCGATGGACTAGAAATCCATTGGGTTCTCCCCGCACAGGTTCGAATCCTGTCGACTGCGAAAACATTTTTTTTTTTCTTTTTTTAAGAAGACAGATGGGATGACAATCGATGTGAACACGGACGCCGGACGGATGGACAAGGCTAGACCCTAAGGAGCTTCGCCCCTATAATATGCAGGAACCCGATCCGCGCTATTTAAATTAGTTGGGTTCCCTGTATCTTGGTATTCTCCCCAACAAGAACTTATGTTCGCGGACACGACTCCTTTTTTTTTGTTTCTGTCGACGAGACGTCTAGGTGTATTATTAGAGCGGTACAGGCAGCATTCACTGGCGGCCATAGTTGAGTAATTGGCTCCCTTTTCCCGAGTCTATTGGTATATCCCGCTGGTCGCTTTCTAGCGTTTTGGAGCGCTCTAAAAAACGAATGACCGTTCAGTTGTCGAAGTCGTGTGATCCAGGTATATTCGGGTGGTTCTTTCAGAGCGCTCTCAAATGGTCGGATCTCGCCATCTTCTAACTCCTATCGATGTGAGGCGCTCTGACTGCTGTTGTGACGGAGCGGTTTTCCGGGACTTACCGCTCATTCACACTGGAAGCGGATCCGCGTTCGCAAAACGGTTTGGAACGCGGTTGTATAAAAATCCAGTACAATTGCACGCGAACTTGATGACATCAAGTGCGCGTGAAATTGTACTGGATCTTTATACAACTACGATGAGCCACTACGAAGCGGATCCGCATCCGCTTTGCGGACGCGGATCCGCTTCCAGTGTGAATGAGCGGTAAGAGTAACGCAGGGAGTCGAGCCAGGGCAGGACCTCATCAGAATGCAGGAAAGGCCAGGGAGCAGGAGGGGTGTCTTGTAAAACTCTGTTTATTTACATACTAACAGGTTGAACTTCAGAGTACGCTCTAGCAGCCGCCTGCTGCTTTTTTTATAGCGTCGCATTTCCCCATATCCCATGCAGCGAATTCCCATCTTCAATGTCTCGACCAAAGCGGTACAGCCATTGTTTCGAACGTCCAGGCACGCCCCTCCCCTCCCTCACACACCGCCACTCGTGTAACGCACAACAATGGGCCAGACGTCCTTAGTCATGGTGTCGCCGGTCAGTCTCGGGTGGTCAATGGCGCCATTGAAGTCTGCAGAGTGTAGAACAGAGTCTGGATGGAAGACGAGAGATAATTCTCCCTAAGTGCAGTCGTCTCGGCTTCCGTGCAGTAGGAAAGTAATCCTATACACTCTCCTCGATGGGAAAAGGGCGCGAAGTCCCGTCCTTTGTCCATACGCGTCCCAATGTTGTCGGGGCGCCGTGCGTCGCGGCCAGACAGAAGCATCAGGAGAGGTGCGGGTTGGTAACGACGTCTCGTGTTGACGCTGGCGACGGTCAACTTCGAAACGATGAATGGAGTCGTCTGGTGACTCAAGGTAATCCTTCGTTGAATGCCCCGTCGTCTTTTTGTGCGAGGGCACTTGGTGACCCCATGGCGCCTCACGCTTTGCTTTCGGGCAGAGCTCACCGAAATATCCGGCGACGACGCTCAAGGCCGTGCACCTGTGGCGGTCGGACTGGACGGGCGAAAATTGTCTCCTGGGGGATTTCACAACACTGTGAAATGTAACAGTGAAGCGCGCGCGAGAGGACCGGTCACGTGACTCCAGCCACTTCTGCTGTTGGGTTGAAAAAGAAAGAAGCCGTCACGGCCGAGAAACAGCGTAGGACGCCGCCGCGTTTGAACACCGTATTGATCCCGTTTCGCAGTGCAGTCGGGAAGGAAAAACCTTTCCCTCTGTTCCTCCTTTCCATTCGAGAACAAGGGAGATCAGTCTTACTTTCTGCGGGCTCAGAGAACCCGCTCCTGTAGGGAGAAGAGGAGAGAAGAGTGCGAGGAACAATGGAGACAAGTAAGCAGGCAACTGGTTGTCTTTAAAAATACGAAAGAGTTAGACAAAGAGGACGGACAGGACAAACATCTTTCGGCAGAAGACGATTCAGTAGGCCGGCCTTTAAGCACGGTTTGTTGCTGTTGTTGCTGAAAACATTTAATTGGACATCACAGGAAAGAACAGGGAAGGGAAGGGGGAGTCAGAGGGATAGAGTGGGTATATGCCCGTATCTTAGGGAGCATGAAATCCGATAGCTTCGAGCACGGTCTGTTAAGTTCCGAATCGCTGTTTTCTTCTCTTGTTTATGTTTATTTTCAGCCTCCCTAGCGGCGGCGGTGTGACCTTCGGGGGCAGGGGGCGACGTGAGGATTGACGCGGCTCGTCACTGAGAGCAGAGGGGTCCGCCGACGTTTTCTTTCCCGTTTTGGGCTAGCGCAAGGGACACTACGATGAGCCTGGTCCGGCGCCTCTCTGCAGAGAGGCGCCGGACCAGGCTCATCGTAGTGTATAACTACGATCGCACCCCTCCCTATATTTATAGGGAGGGGTGCGAACGTTTGGGGGCTTTTGGGTATGCTGTCCGTCGAAGTGGTAATAGACCCTCTCCGAAATTCAGTGCCATCTGGTGGCTGAAATGGCGGTTTAAGTTTTGCAGTACTAATGGCGTCAATAAACCTGTAGCTTCCAGTATTTTATTGGGCACCGTCACTTTCGAAAGTCAACGGCAAACGAGAATGTGCTCTTCACTGTGCAGTTATTTCTCGATCATCTCTTTCAGTGTCGATGGCCACAAAGATGCAAGTAGTCAGAACGAAGCGCCAACCCAGAGAGACGCCTTGCTAAAGTTCTATGCACCAAGGGGCTTTGAAGTCGATTCTGTGCTACTAACAGATTGACTGGGCCCGAGGAAAAGAAATGAACGCTTACGCAGCTCTTGTATTCAATTCCTGCTTCGCAACGTGTTAATGTCTCGAATGTATATGCCTCGAATCCTCAGCTTAGGAGTATCTTCAACATGTTCCTTCATCCGTAAACAGAAGGCGGCCGTTAGTGCAGCACATATGCCATTTTTCAAGGGATGATGATAGTAATTAAAGTAGCCAAACTGAATTTCGAAAAGGGTCTATTGGAGGCCGTTTCCGTGACCGGTCTGGTCCCGGTCACGTGCAAGAGTCACATTTCAACTGATTGGTCGTGTTTTTCGGGAGGCAGGGAAACGTTGAATTTTGAAGATAGGATCGGGGGAGATTTTGGGGGATTTGGGCCGAGACTCTGGGGGGGGGGGGGGGAGATTTTGGGGAACTTGGGCCGAGACTCTGGACGAGTAAGGATGCTCTCCCAAGTTGGGACTTGTTACTTGGAGTTGTACAAGTGTAAATAAATGTACATAGTTCGCTACAAGCAGTGTCGACCCGTCACTTAGCGACGTTCATGCCGCCACGGTCCAGACTACTGGAGAGGAACCTGCCTCCCACACCACCTGGAGGAGCAACGACTCAACTCGGTCTGTTACGTAATGCTACTCTTCAATTCTCGGCGGCTGCCAAATAACAGTGTTTGGGTGATTTGATTTATGGGTGTAAGTATATTACTTCTGATCGAAGTCATTGTAGCAACCGGATCATAATAGGGAGCTTTAGTGGATCCATCCCATCATTGAGTTAATATAAGCTAGAGGGTCAACTGGCGCTAGTGTGCGGTTTCAAATTGAAGCATACAGCAACGAGTCTGAAATTAACATCCGGTTATCCATTTTTATAGAAAAGGTAAATGCCTTTTCTTCTTGCTCTTGATTACACGAGCAAATATCACAAATAATTTGTGCGTACTTCATAGCTTGGAACATTTCTCACTTACACAGAGAAATATATTGATCAGTTACTGCATTTTTCTTCCAAACTCATGGCATTACAAACGCGGCTAAAATGGCTTCGTACATGCATTTGTGTACACTGTCCGACACTGCTAGCGCGAACACACCATCCGCAGTTTTCTGCAACGGTGTTTTGAAATAAATTTGAAATAAATAACACTCGTTTTATTCTCTCGGCTGTCCAGGTATGGGTGCAAAGGTAAGTTTGTTCTAGCGTTCAAAACTCATATCTGCATGCTCGAAAATTTCTAAAATTAGGAAAAGCAAGAAAAAAAAAAACAAGAAAAAACAATCTTTCATTTGCCAATAAATTTAACACAATAATAAAAAGAAAAACACCTTTATTAGTGCACTTACTTTTACAGTTTTACGCGTTTTAATTGCCCGTAAGTGGGGGTCATTTTAGTGGCATTCAAATTACGCATATGATTAATATTAGCGTCATAAGGATTTTGGAGCTCCTTGAACAAGTCCTACGTTTTTTTTTTTTTTCAACTTTTATTCTTGATTAGATTCGCCGGTAGCCTTTACACACGTGCCGTGGAACATAAGACTGGGCCTGAAGTAGTGGGCGTTAAACATTGCTCAGTGATAGGAAACTACTGTAACTAAAACAATTTCACCTTTATAATGTTAATAAAGTTAGCTACATTCGCTACAATCCAAGAAACAAAGGCTCTTCGCCGGAGAGTAAAAAATTCCTGTTATTCTCCGACGAAGAAGCATAATGCCAGGGGCGGATCCAAGGGGGGGGGGGGGGGGGGGGTCAAATCGCCCTCCCCCCTTCTCGGAGGGCGATTTGACAAGGGTGCACACGAAAAAATGGGAGAATAGTATCCTTACAAATTTTCTGCCAACCCCCCCCCCCCCCCCCCAAAAAAAAAAAAAAGAACGGAGTTCTGGATCCGCCCCGGCATAATGCACGCACCTTTTCCCATAGGAATGCACTGGAGCACCGCAAGAGTGGGCTGGTCGCTGTCTGCTTCAGTTTGAAACCGGAAGTTCCACAGACGCTAGCACCAGTTGACGTATACAACTAAATATTCTCGCTGTCTCTAGCGTGTATTATAATAACTCTATGGTCAGGCACGTAGCCAGGATTTTGTTTTGGGGGGGGGGGGGGGGGGACCGCCCATGATAAAATGCTGTATGAGGGGAAGGGGGGAGAGGAGGTCCCAGCAAAATGGAAAATTTCGGGGAAGGGGGGGGGGGGGGCCGGGCCCCATGGGTCTCCCCCCCCCCCCCCCTGCTACGTGCCTGTCTATGGTTCCGATGACTCCGGTAACGATCCCTCGATACACCGCCGACCCCTTCGCACGTCATCGTGTCGTAATCGAGTATATGCCGTTATCGGAGGTATCAAAACGATCTACTACAAGTCTCTAATATCACGAATCTGGAGGGACAAGATGGACGGCAAGAATTGAACCCCTTGCCTCAGGGTGGGCTGTGTGTGTGTGTGTGTGGGGGGGGGGGGGGGGCGGGGCAAGTGCGCAGCCGACGCTACGATTTCAGAAAGCCAACCATGCAGCACAGAAAGTGCACCGTCACGGCGCCTCTCGTCTTTCATCACTTGCTAGCACCTGCTAGAACCAATCGTGCACACCATAAAGCACGGGTGCGTGATCGGTTTAGCCGCGGCACAATCGGAAACGTACAAAAGCGACGGGCGTCGTGACGACGCACTTTTGGCGCTGCTTGTTTGGTTCCGTCGTATCGTCGGGTGCGTTCCCACCATAGTGTGAAACGGAGTATGCCCTTTTTTTTACGACTGAAACGCAGTTAGGATAAGGTAGAGAGAGACCTTTGCAAAAATCGCCTTCTGCGCGCTGCTACCTTTGTCTGCTGGGCTGTGAAACGCTTTCTGAGCATCCGCTGTTCTTCTGATGTGCGGTAATATCGAACGCTGCGCATGCGTCCACAGCTCAGTGACTCAGCATTTTTTCTCCCGGGTGACAAGCAAAACAAAGGTCTATAGACCCCCTTTCCAAATTCACGTGACGATTATTAGAAGTTCGGAACTAGAGCCACTCGATATGGCAGCGTAGCTGCCAGAGTAGCGTCACGCCTTTCCCTGTACCGCCTCTCTCTGCGATTGGTCACACGCGGTACCATAGCAACGAGTAGAGCTGGCTCGGTTTTCATAGCAACCGAGTGACTACTCGTCACATGACCTCGCAAGAGCCGTGATGTCACTGGTAAGATGGCAGCGCACAGAGATGGTGGATGCGAGTTTCTTCGGTGCGCGGAGTCGTGATGTGCCGCTGCTTGCCGACAATTTCAGGCTTCTTCGTGCTCTCTGAAGCAGGCATAACGTGAAGATATGAAAGAATGAGACTTTATACACTTTCTGTGCAGATCGCTCCGGATATTAGCACCTGTGAGACAGCATCTGTCATCTCGCCGTAGCGAGACTCTGATTCCCGGATGTGTTTGAGGACCAATAAGAATTTTCGCATGCAATTTTCGCATACTCCTAGCTTTGTTTGAACGTTGGAATATCTGAAAATCGATGCGAAATGTATGCGTCGCATGTAGGGTCTTGGGGAAGTTGTTTCAGCCCCAGGTAACCGCATAATCAAAGCAACCTTTAGCGAGGAAGCTCCTGCGATCTTTACGTCTTGTACTAAACAACGATTTTACGATATAGCGTCCAGGATAAACTTTTCGCAGTTTTCTAGCTTCTTTTGAACGTTGGAATGTCTGAGAATCGAAACGAAAGGTATACGTCGGGTGTAGAACCTAGGGGAAGTGTTCAGCCCTGGGTCACCGAATAATCACAGCAACGTTTAGTGAGGAAGCTCCTGCGATGTTTAACCTTTTGTACTAATCAACGATTTTACGAATTGGCAGTTCTGAAGATTTTGATATAACGTGCTTTCGTTGTAATAGATTCCATTCGATCTTAGTGTGCTTTGTTCTTTTTTCAATTGAAAAGCTGGCGTTGGTTCAAGTGTCGCGCTTGCGAACTTTTACAGAGCATTCGAACCAATCATTCGAAAATAATTTCATTACTAGCGTTGATAAAACAGTTAATTGTTCCCCTTGGAAATCAGAACGCATTTAGCAAGTCTTCACATTTTTTATTGATCAGTGCACAAATTACTGCACCCGATGTTTCTTAGAAATTAGTATTAGTAGGCTCTTGGCCGTGCCGATCGGTATCAATAGTCCACACTCACTTCAAGTGTATGATCAGACTCCTCTTAAATAATTGTCTAATCCAGTGATTCTCGAATTAGGGTCCGCGGACCCTTTGGGGTCTGCGAAGGCATTCTAGGAGTCCGCGAAACCCTGCCTCATCAGTCAAGTCCGGGAACTAAAAGTTGTCTTTTTTTTAGATTGAGAAGAAGCGTCCCATTTATTAAATCATTATCATAATTAATCCTATACCTTTCCCTTCACCTCACCACAAAGGAAATCCTCCATCATCATCGCCGATTGACAAGGGGTCCATGAAACGTAAATGGCTGAGAACCACTGGTCTAATCTATCATTCCACCATCTAGAATCTTCAAAAGAAAAAAAAATGCAGCCCCACTTGTTAGAACTCCAGAGATAGATCAAAAATTCGTTACATTTAATGCAACTCGGAAATAGAAGACTACTGCACATTTTTACTTTTCGTAGGATTTATTGCACCTGTGATTTTTTTTTTCATCAAGACTAGTGCATTGTATCCGTCGGTCGATTATTTAATTGTTCTAATTACCTGGACAAGATAACTTGTATTTGTGTCTATCTCTTGCTTGAAGAAGCAGTCCTGTTTTAAAATGTTGACTACCATTTTTAGTCTTTTCAATAGACTTTTTTTTCAAAACTGTGTTCGACTATAATTTGTTTCACCATAACCTTTCAAAGGACAACTGTCACCGCGCCCTCGAGCCATTTAGAAAGACGTAGTGAAGGTATGTGACAAACCTCTGCAGAAGGAGAGCCCTCTGGTGATATGTTGTCACGTGCCTCTCTCCAATGTGCATATTGGCTCACTGGGACTGTAGCCTTTTCCGCTTGCCAAATTGTGATGAAACGAAGTCCAGAAGCTACTACTCTAATTACCCAAGGCCTTCAAATTTCGGGTATTTGTTCAACAATAATGATATTTCAGCAATCACTGTGAACTCGGCTCGGCGCCTATTGGACTTGAGTGCTGCATTAGCGTTCGACGTGAATGGGGCCCATTCACGTGCTTTATGTAAAAAAAAAAAGTTGACTGTCATTGTTGCTTGATGGGGTTTTGCAAAGGGTCTATTGTGCGGTATGTATATGAAATGTCATGCTATATTAGAATGCATCAAAACTTACCATTAAACTTAGATGCTCAGAAGTGTGTTCGTCTTTGTAATTATTAAGTAGCAGACATGATTATTTCTTACGAATGTAATATTTATATTCTGTTGCTGGGCCCGTATTGTGCTCATTAATTTCAGTGTGCTATGATGTTATTATCGTGTGTATAGTTCTAAATATATCCTCTCTGTAATGCTTACAAAGGCTCTTGGAGGGTATAGATGAATAAATAACATTCACATCACTGGAATAAATAACATTCACATTCCTTGGCCTGTCGGCAAGAACACCTCATGTCCGTCTCTTTTGATGGCGTTAACAATCCTCTGGAGACCATCGTGTTGTCCTTGGTTGAACCCCGTCGGCTGTTCATCGTCCAAACAAGGGTTAGGCCGTCATCGAGGTCGATCCTCACCACTCGGTGAGAAAATTTTATCTTGAATGGATGAATGAGTCTTGAAAAAGTATGATGTTAAGCACGTATTCGCTGATGATGAGGCAATCGAGAAGTAGTCATGTCTTGAGTCAATCGTCTCGTCGTGGCCGGCGTAATCCGATTTTGTTCCATCCGAGCGAAGCCCGAAAGTACAAGGACGGTACCTACGTCCCACGAAGCGGCCACCATCCCGGCGGCGCGGGAAACCACTCGTCTTGTCCGTGCACATAAGATACCTAGCAGCTCTCATCGCCCGACAGTACCCTGGCTGTTCCTCCAGAGGCCTGTGCCGTACCGCCATGCCAAGCGTTTTTTAGTACTTTTCAATGAACAAATGAAGACATCAACGAAACTATACTTCGTTTCAGCTTAAGTGCATAAGCGGGCGATGCTACAAGCGCAAGCATGTGGCCATGAACAGTGCTTGCACTGCACGAGTGAGCGGGCTTGGCAGGAACGTTGTAAGCCATGAGCTTGCGCTTGTATACCATCGGCTGCGTCTGGACTTAAGCTGAAACGAAGTATAGACTAGAAAAGTTGCCGCTCGGCGCCGCTAGCAGCACGGTTACCATGGCAACCTCGCAGGCCCAAAATGGAGAACACTATCGGCGCTTCTGACGTCGTGCATCTAGATATTTTTTGCGTCGTGTCGCTACTCTGGCTCTAGTCGGAACCGCTGCACAATGGTGGAACGTCTGACATCACGCAAAAATGTTCCAAAAGCCGGGAATCATAATTAAAAACAAATACCTCCGACTTGCGTAACAATACCAACAATTTATAGGTAGACGTTTTGTCTCCTATGCGGGAGACATCATCAGTGCAGCCAGGAACACCCGACTAGCTACCAGCAACCAAAGGCTCGCTTCTTCCGAGCCTTTGGTTGCTGGTAGCTAGTCGGGTGCACGTTCCTGGCTGCACTGATGATGTCTCCCGCATAGGAGACGAAACGTCTACCTATAAATTGTTGGTATTGTTACGCAAGTCGGAGGTATTTGTTTTTAATTAGTCTGACATCACGGAACGCGCGAGTCATTCCATAAGAGAGCGAACGTCGGAGAGCGGCCAACGCTAGGAGCCAACGAGCCAATCAAACTGCGTTGAAAGTGCATCGTCACCACGTGCATTGTCTTTTTTTGTGAGTCTATTGTGCCTTCTCATGCAATCAAATGAACGAAGCGTGCTGTGACCTTGCGGGTTTTTAGTCCACCATTGTGCAGGGATTCCACAGCTGCCAACAGAGGGCAGTATTTCGAAAGGGATCTATTGTACGCAGAGTTTGCAGTTCGCTAAAAAAAAGTCGACGAATGTTTTTTACGCACTGCTGGATTTTTACTTTTATGAGACACAAAACAACAGCACTAAACGAAGCGTAGTAACTGAAAGCTCGCCTACCTAGAAATTAAGGATGAAAACAAAAATATTATCTCGTAAAACCTTCGTGTGCGCGTGAAAAAATCCCCGCTTCCCTATAATCTATAAACATTAGGACACTGTAATGAGAAGATATTAAACCAGTGGGAAATTCGTAGTACGCTGAGGTTTGCGATTTGGCAAAAGCGAGCTCGTGCAAAAACAACAACATAAAACTTATTTTCGCAACCGCACACGCAAGCCAGGGGCTGGCCCGCTACACAGCGCTGTACGCAGGCGAAAACGTCCTTTCGCAAACGTTGCAGCTGCAGAGAACTGCCGTTCTTTTTTTATTTATTCTTCGTTTTGTCGCCCATAAAGGTTTAGAAAAAAAAAATAAAACAACGTACACCTTACTAGGACCGATAAGGTTCCACCGACCCACGCATTTCGGTAACACAAAATCTCGCTGGCCTTTCCCAACGGCATTTAATATGCATAGCCCATTTAGAACACCTTCGTTCATATCCGTTCAAAACCAGTCTGTCGCGCAGATTACAAACCGCACCGAACGAATTGTTTGTAAACTGGTGCTTGAACCGCCGGCCGTGCCGCTGTGCTATGGAAACTGGCTTCCTGTCGCTGCTGGGCCTGACGCTCTCCTTTTTGCAGCCGCATTTCTCGGTCCTCCCTCGATCACCCTGCGCGCATGCCGTTGTCGCTCCCGACCCGCTTTGGTTGTAAACAAAACCCGCAAGCGAGAGCCTTGATAACACGTGCAGTCCGCTTTACTGCCGCCGGGTGCACGCCCAGTAAAGTCTCCGCTCCAAGAGTAGTCGCCGATTCCCGCCGAGCATGCAATCGACGACTGCGCGGTCCGCGCTGCACGCTGCACGCTCTATCGAGGTTGCACCTCAGACTCGGACACAAAATCGCTGGGGGCTGGCCCGATAAATATTATGCGTTTAATAACATGTATACTCGTTTTCACCTCAAGAAAAAAGGACGTTTTGCGCATTGTTCATACGCCGGGCGAAGTAGTTCTTACAAGATTTCGTTGTCGGAGGAAGAAGCGATGCTTTTGGCGCTTGAAACGTATACGTCTTGATAAGGTTACATATATCTAATCTAAAACGCACCTACATATGTATTAATTCTCCTCATAAAAGGGAAAAGTAGTAATTCTCTGCGAGGAGCCGGACTTTTTTTATTACGGTTCTTGAGGTGAAAACGGGTATAGTGAAATATGTTGTTTTCTTTAATGTTTATTCCGGTATCAATTTGAATCGATCGATTAATTCTGTCGTAATAAATATATGGCTGTTTTACTGTAAAGCCCCATTCACGAGGGAGCGTTTGCTTGTGTCTTCTTACTTTACGTTATAAGTCGCCGAAAAATCCGTGCGTCGAAGGTCGCGTGCAAGGCAACTCATTGAACTGGTTGCTACAGGCTTAATATAAAGCAGATATGTCCCGGTGACTCGCCACGTAAGCAGACGTGAGCTGCCGTAGCATAACGAAAAGTAAGCAAACGGTGCCGTGAGGACTGGCCTTAAGAAATTGGCGCATATCAGTCCGTTTTTTTTTTTCTTAGGCGCCACTCAAGCTTAAACAATCAGTTAAACGGCGACTTAAAGAAGGGGCAAACGGCTCGTAAACGCAAAGTAAACTGCAATACACATGGAACATTATAGAACGTACTCACCCGCGCTTGGTTTGTTGGGCTTCGCTTCTGTCGCCCGTCCTAGAGAGGATAACGCAGCAGTTTCCAGTGCCTGAATTAATACCATATATCGCGTATTTTAAGTACACCATTGAAAAAACAAAACAAGAATACATCAAATAATTGATCACATTACTGATGTCGATTCGTTTCCGAGCGATGAAAGAAAAACAAAATATTCGTAGTTCAGTTTGGATATGTTCTGGGTAAATACCCAGCACCATAAATACGAGTGGTAAGAGCTTTATTATGCCCAAATTTCGTCATCATAATGTTTATACGAGATTTTCAATTATTTACAATACTGTGTTCTAATACTATGTACACAAATGGTGAAACAAGTTGAAGCAATGGTCGTGTGACTCGCGGCCACAGTGACATATTTTCGATGAATCTTTCACTCTCCTCTAGACACTTTAAGATAAACTTGTACCCACTCTTTTAATGTCAGGGCTATATGGTGGGAAGTAAAGTTCGTCATATTTTAAAATGATCATAAAATATTTACACTCAACTCACAAACGCGAATGTGTGTGAGACCCCTTTGTGTGTTTTCACCTGCATGTTTGTTGTCGTCACTGTCAAGATTTCGTTCGTTTTATTAACTTTGACAAGCTGGGTTTTTCCCTCACATTTCTCCAATTAAATGTATCTCGGAGGCATATATCTATAATATTTGCTTGTCACCTACTATGGTAAGTTTTTTATCCTAAAGAACCAATGAATACGTGTCATTTTCCGATAGTTCGAAAGCTTTAACTGATATAAAGTGACCGTAAAAGTATCACAAACTTGTTATACAAGTAAATATACTGTCCAAATGTTGAACCTTGTATGAGTTTTCTGGACGCAAATGTCTTCAGTTACATGAGCAGACTGCAGCGTTTTGCCTAACCCAAAGAAAACAATGATGGGGTGATAATATCGAATATGTGCCACATTCATTACATTCTTACAATGCAAGTATCAAGTCTTGTTAATGGGCGCAATTTGTCCAACTTCTGCTGGACGTTAATGCTTAGTTACAACATTGAGTGAGACACACACATAAGTGACTGTCAGTCCGAGGAAAAAAAGTCAAAGTGATTTAAGGCTGAATCACACAGTTTCGTTTGACTGAGCTACTAATTGCCTTGTGATTTCTTGTAACCGCTTTACACACCGGCACACTGGTGACAGCTATCGGAGGGTCCTAGAATTCTGACCTGCGTGTGCACCTTTAAAACCTTTTCCACATAATTATGTTACCGCAGGTGTGAAATAATTTTGTGAATTTTATAACCGACTGTTTCTCGTAAATAATGCATTGATTTGATCTCGAAAACCTTGCAAAACTCTCAGTCTAGTTGTACACAGGTTGGAAATGTTTTAGGTCTACCCGATAGGTGGCGCTAGTGTGCCACTGAATTATGCGGTTACAAGACATGACAACTCACTCGGTCAGAGCCGAATGCAAACGTGTAAACCAGCCTTTAAAGGGGTAGGGAAACGAAATGTCAGCGCTCATTTTCTTGCTTGAATGTGTTGCATGTTGCACCCTAACCTCAAAAACACCAGTCTTCCGATGAAAGGCACAAGAAAACTAATTTTAAAGCTAAATAAACGATCTTCCAATGTGCACCTGGTGGATGCATGCGGAGCCTATTTGGGAGGTAGTCTAGCAACGTTGTGGAATCTGCTACGTAGTCGTGACGTAGCAGATTCCTCTGGAGCAGCGCCGCTCTTTGGAAGTACGCTCAACTGTTTAAAGTCACCTCGGCCTGAACGTGTTTGCCCCTTTTCGAATGAATGCGAAAGCTTGATAATGTGGATGCTTGGGCAAGTTGGTAATTCATGCTTGGATGGAACAGCGCGGATGAACAGTCACACTCACATGCACACAAGAAGCAAACAGACTCGCAGCGCTGACTTTCAACTCAGTTCTATATTTCTTCTTCCTCAAATCTTCAACTTCTTCACCTTTGCCGTTAATGAGAACAATTTAAATTTTTACACACCAGAGACCAAATAGCCAATACACATTAAAAATAACTAATAATTAAATAAATCATGCAAAGACAACTAAAGAAAATAATACTAAAAAATTAAAAATTAAATTTAAAAAATAATAAAGCGAAAAATTTCTCATCACTATTGGTGCTTTGATGATATCTCTAGATAAACCAATTCCTTCTTTGACAAAGCTACGGATGATACACTAACACATTGTTTGTCCAACCTGGCTTTGTCAAAGAAGCTTTGTCAAAGAAGGAATTGGTTTATCTAGAGATATCATCAAAGCACCAATAGTGATGAGAAATTTTTCGCTTTATTATTTTTTAAATTTAATTTATAATTTTTAATTTGTTAGTATTATTTTCTTTAGTTGTCTTTGCATGATTTATTTAATTATTAGTTATTTTTAATGTGTATTTTCTATTTGGTCTCTGGTGTGTAAAAATTTAAATTGTTCTCATCAACGGCAAAGGTGAAGAAGTTGAAGATTTGAGGAAGAAGAAATATAGAACTGAGTTGAAAGTCAGCGCTGCGAGTCGGTTTGCTTCTTGTGTGCATGTGAGTGTGACTGTTCATCCGCGCTGTTCCATCCAAGAATGCGAAAGCGCGAAAGTCAACCAGACGCCATGATGGACTCGTTGAGGCACGTCGCGGGGTTGCTCGTGTGACTTTGCTGTACACTTCGAAGCCGCTCACACGACAGGTGAAACGCCCGTCACCCCGCGGGCACTTCCAACGGCTCGGTTGTAACGCGCTGACGGTATTGACACCACTACAACGCTGACAACGCCACCAACGGCAAAGCTCATAACCAAGCCTGTCTTTCCACGTCACGGATGCGGGGAGTCTTTTTTGTTGTTTTTGTTTGCGCCGGATATCCCATGACGCATCGCGCCCTCCGTTCGCTTCTCTTCGAGCGCTCGCTCGAGTGCACCGTTTGGAACGAAAAATATAGCCAATCGTTCAAAATACAAACGTGCGATTATGAATTACGGTTATTATCCGTCATGCTTGACCCATTTCCGAACGAAATTTGAATATTTCAATTTTTGTTTCCGTACCCCTTTAATGTAAGCCAACTAAAATAACAAGATCGCGTTTAATATCTGAGCAAACCTCCACACTTGGGGTAAAAAGATGGCGAGTATATAGAGTAAGTGAACTCTAGGCCCGTTTCTCTAACCTCGAAAGTTGGTCAGGTCACAACTAAAGGCTTAGAAACTTGATACACTAGCTGCACGAACGAACAAGCTAAACTGTAAACTTAAAAATTAAAAAAAGTGTAGATTTTGTTTGTCGTAAGCTTATAATTATTTTTATATTTTACTAAATCTCACTCCTGAACCCTAAAAAACAGTTTACAACCCAAACTTAAAACCCTGCTATACCAGTTTTACAAACAAACAAGTTAAGCTTTAAATTTAAAGTTGAACAATCTGTCGTGTAGTCCTTATCTCTAGCACGGTTTCTTTCAGTCCTAGGTTACTAATTACTTCAAAGCTGTATTAAGCCCAATTTCCGAACCTCAACTGCAGGTCTTAATTTAAGACGTAAAATGTTTCATATAATAGTTTTACGAACAGACAGGCTAAACAAATCTGAAATTCGAAAAATGTGCGGTGTGGTCTTCCCTCGTACACATTACTTGCATCCTTAGTTAGTAATTACATTCAAGCTTCAATAGACCTGTTCTCCGAACCTCAAAGACAGTTCACAATTAAACGCTTAAAATCTTGATATACGACTTTTAAGGACGAGTACGCTAAACCGTAGATAAAACAGTTGGAAATTACGTGGAGTAGTCCTTACCACGTACCGTTTTTCTCGACCCTAGGTTGCTCATTACTTTCAGTTATATTAATATCAAGTAACAGTTCATTGTAACCGCATTGACTGCTGAAACTACAATAATACATTAAAATCTCTCGTCAAGTTGTATGCCCAGACCAGAGCCGCTAGGTGAAAAAGAGAGCTTAGTGACATCACACAAAACACCACTTCAACAATTGAGCGTTCGACTAAATCACCAGGTACGAAGGTCACCCTGCTGACCAACCCAACCAGGACGCCCGTTGTCCAACTTTCAAGAATGCACAAAGTCCTGGTACGATATACTCTTCCTCACAAACACAATTTTTTCGTGCCATGGAGCCGAATCGGCAGACTTGCAAACAACGGCCATCATCTCAATCTTGTCTTGGCCGCTGTCCCTTCCGGCTAGAAGCCTCTGCGGTTCCAGAAGCTTCTCTGGGACGATCGTGGGTGCAGTCCTGCGAACCGTTGATACGATGGGCGAGTTTAGGCGACTCAAGGTGTTCCCCGCGTCAGTGCCCTGCGTTGTCAGCTCTGCCACGATGGCGGTGGATGGGCAGCTGCTCGCGGTGCAGCTGGTCACGTTGGTCACGCTGGTCACGCTCTTGTCCGGGCATCTGCAAACCTGGTACCTTAGGGCATTGACCAGGCTGCGATTGAAGAGGAGGTAGATCCAGGGGTTGACGCAGCTGTTGAGGCTGTTGAGCAGCATCAGGATGGTTACAGTGGCATCTGCACGGAAAATACGAAGTCATCAGATAATGTGGCGGGGAAGCAGATCTAGGAATAATGCTACTCGTGTATAAATTACCTACATTTTTTTTTAATATTCGGAACTGTTGGGAATTACCAGGGCGAGTAGAGAAATGGCAGTTAGTTACCTCTGTGTCTACCGGCCTAATCAATTGAACAAGACTTCGACTGCCGTCCCCGGGGGTTCTCATCTCCTCCTCTCCCTCAGTTTCTATTCGTATTGTTACATCTCACAAATATCTACAGCGCAAACAAAGACAGAGACGGATGAGCCTAAATCGGACGAAAAATCACAACATCTTCACGTGGTGAAAGATGTTGATTGGGGCGAAGCTCTGGTGGTGCTGATGATACTGATTTTATTGTTCATAGATAGTGCTGATGGTGCTGATTGTTTTTTATTGCTCATAGGTAGTGCTGAGTTCCGGGTTGCTTTTCGACTTCCTTATTACTGCTTCATGGTCGGTGAAATGCAGAGCCAGTGGTTCTTCTAGCGGATCAGCTTGGATCCGCTAGAAGCCGTGGGAACGTATCTTACACCGCTTAAGTCAACGGTCCATGTCAGAAAGAGAATGTGTGGTATGGAACGTGGTTATATACGCATTTGAGAATTTGACCGCAGCGCCCTCTCGTCTATAAACGTTGAGCCAATGCATGCAAAGTTTAACGCGATTATATACGCATTTGACCGCAGCGCCATCTCCTGCATAGACGCTGAGCGGCTACATGCAACTTTTCATCCATGACAGACACATGGATGACACATGGCCAAGTGGTTAAGGCGATGGTCAAAAAATTCATTGGGGTCTCCACGCACAGGTTCGAATCCTGTCAACTGCGCAAATATTTTTTTCTTTTTTTAAGAAGACAGATGGGATGGCAATCGATGTGAGCACGGACGCCGGACAGATGGACAAGGCTAGACCCTAAGGAGCTTCGCCCCGCCCCTAATAGGCACTTTCCAAAGCGCGCTCGCGCCTGTTCCTTTGTCTGCACTGCAGATGCCTGTGAGATTAATCATACATGTATTTGCGCTTTTTTAATGTTTAGATCTGTGCGTTACCGAAAAATCAGCAGCCGAGTTTAAGGGTTAGACGTTTTCAATCTTCCTCGCCTTAAATTCCACCGGTCAGAAGCATTCATAATAAAATCGAGTTTGGTTCTGCTCCGAAACGTGTCCATTGTCAGCGAGTGCATCTTCATTGAACCATTGAAAGTTGCAACCTGCCTCGTTTTGTGAGGCTGAGGGGACAATGAAACGGTGGCAGAGTGGTACGTGTTAGAGCAACGAAGCTTGAATCACGTGGACCGGAAGCACGCGCTGCAGAACCATGAACTATATAGCGTCTTGTTTCGCACTGTCCGAATGAAAGCAGTGCCAAATCTATAGTCACTGGCAGAGCAAAAACGGCGGGGCGTGTCTTTCGAACGCTCAGCCTCCAGCACGCAATCCACGCCTTCCGCCGTGCTCCCGCAGAGCGCATGCGCTCTCGAATAGCGCGAGACGCCGAAGCGTCATCGAAGGCAGGAAGCTCGCGCTGGAGGCGGGATGACGATTAGGCTCCTTCCTGCCGTTTTCGCCACATCTTGCTGAGCACTATCTCAACGAACGCGTTTCCGAAGCTGTATGGTCACTAAAGGCCGAGTCCCACTGTAGCGACAAACATAAAACAGAAATAACACGATTGCACGCCCAGTGCCAACGACCCTTACATTGGCTATGCACGCTTTCAGTAAACGATGATGCTACGTAGAGATGTCTGCAACAAACACCGTGAAAAGACACGGAGTCTATCCGCAGATATGATGACAAAATTCGCTGCGGACACTCCTCAAACATCTTCGAAGCATGTTTGCTTCATACATATATGTGCACTTCGCGCATGCCTGCAGACATTTTTTACATGAGCAGCGTGAAAGTACCGGCATACAAGGAAGAAACACGCTGCATGCTGTCGGTGCCTGCGGGCTGTGTTCTGTGCGACGTATTAGCCGTGTGACAGCGGCTTTAGACAACATATTCCGAAATTTCGTACAAATTACAAGTTACGACCATTACAACACAGACTACCATTTCTCTTTAATCGACACGAAAATATAGACTACTTCACTTTTAAACGGGTCACGAAACGACATCCGGTTGGAATGTCCATGACTTTACATAGGCGTGCTGGTCCTATTCTGGCCCAAATAATCTTGCACAGGTCGCCACTGATTGAGAAGCTTCTCGGTTGCGGTGAAATTGCGAGAATAAAATTGGGGACTATTTCTTTCACTCCTGCAGCTCGCAAAGATTGATAACTTATATGCGGGATCGAAACCACCCACCTGACGACAGTCGAGCGCGGCTCATGGATTGGACACGACAAATGACTACAAGCTTCGCCTTCAGCGTGAGTTCGCTGACTTCCGCAGTGCTTTTCTTTTTCTTTTTTTTTGCGCTTGCCTGCGCGCTTACACTAGTGTGGGCAGAACGCTCGCGCTGAAGGCGGAGCTTCTTGTCTCAGCTTAAGGGTGAACGGAGTATAGACCTTTTCTTTAACGGCGCCGCCATCTTGAGAATTGCGGCGCCGACGACGCCGTCTAGCGGTTTAGAAAAAGAAATACCGGCTAGTTCTGGCAGCACAGCTATCTTGGTAGGCAACGGTGTGGGTATGGGGGGAACTTGGCTAGACTTGGCTATGGTGGGCTGCAATAACTTGGTTGGAGCTTGTCCGGTTGAATCTAGCTGGCTACTCACAGGCCATCACCTTGACTCCTCGAGAGAACGACGACGAAGACGGTGGGGTGTTTTGATTGAGTTTCCACAGAGAAGTATATATGAGCAGTTTAATGTAGTCTATGCAGGTAAGCTCTCGGCATTTGATAGCTGCATCTTGAGTGGTGGCATGTAGACATTTTCCTACCTTTCACATACCATGGGGCTTGCAGTGATAACCTAATTGGACCACCTGCACCGGGACTTAAAATCGGTCCTCTTGTCGTAGACGAAGTGGTCGTGAGCTTAAACGTGACGTTGAGTCTGATACGAATCTCTCGCGATTCAAGCTCGCAATCGACTGACTTCATAAATAAGGATTCTTGGGGAAAATGCGAAGCTCGATAACATTGCAGCCACACTCGCGCTGCAGCTTCTTGTGCTCATGGCACACTTTCTGCTATTGTTCTTATGCTTTTTAAAATTATTTATCCGTCCGACGACCACGCAGTGGTAGCTAGACAACCGTAGATTTTCGGAAATTGCAGCACGGTAAAAAGGAGCACTCGGAACTACATCATGCACGACGTCCGTTTTAAGCCTTTTCGCCCATACCCTTGGCGGTTGCATACCCTGTGTCAGCGGGCAATCCAAAAATGCACCAGGTCGAGGGTACGTCAGTTACTGGCTGGTTTGAGGTTATGCGAAAAAGGTCTATAGGGTGTATTCACTGGCGGCCATATCTGTGTGCGCGACTGCTGAGCACGTGCTGACGGCGAGCTTCCACAGTTCTTTTGCCACGTGCATTCCGCACCATCAAGATTGCCGGTCTTAGCAAGCTATTAATGTGAGCTTGTTCTGAGCATGCGCTCTAAACATCGCCCTCAAATATGGCGTCCTGTGAATACCCCCTATACACCTTTCCAAAAACGAGCTTGTGGCCGGTGACATTTTGAGCGTTCGTGCGTATGGCGCGTGCTTTGCTTGCTTTCCGAAGCGACGAACACGCACGTGCTGGGCTGTGAAGGTCGCACGCTGGACTGTGATTTTGTAAACATTGGAAAGGTCTATTGGTGGCGAGATGTTTTGGTGGCGCCCTCCCATGGTTTCCTTTCGTGACGTCATTACCTTGTGAACAACAAGTTTGATGGTGTTTGTAAAGAGCTTGGTGGAAGCGTGAAATCATAGCACTCTCAAACCAACACTGCCAACACTGTCAAAATTGAAGTTCTTACATTACTCTTATTTCCGTCGACGGAGATCCTTTGCTGACGTCATAGTCAGCATTCGACCTATCGTGGAAGACCGACCACAGCGACGCTTTCGATCGCTCACGTCGCCAATAGCGTGAGCAGTCGACTTCGGCTCGTAACAATCAATGCCTCGGCGGAAACTCGGTTAGTGGCTCGTGTCCAACAACTGAGGTGATGACAATAGCCAAACTCTAACAAGGCCTGGAGCTCAGCCCGCGTTTTCTACTTTGCCAGCCTCAGCGCGCGGCTATGATTAACGCTGGCGGCATAGGATAGGCATCAGGCAACGTGGTCGTTTGTTCTGTTTCCGAGTTATGGGGATGAACGATGCTCATATTTCTGGAATTTATTTGCTGACTGCCATTGCTTAGAAAGAAAAACTAAGGAAAGTTTATTTCGTTATTCACGTTTGGGAGGGATTCTCTGAGTAGTATTTAGCGAAGGCAGAAAAATCGTTTTATGGCCCCTTTAGGGAATTGAAAATTTATTTTGTGAATATGAAGAGATATGCGTAGATTTGAGTATTTGATTCTTAAAAGTGTTTTCTAAATGCATATGATTTTTCTCTTTTTCATTATCTTATTGTTTTGTTATTAGTATCCTAGATTTATTAACGTTGTGTAAATATTTCGTTGTTAGACGGTAACGAATGTATTATTGTTATTTATATAGTATTTCTATTTTGTTTAGCACGAAAAGAAAAAAAGAATACGTTCAGGTTGTAAAACTGTGCTTTTATCCCATAGTCCTTTTCAGGATGATGTCGAAAGGAAATAATATGAAATGAATTGACTTGAAGTGAATATGCAGCGCGCTACGGCTGCTTTATACGCTTTGTGTTCCCGGAGGTTATATACGAGAAGGCAGACTAACTGTAGAGAATGTACTAGACTCTATTGCCTACACCTACCTACAATTAAAATTAAAATTACTCTCAGTGCAAGACGATATACCTAAAAAACAATGTAAGATAGAAAGACAGGTGTGGCAGTACGAGTAAAAAAAAACTTAAGTAAATCACTATCGCTTTACTGTAAAACAAGGTTTTCCTCAGTAAACAAACAAAGAAACAAAACTTTCGAAGACTACAAAGGATAAAAGACGTACCGTCGATGATATTCTAAAAAAGAAAAAAAAAAGAAAAGCCGAAAGAGACAAAGATTTTATGAAATAATCAAGAAAAAAAAAAAGAATGCCGAAAGAAAATACAGGGCATAAACAAGAAAAATAGGTATACATAAACATGATCTAGATGGCGGCTAAAAGAGTAAGACACACACGACCTACTGAAAAGAAAAACTGCCTCCCACTTACTGACGAAGCCATTAGAGAGACTTTTCGACAAGATAGGGCAGACGTAGCAGAATTCATTTTTGTAGCGTGGGCCAGAAGCTTTGTACCGAGTGGGCCTAATGGGAGTGAGGCGCACGAAAGAATCTGGACGACAAGCACAGTGACGTGGCGAGAGCCGTCAGGAGCATTGAGAAGGTCAAATGACCAACTAGTAGAAGGGTCAGACGAAATTCCAATGGCGATGATCAAAAGACTTTGAGAATGAGGAAGAAAAAAAGAAGATTTAACGAAATAAAAGGAACTAATAAAACTTCGGGAGAATGAAAAGTATCAAGAATGAACCTGTCGTACAAGGGAACGGAAGGAACCGACCTATCAATAGCAGCCCAGTATAGGCTACATGGTTTCTATGAAGATCATGAAGCAAAAGATTGAACGACGGGCAGAAATAAAGTAGAAATTTGAAGAACTTCAGATTGGTTTCAGGAAAGAAAGAATCCTGGATGACATTTTTTTTGTGCTAGGTCAAATCAGGAAAAACACCACGTTAAATAGGCCATATGCGAAATCCTTGCCAGCTATCATCATCATGCCATTAGGAGCCGCCATATTGGGGGGGTTTATCACATCTTCCAGTTGTGGACGAGGTGCATCTGCATTTAACTCGGTTTTCATAATATTAGGGCAGTTTATTTGTACACTCAATGGGTTGCTGGTTAGTTTCGGAACAACGAAGAAAAGAAAGACGGCCGCCAAATTCAGGAAAAGGAATTGTCAGCAACGAGGTCGCAAGACTCGTCACTCAAGCAGTGAACTGGGCCATCCAGGTCAATGAACGGTATTTCTCGAAGGCGTCCTGTGAAGGGTTCGTACTGGACTTGCAGCAGGTGATCATATTTTAGTTCTACGACTTACACTTTGCCGGGACTATTGTTTTTCGGGCGAAATCGTCGGTACGGGAACCCCCCAATATGGAGGAAATCTGATCGTTGATCATAAATACACTAGATGGCGCTTCTTTTTGCATATGGTCTATTACACAATCATGTTCGCAGGTCTCCTCGACGTATGAAAAAACGTACGATTGATTAAATTATAAATTTTTGGGAGAGGAATTGAAGCTACACAAGATAATGTGATAGGTCTACTAAAAAAAACACACAGAGATTCGAGGGTGATCAAAGGATGGCTAGAGCACAAATCGAAAAAAAAGTGGAGATGGACAGAAAACTGCGAGAGATTGCCCCTTGTGTTAGCGTCAGCATTAGTGTGATGGACATCACCCTTTTTGAGTATCCGCCATATTGTGTTTTACCGAGACCATCGAGGCCACATCGAGGCGATCGGATGGGCATCCGGCTCGCACCCACGTTTTCCGAGTTTTGTACCAATGTATGTTATTACAAGTCGTCCTAAATGATAAACCCAGTTTTCTATTACACTTGTCACCGCAGCCTTTTAAGCCACGGTCAGTCTGATAGTAGGGAGTTTTAGGAAACCGTGTTTGCCCTTCTGATACGGTACGATGGGCCGTCCGGTACAAACTGCGCATGCGCTACCGCAGAAGACTCGCGCATGCGCAGTTTGTACAGGAGGGCCCATCGTAGTGTGTCCGACGTGCAAAAACGGTTCCCCCAAATTCTCTAATACATCAAAAGACGGTCTACATACACTGAGGCGTGTTTCTCCCTCCTATGACGGTCACATTGGGCATACAAAGACTGCGAAGACACGTTCGAAGAGCACATGCGCAAGAAGCAAGCCCGTTTTGAACTTGCGCTAGACGTGTCAGCACAGAAATTCCGTGTCATTTGAATAATGTGTGAGCAGTGTCTGAGGCTTTATGGTCTACATTAGAGAACTTGAACCTGAGCTACAAAAGGAGCAAGAAAGTTCTCTTTTCACGTATACACAAAGATAGGGCAGTAGATTAAAAAAAAACAAATACATAGCGCTGGTTACGTTGCGCGGACGACATCATACTCTCGTGCCGACGCCCGAGATGAACTTCGTGGAACTCGTGGAAGTGCGTGGAAAAAAAGTCGTTAGAAGTCGGGCTCGAATTCAACCGTGACAAACGTGCGGTAATGGGAAGGGGAGATGTCTATGACTCTAGGTATAAGAGTGGGTAAGTGCGTTGTTTGTACGTTATTATGACCGGCATCGTACCGGCGTGCGTTCGTGTACCACTACTGCGTGATGCACGTTAAGGACCCCAGGCTAGCAGGTTGTGCTGCATTGGCTACATTTCTCATCTACAGCTGAGACACAAGTCGCCCGTTGAGGCAGATTAAGCTCTAGGCTCTATAAATATACACACACCCTCTTTTATGGTAGGGAGTTATAACGAACTTTGCTCGCAGATCTCTAGCGCTCCACGGCGTGTGCAAATCACTCGCAGATCTGGCTCAAATTGGTCATCTTCCGCTCGTAAATCTCTGGCAGCGTTGGCCCCTTGGAGCCCCGCAAATCGGGATTCTGACGGTTCGAACGCTTCTACTTATTGTAAATAAGGGATGCAAAGCCGGGACTGGAGCGTGGCAAGTCTCATGTGCTGACATCTTGGATCGTGAGAAGAAGCACGATAAAAAGAACGACAGAAAATCCGAAGGAAGCAGGCGAAAGGTTAGGCCTGTTCATTTGGCCTCCACTCAGTGTTTACCTCTTTGAACTCCATGCCACCGGCATTTTCTCGAGCAATAAAGCAAGAACAGATTAAACCACGACCGTGCAAGTGATGGTTGTTAACTGTTTGTGTTTATTAAAATCCTATTAGCAACCTGAACTCCACCGATGGCAATCGCTGTGCGTGCCCCGCCGCTTCGAGGCGGCCGAAAGGTGTGTGACGGTGGCGAACACGAACGTCTTCCTCGTTTTTTGTGACATGGGCTCCATGGCACGGATACTCTCGCCCAGCTTGTGTCGCGTGTTTTTTCTGCAGCTAAGCAGTGAAAGTTGTCACTGATCGTCGGAAAGATCAGTCGGCTGAGGCGTTGGTCGGCATGTCAAGTTCGAGCAGCGGCCATTTGGAACGGCCGACCGGGTCGGTAGGTCGCTCCAAAAATGCGAGTTCATCTTTCGCTCGTCGATTTGGAGCGGGTCCCACGAAGCAGAATTTTGCCTCTCCTGCGGATTTTGTAAAGTGCTCCGGATCAACTAATGGAACTCCCCAGTAGTCACCCCCGATGGGTGTCGGGTGTCTCTCTGTCGAAGGTGGGAAAATTCGCCAGTGCACTATACCCCCCACAGCCAGGAGTCTTTAACGCGCACCACGCAGTAGTGGTACACGACCGCCTAACCAGAACGATGCTCTCTCAGATCAGAACGGGCGGAGGCTCCGTTATGTGTTTGGTAGCCTTGCAAGTGGCGCTAAATGCGCCAGTGCCCAAGGCCGTGCCTCGTGCGGCCACTGAAAGCAAAAAGTGGCGCAGAACTGAATCGATTGGCCAAGCTTAAGTGCGCTGTAGCCGAACGGTCCTTGGAAGCGAATGGAGGCGGAGCAGTCGGGCCGTCGAGCGTTTGCACAGCATTGGTTGTCGGTACTTGTAGAAACGCGAAGCGTTAATTTTATCGAGGGGCAACTCCCTTCAAAGCTTCCATAATTTCATAAAAAAATAAGGCTTAAGAAAAAAAAAAAAACGCCTCTCTTCGATTTTTGGATTTCCTTTAACAATCTCTCTTTCAACCTTGCCCTCCACTTCATTAGACTAGAATGATAGAGAAAAGTTAGAGCCTCCAAGGTTGGCGCAGCTGATCACGCTTTTTGAACAAGCGTTGCTTCGCTCCCTTTTTTCCTCAAAACAAAGCCTCTCGACAAAACGTCGACCCCATTTTTTTTCTTTTTTTTAAGGTGATATGTTTTGTCAACCGAGCTCCCCACTTGAGAAGAGAATGAAAGCAGGGTCCTGGAGGTTTCAACCCCCGACGCGTAAATTCTATGCGCCCTTTTGGAAGTACTCTATGAGTGGACAACAAACATTGGAAGCTCGTTGAGCATCTCATGCACACACTCCAAGTCGAAACTTGGTATACGGTCTTGCGGAAACATTGTCACAAATGCTTGCAAAACGTGTCAGCGATAACTCCGTCCCCTGCACTTGAGTTGTCAAGGATGGCGTAATTTGCACGATGTTGCCATCCCGCAATGCTGCTTATTACTTATTCTTGCATCACATTCCCCTGCACACGAAGCTCTTTTGGACAGCTCTGTGGAAACTATGCTAGTCTTCCCAATGTCGCACAGATAGTTGACGCCGAGTATTGAGTCCCATACTTTTGGCCATAAAATGTTTGTCACTTTGGTTTCATTCCAAAAACTACAATATTTAAGATTACGTTGACCAATACAGAATTCATGGTTCCCTGCCTTGTCTCGAACTGCGACGGCCCACGAGGCTCTCCATACTCCGCTGCACGCAGACAATCACACTGCCCACTAACCATGACATCACGACACCTAACGTAGTGGCCTCACGTATCGTGGCATTACGATGTCACGCGTAGTGTCCCGTGACGTAACAACGTCACGTGACGTCATGTTGAAGCACTGAAAATTGCTCCGCTAGACTTAGTAAAGACATTTTTCCCGCTATGCTTAGCGGATAGCTTTATCCACTAAATTTAACGGAGCAATTTTGCCGCTACATTTATCCGAAAACTTTCCCACCAAATTAACTGAGGAATTTTAATGATGTGGCGTGACCGTCACATTACGAGACACTGTGACGTCATGCCACGGCGTACACGAAACGCACTCCGGGGTCCGCGGAGCAACCGCGCCAACAACGTCTGTCGTAGTAAAAAGGCCCCGGAGATGTCTCAGTATTTCCTCAGGGCGGTGAATAGGGGGCGCCCCGGTCGACTGCTTGTCCGCGTAGCCGGTAGCCAAAAGGGGCAAATTTTGGGAAGGACTAGTCACCAAATGATGGAGACACAAGCGATGCTTCGCAGTTCGGAAAGGCGCTCGGACATTCGAGCTAGAGACCGGGTTGAATGATTGCGGCCGCGGGCCGTCTCAGAGTTGCAAAGACGGTTGCAAAGATGGCGCCACCTGTCAAGTCAAACTACATTGCCCGGTGGATATACGACGAGCAAGTGTTCTATAATGCGTCTTAGGCGCATCGGAGGTCAAGGAGGGGCTATAGGTGGGGCATGCCAATCAAAGGGCAACATAGAGAGCGCAAAGTACAAAAATTGTTGCATCGCCCCTTTAAAGGGGCGATGCAACAATTTTTGTACTTTGTGCAAATACCGCTTAGAACGAATCCCTGACGTTAATGACCTATGAAACACGCGTTCGTTTTTCACCCCACGCAATAGAAGTCCCAGTAAAAAATTAAAGAAAAACGAGCAGCGTTCCCCTCCTCAACTCGCAGCCAGAACTAGCGGCCACGTGATCTGGAGCCGATTATATGCCGCCAATGTTGATCATAGCCACGCGCTGGGGTTGGCAAAGCACAGGACACGCGCTGAGTTCCAGACATTGTTATGGCTCGGCTATTGTCGTCATCGCAGCGATTGGACACGGGCCACTATCCGAATGCTTCTCGAGCTATCAATTATCACGAGCCCAAATCGAATGCTCACGCAATGCTCGGGTCCAATCTATGAGCCGCATTCAAATATCGTCCCTGGTGGATGCTGCTACCCGAGCGCGTGGCTATGATCAACATTGGCGGCATATAATCGGCTCCAGATCACGTGGCCGCTTGTTCTGGCTGCGAGTTGAGGGGGTGAACGCTGCCGTTTTCTTTAATTTTTTACTTGGACTTCTATTGCGGGGGTGAAAGACGAACGCGTGTTTCATAGGTCATTACGTCAGAGATCGTTCTAAGCGGTATTTGCACAAAGTACAAAAATTATTGCATCGCCCCTTTGTCGGCGACTCTAGAAAATCTGTAGGGGCGCAGGGTGATTGGTGGTCTCCCTGCGCCCCTACAGAAAGGTCACTCCAGTCGCCTTTTTGTCGTCGGACGAATAAGCACTCACGGCTTATACGTCCGTTCAGGACAGCTGGCCAATGTTGCCGTATCTTTGGGTCACGACAGAAGGAAATTATGGAACTCTGCTAGCCCCTGCTGCTGATTCAAGTTTAGTAACTTTGCCAGTATATGCTTCCCTCAGGAAAAGACGATATCTTTTTGTATGTATCATTGCCGCGCAAGCTATCGAACCACCGCACCCCCAAAAGCAAAGTTGAGAACCAAACCCTCGGGGAGAACAATAATATGGATTATCGGTTTACCTTTCTGGCGTAGCGCTCGGCTGACAGAACCGAACGCTGCGCAAGCGTTCGGCTGGGGTTGGTGCTCAATCAGTGAACCACGAACTCGACACAACTACCAGTCGAACGCTGCCGCAGCACTACCGCGCTAGCCTCCGGTGGATGGCATAGAAAATCCAGTAGTAAGGTCTCGTTAGCTACGAGGCGCTGTCTGAGAGTGCCTGAGAAACCAAAAAGCGAGCCCCACTCCCCATTAAGAGCAAGTTCGCTGCGATCAAAGCGAAAAAAAGCAGCGGCACGATATAGTTTACTCGCTCCACGCTCGTGCACTCGTGTGTGTGCCTAAGTCTTCTTGTAATCTATGCGTTCGTGTGTGGATTCCGCGCGCGACGACGTAATCACCGGGAGTCTCCGTCTCGCGTGTCCGTGCCTTAGCGCGTGTTGGATGACAGAGCGTTTGTTCTTCGTCTCGTGCTTCCCCTGTACCCCCTAATTCGCTGCGCAAACGTGAGGAAGGACCGTCCCTAAGTGGTTCCGAAAACAATCTCGGCGCGCAGAGCGGAAGAGGACAGGGGGGGGGGGGGGGTAGATTTGGAATGAGGAAATCGCTTTCGACGTTCACGCTATGGAACACAACCCAACTCGCTCAACCACGACGTTCAATAGCCGGAGACTGTTGGCAAGGAATCCAGTTTCCTTCCACCGGTCTCGGGTTATTTAACGTATAGTGGTAAACTTGCGCCAGCTCGCTCCCCCACTCTCGCGCTGTTTTCTTTTTTCTCTCGTTTGTTTTATTTATTTGTTTCGGCGGAATTATTTCGTGCCACCATCAGGATGTGACCGGATGCATGCCCGCCAGACTCTCTAATGAGAGTTTGATATAGTTTCCACGTGCGCCTAACCGTACCTTGAATCAATGTTGCGGAGGAGCATTTTGTTTAATACCCTTGTTACACGGGCAAACTTAACTGCAGTTACGCTAAGCCACAGTCAGCGCACAATACTTACCGACAACATTCTGCGGCTATGCAGTCAAAGCTATGGGCGAACGTGCGCTTGAGCATCTTGAGCATCTATCGAAGCAGTGCACGCGCGCTCTTCACGTGTTATGGAATAGCTGTCCGAGAGTATACTGCGGCATCTGTGGTGCCGCGAAACAGCAGTTAAGCTGAGTTAACCGCGGTTAAGTGTGCCCGTGTAACAGGGGTATAAGTCGCTGTCACACTGTTCAAAACATTATACAAAGGACACGGAGTTTCTCCACAGACAGGATGACAGAAATATTTCCGGACACATCCGAAGCGTGTTCGAAGCGTGTTTGCCTCATACTTTTATTCGCTTCGAACATGTCTCTAGACTGTGTTTTCTCAATGATGTTGTAGCGAGAGAGTCCGGAATGGGTTCCACATTTCGCGTCTCAATTAAGCGTTCTTTTAGCAGTAAACAAAAAAAAAACGCTCAATTGGGACGTTCTCCTATGGTCGTCTCTTTCTTGGAATTGAACGTTTCTGAATTTCTGTCCACACCAAAGTCTTACGGGTGTTGTATTACGATCAATTATCACCAGCTCGCCTGCACATCCCCGTTACTTCGTTAACCTAAGCCGTACCTTATACAAGGGGCGTTCATAAAGTTCGTATTATCGGCACACAAAATAAAAAAAAAACGGAATAAAACAGGCATCAGCATGAGCGCGCGTCCCTCTAGTTTCCGCACAGTATAAACATCGCATGCTATAGTAGCTCGGAAAGCCGCTAGGGAGTCGAAAGAAAAATGGCACCGCCCGTCGGTGCCAAGCACAAGCATTGGTCCGTTTTCTCCATTTGAAAGGAATCAATGCCAAGGAGATTCATTCCGAGCTGGTGGCGGTGTTCGGGGACAACACCCCAGTTTATGACACTTTGGTTAAATGGCGCAGACGCTTCCAGTGTGGCCAAATAAGGGAAAAGCATTTCAAGGACGGCGACCAAGTGATTGCTGAAGTGGAGCGATTCCTGAACACTCAAAACGAGGAGTTCTATAACAATGGCCTCCGGCATATGGTGCATCGCTGAAAAAAGTGGGTGACTTTTGGTGGCCAACATGTAGAGAAAGTCTCTACTCCTACTCGAGTTTGATTGCTGAATCTCTATCCCTTCGTGACAATAACACGATCTTTATGAACTCCCCTCGTACCAATGCTACGTGGAGCAGTTTGCTCGTACACATCGTACGAAATACAGGCCGTGTGTCTGCAGCTCAGACACGAGGAGGTTGACAGAGATTTCTACATGGACACGCGTCACGTGCACGGTTGTGCGACGAAGGAACACCATAGCCTCCTCTATTAGCGACGAGATGTTTTGGTGGCGCCCTCCTGTGGTTCCCCCTTGTGACGTCATTACCTTGCAAACAACAAGTTCGATGGTTTTTGTTATTAGCATGGTGGAAGCTTGAAGTCATTGCGCTCTCAAAGGAACACTGCCAACACCGTCAAAATTAAAGTTCTTTCATTCCTCCTATTACCGTCGATGATAAATCCCCTTTCCGACGTCATAGTCAGCGTTCGGCCAATCGTGGAAGGCCGACCACAGCGACGCTTTCGGTCGCGCACGGGGCTAATAGACCTTTCCAAAAAAGGGCACTTGGCAGGTTCCATTTTCAGTGTTCGTGCGTATGGCGCGTGAATTGCTCGCTTTCCGAAGCGACGAACGTGCGCGTTCTGGACTGTGATTTAACACGTATGGACTGTGATTTTTGTAAACAGTGGAAACGTCTATACTCACAAGGCCTGGCAGTTCGATGACGGAGCCATGGAGTGCCCGGTCGCAGATTTGGAGCGCGTGCATCTGGTAGCACAGAGCATTTCCCGGGGAGTTTGGTAATCAGCGCACAGCTTTTGCAGCGGCGAGGACCCGAAACATTGCTTTCAACCCCGACGAGAAAAGAAGCGGTAGGCAGAGGAACGCGAGAAGCACGAGCGGACATTCCATCGCTCGGGACAAGTGTATTTCGGTGTCTCGCCGCAGCGGGACGCGCGTTACATGACTCCTGTCCCCCTGGCCGCTCTACCTTTTCACTTTCAGCGGCCACGTCTCGTGGAGATCTGCCAGGCTCTGTCAGTATAGAGCAGGCTATGGGAACACTCGTCAGACTGTGCGTGCAGACTGTCGTTTGCAGGTTGTGTTATTAGCAGCTTGACCGCGACTTCACATCGGCAGGTCAAGATCTAAGGGCTGATCAAAAAAAGACCCAGGTTCGGTGGGGCTCGCGTGTTCGGACGCCGGCGGGCACAGGAGAACCCCCGACCAAGCGCTCACGCCGCGCTTGTTTCTATTCTGGGCTCGTGCATATGCCTCCTGCGCGTGCTCCAGAACACTGAGCCACACGGTCTTGCTACCTACTATTGGCGACGTGAGCGATCGAAAGCGTCGCTGTGGTCGGCCCACCACAATTGGCCGAATGCTGACTATGACGTCAGCAAAGGAATTATCATCGACGCAAATAATAGGAATGTAAGAACTTCAATTTTGACGGTGTTGGCAATGTTGCTTTGAGAGCGCTATGATTTCAAGCTTTCACCATGCTCATTACAAACACCATCGAACTTGTTGCTCACAAGGTAATGACGTCACGAAAGGTAACCGAACGAGGGCGCCACCGAAACATCTCGCCGCTAGCGAGATGTCTTGGTGGCGCCTTCTTATGGTTCCCTCTCGTGACGTCATTACCTCACGAACAACAAGTTCGATGGTGTTTTAATTAGCACGGTGGAAGCCTGAAATCATTGCGCTCTGAAACCAACATTAAAAACACCGTCAAAATTCTAGTTCTTCCACTACTCTTATTTCCGTCGATGAGAAAGCCTTTGTTGACGTCATCGTCAGCATTCGGCCAATCGTGGAAGGCCGACCACAGCGACGCTTTCGATCGCGCATGTCGCCAATACTCGCTTGCACTCGAAGGAACCTGGTGAAAAACAAGTCCAGCTCCTCGCGTTGCTTCAGATATTTCCATGCTTATTTGGAAAATTAAGAGACATGGAGCTGCATTTTGAATCAGATATGCGTTGTCCTCGTCGTCTTCTGCTTCTTCTTCTTCTTCTTCTTCTTCTTCTCATTATTATTATTATTTCTTGATTTTATTTATTGCGATGGTTGCCTCCCCTTGGTAAAAAGTAACACGCTCAAATATAATAATTTTCCAATTCTATAAAAAAAACTTTAAAGAGTATGCTACATGTATATTTTAGCTCACCAATAATATGTTAAAAATATGCTCCTAGTATGGACACTTAATGTTGCTAGTCTGGGTCGACACATGAACCACACCACTAAAACAAGCAATACGCAAGAAGTAATTAATTGAAAAATATGTTTTGTGCTGCTCCGTCCTATTTGTTTATTCTTTCTTGCGTTATATTCCCACTAAAAGTACTGGGCGTTTTCGAGAAATAGAACAATTTTTTTTTCGACCCGCGTAAAAAAATCTACGCATCGTAGAAAACTGAGACTCCTCGGGAATGTGACGCTAGCGTTTGGGAGTCGGGACGGAGCGCGAAAGTTTGAGAAAAATACGTTACCTGGGTCAAAAGATAATTGAGAAAGATCAAATTTCGCTATAAGCCGATGTCCACCTAAGCCTAATATTGTCACGAATGTCAATTGATCATCCGACGAATAACTGAAGGAAAAACGCAAGAAATGACATTCTTGGCCCCTCTAGCATACTATATTTCGGAAGGAAAAAAAAAACAAGTGTCAAAAAGAAAGAAAACAATCTTCTCTTTCTTGCTGACAGGTGTTTTTCACGGATATATAGTCCACATGCGTTCGCAGTGTCAGCGTCAGATTCTCACTGAGTTTGAGCTTTCTACGACGCATAGTTTACGCGTCGCGTAAATTAACTATAAATATACTGGGAACCCCCACTGTAATAGAAGTATACTGCAGATAATGTAAGTACGATAAAATATATTTTGAGTGTACTTTTGTTTGCTAGAAGTGGATAGTATAATACATTTTTCTGTATAGCTTTTTACCAACGGTCCTACGTATCTTAAAAAGGCCTGTGGACAGAACACCGCGGTTATTAGCGCCTTCAAATAACGCTTAGAATAACCGCAAAAGAATTGTTTCTAAGTTGCTTTGAAAATATTTTAAAAAGTATTTGAAAAAAACCTAAGTACCAGAATTTACCGCCAAATTCAGAAACCTCACTCGAGCAAAAAAGAAAAATTCTGACTATTTATTGACGCGTTTCACTCTTATATCTTATTTCGCTGCGATATTTTTTTTTTTTTTTGTTTTTTGGTATTTTGGCTTGTTGTAATTTTTTGTAGGCACATATAGCACCCAATCACCGGGAGAAGTTTACTTCTTTTTATGCATGTACACCTTCACGCTAATTGATTAAATATAAACGAGTAGAATGCCTAATTTGGTCACCACTCCAAACCAATCCGAGCGAGAACTTGCAGGTATAAACTTCATATAAAAACGCAGCATACAAAAAAAAAAACCGCTAATCTAATGTTTTTTTTTTTAAATAATGAACTGTGATTGAACAGTAAAAAAAAGTTGCCATAAGCCTTAATAAGGTGGTGAAGTTTTGAGAAAGGAAATTATATTGAGCCGGCGATTTTTTCTTTTAATTTGTAGTCTCGCGATTTTTCATAATAATTAATTCCAGGGTTTGGCGTAATTAGCATTTAGTGGCAACTCAGCCGTAACCAACATTCACAAAACTAATTAATAAATCGTATAAAAAAATAGGTTTTTCAGTGTGGCATTCAGCTACGTCAAAAGAGTTAAGAAAACGAGACTGAGCACTGCTCGAAAAAATTAAGGTGATTACGTCATTGCTTGTTTTTTCATTCCTTCGGAGCACCCTAGGTTGTTAACGTGCTCCATTTTACGACAAACAAGTCGGAAGTATATTAACAGACGACGGGTAATTGGATGGTCGGTACGTGGTAACTAACATTAATGTTGGTGGATATAGTTTCATTATTCTATTAGAACAACAAAATAACAACGAAACAAAACATTTCGTTGATTCCTTCTCTAGGTACAGTTTCTAATTAGGGCGTCAGCATGAATGTCGCTGTCTTCGTGCTTTTTCTTTCTTAGTTCTAGGCCTCATTATTTGTTTCTTCATTAGTGCGCTTATTGTTTTGACCATGTTTCGCGCTTATCGCGCAACACACTGTTTACAAACAAGCCCGCAGTTGCCCGCACACCGGGTGCGGGCACTGCGCTTGCGCGAAAACCAGGTTCGCCTGAGGCATCTGCGCATGCGCAATGCCGACAGCAGCGCCACCGCAGTGACGTGCCGTCAGGGAGTTGAGTTATACTATAGTCCTCGATAAACACAAAACGCAGATTATTATGTTCCCTTTTTTTTCCCTCGTTATTTGCTATTTGACGCTCTTTTCGGCTCATGACGCAAAAAAAAAAAAAAAAAACGAAGGGATAGCGTATACCCGAGACACAAAAAAGTTCGCCGCGTCCTCGTCCTCGTCATCCCCTTGTCATTTCTACATCAACGAACTGTGTACTTCCCAATCCTCCCTGTACACAGTATATGAAAAAAAAAAAGAAAGAGCCGGAAGTCCTCTGGAAAATGACACGGCCTGCACCAATCGCCTTCGGCCCAATTACGTTCCCTCGTATCGTATTGGAACATAACTGTAGATGGAAGCCCCCCCCCCCCCCCCCCCTTTCCCTTCTCCTTCAGGCTTAGAGAACAAATAAAACATACAAAAAGCGTGAACATGATAATTGGTTTATCATGTTCACGGTTTCTGTTTTTTTGTTTTTGGCGCCTTTCGTTTCTGAAATTGTCGCTTACTATAACTCATACTGGTATAAATGGGGAAACAAAAAGCAACTAGCGCATTCGAGATATATACACGAGAAGATCAGCGTGTCCTCGTCAGCCCTTTGTCATCTCTATATCAACAAACCGTACACCTCCCGAGTCTCTCTGTACAGAGCCTATGAACCGTTATAACAAATTGGGGACGAACGTCCTTTGAAAGTTGGGCACGTCATGCACACATCGCATTCGTCCCCAACTACGACTCCAGGCACTCCCGTGTAACGTCAATGCTTACAGCGAAGACGCCATCCGCGGAAGCACCCAATCTAACACGACATCCACCTGCGTTTCGTCTTCCTTTCGCCGGCACAAACATACCGCGTCTCGTTGGGTAAACGTTCGTACAAGCCCTTCTGCTGATTGGATGTTGTGTAAATTTTGTTTACACTGCGTCGTCATCTTATATTGTGGAGTGTTGATCTTACACCGAAGCGTCCAGATTAAGCTCTTTTCTTCTATGCTGACACGTTTACTTGCTTCTTTTTTTGTGGTCTTCCGCGTGCGTGGTTCAGTTCAATATTCGTATTCTACCAGGCCCATCCGGCGTCTTATAGTGGCTAGGATACCAAGCTTTCGCCCAGATGGCCCGGGTTCGATTCCCGGTGACGGAACATGTTGAGTCAGTGACAGATTTGCCGCGAGCGAATCGACTTTTCACACGCAAGACACGATGTTTCCCTGAGGCCACATAGCTGTGACAAGGTTTATCACAGAAAATTCTGCGGTCACCGAAAATTTCCGGCCCGTTTGCTGGCTCTTTCTACGTGGGCTCAAAATTTGCCGTGACAAGTTGGTCTTGCCGGCCCGTTTGACTTCCCTTTTCAGGTGAACCCAACATTTGACGTGACAAGTTGAATCTTGCCGGCCTGTTCGCCGTCCCTTTTCAGGTGGCCCCAAAATGTGCCGTGGCAAGTTGAATCTTGCCGGCCCGTTTGCTGTTCCTTTTTAGGTGGCCCCAAAATTTGCCGTGACAAGGTTGAATCTTGCCGGCCCGTTTGCTGTTCCTTTTTAAGTGCATGGCCCTGAAATCGTATCTAACAAGTTGAATCTTGCCGGCATGTTTGCCGTCCCTTTTCAGGTGGCCCCAAAATTTGCCGTGGCAATTTGAATCTTGCAACCCCGTTTGCGGTCCCTTGTCAGTTGGCCCCAAAATGTGTTGTGGCAAGTTGAATCTTGCCGGTCCGTTTGCTGTTCCTTTTAAGGTGGCCCCAAAATTTGCCCTGACAAGGTTGAATCTTGCCGGCCCGATTGCTGTTGCCTTTTTAGGTGCATGGCCCCGAAATTCGCCGTAACAAGTTGGATCTTGCCGGCCCGTTTGCTGTTCCTTTTTAGGTGGCCCCATAATTTGCCGTGACAAGTTGGATCTTGCCGGCCCCTTTTCTGTCCCCTTTTAGGTGGCCCCAAAATTTGCCGTGGCAAGGTTGAATCTTGCCGGCCCGTTTGCTGTTCCTTTTAGGTGGCCCCAAAATTTGCCGTAACAAGTTGGATCTTGCCGGCCTTTTTGCTGTCCCCTTTTAGGTGGCCCCGAAATTTGCCGTGACAAGGTTAAATCTTGCCGGCCCATTTGCTGTTCCTTTTTAGGTGGCCCCAAATTTGCCATGACAAGTTGATCTTGCCGGCCCGTTTGCCGTCCCTTTTCAGGTAATCCCAAAATTTGCCGTGGCAAGGTGAATCTTGCCGGCCCGTTTGCGGTCCCTTGTCAGTTGGCCCCCCAAAAAGTAATGGCAAGGTGAATCTTGCCGGCCCGTTTGCTGTTCCTCTTTAGGTGGCCCAAAAACTTGCCGTGACAAGGTTGAATCTTGCTGGCGGCTCGTTTGCTGTTCCTTTTTTGGTGGCCCCAAAATTGGCCGTAACAAGTTGGATCTTGCCGGCCCCTTTGCTGTCCCTTTTTAGGTGGCCCCGAAATTTCCCGTGACAAGTTGGATCTTGCCGGCCCCTTTGCTGTCCCCCTTTAAGGGGCCCCAAAATTTGCCGTGACAAGGTTGAATGTTGCTGGCCCGTTGCTGTTCCTTTTTAGGTGGCCCCAAAATTTGCCGTAACAAGTTGCATCTTGCCGGCCCCTTTGCTGTCCTCTTTTAGGTGGCCCCAAGATTTGCCTTGACAAGGTTGAATCTTCCCGGCCCGTTTGCTGTTCCTTTTTAGGTGGCCCCAAAATTTGCCGTAACAAGTTGGATCTTGCCGGCCCCTTTGCTGTCCTCTTTTAGGTGGCCCCAAGATTTGCCGTGACCAGGTTGAATCTTGCCGGCCCGTTTGCTGTTCCTTTTTAGGTGGCCCCAAAATTTACCGTGACAAGTTGATCTTGCCGGCCCGTTTGCCGTCCCCTTTCAGGTGGCCCAAAAATTTGCCGTGACAGGTTGGATCTTGCCGGCTTATTTCCGTCCCTTTTTAGGTAGCCCCAAAACTTACCGTGACAAGTTGGATCTAACTCCTCATGGTCATAGGTGGCCCGCTTACTAACTGGCCGGTTGTCTATCATGTCTCAAAATGTCCGGTCGTCTACTTCCCCGCAGTGTACTTGGAGGGTCGAACACTATGATCGACGAAGAAAGCCAGGCGAGTGAGAAGTACAGGAACATTTAAGCTTAAAATTGAAGCCTGCGATGTGGCATTGAGCTGACGTCTTTCTTTGAGTCATCATGTTGATAGTCACGTCGCAACTTTACTTTTAAGTCTCAAAATAGTTTCGAACTCTTTATTACCATGCTCCATTTGTAGACTGTAGCAAATGACTTCCCGAGGGCTCGGGGGGAAAGCAAATAGACAAGAATTGTTTAAAGGGCAAGAACGAAGTATTATAAACATGTGAAAGAACAGTGCGTCCGCAGGTTAACAACCGATTTATTTGCTTTAATTAGATGCACGGCTCAAGATACAGGTAGTGCCTCGTTCTAATAAATACCGCATTCAAACAATAACATCGAAAGGTATATACAAACTGGTGTGATTTTAACCATCTATCAAAATTAACAAAATTTGAAAGGATAATTAGTTTTTAAGCGATATTAGTCATGCCGGTTAAACATGAAAAGTCAAATTCGAGGGTCGCCCTGATGAGGGGCATGGTAGTTAACAAAGGAAAAGTAAAGAGCTGTTGTAGCACAAGATAATGTAAATAATACAGCACTCAAAGTATATGCGTTGTATAGTAAGACACACAAAAAAAATGTATTATTGTTTTAATTAATGTAAACACTCATTAGCTGTAAATGATTCCAGTGTTTTTCAGAACGTCCCAAGCGATTTATGTGCACGTTCGCGCATTCTGCGCGTTGGCCAGGGTCCCTAACAATTGCGTCAGAGACATGGGTCTGCCATCTATCACTTAAAGGCAAACCTCCATCCTGCGTCTCTCATGTTCAAAGTTTCGCAATCAGGAAAAAGTGGTGCACGTCTTGAAAGGGGTCACCACATTCACATCTCGGAGAATCACGTTGCTTGATTCGAAATAAAAAGCTGTCGGTATAAGCAACCTCTAGTCGAAGCCGATGGATGAGTGCATCATATTTTCTTTTCGTTCCGCTGTAACGTTGAAGTTTGAGGTCTGGATCGATCTACACTAGGAGGGTTTACGTTGAAGTTTTATTTAAACAGTATTGCCGGGAGCGTTGCTCACGCAGGTGACGAAGGAGTATCTTGGCGTCTCCAGGTGCAAAGGCTGCCAGTTCCATGGCGTTTCTATCGTGAGCTTCGGCTGCCAGGTGATCAGCCTCAACTTTACGTCAATTTGAGTATGACCCGGAATCCACTGTAAACGAGTGCTCTGTCCAAACATTTCGCTTGTGCTGGTGCAAGTTGCATACGACAGAAAATAGCTGCTTGAGATTTGCCAGTGTGCATGCCCTGCAATATTGTTGAGATGTCTTCGAGTCTGTTTAAGTGACCCACTTCGACGGTTTACGATATTTCACAATGAATAAAAAAGCAGAAAGTATTGCATAAAGTTCAGCTGACGTCCAGCATGTATGACGCGATAATCGGAAACTTTGAGATGTGTTCAACATCGGAATTGTGTAAGCGAAAGTCAATCTCTTTTTTGAGGCTGACCCGTCAGTATAAACATAAATATTACATTTGTTACATACTTCTAATGAGAAGGAGCGACAACATTTTGGCAACCATGGGAGTTACGGAGGATTTAGATTCGAATCCTGGAACCCCAGTCTGTATATTTGGAAAATAAATTGACTATGGCGGATTCGTCAGACACGGAAGGCCAAAGTGACGAGGAGCTGCAATGGACAAGCTGACAAGGAAGTGTCGAAAGTTGCACTCAGACCGTCGAAGAAGTTCTTGAGACAGGGGACGGACGTGTGAGGTAGGTTGGAGGTAATGACGGCAAGTTTCTTGATCCCGCAAACCACATATAAGTGATTCTCTCGCTTCGGCAATAACAAGGTCACTAGACATGACGCGAGGGAGTCCAAAACTCACGAGCAAGCTTCGCGCGATTATGTCTAGAGCTTTGCGTAGTAGCAGAAGGCCCTCACTCAAAATGCCCTTTCTTGCGCCAGCCACGTATTGTAGAATATTAACTACTTTATTACCTTTTGTTTCAAGCATATTAATGCAATGTGTCTTGACCACGTCAGAGAGCAGTCCAATATGACACCGAGAAAGCGGTGACATTTGACCTGTTCTATGTAACTTCCTCGTAAAGTCAGTCGAATTTCTTTCATGTGTTTTCTGGCAAATGGAAGAAATGCAGATTTTTTTAACTTAAAACGCTATGCCTCTTTCACGAAGATAGTTGTACGTCGTATCAAGACTTTGTCACAACTGTTCATGTAATACGACTTGTGAAGATCCCGATGCCCATATACAAATATCATCTGCATAAATTGAAGCTTTTAGTGGCTATTGGAGATGACTTAGCAATTCAGCCATAACCACATAGAGAAGCGTAGGGCTGAGAACGCTGCCTTGCGGTACGCCATGAGGAATGTGATGTTGATTGCTGTTTTCATCAGTTTACTCACAAATATTTTTCTGTGCTTAAGAAAGTTTCGTATACAACGGATCATCCGGTCTCGTATGTTAAGCCGTAGTAGCCCTTGCAATATATGTTCATGACTCACGGTGTCGAATGCGCGATGTACATCCAGAAATGCAGCGATCTTAATATTTCCGGATGATCGTTCATGCTCGACAGTTGTTACAAGGTCAAGGATTGAATCTATGGAGCATCTTCGAGGACGAAATTCTGGTAACTGTTCCTGCAATTCGTTCGTTGCTTCCATCCACCTTTGTAGGCGAGCGGCAAAATAATTATTATGAGTATCAGTCTAATAATTAAAATAGCACGAACGAAGTGAATGAAGCTACAATGTGTCAACTTTGAAAGCGTGTATCTTTGCGAGTCACGCATTATTTGATATGAATCACGCACGAATAACAGTATTTTAGCTTTAATAAGGCTCATACAGCAAACATTACATTTTTGGTATAATTTCTTAATATATAAATATAACACCTAACTACAAATAAAAAAAATGAAAAATACGGTTTAAAAAATAGTTTCATACTTGCCAAGTTTTCGAAATGTTTGGTTTTTCAATACATGTAATGCATAACATATCTAAAGCACGATATCTGATTTATAATAGAAAGAGCTTGAGTTGAGTTTTTCGATTACGTTAACTGTAATCAACAAAATATTAAGTAGGTCAGAGTAAACAGCTTACCAGACGGCGTCAGATATTGTGAAAGACAGAGTTTGATGATAATTCAATTAGATGAAAATGTGCAAGCGAGCTGGACAAGAATGATGCTCAGTTGGTAGAGCGCTCCACTGGAAGTGGAGAGGTCCCTGGTTTGATACCAGGAGGAGGCGGATTTTTTCAGTCGCGCACCAGTCACCTAACTGTGGTTGGAGATATGTGTTTGTCCGTTGTTCCCTTTGTTCCCCTTCTTTAAGGAATATTTTCGTCAGAGCCTGACATTTTTTTGTTAATATAGTTAAATACAGTACATTTCTCGAATTCACTTAGCATAATAAAAGCTTATTATCTGAGTATAACCTAAAAGTTATAAAGGCGCAAGAGTCAGTGCCGGATAAAGGTACGGGCTAAGGGGGCTGCAGCCCCGAGCCCTAGTCTCTCAGGGGGCCCCACGCGGGAGCCTGGAAATTTGAAAAAAATGTTCGTGGTTTTCTACTTAGGACACCTCAGGTCAAAATCAAAAGGAACACTCAAAATGGTCGTTGGCGGACTGGCCTTCTCGTTTCCTCCCATTTTTTCAACGGGGAAATGGGGATACTGTAGGGTTCACCGTTCCCGTCTTTAGACAAGCTCGCGTTTGTGAGCGCGTGCCAAAGCGACAAAATTTAACACGGCCTCCCATGTCCCTTGTCCCGGAGGGGGTAAAGCTGTCGACGTTGGCGACAACGTTGAAGTCTTTCCTAATTGATACTCGATGGAGGGACGGACATTCATTCATTCATTCATTCATTCATTCATTCATCTTTATTAGCGGAACGCGAGCTACTCTGGGTGGCTCGCAAGGCTAGGCAGAGAGGCGGATAGCACATAAGAGAACATGTAGTTCTCTAATCATCTGATGTGCTGGGACCCCTTTGACGCGTTTTGTGCACATTGGTGGGCTGGAAGTTACGCAAGTGTTGCAAAAGGCTACTCGAGAAGCAAGCACACATGGCAGAGATTTGTTTCAACCTCTTGGCGAAGATTCATGTGGAGTTTATTCCAGAACGACATGTCTAAAACAAGCAAAAAAAAAATGCTGTAAACATTCCGGATTCCAAATCGATACCCACCGACGAAAGTCTCGAGGATCCGGTCCTGGAGACACTCCACAACAGTTTTCGATAAACGATAACTGCAAAGAACTGCTCTAGAGTCGGTATCGGGCCTGCCAGTGCAAGTGAACGCTCTTCCTCCCTCCGACTAATACGAGTACTGGAATGGTTTTCCCAACCTCTGAGGTATGGCCTCTTATTCTTCGACTTTGCGTCATGCATCCAAAGTGGCCGCTTTGGCTTAAAGGGGCACTGACACCCCAAAGGTCGTATTTTTTTTTTATTGTCTAAAACGACGCAAGTTGTAGTCATAGACACGCAAAAAAAAACCGCATCGCGAAAAAAAATTTCCCCGCGCGCGCGCGCGCCTTTTTATTTTTGGCGTTTAAAGGCCTGTTCACACATGCAGCGGAGCGCTACAAGCATAGCGCTAACCTCGCGCTAAGCGCGTGCTGACCGGAGCGTTCACCAGCTTTGAATCGCACCGCCAAAACTGTTGCTCGTGGCAGGCGATAAGTAGCTGACGGCACGTGAGGAGCGCTACATCAGCGCTTCGCTCCATGTGAGAACCGGCCTTAAATCTCCCGCCGCTATCTCCTCGCTTCTTTTGATCGGTGACGTCAAAAATCAGGAAATTTAGAAGCTTTGTAGGTGACATTTCTATAACATTTAATAACGGCAATCGTAAAACATGTTTTTTGACGCAATTGCGAACGCACTACGGCCCCTCTTTTTGAAATACCAAAAATCAGAGTTCGGTGAGATGTCCCCGCCTAGATGTGCGTCCTCTCTCAGAAAACTTGGCGGTGCTCGAGCAGATCGGCGAGTTGGGGAAGAAACCGGTTTTTTCCCGCGCGCCAGCTCGCCTGCTCCTCGCATCGGGTCATCGAAAGGTCCGAGAGAAAGTCGAGTCGCAGGAGACCGCAAAATTTGACTGACTGCACTGGCGGGGATCGCGCGGGAACTTCAAATTCGGCATTTGGAAATTGTTTTTTTAATTCACAAATACTGAATTCCCAAGTTTCGAATTTCGAGGGTAATGTCCCGGCACCGTTTTCAATCGTTTCGAATAATAAAAAAAAATATGATTTTGACGTGTCAGTGCCCCTTTAAATTACTTCATTTAGAAGGGACAAGATTACTACTGAAACTGATCTAAATATCCCCCCCCCCCTGAAATATAGAGTGTGTAAACACAAAAAAAAAGCAAAAAAACTTCTAGATTTTTTAAGTCGTTTTGTGTGTAAATGGGCTCGAACGGCAGTGGCCATTGTATTAGAATCACGTGCAGTACCTTTTACTCTTTAGGTGTAGAAGTCTGTGTTTGCTTTTGATAGGATGGTTCGGTTGTTAGCAGAGCATAGACAAAGAGGCTTAATCATATAAAGACTTACACAACCACCGAAATTTCTTTCTTGCCTGTGTTGCTCCTTTCATTGTTCACGTCAGTAATATTTATATAAAGGGGTAGTTAGGCAACTTCCAATCATTCAGAAAAGGGAAGCTCTTTAGTTTCTTTATAAATCCGCGATGGGAATGAAACATCTGAATATTTTTCTCAATATTTTATTAATTTGATTTCGGAGCCTAAAGAATTACACTATAATGTGCTAGAGCGGTTGATTATTTGCAAAACAGTTTCTAATTAACAATCAATTCCGCCTCACTGCCAGCAAGGAAAATTTGAATTCCATTGAATCTCTAATCTAGAAAAGACTCGAAAACAATTGATAAAATAAAGCATATCTGGACTTCACAAGATGATAAAATATACATCTTGGCATCGTCGTCGTTACCTCCACCACCATCATCGTTACTATGGTCATTATTATTATCATTAGTAGAGGCCCAATAACAGCCTTAGCCCATTGCTCAAAAATGTCTTAATCCGGCACAGGCATGAGTCAGTCATATTCTATCTCCAATAAGGCGGGAGACCTGTTGCAAAACGTAAAGCGCCACGACGGCAGGAAATTTTAGGAACCGTCGGTTCAGGTCACGCTATTTCTCGTTGCGCCTCCGCCACTGCGTGCGCGTCACGACCGCTGCTTCCAGCAGCCGTCGCAGCCATCGGACATCCCTCCCATCCGCCGGAACGTCGTACGTCGTTGGCGGCGTACCGCATCTGTGGCAGCGTAAACACATCGCGACAGGTGAAGCTATTCACTTATTCGAGCACGTTATTTGTCGTAACTTAGCTTCACGTCTTGTAGCGTCACCGAATCCCCTTATTTTGCACCGCAACCGTTGCAGGGTTCGAGGCACAGAGTGATAAACCGGAAGCTCTGAAGTGGCACCCCTCCCCCCCCCCCCCCCCCGGTCGCCGCCATGTTGTACGCAAAAGTGACAAATCGTAACGCGACCTCAAAGAGCCGTGATGTCACCGGTGAGATGGCAACGCCCAGAGCTGGTAGATGTGAGTTTGTTCGGTGCACGTGCACGGTAGTCAAGATGTGCCGTTGCTTGCCGACGACTTCAAGCTTCTTCGTGCTCTCTGACGCAGGTATAACGTGCAGATATGAACGAATGAGACTTTATACTCTTTTGCGCAAGATCGCTCTGGATTTTAGCACCTGTGAGAAAGCATCAGTCGCATCACCGTAGCGGTGCTCGGATGCCCAGATGTGTTCGAGGATCAATACAATAGTGAAAAAGCCATTTGTATAAGAAATTTCTTGTGCCCAGTAAACACATATGAATCATACAAGATGTATAAGAACATATAAGAACCATATAAGATATATAAGAATGTATAAGGAACACATAAAAATCTTATAAGAAACTTCTCACAAGTTTCTTATGTGGTTCTTTTATGCTCTTATATATCTGATATAGTTCTTATAGAGTTTTTATATGGTTCCTATATGGTTCTTATATATCTTGTATGATTCATTCGTGTTTATTGGACTCAAAAATATCTCGTACAAATGAGATTTTTCAATAGGGTATAACTTTTAACACGAACTTTTCGCATTCTTCTAGTTCTGCTTGAACGCTAAAATGTCTGAGAATCGATGAGAAAGTATGTGTCACATGTAGGGCCAAGGAAAGTTGTTTAAGCTCTAGGTAACCGCATAATCGCAGCAACGTTTAGCGAGGAAGCTCCTGCGATCTTCACGTTTCGTACTAATCAACGATTTCACGATATAACGTTTGGCATAAAATTTTCCCGTTTTTCTATTTTTGTTTGAACGTTGGAATGTCTGAAAATCGAATCAAAAGGTATACACCTCGACTCGCGTGTAAAGCCTAGTGGAAGTTGTTTCAGCCCTGGGTCACCGAATAATCTCATAAACTTTTGGCGGTGAAGCTCCTGCGATCTTTAACCTTTTCTACTAATCGACGATTTTACGAATTGGAAGTTATCAAGATTTTGATATAACGTGCTTTCATTGCAGTATCTTGCATTCTATTGTAGTACTTTTTATTTTTTCAAGTGAAAAGCTTGCATTTGTGCAAGTGGCGTGCACGCGAACTCTTACAAAGCATTCGAACCGACCATTCCGAAAAAGTCCATTACTAACTTTCATAAAACAGTTCATTTATTTCCTTGGAACTCAGAACACAGCAAGCCTTCACATTTTTGATTGATCAGTGCACGCATTACTGCATCCGACGTCCCCTAGAAGTTAGTATTGGTAGGCTCTTGACCTTGCTGGTGGGTATCAATAGTCCACACTAACCTCCAGTGTATGACCGGACCCCTCTTGGATGCTTATCTAGTCCATCATCCCAACATTTATAATCTTTAAAAAAAAAATGCAGCCCTACTCCTTACAGATCCAGAGATAGCACCACACATTTCAACAATTCGTTAAATTTAATGCAACTCTGAAATAGAAGATTAACTGCACATTTTCCCCTTTCGTAGGATTTATTGCAGCAATAGTTTTTTTTCTTCGAGGGAGCGTTGTATCACTCGCTCGATTCTTTACTTGTTCTAAATACCTGGACAAGATAAGTTGTATTTCTGTTTGTCCCTTGCCCGAAGAAGCAGTCTTGTTGCAAAATGTTGACCTCCATTCCTTTCAGTCTCTTCAATATAATCCTTTCAAAAGTGTGTGCTGCCTATACTTAGTTTCATTGTAATTTGGCAAAGGGCAACCGCCACAGCCCCCTCGAGGCAATCGGAGAGACGGAGTGAAGCTATGTGACAAATCTCTGCAGAAGAAGAGCACTCTTAAGTGTTCTAAAAAAAGTTTTGTGTTCGTCAATATTATGCCTAAGAATAACACTAAAAAGTGCCGATGTCGCGGTTGAACTCAAATTCAATTCATTCATACTATCTTGAGATGTTCACAGCTCCCCTACTTGATATACCTGCACGCCCTTGGGGGTGTGCAATACTGACACATATAAGTTACGTGGCCCCTTTTCGAGATACCCCCCCCCCCCCCCTTTACAACAGCGAAGAACGTCTTCCGGTGTTTGATTTGTTTTAATATTTTGACGTACATTCTTTTGTTTCCAGTCCTACTCATGGCGATTGCAGGCTTTCGTAAGCCTTTTATAATTTGAATTTTACGAAAGCATAACTCGTTCCACAATAGTCATGCGCTGTGGAACCGCTACTTTCTGCTAGGTGTTCGAGGCTATGCTTGGGCGCTACGTGTCGCCTCGTTGTCACTGACAGGACTAGAACGGCGGGAAAGTATTTCAGTTGTCCCACCTCCAGCGCGGTCTTCCTATACCTAAGATAACTCGCCGGCGTCTCGCGAGTTTGAAGCGTGCAGGAGAAGCCAAGGTACGTCGAAAGGCAACGAAGGCCTACCGGAAGCCGGGCATCAGTTAGAGACACCCCTCCGTCCTCGTCCCGTCGGCGGCATTACACCGTATCAGTGTTTACAATAGACAGTTTTAGTATAGCGTTGCTGGCTCTTACGTACGCAATACGCAATAGTATAGCGTACGCTAAAAACGACAGACCCGCTCGGACCGATTTTAGCTGTGCGTTAAGTTTCCGAGTGAACACCTCGCATGATCTTGGTTAAATTTGAAAGAGCCGTAGAATTTCGCTTGCTTATAGCGCCACCATGCTCCTGGAAAGAAATATTAAAATGAAAACGTGTCCAATCATTTTATTTCAAATTAAACCAAGCCGCAGCGGCCTCGTCAAGCGCGGTTTCCTGCGGGGTACGGAGGCTACGAGTACGAGTGCGTAGCAAATTCGATCACGGAGCCTCCGTCAGTCATCTCGTGGAAACGGCACCTTTTATCAATGCTATCGCGGAATGAAATTCATGACCTACTGATGTCCAGTGCATAGCGAGAACTTCGGCGATTTCTTTTAGAGTCGTTCGTCCGTCGGCGATGAACTGTGCGAATAGGCTTAGCGTTGAGCAGATCGCAGCGTCGACGCACATTCGGAGCGGTGAACATTTTCACTGTGCACTCCTTCAGCTGCACGGCGATCTCATTCGACGGCGGTAGGTCCCAGAAAGCATTGCCGAGCTGAACACCACGCAAATTCACGTAACACAGAACTTCAAGAACACCAAGTCGCTCCTGCTGCGCCAGTCGAGGTAACCGCCATCTTGAAACTGGCGCTCTCGTTGGGCCCGAGATTTCTCGAGAGCATCCCGCAAAGCCCGCTAGCCCGCGACGCAAAATCCCCAGCGTTGCGTGCGTACGCAATACGCTAGTCCTTCTATTGCGTTCTGCACATGCGCACTCACGACCCGCAATTTCCTTGCGTACGCAAAGCTATAGCGTACGGTCCACTAAAACTGTCTAATATCACAGTTCAGCGTGTGATCGTGACCGCCCAGCACACGCCTGGTCGTGTCTTCGCAGAGTGAGCGAATCACGCGCCATACGCACAATCAGAAAAGAAAACGAGGGTTGGGCGTCGATTAAAATTTGCCACCCCAAGAAACGCAATCTTTTATTTAATTAATAAATCAATTAATCCACTGTGTCCACACCCAGACGTAATGTCTCGAAAGGTATAAAAACTCCACATTTTTCTTTTGATTATTTTCATTAAATATGTTTCATTGTTAATCTAGCCTGGCAATCGCTCTGGCTGACAGTCATATGAAATTCTAAAGAGATGTATCGTAGAAGATAACGGCGCTGCCTCCTAAAATAAAGATATGAGCGTAAACTAAGGTAACACATTGTTTCTTTCCACACACTCTAAAGAACGTCCGTGCGTCTCCTTTCCCGCACAACACTCGGAGAGCAAATCAAAGCAACTTACGAAGGCAGCTCAGCGAATCATGATGCCGAAACATATGTTTAGACCAAAAAACGCAGTCTGAGTTGTGACATTAAGCAATGCAAAACGTCACGCTTGCATTGCTTAATGTCACAACTCAGACTGCGTTTTTTGGTCTAAACATACGTTTCGGCGTTGTCATTCGCTGAGCTGCCTCCGTAAGTTGCGGTGATTGGCTCTCCGAGTGTTGTGCGGGAAAGCGGATGCACGGGCTTTTTTTGAGAGTGCGACGTTTTGCAACACCTACTCAACCGATTAGCCGGTTAAAACAATTTATCGGGATTAAAGTATTAATCGATTAATCGGTAAGCTAATTGAGCAACTGCCCAGCCCTAGTAAAATTGGTACCGACCGAAAGCCCGATTTGGGGTCCTAAGTCGAACACTCGGTATGAAAGCCAATGAGATCGGCGACCGTCGCGATTGGCCAGCGTCGAGGTCGAGCGCGGCGCTAGCCAATCGTCAGCGATCTCGCCAACTTTCTTGCCGAGTGTCCAACTTACAGCCTCTGGAATGGTCTATAGTATTGTTTGTCGACTCACACCCAAGAACGCGAATAACGTTGGTGGCTAACAATTGAGAGTTTTAGAATAGGCGGCCCCAAAGCACGGGGGCCCCCAAGAAATATGGGCTCACCACTGCGCATGCGCAGAACCCAAACCCCGTTTGGGGTTTCGGGGTGGCGCTCGCCCCCAACGCAGAATTCAAGGAATAGCGTGGGGCCGCCAATTGCTTGGGGCCGGGTTGCGTCGGCCAACATGGCGGCGCCTTTTCCGCTCGCTTCGGAGCAAATTCGTCGGTGCCGTATTAGCCAAGTTCATTGCCAATGAATGGTGCAACCGGCTTTCGCTTTGCTTCATTTCGCTCAAGTCGAAAAGAATTAGCGCTGGGCTCGCCCCATTTTAAAAATCGTCCCTGATTCTGGCCGTTCCTAAGCCTAAAGAGACGCGGTAACCGTTGACATGGCAACGTATTGCTACTCTGTGGCTCCGAGTGGATTTCGTTCGTGGCACAATACCTGCAGCTTGAAAACAAGTATTTAAAGGCTTCAAAGTCGCTCCAGCTCAGATCTAAATAGAGAGGCTGCTCGCAGAGTATGCTCGCTCGCGTCCGTCTCACTTCCGGCATAGTTGAAGGCCTAAACCTTCGGCGACAGACAATTAAAGCGCACACAAACGCCCAAAAAATCTGAGAACGAGCGCCAAATTAGATCGCGATACGGATTGAATTGTTTTGGCTGAATACAGCCAACAACATTTATACTGATTTTAGATTCTCTCTTGTTTTAACCAGCTTGATTGGGATTTACCTTAACTTTCATTTGTAAACAAAAAGTACTTGCTAAGCGCATATGTTTTACGTTTATTAATATTTTTCTTTTATGATTATTATATGCTCGTTAGGCGGATTGGCGCTGCAAGCGGGAAACGTAAGCGCGCTGCGCTGCTTTGCGAAACCCCTATTCTATATGAGCCGTCGACAACAACCTAGTTGTGTTTGGGTCCCCAATTTCTTAGGACAGTGGTTCTCAGCCATGGATGTGTCGGGGACCCCTTGCGGACCGCTGGCAGTGATGGGGGACCCCTTCCAGCCGGGGGGGGGGGGGGGGGGGGTACGTAAGTAAGTTAACACGTCTGGAGCATGAAACAGGTGCCTTTTATTGCCGTCATAGTTCCGGAAGCAGGTTGCAAATTAGTCACGGCCGGACTGAACTACAAAAAACGTGCCGAATAATAAAAAAAAAAATTTGCTGAGGGTCTCGCGGACCCCAGAAGTGGCCTTGCGGACCCCCATTTGAGAACCACTGTCTTAGGGTAACCCAAACACTGGACCCCTTATTCTAAAACTCTCTAATAACTCGATCGGCTCGTGGTGGACTTTTTCTTTTTCAAATCTTTCTTCGAATACCTCATCCGATTGCCGTCCATTATCCAGCACCAGAAACACATCTATGCATTATTTTTGCCCTTGCTTCAAATCCCCAAGCGGGACAAAATCCAATTTTTTGTTTATTTGGATGCCTATATTGCTTCGATAGGCATTACGGTAAGTCAACAAAAAAGAATGACATCATCAAACAACGTAGACCAAAACGGGTGACAGCAGTCTTACGGTGAGGATGACAGTTGAGATCATGGATCGTGGAACGAATGAGATAATGGGAGCAATTACACTTCGCATTGCGACAAATAAAAAAAAATAAAAAACTGCGCGGAAGGTTGTTTGCTTTTTGCGCGTCGTAATGGGCGGTCACTGGAACCCTTCCACTTGCTAATGGGCTTCGGTCGCGGTCCCCGCGCGCCGTAACAAAGGAGTCCGGTGCGCCTATGCTCCTACTCACCATCACTTGGCAAACGGCGAAGGTTACGGTGCCAGTGGGCCACTCAGCGGGTCCCAGGAAGACACGTGACCGTATCTACCTTACTAACTGTGCGCAGTGCTCTCAAAGCCGGGGGCGGGAGAAAAAAGGAAGCCGCTTTTGTACGAATTTTGATTGACAGGCTAATTTCCCAGGGGGGAAAAAGAGAGATGTAGAGACCACAAAAGAGGGCGTTGTCCGACGGCTTGCGGTACGCTCTCGCCTATGCACTTATGGGAGGGGCTGTCACGTAATTCGCCTCCGTCGCTCTTACTGGCTCAATGGTGCCGTAGAGTTTCGCTCTTTACCAAGTTACGGTGAAACAAAGTAGAATGGCCTGCGAGCCAGGAAACCGAGTGGGCCGAATTTTCGGTCCGCTTAATCAGGCAGCTACTGGATATTGGAAGGCTTTGTGTCCTGACCCTGTTGTCCCCTCAGAGACCGAGACGTGACTGTCCGCTCGGAAAAAAAACAGTAATGTGTGTGCGTGTGTGCGTGTGTGTGCGCGCGCGCGCGTGCGTGTGTGTGTGTGTGTGTAGGGAACCGACAATATACGAAGCTTTGGAGATCGACAGGAAGACAGTTGCAACGGAGAATAGACAAACGGAGTAAAAAAAAAAAAGAAACAAGAAAGAAACACAGATATAATGTTTATCCTTTTCTCTCTGTCACTTTCTGTTCATTATTTTATTTTTTCTCTGTCTCTGAAGCAAATGCTGCGGATTCTCCCGCGTCCCAAGGATAGTTTGTTACACCCCGTACTCATGTTTAATGCAATGCCAGTTCTAGAGTCATCAAACAGTGAGATCGCGTTTGCGTCTGTCCGTCGCAACTCGATAGCCAAATTCAAGGAGAAAACTTGTATTTGGGCATATTTCACGCAGTCATAAGCTGTGTCACACAGCGTCACATGATGTCACGCCCCGTGGCACTGTAACTCAAGTGACACAGTCACATGAGGTGACATCACGTGACCCTCCTACGCCATGTGTTGACGCCATGTGACGTTATAGCGTCACAGCGTCATCTGTGGTCATTGCGTCACATGAGGCAACGTCCCGTGACACCGCGACGTCATATTGTGACGTTATCTGACCTAAGAGTGTCACTAGATCTCTACCCGGTGAACATAAAAGGGTACAAATGGTGATCCCCGCACCACAATAAAATAAACTAACTATAACACAACAATGTACTTACACATGAGTGTTCTCAACAGGGAAACAAATAAATAATTGAGCAGTGAATGCATCCCAAATGGTAACGCATTACATATCTCTTCAAAATAGCCAGAGATACTGCGTATTTATTTTTCAGTGTGTAAGTGAACGAGAACTGGTTAAGGCGAGCGTGTTGTGATTATGAATGCTTGAAATCGAAAGAATAAAAACACGGAGGTGTTTTTATTCTTTATTCACAGACAACCGCAATCTTTCATTTAGCAACGAAGATTGTTTATTTCTGGGCGCGCCCGGAAATAAACATTCGCGTTCGGAAATGAACATTCGTCATTGCTAAATGAAAGGTTGTGGTTTTCTGTGACAGTTCTCCGTGTTTTCATTCTTTCTATCTTAAGCATTGAACGAGAAAGTTGCGAAACAATATTTATATTATTCCTTCTCAGTAGGAATTGGTAGAATAATTAAAGTAGTAATGGCAAGAAGTGAAAGTGTGCAGGTGGGCGGGACGCTGACTCGTCTTGACCGTTATTTTATTTCTCAGTGTCTCCGAGTTTAGATTATGATAGTAATGACAATTGGGGTTGTGTGTATGTTTATACAGCCTAGAACTTGGTCTGCGTTCCCGGGCGACGAGTCTCCCAGCTGTAGATGAGCAATTTAGCCAGTGCAGTACAATAGCAAGCCTTGGGTATTTATCGTGCATCACGCAGTAGTGACTCACGACCGCATGCCGGTACGATGCTCACCCAGATCAAAACGGTCAGGTGTGGGGATTGAACATAGTAATGAGAATGTTCTGTTAAAGGGAAACTCCGCTCAATTCCGAAAATTTTGGGATGAGTGATTTCACATTAAAAAGCACCAATAAGAGACACTACGTCATTTGCTTCACGAAAAATGGGACACATTTTGTTTAATCTTACTTTAAAAACGAGCAGAAATTGAAACAGAAACATCGGCTCTGTCCGGCCACATTGACCTCGGGCCGGCAGTAACATAGCCATCACATGCTACGAGGTGTACAGTGGCCCAATATTTTAATAATATCAAGCGATCGTCGACCACCGGGACGGCCAGCGCTGTGCCGCGGAGAAATGCGGCGTCACGGGAGAGATTAGGCGCGTGCGCACAAAGCTCTTTCCAATAATAATTGGGTTGTGTGTATGTTTATACAGCCTAGAACTTGGTCTGCCTCAACAGGCGACGAGTCTCCCAGCTGTAGATGAGCAATTTAGCCAGTGCAGTACAACCGCTAGCCTGGGGTCTTTAATGTGCCTCACGCAGTAGTGATACACGACCGCACGCCGCTACAATGCTCATCCAGATCGAAACGAGCAGGGGTGGGGAATGAACCCAGGATTCGTGGGTTCTGCAGCGCGAGCTTTCGCTCCACGTGCTCCGAGCTGGTGTGCGCTAGCCCACTCGCCCACCGATCCCCCTTCACTTTTCTGGGACGTGCTTCTTTTAGCCTGTATACACATTTTGCTAGGAGTCACTCTAAGTCTAGGCATGCATGTCCTTACGGCCTCTGCAGGTCCGTGTTTCAACGGGGGTTTTCACGAAGATGAATGGGTGCAGTGCAAGCGAGCGCTGACTTTATTTTTATGCAGTGCTGAGAGGCACTACTTCGTCAACGGGGCAATCGAAATAGGCACCATGCTACTCCTCTTTATGGCCAAAGAAGTCCCATAATGCAACGCCCGGTGTTGCATGGAGGGATTATTGGAAGTAGTGTGCAACCGACGTGCTCACATTCTACTTAGATGTAGACAATAGACTATTTCCGAAAATCCCTGCATGCAACACCGGGCGTTGCATTATGGAACCCCTTTGGCCATGGAGAGAAGTGGCATGGTGTCGATTTCGATTGCTCCGCTGACGTAGCAGTGCAACTCAGCACTCAGTGAAAATAAATTCAGCGCTCGCTAGCATTAGACCTATTGATCTATGGACTTCCAGAGGCCGTAAGGACCTGCCTAAACTTAGCGAGAAGTAGCAATTAGGCCTTCCGCGTCCCATACCTTTTTGGCAGCCTTGCTACCACTCCGGAGTGCAGCATGACCCTCCCGGGTCACGGATCATTTAAGAAGCCTATTTATTTATTTATTTATTTATTTACCCTCAAGGCCCAAACGGGCATTACATAGGGGGGAAGCGATAGTACAAAGCTTAATAAAATCGGGTCAAGTGCAAAAAAAAAAAAAGAAAACGATTACATGGTTGGCATAAACAATGTTAAACAAGCAATAAACAATATAAATAACAAGAACACTGGATGAAAACATGACACAAAGCAGCACTATATAGTTGGTACATATTATTTAAACAACTAATGAACATATCAGGTGAAGTGATTAACGCGATTTCTCTGGGCAGGCTGTTCCATTCGGAGATGGCAAGAACCAGAGGGGAATTCTTGAACAGTTAGTGCGGGCAAAGATGGGCGATACATTAAAGTGATGGTCTACGCGAGACGAAATACGATGTGCAGGCTGAATGAATGAGGTCCTAAAGTGAGATGATCCATGAAAGAGCTTGTGGAAAAATGACATGCGAGCAATACATCGTCTGTACTGCAGTTGGGTTAGGTTGAGGTTACGTTTTATGTTAGACACACTGGAAGTACGGGAGAAGTCGCGGGTTTTAAATTTTCCAGCTTTATTTTGAAGTGACTTAATATGGTTGGTTAGGTAAAGCTGATGAGGGTGCCATATGATGGATGCATATTCCAACTGCGACCTGACGAGGATAGTATAGGCGAGGAGTTTAGTTTCTTAGTTAGCTTGAAATAAAGAGCGTTTAAGAAAACCAAGAGTTCTGGAAGCTTTGCGGATTACATGTTCAATATGAAGGTTCCATGTTAAGTTAGTTGTTAGGTAAACGCCGAGGTATTTAAGTGACGTAACGTTTTCAATGCGGTCCTCTCCAATCATGTACGCATGATGAGTGATTTGTAATTTTGTTGTAAAAGTGACACCTTTAGTTTTGTTACTGTTTATTTGCATTAACCATGTGGTGAACCATTGCTGGACAATGTCTAGGTCCCGTTCGAGAATGCTAAAATGCAAGGGGTTAGAAATGACCCGATGAATGACGCAATCGTCCGCGAAGAGACGTATGGTAGATTGAATGTTAGAGTGAAGGTCATTTATATATAAACGAAACAATACCGGACCGAGGACAGAGCCCTGAGGGACGCGAGACTTCACCGGTATAGGGGAGGAGACACACTTGTTAATTACAACAGATTGAGAGGGGTTTGTTAAAAAAGCAGTTATCCACTGAATAACAGAACCGTTTATAGTCATAGTTTGTAATTTGTATATTAGTCTGTTATGGGGAACCCGATCAAAAGCTTTAGCAAAATCAATAAAAATAGCATTGGTAGGACAAGAGGAGTGAACAGAAAGGTGAAGGCCAGTAATCAATTCAAATAGTTTTGTTTCGCAGGAATGACCACGTTGAAACCCATGCTGATTAGAGAAAATAGGGCTGTTTGAAGATAAGTAGGTCTTTATCTGTGATGAAAGTATGTGTTCTTAGATTTTACAAGAAACGGAAGTGAGCGAAATGGGCCTTTAGTTATTGAAATTATTTTTATCTCCGACTTTGAAAATTGAAATCACATGAGCGAGTTTCCAGTCATCAGGTAGTTGACCACTGGAGAGGGATTGTTGGAACAGCCTGCACAGTAGAACTCCAGATATGTGTTTGGTTAATTTTAAAGCTTAGTAAATATTCCGTCGGGACCTGGGCTAGAGTTAGTTTGCAAACGATCAATGGCACACACAACTCCGTAACTAGAAATGACAATATCGGTCATTCTATTTTCGGTAAGTGAGGAAATAAAAGTAGGACGCGGAAACACGTTCTCCTTAGTAAAAACACTGCTAAAAAAGGTATTAAAACCAACAGCTAATTGATGTGAAGTTTGAACTGATCCGTCATCACAAATAATACAAGGTGATACTGGAGTTGGCTTTGGATTTATTGCTTTACAAAACTTTTTTTGCGTAGAATCGAAGCATGTTTGAGACATCGATCGTCATCGAAAAAAAGTTGCTTGGCATTTTTTATTTCGTTTTTGCAGAATACTGAGTGAGCATGATAAATAGTCCAATCGTGCTGACTGTGTGAAAGCACGGCGCGAGTGTACAGACGTTTCTTTTTTTTTTTTGTAGGTAGCGTTTAATTCTCGTCGTAAACCACGGTTCGTGCAGGCTAGGGGCGATTTTTATAGTGGGTACACATACAACCTTAGCCTCCAGTAACTTATCCCGAAAGAGGATACAATTGTCGTTTAGTGACCGTTCATCAAACCCACTCAGGAATGTACTAGAAAATTCACTTAATACAAAATACAAAGTTTCCGTATCAACTCTCTTATAATCAAAAATTTCTTCGCTAATTTGGTCCCGTTTGTTTACAGTCAGGGCAAAATCGCAGTGGATAATACAATGATCACTAATTTTGTCGATGACGCGTACAGATGCATGCTCGGGATGGGTGGTGAATATTAAATCTAAAACTGCATCTTCACGTGTAGGCGTGGTAATCATTTGCTGCATACTAAAGTAGTCGGCCTAGGACATTGACGAGATGGAACAGGCTGCTGGACCCAGTAAAATTCTTCTTCTTCCTTTGCACAAACTCTGATACATAGCAAACATTGTTGTGCGTATGTATATAGACCTTTTACTCAAGGGCGCCGCCATCTTGTATTGTCATCACTTCCAGTATGGGCTAAAACGTTGTTTTGCCGTCGCCATGCCAATAGAATACATTTAGGATAGAAGCGTAACCGTTACCCATTTTCGTTTTGCCTCCCCTCTCTTTTTTTACTATTTGCAGGTTGAAATGTTTTATTATTTTTTCGTCGCCCATACCGGAGACGCCTATCAGGTGGCTGGGGACGAGAGTACACAAAAAAAGGTCTATGCAGCCTGAAGTTAGTCTGCCTCAGTGGGCGTCTGGTGTCTCAGCTGTAGATGAGCAATTTAGCCATTGCGGTACAACCGCTAACCTGGGGTCTTTAACGTGCACCACGCAGTAGTGATACCCGACCGCACGCCGGTACGATGCTCATCCAGATCGAAACGGGCAGGGGTGGGGATTGAACCCAGGATCCCTGGGTTCTGCAACGCGCGCTTTTGCTCCAAGTTCTCCGAGCTGGTGTGAACCCCCAAAATGTGCTCCCAGCAGGGGGGATCGGTGGCAGACTAAAGATTAAAAAAAAAAACAAGGATCGTTGTCTGAGTGGGCTAGCGCACACTAGAGCCACTCTATATGGCAGCAAAGCTGCCAGAGTAGCGCCACGCTTTGCCCTGTGCCGCCTCTCACAGCGATTGGTCACACGCGGTACCGTAGCAACGAGCCGAGCAGGCACCGTGCCCATAGCAACCGAGTGACTACTCGTCACGTGACCTCGCAAGAGCCGTGATGTCACTGGTAAGATGGCAGCGCCCAGAGCTGGTGGAGGCGAGTTTGTTAGGTGCGCGGAGTCGTGATGTGCCGCAGCTTGCCGACGATTTCGGGCCTCTTTGTGCTCTCTGACGTAGGTATAACGTGACAATCTGAAAGAATGATACTTTATACCCTTTCTGTGCAAGATCGCTCTGGATATTTGCACCTGTGCGACAGCATCAGTCATATCACTGTAGCGGGGCTCGGATTCCCGGATGTGTTCGAGGATCGATGAGACTTTAAGCATGCAATTTTCGCATACTCTTAGCTTTGTTTCAACGTTGGAGTGTCTGAGAATCGATGCGAAATCTATGCGTCGCATATTGGACCAGGGGAAGTTGCTTCGACCCCAGGTAACCGCATAATCACAAACGTTTAGCGAGGAAGCTCCTGCTATGTTTACGTTTTGTACTAATCAACGATTTTACGATATAGATTTTAGGATGAAATTTTCGCATTTTTCTAGCTTTCTTTGAAAGTTTGAATTTCTGAGAATCAAAACGAAAGGTATACGTCGCGTGTAGTGCCTAAGGGAAGTTGTTTCAGCCCTGGGTCACCGAATAATCAGAGCAACGTTTAGCGAGGAAGCTCCTGCAATCTTTAACGTTTGTACTAATCGACGATTTTACGAATTGGCAGTTCTGAAGATTTTGATATAACATGCTTTCGTTGCAATAGCTTGCATTTGATCGCAGTGTTTTTTTGGTTTGCCTTTTCAAGTGACAAGCTGGCGTTTGCTCAAGTGACGTATATGAAATGTCCTGCTATATAACAATGCATCAACACATACTATTAAGCTTAGATGCTCAGAGGTGTGTTCGTCTTTGTAATTAACAAGTTACAGACATAATTATTTCTTACGAGTGTAATATTTATTTTCTGTAGCTGGGCCCGTTTTGTGCTCCTTGATGGTGCTCCTTAAAGGGGCCATGAAACGAATTTTGGGTTGGGATGAATGATTTTAAATTGGGACTTTACTAATCGCATATCGTTTAGTTGGCCAAAAGAAAGAGGCTAGAAAATCAAAAGCCAGCTTTTCGGTGCGAACATTTCAAAATATAGCGGACTATTTTGTACCTTCTTGCCTTCGAAAGCTCTCTGCCTTTTCACTATGATACATCCGCGGTTCCAAAAGCGCGTCACCGGCGCCAAACTGACGTCAGAAGAGCCCAGCTCACGCATTGGACACGAGAACTGCGTCACTCGGACGTATGCGCTCGTCAACAATCAATCCGTCGACGAATATTTAGATTCGCGTTCGTGGCCAATGAGTGCCCTGACGGAACTTATTGTCACTGGGGAATGACAAGTTCTATGGTGTGCATAAAAAGCACGGTAGAAGCTAGGAGTCATCGCACCGGTACCGAAGGAATGCCACGACCACGTGATTTCACAATTCGCATTTGAGTTGAGGATTAAAGCTAAGGAGGAAGAAGTAGGAAAATCGTTTCATGACCCCTTTAATGTCAGTGTGCTCTGACGTTATCATCGTGTGTGTATGGTTCTAACAATCCTCTTTGCAATGCCTACAAAGGCCGAAATGACGTCAGCCGATCCCAACTCACGCATTGGACACGAGAACTGAGTCACTCGGACGTATACGTTCATCAACAATCAATTCGTCGACGAATGTTTGAATTGTCGTTCGTGGCGAATGAGTGCCCTGACGGAACTTATCATCACTTGCAAATGCCAAGTTCTATGGTGTGCTTAAAAAGCACGGTGAAAGCTTGGGTTAATCGCACCGGTGCCTTAGCGGGTCACGACCGCGTGATTTCACAGTTCGCTTTTGAGTTGAGGATTAAAGCTATAGAAGAAGTTAAAGAATCATTTCATGGCTCCTTTAACACGGATATGTGTGCTACACCAGATAAAAATATTGACTTTTTGAATGCCGGTAAACTTCCGGACGACCACTTGGCCTGTCGGCAAAAAACACCTCAAATCCGGCGTCCGTCTCTTTTGATGGTGTTAACTTTCCTCTGGAGACCATCATTCTGTCCTTCTTGGTTGAACTCCGTCGGCTGTTCATCGCCCAAACGAGGGTGAGACCGTCGTCGACGTCGCTCCTCGCCAGTCGGTGAGAAAATCTCATCTTGAATGGATGAATGGGTCTTGAAGAAGTATGATACTAACCATAGATTCGCTTACTATGTGGCAGTCGAGCAGCAGTCATGTCCCGCTGCAATCGTCCTGTCGTGGCCGGCGTAATCAGATTTGTTCCATCGGAGCGAAGTCCGAAAGTACAAGGACGGTACGTACGTCCCACGAAGCGGCCACAATCCCGGCGGCGCGAAAACCACTCGCCTTGTCCGTGCACATACAATACCTAGCAGCTCTCGTCGCCCCACAGTCCCCGGGCTGCAAATCGTCTCACTTCCCAGAAGAAACAGGCACCGTTCCTCCAGAGACCCGTGCCGTACCGCTATAGGCCTCCTGCGCTGAAGCTTTGAACAAACTGTAGCGCCCTCCTTTTGGGTAGTACAAGCTCACTTGATTGAGCCTCGCACTACTTATGGCACCTTGGTTGAGCTTTTTAGATGCGGAGCATCACTTGCTCGGGTCTATGTCCCGCGGCGTCGGTGTTGTAGTCGGCACTCGAACTACGCACGCGCAACTCTCCTCCTTCCCTCTCTCCAACAGCTGCGCGTTACTCTCTCCGCTCTCTCTCTCAACCAGCTGCGTGCACTGCGCGTGCGTTCGCTTCTCCTCACACCGCGCGCGCACGCGCAATTCTCCTCCTCTAGTCTCCTCTCCTTCAAGTGTGAAAAAAAATAAACGGCGAGCGGCGAGCGTTCCAAGTTTCTCTGCCGCGAGCCGCGACGAAGGTTCGCGTAGGGGGTAACGCTAGGGCAGTCGGTGGCGCCGTCTCTCGACGTCAGCACGCAACTGACTCTTTCCTCGGAACCAACACGATGCTCCGTATCACCCCATGGTTCCCCTCGGGAAGATGGTGTAATTTTTTTTAATTCTGTCTGGTCCTGAAGAACGAAAAAACACTTTTGGACGCCAGAAATCGGCCAGACTCAACGCCGCAAGACAACCAAAAGTGCCAAATTCATGACACCACCGCTAGGGTACGCGTCTCATATCTCTGGGTGGTGATGTCAAAACACCTGTGAAGCGACGCTTTAATTTTTCTTTTTCTTTGTCATGTCTACTTTGGAACGCGCGGAACGGCTGTTCTTAGCTCACGCGCTTAGCGTCTTAGCTTTGACGGCGTTCGAATTTTTGTTGTTTCTTTGTATTTTCATCGTGATCTCGCGCTCGGCACCAGAGCTGGCACGCTTCTGCATGCGTGACAGTTTGAGACGCTAAAGTTTGTACTACCCAAAACAAGGCCTAACAAGTCCCTTTTCGCAGCACCCCCTGGGGAACGCAGGAGGCCCATGGTGCCTGGAACGCGTCTCCGACTGGTGTGTTTACCGCGCCCAAATAAGTGGTCCCTTGATTTCCGCCTGATGACGTCATAGAAGTGTCATGCTGTCGCCGGTCGCGACCCTGGCGGCGTCCCAGCAGTTATGGTTAATGTGGCAGACGCCTGTTCTGCTGCAAGTCGCTCTTCACTTCGACAGTCCACGGAAGCTCCGGCAGCAGGAAGTTGGGACGCCTGGGACGCCGTGACGACAGTGACACTTGCGTTCGCTCGTGCTTTTCGCCAGCATTTCAGCGGCCAACCGCCAGGATCGCGACAGGCTACAGCATGACACTCCGGGTTCTGTGACGTCATTTGTTGCCACTTCGGGACCACTTTTGATGTATGGGCAGCATAGGACGCTAAACACACCAGTCGGAGACGCGATCCAGGCACCATAGTACCGCCATGCCAAGCGTCTTTTACCACTTTTCAATGAACGAATGAAGATATCAACTAAACTAAAAAATTTGCCACCCGGTGTCGCTAGCAGTACGGTTACCATGGCAACCTTCCAGGCCCAAAATGGAGATCACTATCGGCGCTTCTGACGTCGTACATCTAGAAAATTTTGCGTCGTGTCGCTACTCTGGCAGCAACGTTACTAAAACACTCAGTTGGGAAACTCGCCGTCGAAACCTGGGCCGCTGGCGTCCACCGAGACCGAGCTAAATGCGACAACAGCGCCACTCGTTATCATTTGTCTGTACTGTGGTCACCTTGAGCTTTTATAAAGCATGTTTTTGCGTAAAAACAAACGGAAAAGACTTTTTTGTATGATATTTATTGGAGATTAGTACAAAATGAAGGGCGCGTGATGTTTTTAAAATCTTTAGTTTGCAAGGTTTTGCGGCATATTTAATATTGTTTTTATACGACCATGCCTCAGCGCTACTTTCAGGTAGCGCGTCCCGACCTAGGTGCATTTTAACTTCGGTAGTAAGACGCGGCGCGGCCGCCGGGGAGACGTGGGTGGCACCCCTGTAACCTCTTCCACTGTATCTGTTTCGGCTTCAGAATGGCCGATTAAAGCCAAAATGGAAGTAATGTGCGGTTTCTCGAGTGGCCGCTGCGGGAGAAATGGCGGCGTCGTGTTCGCCATTAGCTCGGTTCGCGAGGACAGATCGGGGACACTTTTTCAGGGCAGTCTCTATGGCAGTTTCCCAACTGAGTGTTTTAGTAACGTTGTCTGGCAGCTACCGATGTTTGTTTGCAAACAAGCTCACTACCACCCCCTATCGGCGGACCCCTGCGCGCTTCCGGTTTTCCTCTTCTTTTCCATTTGTCTCGCCTCCTTTTGTTATTTGCACTACTTTGTGCAATGCACTAATGTTCTTACAAACGTACAGGCCGGCTTGCTAGAACCAGCGTCTCAGCTGAGACTGGGTGCCAAAGCCAGCGCACGAGCTGAGCGGGACTCAAGCTGCGTCTCAAGACGCTCGTGCGCCCCAGCCTTTGCAGTGCTTCTCTGAAGGAAACTCTTCTTATCCGATCGCTGTGCGTCCCTGAAGAATAAATAAATACACTACCGGAAGTCTACTGTGGCACCAAATACTGTGGCGCCCTCGTGATATCAACTCCCACCAAATGTGGTGAATACAGTGGCTCTAGCGCACACCAGCTCGGAGCACGTGAAGAGAAAGCTCGCGCTGCAGAACCCAGGGATCCTGGGTTCAATCCCCACCCCTGCCCGTTGGATGAGCATCGTACTGGCGTGCGGTCATATGTCACTACTGCGTGGTGCACGTTAAAGACCCCAGGCTAGCAGTCGCACCCTCCGCCCCAATACAAATTCTCATAAGGTGCTCCACGAGTTGCGTCGCACGAACTCATGTACCGCCATGGTTGCACAGATGCGAACATTGGTGCGACAAGCGAAGGACGACCAAGCGATCACTGTCGCGTGGCTGCCAGGCCATGAAGGCAAGGAGTCGCGGGGAACGAAGGCACAGCTACCAGAGTATTGAACCGAACCCGAACCGTGAACCGAAAAACCGGAAAAAAAACGTTATTTTCCCTCGAACCGGAGTTGAACCGGAACGAAATAATATTTTTCGTTACGGAGCGGAACCGATATGTTTTACATGCGTTTTTCGGTTCATACGCGAAGTCAGGTCGCGGAAAAGTGCGTGGCGAAAAACACAGTAACCTAAAAAAATAAACCAAAGATGTAAAAGAAAAAACAATTTTCGCGCGAACCGGGGAAAGCCCTGCTCTTGTTAAGAGACTACGTGTCCAATGTGTTATTTCCCTGATCAGGAAGCTAGGATTGAAGAAACCAATGCTTGATTGTCCAACGCGGTGGATGTCAACGCTACATGATATGCTCACCAGACTACTTGAACTAAGAGGCTTCGCTGGAGGGTTGCTCTCAAAAGAAGCAAGCTCCAGGTTGGCTGAAGACGTATGGGCGGAAGTCGAAATGCTCGCAGTATCGCTTCGTTCGGCAGAAGTGGCGACGAAGTCATTTCAGATTGAACAGCTCACTGTAGGAGATTTCAACTACGCATGGCTGAGATATTCCATGGAGACTTCCAAGATATCGTAGCCGGTAGCAAAGGCCTTGGTCCAGTCAGTGAAGAAGAGGGAGCGACAACTTCTTGACACGGATGTCTTCTGTGCAGCAGTGTACATGGATCTCCGCTTCCGCCTTTTTCTCACTCCTGAGCAAAAGTACCGGGCCACGTTGCATTTGACAAAGACTTGGAGGCGGATCACAGCTTTGCAATGCGAGCAAGATTCTACCTTGTTTCCTGAAACTGCGGCGGCTCCGGAATATCCGGAAGACGCCCTAAAAGCGCTCCTCAAGAAAAAAGAGGTTGAGTCTGGCGTGCACGTGCGAGGTACATGCTAGACAAGGAGCCGCGGCTTTCAAGGGACGCTAACGTGTTGCAGTTTTTGGAAGAAAGACGGGAGCGCCATATGCATCCAGAACTCTGCGCATTTTCGCAAGTAGCCCTGGGAGTGCCTGCGACCCAGGTCAGCGTGGAGCGAGCCTTTTCTGCACTGAAGTTCATTTTATCGTCTCAGAGGTGCCGTCTTTCCCCGGGTATGCTGGACGACGTCCTGCTTCTTCGGTCAGCTGCCTGCATTGAACTGCGCTTGACCCACATCCGAGGCGCCCAGCACTAGCTCGTTCGTTCTACACAGTGATGTGAGACTTTGCTTTTTTATATGTAACACTTTTATAAAATATGCATAGTTTATCTTTTGCTGTCGTCAATTGTTTTTGTAGCATATGAGTACGAACCGGTTCGAACCGGTTCGAACCTTTATTGTTTCACTCCGGAGTTGAACCGGAGCTGAATCGTTTGCCCTGAACCGGAACGAAAACCGGAACGAAAAGAATTTCGGTTCGAAACCCTGACAGCTACAAGCAAAACAACCCTCATAATACCGAATTCCTTTTCTCGGACTTCGGAAAGTGCCTGAGGACACTGCCGACTTCGATTTTTCCGAGGTCAAACGCGAAGAGCGAACAGCACGCAAGGCGCGCCTCACTTCCCTGCTGCCGCCCAACCTTCACCGCATTCCGAGCGACTTTCCACGTTGGGAGCAGATGTCCCTCAACCGACTCCAAACGATGACGGTTCTGACGCCAGTCTGGCTGTCGAGAATCCACCCTCAGGCGGATCCAGACGACGTCGGCCCCGATCCGAACTGCGAATACTGCGGCGTTCCTGCCACCTGCTCCCATCTTGTGTGGGATTGCGCGGCATCCGCAACCTTCCCGACGACATACGCCCTTGCTCCTATTGAGAGTGAACGAAACTGACCACCACCATTCAGAGTGAACAAAAACTCGTCAACACATCTCTCATAGGCTACCTCCGATCCTCCGGGGTCGGCAGGTTCATTTAATCATCGTCATTTTCACTTCCCTTCTCCCTTTCTCCCGCCTACTCTGAGGCCTTCAAGCCAGACGGTGGCATCATAATAAACGTTTTTAAACACAAACACAGACCGGAGCCCGAGGCTCACGAGAGCTCAAGTGCACATTCCGCTCCACATACCATTCAGAACCGCTTCGGTATTTATATGCATTAAACCAGTCATAAGTGGTGATCTGGACAAAGCACCTTCGCCTCCAATGCAGCGTCATGAGCAACAGCGAACACTCCATGGCAGGAAAAATCTCATCCGTACACATTTGTCTGTCAAAGTATTGAACCGTCCATCCGGAGGTATGGTTTGCTCAAGTCGAAAGCCAGTTTTCCCCGTATCGCATCACTTTGCAAATCCGCATGTTCCACTACGTCGCCGTCGGTCTTCCACCCGAAATTGCGAACGAAGTGCGGGATTTAGTTCTCGTTCCACCACCGAACAAACCTTACACTACCTTGAAGACGGAACTGGTGGCCTACACCAGCTCTTGACAAGGAAGAACTCGGTGACCGGAAACAATAGCAGCTAATCAGACGCCTCCAACAGCTCCTCAACGAGGGGGCAGCAGTATTCGACACGTCACTTCTGAAGGAACAACTACTTCCGCGATTACAATATTGGCATGGTGCTTGCCACGGCGACAGACCTCCAGTTGCCCGCCTTGGCACAACTGGCACACTCCATTATGGAGGCTGCCACACCGCTGGTAGCAGAGTTGCATCAACCGCGGGTATCGACTAAAGTATCTGTTGATTCACCACCTTCCAATTTCTCCGCAAAGCTGCACCAGCTACGGTATGTTTTCTAACGACAGTTGACTGAACTCAGAAATGAAACAGCTGCAGTTTCGTTGCGCTCTCAATGGACGTCGCGGGAACGCACCAATGACCGCAATCCTCGGAATCGCTCAATTGTATCACTGGACATTCAGAGACAGGGCCAGAAACTGCAAACCACCATGCGCAGTGACGGAAAATGCCAACCCCTCCCCCCCTCCCCCCTCCATTAGAAGCGGCGAGTGGTGATGGGATGGATGCTGGCCGCTTATTCTTAGTCACAGATCGTGATACCGACCAGCGTTTTCTTATTGACAGTAACGCTGAAGTAAGCGTACTGCCTGCATTTTTACTTCCTGGTCCTCCTCAGCAACCACACTCCTCCCTTCAGGCTGCTAATAAAGCACCCATGGCATTTTATGGTGAGCGAGGTTTGACAATCAACATCGGACTATGCAGAATTTTCCAATGGGTATTTTAATCGCGGACGTTGCCTACCCGATTTCGGGCGCTGACTTTCTCCGGCATTTCAACCTCCTTGTTTATATGTTGAACAAGCGTCTAAGACGCAACCAGTGATCTCGGGGGTCGGTGGCCGAGTGGGCTAGTGCACACCAGCTCGGAGCACGTAGCGAAAGCTCACGCTGCAGAACCCAGGGATCCTGGGTTCAATTCCCACCCCTGCCCGTTTCGATCTGGATGAGCATCGTACCGGCGTGCGGTCATGTACCACTACTGCGTGGTGCACGTTAAAGACCCCAGACCAGCGGTTGTATTGCACTGGCTAAATTGCTCATGCTAAGCGAGTGACTCGTCGCAACTTTGAAATGGCTGACCAACTACAGGCTGTATAAATATCCACACAACCCCAATTATTATTTATCCAATGATCTCAACGTTCAAGGAATAGAACTTACTGCATCTGATGCGCGTCCTAGAGAAAACCAACATGCAGAGTCAAGGTACGAGGCGCTACCTAAGTATTTTACATCGTTAAGCCGCCTTCTCAACATCCAATCAAACATGACCTGACCCACCAGATTGTTACGACGGGACAACCTGTTTATGCTCGACCGCGTCGGCTACATCCGGATAGTGTGAAGGTGGCACAACAAGTATTCGCCCACATGCTCGAATTGGGAATCATACGTCCCTCCATCAAGTTCATGGGCATCGCCTCTACACATTATGCAAAAAAAAACACACCCGGGAATTGGCGACCTTGTGGTGATTACCGCGCCCTAAACAGCTCAACAGTTCCGGATCGCTACCCCTCCCACATATCGAAGATTTCACGGTATCCCTTCATGAAGCGTATCATCAGATACCTGTACACCATTTTTATATCTCCAGGACCGCCATCACTATCCCATTCAGTCTTCTCGAATACGCGAGAATGTCGATTAAATGTTAAAAGGCGCGAACAAAACAGGTCGAAAAAAGACACACGTACGACATGGACAGGCGCCAACTTCCAACTGATTTAATGAAACACGAAACATCTTTAAACTGTCGATCCCAATCGCCTAAACACATGCAACCGACAAAGGTTCCTATCGCTCATTACGCACAGCCCTCAAGAAACACGATTTCTTTGTTTAGTAGATAAAGGGACGGCATGCTTACGCATCTGTCAGCCGCTTTGTGTATACAGAAATCTTCGATTAATTCCCTTTCCATCTTCTCATTTCCTCTCTTAATAAACCTTGTGTGCTCTAACAAAGGTTCACACCCACATCGTTTGCAGTGCGCCGCAAGATGCCCACCCGAATTATTGCGTACGGCTAGCTTGTGTTCCCGCGCTCTTTTATTAAAGCATCGGCCAGTCTGACCGATGTAAACTTGGCCGCAACTAAACGGAATCTCATAAACCACCTTCGTTTTGACATCGCGGAGCATATCTTTGAAAGTTTGCACGAGGCTGAAAACACTACATTAACTTTGTGTCTGACAGACATTTTTTTTTTTTAAATTGTGGGTCACTTTGTGCAAATATGAAACCACTTGCACTGGCATCTTGTCTGTCTTTTCACGACATTTGTCACCGACCTCTCGTTTATTTTCTCTAGGAGCCTTTCACACGCACTTGTTACTGTGCTCTTCGGGTAACCGCGGCACCCGTCAAGCGTGCAACCTGGTGATCAAAGCTGACCAGCAGTCTATGCTGGCAGATGTTTTTAATGGCTGCGTGAAGGCAGGTGGATGCAATCCCACGTTTTACAAGCTTTGAGGAGGCACTGCTGAAAGAAATAAGGCCTTCCTTAGTTCGTGGATTATAGCTCCAGCACATATGATCCTTGCTTAAAAAAACAGCTGCAGGTCTAGAAGCTGAATACTGCTATCATTTCATTAAATCAGTTGGAAGCTGGCAGTTGTCCGTGTCATACGTGTGTATTTTTTCGTCCTGTTTTGTTCGCGCCTTTTAACCTTTTAATCGGTATGTACCAACAAGCCCCAACCAAAGTTTTATTGAGAATGTCATTTGTCCTAAGAAATGTAGCTTAGATATTTCAGGCTTTTGTCAACCACGTAACTCGAGTCCTTCCCTTTTGTTATGCATATCTTGACGTCCTCATCTTCAGCCTCGATCATAAGGAACACTTGGAACATCTCGAAATTATTTTTCACAGCTTTGATGAATACGGCCTCATAATTAACAAGGCCAAGTGCGAATGCGGTGTCGCCGAAATTAACCTCCTCGGCTACCGCCTCGACGAGAATAGACTTCGACTTCTCGACGAAAAGGTCAGGGCTATACTACATGATATCCCCCATTTTACCTCTCATCCGGAAACCTTGGGAATTCCTGGGTTTTATTAATTTCTACCAGCGTTTTATTCTAACTGTGTTGAGATGCTCAAACCATTAATTGACCTCCTCAAAGGCGCCCACACATCCTCGACAACGCTTCAGTGTTCTGCCGAAACTGTACAAGCCTTTGACCAAGCTAGACAAACACTAGCCAAGGCCACTCTCCTATTTTATCCGAGACCGAATTGGCCGCTCAATTTTATGGTTGACGGTTCTAATACCTCTCCTGAGGCGATCTCGCAGCAAGTATGTCGGAGCACATTGGCTTCCATTTGGTTCTTCTCAAAGAAACTGAAACCTGCAGAGTGTCGCTGCAGCACTTTCGGCCGCGAGCTTCTCGCTATCTATCTGGACATCAAGCACTTCAAATATCTTTTAGAAGGACGAGATTTTTTCATACTTACAGATCACACACCATTGACATTTGTGTTAAAATTTGTCAGCGACAAGTTCTGTTTAGGATAAACACCTCACCTGATATACATCGCTGAATTCACGATCGGCATTTGACTCGTCAAGATATCACACAATCCAGCAGCAGACGCTCTCTCACGTATTTCAGCTACTTTCAATTGCAAGACCTTTTCATCTTTCATTGACTTCAACGCAATTGCTTCTGCACAGAAGAGCGACGATGCCATTTCTTTGCATAGTCGGTCTTCTAACAAGGTGAAGCTTGAGAATATCATCCCGCTTTGTGATTATCCTCTTCTTTGTGATATATGAACAGGAGTGCCTCGTCCAGTTGTGCTAGTGGCATTCAGCCGCCGGGTCTTTGGTGCACTCCATGGACTGTCACACCCTAGCATGCGCGCGACACAACGCTTGGTGACTGAACGTTTCCTTTTGCATGGTACAAATAAGGACGTCAGGGAAGGGACATGAAGATGCATATGCTGTCAAAGATAAGATTCATCGCCTTACCTCATAACCTTTTCACTCCTTCCTGGAACCGATCAACCATTTTGATCACGTACATCTTGACATCTTGGGCACATTACCTCTGTAAGAGGGGAACGCCAACATACTTATCTGCATGGACAGATTTACACATTGGAGAAAAGCCTTCCCGATCCCCAACGTTACAGCCGCTACCATCGCGCAGGTATTCGTGAGCAGATGGGTGGCAGGATTTGGTGCACTATTCAACATAACGACAGATCAGGGACGACAGTTTGAATCGTCTTCTTTTCGTTTCCTTGTACAACTTCTAGGTGCACAACGGATACACACAACATCATATTGCTACACGCGCAGCTAGCCAAGTAGGCAGCGCGTCCGTGGCCGAATGGTTATCGTCCTTGACTGTAAATGCCGCGTTCTGGTGAATTCAAAAACCCTGCCAGTGCTTGTACAAATACTAAATGTTCTACGCACCGAACCTTCTACGCCGATTGTTCTAGAAGCCCACGCCAGTACAAAAAAGGCTCCGCGTGACGAACCGGGGTCAGTTTCTCCCAAGTCCTCGATCGTGCTGTTACGCCGCCATACACGCCTGCGACGCTAGCCTTCTTATATTTTGTTTTGAGCACGAGTTCTCCGTTTAGTTTACTTCAGTGATTCGACGCCTCATCAACTGTCATTTATGATATTTTGGTGTAGGTCCGGGGTACCGCAATTTATGCCCGCACAGCGCAGCCCTCAGGAGACACGCCGGCCAAGCGGGATTATTAGCTCGGGACGACTCAGCTTCGGGGAAGACACCCAGGCCCGAACAAGCTGTCGTGCCTGCAGGGCAAGCCTCCACAGTTTGATCTCTTACCGGACAAGCCGAAGAAGAAAACTTCGTTTGTGACCACGCCACCCGTCGTCGTCCTACCCGTCGCTTCATGTATAGGCAGCCTTCCACAGTGAGCTTTATGAAGACGTCGAGGCCTGGGTACAGCAGTACAAGCGAGTGGCCCAGCACAACCGATGGACAGGCGAACAACACCGCCAGGATCTTTACTTCTCCCTCATAGGAACGGCCAGGAATTGATTTAAGAATCACGAGACCTCCCTGACCTCTTGAACCACCTGCAAGAACGCGCTGAAACGGAAATTCACCAGCGAACATCGACGGGAGAGGGCCGAGGACCTTCTTCGAAAGAGGACCCAGGGCGCAAACGATACCATCACCAGTTTCGTCGAGGATGTCCTGCACCTGATCGCTCACGCCGATCCTCAAGCCACCGATCAAAAGAAGCTGCGGATCCACATGCGAGGTGTAAAGGATCACAACTTCGGTGGTCTTGTTCGCAACTTTCCATCCACTCTCGAAGATGTCGTCACGGAGGCCACGAACATGGAACGTGCTCTCTTCGCAAGAGCCAGCCACTACCATCGGCACTCGAGCGTCGCTGCTTCTTCGCCATCGGGCTACGACATCAGCCCTAGCATCCCCGGCACCCGCGACATGCTAACACTTCACAGCGCACATACACAACACACTATAAGAATACATACGTCTTGTCTTATCTTACCTTATCCCAAAAAGAGTTAGATTATTTAGGAAACCTCTTATTGACTTTTACTGTTGTTAGACTTGATCCCTTCTGCTTTCATTTCCTTTTTCTTTTCGTATCTTCGTTTTGTATTTTATTCCCTTGTCTTCCTTTTCTTTATTTTCTTCTCTTCTTTTTCTTTCCTTTTTTTTCCTTCTTTGTTCTTCCTTGGTTAATTTGCTTTATTTTCTTCTTTTTAGTGCGTAAGAGCATAGCCTCTTTTAGTGCGTAAGAGCATATCTATACTCACAAAGCCTGGCAGTTCGATGACGGAGTCATAGAGTGCCCGATAGATAATTATAAGTGACGATAAGATAATTATCGTCACCGACTCGCAAGCAGCGTGCAGAGCGTTTGCGGGCAACACCTACCCAAGGACAGCACACCTCATCAACGCCATAAGCACCGAATGGTTACAAATACCGGTCATCCGGATCATCTGGACCCCTGCACATCTGGGCTTATCCGGCAACGAAAGTGCTCACGCACTAGCCCGAGCGGTAGCGACAAACAGGGCTTTGTCGGATGGGATCAGGATACAGCGGGACCCAGAGCCAAACACACCCGCGGACTCCCAGTCCTTCCGCACTCCAACCGACACACACCTTAATACCTACCACCTGGTAACGGAGTACTACCGAACAACCCGCAGAGCCCTGCCCCCTCCGCATCGGGAGCTATCCCGGGCAGAGGCAGCGGACTGACAACAACTTCAAATTCAACGTTTACGTTCCCTAACCTCCACCAGCGACATCGATGGTTCCCCAACCGGTACCCAGGCACCTGTCCGGGATGTGGCAGCGATCACCATAACGTGTACCACTCCATCTGGGAATGCCCCCACCCCTCTCGGTGAGGGTATCACCCCCATTTCTTCCCCCACCTTTTCCTCCTGGGAGGTGGCCCTTTCCGGCACAGAGCTCGATGACCAGCAGCGACTGGTTGAGCGAGCCCGCCGAATCTGGGCGGCCAACGGAGCCCTGGACTAGGGGCACCGACCAGAGACCGCAAGGTCCTTTCACTTTATCGATTAATAAAGTTTACGATGATGATGATGATTTCTCGGGGAGTCCGATATTCAGCGCAGAGCTTTTGCTGCGGCGAGGACCCGAAACATGCTTTTCAAACCCGACGAGAGATGAAGCGGTAGCCCGAGGAACGCGAAAGGCACGAGCGGGCACTCCACCGCTTGGGAAAAGTGTGTTCCGGTTTCTCGCCGCAGCGGGGCGCCCATTACATGACTCTGATTAACTTTGACTGTGCGAAAGTTACGGTTGGCGAACTTTGGACACACGCCCTTACAAGAAAGTGTAATTCTTTTTTGTGGAAAGTCTGCTGAAAAAAGTCAACACAGGTATTAAATGTCAACAGCTTTCCATCATACTTTCTGCAGATTGTATTTAGTTTTTGACTTGACTTCCAGGGGCCGTTTGGCCCAAAGTTCATTAGAAAAGCAGCAGACTACTTGGCGCCTAGGTGTCAACTTTTTGTTGACACTCCACTGAAAAGCTAAACCTCTAGCATAAGACAACCTTGTGACTCCAAGGTGATTCATTGGCACCAGACCATTTGTAGTCTCTGTGTCACCAGAGCCTCCTCCAAATTGGCCGCAGCAAAATTTCGTAAAAAGAAAAAAAAAAAAACGCGATTTTCTTTTTTTAGTTTTGTTGGTAAATGGTGTCGCATGTGTTATTCGAAGGCACTACAACTACTACATACATCCGAGAACTACACATTAGAAACGAACACAAACACAAACACCATGAAGCACTGAACACCTGAAACACAGTCCCATTGACTGCTCCAGAGCCTTATATAGCCTACATATTGAAGGAATTCATTTGGCCGGTGACCCCCTCAACACTTATTAAGGTTTTAAGTATTTGATCTTCTCCTCGGGAGTCCATCAAAAGGAAAACAGTGTTTTGAAGGTCGTGGACGATATCTCTTACAAGAAAGCATTGCTTCATTCATTCAAGTCACTATAGTCACTTACAAAGTCAAAACGGCAGAGCATGCCTTTCGAACGCCTCAACATGCAGGCAGCAGAGAGTCTGCAGCCTTTCTGATAAATATGGCTGCAGGAAGTCAACAAAAAGACTTAATATGGAAGCACCAGAAAGTCTGCAGACTTTATGTTGAACTGGGTTGCAAGAAGTCAACATATATTTTTCAACATGCAGGCAGCAGAAAGTTTGCAGCCTTTCTGATAAATATGGCTGCAGGAAGTCAACAAAAAGACTTAAAATGGAAGCACCAGAAAGTCTGCAGACTTTATGTTGAAATGGGTTGCAAGAAGTCAACATATATTTTTCAACATGCAGGCAGCAGAGAATCTGCAGCCTTTCTGATAAATATGTCTACAGGAAGTCAACAGAAATTTTCACCACGGAGTCTTCAAGAGGTGCATTAACTTCCTGTTGACAATGTCAATAGAAAGTCAAAGTCAAAAGGAAGTAACCAGAGTCGACAAGAAGTGAACACATTTTCATCAGAAAGACTGAAATCATATTTGTAAGGGCGTGCTAACCACTTCTCTTTCGTTGTTGTCTTTTTTTTATATCGTTTTTTTTTGCTTTTATTGGCGTGTCTTACAAGACTCTCGATACAAAAAGATTGCACGTCAGATATACATACATAAACATACATACATACATGTTGCTCTACCTTTTTCACTTTCGGCGGCCGCGTCATGTGACAATCTGCCAGGCTTTGTCAGTATAAAGGAGGCTATGGTAAGATAAAGATAACGAAGATGATGTTTAATTTATACCAGAGTTGACAGTTAGTGCTGCGTGAGTGTTATTTCTTTGTGTGTAAGTATTTTTATAGTGTGTTGTGTTTGTGCGCTGTGAAGTGTTAGCATGATTCACCAACTCGCCCAAGCTGAAGTATTGATCTGCGAAATTATACGGGAAGTTGTCCAGGAGGAGTTAAAGAAGTTGCTGCCCACTGCCACACGCCCGGTCTCATTCTCAGTCGCAGAAGTAGTAAGAGAGGAAGTTCAGCGAGCAAGGGGTTTCCTCAGGAATTGAAATCAGGGGGGTGTCTAAGTTTTAAGGGGGGGGGGGGGGGTTGCAGGGCATTTAGAATAGATGAGTCGTTGTGAATTAAGGGGGTGCCTTCGAAAAAACAAGGGGGGGGGGTGTGCAGAGAAATCACTGCAGCGAGTCATTCAACCAGAGGCTCCCATCATCGCGGACCCACCCGAAGGGCCAACGATGACATACGCCACATTAACCCGGCGGTTGCCGCTTGCTGTCTTTCTATACCATGTGCCACTTCGGCGAGACGCCTCCTCTCCAAAGTACCCCCGACAAAAGGAAAATCGAGCACACGTGCGCCATGACCGAGTTGTGATAAGGAAGACCGGCGTCTGGCAAACGGCTGACCGACGACCTGTGTGCTTCAACTGCGGTGAAGCTGGCCACGTATATCGAAGACGCCCTTATTGTGAGCCTGGACTTCGAGGGTTCGCGGTAGACGTCCCGCGTTTGAGGTACGCTGAACGGCCGAAGGACATCGAGGAGTTTCTGCACCGGCCACATGGGCTGAGCAAGTCGATTTTTGAGAATCCCGCTCACCGCCCTCACGCCACCGCGTGTCGCCTCTGCGTCGGTTCCGTCGAGATAGCTGGTCTCCCGTCTCTCGCCGGGAAAACCAAGTGCGAAATCGCTTGGAGGTGGCGTTGTCGAAGACGACCCTAGTTAAGAGCCTCGTGAGAACGCAGGAGTGCTCCCACTCTAACGACGACGCGCATCGCAACGACGATTTTGTTACGGTGCCCAACAACATGACGGCCACAACGTACCGGAACTCGTCGACACCGGAGTAGACTACTCAGTCTTGAGTGGGAGGCTCTCTCGCCACTTGCGGAAAATTACGACGCCCTGGGGTGGAACACAAATTCCAACCGCCGGAGGACACGTTATTACGCCCGTCAGAATGTGCACTGCCCAAGTCGAGATCCACGGCGAGAGGTGTCCTGTGAAATTCATCGTTTTACAAGACTGTGCCAGAGAACGTCATCTTCGGCTTGGACTTTGTGTGAATACGGCGCCGTGATCAACCTTGGAGAGAACAGATTGACGCTACGATCACCTCTTCGGCCTCCAGAGGAACCTTAAAAAACGTCAGTTGCCATCCGAGTCGCTGCCGACTACGTGAACCTGCCGCCGCGATCAAGTGTTGTTGTACCCGTCGTGACCGATGGAGTACCTGCAACAAAGTTGTTCTGGAAGGCGACATTCAATTGCTCGTGGGAAGAGGAATATGCGTTGCAATGGGGTAACTGAACTTCAGGATAGACGCACTGTGTTTCTCGTGACAAACTTTCGACAAGAAACTCAACAACTCACAAAATGTGCCGCTGTGGGCCACGTCGAGAAACTCAGAAACTCCGCCGAAATCGCCGAAGTCGCTGAAGAGTCCTTGCCACCTCAGCAAGAGAGTACGTCGCCGGCGCAGCTTGACATTCACCCCAAACTTCTGGTCCCTAAACGACGGCAGCTGACTAACGTCCTCGCCGAATACAGCTACTGCTCTGCGACGTCGTCGAAGGTGCGCCAAGCCACGGATGCGAAGCACGGCATCGTTACCGAGGACGACGCGCTCCCCGTGCATCGATCGCCATACAGTTTCCGTAAAAGAAAGGGAGGTCATCCAGGAGCAAGTTCAAGAGATTCTAAACGATGACATAATCCAGCCTACAAGTAGTCCTTGGGCCTCTCCAGTCGTATTGGTTACGGGGAAGGATGGACCGCTTAGGTTCGGCGTGGACTACCGGCAGCAGAACACGGCGATGAAGAAAGACACGTATCCACTCCCCCGCATGCACGACACGCTAGACCGGCTGCGCCACTCTCGATACTTTTCATCGATTGGCCTGAAGAGTGGCTACTGGCCGATCGAAGTCGACGAAAGGGACCGAGAGAAGACAGCTTTCTTTCATCACGCCGGATGGAATGTACTATGCACGGCGCCAGCAACTTTCTAGCGTGTCATGGACACCGCGTACTGGCAAGACCGAAATGGCAGAGCTGTCTTGTCTACCTGGACGACGTCATAGTGTTTTGAGGTGACTTCGACTAGCACTTGCAACAACTCTGAGTTGCGAAACAGACTGCCAAACTCACCCTCAAATCATCGAAACGTCAGCTCGTCTATGACGAACTGAAGTTCATAGGCCACTTGGTTAGCAACGAAGGCGTTTGCCCAGACCCAGAGAAGACTCGTGCCGTCGCGGCATTTCCAACGCCGACAGACAAGAAAGCCGTACGAAGATTCTTTGGACTATGTGCTTACTATAGGCCCTTATTTCGAGATTTCGCAAAGACTTCCTTGCTGCTCACAAATCTCACAAAAGACGCAGAGAAGTTCGAATGGGCCGAGGAGCAGCAGCAAGCGTTCGACGGGCTCAAGCGAAAGTTCCAGACTTGTCCTGTTCTTGGACACTTTGATCAAGATGCGGAAATAGAGGTACACACGGGCGCTAGTAATGCAGGACTCGGCGTGGTACTGGTTCAAGTGCAAGAAGGCACCGAGCGAGTCATCGCCTACGCAAGTTTGACACTGTCCAGGGGCGGAGAGAAATTACTCCACAACTATAAAAAGAATGTCCTGCGGTTGTTTGGGCGATCATGAAGTTTCGGCTGCACTTGTACGTAAGGCCGTTCCGCGTAGTCACAGACCGCCACTCGGTCTGCTGGCTTGCGAACCTTAAGGAACCTTCATAGTGCCTCGCTCGATGGAGTCCACGACTACAAGAGTTCGACATGACTGTGGTCTACAAGTCAGGCCACACGCACAACGACGCCGACTGCTTGTCCAGGGGGGCTATGTTGGACAAATGTTTCGTTTCTCCTAAAAAGAAACGGAAGTGACGGAACTGACGATACCGCGCCTGATTGGTTAGAGGCTCAAATGACTAAAGTTCCCTCTCTTGTCATTTGAGCCTCTAACCAATCAGACGCGATATCGTCAGTTCCGTCACTTCCGTTTCGTTTTAGGAGAAACGAAACATTTGTCCAACATAGCCTCCCAGATTCCCTGTCGAAGCAACTTCTGGCATCTATGAAGTGGATGACGACGATTGCTTTCTTGGCGCAGTCAACACCGATGACATGGCACGACGTCAACGAGACGATCCTGAGCTGCGCACACTAATCGAGCACCTGGAAGGGCGAGGCAGTTCCATTCAAGTTTCTTCTCACGAGCCCTGCTGAACTTCGCCATTCGGCAAGGTTTACACTACAAAGAGAACGTCTGGGACAACTCGCCGTGGCTACTCGTAATCCTGAGCGACTTTCGAGAGGAGGTCTTGCAAGCCTGCCATGACGAACCCGACGTCCGGACACCTTGGTTACAGCGGGACACTGGCCCGTATTCGGGAGAAGTAAGTGGCCCAAGTTTCCCACAACAGTCCACCTTGTTGTGTTGTTGTTTTGTTGATCTCGCTTATCAACGCTAGAGAGGGCGTCGCCGTCAACCTGCTGCGTCAGCGGCGCGTGCTGCGATGATTGACCCGGCAGTTCGAGGCTCTTGTTCGTCCTGCTGCCGATATGCAATAAACGCAGTAAGACCAACTTCAGTCTTCGTCTCGGTGGGCTACCCGGAAACGTAACAGCTGGTGGCAGCGGTGAGATCGACGGCACCAGGGGACCTGCGGACTCGGTTTGTGAGCGCCTGAGGCGTTGTCTTAAAAAATTACAATTATGTGTGATCATATTTCCTATTAAAAAAACGCAGCAAAACATTTAAACAAGCCACGCTTCTGCGCTATCTCAGATAAAGGGTCGTGTCACGCTATTTCGTTGTGTTTATGATTTAAAAAAAAAAACACGCATGTGTATATTTTTGGGTTCCCAACCCTAAAGCAAAAAAAAAAACAAAAAACTAACTGAAGCAAAAGGTCAAGCCGGAAATCCAAGAGGCGAAACGTGATCCCGACTTTCGAAAGCCATATACGTATACTACTGCTCTTCCCTATTAAAACAGCTAAGCTTGTTCTTTCAACGAACAAATGGAATTACCCCAGAACAGTTGAAGCCAATGAAATCGTATAGTGTTCTCGAAAGGGAAAAACAAATAAGCAAAAAAGATAATAAGAATATCGAACGACACACTAGTATCAGATCAAAACTTACCTTGAAAAACAGATACATTTTCCTCTTGGGGGGACCAAAGTAACCCGTATGTCGCTTTTTGCAAAAAAAATAATGGGACTTCTTTTGTTGTTGTCGGGGACTAAAATACGAAAAACGTGCACGCTATTTTTCTTGGTACAGCTGGACCACTTTAACACTCAAACCTCTAAACTAACAAAAAAAATATTTAAAATTGAATGAGCCTCGTTCTGTTGAAGGGTTACGCAAATATGAATTTGAAGGTATCCCTGGGAGTTGGATCACCCGGAAACGATGGCACGCTTTGACGAAGGAAATATGTTCAAAGTTCAAACGCGTGATGCTATGTTATTGAAGGCGAATGCATCGTGTTTGCCGCAATCAGTTGCCCCGATGCAGGGACTAGTCAAGCTGTAACTTTTTTCCTGTATCCCTCTTCACAACTATGAGATCATGAAATTGAATTTGATTGAGTCCCGGGCTTCCCTGTCTACGAGTATAGATTGCGCCTTCACATACCTGCGGGCGCAATATATACCCGATTGTAAAAAGATTCCGAAATATTACTACTTAGACGCGACCTCCATATTTCCTGAAATGTTCATCCTGACTACGGGTGTTTGTGACGGCACATCTATGGCGCTCTATGCTATTTTCTCTATTCATTTGCACGTAGTCGATTTTTTATAAAGCGTTGTCTCTGGGGAAAAGCAAACAGATGACTCCCTCGAAGACAGAATCCAAGTAGTATGAGAGGGATTGTGTTTGGTACGCTTAAAACAAAGTTTGCATCGTTTCACCACTTTTCGGAGTCGCCCCACGGCGTCTGCCGGGGCAATTTTTCGCATCGACAATCCCAATTCACGAGCGCCAGCGCGTATCAAGTCAAAATAAAGGCAGCGATATCCATCAGAATTGATCACCAACCGATTTTCGTTTATCTTCGCGAGTACCATTGCTGGCGCAATTGATCACGACGTGAAAGAACTCGAGTTATCTGGAAAGCACTGCCTCTCGGCAGATACAAATATATTGAACAAAAGCTTGTCTCGTGCAAGTACCCTACAGCCAGTATTCACCGGTTGTCATAGCTAACGTTGGTCACAGCTAGGGTGCCTTCATGTGCGCTTTGCTTAGGGTGATGACAACCTTTGTAGTACCTGATGCCGGCAGCACGCGCTCTGGAGAAAAATGCAAAACTATAGACCTTTCCAATAACGAGCTTCTGGCCGGTGCCATTTTGAGCGTTCGTGCGTATGGCGCGTGCTTTGCTCGCTTTCCGAAGTGACGACCACGCACGTGCTGGGCTGTGACCTTGGAAAGGTCACAGCCCAGCACGTGCGGAAACATTGGAAACATTGGAAAGGTCTATAGACCTTTCCAATGTTTACAAAATCACAGTCCAGCGTGCGATCTTCACAGCCCAGCACGTGCGTGTTCGTCGCTTCGGAAAGCGAGCAAAGCACGCTGGACTGTGATTTTGCAAACATTGGAAAGGTCTATAGACCTTTCCAATGTTTACAAAATCACAGTCCAGCGTGCGATCTTCACAGCCCAGCACGTGCGTGTTCGTCGCTTCGGAAAGCGAGCAAAGCACGCGCCATACGCACGAACGCTCAAAATGGCACCGGCCAGAAGCTCGTTTTTGGAAAGGTCTATTAGCCCCGTGCGCGACCGAAAGCGTCGCTGTGGTCGGCCTTTCACGATTGGCCGAACGCTGACTATGACGTCGGAAAGGGAATTTTCATCGACGGAAATAAGAGGAATGAAAGAACTTTAATTTTGACGGTGTTGGCAGTGTTCCTTTGAGAGCGCAATGATTTCAAGCTTCCACCATGCTAATAACAAACACCATCGAACTTGTTGTTTGCAAGGTAATGACGTCACAAAGGGGAACCACAGGAGGGCGCCACCAAAACTTCTCGCCGCTAATGCCGCCGTAGCACTGTCAATTCCAATAGCTCGTGCTGGGAGACGCGCCTGTTCGCGCCAAGAAACAAAAAAGAAACAAAACCGTCGGGAACAAAATTATCCGATGCCATCACCCTAAGCAATGCGCAGGTGAAGGTACCCTAATCATAGTTGAGTCCGCCGCTGCTGAGGCACATGCCGACGGCGAGCTTTCACAGTTTTTATACTCCGTTTCACCTTATGTTGTACCGCAGCGAAGGCTAGAAGCGCGAGCTCATAGCGCTGGCAGCTGACCTAGGTGCACGAGAGCTTGTGCCGCCGAGATGTGCCATAGAGCAAGGAGCTCGCGCTTGTAGCCTTTCCTGTGGAAAAACACAAGGTGAAACAGAGTATAGCAACCTGCATTCCACACGAGCAAAACTGCAGGGTAGCTAAACTCGTGGAGCAAAACATTCTTCGCTTTTTGACGTAGCGTGGGGAGTGACCAAAAGAACGCCGCAAAGTTTCCTCGTCCCTGCGCGCGCTCAACTTCGCAACTTTTGACGAAAAATCCCCCGCGATCCCTAGGCGGTGCACGAGAGCACGAGACAACGCGGGGAGGCGAGCGTTCACGCCGCTCGCTGTACGTTGTCTTTGAGCTCTCTAGCGCCGACAATCCCGTCATGCCTCGCCCAGGCGAGGAGCGAGACTGCGAGAGCAGACGACGGGAGTTCGTCTGCTACGAGGCGGCATTCGCACAGCGGAGCTGAAAGAAAAAGTTGGTATTCTGCTCGAAATCGCGTACCGTGGTCCGGTGCACCACCGACTTTACTGACGTCGCTTGCTTCGGTTGCTAAATAAACGGCACGTTCAGCGAATGAACGGCACGCTCCGAGTTTCAGTTTGTCACGGAAGCCCTCACAGCAGTTCAAAGAAAAAGCTTTCACCATGAAGTACTATGTAAAAGCGGTTAAAACGATGCGAATGTCCCCAGTAAAGGCCTTCCAACTTATCGTTTGCTGAACTCTGATGACTCCGAGATCACGGATGACACCACAATAACTCTCGGTAGCCATTGTCTCACTAAACACATCACAGTTAACGCCCAACAAAGTCGCCCTCGACCCTCAACCACACAACGTTTATTTAAACAAGATTGGTATTCTAACGCGTTTACTATTCTTGCCCACAATATTAACCGTTATTTGCGGAAACACGATAGAAGTTTCATGATCGAGAACAACCTACTAACGTAATAAAATTGAGTTTTCCCGTTTCTCCTATAGCATGCATTAGATCGTGTCAAGCGATGGCTGCCGGTGGTGCCGCTCGACCCCAGCAATACAAGCCTCTATCCGCGATCCAGCCTAATAAGAGATCAGTGGTGCCAGTGCTATTAGACATAAATCGTGTGTTTGCATCGGTACACCCATACCTGCCGGATGTCGGGACGAGGCGCAAAACCGTACATCCGGCCAATATTGAAGCCGGTTTTTGGCCGAAGTTGCCTCGACACTCGCCAAGAAGCAACGTGTTGTTTCGGCGACTCGTTCGTGTAATTTAATTTTTCAGTCATTTTATTGGGTCCCGGGCCACTGTGTACACCCCAAAAAAGAAATGTACTGTGGTAATTACACCTCGACGAGAAGGAGGCACGTAGCCAGGATTTTGTTTTAGGGGGGGGGGGGGGGGCGCCCATGACAAAGTGCTCTATGAGGGGGAGGGGGGAGAGGAGGCCCCAGCAAAATGAAAGATTTCGGGGGGGGGGGGCCTTATGGCCCCCCCCCCCCCTGGCTACGTCTCTGACGAGAAGGGGTATTGTAGTTTAACATCTTTATAAAAAGGTGTAGTGCATTATCACACGTTTTAAGAAACGTGTTTAAAAAATCACACATTTTTAAAGGTGTGAGGTTTACATTTTTTTATAAGGTCTATTGCTACACTTATTAGGGGGTTAGTTATTGGACACCCCACTTACATGTATAAAGGTGTGAAAATGTTTAATTTGTATATACCTCTAACGGAAGAAAATCTCTTTCATGTGATTACATCGCGTGCCGATGAAACGATCTGTCGATGACACATCGTTCGATGAACTGATTTGACCGCCAATGAGTGACGACTGCCAGTAAAAGTTCGGGGAAATAATTCTGCCGGCTGCCGGGAGACTCGAACCTACCCGAGAATTATCCCGGTTCTTGTTTGTTTTCCAACATTCTGAATTGTATACCAGCTTATTACTACCTCTTGGGATATTGCAGAAAAAAAACAAAAACGATGGCAGCCGCAAAAACTCTGACAGCCCGGCTCACAGTCATGTGGGAGACTGACAGGTGCTCGTCAGTCGCCACCATGCCTTGAAAGCTACCGGTTTCGAAGAACCGGAGCGCGCAAAGAACTTGTGGTTCCAGGGTCATGGTAGACGCGATTGTCCGCCGCCTCGAAGTCCGGGCGCCGAACGAAGCTCGTCGCAGAGTCAACGCACAACGGCTTTCGATAGCCGGTACTGTCACCGAAAGTCGTCGTCGGGGAGTTGAAAGGCGTCCCCGGTGGTCTCAGTAGCGACGCCGACGGTGGCGGAAGATAAGCTCGGCCGCAGCGTATGGCACCGCCATGTTGACAAAGTTTAACTTCGCCTCGATCCGAAGCGAAGATCTCGAGCTCAAACCACGGCTCTCGCAAAGTTCGGAAACGTCACTTTGACGTCAGCGACAACTTCGACAAACGAGGTTTCTTTTTTACACAAACTTTGGAGGAATTTCGAGCGTCAGCAGGTCGCCTAGGGACAATCGGTAAAGCATTAATTTTAGCTTGGCGTAGGGATGTAGGGACAAATGGGCGCTACGTCATCGGCGAAGCCGTTCAATCAGCGGGCTCCTCGCGCCCCTCACGCGCCGCACGCGCGCCTCGATGAGCTTTGCTACATTCTGCCTCTCTCAAAAAAATGAGCGTTCGAATGATTGACACCTCGCTCGGCGCGACGTCAGCGTCGCGAGAGTCCAATTAGCGCGTTCCGCAAACTTCGGGCACAAAGTTGTGCTTGACGAGTTTAACGTACACATGTGAGACTGTTTTGATTATGCACACTCAAATATAGCAGAACGCTCCCGAGTTGGCAACAACACGCGGCTGCCACACGGAGGGACATGGTTCGAACCCCGCTCGGCCTGGTTCTTTTCTTATATCAACTCAATGTTCTTCTGGAAAGTCCTAGCTCATTCTGGGCTGTCCTTGTGTGTTATGACCCAGAAAATTCCTGAACGCAGCACGTCTATAAGAGCCTGCGGTAACGCGCTGCTTTAGCAGAAGTCGCCCTCCCGTCTCGGACGTAGCATGCAGGTATACCTTTCTCTTTAAGTTTGTAGAGAAAGATTCAATTCAGCAAATGTTTACTTTTTGTTTCCCATTCAACTTCAAAAATTTTATTCGTGACAATGTGGCGCCCAGTGAATACCCCGGAAGCCCTGAGTAAACTACTAGATGAGAGTCCCATCACACGTGGCCGTCACGTCGAATGCTTGAACGTAAGTACCACTCTATCAGCAGCCCTATACGCGCCTCGATTGTCTCTGCGGGCGTAAAACAAGAAAAGGGGGACCGCGCCTCGGCGCTCACGTTCCAGGTTACGATTGCTGGAAGCTCTGTACGAGTTTCTGGACGGCTTCCACTCGGCATGCCATGTTCGTAATGGTTGAGGCTCAGGGGCCAAAAGAGTTCCTCCCTGTCATTATGATTGAGCGCGTACCGGGCCATCGGCTTGATTGAGGTCTTGAAGAGTGCCGAAGCCCCGAGGGCGCGACGACGACTAACACGGCACCTGCGCCGCGAGGCGCGTTCGACACACCCTGCTTTTTTACGGGGTACGAGGGTGGGATCGCTGCTTTCGCACCGTTTAATAATAGAGCCTAGATTTCAAAGCGGGGGCAAATCGAACCATGGCGAGCGTGTGCACCTTAACGGCGGACACTCGGTAAACGGCGAAGGTATACGGTCCTATGCTCCGTTTCACTTTAAGGTGCAACCCCACCCTTGGTTAGTGTGATTCTGAACCAACAGATGGCGGTGGGATCTCCTTCCAGACTTGTACATCAATGTGAAAAATCGTGTGTGGTGGCGCTTCGATACAGTTGGGTATTTTTCTATATCCTGAATTTGACATCCCTGTTCCCTTGCTTGTTTTTCTCTGCACGAGCTTTCTTTGGAACGCGCACGGTTGCGCCAGTTCTCGTGCAAGGGGGCCAGTTGCCTACGCTCCGAGCTCACGTCTCCAGCAAATGTGGGCAGAACAAAACGCGAAAATCGTACTGAGCCAATTCGCGAGACACATGCACACCAAAACCACTGACGCGTTGAAAAATATAAAATTGCCTGTACGCCGTTATCGGAAATTTGAGAGGCCAATTACACATATTTCAATGTGATGAGATTTATATTGTCACGAATGAAGGTGACGAGAGGACTAACAGTGAACTGAAAAATAAAGGTTTTATCGGCGAACTTGTGCCAAACAAGAAATGTAAAGAAAAAGCCTCGAGGCAGCTGAGTAGCAGGCGGCGATTCGGCAAGGCAGCGTAACAGAGAGCGAGAGCGAGACTGACTCGACAAGGTCGTAAGCAGCTGCTTATCTACAGCGCGTCACTATCTCGAAAGTTTGGCAAAGAAGGTTCGAGCGTCGAGCGCTTGGGGTGGGGATGGACTGGCACTTTCAAGAACAAGAAAGCAGGGCGAAAGTTACGTCTAGTGCAAGAATGAACGCCAATCTTCTAGAAGTCCTTGACCGAGCGTTGCTTTCTCGGCTCTCGGGCGACAATATGACGGGCCGACCCTTTTGTCGTGCATGTGTTCGGCTCTTTGTGGATTTTCAGGAAAACGTGATGACGTGATAGGCTTGAGTATCCAAAATTCTAGTTTGAGGAACTAACTACCTAAAAAATCAAAACAGCTTTTTCGCCCGGGGACCCCCAACACTGTGTTGGAAATAAAATTGAATTGAATTGAATTGAAATGAACTATTTTTTGGGCGGTCAAGTGTTTTATTTAAGTAGCTGGGTGTCTATTTTGACCAAAAACCACGAGACTGGAAAATACAAAACATGACACTCAGGTTTAGATGTTGAGTTTGGTAAACCCAAAGTAGGACTGGTGCGGGAGTCATAATAAAAAAAAATGCCGAGGTTAAAAATTAACTCACAGCAATAAATGATAAGAATTAATTTTAATACGAATTCAGTGATATATGCAATGACTGGAGAGGCAAAGATTCTGCGTCTGTGGATAGCTTTTGCACATAGTTTAAGCAATGTACAGGGCGTCACAAAAAAAAACAATTAGTTTTTTTTTTTATTGCAAGAATAAACTAGGCATCGCCGAACGCTCATTCTCCACCCAAAGGTAGCGCTAGAGATCACAACCAGATGTCAAAGTTTCAGCCCGATCCGATACCTTATTTTAAAACTTATAAGTGATTTCCTGAAAAGTTCAATGGGAAAATGGCGGCCGACAGAGTGTTTGAATACATGGGGCTCTATGGCACCAGAAACCGAAAACGGGCGAAAATGGGCTCCATTTTCCAGTTGAAATTTCCATGAAATCACTTATAACTTTTGAATAAGGTGTCCGTTCGGGATGAAACTTTGGCATCTGGGTGTGACCTAGCACTACCTTTGGGCGGAGAATGAGCTTTAGGCGATGCGTAGTTTATTTTTGCGATAAAAAAACCCTGTATATTTTTTGTGACATCCTGTACCAGTCTTAATTTGGTGATTTATGCGCGCAAGTAGTGGTGTGCATAAATAAAAAAAGATGTGAACGGGTAGAGTTTGACGTTGTATAAAATATAGTGTAAGCACCACATGGTACGCTGATTAAGAATGAAACAGCCCTACATTTTACACTAGCGTTGAGCGTATCGAAAGTTAAGGGTGCATCAAAAGCTAAAGCTACCGCTCAGGCCGTTATGTTTGAATGCTCATAGTACTTTATTACTCTCAGATTTGGTGTAAGTTGTCTCCTGATTGCTTACAACAAAAAGAAGGAAACATTCTAACTCTGGGTTGATAAAAAAACTCCACCTGCTAACAGCTACCAATCACCTCGGCGCCGATTATGAGTATTCACTGCATGCCAACGGTCGCGTGCTTAGAACGAGTTTTCCCCACGTGATTTCATACAATCACAATTCGCCTTTTGCGTTGCGCTGTGGCGCCATCTCACGGGCGCGACGAGAAACAATATGGTCGGCCTCGAAGTGCAGACGGCGCACGCGCAGTTGGATCTTGCAAAAGGCGACCGCCTTTTGCGTTGCGCTGTGGCGCCATCTCACGGGCGCGACAAGAAACGATATGGTTGGCCTCCAAGTGCAGACGGCGCACGCGCAGTCGGATCTTGCAAAAGGCGAATTGTTCTTGACAAACAACGATGTTTACTCAGGCAAGCGGTCAGATGTGAAGCTTAGAATCTTTTGTATTGATTGTGGCACACGTGGCAAGTTGCATAGGCTTTTTTTACAATCCGCGAAATAGAATGCTCCTGGGGTTACCTTGGTCTCTAATGCATGTAGCACACAAAAGAGCACGAAATGAGGGGGATCGGTGGCCGAGTGGGAGAGCCATCCTAGACTGCCACATACTGTGGAGACTCAGCAACATAAACGTGTCATAAGGCACGTCCTCCTCATTATCTGTCGTGAGGAAACGTATTCCATGAGGTGTTATCGGCAAACATTTTTTCAAAGTACGCTGTAGGATGTCCCAATGAAATATTGCGTCCCAGCAATCTAGGAATATGTGGTCTATGGTTTCTGGTTTTTTACATAACAGGCAATTGATTGACCAGGGCACAAAAAGGCCTTTTTCTTGCAGCCATGGTTTTACAGGGCCGGTTAGAGATTACTTTATTGAGAGTATGTGCTATTTAAGAGAAGTCATAAAGATGCAGAGTGAACCGCCGGAATGGCTGCCTGTACTAGATAATCTTGTTGATCTGAAACCTTTCTAGGGCCTGATGTGCAGTGTCTGAATGTATCTGTATGATGTGTTAAACAGGAAATAAAGAAAAAAAATCGGTGGCCGAGTGGGCTAGCGCACACCAGCTCGGAGCACGTGGAGCGAAAGCTCGCGCTGCAGAACACAGGGATCCTGGGTTCAATAGACCCTTTCCGAAATTCAGTCTGGCCACTTTGAGCACTATCATCATCTGTGGAACGGCATCTGTGCCATACGAATGGCGGCCTTCTAGTGACTGATAAAGGAAGACGTTGAAGATGCTCCTAAGCGAATGTTTCGAGGCCTGTACATTCAGGGGGTCAGTACGACGCGATGTAGGTCGCGTCGTAGGGGTCAGTACGACGGGTCAATACTGACGTGTCAGTACGACGCGACGACGGGACGAACACAAGAGCTACGTAAGCGTTTATTTCTAATAACTCAGATTCAGTCAATCTGTGGGCGGTACACAATCGGCTTTGAAGCACTTTGGTGTATTAGAATTTTCTCGAGGCATGCGAGTGGGTTGTAGCTTTGCTCAGAATGCGGGTTCTTGGTCACCATCGAACTGAGAGTGATTGAGAAAGAACTCACACTGAACAATTCCTCGCGTGCCGTTGACTTGCGAAAGTGACGGTACCGATACAAGTTTATTTCCGCCATTGATATGGCAAAACCTAAACTGCTTTACAAACCACCAGATGGCACTGAATTTCGGAAAGGGTCTATTCCCACCCCTGCACGTTTCGATCTGGATGAGCATCGTACCGGCGTGCAGTCTTGTATGACTACTGCGTGGTGCACGTTAAAGACCCCAGGCTAGCGGTTGTACTGCACTGGCTAAATTGCTCATCTACAGCGAGTGACTCGTCGCAACTTTAAATGGCTGACCAACTACACGCTGTATAAATATCCCCACAACCACAATTATTAGCACGAAATGAATCGCAGTGGGAAACGAAAATAATAATGATAAACAAGCGCGTAATCACGCGAAAACTGTGGCATTGCACATATACAGAAGGTAAGCTTTGTTTCACTAAATACATTACCAGTTAAGTATTTGGTTTTATCATGCGAGCGAAGCGGAATATACAAGTGCGAGCATACTGCCCTGAACTACACTTCCAGTGAACAAGCGCACCATTCAAAGCATCGAGCTCGCTTTTATAGCTTTTGGTGTGCTCAAACCTTTGAAAACACAATTATAATCAATTCTATAATTTCAATTATTTTTATTAAAGGGGCGACGCAACAATTTTCGTTCTTTGCGCAAATACCGCTTAGAACGGATCCCTGACATTAATGACCTAGGAAACACGCATTCGTTTTTCACCCCACGCAATAGAAGTCCAAGAAAAAAACTAAAGAAAAACGAGCAGCGTTCATCTCCTCAACTCGCAGCCAGAACAAGCGGCCACGTGATCTGGAGCCGATTATATGCCGCCAATATTGATCATAGCCACGCGCTGGTGTTGGCAAAGCACAGGGCACGCGCTGAGTTCCTGACATTGTTATGGCTCGGCTATTGTCGTCGTTGCAGCGACTGGACACGGGCCACTACCCGAATGCTTCTCTATCTAGTAATTGTCACGAGCCCAAATCGAGAGCCCACGCAGTGCTCGGGTCCAATCTATGAACAGCATTCAAATATCGTCATATGGGGGTACTGCGATCCCCACGTTACACCATCAAATTTTGCAAAGGAGAGATTGAATGAAAATGATCGCTTTTGTCTTTGAAATTACACCGCAACAGAGGAGTTTCTTGGCCAGTGGCGTTGCGTGCGAGTATCCTTGAGTCCCACTAGTGCCAGTAAACTCGTGTAAAGTGAAAAACATTCCAATTGAATATCGTTGCACTGCTCCTTTAAGTGCGCCTAGGTGTTTTTGTTTTGTCTTTTGCGTTCACGTGCAATTTTCTTAGTTTTATATTATTTTTCCAGAAGTCCGACAACTATAGTCTGTTTGATCATAAGTATGAGCCGCATAATCAAAGATCTGGACAAAAAAAAAAAGAAAAACGTAACGCGAACACAGATTAAAAATGCAGTGTAACACCTCATTCAAAATTAGTCGTTAGTTTTTTAGGAGAGCAACAGTTGCGTAGGGCGACATTTTACCCGTCGAACATTATAAAAAGTGCTGTACAACTGTTAGCTCAGGCTCTTTAACGTGCATTACGCAGTATATGTGGTACACGATCGCACGACGGTAGGATGCAGATGGGCGACTGAACCTAGGGTCCCTGCTAAAGCCCCTTGATAAAGGCGTTTTTTACAAGTAACGCCAACCATTGCTGTGGAAACGCGCAAGACACGTGCCTACACATGCCTCGAGCGGGTGCTCCGCCGCCATTCGCTTTCAAGGGCCAGTCATTTTAGCGCTGCGCCGCCACTTACTTCCGAGGGCCGCTCAAGAGGCGGGCCTCGTGCACTGGCACATTTGAGGTTACTTGAAAGACCAACGCAAACACATCGAGGGGATTTAGTCCCTACAGGTTCTGCAGCGTGAGCTCCGTGCTTTGAACAGAGCTCGCGCTCCAGCCTCTCTCCACGTGCTCTGATCTGCGGTGCCACAACACACTCGGCCAACTATCCCCCACCGCACTTGGTTTAGCCTGTGAGCTAAACCAAATGAGCTACGCTTAGAGTATCCGCACTTTTCCCCCGATATTTTTGTGGACGCCATCTTGGTGGTTAGTAACAAATCAAGCGCAACTGCCGATCGCCATGATTCAAAAGTGCGACTTCCTCAGCATTAGTTTCGGTGTCAGGAAGCTCACGTGATATTGCTTTGCTCTGTCGCGAACTGTTTATACATTTGTGGAGGACGGAAAAGCGTTTCCTGTGATTTCATATAAAGCTTCAGATAACTGACAACCATCATTTTAAGCCCCAATATGTGTTTGAAGCGTAGCTTATTTAGTGGCTATAGTTTAGCGCGACCGCACAGACACAGAAAGAGAACGAACTGCTTGATTTTGCGCTTTTGGCGCTGCTTCAGTGGCTTCATCAGCCGGTAGCGTTGGCTGCGCTCCGAACTAAGGTAAAGCAAAGCAAATATTCATATCTTAGGGTTTCGCAAGCCAAACCAACAAAAATCACTTAACACGCCCCAATAATAAAAAAAAAAATTGCGGGTTTATTTTGATTAACTAAAGATCTTTTGACGTGCAACCGAAATCTCAGATTGGCCTCCGTCGGATTGCGGCCACCTCGGCCGATATTTAAACCCGACAAATATGAATTCATGGGCCAACGCGCTGGCCCATGAATTCATATGTGGCACTGAGACACTTCATATTCATATTTGGCACTGAATGGCACTGAGACGATTTAATGTTTTGTTTTAATATCATTGCCACTTAAGAGCCACCGATGTGGTTTTTGAAACAAAATATAGGCAAACCATACCGACAAGCATAGTTTGATTGCGAAAATTATTTTTGCAAGTGATAGAAACATTAAAATGTTTTCGCATACGTGGCGGAATCTGGAATGGCAGTATGCATTTCATGGTGTCCATTTCATTTGGATCGCGTCGGGCATGTGTACCGACGCACAGTAGAACGCTCGCCGAAGTAGCTGTGGTGCACCCGCAGCCTCGAGCTTGTTGTTCTAACATCTCTGGCTCGGTCACTGCGGGCATCCAGGCATCTGACAACCTTACATCTGGCGCTTTTTCTGTCTTTCACGTGGCGTTCCAAGCGGCACACGACGGAAAATACACATCAAGCTGTTCTTGAACACGTGTCGCCATCTCTATTTTATATTAAAAAACTGCAATTTGCCGTAACTGAATGGGAAAAATTTGAGGTCTTATAACATTCTTAACGTGTAATATATCAATATGAAAGTTCTGGAAAATGTAATATCGAAGGATGTTTCATAATTTAATGTCTCGTTATTTTGATTTGTTGACGTGACTCCGTTTTTATAGCGCCATAAAATAATACCATTTTAAACTTTATTTTTTATTTTATAATATACATTACCTGTACTGTTCGTCTCTTACTTGTTTAATTTACTACATCCAACCGTACGCTTGCCTAAAATATCGCGGACGATGGGACGTTAAAACTCGAGAAATAACTTTTTCAATATTAGAGACTGTGGTCTATTAAAAGCTGAATAATTCACTAACAACTAAAAATAATCGTAATATCGAGACATTAAAGTATCGTTGAAAGACAGCTTTGTAATTTGATATTAACTTTATAATTGTAAGACACATAGAAAGAAAGTTATAAGCCGTCAAAAAAGCACCAAAACGTCACGCACGGTGGGGTTGCACCTTAAAGGCCTGTTCACACATACAGCGGAGCGCTAAGGTAGCGCTCCGTGAGCGCTCCAAGGAGCGCTCATGTGGCGCTTCCTAGCGCGTGACTTCGTTCTAATATAGCGCGGGGTTAGCGCTTTAGTAGCGCCTTGTTAGCGCTCCAGTAGCGCCTTGTTAGCGCTCCAGGAGCGCCTTGTTAGCGCTTCAGTAGCGCCGTGTTAGCGCTTCAGTAGCGCTTCTTGTACCGCGGTGCTGCGGATTAGCGCGTGCACTGCGGTTCCGGTTCCTGGGGTTGGGTGTGCATCAGCAGCACCATGGCGGACATGTGGGATGCTGAAATAGAAATGCGACAAATGCTCTTACATACGCGATTAGTGCATATGTGTGTAGACGGCTTAACGCCCAGAAGAGCCTTCTGGGTGCGCGAAATCGTTCGCCACCGCGATACCGACGGGTACCCGGCGAACCTTGTTCCTAGGCTGAGGGACAGAGACACAGAGATCTTTCGAAGACGATTATTTTTAACTGCGTGTCTTCAAAACCAGGGTCACGCATATCGAATAGAAAGCGATGAGGTCGTACCCAATCAATTAGTCGCTCAGAGTTCATGACTCTGGATCGCATGCCCGACCCTTTGCTTGGAGAGCGGCTCTTTTACTTCCTCTTCTTTCAATGCCAAAGGAAAAACAACAACAAAGGAATCGCGCTGCCCGCGCTGTTCCACGGCAGCACGTACGGCACAAGGAAGCGTGAGAGCGCTAACAAATCGCTTCTGTAGCGATAACAGAGCGCTAACAAAGCGCTTCTGAAGCGCTGACAGAGCGCTGCTCAAGCGCTAACCGAGCGCTACATCTCGCGCTAGGAAGCGCCACATTAGCGCTCCTTGGAGCGCTCACGTAGCGCTAACTTAGCGCTCCGCTGTATGTGTGAACCGGCCTTAAGGGGATGTTGAACCAAACATTTCACTGCCCATAATAACTGGAGCACGATCTTTGCACGAGCCAGCAGCCGCCCGTGTGCACGAGCCCACGCAATTAAAATTGACGTCATAGTCCCCATTCACGCTTAAGATGACAGTGACATATGTGGGCTACGGGGAAAACAAGTATAAAAACAGGCTTCTTATCTCCGCAGTGGGGTCTGCTGATAAAAGGTAGCCGATTAATTGGCGTAACTAAGACGTCGCGTTCACTTGTGGAGATGAAAATCCTATCTTTATTCTGCTTTTGCCCGGAGCCCGTACATTTCATTGTCATCTTAAGTGTAAGTGGGGGACTATGGCGTCACTTTCCTTCCGTGTGCTCGCGCACACCGGCGGCTACTGGCTCGTGTAAAGATCGCGCCTCTTATTATGCACACTAAAATGTTTGGTTCAGTATCCCTTTAAGCCCGAACTCAGCCGACACTGACATCCTGTGGAGCCGATTATCATGCATATACCAAAAGCGGAGAATCATGGGGCATTCAATGTGCGCGATTGGTTGAGCAGCGGATAGCAAACGAACAAAAACGACGAGGGCTGTGGCGAAGCACTTCTGGCGCGGTTTGATTGCCCCCTATGGATTATAGCGTCCGCTGCGGTCGAGTGAAAGGGAGCATATCAGTGCTTCGAAGGGGACACCTGACCACACTTTATCTCACTCAAGGAGGTTAGAAGACATAGAGAGGGCATGACGTCGTTCGTTTAAATTGTAGTCAAAAAAAGATATAAACAAGGAGATTGTAAACACCAACAGCATTTTGTAAACACCGAGAGGCCTGGCTCAAGTCACGCGTCAACATTTTTTTTAGTTGCGGGGCGGTTGGGCCGCGAAACGAAAGTGTGTGGCGTCGCGCGTTGCCGTGATGGGGCTTTGCTGCGTGAGCGGCTGCAAAAATTGCACCCGTAGTCCTTCCGCGGGGAGTTCATTGCACGGGTAAGACACGCGTGCACTACATTTGGATTTTTTTTCAGTAACGTGAAATAATTAGTGATCCTCCAACGCTCATCGAAATGAGAAAGTGATGAGTTTTGTTTTTCAGCCACCGTCGTGGGAATGACGACCCCATCGGAGAGGAGCCGAGTGCTCGGAAGCTGTGATTCTGTGCTATTCAAAGCAGATGACAAAAGCGTGTCGAGAGAGTGTAGAGCTGGACTGGTCCAGTTCGAGTTTATACGTTGACTTCTATTCCGGAACGCTTCTCCTACCCGCTGGTGAAGAAAAAACACATATGGGGCGTTCGAGTGATGGAGACGAATTTAATTGTTACTTACAAAAATACATCAGGTGCGTACACCAGATGCTCGCGCTGCCCAGTCAGCACGACACATGTACTGTGCCAAAATGCACATGAAAAGGAAAAGAGGAAAAGTAAATTACCACAGAAAGGAATCTGACGCGCAGTCGTCGGTCGGCTACACGTCTCAAAATAAGTCGTCAACACGCGCAAAGTGTGAAACCGATGTTATGTATTTTCCGCCAGTCACGATATTTTGATACAGCCACACGCTTTTTCTGCTTCGATTTCGGAACATCTATGAAGCTCACTGGAACAGAGTGAGTGTCCAACAGCGCACCTATCAACTTTATGACTTGCCCCGTTCACCAAGAACATAAATACGGTCGCCGATAATCACCGTGTTTCCATCGAAGACGAGACCCGAACGCCACGCATTCTCGCACTCGTCGAGCGCCGCTGTTGTTCGATGCGAACTTCTATTGTGTCGTTGAGTTATTCACCACGTTTTCTTGCGACATTTCTTGATTGGCTGTACAACCATCAACAACCACGAGCATCACAGGAATTGGGCCTCCAGTTAAGGAGGTTTGCCTCACGAAAATAAAAAGTGCGAAAGACAAGGACAAATAAAAAACTGCGCAAAGCAGGCAAAAAAGAAAAAAAAAAGAGTCGTTAGTTGTTTATACAGCAGGAGTTTAGTCCCCAGTGTCGCTGTTCAATAAGCTGTTGCAATTGTTTTTTGGTGTTCCTAATATCTTCAGTAAATACGCCTGGGCGTTTTTCTTCTTCAGTGACGAGGGATTGTAAAGCATTTACGAAAGCCAGTTCTTCGGAATTTTTTAGTGCTCTCTCTACAGAGCTTCGGATGACCGCTTGCTCTTGCACATACGATTTAAACGCTTTCCATTTGCAAGCGTCGATCGGCTTACTTTCGTCTAGAACAGTTCGAATTTGTTCGCGAAACACTTCATCCTCTAATATTTCAGTGGTTATCTTCCAAGATTCAATTCCTGAACTACATATGGAGTGATTTGTCTGCCTTTTAAACGAGATGTAAACTAGCGTATGGTCTGAGAGCTGAGTGAGATTCGCTGTATACTGAATCTTGTCACGGGGAAATTTACCTGAGATGTTAATTCTATTAGGACGCGCGTGAGAAGAATCTTGCTAATGGGTGAATTTAGGATCAAAACAATTTGTTTCTTCTGTCCCGTCTGATGGCCGAAGTCATGAAGAATGTTTTTCAACTCCACGATGCTTCTATCACTTTTCGATCCATAAGTTGTGCAATCGTTCCGAGACAGTACGCAATCGAAGTCACCCGCAAAGATAACTTTACTTGGGGTGTCTAAAATTAAAGGTAAGCTTTTGAAAAAAGTTAAACGATCAGAAGGGTCATTTGGTGCGTATGTAAACTATTCTGATTCATTCTTCGCTAACCAAAATGACTATGGCAGTTGTACGACCGTTTGCAGCTAGCTCACAGTCAACGAAACTGCAGTGACGCAAGGCTTCCCGGAGAAAGATAGCGGTCCCAGCACTTAGGCCGGAGGATTGAGCGTGATAAGAATAATATGAATCCTGGAAGTAGGAGACAAGATCAATTTCTTGCTTTCTAGTTGAAATTTTGGTTTCTTGTTGACATATTATATCCATTTTGTTTTGATAAAAAATCTCTTTTAGCGAGTTCTTACGGTGTTGACTTATAAAGGCTGGCTACGTTTAAAGTCCCAATTGTGAAATCACCATAAGAATCCTCGTTCATTGAACGTATTAGGTGATGGAGCAAAGGGAAGCGTATCTTACTGACTCTTCAGGTCCTCGTGGCCGGACAGGGTAGAATCCTGCTCGCTTCTTCCTCCTTCGTTTTGACTCTGCCACCTCCCATTGACACGTGGAGCCAGGATCTAACATGCACAGGACTTCTCCCGTTGTTTTCCCGAGCATGTCTTTGTCGCTGGTTTCATCCATTTCGGACGCCTCTTCCTCTCACTTCATTAACTCTTCAGCTTGGTCTTCAGGGACAAGAGCACTGAACAAGTTGGTAATGACAGCATTACTCACTGTCTCCTTCGTTGCAGGGCATGACGACGCCAACCTGTCTTCACACTTCTGAATCTGTGAGGCTGCCTCGGCGTGGGTTGAGCTGTGAGCGGTGCTGACCTCTGCCGAAACTCTGTTTGTGCTCTTTCTTCTGCGCCCATCAAGTATTCTGTAGGAATCTGAAGAGATGCAGTCGTTCGGTTGGCGTACGCTCGAATACAGTCTTCTGGATCGTGGCGAAATTTTCGGCATGCGCTACAGCAGGGAGCGTGGCACTGGCCTCGGACGTGTCGGACTTGCCTGCATCGCAGACATTGTGGTGCTCTGCCAGGCACGGAGACAAAGACGGCGGTTCCCAGAATCTTGAGCTGATGCAGCAAGCTGTCCGCAGTCACCCCTTCGTTCAATTCAATTGACAGTATTCTCGTGGTCGTCTCTACTTCTTCGAAGCCGGAGTAGAGCCAGTTGTCTCGAACGATGCTTTTCAGTTTTTCAAACGGAAGAAAAACAAACCACTTGCTACGTTTGCATTTGGGACACTAGTTGGAATCCAGTGCACCTTCATGGACAACGCAGCTCTGCTCCCGTCTATTATCAAACATGTCTTGTTCTTTTTGGATCTTTCGAAGCTGCAGCAATCTTCCTTTTATTTTGGCAGAACGCACTGTGAGTAGCCACACATGATTGTATTGGAAGGCCCCAAGCGAAGCTACCTCGTGTGGGTTCATTATTTTCGTCAAAGCAGGGGGGCTATGTTGCGCTTTTTGGACTCCCAGGAGACTAGGGAGAGGGAAGTGACGTCAACAACGCAGCAAATGCAGATTGGATGTTGATTTTGTTTTCTTCTGTCAACATCCAATCTGCGTTTCTCTAGTCGTTGACGTCACTTCCCTCTTCCAAGTCTCCTGGGAGTCCAAAAAGCGCAACATAGCACCCCAGGGGGGCTATGTTGCGCTTTTTGGACTCCCAGGGGTGCTATGTTGCGCTTTTTAGACTCCCAGGAGACTTGGAAGAAGGAAGTGACGTCAACGACTAGAGCAAACGCAGATTGGATGTTGACAGAAGAAAACAAAATCAACATCCAATCTGCATTTGCTGCGTTGTTGACGTCACTTCCTTCTCCCAAGTCTCCTGGGAGTCCAAAAAGCGCAACATAGCCCCCCTGGAGACTAGGGAGAAGGAAGTGACGTCAACATCGCAACAAATGCAGATTGGATGTTGATTTTGTTTTCTTCTGTCAACATCCAATCTGCGTTCGCTCTAGTCGTTGACGTCACTTCCTTCTTCCAAGTCTCCTCGGAGTCCAAAAAGCGCAACATAGCACCCCAGGGGGGCTATGTTGCGCTTTTTGGACTCCCAGGGGTGCTATGTTGCGCTTTTTAGACTCCCAGGAGACTTGGAAGAGGGAAGTGACGTCAACGACTAGAGAAACGCAGATTGGATGTTGACAGAAGAAAACAAAGTCAACATCCAATCTGCATTTGCTGCGTTGTTGACGTCACTTCCCTCTCCCTAGTCTCCTGGGAGTCCAAAAAGCGCAACATAGCCCCCCAGGGGTGCTATGTCGCGCTTTTTGGACTCCCAGGAGACTTGGAAGAGGGAAGTGACGTCAACGACTAGAGAAACGCAGATTGGATGTTGACAGAAGAAAAACAAAATCAACATCCAATCTGCATTTGCTGCGTTGTTGACGTCACTTCCCTCTCCCTAGTCTCCTGGGAGTCCAAAAAGCGCAACATAGCCCCCCAGGACCGAAATCGTCGATGCGGTATGGCCGGGCTGATGGGTTTCCATGAAGAATCAGTGAGTTTTCAAGCAGCTTACTGTTGGGAAGAGGTGGCAGTAAGTTTTTGTACTCCGTTGTCCTTGGTGCAGAGGGGGCAGAAGCAGAAATAGTTTCAGAATATTCCCGGCTAGGCTTAGCCGTTGAGATTTCCTTTACGGAGCCTATTTCCAACGCGGCCATTCAGCTCGTCGTTTTCTTCGAACTCCCTCGGCCACTGATCCCCCTACAGGGCAAGAACTTACTCTCAGCTTACGTGCTAATTCGGGCGAGGACTCAGGCAAAGACATGAAAAACCCTAACGTTAAAAGCGACAAATATTTTTGAGAAAGGAGCAAAATAATCTAAAAAGACTGAGATTCAAAGAAAGATAGTAGAAAGAAAATTAGTAAAAAAAAGGCAAAAACTGGAAAGTGTGTACATGATTAAAGTAACAGACTGAGAAATGAAAATAAATAAAAAGGCGAATAAAAACGTAAAGCAAATTTAAGAAACAATAGGACAAATATTTAATGTGCTCTAATTCTTTTGATGACAATGTCACTGATGCAGGTGTCTCCTTTGGTCGCACTGACTTCAGCCTCAAAAAAGCTCGCGAGTTCCCTTATCGGGGCACCTCTTCAGAATTCTTGTGCTGGACAGCAGCGGCGCGCATTCGCAGTCCCTCACGTGTATTGCGAGATGCCCCGACGGAGAGGATTTGAAAGATTGCGCATGTTCTCTGAGCCTTAAGTTAATGCATCTTCCGGACTGTCCCTCACAAACCTTCATCCAGGTGAACGGTATCTCATACACTACTCCGCTGCAACAGTTGACGTATTTGTGGCAGTGTCTAGCGCCGCATTCGTCAGGCTTTTTGCGCTGGCTGTTGGCTCTGGGGCAGAGCTTTTTTAGCTTGTCGGGGGCTGAAAATGAAACTTGGACATCGTATTTGTAGGCAATTCTCTCGTAGTTATGAGATATAATGGATGTAAGGGACTGCCGCCGGTTAGCTTCTTTTTCTCTACTTCTCTGGCTTTTTCTGCTTGGTTAGATCATACATTCAGCAACGTCAGACACGATGGAAGTGAGGAAGCCAGACGCCTTGAGCCGTGATGCTTGCGCGTCAAACCTCTCCCTTGCTGAATGAATACAATGCTTTTTCAGGACAGCTCTCAAACAACAAGAAACTATGCCTGTTTTGACGAGTTTTGAGTTTGCAAACTCATATTGAAGTAATCGTTTCTTAGATCAAGGTAAATACATCTATACATCCCTTTTTATTTATTTTTTATTTTTTATAGTTTTTTATATTTATTTAATTTTCAGTTTTTTCAGATCCTTTCGCTCGTTTGTCAAAAATATTATTCGATTTTAACGTTAGAGATTTTATGTCCTCGTCTTTGTCCTCTGCCGAATTAAAACGTCAGTTGAGACTAAGCGCCTGTCCTGTGTAGTCTTTCACTCGTCCTTGTCTTTCGAGCTTTCTAATTTCGTAAAGTTTAACCAACTAGGCCAACAATTTATTTTGCTGAGGAGCTTTGTCTTCGTTTGGTGTGAAAGAAAGAGAAAGCGTGTGAAAGGGGCGAGAGTCAAAAGGCTTCATCTCACTCTACTTGCTTTTATCGTAACTTGGCAAATGGCAAAGGCTACGGTCCCACTGAGCCAATCAGGGCGTCGGAAAGAGACACGTGACCATACTCTATCCAACTATAGCCGGTGACTAAAGTCCTCCAACCCCTTTCAACTTTAGCAGAGCGAACGTTGGACAAGACGTCGTTTCCTCTCCGGCGTTAGCTCAGCTAAGTGAAAACAGGTGGGGGGAGCGTTCCTTGAAATTTTGACCTGTCACCGACTAAAGTTGCGCGCAGTGTTCTCGAAGCCACGGGAGAGAGAGAAAGACAGAGAAAGAGACGAATACTGATTTTGTACGAATATGGAGTGACGTGCAAATCTCTGATGGGGAGAAACGCGACGTCTGGTGCACAGAAAAGAGGGTCCGGTTAAGATGGGGCTTCCTCCTTCCCCTCTTCACCAACTGCTTGTGTCACGCTGAGAGACCTTAGGTAAGATCTGTCACGTGCTTTTCCCCAGTCGTTCTGATTGGCTCGAATGTGCCGTAGCGTTCGCACTTCGCCGAGTTAAGGTGATACGAAGTAGAGATGAACTTAGTTGTGGAGCTCATGCGGAGGGGAGTAAACTCCCTTCTCCTCCTCAAGTCCCCCCCCCCCCCCCATCGTTTAAAGCGCCATCAAGAGGATGCGTTCCAAAAGTGTGCATTTCCTAAACTATGCTAAAGCGCCCCCCAGACGCCGTGAATCTAAACCTGTGTATCCCATAGAGTACACTGTAGTTACCCAGAGCCGTTTATTGAGAGAGTTTGGCCATACATTGGTTTGAATAGGCGAGCATCTCGGGCCAACCACAGGCCGCGAAACAGCCTCAAGCGGTGGTCGCGTGCTCTAAATTTGTGCCACGACTATACTTCGTTTCACCTTATGTGCGAGCGAAGGCAAAACTGGAAGCGCGAGCGCGGAAGCTCCGTGCGTTCAGGCTTTGCTCGAGCGCGCGAGCTGGGGAGAAATGCAAAAAGCGCTGGTCTCGCGCTTCTAGCTTTGGCTTCGCTCGCAGGTAAAGTGAAACGAAGTATAATTTGAGCCGTGCCGAGCGGAACTCCGCGTCTCAAGACGCTCGCGCACCCCACCCTTTGCACTGCTTTCTTTCAGCCAGTCTCAGGACGCTGTTCTAGCAGTGCAGACAAAGGCATGGGCACGAGCGCGTGGCTTTGGAAAGTGCCTCCTATGCACGAGGTCTCGTACAAACAATAGCGTTTCGCTGAGCTAGGCTCACGCGCCTGTGCCTTTGTCTTCACTGTCGACATTTGTCAGATGGAGTAGAGGTCTCCTGATTGGTCGACGCTGTGTCACAAATTTAGTTTACGCTCTAAGCGTGGGGGGAATATTCGGCGCTGGCGCGGCCTTTGCTCCGCCTATTGTCCAAACTCTCCTAATATACGGCTCTGTAGTTACCCTGGCAGCCGTCTCCAAAACGGTGGCGCGTGGAACGACGGGAAACGGACACTGTGGGATGGGGGGTACTGCTTGTGTAAACAGAATCTACGGGGCGTTCCGTAATGGCAATAATCTTTAGTCTCGAGCAGGTTAAGAAGCTGTACGTCGTTTCACCTTAATTCAAGACGCAGCCGACGCTACGAGCTGTTGGGACCAATCAGACAGGGTCAAAAGCGCACCATCATGGTGCCCGTCATGTTTGTGTACGTGTTCTATCATCGCTGAACCAATCGTACACAATAAAGACCCAGTGACTTGCGCTGTTGACGCTGCTTGACTGATCCCATTAGCAATTATACGGTCGGCTGCGTATAGGACCAAGTACCTCCCGCAAAGCCCTTCACTCTTTCTACTTTAGCAGAACGGACGTTGGAGAGGAGGCAACGAGGGACTCACGTTCCCTCCAGCGTTCGCTTTACTAAGGAGGAAAGAGTGGATGGCATTGCGGGAGGAGGTTATCCTCTTTTCTCCACCTGTAACCAGTCTTGGGTAGTGACGCCTTACTGTAACTTCGTTACTTTTAGAGCGCAGCTCTTAGGCGCTCGTTCCCTTCATTTGAGGCGCCGCCGTCGCCGTCGGCATAATTGCGCACGTTGCATTATGGGACGTCACAGACCTCAACACCAATTCAGTTTCCCGCGCTTAATTTAGCGGCAAATTGAACTGGTGTTGAGGTCACGTGGCATCAATTTTCCAGCTAAAGTTAGGGGGGAAACTGTGGGAGGAGGGGAGGTTATGGAGGAGGAGGAAGACGTTGAGGTAAGGAGAAGGGAAGGGGGAGGAAATGAGAAGGAGGAGGGTAAGGTACGGAGGACCCTCCCCTCCTCCTCCTCCCCTCCTCTTTCTCCATACCCTCCCCTCCTCCTCCTGCCTACCCTCCAGTCACGGTATTTCGCAAAATCAAAATACCTCAAGAGCTGCGCTCTTATTTCGCATTACAGAGATTTGTAAACGTCTTTCAATTTTTCTGAAAACTTTTAACAGTCATGAGTTACTTTTTTTAAGATGTAACTTGTAACTATAATTCAATTCCCTTTTCTAAAGTAACGATGAAAGTAACTACGTTACTTTGGTCGTTATTTTCGAGTTTTTTAATGAGTAAGATATAAAAAAAAAATTTTGTTGTGTGGATATTTATACAGCGTGTAGTTGGTCACCCATTTCAATGTTGCGACGAGTCACTCGCTGCAGATGAGCAATTTAGCCAGTGCAGTACAACCACTAGTCTGGGGTCTTTAACGTGCACCACGCAGTAGTGATACACGACCTCACGCCGGTACGATGCTCATCCAGATCGAAACGGGCAGGGGTGGGGATTGAACAGTAAAATATCATTTAACGAGCAGAGTAGCCATCCTTTGCACGTTCCATATTATGTTCTAACATTTCGAGCACTGAGATGGCCGTGCACAAACTTACGTTTACGTTCTTTCTCGAAAATCACAACCCCACTATTTGCCTCGAGATTTGATCGGCACGGCCCATGTGGTGAAAAGCAGCACGACGCTTTCTTTTACGCGAGGCCGAAGCCACGAAGGCGTCGATGCAGCGCTCGCGCACTGGAATCAACTGCTAAGAACTCGTGCACTGTACTTTGCCCGTGCTCTGTGCCGTTTGTCTGGATGCTTTGTCTCCTCCCGCATCGTGTACAGAGCTATAGGAGGTATTCACTGGCCGCCATATTTGAGGTCACTGTTTAGAGCGCATGCTCAGAACGAGCTCGCATTAATAGGCTGCCAAGACCGGCACTCTTGATGGTGCGGAATGCACGTTGCAAAAGAATTGTAGAAGCTCGCCCTCAGCACGCGCTCAGCACTCGCGCACACAGCTATTAGCGGCGAGAAGTTTTGGTGGCGCCCTCCTGTGGTTCCCCCTTGTGACGTCATTACCTTGCAAACAACAAGTTCGATGGTGTTTGTTATTAGCATGGTGGAAGCTTGAAATCATTGCGCTCTCAGAGGAACACTGCCAACACCGTCAAAATTAAAGTTCTTTCATTCCTCTTATTTCCGTCGATGATAAATCCCCTTTCCGACGTCATAGTCAGCGTTCGGCCAATCGTGGAAGGCCGACCACAGCGACGCTTTCGGTCGCGCACGGGGCTAATGGCCGCCAGTGAATGTTTTCCTATACTCTGTTTCAGCTTGTGTTGTACCGCAGGAAAAGCTACAAGCGCGAGCTCCTTGCTCTATGGCACACCTCGGCGGCACAAGCTCTCGTGCACCAAAGGCAGCTGCCAACGCTATGAGCTCGCGCTTCTAGCCTTCGCTGCGGTACAACATAAGGTGAAACGGAGTATAATCACCATGCGCCTCATAGAGAAGCATGGGTAAACAAGAGCACGCTTCCCCTAACTTCAATCTGTGTCTCGAGGCGAATAGCCACAGTGTCGATTTGATGAAAAAGATAATATAATTATCTTTACGCACGCGCATGTAAACTTTGTGATTGAACACCTTATTATCTTAAAGCACTATGTTTGCGTTTTTTTTTTCAATATCGTTTTTAAATTGCGTGAATCAGCCTTGAAACAGTACATCCAGATTGCAATGCGGATGTTTCGTATTTTGATCAGCGCCACTACTTCGTCGTTGAGCCAACAGGCGAGGCAAACCTTGTTGACTACTGTTTACGCGGGGTTTGTTCCTGGCTTGCCGGGGACGAAATCAAATATGTCCAGGGGCCTAATGAACCCAGCGCAACTGTCGACGAGCCGAAGCATTTAATAGTTTTTTTTCTTATATTTTTAGTGTTATGGTAAAGTAACTGAAAAGTAACTCTGTTACTTTTTAAAAGTAACTGTAACTGTAACGAGTTACTCTTTCGTTGCGGTAACTGCAACGGTAACTTCGATACTCTTTCCAAAAGTAACTGTAACTGTTACGAATTACTTTTTCAAAGTTGCACAAGTAACCGCTTGGCGCGGAGGATAGCGGAAGGACGGGCTGAGCCGAGCTCGGAGACACGCTTGAAGACGATTAGCACTTCCGCCAACCCCTCGCTCCTCGTACAGCGAACGCGGCCCAAGAACCGTGTGAATACCGATCGAGCAATTGGGAACACTCTGAAATAAAGGCACATCACTACGTTTGACCAAGCTCACGCCCAGACTTGTCCGAGAGCTAGTCAGCAAGGGGCGGTCATCTGATTCCTGGCAATTACCGAGACCTGTCACTTTTGTCTCGGTGTTGACCATAGAATGTCGACTTGACCTGGCTCAATCATTTTTTCAGAGGGTGTAAGGTCTTTTTTTTTCTTTTTAGAGCGCAGCTCTTAGGCGCCCGTTTCCGGCTTGCGCGGCGTCGCCGTCGCCGTCGCCGTCGGCGTAACCGCGCGGTGCATTATGGGAAATATCTCATAATGCAGCCGCGCGAGCCCCCCCCCCCCCCCCCGGGGTCACGTGACCTCGGGGAGGAGGGGGAGGGGGAGGGTCACGTGACCCCTCAGGTCACGTGACCCCCGGGTCACATGACCTCGGCGGAGGAGGGGGAGGGGGGTCACGTGACCTGGGGGAGGAGGGGAAGGGGGGTCACGTGACCCCCCAGATCACGTGACCCCCCTCCCCCCGGAGGAGATTGAAGAATGAGGGGAGGAGGAGGAGGAGGGGTATACCCTCCCCTGATTACCCTTCCCTCCTCCTCCTCAAGAGCTGCGCTCCAATTCGGCGTTACAGGGAGTTGTAAACGGCTTTCATTTTTTTACTTGTTCTTAGGCGAATCAAAGAAAAAGATGTGAGCAGGAGGAGGTGTGAAAGGATCAGACGCATCAATCGTTTTGTCCGGTACACTAAAAGAAAACAAAAATAAAAATAAAAAAATAAAAACAAGATAAGAAAAAAAGTAACCGACGAAGTTCTATTCTTAATTGATGCGAGAGGAGCGAAAACGTTCTTGGTACCTCCATTGAACTTGAGCTAAAAGAAGAAGAGAAAACAAATGGCGCAGGGCTCCTAGGATTGCCAAGCTTGTGCGAAGTAGGCGTTTCTCTGACGTGACCTGGGATGGTATTAGCTGAGCTATACGAAAGAACTGCGGAGTAAGTTGCTCTATATTTTCTTATTTTAGTTTGCCCATCCGTTTAGAGTGCCCCATGAGGGCGAAGCACCCAGACTTGTGCTCGTTACTCGAAAAATGTAATGGATTACGATTACAAATGACCGAGCCTCAAATGTAATGGATTACTGTTACAAATTACTTTCGCTGAAAAGTAACGGATTACTTTACTCGTTAAGTAACAAATTATTTTCACGTTACTTTTTCTGTACACTTATTCAGAAAACAATAGAAACAATTTTGATATTTTACAAAAATGGTTCTGCAACACTACTTTTCATTTTTCATACGCCCGTATTATGGCAGTCCTTGTAAAAATAAAATATTGTATTTAAGAGCAAGAGTGTAGGTGCAATCCTTTTATACCTCTACGCTGACAAGGCACCGAAAGCTGCAACCGCACCCGCCATCCCGCTAGCTTACGGCCTCCGGAAATGATCACTGGAATTGTGCAGGCAAAGCAAGCGGTACGCATGCTCAGTAGCAGCGTCTTCCTCCACAACGAGATTCGAAGCTAAAGAAGCGATTCACGAAAGCTCCCTTTTGACTCGGGTGTTTGGCCTGCTATTCACAAGAAAAGAAAAATTTGGTTCTAACGTTACATTAGAGAGTTTTAGTAGACCGTTTTCGCTTTCTCGCTCCGCTCTATGGAAAGCGGAGTCGCCATCGCGCATGCGCGACCCGCTCTGGGATTTGAGCGTGAAGCGTCAGCTCCGCTAGCTCCGCTTTCCTTGCCATTTCAGGAAGCGCGTTCCACTTTCAGTAAAGCTTCAGTAGATGGTGTCTTTTGTTTTCGGAAAGGAATTCAAAATGGGTGCTCGCCACTTGAAAGCATGCTTGGGAGCGCGTTTGACCGTTATGAACCTCGCTGTACTAAGATGGCTGAGCATAGAGCCACTAAATGAGCTGCGCTTATTTAGCGTGAAGCGTAGCTTATTTAGTGGCACTAGCTGAGCAGACTTTGCTTGAAACGGCGTCCTTAAGAAAACGTTCCACGGTGGTCGAGAACCTCTGGCTGCTTCCGGAAATCGTTGGCTGCAATCTTTTCATGGCCGCTGAACGGCAGGGACAGGTGCTGCCTTGTCTAAGCCAGCGGGCTCGATTTTTCTATGCGAGATGACGACGACGACGTTGAGAGGATGACACACAGGCGACGGCGGTGCCTGAATCTGAGCCCCTGGGCCTCGGTTCCTCGGAGGCGGCAGCTTCTACTTTGGGTGGGCTACCTCCTTAAAGCCTGATGCTTTGACCCCAGTGGACCCCAGTGACCAAAAGCGCCATCATGTTCCTGGGGCTCCTTCATGCACCGATCGAACGGCGTGCCAGATTCCCATGGCTCGCTGCTCACCCGCCCAACCCGCCTCCACGAAATCTCGACTTCTGCGAATCGGACTGCCATCTTCCCCAATTGCAACAACCCATGTCGTCATCATCTTGCATGTTCATACTCATCACATTATCATGTTTCCTAGACGCGGCACCGTGGGCCTCCATCGTACGGGCTGCTGCCTTTCCGCAGTGCCGCGTCTCTCCAGAGCCAAAAAATGAAGACTAAAGCCTAAAACAGTCGGCAAACGGACAGGTATTTTGTTAGGTTGCTTTAGGCAGCAAGACAGTGTAAATTAGCGAAAGTGAGTGCTCTATTTATATCTCTAACTTTTTTGTTTTCCCAATGAAATGAGTTTTTTCTTCTTCATATGCTTCGGTTTCTGATAGGGTACCTTGGTGTTTCTGTACACTGCGCGACATTGTTACCGGGAACAATCAATATCCTGTTTCTATTTTTCACCTCAAAGACGAGGGGCTGACATCAACCTATTGGTGTGGAATAAAGCGCTCGTTTAGGGCACTAATCTGAGCGACAAACTTTCAGCTCTCTCAACAGCTGTCGAAGAAATAAACTGCAAATAAAAGCGATTTTATCGTGTTCGTATCAACAGTGGAGCTCAGTGTATGTATCTGCCTTGGGGGATGAGATGAAACCATTTTGCTTGGCTACACTTCATTTCTTTTTTGTGTTTTTGAAGTTGCGGTTTTCGGCTTAAGCTCCTGCCTAGTTTCAGCCTCACCTGTGCTACGGTGTTTTCTTGCAATAGAAGGCCATGCAACACAGGCTACTTTTACAATGCTGAAGTCAACAGAAACACTGTAATTTGATAATGTGCAATATTCACACGCACATCTGAGAAGTAAAATGGGGGTCGTTAGTAAATACTTTTTTATTAAAATATTTCTAGACGGTTTTCAGCCTAGCTGGGCGAGTATTGCGCTCAGTACAACAGCTTGGATATGATTCACTGTGAAAAGTTTACGCATTCTAATATTTAAAAAAAAGAAACATGCCCATGGTCTTCGTAGGGTTCGTCCAGCTGACAAATTGTACCGTCTGCGCACATCACTGTTTGTTGCTTCACGACGAGCACCCTCTTGTGACCAGAAAAGTATGGCTTCTGATTCTTTGATGGACGGCATGGACGTGCTGTGCGGTCAGCAAAACCCCAACAGTTGTCCAGGGGTGCTCCCTTGTCTTTGACTGCCTAATAAAAAGAAGAAAAAGGCACTCTTACCACACGGCATTATTTAAACACTACCAAAACATGTGATATGTGACTTGTTACTCATATAAGATAGAGCATTTCCATGGTAGGGTTGCAAACAAATGTGTATCGTAAATTAAAAAAAAAAAATAGTTGTTTCTTAATTTCGCTAAACTCTGAGGCCGTCGAACTGTGCATTCAAAACGAAACTTCTGAAAAGCGTTCTAGTCTACCGCTATTGCTTAGAAGTCCAGTGTTGTGTTTGGTAAATTTTGAATTGTTTATGCCTGTCTGGTTTTCACCAGACAAAAACTTGACATGGAATATTCTTTCGACCGTTTTTGGTATCTCTTTTCAAAACACCGCCGGGTAACATATTCGGCCGCCATATTTTGGGCGTCGCTTTTAGTGCGAGACTTGTGACTAGAACCGAGTTCATATTCAGCATTGACGCAGCATTCGCGTCTAATACATTTAGACTCGTATCCGCGACAAACAATGACGCAGCTCTCTTGCTCCCTAGACGCTTGGCCAAAATAAGGCGGCCTCGAAGAATAGGGGCAGCATGGCATGCACTTTTAAAAAGGCTGCATTAAAGTCTCTATTATTTATCTAAATCTACCAAGGAAATCCAAGGCGAAGAGTTCCGGAGGAATGTTAAACAATTCAGAAATTGCGAGCGAATATGAATAAGTAAAGTTGAGAGGAATGGTTTTTTTGGTGCGGCTAGCGAGCGCTCGTGGTCAACTTTCAGTATCATTTTCGACAGGAAGACGCGTGTACAGGTATAATTGGCGTTCAAGCACGCGCTCCCGTATACCGACACCGTGTTGGTTGCAAAGTGATACTCGTTCACTTCGTTTGATTATGCTCTTTTGTGTTACATAAAACGCAAAGGGGGTGGTTTACTTTTCACGCGTGGGACGTACGCTTATCTTCTTGATTCGGTCTCTTTCAAGCTGAGGTCAAGGTAAAAAAACATCGACGCGTATAGAGCAAGTGCAGCCATCTTGAGATCTAAGCGATCACGCTAAGAACGCTGAGGGCAGTCCGCTCTGCAACTTGTAAAGCGGAGCGCACGCTCTCTCCGCTAACTATACGCTCCAACTCAGAGCGGGCTGCGCATGCGCGGTGGGGGCGATGCTTCTTCTAGAGCGTAAAGTAGAGCATAGAGGGCTCATAAATGTGGCCTACTAAAACTCACACATTACAAACACACTCGTCGTAACTTGTCCTGACACTGCCCATGTACACCTTGTTTTTTTGTGCCGAAACAAAAGTAAAGACGTAAATTATTGGCGTATCAAAAGTAGTAACTTTTTACTAGACAGAGCAGCTGTGCTAAAAACAATGGAAACACAAAATTTACACAAACCATGCAGGGTCTGCACCTGTGAGCACAGCTCCAGTTTCGCCAGGGTCAACCCCCTATGTTTGTTCATGTCAGCGAGCAGGTGGCCGAACCTCTCGTTGATGTGAACCACGATGAGGTTCTCGATACTGGAGAACACCAACAAGTTCCGTCCAAGCGCTCATCCGAGTTCGAATAGACGGTTGCGATAGGCCAGTCTGCAAAGATCCATGCAAAGCGTCTGGCCAGATTGGCAACATCCTGCGCCGATCTTTCGGATGCTGGGATTTGGAGGCCCACTTGCAGAGCAGCCAGGTCGTTCTTTAAGCGGGATTGCCTCCTAAAGGGTTTCCAGCAAACCGCGTTCGGAAAGAAAGCTTCGGCGCTTCGTGACATGAGGGATACAAATCATTGGTTCGATATCTCGCCAGCTTAATCTCGTTAGTACTAAAGTTAGTACAAGTCTCCTTCATTGAGAACCGCGGGGATTCATCGTGCAGGTGTCTTGCTAGCCTTGAGCAACACTGTACTCGTACTTCGCAAAAGGGTGTACTCGGAATGCGCAAACTTCGTCCTTTTCTTTCATTTTTCTACTTCGAATACGTTAATCTGTTTCAGTTTTAATTCGAGTGGAGCAGAAGCTACAAGAGCGAGTGCCGCCCTTTCAGCGTCATTGACCAGCACGCGCGCTCGTGCAGTGCAAGTGTCGTTTAGAGCAACATGCTCATTGTTATACTTTCGGCTTCACTCGCACACAGGATGGAACGATTATATTTATATTTTATAGCGTAATATGCTTCGGGTGTGTGCCTACTCTTTTGTGTTCATTATTCTCGCCTTCGTTTTTACCACCTTTACAAACACGCTCCCTTCCACTTTCTTGGTATTAACGTTTAGTTTTTCTGTCTTACTAGTACTATAAACGTCCACTTGTGGGGCTACGCAAGCGAATTTTTCGAACGCTCTCAAAACGCTTTTACGCTGAAGCAAAACGGTCTACTAAAACGCGTTTTTGGACCTCCGCTTGCCATTCCGCTGAAGCAGGCCACGCATGCGCAGTTTGGCACCCTCAGAGCGGAGCGGAAAATGAAAACGGTCTACTAAAACTCTCTATGTATAGCCAGTGCAGAATGCAGGTGTTCCAGCTTACCTTAATGTGTTTCCGTAGATTAGAGCTTGTTGTTCTTGCAGATGACAATGTGTGTTTTTGTGGCAAGCAAAGTATGCCCTGAAACTCTAAGTTTCCGTTCTCCTTAATACCCCGACTTTCGAGGAGACGACTGACTATCCCTGACCGAAAACTCGACCAGTCAGAGAAAAAGTTGTGGATGCGGGTTATTGATCGCTCATCGGTTCTCGTTTTCATACCAATATTCATGGAGGCCAATGGAGAGGAGGGCATAGAGAGCCGAGAGAAGCGGTGACCATCGGTCTCACAAAACAATAAAGGATCACACCACTTTTACGCGTTCTCTCTCTCTCTCTCTGTCAGCACTCCTTAGATGGCCTACCCCCCTCCCCCCCCCCCCCACCCCACCCCACCTTTATGTTGACTGTTGACTCTAAAATGAGGAGTGCACCCAACCACCATGCCCAGAATAGTAAACCAAAAGAAGTATCTTCCGTACCCTCGAAGACGATGCTCTGAGCCTTGGGGCGGGCGCTTTTCAGCCGTGCCTCAAGAGCGTGCTACAATACTGTAAATTAAGCCAAAAACAAAGAGAATTTGACTTCCTCAAGCGAGGCTACATCGTCTGTTACGCGAGTTGTGAACCCGCGAATCGACAGGGTACGGACCCGCGTTTGATGTCTGTGCAGGTGGCGGGAGACATCGAAGAGGTTGGAAAAAGTGAAACGGTGTAAAAGACAAAAACAAATAAACACGAAGAGCTTTATTCTGCCCGGGAAAAGAAGAAAAACACGATGGAAGGCGACGGAGAGCCTACTCGGCGTTGTCTTACTTGATCTTTGTCTTTCGTAAATTTGTACATGCCTTGCCCCTTTTTCCAGTGGTTCTAGTGACTAGTCATATCAAAAATCGCGCTTTCTTCTCGGCTATTCCCCTTTTCCTGATGTTTTATACGTTGTTGAACTTGCTCTCTTTATGCTGCTGAATGTTCTGCTCGTATCGCTCCAGTTACTGCATTATGCTCATATTTATAAAAAGTGACGAGTAATTAAAGTAATCCGTTACCATTATTTTGTAACGAAATTACATTACAAATTACTTCCGAAGAAAAGTAACGTGTAAATTACCAAAGTACACAAAAAGGTAACGGATTACAAGTAATCCGTTACTTGTAACGGATTACTTCCCAAGTCTGCAAGCACCCTTGAGCTACCACTTGCTCAGCCATGAAAAGGAGAAAAGTAAAAGGACTCCATATTTACGAGTGAGTTGCCTCTTCGTCCTTGAAACTATTCTCTCGCGTTCCAGGCCAATGCACGAACATTTCTATATGCCGATCTAATAACTATAAGCATTCTCTCCGGTGCTGAGTCAAGACAACCTAAGTGATATCAAGTGATGCGGTACCCTCGAGACAGTCGTCGATACCATAAAGTGCCTGTTTGCTGCACCTGCCGGATCTCTTTCTCTTCTCCGTGTCATTCGCAGATGAGGCAGAGTGAGGTGGCGACAGAAGTAAATGGGAAAAAAAGATGTTCTGGACAAAAGTGCAAAACTTATTTTTGTGTGGTATTATAAAAGAAAAGAAAATGTAACAAAGAAAACGGAGGATGAACAAAGATTAATATGATCGGGCATATACATAAAAAAAGGACGTTTACAAATCTCTGTAAGGCGAATTTAGAGAGCAGCTCTTGAAAGAGGAGGAACGGATGGTACGGAGGGGAGGGTATGCTCCTCCGTACCTTTCCTCCTCCTCCTTAACCCGCTAAAAGCGGGGAAACTTTTCTCGCTAAGTCTAGCCCAAATATTTTCCAGCTAAATTTAGCGGGAAAATATCGCGGCTAAATTTAGCGGGTTAAGTTTCCCCGCTAAATTTAGCGGGGAAATCGATGCCATGTGACCTCAACACCAATTCAGTTTCCCCTCTAGTTTTAGCTGGGAAAATGACGTCACAGGACCTTGTGTCACGTCACCCAGGAACAAAATCAGTTCCTCCGCAAGATTTAGGGGGAAAATTGACGGTCACGCGACCTTAAAACCAATTCAATTTTCCGTTACATTTAGCGGGGCGGTTATGGCGACGCCGACGCCGCGAGACGCGGAAACGGGCGTCTAATGGCGCATTCACACTGGAAGCGGATCCGCGTTCGCGAAGCGGTTGCAGATGCGGTTCGCGAGCGACCCCGTTCGGACACACCGAGAGGCGATTCGTGGTTTCTCGGCAATCACGCGTGATCTTTTGAGACTTGCGTTTGGCAACCTTGTTTTACAAGCCAAAATCCACTTTAATCCACGATCCACAGCCAAAATTTTGCTATTTTGGCACTAAAGATTTTTCTTCGGGATGTTCGCACGCATCCCGACTTCAGGCAGCGAAAAAAGAGGCATGGACCCGCAAAACTCGCCTGTGATTTCCTCCACTTTGCCCACAAGCAAAGCCCAGCTAGGCGCGCCTTTTCTTCGAAGTGGACCCGCATGAATAGCTGACCTTGTTTTCGGGAAAGAGGGCCAGCCTTCCCACTTTGTTCTTCGTTCTTATCATTTTTCGGGTTTGTGAGCGGCACTGCTAAACAGTGGTGCGGGGAATGTGTTCGGTGCTAGCCGGTCGTGGCTTCGTTGGTGGCGGACTCTCCTCTCATCACTCGCACATCGTTCCAATCAACTGTTTGTTTGTTTGACATTATGCTCAAATAAACGCCTTATGGATTACCTCTGCATTGTCTGGTACGTGGTACACGTTATTCCTAGAGTATGTCCCCTTTATTTCTTTTGTTAGTAGTAAACGTTGCAGGTCCAGCTAGAGCAGGTACCCTGCCCGCTCCTGCGGTAGTGCGTTGGCTACGCAATCGGGCTCACGACGTCTCTATCGGCCGTTGTGGTGATCATGCACGGTGTCGAAAGCTTTCAATAGTTCACGCGATTATCTTAGGGGGTAGAAAAGCTGACATTTCGGTCGATCAGTGGCGGGTTCCGACGTTCTACGGGCAGAGACTAACAAGGCAGCGAGCTTCAAGCTGTGGCATCCAGAATAATAAACAAACTCTTACCCGAACCAAATCGGTGCGGAGCCCGTTAAAGGGGCACTCAAGGGGTTTTTGGGGAAGCTACTTTTCGGTGCGATGGCGTTAAGGAGGTGTCAGTGAATGAGTATCTTCAGTTCTAGAAGGCAGAACCGCCTATTAATCACGCAGGAATAAAATACATGCGGACTCTTTTCTGTTCTTGCGCCGACCAATGAAATTATCGTATGTTTGAAAATTTTGGCGGCCTTTCGTTCCCCGCTGCGTTGGAAACAACCACAGCGACAGACCAATCACAGGTCCAGGAGAACTGGTTGCGCGCGTTGCATGCCGGTCGTGGGCCGGCTCCTTCTATATGCGAACATGGCGTCGGTGGTGATCGTTGGCGTGGTCGGCGTGGTGGAAGCTCATCGTTCCGCGTAAAAGCGCTATCCTTGACTGTGAATTTTCGTCGTGTGTCGCTATGATAAACCAGCACGTACTAGAAGGGAAGATCCACCTACTCGTGCGGCGATGTCGTGGCGGCACTCTCAAGACAGCAGAAACGCCCGTGCCGTCGTGTTTGTTTTCTTCGACTACAGTGGTGCTTTCTAAGCATTTGTGTCCTCGAACATCGCCCGGATTTCTCATTTGGCACATTTCATGCGTGTGCTCAAGTTCAAGGTATTACTGGCGCGTACCGTATAAAGGATGAGAATTTTCATGCGTTTTCATCACCGGAGAAAAGTGATTAGTGTTAGCAATCCTGAACGCTCGCAATGTCTATCTGATCACGAAATCATATTTCTACGTCGCTATATCTGTGCTAAGATTACATCGTCTTTTATAATTGTAGAAAAGGCGTGTGGCGATATTTGTATTATTGGCAAAGTCCTGTATTAGAGTCGTGATCGTCCAAGACGGCTTACTGAATCTTTTTCTTTCATCCACTGTACCCTGCAAGCCTATCATGAAAAAAAGAAATAAAGCTTTAGGCTATAAAAGCTGTATGTCTATATTCTGTTACGGCATTGAGTGGTAGTGCGTCCACTTTTTAGAGGCGCCGCTGAAACAGCTGACGGCGGCGTAGAAGCGGTCACCGAGCTGACGACCCGCTCGCTTGTTGCAGTGGTGACTGGTCTGTGTACGCGCGGCGCAGAGCGGTCGTTCCGGTTGCAACGGACGCAGTCGTAGGTAACGCGCTCGTTGCACATGTCTGAACCAGCCTCCTCCCGAGGCGAAAGTCAACGTGGCGACATCGTTTGACATCACGTAGCAGAGGTTACGCTGCGATGCCAAACGTTGGTTTGGTTATGACTTGCCCCAACCGCAAATTAAGAACGCCCGAAAAGGCCTGCGTTTCGTCGTCCTCGGAACCCGAACACGACTCCGAAGCGCTGCTATCGTCCACATCGCACGTCGGAGTGGCGTCATAGGAAATCATCCCCAGGTCGGCTGTCCGCCGAAGAATTTCAACCTCTAACGGCGTCAGGGGGGCTATGTTCGACAAATGTTTCGTTTCTCCTAAAAAGAAACGGAAGTGACGGAAGTGACAATATCGCGTCTGGTTGGCTAGAGGCTCAAATGACAAAAGAAGGAACTTTCATCACTTGAGACTCTAACCAATCAGACGCGATATCGTCACTTCCGTCACTTCCGTTTCTTTTTAGGAGAAACGAAACATTTGTCGAACATAGCCCCCCAGGTCCTCGAGCGTAGAGAACTCCGCCATGATCGAAGCTCGAATGACAAAGAAGTTCGGCCGGTGCGGCTCCCTCGGGATCACTGCGCGACGGCGGAACATCGTCCAACGCCATTGGCCCGAGATCCTTTTGATAAGCATGCGAGGACCAATGAGAGTGGTTTCGTTTTCGGATGGATCCAAGGTTTGGCGGCCTTCAATTACATTTTTATTAAAGAAATAATCACCGTATGACTATATTTTTTTGGTTTTTAAGGATACTTAGGGCGTCTAGATTCAGTTGTTATCATCAAAACACGAACTCAAAAACCACTTGAGTGCCCCTTTAAGATTACGAGTCAATTCTTTTCGCTTTGGATCCAAGTGACGGACGTAAACATCACGTTTCTCCGTTGATTCGTCTGCTATAACGCTAGGACTGCAGCGCCTTGGACGCCTCACCAGCGACAGGTGCCATCTTGTTTCGAAAGTCACTGACGTCACGTCAGCGTCGCGTTGTGATTGGTTGCCGCTTTGCGGTTCGTGAAAGCGGTTGGGAGAAATGGGTCCCGAAGGGCTCGGCAAAAACGCGCTCCAACCGCTCGATCCTAGCCGCTTTGCGGTCCAGAACGCGCGGATCCGCTTCGCATTTGCGGATCCGCTTCCAGTGTGAACGCGCCATTAGAGCTGCGGTCTAAATACCAGACAAATGGAAGCTGCATTAGTATCACTCGTCAATCCACCGTTGCCTGTTGCGAAGGTATTCGGCACGCAGCGCACAGATCCCAGAGAGGAATCGAGGTATCGAAGTCGCTTTATTGTTTTCTTTCAGTAGAACGACTTAGCACGTTGTTGACGACTTCCTCCGAGAGATTCTATACTACATCTCATGAGTTGCCTGCAGCAGACGCAAAAGCACAGGCGTGAGCGCGTGGCTTTTAGATTTGCTTTCCTTTCACGAGCACTCGCGAAAGGAAAGCAAATCTGAAAGCCACGTGCCCACGCCTATGCCTTTGTTTTTGCTGCACACAACACATGAGATGGAGTATAGCGCGACTAATGCAGTCCACAGGACCTCGTGACATCTAGCGTGTGGCCGGTGCCATCTTGAGTGTTCGTGCGTATGGCGCGTGCTTTCCTCGCTTTCCGAAGCGACGAACACGCACGTGCTGGGCTGTGAAGATCGCACGCTGGACTGTGATTTTGTAAACATTGGAAAGGTCTATTGCCTGAATGAGTTAGAGCGTGGTTTTAATGTCGCGAGGATAAAACAAAACTAACAAAAAGTAACTATCATCGTTACTCTAAGAACATATCAGCACCATTAGCTCCCATTTTTCAACCCTGGCAAGACGACCATTCGTAGGTTCGCGTCACGTGACATTTGTTTACGTGCCAGCGGCTCGTGGTAGCCGCCAGATTAGTGCTTATAGCCGCACGTCCGCCGTTTGCGCGACTTATTATTCTGAAATGCGAATCTTTGAGCCACCCGTACGTGTTAGGAGATTATCGCGGTGCTGTGTTGCTTTCTTGAGAACTGGTTTTGGCAAGCAGGACGACAGAAAGCACTTATATCTTCCGTCAGTCATGTCGGCAAAAAGCTAGTGACAAATGGCAACCTTGATTCTAGACGCCAACGCAAGTGTCTTTATTCCAAAGCGTAGCTCGTTCATCGACTGCAGGCGAGACATGTAGTCTCGTCCTAGCGGTCTTCGTCTCTTTTGTGGATTCTCCGTTATACAAGTGAAATCTGTTCACTCGTTTTCACCCTTTTATCTCTCCCCTCTTTCTATATATGTATGGTGAAATGAGGGAAGCAGACGCCACGTGCGTGTTCGTGCAGTTAACCTCCCCGATTGGGGATGGGCGCAGCCAAAAGGCGTCGCTGTGGTTGCCCTAGCAGGATTAGCCAAACGCTCACTGTGACGTCCTGAGCCTGATGAATTCTGCTGTCAATAATATAAATGAGAAGAACGTCAGACCGTCAGATTCGACGCTGTTTGGCTTCAAAAACGTAATACCCAAAGTGAAAAAAAATCGTAATTTTTCGTTAATTAAGTAATTCAGATTTTTTTTATTTAAGTAAAATTTATTTGATTTAGATCAATGTAGATGCATAATAGTGACTTTCATTGCATTTTTATATATAAGAGATTAATAAATAAATTTGTGCAATAACTGATAACAATGCGAAAGAATGAATTACTGTAATATTAAAGTACAGTTTAGTAGGCTCTATTCAAAAGTTTATCAAGCAACATTGGCGGTCTTCACTGCTTGGACACGCAGCACCTGATTGGATTCGAGTCTTCGCCGAACTTTGACGCAGTCCTTGTGTCCGTTACATGCTTAGGGCAAGTGAGCAAGCAATGGCGGGCAGGCGTTGGCGCCGACTTTTCAAAAGGGTCTGTTAACAATTTTTAGTGATGTAACCCCCGCCACACTAAAACAAAAACAGCTTGATTTCTTTTGTTTTTTAGTTAGTTACAAAAACTTGATTTCCTCTCCCTGGCGTTCTCTTTTGCTCGAAGTTCCATAGCTGACGAGCGAAGTGGAAGATAGAAAAGAAAGCTCGAAATGCTTCGATTTGCTGAGAAGAGCACTGATTTTTGCTGGTGTTCAGCATCATGCCAGTTTATCTTGCCTGACGAATATTTGATTTCAGTACAAAGCAAATGAACACAGAGGGTGTTCCAAGTAACCAGGCTAGAACTAAAATGGACCGTAAAAATCGACGCCTCCACGTATTAATCTATTCTTTTCGCCAAAGGTTTATTTCACAGGTCGGTTTTTTCTTGTCAAGTTAGAAAGCGTAGCTCCCTTTCTGTAAAAAATAGGGCCAAGAAACTTGCCTGGGTCTACGGCGGGCGGTGACGTAGACGACCAAGTAGAGTTGCGGAGTATGTTTACGCGCGTTTTGGTAGACGGCGTCAGGAGCAGCGTCTGAAGGTGTAGCCGACGAGCGAAAGTAGACTATACACGCAGACGAAATCCGGTGGCAGCAAAAGCGCCGTCGTTATGCAGACGCGTTTTTTTTTTTACTTTAAGTTTTGCTTTTATTGTCTGCATTTATTTTTAAACCAAAGGTGCATTACAAAAATATTACGTTCATTTTAATAAACTACGGCGATCGCGAGCGGTCTCGGTAAAGAGGCAGCGGCATCTATTATTACAAAGCCAAATGCGACCCGCCACTCGACTTGCTCGTCTGCGTTGCCGCCCGCCGTAGACCCAGGCAAGTTTCTTTGCCCTATTTTTTACAGAAAGGGAGCTACGCTTTCTAACTTGACAAGAAAAAACCGACCTGTGAAATACACCTTTGACGAAAAGTTTAGATTGCTACGTGCAGGCGTCCATTTTTACGGTCCATTTGAGATCGAGCCTGGTGAGTTGCGACACCCTATAGAAAGTATCAAATGATAAACAAACTGAAAAGAAAAACTATTTCCGGGATTATCTGTTTGCGAGAAAGGTTTGATTTAAATCATCATAGTAAAACCGGTTTGATTTTAATCATTTCGATTTTGATTTATCTCCCTGGTGATTACTAGGAGCTTTCACCGTAGTTTTTACATACACCATCGAAATTGTTTCTGGAAATCGATAATCTCAGTCGTGACGTCACAGGCAAAAACCGTAAGAGGGCGCCACCGAAACATCTCGTCGCCATTAGGGGTTTGGTAACCGGAATAAGCTTCTCAAGTTTGTTGCTCGCCACCACGAGCAACCTCTTGAGATGAAACGCTCATATCGAAATGTAAACCCAACACTCGGTATATTTTTATTTATGCACATAAAAAAAGTGCGCCCGATGAATTACATCTGAGTACGAAACGCTCCGGAAGCAACCTTTTCGCGGGTACCTTTTTTTTAAGAGAAAAAAATGAGCGGGCAAATTTGTCAGGTAGTCTGCCATATTGATACTGTCAAAACCTTAACCGAGAGACGTTCATTGAACGCGAGAAAATTATGACTTAAAGGTAATCCAATTTTATTCTTCGAGTAGCTCTACTGTTCGGACTGTTCGGGTGGCGACACTTCAGATAACCGAAAACCAAACGTTAGTTTGCATTCCGTGTTTAACTCTGGATCTAGTATTAATATTAATTATAAAAAAAAAAACGCCTCGGTCCCAGTGCCTTCAAAACAAGCAAGACACACGGAGTTTCTCTGCCGACATCTTGACAATATTATCTGTGGACACTCCTCATGCATGGTGGAAACATATTTGTTTCATACATGCGTATGCTTGGAACAAGACTGCAGACAGTTGTCGTATGACCAGTCTGACAGGGCCGTCATACACGTCACGTATGACGCATTAGCAGTGAAGTCGCGGCACCAACGCTTCCAAGTGAGTCTCCAAATCTGAAGATACAATAGACGCGTCGAATCGTGCCGGAGAACAAACGCTGATATTACGCTGCCTCGTACCATAGCCTCCCCTATACTCACAAAGCCTGGCAGTTCGACGACGGAGCCATAGAGTGCCCGGTCGCAGATTCGGAGCGCGAGGATCTGGTAGCACAGAGCATCAAAGAGTCGTTTCTCGGGCAACCCAGAGCCGTATATTAGGAGAGTTTGGACAATAGGCGGAGCAAAGGCCGCCGCCAGCGCCGAATATTCCCCCCACGCTTAGAGCATAAACTAAATTTGTGACACAGCGTCGACCAATCAGGAGACCTCTACTCCATCTCACAAATGTCGACAGTGAAGACAAAGGCACAGGCGCGTGAGCCTAGCTCAGCGAAACGCTATTGTTTGTACGAGACCTCGTGCATAGGAGGCACTTTCCAAAGCCACGCGCTCGTGCCCATGCCTTTGTCTGCACTGCTAGAACAGCGTCCTGAGACTGGCTGAAAGAAAGCAGTGCAAAGGGTGGGGTGCGCGAGCGTCTTGAGACGCGGAGTTCCGCTCGGCACGGCTCAAATTATACTTCGTTTCACTTTACCTGCGAGCGAAGCCAAAGCTAGAAGCGCGAGACCAGCGCTTTTTGCATTTCTCCCCAGCTCGCGCGCTCGAGCAAAGCCTGAACGCACGGAGCTTCCGCGCTCGCGCTTCCAGTTTTGCCTTCGCTCGCACATAAGGTGAAACGAAGTATAGTCGTGGCACAAATTTAGAGCACGCGACCACCGCTAGGGGCTGTTTCGCGGCCTGTGGTTGGCCCGAGATGCTCGCCTATTCAAACCAATGTATGGCCAAACTCTCTCAATAAACGGCTCTGGGGCAACCTGGACGTGAGCGCACAGCTTTTGCAGCGGCGAGGACCCGAAACACACTTGTTCGCTCGGGAGAAGTGTGTTTCGGCGTCTCGCCGCAGCGGGGCACCAGTCACGTGGCTCTCCTCTCAACCATTGTCTGCCGCTCCACCTTTTCCATTTCGGCGACCGCTTCTCGTGGCGATCTGCCAGGCTTTGTGAGTATATATGAGGCTATGCTTGTACGCGTCTACACGACTGGTTTGTTTAGCGTCTCATTCCACCCGTGCGTCCAAGGTGGTGCCGAAGTAGCAACAAATGACGTTACAAAAAGCTTGAGTGTTACGCTGTCGGACGTCACGATCCTGGCGACGAACAAGACATTTCGGAAAAATAAGTACGAACAAACGTGAATGTTGCTCTATCGTCACGGCGTTCCGATTGCCGACTGCCGAAGCTGCAGCTGCCGCAAACTGCCCAGCTGGAGAGAGGGACCTACAGGCGTCTGTCAACGTCCACCACCGCTCTTACGACACCTCCGGACTCGCGACCCGTGAAGCAGCGTGACTTATTCAGAGTTCAGATGATGCTGCCCAGTTGCAAGTATACCTTGATCGTATTCAAAGTTGGTGCTCTACGTGGAAAATGAATTTAAATCATAAAAAGTGTGTTAATCTTTGTTTTACAAAGAAAAAGAAAAAGGTTGAGTCTCGGTATTTTATAAAAAATAACCCTAAAACAAAGGAGCTTACGTACGAATATTTAGATGTCATATTATCATCTGACTGTTCGTAGAATACCCACATAGAAGAAGTAGTTCTAAAAGCTGGCAGGGCAACGAATTTTATTCAACATAACTTAAAATGCTTACAACCTAACGTAAAGACAATTGCTTATTTAACATGTGTTAAGGCCGGTTCAGACACTTGCGTTTGAGTGCGTTTCACTGCGTTGCGGCGAGAACCGAAAGCGAGTCAACGGCACACCTGTGCTTCGTATGAAGCGTGGAATCCAATTCAAGGAATTATCTTGGCACGCGATATAAGCAGCAGGGATGTCCTGGTGTCTCGCAGCTGCAACGCAGTCAAACGCAGTCAAACGCAACTGTGTGAACCGGGCTTTAGACCTATTTTAGAGTATGCATGTGCTGTCCGAGACCCAGCCCAGAAAAGGTTGATTGATAAGCTTGAGAAAATACAAAACAGGGCGGCTAGGTTCGTTCTTGGACGATACGGGAGGAAAGAAAGCTGTACAGAAATGAAAAAAAAAAAGTTAAACTGGGAACCACTTTCCGTACGTTGAGAGAAACTGCGACTGAAATGTTTATTCTCTATAGCTAAAAACAAAACAGGAATAAAGAACGAGACTTACTTAATACCCTATTATGTCTCTGTTCGTAATTATCATAGTCTTAAAATTAGAGAGTACCGCGCTAGGAGATGCATGTTTGTGAATTCCTTTTTTGTTCGAACGATTGTACAGTGGAATCGGCTGTCTGAAGAGCAAGTGTGCTGTTTGAATGAAGATGTGTTCTTTTCATCCTTGTAAACCCCCCAGCTGTAACGCCCATGGGCACGGCGGGGTAATTATTGAATAAAGAACAAAATGAAACACGTTTACAATCTCCTGTAACGCCGAATTAGAGCGCAGCTCTTGAGAAGGAGGAGGGGAAGGTACGGGGAGGCTAGGCTAGGCCCCTCCTCCTCTCCTGCTCGCTCCCATTTAGGAAAAAAGTTTCCACCAAATCTGGCGGAGAGTTTTTCCCGCTAAATTTAGCGGGAAAATTTTCCGCTAAATTTAGCGGGGAAATTTTCCGCTAAATTTTGCGGGGAAATTTTGACGCTAATTTTAGCGGAGAAATTTTTCCGCGAAATTTAGCGTGGAATTTTTTCCACTAAATTCAACGGGGAATTTTTTCCTCTAATTTTAGCGGGGAAATTTTTTTCCGCTAAATTTAGCAAAAGATTTTTTTCTGCAAAATTTGGCGGGGAAAATTCCCTGCTAAATTTGGCGAGAAAATATTTCCGCTAAACTTAGCGGGAAATTTTTCCCGCTAAATTTAGTGGGAAAAATTCCCCGCTAAATTTAGCGGGGAAAGTTTTTCGCTAAATTTAGCGCGGGCGGAAATTTACCCATAATGCACCGCGCGGTTACGCCGACGGCGACAGCGACGGCGACGCCGGCGCCGCTCAAGCCGGAAATGGGCACCTAAGAGCTGCGCTCTAAAAAAAAAAAAAAAACGACGTCGTCGGGAGAAAATCGAGGGACCACTTTTTCGACCGCGGTAACCGCACCAGTCGTCGACGCGTTACAAGCACGACATGAAATGCCTGCGAGGAACTGTTGTGCAAGTCCGACGCCTCATTCGTCGAGCAGACTCAGACCTTTCTCGGGCCTTACGGCTTGTTTGAACAACGTTCTGCTTTACCCGATTCGGAACGCTGTTGAGTCACCGCTTGTTTCGAGCAATATTTTACATCTCACGCCTATGCGATATCTTTCAACTTGAAAGTTGCGAGGCAAAGCATTGAGCCCTCTCACTTCCTGCAATTTTTCACAAGGAAGGTAAGGTGACAATCACTTCCGCTGTAGACCTGTTAAAATATGAGCGTATCAGAAGTCTCACTATAGGCGCACGGGGATAGAATATACTATAGGAGAAGGTATGAGTACACGCTGCTCATCCCATGACAGGAAAAGCGTGAATGTTTTCCGGCCTTTGCTTAACATTTTCGTGATTAAAAATATTATTACCCTCTTTTCTTGGCCACAGTTCGCACTCGGTGCATAGTTAGCATGTAAAGGGTAAAACGAATTATCGTACAGAGCACACTTTGAAAAGTGCCTCCTTTACTAGCGTCACATAAATGCATACACAAAAAAACTATTATCAGGAATGATTTTTATACAATGATTTTTAATATACCTGTCATTTACAAAACCCGTCACGCCTCGTCAAAATAAACGATATATAAATTCAGAAAAAACAAACAAATCATTGTACAGTCCGCACGTGTAGATAGCCCGTAACTCGTGAAATTTCTACTGTTCCTTTCTAAGTCCGCGAACGATAGTTCGGAGGATACTGTATTATTGTTATTGATATTATAAACGGGTCGTTTCATTTAGATTCAAACAACCTTGTCCGAAAGGGGGGAAGTGGGGTTCTTTACATTTTGTACATATATATATATATATATGATAGCTCTGTTTTTGTGATAAACAAAATGGCCCTTAAACAATTAGAAGTGAGAAAAATCTCTTTAGAATAAAATCTGAAGTGCTATGAAGTTGAACACGTCAACAACTCAATTTTGATATCTGTCGAGTTTGTTTATCTGCTATAAATTATATAACTCAGACCGCTAATACTTTTTTATGTAAAATACAACATTGCGATCCATGTTGTCAAAAGTTTCGAACTGTATATTGCCGCGCGCGCAGCTGACCAGGTAGCCAGCTCGTTCGTGGCCTAACGGTTATCGCGCTTGTCTTTCACGAAAAATACCAAGGTACACATTTTTGTTGGCTCTAATGCGATGTTCTGGTAAATTCGAGAACCGTCTTGCTGATCCGAGGTTAGAATGTATTACGTGCCAAACCTGCTACGCCGATTGTTCCAGAAGCCCACGCGTGGCAAGCCGCAGTCAGTCTTACGCTAGCGCCGGATTCTGCCTCTTCGCCGACATCGTCCCTCGCTTACGACACCTGTTCTTTTTTAACCCTTTATTCTGGCATAAGTTCGCCTTTATTAAACCTTTAGTTTCTTCACCGAACGCAGTCGCGTCACTTCACCCGTGATAATATCGTTGACATATTTTTTTATTAAAAAAATCGTAAACTTACTACTCTAGGCAAGTTTGCTTGAAATTCGGATTGCTGTAGCGGACGAACTATTAACACCAGCGACAAAAAAGACTATCGGTGCGTAGCTATTAATATCAGCAATCTGGTGACGTGCGTTTGAATGCAAAAGCATTAACTGTCTCATAGAGCGAGCCGACGTCATCAGTTTGAAGCGGGAAAACGGCACTTTAAATCCTTTCTCCAAGTGTAGCCAGCGCCCAGCTATGAAACCACGCGAAACGCCTAGACACGGCACCTAGTTTCCCCGATCCCAACGGAGCAAGTAAAGCTGATGAATTTTCGGCTTCGGTCCCATTGGCTGGCGCGCGTCGACGAGGCTCCCATTTCCCGCTGCGCGTCAGTTTCAGCGATCGCTCACCCGATGGCGCTGCGTGTCCGCAAGGCAGCGACTCCACCGTTTCACGCCCAAGGTCAGCCCGCCGTACACCGCAGACAAAAGAAGGGAGCGAAGATCGGCGTGCCTGCTTTCGCATTCACAACTCATAAGAAGTGCTTATGAGTACTATCGGGGGAAAATGAAATGCGAACAGAGGAGCGCGTTGCTCGCGATACAGTCTGCGCTGCCTGAAAGTGAGCCTAGGAGCGAGGGTGCGTGGCCTACTCTGGTGTGTTTACGCCTTTCGCTCGGCGCTCCCCAAGCTTCGGCACTGCATCTCTTAGTGCGCTGAAAGCTATCACCGCTATCTTTGCTCGCTCGGCGCGTTCTACGCAAGGAAGCTCGCCGCTACTATACTTCGTCTCACCTTAGTATAGACTATTGTTAGCCGCGCGTGCTAAAAGCGCGAGCTAGTCGCTTTGAATGAAGCCGCGGCGGCTGCACGAGCGCTCGTGCAGAATGTGCTCTAGTCAAGGCAGTCAAGGCTGGCCGCTCGCGAGCTGCTACTGGCGGCGAGCTTCTTCACGTAGCACGCGCCTAGCAAGCAAAGATGACGGTGATAGCTTTCAGCGCACTAAGAGACGCAGTGCCGAAGTTTGGGGAGTGCCGAGCGAAGGACGTAAACATATCGGAGTAGGCCACGCACCGTCGCCCCTAGGCTCACTTCCAGGCGGCACAGCCTGTACCGCGAGCCACGAGCTCCTCTGTTCGCATTTTATTTTTCCCCGATAGTGCCTCGAGCGGGTTTATGTAAGTGATGTTTAGAAATAAATTTATATTTTGCTCTAAATTTATTAAAAACCCTAAATTGTTTATATAATTGAATTTGGTTTTTGCACAAAGACATTTTTTTTTTATTTCGTTAAAACTTTTTTTTACAGATTTCCACTAATACGGGTAATACCGGGGCAAACTTAATGGATGACCTTTTTTGTTGTATTCCCGGGACGGCCAGCTATATGCCCATTTTAGGCTACTTCTGAAATTTTGGCTCCAGTTCGGTTTCTTCTCCAGAACGTCAGCGGAGCACTCAAGAGTGTTTGAACTCAAAATAAAGATATAAAACTACGCATTTTTTTGTGATTACAATTATAACATGTATTTATTTAAAAAAAAATACAAATCTCAAAAAGAAAAAAAAAAACACATAGCGTGGTGGTGAAGGAAATTGTCACTATAAACATATCTGAGAAAACTTTGAGTTAAATAATGACAATGCATAAACAGTTATCACTGCGCTTGCTTGGGGTAAAGTGACGTGTAATAAGGTATCTTTGGCGGAGTCGGAAATGAGTTTGAGGTTGTTTGTTGTAGCAAACGAATAGAAAGTCGCTGTTGGGGGCTGTTTATCTTTCAGCCAGGAGTGGGAAAACTCCTTGTGGGACCCCGCTCGTAAAAACAGTAATGTCGAGTGACCCTCGATTGGTCTCGGGAGTCTGCGTCCACCGCTCGCGTGAAAACACGTGCGTAGCCTCTTGTGAGAACTCATACGAAGACACGTTCGTAGTGCTCAGCTGACGAGTGTCGGAATGTGAGTACAAAAGTAAAAGGGAATATATTTTCGGCGCATCATTTTTAGGTGCGCCTCTTGGTTTGTACACAGTTCTCCGTGACTGATGCTTATCCTCCAGCAGCCCCAGATTCTATCTTCGCCCTTTTTGTTTCACTTTCTTATGTATCGTTCTCCTTTAGTTAACAACACACAATTTGGAATTTTGAGCTCCCTTTGTCGGTGATGTATAGCGGTGTTTATAATTTACGGAGCACTCCCGACAAGGCTAATATACAGTCTGAGATAGAGAAAACACTCGGCAATGAATTCACATTAGTAAACTGCGGATAAGAGTGACAGCAGAAGCCTTAACTCTCTCAAGGAAGAATGCGCTAATTTGGACTTGAAAGTTAGCTGTCTTCCGAACTTTGTACGTCCATATTCAAGCCATGGCGACTGCTTTTAGTTAGAAGAGAAGGTACTGTGTCGACTATTTTGAGACACATAAGCGAAATATCTACCACAACAGGCGTTATCGTCATGTCACCGACCTCGCGACTTAGATGCATTGAAGAGGATCCTGCCTCCCTGAAAAGTCGGTGGTGTTATGATGACGGATGCGCTCTGCCAGAACTGCTTCAAACATGCCGGTGAGCAACTTTTAACTCGTGTGTCGAGTGATCCGGGATCAAGCTCCCCCCCGAGCTTTCTCGAAGAGTACGTAGTCGCAAACATTAGCGTGGATATTTCTGCTGCTGCGATTGAGATAACTCTTTTGCGCATGCCGTCTAGGGTAAATTCGAAGAGCCTCCAGTCATACGTTCAAAGAAAGCAGCGGGAGATGAAAAAATCGTACAGCCAACAAGTTCGAAAAAGTTTGGCGACCGCATATGATTTGGAGGCTAGTGGGTCAATTGCTCACAGTGATCACACATGCATCGGCTGTGACGAATTTGGGGGGGGGGGGGGGGGGTACCTGAGGAAGGCCTTTGTTAAGGCACCAGGTTACCAGGAAAGATGACAGGTTCTCACGCTTGCGCCTGAAAGTGGAGCCGCTAGCGAGGTAGTTCGACAAATTTCTAAGGCATCCCAATACATCCTGAGAAAATCAGAGCAACATCGTGAACGTTTCGGCGTATGGGAGCGTCTGGAGCCGTACAATGAAGCAGGCATAAGTGAGGACATCGTGCAGTCGGTTACGCTGCACTACACAGTCGACGATCTCGACTATTCTCGGAAGAGTCCGAACAAAAAAGACGCTGCGAGGATTATCAGAGACGGGGAATCACAAATGATCGTGAAGTGTCATATGACAAGGTCAATCCGAGAAACGTGCCAGCTGTTTCGGAAGGTGAACCGAGAGTCAAAATTAGGATTAAATAAATTATACTCTTTGCGACCCAGATGGGTGAGACTAAATTCCGAACAAACCGTTTGTCCGTGTGTGTACTCCACAAACTTTGACTTGTGCATCTATACACTGAACAGCCTACGGGATGGAAAAATAACAAAGGAGGATATTGTAGCTTTGTGGGTTTGCCCTGAGACTACGCCCCAACGTTTGCCAGGCGAAAGTAAAGAGTACCCTGACAGTGATCTACTCTCCGCGCAATCATTGCAACTTGTTCATGAAGAAGAAATCACATTTTGCATATGGGAGCATTGTAATTTGGTAACCAAAACTGCCGATTCCAGAACTTTTCTATGAGAGTGTAGCGCGCATTTTATGATTCACATGCCGGGACAACCATGCCGGTGCAAGAGCTCGGGCTCGAGGCGCTCGAGCTACGAGCACCGACTGCGAGACCACGGGCGATTCCATAAATGCAGTTTTTATCGTGACAGTTGGTCGGATAATTCTTGTGTCACTACAATGGACCTCTTGGCGAATATGTGCTGCCACCTAGACACGCGAATCGGTTCGAGACTAGGTGACTGGAAAACAACGCGCGCCCAAGGCCTCTCCCACCCGTTCCACGTCCAAAACGTCAGCTACATCGTGTTCACCCATTGAGGCGATGTGACCTAGATACGGCTCCCCCAAGCTCACCTTTGTCCCCATCGTGCGTAATCTTCCGCCCCGAGGTCGACACAACGAAACCGCTCAAAGGCGAGAAATGCAAGATGGCGGATTGTTTGGAACTAGATACTCTCAAACCCAGGCGCATGAAATACTCCGCGCATGCGCACCGCGTATTTCTACAAAAGGTCCATTGGTGACCCGGACGTGATACGTCGCTATGGCTCTCGAGAACACCGCTACCACAAATGTTGCCGCGGTCACGTTTCGACTTCCGAAATTTTGTCCAGCGGACCCTCTGGTATGGTTCGCGCAAGTGGAATCACAGTTCGTCACCGCTCGGATCACCAGCCAAGCTACGAAATTCCATCACGTCGTAGCGTCTCTTCCTCCCGAGGTGGCCATGGAAATTCTAGATTTAATCCTCTCGCCTCCAGACGATCAACCTTTTGACAAGCTTCGCTCGGAACTGATCAAACGAACAGCCGCATCGGAGCAAAGACGGCTCCAGCAACTAATAACTTCTGAAGAGCTCGGGGACCGAACGCCCTCCCAGCTTCTTCGACGACTGCAGCAGTTGGTGGGTGATAGATTGCCAACGTTTGATACCTCCCTGCTGCGGGAGCTTTTTCTTCAACGGCTACCATCAAACGTACGCATGGTACTCGTTTCCACCCCATCCATGAGCCTTGACGATCTGGCTCAGCTGGCCGACAGAATCATGGAAGTCGCACTTCCCATCGTATCTTCGATCGACAGGATTCCTGGAGAAACGACTGCGATGACAAGACCACAACACGCAGGCAACGACTACCCGGCATCTCCTGTGGTTACGGAACTTCGCCAGCAGATATCCGAGCTTACAGCGCAAGTAGCAGCTCTCGTCTCCCGACCTCCTGCCCCCCACCAGAGCCGCTCAACCTCCCGGCCAAGATACTCTTCCTCTCCTAGGCGTCAACGCCAGAACAACGAAGGTTTGTGCTGGTATCACAAGACTTTCGGTGACGACGCTCGGCGATGTCACCAACCTTGCTCGGCATCGGGAAACGAACTTGTCCACCACTAGAGGCATCTAGTGGTGGCAACCTACAACCCAGTCGCCTGTTTTTCATCGTCGATCGTAATACAGGATTACGTTTCCTTATCGATACAGGGGCTGAGGTGAGTGTTCTACCAATGTCATTTGAGCCCTCAAAACGTAGGAAGAAAACTACTTACATTTTACAAGCTGCTAATAAATCATCGATTGCAACTTACGGAGAACAATCCCTGGCGCTAGACATCGGCCTTCGAAGAACATTCCGTTGGATATTCCTAGTTGCAGACGTTTCGTACCCCATATTAGGTGCAGATTTCCTTCGGCGTTTCGATCTGCTCGTGGATATGCACAACAAACGTCTCCTGGATAATACCACCAATCTAGCCGTTAATGCAATCGTATGCCAAAAACCGCATATCGAAGCCGCTATTCATTTCCTTCCACCCTCAAGGTATGAAACGCTTCTAAAAGACTACACGCAACTAACATCGCTTAACAACTTTGGCACGCCGGTGAAACATGACGTTGAACACCACATCGTCACCACGGGACCGCCAGTATATGCTCGTCCTAGACGCTTGCCTCCAGCACGGCTTAAGATTGCAGAAGACGAATTCGCACACATGTTAGAGCTCGGTATTATTCGGCCCTCCAACAGTCCATGGGCGTCTCCACTACACATGGTCCCCAAGAAAGAGCCTGGGGACTGGCGACCATGTGGAGATTACCAAGTTCTTAATAATGCGACCGTCCCTGACAGGTACCCGCTTCCACGGATTGAGGATTTCACCGCATCACTGCAAGGGTCCAAGATATTTTCAAAAGTGGACCTCGTGAAGGCGTACCATCAAGTTCCAGTGGCACCGCAAGATATTCCCAAAACAGCTATAGCAACCCCATTCAGTCTGTTCGAATATCTTCGCATGTCATTCGGCTTGAGAAACGCTGCCCAAACATTCCAACGATTTATCGACACTGTGGTTCGCGGCCTCACATTTTGCTTCGCTTACCTTGATGACATTCTCGTATTCAGCGCAAATGAACAACAACACGAGCAACATCTTCGCATCCTCTTCGATAGACTTGTCAACAACGGCATTATCATTAACAAAAGCAAGTCGTTTTCGGCGTCGGCGAGCTAGACTTCCTCGGGTACCACGTTGACAGTCAAGGAATTTCTTCCTTGCTTACGAAGGTGGAAACTATCGCCAATTTTCCTCCGCCGTCGAACATTCGCAAACTTCGGGAATTCCGCGGTCTAATTAATTTTTACTGACGATTTATTCCAAAATGTGCTCACACCCTTCATCCTTTAACTGACCTTCTGCAGGGCAACACAAAAGACTCCACACCGTTGGTGTGGACAGAACAAACTTCCCATGCTTTCAAACAAATCAAGGAAGATCTCACTTCAGCTACAATCCTGCTTCATCCCCATCACGACACCCCAATTAATGTCATGGTGGACGCATCGAATGAAGCCACTGGAGCTGTGTTGCAGCAATATGTCAAGAGCAAATGCCAACCCCTAGCATTTTTCTCAAGGAAGCTCACACCGTCCGAAACGAAGTACAGCACTTTTGGCCGACAATTGCTGGTGATCTACCTGGCCATAAAACACTTTCGTCATTACATCGAAGGCCGCGAATTTCATGTACTCACAGATCACAAACCCCTTACATTTGCGTTATCATCAGCGAATGACAACCACTCCCCTCGCGAGATTCGTCATATGGCTTTCATATCTGAATTTACCACTGACATTCGTCACGTGAGCGGCGTAGACAACAATGTAGCAGACGCTCTCTCTCGCATCGTCATGGCTTTGCAAGTTTTGCTACCACCATCTGTTGATTACCAAGCCTTGGCACGACAACAGGCAGATGATCAAGAGCTCAGCAAACTTCGTACTACAGCTCCTCATCTTATCTTCGAGCAAATTCATTCAGAAACGCACGGCGAGACAGTTGTTTGTGAGATGTCGACAGGCACTCCCCGCCCTTTCGTTCCATCCAGTTTCCGGAAACAAATTTTCGATTCCTTCCACTGCTTGTCACATCCTGGAATACGCGCAACACGACGACTTTTATCTTCTAGATTTATCTGGCCTATAGCATGAAACGCGACGTCAGGGTGTGGACCCGAGCATGTCTCCAGTGCCAACGCTCAAAGATTAGTCGACACACAGTTTCGCCTTTCTCTTCCTTTACCCCTCCCGACCTTCGACTTGACCAGATCCATATAGATTTAGTTGGACCGCTGCCACCATCGAATGGTTATACTTACTTGCTCACCTGCATTGACCGCTTTACACGTTGGGTCGAAGCCATCCCAATCCAGGACATCCGTGCAGAAACGGTCGCCCAAGCTTTCATCAACGGCTGGGTGTCCAGATTCGGCGTGCCTTCATACCTTACAACAGACCGCGGTCGCCAGTTCGAGTCTGCTCTTTTCCGCGAACTCATGACCATCTTAGGAACTTCGCGCATTCGTACAACAGCATATCACCCTATATCCAACGGACTGGTAGAACGATTTCACCGCTCACTCAAAACCGCACTTCGGGCCCAAGATACAGGACCGAACTGGGACTCCGCACTCCCTATTGTTCTTCTAGGACTCCGCACGGCCTTGAAGACTGACATCGATTGCAGCCCTGCGGAAATGCTCTACGGCACAACCTTACGACTTCCAGGAGAATTTTTTTTTAAACAGTCCAGAAGATCCAGCACCGGATCCTACGAGCTACGCGACAAAATTGAAGCGGATAATGCGCACTATCCGACCTAACCCTCCCCGCCCCCAACAACGGTCAGCCGTCTATGTCTCAGCCGATCTACATTCATGCACACACGTTTTTCTTCGTCGCGATGCTGTGTGAAGGCCACTTCAGCACCCTTACGATGGCCCATATCGAGTCATAACTCGTGGCGACAAACTTTTCACGATTGATATTAATGGCCGACAAGAAACTGTATCCATTGACCGCTTGAAACCAGCCTACCAAGAATCGTCACATGAAGCACATACCCAATCTCTTGAGAACACTGCTATCTTTGCACGCTCACAGGACTTTGCTTCTTCACGCGACGCCTCGACACAGCCACGAAGCTCCCGCGTACGTTTTCTGCTACCACATGCCCAGACATCATGAACATTCCCTGAACATGTTGCCATCTGTATTTTTTTTTCTTTTAAAGGGGGGGGGGGGGGCTATTGTAGCGCGCATTTTATGATTCACATGCCGGGACAACCATGCCGATGCAAGAGCTCGGGCTCGCAGCGCTCGAGCTACGAGCACCGACTGCGAGACCACGGGCGATTCCATAAATGCAGTTTTTATCGTGACAGTCGGTCGGCCAATTCTTGTGTCACTACAAGAGCTACGAAAATTGGCCACGAGGTTTTTCACCGATGATTTCACCCGAAGAACTCAACGGGAAGCTATACGACTGGAGCAAAGCAAAGTGACATCAACACACATAATCTTGCATTTTGACTTCACAGAAAACTGAACTGTAATTCTGTCTAACGAGACACAGGAATATCACTGGCATAAACATAATATACCTTTATTCACGTGTGTCGCGCCGACATTCGAAGGTCCCAGATGCTTCGGCGTCGTGAGTAAAGGCTTGTGCAACGGCAGCCCCCACGCACCACTGGATCTCAGACGTATCGAGGTCTGGCTGGATGAGCACGTCCCAGTATATGCGTAAATCACGTACAGTGCGCTGCACTATAAAAGACCCACTCGGAGCGCTCGGCCACGCGCTCCGAGTGGGTCTTTCATATTGCAGCGCACTGTACGTTTTCGACGGGGCACCTGCTCATTTTAAAAGTAAGTTTTAACTCCACGAGTTCCAACGCGCGTGTCATCTTCCGGGGATGTGGCTGTTTTCTGCATCGGACATGGCAAGAATTCTTGCGATGGAGGTGGGGGCCTGTTTAAACATCACGCGACAGTACGCAACCTCCGTCGGAGGAAAATGCGGCGATTCGGACGTCAATTGACTTCTTGGACAAGGTTGAATTGCGTGTGAGAAAGGTGGCACTTCGGAACTTGACCGAGGAAGAAGTGGCTGTGTTCCGAAAAATCAAGAGAGAAGAGTGGGACTGCGTGCCTGTTCGGAAAGGCATCCGCTTTTCACACGTCTGGAAGCATGATAATGGAAGCGTGGATCTGGAGCGAACTGACCTTACTCAACTTTAGTGCATATGTGGTGCTCAAAGAGTTCAGTAGTGCACATGCGGAATTTCGTAAACGCAGTAAGGGAAGTGACAAAAAACTCGGGGAAATATTTCCAGGGATACCTAACGTTTTGTGAATAATTATATACCGTTTTTTTGTTTATTCTTGCAAATTTGTTTTTAAAAAAAGCCATGAAATCTACACTTATGCGGTTTGTGCGAGTGAGTTATACGCCTAAGGGGACGTTATGTGGGTGGCTAATCTCTGCGAGTAGTCGGATAATCAATTAAAATTCACTAACTAACTTTTTAAGTAGTGAAAATAGACGTATGGTTCCAATTAAAAACTTGCTGAGCGTCGTCCAAAACCCCTAAATCAGTAATTTTTAGAAATACTTTGATTGCGTGAAAAGCGCAGCAGTGCGCTGAAGTTTCTACTTGTGGAGCAGGTACAAAGCTACCGGTTTCGGTAAGGCGCCCGCGCAATTTTTCCGTCTCTTATCTAGCTCCAGCCTTGTACCTGCTCCACGAGTGGTAACTTCAGCGCACTGCTGCGCTTCTCACGTGCTCAAAGTCTTTCTAAAAAATTACTGATTTAGGGATTTTGGACGACGCTCAGCAAGTTTCTAATTGGAACCATACGTCTATTTTCACTAATTAAAAAGTTATTTAGTGAATTTTAATTGATTAGCTGACTAATCGCAAAGATTTGCCACCCACATAATGTCCGCATGAGCGTATAACTCACTCGTACAAACCGCATAAGTGTAGCTTTCATGGCTTTTTTTTTTAAACAAATTTGCAAGAATAAAAAACACCCGGTATGTTCATTGTATGTGTGCTCATTTAAGCTATAATCAGTACTCGTTAAGTAAAGTAGTTGTACCTACGGTTTTTTGTTTTGTTTTGTTTTTGCATATATTGTCAACAGTAGAACCATCACTGCTTTTGTGCAAGTCCCCGCACCACTTGCAACATGCACTCTATACAAACAAAACGCGAAGGTGGTCGATGCGGGTCAGGAATCGAAGAAATAGAAGCGTCCTTTGGAACAATATTACGCATCCCCCCCCCCCTCTCTCCCAGGTCATGTTTCGAGAATTCTTAACTCACTGTCCAACAGCACATAATTTATGGTATTCTTTATCTCCCCATGAACCAGTAACTCGTCTCCATGATCACGCAATCACGATTTATATAGTCATTCATTTTTGCTGCATCAGTACAATGTCATGACTGCATTTATGATTAGCTGGGCTGAGTAGACCCGGCTGGAATTCAACCTCAACGGTCGGCCACAAGTGCCCGCACGGATGAACAGAGCAGCGCCACCTTGCCCTTGAGACATGGTATAGCCGTCCTCGCCTCGTGGCTTTCTATGCAAGATCGGGTTCCCGTTTCCTGCGGTTCGGCCGCAGCTTGGAGCCCAAATGTATCCATCGGCGCATCGGAACTCCAGAGAAAACGCAGGGGAAAGGGAGAGAGCTAAACAACGAGGCCTTCTATTTTCTGGGAAAAACGAAGGGTGCGGAGGTGTCGAATACGGGGAGACCTCGAAAAAGAATAACGGCAATCAGGACACACGGAGAGCAGACCTGCTGGGGAAACTTGCCAGTAGCAGCGAACGACGGGACCGTCCATCGCCAGCCCAGCCTGCAAGACGACCGCAATCGTGAGCCAGCACACCAACGCCCATTATGAATATAAAATAATGTTCAACAAGCAGCCTGGTCTGTGTACTCTGAATTGCTAAACTCAAGGTGAACCCACAGTACCAGTAACCTGTTACACTGCTAACAAGATATACCACTACTTGAGTTCAGAAGAGCGTTATTTCTCGTTTTGATGTTCAATCTGGGATAAATTGAAACAATTCATCGTGGTTTGGGGAGGCAGAACTTTGATTTCGCGTGTGAGTGTGTGTGTGTGTGTGTGGTTGGGGGAGGGGGGTGCAGAGGGAGGGGGTTGTGAATGGAGATAGGGGTGTCATTTTATAGTTTGAGTTTTAGTTGAAATATTATTGAGGTCTCCGCTGACAATTGTGGTGAAGAAACCATACTGGAACCACAATTCCTGAGCTCTCAAAACGGGCATATTTAGCTGACTGTCCCTCAAATGGAACAAAATTGGTCAACTATGAAGTTTTCCGCGTTGTTACCCGTATTAGTGGCAATCTATTAAAAAAAGCATGAACAAAATAAAAATGGCCTTTTTGCAAGAAAAGAGTTCAAATAAATTAAAAATTAAGGTTTCTAATAAATTTAGAGCTAATTACTAATTTATTTGTAAATGTCACATAAAACACACATCACCAGATAGTTGATGTTATTAGCTACGCACCGATAGTCTTTATGTCGCTAGTGTTAATGGTTCGTCTGCTACAGCAATCCGAATTTCAAGCCAACTTGCTTGGGGTAGCAAGTGAGGATTATGTTTTATAAACATATATATAAGCAATATACAAAGTGAACATTTCGTGAACATAGTCCGATATCTTCTCTTTTATATAAAAAAATATTAGCGGCCTAAGTAAGTTAAACTATTTATGATTAAAAAAAAAAAACTCGACAGATATTGAAATGGTTTTAACGTGTTTCACTGCACTGTACTTCAAATTTTGTTTCTATTGAACAGCTAGCTTTTATTATTTTAAGGGCCATTTTATTTCTCACATGAACAGAGCTACCACATATATTTGTCTCAAATTGTTCCAATTTAAATGAAACCACCCAAATTTAAGTTATTTGAGGGTAACATATGATATCTCCGCTTGCATGGAAGAGTTCGCAGTTATTGCTGCAGTTATTCCTTTCTTGCCACTTGTTATTTCTTTCAATATAAGCCCTTCATTTGTTTTGATGTGCCCGTACCCATATGTAACCATTTCAGTTCCAACGAGTTTAATAACTAATATTATCATCATGAAAATGATTAAACTCTATATTAAACACTGTTGGTCAACTCATACTAGTACTAGTTTCATCACTTGTTAACGAGTTATACTTTAAATTTATCCCGTACACACATTTAAAAAAAATCAAGTGCTGAGAAAGTCGTGTTCGAAACTATTTCCTTTGCTTCGGAATGTTCACGTAACACGTGACTCTAACCGGAGACGACGGACGACAAAAGGGACAAATGAGAAACACACACGTCTCAATGTTTAGGCGCGTGTGTTTGTCCATTGTCTCCTTTGTCGTCCGTCGTCTCCGGTTAGTATCACGTGCAAAGCTAACCAGCTCGAATGTTCAATAACCGTTGTTCGAGTGCTGTTTCCATCAACGATAAAAGTCAGCAGCGGGCTTCAGTTGGGAATAATTTTAGAATAGAAGTTACAAAAGGAGAAAGATACTCGTGGGCCGAAGTTTGAGACAACATACACTGAAATTAAGCGAACCGCAACAAGTCCGGAAGCCTCTTCATCAATATTCCAGTTCTTTAAAACCTTGTTTCACATCCCGACAGCTGTTCGAGAGACAAAAAACACATCCTAAAGTTGTTTACACAGGACTGCCCTGATGCGAGGATCACGCTCGGAAGCACTTCAAACGGAAGCGGCTGTCAACGCCGACCGGTAGCTGAGCATGTCCGGTTACACTGTTTGCTGAATTGTAAGCAGCGAGGGAGTTTGTTTGCACTAGTTCCTCTTTGCTGATTTGTACTGTTGTGTGTGGGTGTGTTTAACGTTGAGACGGTCGGTGTGGGTTTGAATCATAAAAGGAAAAAAGGAAACAACTGTGTTTTCAAAGTTTGAATTTTGCCCTTCAGCCAATTTGAAGAAGCATACAAAGAATCACAACCTGAATCAACTGAAAAAAGGAGGTATAAAAAGTACACAAGCCTTTAGGATACTTGAAACATTGAATCAATGGCTGTTTATCGTAAATAAACGAGAAAGCCAGGTCTGGCTTGCCAAGACAGCGTGAAATGAAGCATCGCCAAGGCTCACTCAAGAGAAGAATATCATTTCGAGAGCGGAGCCTCCACCCCTTCGTCGCAGTCCTTTTCTATGAGTATTTCAGGCAATAAAGCTGCCCGGTGTTTAAATTTCAAAAAATATCGCTGCTCGGTGTTTGTTTCGAAGATGGAAGGTGCACCGAAAACCATATTAAAGGAAAAGACGCATATTCTGTCACCTTCTGCGGATTGCTCAGTATCTCGGTCTCAGATTGTTTTTTTCTCTTAAGGTAAAGTTTGTGTTTTGAATGATTATAGGAGATTCAAACATGGCTCTCTTATACCATTTGAGATGGCTTCAAATACTGGCGCGGCATAAATCGTATAGCTGATGGAAGTAAACAACTCAGTAAGCGCAGACGAAGAAAAGACACAATCACGACAGGACAGCCCAGCTTTGTCCTGCAGCGGTTGTGTCTTTCCTTCGTCTGTTTTTTTACTGAGCTGTTCGTCCCCATCGTGCAAAACATTCAACCATCTTGCCCAATTTGCTACCCTAGTAAAACGTATAAAATCCGTGTCCACTCTCCGATATGCAGCTCCGCTCGCCCGTATTTCCAGGTTGGGGACTCATGGAGGCGATTGTATGTGCCTTGTATAAACGCTGTAATACACGGTACAACTAAAATATAAAATATAACGCCTTTCTACGCCTTTGCCTTCTAAAATTGCGATATATGAACGTTTCCGAAAGCCCCACGAAAGGATTCAAAATTGCGGCGCGTAACCTATCTCTTTTGCGAAATCGTGGGCTGTACTGAAACAACTCAGTGTTTCGATTAAAATCTATTATCATCACCCGAGAGCATCAAAAAAGCTCAGAATATGGCAAGCCCCAATCATCTTTTGATCTCTCCACACACCAGATAAAACCGCATAGTCGTACTGCTCGAACATCATACACAAGAGACGCGGAGCTTCTCCGCGGACACGATGACAGAGAATTATCTGCGGACACACCTCACACATGTTTGCACCCTATACCCGTTTTCAACTCAAGAAAAAAAAAACAAGTTTGGCGCATTGTTCATACGCCGCGCGAGGTAGTTCTTACGAGATTGGGTTATTAAAGGAAGAAAGCGATGCTTTTGGCGTTTGGAACTTGTATGTCTTGATAATATAACATATATCAAATCTACAATTCACCTACATATATCTTAATTATCTAGATAAAGGTGGAAATCAGTAATGCTCTGCGAGAAGCCGGGCTTTTTTTACTATGGTTCTTGAGGTGAAAACGGGTATAGATACGTATGCTTCAAACATATCTGCAGACGCTCTGTGTATGACTTGCGTGGCGGGGCAGTCGTATACGAAGAAGAAACATGCATCAGACAAAGTATGGAGACACTGTCGGAGGCGTAATCGGGGTCACAACACGCCTGATCTCAGATATTCTGCCTGTACCGTATTTTTTTTCAGAATCCAATTTTTTTGTTAGGCAGTTAACTGGTCTTTGCCATTGAGTAGTGCTGCTGCCGGCTGATCCAGATAGTGCCGCGGTAATAAAGATACACGAGGCATGAATTTACGTGATCTCGGGTATAGCAGATCGTTGGGGATAAAATTAGGCCGTTTGTCTGGGGAATTTAAGTCCTAACACCTTGAAGCAAAAATCGTATTAGGCCTATAGTAAGGTTCCGAGGATTGCCATGGGGACGCTTTCGTCCCTTCTCGTTTTCTTCCTCAAGTTTAATGAACCTTCTATGTTCCCCTCATATCGCCTCCTCCCCGTCTCCCGCCGAGGAAAAGCCGGAAGGAGTCTGTGGCGCCTCCTAGGGGTACCGTATTTACTCGAGTAATAGCCGCACTGTTTATGAAAAAAACCTGAGGGTTCGCTTTTCCGCGGAGCACGCAGATTGCCAATCACCGCGACCGACAGCATGATTTCAGCTGTTTACGGGACAGAGATAACGTCTTCGCTCCAAGATACCATTTGTGAAGATTGCATTTATATGAAGACTCGTGTTCTCGATCTGGTCATTCGCTATGTTATTTATGCGCAACACAATGATTGGCTGTATATGTGTTCTGTGGGAAAGTAGACGTAAGGGCCTTGTTCATAAATAGTGCGGCTATTACTCGAGTAAATACGGTAATCGATTCAATCAGCTTCGAGAGGATGTGATCTGGAGAGGATCCGGCGTCACCGCCTCTCTTTTTCTCCCAAGTGTACCTACGGACTGCTTCGCTAAATACAGGAGGGCTGCCGGAAAAGGAAGCAAATTGATAGGTAGGACTCAGGAAAAAGCTCCATCCCTTTTGACTGGTGGGCGCAAGAGCGACGGGGACGCATCGGTATGTTGCGTCAGGTTCCGGGTATTACGAGAGCGCCAGTTACTGTATACACATTTCTTTTTTCCCTATTTAGCACACTCCTAAGCACGTTAGATTCAATGCGCGGGTAAAAAAGGGACTGGCTGTTGATGCACATTTTCATTCTTCCTTCCAGTCTAATCTTTCATTGCCTTTAGGCTACAAACGAGGCAGGCTTGTGAACGAGGATACGCCTTCAAGACATTACTTTCTGGTAGAATAAGTTTTTTTTTTTCCTGTTTGTATCAAGTAAATATTTTAGTTCGATATATCATATTCACACATCGCTTCACTCTATGCTTTGCCAGCTCGGTAAAACCGAGCTAAAAAACAAAAAACAAAACAAAGAAACAGGAAAAAAGAACAAAAACAGTAGCAACTTGAGTGAATACAACACCGCAATGCTCTAGGAAAACCATCCATTGGTCTGTTTTATCAAATTATTCAACGGGCGGGGCCGATCGGTATGGTGCTGCAATGACCATGCAGTCTAATCAGCAGAAAGGTGGCCATATCTTTTTGTCACCGAGTTTTGGAGCATGATTCCGATCACCTTTACTACTGTTTAATCCGATAAAAGCAAAGTAAGTTATAGATGTTCTGAGTTAATCGCAAAGTGTAGTCACCATTATCTTAAGAAACGCAGGGTATGGCTCATTATGTGCACACGTTTCGCTTTCTGAATTGTTTATATTGTGTTGTGCATCATATTGATTGCTTCTCGAGCGATAATGAGATGTTCATTACTCTCCATTTCCTGCGCGTTTTGAGCTCACAGTGACTAAAGTATGCGTATGGTACTTCCGAGAGTATAGCATCAAAGATCCAAATAATTGTACAGGAAGAGGCGTGCATCACTCACTTATCCAGGTATTCGCCATGTCGACATGGGAACTCCAGTATATCCACATCTGGACGCAGATGAAAGGCGACGAGCAGACGACGTACAGGGCGATCACAACCACCGTGATTTTGACCGTCTTGATCTTAGCCTCTGGACAGTCCTCTCACCGAGTGACTCCGAGGTCCCGCGAAGCTGGAATCCTGCTTGGTGCCGTTTTGTGTGGTACCCTTGAAGCGGTACGCCCGGCCTAACTTCCAGGACTCGGCGTCCGAACTCTTCCTCTTGAGGTACAGGTTCCGCCATATTGATCGACAGATGCAGACGTACGTGTAGCTGAGGACAGTCAGCGGTATGAAAAAGACGTACACGCTCTACCACGTGACGTAGGCCCGGAGTCCCCACGACTCCGCGTAAGTGCCCCAGCAGTCAAACACTTCCGGGGAAACCTCCTGGTAACTGAAAATGAAGACCTGCGGCACGCAGCACAGCAACGCAGCAACCCAGGCCGCGCATATTAGCAGCTTCGACTTGGTCGGTGTCCAAGAACAGTTGGAGAGGGGGAAACAGATGGCCTGGTAACGGTCCACAGCAGTCACTACGAGCACGTACGAGGACAGGTACGGTCCCAAGAGCTGTCCGAACTTGACTGGTCTTGCAGGCGATGTTTCCGCCCTGGAAACGGTACGTTGCGTCCCAGCCCAATTGAGGCAGGACCGTGAGGAACGCTGTGATTAGGTCGGAAACGCACAGGTGGAGAAGGAAGTAGTACATTCGGGTCATCTTGGAGCGTCGGGTGGCTAAGGCTAGCAAGACTGTAGAATTGCCCATGACGGTGAAGGCGAAGATGAGCGTGAGCACGGCTAGCTCGACCAGAAGCCAAAGATTCATCCCGCGTCTCTGTCGACGCGGTGAGGTTGGTTGAGACGAGGTCGAGGACCGTGGAGACGCTTGCAGCGAACTCGGGCTCCTGGTTGGACGGAACATCCTATTGCTATATCTTGTATAATCCGTGTTTCTGTTGAGGAAATTGTAGGGGTCGTATCAGCACTCCCTTGCAGTTTGTATATTCGGGAATATCATGGTCAGTCTTAGGTGCTGTAGATCATGTTGCAGATGCCATATACGAGTGGCTTCAAGCAGTGCAACAACCTAACATTGCCTAGGAGGAACGAATGGACTTCTTCCAAAACCGACGCGCCCCATCGCGGCAAAATACCACGCAGTGCACTCTGGGAACTAGTTGGCCACTCAGTTTCGATTTCGACTGAGCAGCTTCATCTCAGGCTATCACGCCGCGACCGAGCGCGCTGCTTGCGTTTTTAATTATCTGACTTTTCACGAACGTACAATACACTCATTCTCGAGGGATACAAAACGAAGACCGGGGCACTTTCCTTGGTTCCCGAAACACCGGGTATTATGATGAGTGCGTATGCAAATGAAGTAAGACGTGGCTTAGTCACCTCACCCCACGAGTGCATCTTTGAGTTCAATTTCAATATTCCCGTCTAGTACCAGTGAACTACAACTTAAATTTGGTCACCTGGAGCCTTACACGTGTTTTGTCTGCCAAATGTCCGCTTCTTGTTACTTCATTGGGCAAAAAGCAAGCCGCATCCTCACGGGAGTATCAAAGTTGAGCCCAGCGTTGACGCATGAACTTTTAAGGAAACGCAATAAATTCGACCTCACTACTTCACAAAAGTTACTATGATGTCTTCCTCTTGTCATCATATATCTCCCACTCAAATTTTATGCTGATAGAAGATTAAGTTTTTGCAAACGCTAAGATCGGCTAGCTACGACGGAGGCCCTAAAAAGCGTCCCCTACTCCTCGCTAAGCCATTTTGGACGAGCTTTTACTGACGCCCAACATCTGTGCCTGAACGGTGTGTCTGAAATTATCTCGGCATACTTAAAGGAGCTGTGCAACGATATTCAATTGGAATGTTTTTCACTTTACACGAGCTTACTGGCACTAGTGGGACTCAAGGATACTCGCATGCAATGCCACTGGCCAAGAAACTCCTTTGTTGCGGTGTAATTTCAAGGACAAAAGCGATCATTTTCATTCAATCTCTCCCTTGCAAAATTCGATGACGTAACGCGGGGATCGCAGTACACCCGTATGACGATATTTGAATGCGGTTCATAGATTGGACCCGAGCATTGCGTGGGCACTCGATTTAGGCTCGTGATAATTGATAGCTCGAGAAGCATTCGAGTAGTGGCCCGTGTCCAATCGCTGCAACGACGACAATAGCCGAGCCATAACAATGTCTTGAACTCAGCGCGTGTCCTGTGCTTTGCCAACCCCAGCGCGTGGCTATGATCAACATTGGCGGCATATAATCGGCTCCAGATCACGTGGCCGCTTGTTCTGGCTGCGAGTTGAGGGCGTGAACGCTGCTCGTTGTTTTTTAATTTTTTTCTGGGACTTCTAATGCGTCGGGTGAAAAACGAAGGCGTGTTTCATAGGTCATTAACGTCAGGGATCCGTTCTTTCCTTCAACTACACACCGCTAAACTTCCTACATAGTCGGAACTCCCGAAACCACCTGGGTCTTTTCGAGGAGAATTCCTACTAAAACGTAAGACGTTGTAGAGCTCGGGCGGGATCGACAGGTTGGAGGCACGCGGGCAAACAAAACGGAGTCGAGAGCGATCCTTCATGGAAGCTCGGCGAAGCCGGGCGAAGCGAAAGTAAAGGAGTAAGTAGGCGCGTTAGTTTAGTGAGCTCCAGACTCCGGACATCTGCGCTCGAGCGCGCGGGTTCGGAGCGTAACTTAACGGCGCACTTTGGTACCGAGGCGCCATCTGACGCCCATTTTTTTAACGTTTCCGGTTACGGGTTTCTGGCGCGCGCTTAAACAGGCTTCCGTCTCGTCGAAACATCAAAAAAGTGTTTGCTAGACGACGACCTCGATGAAATAAGTGAAATATTAAACAGCAAGAGCTTGTATTGTGCTGCACGCTGTTGGTGCGGCGATTAAAGGTACGCCGAACGTCTTCTGAATTCCCAAAAGCCTTAATTAAAAGATTGACGGCTGAATGGCCGAATTCATCGGCTCGCCTGATCCTGAAATTGCGGTAAGGTACATGAAGAACTTCGACAAGTATTTGAAGAATGTATGCATACCTGTCTACACCAGCACCTTTCTTTATTTTATTTTTTTTTATTTCCCACGATGACGGAACGATTGCACGAGCTGCCAAGCGATCGCCGTCTAAGTATCCAAGCAGGCGCGACTTGCGCGTCCGAGGGAGTCCCTAAAGGCTTCGGCGCAAGCACGAACGACGCCGAGAGCTCCGAGCACTGCATCGTAGTGCAGAACGAGCAGCTCCTACCTCGGTGCCGTTCCTGGCTGCGCCGGAGCCTTTCGGCCGCGGGATTCAGTTGGTGCGGTCGCGGTCGGCGAGGTTTGATGAGGTGAGCACGGTGGCATCCTCAGAGCGTCCAGAAACGATCTCGCTCGCCAGGAATTGCGCGTACACGACGCCTCTGGTCCAGAGTTGCCCGGCAGCCCGGCCCGGAGCCCAAAACGCTTGTGTTTTGATGTTTCTTCGCACGACCGGCTTTTTCTTCGATCTCGAGTGAGACCATCGCGAGTAACCGCGAGATTGGCCGCGAGAGCGGAAACTCCGTCATCTCACCGGAAACCGACCTGTTCGAGCTCTCGCGCACCATCTCCGACGACGGAGCTCGCGGAGCGCGCTCCGCACCGTGCACCGGAAGTGAGACGATGTCGTTTAGTTTAGCCCGAGTGCACTCTGACCGCTGGAGCGCGCTCGAGCGCGTTAACTTAACGCGCCCAGTGGCGCGTTCGGCCAGTTCGGCGTTCGGCGGACTTCTGATCAGTGTTGTCAGTCGGTTGCGTGTCATATCTCTAACATCAGCGGTTTTCTGGTTACACGTCCCGAAATCGTTTTCTCGTGCATAGATTATTTTTCGTATTCATAGATTTGACGAAATATTGGTATTCGAACGAACTTTACGTCCATTGACCGTACGTCTGTCTGCCCGTCAAAGCTTTTTGACGTACAGTCAGAGACAATCGATGTCCAATCAGAATCGCCACCAAGAAATCTTGACGGCATTTCGCGGCGGCCGACTGCCACCAGGAAACCATCAGAAAGCCGACAAGCGGAGTCTGACTGGAGTTTGACTGTCGGTCAGAGTAACTTGTTGGCCAATCAGACGTGCTTGACGTACAATCAGGCACAGACAGGTGTCCACTAGAAAACATCGACTGCCAGACAGCGTTACATTGATGGATTTTTCCTTCGGGTTAATAAGTTGTTTACCCATAAAACTGATTGACTTACTTTGAATTGAAGCCTGGCGATCACCTCCTCCCCCCCCCCCCCCGCCCCTGTTCACAACAAAATTACTTTGGATGACTCACCTATTACTAAAATAAACTACTGTCCCATCCTAGCCCCCAAAAAGCTTCCTAATCTAGACAAATCACCTCCACCGAACATCACCACGAGAAACAAGCATTTTACCACAAAACAAATTAAACTTCAACACAAACTTACCACTGCTCCAGATTATCCAGCCCCTCTTTCACTTGACGAAATCCGAGCGCTGAGAAAAACCTTTACTCTTCCGAGATAATTCAATCCTGGTGCCGGCCCTCACTGGCATTCAGTCCATTCTTGGCGTAGCCAAAAGCGGGCTGCCAAGAACTCTGTTCGAAATGGGCTCACATACCCGCGGTGAAGAGAAACCTGTAGCGGCACTGGAAGCGCCTAAGCGGACCGCGACAGCGGATAGAAGTGAGGCCGTTGAGCGCATCTCCTTCACTCCTCCGTCCGTCGACCAACGCCCTCTCCATTTTTTTAGAGCGCAGCTCTTAGGCGCCCGTTTCCGGCTTGAGCGGCGTCGCCGTCGGCGTCGCCGTCGCCGTCGGCGTAACCGCGCGGTGCATGATGGGTAAATTTCCCCGCTAAATTTAGCGGAAAATTTTCCCCGCTAAATTTAGCGGAAAAATTTCCCCGCTAAATTTAGCGGAAAAATTTCCACCGCTAAATTTAGCGGAAAAATTTTTCCGCTAAATCTAGCGGAAAATTTTCCCCGCTAAATCTAGCGGAAAATTTTCCCCGCTAGATTTAGCGGAACATTTTCCACGCAAAATTTAGCGGAAAATTTTCCCTCCTAAATTTAGCGGAAAATTTTCCCCGCTAAATTTAGCGGAAAATTTTGCCCGCTAAATCTAGCGGAAAATTTTCCCCGCTAGATTTAGCGGACCCCCCCCCCCCCCGAAGTATAGGCATCGTCATCGTCATTGATGACGTCATCAGTGACGTCATCTGCATCGGCATCGTCACTGATGACGTCATCAGTGACGTCACTGATGACGTCATCGGCGTCGACATCGTCACGTGACCCCCCAGGTCACGTGACCCCCCCCCCCCCCCCCCCCCCCGAGGTCACTTGACTCACCCCACAGTACCCTTCCCTCCTCCTCCTCAAGAGCTGCGCTCCAATCCGGCATTACAGGGAGTTGTAAACGGCTTTAATTTTTTCTCCCCCGCCTACTGACGTCACCAGTCTTCCAGCCTACGTCACGTGGCGTCGCCTTTCTACTCTTGAGAGTCGGTGGAGAGCGGGGACGGGGGTGAGCGCGGCATAGACGACAGTTCTGCACTGACCTCATCTGGTAACGTAAAAAGTGACGTGAAAAATAATCAATTATTTTCTGGTACGTTTTCAGTTACTTTTTTGATGCAGTAATTGATTTCTGTAATCAGTTACAGTTTTAATAAAGTAATTGTAGTTGTAATTGTTTTTTTTTTCAGAAACGCGTACAAGATTGTATGACTTGCTTCATGTAAGAACTGATCGTCCTTTATTTTTGTGATGCAGTAATTGATTACTGTAATCAGTTACTTTTTTTTTCAGGAACGCGTACAAGGCTGTATATGACTCGCTCCGTGTAAGAGCTGATCGTCCTTTACTTTTGTGATGCAGTAACTAATTACTGTAATCAGTTACATTCTTTTTTCAGGAACGAGTAAAAGGCTGTGTGTAACTCGCTCCACCAGTGTAAGAACTGATCGTCCGTATGCACTGTACCGCCAAGTAACGTATGAGTTTTAAAATTTTCCTAACCACCCTACTGAAATTTTAAGTGAAACTTGTAGCATTACTAAATACAGATATAAAGAAATGAGCAAAGAAATTTACAAGCATTAATAGACTTTACTAGCAAAGGAAATACATCTATAAAACTGAAGAGAGTATTAATATTTCTTTTGTTTAACAGAGATTGAAAAAAAAAAGGTCGTTCGATACCATTAAATATTATTACTTGGTAGCTAGTGGGTTTCATTCTTCAGCTCTATGTGCTTAGAATGAGTATAATAAAGCAGTTTGTATGATCACAAAAAGCCCAAAAAACGCAGTTCTTTTTTTTTATTATTAACGTTTATTGTTTTGCGAGTTTCTTAAGATGTAGTTAACTCTAGGAAAAGAATCTGCTCTTTCCTTACTCCTCAACCACACAAAACCAAAACTTCAATTGTAAAAGATAAAAAATACAGAATATATTATTGCGACCAAGACGGGAGTGTGCCGAAATCATTATTTTTTCCTTATAGTTCCGTGTCCTTTTAGTTTTTTCTGTAATTCTTTTTTATTTCATTTTTATTTCCATTTTTTCTCTGACGCGTTCAAGGTTGCTTCAGTGTCAGCGAAGGAGCAAGGCTACAACTGGCACCAAGCTTCAGAAAGTGTTAAAATGGTCCTCTGACTTGTTTAAAAATAATTGATTCCATTTTTCATTTTTCATTTCATTTATTTGTACCCTCAGGGCCCGAATGCATTACAGAGGGGGTGGGATTCTACCGCGCAAGTTAATAAAACACTCATAGCACGAACCGAGTTGTAGTGGTACGGATAGAGCATTTTTAAAATCATCAGGATTAACAATTGTGACGAAGGATGTGGATAGGTGATTCCAGTCAACAGACGTACGAGGTATGAATTATCTTTTGTAGTTATTAGTGTGGAACTGTGGAATTTTGACTTTATATATGTGATCATTGTGTGATGATCACGCAATAATTAGTCAGCTCAGTCTTAAGGATTGGGTTGTGAATAAACTATTTTCTGAAATAAACATAAACGATAAAACTTTAGGCGTAAAGAAAGAGTAGGCAAGGGTAGGAATTTTTTCATAGAGGTTACGCTGGATGTACGATAATAATTAGAAGGAATGAAACGCACAGACCCCTCCTTGGACAGCTTCTAAGGCGTCGAATAGGCTCTCAGTGTTAGGATCCCAAACAGCAAAAGCGTACTCAAGTTTCGGCCGGACTAATGTTTTACAGAAAAAAAGTTTCGAAGTCAAAGGAGTCTGGAAAAACTTACGTTTTACATAACCAAGCATGCGGTTGGCATTGGAAATGGCGTAGTAAACACGCGATCCCCTAGCGAGGTTTGATGTGATGTGAACGTCCATATATTTGCAAGTGTCAACCTGCTCTAAAGTCATACTATTAAGAATATAGGAAGGAGGATTGTTAACTCGCCTGGAAATTATCATGTGTTCACATTTCTCAACATTTAATGACATGTGCCAAGTTTTACACATACTTGATATGGAATCGAGATTAGAAGCAATACAATCGGTGCTAATAAATAAAGTTGTTAGTATTCTACTTGAGTGATTGTCAACAAATATTGAACTCACTCAATTTCTTATTGTCGATCGAGTGAGCGTGCTCAGATTAATCACTCGTTGCAGAAATCACCATTCATGTTTTATCGTCATCACAACATTTTATTTCAGCGTTCAGCTCGCCTCGTCTGACCTTTTACAGGTCCACATTATCGTTAAATACGTGAAAATGTCTTACATTTCAAAACTCAGTTAGCTAATAAACGCTCTGGCAAAGGTAACACACACCTCGGTGTGCCTTTTTTATCAACGTCATTCATCCTGGATCACATCTGTTTCGAATAAATTAGATGCCTTCACTGGAATGCATCGTTCTCCGCTGCAGTACCGATGTAAAAAGTTATTGTCTGCATTCACAAAAAAAATGACTGGAGTTTTCTGGCATGAGAAATTTCCCAGGGTGAAATTTACGTCGAATGTATGAAACTCGCTGTCGCAATATATGTGTGGTGGGAGCCTTCTTCTTATATTCTCATATCCTACTCAGTGCAATGCAATGAAAACTTCAGTTGAGAGTCAGCGTTCGTCCTGTTTGCGTGTTCAAACTTCATACTCCTCCGTTCGTCTCTTTTGCGCTGTTTCTACATTATGATCTACGAATACTTGCTTTCATCATGTTCAATGATGAGAAGCGCAACGTTGCGAAAATAACTCCAACAAATCAAGAGTGCACAATACGAATTCTGTCGCAGTTATGCAACTGCTATTTAAGATATGCCCAGTCAATATAAAGTTCATATCCTTATTTATTATTTATATATTAATACTGAGGTACTGCGGACCATTTAGGTCCGCAGTATGTCATAAATAAAAAATAAAAATGAAGACCAAAACAAGAGTGGGGCAAAGTTCAACTTCATCTTTCTTTAATTATTTTTACCCGACTAAAGGTTTCTCGTTTTCTTTTTTCAAGGAGAAATAAAGTATTAAGCTTAGCGAAATAACAGATTTTATTCTAAAATTCAAGTTCTAGAATGTCATTTTATATATTACCGCCTAATTCCCAACGTCAATGAAAGGGCCCGTTCTTACTCTAATTAACCTTTTTGTTTTTATGTCGTTAGTGACTGCACAAATCCAAGCATGTGCAAGTAAAAATATATAACTTGGTAGTATAATCGCATTTAAAATTCAATTACAAAAAGAGACCATATACGCTCACGCAAATGGCATTCGCCTCGAAAATAACATATATTTTATTCAAGGTACGTCTCGATTTAATTCCTTTTTTCTTTTTTTTTTAATTCCGTATTTTATATCAAATTGCTTGCTCTTACGTTCTCAATTATGCTACACTGATCCGCCTAAAGGCAAGTTTGGGCGTACGCGGATTTTCATGTGTCTAATACATGACGGCTAACTTGTAACTCGATCAAGCCGTGAACGTGTACTTATGGGAATTCAAAAAGAGCTAGAAGACTACCTCCCTAGTTCAGACGCATTTCATTACTCTATATGTCTAATACATCAAATTGAAAGTAACTTTCTTATTGCAGCAACCGGAAGTAATTATGTCAAGACAAACCCCAATTCCCGTGTGTGCAAGGACTGTGCTCAGACAACTTTTGGAGGTCTCACACGCGAGCATCTGCCATGTTTCGTGCTTCTCACGTATGTATACTCGAGTAAAAGATCCCCAAAAATGTTTAGTCAAACGTGTTCTGCTTAATATCTTCAATTTGCTGTCTTAAAGATAAATATAGTATGAATCTTTTCAGGTCATCACTATCCATCTGGGCCGCTTTTTTAAAAACACTTTTCAGTAACATCCAAAAGTTTTCACAACTCAAAACTAACGTAATCTAAGCCAATGCAAAACCAAGATGAGTGTTGTTTTTTTTTTCTTCACATAAGTTGTTCATTATGGCTCCTCATAATTTCGACCACATAACATGCCTCAATCTGGACTAATCCGTTGTCGGAGTGCCCTCGAGTACTCATGCAGAGTTTTATCTTAGATTTACGATGAACGACCGGAAATACTTGACAAGAGAAATTGTCGTACGAGGAAATAACTCACTGTCCTAATACATCTTTTTTTTATTTTGTGGATTAGCCGTACCTCTAGATGGATTTCTGGAGTCGATAAAAAAGGAGGGAAAGTGTAGCAGCAGAGTTTCACATGTTACTAATTGCTTGTCTGCCTGATACAGCCTATGGTGACAAGGGGACCTGTGGCTGATTCTTCTTCCGGCTCTCGTTGGGTTCGGACGGCGAATCATGAGCTCCGTCGGAGCGGCGATAACGGCCCTGCCGGGCCGCGGTGACAGGAACGATTCTGCAAGTCAGGAATACAAGATAATTTTGCCTCCCCTGCCAACTGGGCCTACGGTGCTAAACACCGCGTTTCTTCATGCTGATGTTCGTGGCCGCCCGTACCGCGTCGAGGACTTCCGCGACACCCTGGGCCAACTGGGACTGCTCCCCGAGGTTCTCGCCTTGGGGGCATACCAGATGAACCACGTCTGGGCCGTGACCTTCAAGTCACTCGACGGCAAGCGGAAGATCCTTGCGGCGGGAGACCTCGTCGTTAAAGGCCATCGCTGCGTCAGCATTGACCCGGGAAACCGGGACATTCGAATCAAGCTGCACTGGCTGCTTTACCACGTGCCGGACGACGAGGTAAGGGCGGCTTTCGCGCCCTACGGACATGTCAGCGAGGTAGGGACCGAAAAGTGGAGAGTTCAGGGAGTTGTGGGCTGCGGGTCTATGACTCGCACCGCTGTCATCCGGCTAAAGCCTGGACTGAGTTTAGACAAGCTGCCCCATCAGATACGCATCGCCGGCGGGATGGTACTCGTCGTGGTGCCGGGCAGGGCTCCACTCTGCTTGCGTTGTGAACGGACGGGCCACATCCGCCGAGAGTGTCGGGTGCCCAAGTGCGGCAGCTGCTACCGGTTTGGCCATGACGCCGAGCAGTGCGTGAAAACGTACGCAGCGGCTACGGGTCCTGGAGGAGGAGAGGCCAATAGTGAACACGACATGGACGAGGCAGACGCGGAAGAGGCGGTCGAAGGAGTGGGTCCGTCCGCTGAGGTGCCGGTGGAAAAGGCTACAAAGGAACATCACCAAGTCGCATCGGACGGACAGCCGAAGCCCGTGGTTACCCAGCCGGCCGTTGTGTTTGCGGCAAAACCTGACCCGGCGACAGGGAGCAAGGGAGGTGCGACAACGAAGGCTGCATCACCGGGCGACAAGTCGACGATGGCAACTGCAGTGCTGCCGGGGAACGAGGTTGACATGGTGGACGCTAGTGTCAACGTCGCAAACGACAAAGAGGCCTCGGGAACAGGAGACCGACGCCCTAAAGATCGGGGGAGACTCGAGCGCGACAGAACCTCCTGTGAAGACAGCCCCCAAAAATGAAAAGGCCAGTACGACTCCCTTCCAGCCCTGCGTCCGATCCCAGGGGACCGGACAAGCCGGCTGGTTGATGTTGTACAGGTGCAGCGCCTCTGGGTCTCTAGACGAGGTTAGTCCCTGACTCGCGAGGACGTCTAAAGTTGCCGATATCCTGAAGGTAGGAACGCTGAACGTGCGAGGTTTCGCCTCGCGTCGTAAGCAATACCAGGTTCAAAGGCTTCTTATTGATAAGGCATTGACGTCCTCGCGATTCAGGAGACAAAAGTGCACAGTGATGAAGAGACCGCACGCCTGCTGGCGCCCTTTTTACCGTGTTTTGAGGTTTGCGTGTCACGTGCAAATGGTCTGTCAGGAGGTTGCATGTTGTTTTTAAGGAAGTCGTTAAACGCACAAGTTCAAAATGTGATTGCCGACAGTGCAGGTCGATTCGTTATTTGTAACTGCAACGTTAATAACGTGGAGTATCGGATAATCAATGTGTACGCGCCAAACTCTTCAAGTGAAAGGAGAATATTTTTTCAGAGTTTGGGCTCATATTTAGATTGTCAAAGTAGAATTCTAATGATAGGTGATTTCAACTGTGTTTGTGACGCGCGAGACAGATCTAGTACAACACGGTATTACGATAATAGCACGAAAGTGCTGGAAGATCTGACAATAAATTTCAGTTTAGTTGATGTCGCGACTTTTCAAAGGAGCAACACGAGTTTGCGTTACACGCACTACCAATCCTCTTGTCACGCTCGCCTCGATAGGGCATACGTGTCTATTGGTCTCTTGTCAGGGTATGACGGTTACAATGTGGCCCCAGTTTTCTTTTCTGACCATGCATTGGTTTCATTTGTTATCGGTGGGAGGGAAAAAAAGAAAACTAACTTGAGGTGGGAGATGTGGAAGCTTAATAATAGCCTTCTCGAGGACGATGTGTTTAATGAGACCGTTGAGGAATTATTTAGTAAGATGGCTGGTGTAAGTGAAAGCGCGAGTGAGAGATGGGAATGGTTTAAGTGTGAATTTAAATTGTGTGCGATAGAACGCTCCGGTATTCTCGCGTACTGGAAGAAAGCGGAGGAAAAGCTACTCATGGAAGATCTTCACCGACTACATCGTCTTGAGTGTGAGAACCCCGGTGCGCTCACAGAGGAGCTTAAATGCGTAAAGACCAAAATAACGGATTTCGAAACTGAAAAGTAATAAAGGGGCACTTGTACGGGCGCGGGCAGAAAAGTATGTTTTAGGTGAGCAACCAACCAAACAGGCATTAAGTAGCGAGGCTCAGTATGTAAAAAAGAAAAGCATTGTCGAAATAGAATATGGTGGTCTTGTAAGCAGTTATCCTGATGTTATAGAAAAGGCGTTCGTCGATTACTACAGCGCATTGTTGCAGCGGCTGGACGGTGGAAATGACTCGCAACTCGGCGACTATCTGTCGGTGATGCCGCGTGTAAACGACGAGACGAAAGAAAGATTAGAAGAGCCGATAAGCGTCGCCAAAATCGAGCGCGCCATCGAGGAACTGCCAACGAAAAAGTCTCTGGGACCTGATGGTTTGACAGCGGCACTGTATAAAAAATATAAAAGCGAAATTTCTGAGCAGCTTTATCAAGTCATACGTGAGGCATACATGATAAACAACTTGCCGACGTCTTTTCTAAATACGCATACCGTACTCATATCCAAGAATGATGACGCCCAAAAGCTAAGGAACTGTTAAAAATTATAGACCGATTGCGCTTAGTAACGTTGATTACAAAGTTTTAATGAAAGTTCTAGCCCGTAGGTTACAGAGTGTTATTACTGAAATAGTTGGGGAGCATCAGACTTGTGCTATTAAAGGTAGATCCATTTTAACAAACGTGCATATGGCTAGAAGTTTATTAGAGCTGTGCGACGAGGAGGCGGATCAGGTCGCTATGCTCCAGATTGACCTGGAAAAAACTTTCGACCGGGTTCAGCACAGAGTAATGTACAAAATCTTAGAATACGTAGGAGTGGGTGAAGTTATAACAAGCTTTGCCAAGATGGCGTACACCGATTGCACTACACAAATCATAGTTAATGGGAAGCCGTCTGCGCGTATCAAAGTACAGTCGTCCGTCAAGCAAGGCTGCCCTTTGTCGCCCTTGTTATTTTGTATTTATTTAGAACCCTTTTGTAGAACTATATTGAAGAATAGATTAATAATGGTTTTTCGCTCCACGGAACAGAAGTCAAACTACTTTCCTATGCAGATGATGTCGCAATTTTCTGTAGAGACAAAGTAAGTATTGTACAAGCCGTTCGTGACCTAAAATATTACTGCGACCTGACCGGTGCGGCAGTTAATTGGCAAAAGTGTTGCGGGCTTTTGGCATGGAACGTGGGCCACGAAGCCTCATGTATTTCGAGATATCAATTTTATGTCAACGCCTACGCAGTATTTAGGAGTTCCGTTGCAGCATTATAAAAGCTCGAAGGCGTACTGGTCAAATGTTGTCAAGGAAACACGCGATAGGTGTAGTAAGTGGGGTGGGTGGGAGTTGTCTATATTTACGCGTGCCACCATCTGCAACATCTTTTTAATTGCAAATATTTGGTACGTGCTTCTAGTGTTGGCGTGCGCGCGTGTAAATGTGCAAAAGCTGCACCGCGTTTTCGCTGAGTTCATTTGCCGGTCTGGATGGGAAAGGATTTGTCGGGACAATTTGTTTCGTCACGTCAAAAAAGGGGGGTTGTCATTGTCACACATTTTTGTCAAGCAGGTTGTGGCGCGCTTCATGTTTTTCAGGGACCAATCAAATCCATTTCTTCGAGCTGTAATTCAGACCAGACTGTCAGATGAAATTCCTCTTGTTTGTCGTTTCATCGTGTTGTCGGAAACAGCGCAACATTGGTAGTTTCCTTAGAGAAGTGGTGGAGGCTTTCCGTTTTCTGTCTGTTCGTTTTTCTCTCGAATACTTGTCGGGGGTCACGCGTAAGCGGTCAACGCGTGATATCATTGAAACTGTTTTCCCTGTCCCGTTGTACCGGTCCATGTTCCAGGCAAGTCCTGGGCAAGACGTGTTATCCCGGGTTAAAAAGATGGCAATCCCGCCTGGTATAAAAACCTTTTTCTTTTACTTACACACAAACACCCTCCCTGTGAAAGTTTGGCTTGAGCAAAAAAACATTTTTGTTCCATGGGGTGTTCATTGTTTTCTGTGCAAAAAATCTGAGACCATAGAGCACGTCTTTTTAGACTGCTGGGACGCTCTTCTGTTCTGGGATGTCCTTCAGAGGACTATCAAAAAAGAGTTACTGTTAACGCCCCAAGGCATTAGATTCCTTCCTGTTGACAAAGATGGTAAAATTCCTGTTGATTTTATTATGGTTTTGGGTTTGCACGCGATTTGGCAAAGCAGAATGGCTGTGCGGCACGCGGATGTTGATGCACGTCCTGTGTGGATGTATTTCGTGGAAACGGTCCGCAGACTGAACTCAGTTTATGCCACGCTGAAGTGCCCACCTGACTGTATGTCCGTTCTGAATGTGCTAGAAAATGTGAGAAATTTTTAAACCCTCATGCACGGCGGCCATCCGTCGTGCATGTGTTTTTATCCATATGACTGTGTTTGTGTTCTTGTCTAAGCAGGCAATGAAAAAAAAAGGGACCTGTGGCTGAGTTGGTTAAATTCACCGCAGCTCGGAGCGTGTGGAGCAAACACTCGCGCTGCAAAACCTAGGGATCCTGGGTTCAAACCCCACACCTGCTCGTTTCGGTCTAGATGTACAAAGTACCGGCGTGCGATCATGTATCACTACTGCACGATGCACGTTGAACACTCCAGGCGGGCAGTGGTGCACCGGCACTAGTTTTCTCATCTACAGCGTAGACACGAAACGCTCAAATGTGGCAGACCGACTTCCAACCGTACACGACGCAATTAGTTTTATTTAGCGACAACGATCTCCCCACATCAATGGTTTGCCCATATGCCCTCGTCGCTTCTGAGACTTGCAGCTCTAGAAGACTTTGCTCGGATAAGATCATCCACGCAAGTTCGGACGCATTTTTTAACGTTTTTATACGTTACTCATCAAGGTGTGTGTGGCGAACGTTATAAAAAAAAATGTTTTGCAAAAATCTAATTTTTGAAGAGAAAAAACAACCATTAGTGCGCTAGAACGACATATTCGATCTTTGAAGTTTACGTTAATGTTATGTTTTGTGAGACCCACTACACAATCTACAAATATTTGAAATCTGAAATAATTTACACTTAAAATAGATTATGAGAAGTATTGATTTAAACATGTACCACATTGTGGAGGTAACACATTTCTTGTCAAAAATTCGGAAACACGGCTTCTTTAACGTTTTGTCACTAGATTTCCATCCCGTGATATAAACAAATTGAGTAGATACAATATTAAAACTCATATATTTTTATTAGAACGTTCAATAGAATATTATATAAATAATTGTTTTATCTCTACAATTGAAATTTTAATGTCGCTCCGAATTTGTCCTAAAGTGCGAAGATAAGACATTTCAATGGGCAATTAAAAAAAAAAAAACATCTATTTTTCTGAAATGAATGGTGACGGTTCTTCACCATACTCTTGTGCTTCTTCATAAAAAAATTATGTTGCCTCATTTTGTTTCCTTCAAAGTTACAGCGCTGCAAAGTGCAGTTTTTACGCCGGTATTTTCGCCCCAGTGCCACCGTCGAGCTTATCTTTTGACTTTATGTATTTTATGACTAGATATAGCTTTTGCTCTATTCGGGTATTGAGCTCAAGTTCAATTTTTGGCTAATTAATACAATACCTGCGTTTCATTCTCTTTTTATTAATTTAACTTGTAAGCCTGTTTTGCCCTTTAAAATTACAAGTCCTAGGAGCTTTAGCTGAACTTTTTCCAGAAATGCGGGACGAAAACAAATGTGATTGCTACAACATTTTTTTTACAGCAAGCAGTAGAAAAGTAAGTACAGCGGTGTAAATTAAATGCGAATATTTATACATATATTCGCGATGAAGTGGGAATGTTCGATCCCAAGCTTGTTATCTTGGAATTCATGGCGGTTGTAGGTCCGGCTGACAAAGGTAAACCTGCAACTTCGCTTGCAGACTTTCAGTAAGGTGTCAGTTAAGATGAAATATATGTGTAATTATTTATTCAAATATTATTTTAGAAAAACATGAAATTAAGAAAAAAAGAAACTACTGAGTAAATAAATTGAGCACACTCGTTGCCCGCGTTGGCAAGAGAGCGTCTTGAGAAGTCCGTGTTTTGACCCTCCTCAAACCAGATTGACGTAATTTCGCGAAGCACTCGCCTGTGCTCCAATAATTCTAACGAGTGTGAGAAAATCGGTCAGCTCCGAATGGGGCTACAAACAGGGAACGCAGGAGCTGGAGTATTTTGCGCTACACTCTTCGGAGAATCGACATCTTTATCTTACACTCTGCGAAAATGTCTGTGCTTCGCTGTTTTCCTCTTTTTGTTTTTACTGAGACAGTTAGTATAGAATATACTACAGACGCTGTAAGTCACTGCCATGGCTGGAAACGTTCTTTCGAGACACAGTTACACAGGACTGCCAATCACTTCATTTGTTTATGGACTCAGCGCGCGTATTGTCTTGTCTCACGCTCACAAGACTCCGCAACCTCCCGAAAGCATGACAGGAGGGAGAAATGAGAAAAGGTCATGCGTTATTAGCTTTTCTGTGAAGCAATGTACAGAGTAAGTTTAAGCATCAGTCAATCAGTTTCTCCGGAAACAAAGTGCACCAGGAGAAAACAGGCGATAATGGCGTGTGCTCTGCGGCCCATGCCGTCTCTGCTTCCCGTAATGCCACTCTTTAGGCTCACGAGGGGGGCCACCGCCGGTTTGTAGAATTCGATTTCTGTCTGAGCCGTCGCCTTTGTGATTTAGCGCTGATTAAGTCGGTGTCGCTAGTAATGCGCGCGCAGTTTTTGGGGCTCGCGGCATTTCGCTTTTGACGCCGACGTTGGCTCGGTTCACTGTCACTACAACGGATAATAGCATAAGGGCTAAGTGTGTAATAGGACGTATAATTGCATTCGAACTACGCGGGGAATACGACAGATAATCACATTACGACGGACTGACGCGGCAGGACTAAGTGTGCAGGGCGACTGAGAGTCGCGTCGTGACTAAGCGCGCCCCTCGGCACGCCATCGCGGCACGGCAGGCTGTCGGGGGACGACTAAACGTGCATTAGGACAAGCCGGTCCTCCACGAACATAGAGGTCACACTGTCCAGAGCGTTCATTGCGCTCTGCCGCGAATGCGCTAGACATATGAACTAAGGGAAGGACAGGCACATATTTGGCATCCTACTTTCTGATTGCTACTCTTCCAGCAGTAGGAGACCAGACTTCTGCTTATCTTAAATACTCTACTCAAGATACCGTATTTATAATACTTTTTGTAGTATTAAGGAATGTTGCAAATACATTTCATTATGAGTATTCGCTTAATTACATTTCTCACTATCGTGTACTCAGTATCTCAAATACATTTTTCAACATTCGAAAATATATGTCGCCGGAACAATTTACGGAACTAGGTATCGTCAGACCCCAGGGCAAAGCTGAACGGATTTCAAACTTGGAGGCAAGCAACCGAACACAGGATAGGAAACAAGGCACGAGCAAAACGCAGTGTCCCAATGACAATAAAAGGCCAAATGAATAGCCACCGGTACGCCCGCCTCTATGTGTCTTCCTGTTCGCTTTTCTTTCTTTCTTTTTTTTTTTTTTCCAAGTTGTCTTTCAATGGCACATTACGCTTGGAGTTTTGCAAAGTGCTGGTGACGTCATTGGGATTTTTCACCTTTTGTTTGAAGCTAGAGAGGTTCTTTCAGCGAAAGACCGTGACGCCGACGCTTGGTATGGTCACAATGGACCATTTTCGGAAATCGCCGGTTCAGGGAGTTCTGGTATGAAAATGCGCGAACACGTCAAGTGAGCGTGAACACTTCTTCGGCTAAAAAAGCTAGATCCTGCTGGTTTTATTGAGCTGCAGTGGCCTAACGTTTGCTTGCCCAAAGCCCCTTGTGTGCCTATTGTGGCGTTACTTTGGAACCCAAGTACATTCGAAGCGTTTCTTTTACCTCCTTCCACACGTGCACATTGTTTCATTCTCAGAATTCTCCAGCACCATTTTCCACCATTTGAAGCCAGGGATTGCAAGCCGTTTCGTGAACACTTTCTTGTGTTACTTGTGTTTCTCTCTTGACGTTCCTAATATATTTTTTGATAGTTTGAAGGTACAGGCGCTCCTCCTCGGCCTTGGCTGGGGAGACAAAATACTCGCTCTTGGGTGTTGACCAGGAACAGAGGCTGTTGTCCTCTACCCGATGTTTCTCATGTGCGTGCACGTTTGTCATTCACTCGAGTACTCATCATCAAGTCTGGCTGCCTGATCCACTTAGAGTTTGGCTGTTAGGGGGATGCCTTGCCAGACTATGTCTCAAGTCCGCCGAATGGCGTCAAGGCATATTACGAACTTACTGCAGAATACGTCATCAGCCAAGCCTACCGCCAAACTAAAGCACGCCAGTTGCTATGCCTAAAATACGTGAGTCCCCCTTGCTCCTAAAATGTTTCGCTACCCATTATGTTGGCTATACCAAATTATTTCAAAGTAAACTTTGATTGCAGCAGCTAAGTCGCTTTTTGAATGGCATAGAGATCACAGCAGAATGTGATTTTTAGCGAATTCATCACATGTGAAGTGTTCCATCGAGTCGGGCACAGGAGACCACTGGTCAAATCGGTTTAATCAGTTCGGAGCCCGGCGTTCGTCTGCCCGCGCACCCCGAGCCTCGAGCGCTCAGTGCCCACACTCCTCGAGTGGCCACGAGCTGATAAGTACCAGTCTCTCAGTCAGTACGTAACATAAAGCATTCCCAACGAGGTTTACCACCCTCTTTAACTTTTTTATATTTTTATATTTCGAGCTTGCAACCTACTTCCTGAGAATTTTCAAACGTAATTCAATTACTTTTTCAAAGTGTCTGCACTCCACTCAAGGTAGTTCGTAGTAAAGGTAACTTAAATACTACTCTAAATACATTTTTAATTTGGTATTTAGTATCTTAAATGCTTTTGTAGAGTATTTTGCACAACACTCTATGAGACTCACCACAATAGGGAGTGCTTTTGACCGGCGCGACAAGGCCACGTGACGCATTTCAGAAATTGCGCGCCACCAGATTGCCGCGTCGGGCAGGAACTCAGTTCTGTCCAGAGAGACATATTTTGTTGAGGTGGCGCCAATCTAAAGGTACGAGACAACAGCGCGCTACTCACTCCTTCCTTTACATACGTTTGACCTCGTATGTGCCGCGAGGACCGAGCTGATTTCCAATGGCAAATGATTTTAAAGCGATAGCTTTGCGTTCGATATTGTGCAGAAATTTCGACCTCGTCACTTGTCGTCGCTACGGTAAAACCCTTCTATACACTCTTGGCGCGAGGCCAGGGAAGTCGGGTTTTCCCTACTTCCCAGGCGCGACGTAAGAAGTCTTCCGTGTCGTGCGCATGAAATACTTGTTTTGGGACATTACTTGCGTTATGCGAAATCCCACTTTGGCAGTATCCAGTTGCTACGCGGAATGTTGGATGGTTTTAGAAACTTCCACCGCGCTTACCCACTTCCCGGATCAAGGAGCATTAGGGGCGCCGTCAGTGGCATCCACGACGCACGTGGCGCCACCATTCACCGGCATTGCGCGACCATGCAACAATTACCACTTTTGTTTCTTCGCACATTGTGGGCGAAAAATGCTATTTTTTTTAAATCCTGACCAACACAATTTGATTGCTCAAGAAATTAAGAACAAAATAATACAATACGTAAGACGTATTTTTTACCCTCTTTTTATAATGAATAATATCAACAACCATGCATGTTATACCGTGTTGCCAACATGGACAAACTCCTTATTTCTTGTATAACGCAAGGTTAGTCTAATTATGATTCATGATTACATGATATAATTGGGGAGGAAGTTGGAAAAACAACGCGTCGTAAAAGCAATAATGTAGCCTGAATATTTTAAGGAATAACGGTTTTCACTACCCCTCAAAAGCGTACATTTGAACACCACAATACGCTATCTCGAAAGCGTTAGGGCTAGTGCATTCTGACTATGTATATGCATTTAAGACAGCACGAGGATTGAGCGGTCAATTACTTATGATAAAGCAGGTTTGCTCAGGGATGATGGCCGAACAAGCTCCGCAAAGTATATTTATGATTGCGCATATGGGACCTTAAAAAAAAAAGCGACAAAGATTGTAAAGGTAAGGAATCACTATGTGTGTTTCATGAAAGCATAGTGCTCTGACTCATAATAAATCTGAAATATTTGCTTTTGATTGTACAGAAAAATTATTTTTGCGGCATAAACATTCGCTTGATCGGTTCTGTTATACATTTAAAGGAAACATGCATTCTGCTTGGTTCCACGTCTGTTGTCACTCGTGCTTTAATTATATTTTTAAATATAGCAGTTCAAGCCATTTATTTAGATAAAAATGGTGGGACACCCGGGTGTAAAGGGTGTTTGCGTGGAGATAACCCAAACAGTCTGTGTGAAAATCACTTGAGTGAGGTGTTGTCGGTGCAGAATTTACTTTCGAAGATGCTGGCAGCAAAAAATGCATCTCTTTAAACGAGAAAGGAAATGTTTACACAAATTCTCGAAATGGTGCCTGACATTCGACTTCAGCTAAGCTTGCCGGAAATAAATTTGCTTGCGTCATTTAAGTTGATTTTGCTACTTTTACGGACGACATGTCAGACTTCACTTGACGGGTCTGTACCTTATCTCATATCTTGAATACGTCACCATAAAATGTCCGTACAACAAATTGTTTAGTTCCTCAGTCTAACATTGTGATATGTTGTTAATTAACACTTTAACAGGACGTTAGTTGACAAAAAAAAACTTTACTACTCGGCTTAGGATGAATCATTGAAACGTCTCTTGGTTACCTATTGTTTTTTAAAGAAAACAGGTGGAGACAATATCGCTTCATTTTTAAATTCTACGCGCCACCAGTTTTCCAGTTGGCGATCTTCAGAAAAATGTCGGTGTCCTTGAATATCAAACAGTGAGCAGAAAACAAGCGATTTCTTCTGTTTTCCGCGATCGAGTACATTTTTAACCAAGTTTGTAACCTGTTTTCAATGCCTCCAGGCATTTGACTCTTCATTAGTGTATTATTTTTACGGAAACTTAGTATCAGTGGATAGGGCCAGTACGACTGTAGGCAATGGTAATCCTCCTCCTGCGTCATTTTAGCCGTTTCGCTGGTGAACCTGACCAAACGACGTACATTACCAGATAAAGGTTTTCGTGGCAACTTTCACAATTAGGCTCGGAACCACTTTGTGGTGCTTAAAGTGGCCAAGTACCACTGTGGCGCTAGTTGTCTGTGTACCAGAAGGACAGCGACGTAGCCAGGGGGGTTGTTCACGGGCTGAAACACCCCCCGAAATTTTATGGTTTTCCACTTTCCCCTTTTCTTCTTCCCACAGCCACTTTATTTATACTTTTTTTTTGCCTTGCCCCTTTGTCAAGGCATTAAAAATCCTACCTGTTTCTTTTTCTGTTCGGCAACCCGCTACGGCGAAGGGCGGGGCCCGCAGCCTTCCAAAGCAAAACAAAGATGGCGACACTCTCCGTGAACTGCGTGAGAAACACGACTCCGGCTCCGGATCTCCGAAGAGCTCTCACCAAACTCGGCCGAATTAGTAACCGAAGCCTTTATTAGCTACGCAGGTGCAAATGGCTCAGCTCCCGATGTCACAAAAGTCGCGAAATCCTAACCTCGGCGGACGCTGGCGTCGCATCGGGGAACGCAGACAACTTGGCCAAAGTCCCCTTATCCTTTAAGGCTCAAGAAATTCCCAAAGTCGCAATACTCGAACTCTGCAAACCCTACAATGAGCAGAAAAAAGGGAAAGCGTTTTCTCTTTTTCGTTCCGTCTTCCCACTCGCCTGCACATTCCACTTAATAATAAAAAAATAACACGCGATAAAAAAGCGCAACATATGCACTGTGGAAGCAACTTTGGAAAGCTCATAATCACTTGGTTTCAAAGCTCACCTAGGTGACTTCTTTTATCGCTGCAGGGGGTAATGTTTATAATCTTGCGTTCATCACGTGAGCCTTGAAAGTTCCCTTACGTCTATAGACTCTCAAAGATGAGTTCTATCAAGTGAGCCAAGCTGTCGCTTGACGCTTTTTTTAGGAATGATAATACAGATAAACCTTCAAGCCTGCCACAAACCAGACCATTCATTTCGTTAAATGAACTGTCGTTAAATGAACTTCGTTAAATGAACAGAGGTCGGTGCGCCCTCTCCCCTAGCATTGACTGCATACATTGCCACAAAAAGCCAACCGCAAGTTTTTTTGTTTTTTTTTATTGAATGCATGAGGAGAGGGTTGGACCGGGGGGGGGGGGGGGGCGGGGGTCCCGGTGTCCTGCACCTTGTTCTCGCTGTCGCCCCATTCCCTCCTCTCTGGTTAGCTCTGTCACGTGACCAGGGAGAGGGGAGGGCACGCTCCACGCTGATAAGCATGGCGAGATCCGGCAGTGCGCGCGTTGGCAGTCGCCTTTTTTTTTGTCTGCTTGTTGTCCGTTGCAACTTCGTTTGTCCTGCCTGCTTCGATCTGCCACCTTTCCCTGCGGTCTTATTAGGATGTCTCTCGACAACGTATTGGATGTGCACCAAATGTTCGAAAAGTCCTACGCGTATATCGGCAACAAGCGATTGTTCAAAGAAGTCAGGAATTCTTGCGGTTTGGTTGGGTTCGGCAAATGACAGCTTGTGCGCCGCATCGTGTTGAAACTTCAAGGAGCCTTCCTTCTCGTTTTAGTGTTTGTGTGGTTGTCCTGCTTTGACCGTGTCGACATTTGTCTTGGATTACATCTTTCAAGTCCGCTGTTATTATGGTAAGTGCACTCCTACCTACTTGTTCGCAACAATTGACCGTTCTTCTACGGGTACACGTCGAGATTATCTATAGAATTGTGTAGCGTCTGTTCTCGAGGCAGCCGGAAGAATAATTTTTCCGAAAGTCTGCCTATATAGTCTAGAATTACTTCGGTTCTTGTTTGCTTTGCAATCTTCTCAGTTGTATAAAAGCTAAGAGTGCCTCTTGACATTTCACAGATCGCTTGCTCGTTTGTACTTATCTACGGAATAAGCTGCAATAAACTTTTATGAGAATTGAAAACAATTTTTTGTTTCTGTTTTCCTGCCCATTTGCAAGCGCCTGCGCGAGCACATTTTTTCTACGTGTTTCCTGCCTAGGCTGATGAGTTTCGGGATGTCTTAAATAAGTTTAAGATAACAAACCTTCCGGACGATACCCATTTAGTGTTAACAAATAATTTGCCTATGCGAATGGCGCGTTCCAATGTGTGGTCACGTGGCTGGTCGAACGGGCACCCGTATCGAACGAGCACTCGTATCAAACGGGCACCCGTATCAAACGGGTGCCGTTTCAAACGGGTACCCGTATCCCATAATCACGTTTGATCCTAACAGATCGACAAGTTTGCCACCCGTTTAATTCAAACGGGTCGACCAGTTTGCCACCCGTTCGACTTTCAAATGTTTTTTTTTTCAGTAGGGAGGCAACAGCAGTAGGTAACGCAAGTGTGTAACAGTAGTGTTACGCGAAAGTATAACGTGCAATTTCCCCGCTAAATTTAGCGGTGAAATATAACTGGTGTATAATTATCCACCACTTCGAGTTTTCTGCTGAATTAAGAGGGGAAACGCTACCCCACCTTTCCCTAAATTTAACGGCGAAATTGAATTGGTGTCAAAATATACAACAGTTCTAAACTTTATTAAATAATAAGCTCAAACCACTCTGCTTATTGCATGTTGTCCGACTTGATTGCTATAAATGAACTTGGTCAATAGTTCAGCTTGGGCAAGTTGGTGAATCATGCTAATACTTCACAGCGCACAAAAGACAACACACCATCAAATCACATCCAGACAAAGAAACAACACTCACGCAGCGCTGACTGTCAACTTTGGGATATATTCATCATCATCTTCGTTATCTTTTACTCTTACGCACTAAAACGAAGCAGCAATAAATATTAACCAAGGAAGAGCAGAGAAGGAAAAAGATAAAGAAAAGCAGAGAGGATAACAAAGTAAAGGAGTCAAGGAAATAAAATACAAACTAAAAAGAAAAAGAAAGAAATGAAAGAGGATAAGATCATGTCCGACCACTGTAAAAGTCACTAAGGAGGTTTTCCTAAATAATCTAACTCTTTCTTGAATAAGGTAATAACTGACACATAATCCATTTAGCATGTCTATGCTAGCGGCTTCGATAATTTCTCTAGTTAGTTTGTTCTTGCTTCGTCCCAGTACCGTGCAATTATTTAGAAGTCGGGAGCATCTACAATATCTCCAATGAATGCCCAGGTGACCTATTCTACCAGAGTGCTGAACAAAAACCACAAGACCAAGTTCGTTTCCTGTGCAGAGGGAGTGATTTATTCCTTTCATCTTTCCTGTGGGAAGCGTTACGCCGGGCAGAGGGGTCGCTGTCTTAACGAGAGACTTCGAGAACATAACAACAACGCCATTAACGCTAACTCACGTCACCTGGGCATTAATTGCAGAGATTATGGATGCTCCCCCCTTCTAAAAAATTGCACGGTACTGGGACAAAGCAAGAACAAACTAACTAGAGAAATTATCGAAGCCGCTAGTATAGACCTGCTAGACGGATTATGTGTTGGTACACCGTCGATTACCTTATCCAAAAAAGAGATTATTTAGGAAAACCTCTTTGATGACTTTCACTGTAGTCGGGCTTGATCTTATCCGCTTTCATTCCTTTCTTTCTATTTTTTTTTATTTTGCATTTTATTTCCTTGACTCGTTTTTCTTCCTCGTCTTCTGTCCTTTTCCTTTTCTTTATATTTTCCTTCTCTGTTCATCCTTGTTTGATTTCTATTTTCTTCTTTTTAGTGCGTAAGAGTAAAAGATAACGAAGATGATGTTATGCAAAATCGTTCCCTTTATTTAAAAACTTTGAGCCTTTCCACTGCGGTGAAGAAGGAAGAGCAGCGGAGCTTTAGCTTCTGTTCTCGGCGATGGCTTTCCAGGCGAGCGATCTGCTCTTCTTTCACAAGGAAATCTGAAGCGCTCGACGCAGTGTAACTTTAGGCGAAAGCGCGCTGCTGAGCACATCGCCGCTCGTTCCGTTCCCGCTCTTCTTCCTCAAACAGCGCCAAGAAGAGACGAGGACGAAGAAGAAAGTACTGGCCGGCCACGGAGAACCGGCGAACACAACACTCTGGACAGCTACCGCCATCTATGAGCGACGGCGGCAACCAGAGTTTTGTGTCGACATTTCTTTGCGGGGGACACGATCCTGGGGAAACTAGCCCTTAACAGCTCCGCTGTAAAACCAAGAATGTACAGCACTGTGGTAGGCATGCGATATAAAATGTTTCTAAGCTTCCTAATCACAATAAAGCGTTGTATTATACCTTACACCTTCAAAGTTCATCCTTGTTTTATTTTATGTGCATGACTCGCCTTGTTATATTTTGTTGGGTATATACTGTTCAGTTTCCGTAAAGTGGCGCGATAATGATGTTTGCTATTTGTGTGTTCCTTAGATGACTTGTTTTTTTCTTTTTCATGTTGATTATAATCTGTATTCTCGTTTTTTGCATTCAGTACACATTTTTATCCTTATATACATGAATTTTATTGTTGCATTTGTGTTATCTACGTGTGTCTCAGTTCTGTAAAAGTTTTTATCATGCTGTAATATTTTGTTAGAAGGAATGCATTTCCATGTTATTTTTTTTATGTGTGGACTGTAAGGGACCGGTGCCACGTCAGGCTTTATTTAGCCTTTTGCACTGGCCCTTCTTTCGGGCTCTGCCCGAAGGAAAACAAATATAGAAAGAAAAGAAAGAAATAATATATTCCAGAGTTGACAGTCAGCGCTGCGTGAGTGTTGTTTTTTCTTGTGGATGTGATTTGATGGTGTGTTGTCGCTTGTGCGCTGTGAAGTATTAGCTTGATTGCTATAGTACGTTGCAGCTCAAGAAGGTAGGGCGAGGAAAAGGAAGGCTGGAGAGGCAGAAGTAGACGGAACGCTGAAACAACGCTGGAAATGGAACAAAACTGGTCAACTATTAAGTTTTCCGCGTTGTTACCCGTACTAGTGGCAGTCTATAAAAAAAAGTATGAACAAAATAAAAAATGGCCTTTTTGCAAGGAAAAAGGAGTTCAAATATATAAAAAATTAAGGTTTCTAATAAATTTAGAGCAAAATACTAATTTATTTGTAAATGTCACATAAAAACACATCACCAGATAGTTGATGTTAATAGCTACGCACCGATATTCTTTTTTATGTCGCTAGTGTTAATGGTTCGTCTGCTACTGCAATCCGAACTTCAAGCCAATTTGCTTGGGGTAGCAAGTTCAGGATTTTTGTTTTATAAACAAATCTATCAGCAATATATAGAGTTCGAACATTTCGTGAACATAGTCCGATATCTTTTCTTTTATATAAAACAATATTAGCGGCCTACGTAAGTTAAATAATTTATAAAAAAAAATAAACAAACTCGACAGATATTGAAATTGAGGTTTTAACGTGTTTCACTGCACTGCACTTCAAATTTTTTTTCTATTGAACCGCTAGCTTTTATTATTTTAAGGGCCATTTTATTCGTCACATGAACAGAGCTATCACATATATTTGTCTCAACTTGTTCCAATTTAAATGAAACCACCCAAATTTAAGTTATTTGAGGGTAACATATGATATCTCCGCTTCCCTGGAAGAGTTCGCAGTTATTCCTGGAGTTATTCCTTTCTTGCCACTTGTTATTTCTTACAATATAAGCCCTTCATTTGTTTTGATGTACCCGTACCCATATGTAACCATTTCAGTTCCAACGAGTTTAATAACTAATATTATCATCATGAAAATGATTAAACTCTATATTAAACACTGTTGGTCAACTCATACTAGTACTAGTTTCATCGCTTGTTAAATAGTTATACTTTAAATTTATCCCGTACACACATTTAAAAAAAATCAAGTGCTGAGAAAGCCGTGTTCGAAACAATTTCCTTTGCTTCGGAATGTTCACGTAACACGTGACTCTAACCGGAGACGACGGACGACAAAAGGGACAAAGGAGAAACACACACGTCTCAATGGTTAGGCGCGTTTGTCCATTGTCTCCTTTGACGTCTGTCTTCTCCGGTTAGTATTAATTAGCTGGCCTGTTTAATGACCGTTGTTCGCGTGCTGTTTCCATCAACAATAAACAAGTCGGCAGCGGGCTTCAGTTGGGAACAGTTTTAGAATAGAAGTTACAAAAGAAGAAATATACTTGTGGGCCGAAGTTTGAGACAACATACACTGAAATTAAGCGAACCGCAACACGTCCGGGAGCCTCTTCATCAATATCCTAGTTGTTTAAAACCTTGTTTCACATCCCGACAGCTGTTCGAGAGACAAAAACACATCCTAAAGTTGTTTACACAGGACTGCCCTGATGCGAGGATCACGCTCGGAAGCACTTCAAACGGATGCGGCTGTCAACGCCGACCGGTCGCTGAGCATGTCCGGTTACACTGTTTGCTGAATTGTAAGCAGCGAGGGAGTTTGTTTGCACTAGTTCCTCTTTGCTGATTTGTACTGTTGTGTGTGGGTCTGTTGAATGGCGAGACGGTCAGGTGTGAATCTGAATAATAAAATAACAAAAAGGAAACAACTGTGTTTTCAAATTTTGAATTTTGCCCTTCAGTCAATTTAAAGAAGCATACAAAGAATCACAACCTGAAGCAACTGAAAAAAGGAGGTATAAAAAGTACACAAGCCTTTAGGATACTTGCAACATTGAATCAATGGCTGTTTATCGTAAATAAACGAGAAAACCAGGTCTGGCTTGCCAAGACAGCGTGAAATGAAGCATCGCCAAGGTTCACTCATGAGAAGAATATCATTTCGAGAGCGGAGCCGGGCAACACCGGGCAACAAAGCTGCCCGGTGTTTAAATTTCAGAGAATATTGCTGATCGGTGTTTGTTTCGAAGATGGAAGGGACACCAAAAAGCATATTAAAGGAGAAGACCATATTCTGTCACCTTCTGCGGATTGCTCGGTATCTCGGTCTTAATATTTTTCCTTTCTTAAGGTAAAGCTTGTCTTTTGAATGATTATAGGAGATTCAACATGACTCTCTTATACCAGTCGAGATGGCTTCAAATACTGGCGCGGCAAAAATCGTATAGCTGATGGAAGTAAACAACTCAGTAAGCGGAGACGAAGAAAAGACAGCCACGACAGGACAAACCAGACAAAAGAAGAGACACAAGCACGACGGGACAGCCCAGCTTCGTCCGGCCGTGGTTGCGTCTTTCCTTCGTCTGTTCTCCACTGAGCTGCTCATCCCCATCGTGCAAAACGTTTAACCATCTGGGCCAATTTCTACCATAGTAAAATATATAAAATCCGTGTCCACTCTCCGATATGCAGCTCCACTCTTCCGTATTTCCACGTTGGGGACTCATGGAGCCGAGTGTATGTGCCTTCTATAAACGCTGTATCCCACGGTACAACTAAAATATAAAATATAACGCCTTTCTACGCCTTTGCCTTCTACAATTGCGATATATGAACGTTTCCGAAAGCCCCACGAAAGGATTCAAAATTGCGGCGCGTAACCTATCTCTTTTGCGCAATCGTGAGCTGTACTGAAACAACTCAGTGTTTCGATTAAAATCTAATATCATCACCCGAGAGCCTAAAAAAGAACTGAGAATATGGCAAGTCCTAATCATTTTTTGATCTCTCCACACGCCACATAAGACCGCATAGTCACACTGCTCGTACATCATACACAAGAGACGCGGAGTTTCTCCGCGGACACGATGACAGAGAATTATCTGCGGACACTCTGTGTATGACTTGCGTGGCGGGACCGTCGTATACAGGAAGAAACACGCATCTGACAATGCCCGCAGACACAGTCTGAGTTTAGTGAAAAACCCGAGACGGAGGTAATCACAGACGACGACAAGGAAGAGAAGTCGTCGCCTGTCATTGCCACAATCTCGGGTTTTTCACTAAAATGTTTAATAGACACCAGCTCACTTGCGCCCTTACGTTCTGCTCATTAACACTGTCTGAGGCGTAATCGGGGTCACAACACGCCTGATCTCATATGTTCTGCCTGTACCGTATTGTTTTTAGAATCCAATTGTTTTGTTAGGCAGTTAACTGGTCTTTCTTATTGAGTAGTGCTGCTGCCGGCTGATACAGATAGTGCCGCGGTAATAAAGATACACGAGGCATCAATATACGGGTTCTCGGGTATAGTAGTTCTTTGGGGCAAAAATTAAGCTTTTGTCTGGGAAATTTATGTCCTTAAAAATGCCCGAAGTGAAAGCAGAGGCAAACTTTACCTTCTTTGGCCAGAGTCTAGGTGTATAAGTGGCCCTGCCAAAGAAGTACCAAAATTAGGCTCCTCTGGTGGTAGTGTGGCTGTCATCTAGCACATAAGAATGGAAATTCGGGCTAGTTGGTAATAATCCATTTGCCAACCATTCTCCTGCGGTCACTAGTATATAGGTCAGACGGGGCGTTGCCTAAACATTCGTCTTCGTGAACACCATAGTTCATTACAAGGTAGCGCGTACTCCCATTTGGCTGTCCACTGCCGAGATTGTGGTTGTGAGCCAAGCTTCAGTGACACTAATGTGCTGTTTAAACACAAAGATCAGCTATCGATGGAGTTAGTAGAAGCTTACCATATAGCAAAACGAAAACCCGGGTGCGTGAGCCAACCATCCGTTAACCTATAGTGGACAGTGAGATAGTTTTTTTGGACATAAGTTGACCAGAGAATCGAAGATCGAGATTGAAGATCAAAGAAAGAAGAAAGGAGGAAGAAGACGCGATGACTTACAACGTTACTAGATCAGCTTAGTTGACAAGCTCCGCATTAGCCGCGCTTCGGAAAGCTGGCCCCCTCCGTTCCCGCGAGCGTGGTGGCGCTGTGGTCGCAGCACGCCCGGTCCGCAAGGCCGTCCAAGCTCTGGGCAAGCTCGGGACGCTGGCTTTCAATGTCCATGCGAAATCAGGTGGTCGGCGGCACGTCGACGGCCCTTGCACACTTCATTTTAAGAAATGGACTCTGCAAGTAGATTCTGCTGCAGTCACAAGTGTAATTATGCACGTTAACGATTTCTTCGGTTTTCGCTCTATAATTTATCGGATAGCAGCATGGGTGCCTCCAGGGGTTTCCCCAGGAATTGAAATGGGGGGGGGGGGGGGTTAAAGTTTTAAGGGGGGAGGCATTGAGAATAGAGGAGTCGTCGTAAATAAAGGGGGTGCCTTCAGAAAAACAAGGGGGGTATACTCCTTCCCTAGGGGGTGTGTAGGGAAATCACTGGGTGCCTAGCTTTGGGTCTGGCTTCCGAGTGCGATTTTATGTTCGTGTAATAGCAAAGCAGACCGGGATTGATATCACAGTTGATGTCTCTCATAATCGCGCGTGCGCTGTCAGCGCCGTATGCACAAGAAAACGAACAAAATACGTTTTCTGCCTTTTATTTGTTACCACAACAAATCAACGCTAAAATTGCAGATGAATACTGTGCAAAGTTTATTTCTTTTTGCATGAAAAAAATCGCAAGCAGAATGTCAGACACCAGGACTGAAAATACCTGTAGTTGGCGATCACAGGACCCGAGCTTTCTTGTTTGCTACTGCCACCTTCTCCGTCGTCTCTCGATTGATGTATTTCGCGTAGAAGAGCATTTGCGTTACAACGAAGAGGCATTTCAGTTTTTAAAACTGGTATTTGCACCCGTGTCTTCCAATGTTGCATTCTCAGGGTAGCTAAAATGTCTTTATTTTGGCTTGAGATAGATCGCAGAAACGTCACGGGATCAAAAAAAGATTATCCTTTATGGACAACTGCAACGTTAAGAAAACTGCGGTTAACATAAAGCGAATCTGAATTAACGCGCGCTTAAAAACACGTCAACAAGCATGTTGCTGTCAGGCACATGAAGCATGCACACACTTACACAAATGAACTCGTTTCACATAGTCAATGAGGGTGTCTCACGATTCGTGCACTGTTGCCGCGAAGCTGTAGTCAGGTACTGTAAAATAACGGTTCAAATATCTACCGCACGTTCACACGTAAATCTCCAAATATACACACACGAATTCGCGTTGATCAGCTGATGGGAAGTGATGTCTTCAAATTCTTACCCCTTAGTCGCACGTCCCCGAAATGGCACGCACACGCAAGGGAGCGAGGTTGTCACACACGTAAAGAACACACGAGAGGAATAACTGAGTTCTTTTTGACCAGTAGCAAGCCTCGACGTAGCCGAATACAAATACAAAAACAGCCCAATTAATTCGAATAACGAAGACGTCTTCAAATTGTCATTCTTTCCTAATGCGGCTTTGGTATGTATGCAGCAGTTTACGCTTGAACTTCTGACACAAACACAGAACACCAGAAGAGGAAAGTTCACGGTATTTTAGTCCGCAGACGACCAAAACACAACGGTCCATGTGCAGGAAACCACGAATGATAGACGCAGCCATTTCTCCGAGCTGCCTGCCTTGGTGCCGAATATCGGAAAACTGCCAAAACTAAGAAGGCCCGGCGGGCGTAAATTTATTTTAAAAGTCCCAGAAAATGTTGTCTCAATTCGGACATTATCACACTGGCAACAGTCCTTAGTAATACACTCTGTGAACCCACACAAACACGATGTTTCACGGCGCATCCGCGGGTACCGAGGCCAGCCAGACCGAACGGGTCGGGCGGGCTTGGACACGAGCGCCGCTACACGGCAGCGAATGGCAGCGCGTCACTTTTCTTTCCTCGGAGCTTGTAAACTTCTCCGATCCAGTAACGTTGATGACTGCTACCCTGTGCTCGTGTGTTTTAATGTGCTGGTGTGTTTTAATTTGATCTGATTTATAATGGTGCGCGCTAAATGACGAATACTGGTGGAAGAGGAAAAAGAAGAAGCAGTCCTCACGTGAATTTCTTTGTATGTTTTCAGAATAGATAGTTGATAGTCAGCGCCTCGTCCTGTGTGTTCTCTTCTCTTTGTCCGTGTGTTTTTTTTGCGCTGTTTTTCAATATGGGTCATCTAGCATCTTTGGGCCCAAAATAGCCAAACAAGTACCATATTTGGGCTTACCCTTCTGTTTGTTCGTTTCTTTATGTGGCAACTTGGGGCAAACATTGCAAAACAAGTGCCAGGTTTAGGCTTCGCTGCTGGTTCTTCCGGCTCATACGTGGCACATCTTTGGCTCGAGTCTGGCACATTGGCAATTATGTGGCCAGCCAAAAAAGAAGAAAACTCCAAGAGACGCCACAGAAAAGTACTCTGGCACTAACTATAACGCCTTGAAGCAAAAATCGTATTAGGCCTAAGTTAGGCTCATAGGATTGCAATGGGGACGCTTTCGTCCCCACGCTCTCGTCTCCTGGGAACAGCAAGCAACGCCCACACCTCCCCTTCTAGTGTCCATCGTAACATTGCCATTCGGGACAGCCCGAAATCCGATTGAAGCTCCTTTCTCTCTCCGGAGCGCGAGAAACCTTCAATGTCCCCCTCCTTTCGCCTCCTCCCCATCCCTCGTCGACGAAGGGCCGGAAGGAGCCTGTGGCGCCTCATAGAGGTAATCGATTCAACCAGCTTCGATAGGATGTGATCTGGGGAGGATCCGGCGTTACCGCCTCTCTCTTTCTCCCAAGTGCACCTACGGATTGCTTCGCTAAATACAGAAGGGCTGCCCCGAAAGGGAAGCAAATTGATAGGCAGGACTCAGGAAAAAGCTCCATCCCTTTTGACTGGTGGGCGCAAGAGCCACGGGGACGCATCAACATGTCGCGTCATATTCCGGGTATTACGAGAGCGCCAGTTAATGTAAAAGCATTCCCCTTTTCCCTATTTCGCACACTCCTAAGCACGTTAGAGTCAATACGCGGGTAAAAAAGGACTAGCTGTTGGTGCACATTTTTATTCTTCATTCCAGTATAATCTTTAATTGCGTTTAGGCTACAAATGAGACAGGCTTGTACACGAGGATACGTCTTGAAGACATTACTTTCTGGAAGTATAAGTTTTATTTTTTTTTCTGTTTGTATCAATTAAATATTTCAATTCGACGTGACATATTAAAACACCGCTTCACTCTCTGCTTTGCCTGCTCGCTAAAAAGTCCACGTTTACGAAAGAAAAACAGGAAAAAAAACAGGGCAACTTGAATGAATACTACACCGCAGTGTTCTAGAAACACTAACCATTGTTTTTTTTTTTTATTAGATTATTCAATGGGAAGAGCGATCGGTATTGTGCTGCAATGGCCATGCAGTCTAATCAGCAGAAAGGCGGCCATATATTTTTTGTCACCGAGTTTTGAAGCCTGATTCCGATCACCTTTACCACTGGTTAGTCCGATAAAAGCAAAGTAAGTTATAGATGTTCTGAGTTAATCGTAAAGTGTAGTCACCGTTATCTTAAGAAACGGAGGGTATGGCTCATTATGTGCACACTTCTCGCTTTCTGAATTGTTCTTATCGGCTTGTGCCTCAGTTCGATTGCATCTCGAACGGTAATAAGATGTACAGTAGTCACCACGCCCTGCGCTTTTTGAGCTCACAGCGACTAAAGTAGGCGTATGGTACTTCCGAGAGTATAGCATCAAAGATCCAAAATATTATGCATGGAAGAAGCGTGCATCACTCACTTATCCAGGTATTCGCCATGTCGACATGGGGACTCCAGTACATCCACATCTGGACGCAGATAAAAGGCGACGAGCAGACGACGTAGAGGGCGATCACAACCACCGTGATTTTGACCGTCTTGATCTTGGCTCTGGACAGTCCCCTCACCGAATGACTCCGAGGACCCGCGAAGCTGGAATCTTGTTTGGTGCCGTTTTGTGCGGTGCCCTTGAAGCGGTACGCCCGGCCTCCCTTCCAGGACTCGGCATCCGAACTCTTCCTCTTGAGGTACAGGTTCCGCCATATTGATCGACAGATGCAGACGTACGTGAAGCTGAGGACAGTCAGCGGCACAAAAAAGACGGACAAGCCGTACCACGTGACGTAGGCCCGGAGTCCCCACGACTCCACGTAAGTGCCCCAGCAGTCAAACACTTCCGGGGAAACCTCCTGGTAACTGAAAATGAAGACCTGCGGCACGCAGCACAGCAACGCAGCAACCCAGGCCGCGAATATTAGTAGCTTCGACTTGGTCGGTGTCCAAGAACAGTTGGAGAGGGGGAAACAGATGGCCTGGTAACGGTCCACAGCAGTCACTACGAGCACGTACGAGGACAGGTACGGTCCTAAGAGCTGTCCGAACTTGACGGTCTTGCAGGCGATGTTTCCGCCCTGGAAACGGTACGTTGCGTCCCAGCCCAGTTGAGGCAGGACCGTGAGGAACGCTGTGATTAGGTCGGAAACGCACAGGTGGAGAAGGAAGTAGTACATCCGGGTCATCTTGGAGCGTCGGGTGGCTAAGGCTAGCAAGACGGTTGAATTGCCCATGACAGTGAAGGCGAAGATGAGCGTGAGTACGGCTAGCTCGACCAGAGCCAAAGATTCATCCCGCGTCTCTGTCGACACGGTGAGGTTGGTTGAGAGAAGGTCGAGGACCGTGGGGACGCTTGCAGCGAACTCAGGCTTCTGGTTGGACGGAACATCCATTGCTATATCTTGTATAATCCGTGTTTCTGTTGAAGAAATTGTAGGAGTCGTATCAGCACTCCCTTGCAGTTTTCATATTCGGAAATGTCATGGTCAGTTTTAGGTGGTGTACATCATGTTGCAGATGCCATATACGAGTGGCTTCAAGCAGTGCAACAACCTAACATTGCCTAGGAAGAACGAATGGTATGTCTTATATTGCAGTTGTTGGAACCACGTGGTCCATCTCTTTGTTTGAATAACGCGCTACGTAACAAAAAATGAAACACATGTCACCGGAAACAGCCAACGAGGACACACTTAAGCACAAACGGCCGGCCGGTTTTCAACTTCTAAGAATAAGGCAAAACATGCCATTTTCAGGAAACTAATCAATAAATGCCTTTTTATACATTTGGCCGGCGTTGATCACCTGAATTTTCTCATAGCATTATTTGTACCTCCGTTCCGCATAACAGTTGTAAAGTGTCCTGCAGGTCTTTAGATATTTGTTTAATAGCTTCGCCATAGCATGCACATATCATAAAACAGTGAAATATAAACAAATATCTGCTAACGCAAAAAGTTTGAGTGTCTTGCTGCACATAATTATTTTTGTCATCTTCGTGTGTGTGTGCGAGCCATTTGAGGTAAAGCTTTCTTTCATGTCTTTTTATACTCTCATTTTACGACAGTTCTGGTGGAACCGTGTTAATCTGACAAGGCAGAGCATTGATATGAATAATTGATTGATTGATTTAAATATTTTATTTTGAGACAGGTGTCAAGGCGGTGGGAAAAACTTAGAGAATACTATCACCTGACGAGGTGATTTTAAGCTAAGACTAGTGCCTAGTGCAAAACAAAAAGGAAAATACATTTGGTTATTTTAGTCTTCTTCAAAGTTGCCTTTCAACATGGGTTAATAAGTTGTTTACACATAAAACTAATTTAATTACTTTGAATTGGAGCCTGGCGATCACCTCCTCCCCCCTCTCCCCTTTCCAACAAAATTATTTTGGATGACTCACGTATTAATAAAATAAACCACTGCCCCATCCTAGACCCCCCCCCCCCCTCCGCTCCCCCCCCCCCCCCCCCAAAAAAAAAACTTTCTAATTCAGGCAAATCTACTCCACAAAACATGAACACGAGAAGCAAACATTCTTCCACAAAACAACTTAAAAATTCAACACAAACTTACCAGTGCTCCAGATTATCCAGCGCCTCCTTCACTTGACAAATTCCGAGCACCGAGAAAAATCTTTACTCTTCGGAGATAATTCAATCCTGGTGCCGGCACTCACTTGCATTCAGTCCATTCTTGGCGTCGCCAAAAGCGGGCTGCCAAGAGCTCAATTCAAAATGACCTCACATATCCGCGGTGAAGAAACACCTGTAGCGGCACTGGAAGCACCTGAACGGACCGCGACTGCGAATACAAGTGAGGCGGTTGAGCGCATCTCCTTCGCTGCTCCGTCCGTCGACCAACGCCCTCTCCATTTTTTTTCTCCCACGCCAGCTGACGTCACCAGTCTTTCAGTCTATGCCACGTGACGTCGCCTTTCTACTCTTGAGGAGTCGGCGGTGAGCGCGGACGGGGGTGAGCGCGGCATAGACGACTGTTCTGCACTGACCTCATCTAGTAACGTAAAAAGCAACGCGAAAAGTAAGGAATTACTTTCAGGTAATTTTTCAATTACTTTTGTGATGCAGTAATTGATTACTGTAATAAGTTGCATTTTTAACAAAGTAATTGTAGCTGTAATCAGTTACTTTTTTTTCCAGGAACGCGTACAAGATTGTATATAACTCGCTCCGTGTAAGAAGTGATCGTCCTTTACTTTTGTGATGCAGTAACTGATTACAGTAATCAGTTACATTCTTTTTTCAGGAACGCGTACAAGACTGTGTGTAACTCGCTCCGCCAGTGTAAGAACTGACCGCCAAGTAACGTATGTGTTTTAAGATTTTCGTAACCACCTTACTGAAATTTTAAGTGGAACTTGTAGCATTACTAAATAGAGATATAAAGGAATGAGCAAAGAAATATACAAGCATTAATAGACTTGACTATCAAAAGAAACACGTTCATAACACTGGAGAAAGTATTAATTTTTTTCGTTTAACAGAGATTGAAAAAAAAGAAGAGTCGTTCGAAACCATTGAAATATTAGTACTGGGTAGCTAGTGTGTTTCATTCTTCAGCTCTGCGTGCTTAGAACGAATAATTTAAAGCAGTTTGTATAATCACAAAAAGCCCAAAAAAACGCAGTTTTTTTATTATTATTAACGTTTTAAGATGTAGTTAACTCTAGGGAAAAAATCTGCTCTTTCCTTACTCCTCAACCACACAAAACTAAAACTTCAATTGCAAAAAAAAAAAATACAGAATATATTATTGCGCCCAAGATCGGAGTGTGCCAAAACAATTTGTTTTCCTTATAGTTCCGTGTCGTTTTAGTTTTTCTGCAATTCTTTTTTATTTTATTTTTATTTCCATTTTTTTTTTTGACGCGTTCAAGGTTGCTTCAGTGTCAGCACAGGAGCAAGGCTAGAACCAGCACCAAGCTTTAGAAAGTACTAAAATGGCCATCTGACTTGTTTAAAGATAATTGAATTTATTTTTCATTTTTTATTTCATTTATTGGTACCCTCAGGGCCCGAATGCATTACAGAGGGTGTGGGATCCTAACGCGCAAGTTAATAGAACACTCGAATCACGAATCAAGTTCTTGTAGTACGGATAGAGCATTTTTAAAATCATCAGGATTAACAATAGTGGTGGTGCATGTGGAAAGGGGATTCCAGTCAGCAGACGTATGGAGGTATGAATGATCTTCAGTAGTTATTAGTGTGGCACTGGAGAATTTTGACTTTATGTATGTGATCACTGTGTGATGATCACGCAATGATCAGTCAGTTCAGTATTAAGGATTGGGTTGTGAAAAAAATATTTTCTAAAGTAAACAAACGATAAAACTTTCTGCGTAAAGAAAGAGTAGGCAAGGGTAGGCATTTTTTGATAGAGGTTGCGCTTGATGTACGGTGGTAATTAGAAGGAATGAAAAGCACAGACCTATCTTGGACAGCTTCCAAAGCGCCGACAAGACTCTCAGTGTTAGGATCCCAAACAGCAGAAGCGTACTCAAGTTTTGGCCGGACTAGTGTTTTATAGAAAAAGAGTTTCAAAGTCAAAGGAGTCTCGAAAAAAATTACGTTTTAGACAAGCAACCACGCGGTTGGCATTGGAAATGATGTGGTAAACATGCGATTCTCTTGCAAGGTTACATATGATGTGAACGCCCGATATATTTGCAAGTGTCAACCTGCTCTAAAGTCATACTATTAAGAATAAGGAAGGAGGATTGTTAACTCGCCTGGAAATTATCATGTGTTCACATTTCTCAACATTTAATGACATGTGCCAACTGTTACACCAACTTGATATGGAATCAATATTAGAAGCAATACAATCGGTGCTAATAAATCAAGTTGTTAGTATTCTACTTGAGTGATTGTCAATAAATATTGAACTCACTCAATTTCTTATTGTCGATCGAGTGAGCGTGCTCAGATTAATCACTCTTTGCAGAAATCACCATTCATGTTTTATCGTCATCACAACTTTTTATTTCTGCATTCAGCTCGCCCCGTCTGACCTTTTACAGGTCCACATTATCGTTAAATACGTGAAAATGTCTTACATCTGAAAACTCAGTTAGCTAATAAACGCTCTGGCAAAGGTAACACACATCTATGTGTGCCTTTTTCTAACAACGTCATTCAACCTGGACCACATCTGTTTCGAATAAATTAGATGACTCCACTGGAATGCATCGTTCTCCGCTGCAGTACCGATGTAAAAAGTTATTGTTTGCATTCACAAAAAATGACTCAAGTTACTTGGCATGAGAAATTTCCCAGGGTGCAATTTATGTCGGATGTATGAAACTCGCTGTCGCAATATGTGTGTGGTCGGCGCCTTCTTATATTCTCATATCCTACTCAGTGCAATGCAATGAAAACTTCAGTTGCGAGTCAGCGTTCGTCCTGTTTGCGTGTTCCAACTTCATACTGCCTCCGTTCGTCTCTTTTGCGCTGTTTCTACATTATGATCTACGAATACTTGCTTTCATCATGTTCAATGATGAGAAGCGCAACGTAGCGAAAATAACTCCTAGAAATCAAGAGTGTACAATACGTATTCTGTCGCAGCTATGTAACTGCTATTTAAGATATGCCCAGTCATTATAAAGTTCATTTACTTATTTATTATTTATATATTATTACTGAGGTACGTTGAAGAACAAAACAAGTGTGGGGCAAAGTTCAACTTCATTTTTCTTTAATTATTTTTACCCGAGTAACGGTTTCTTGTTTTCTTTTGTCAAGGAGAAATAAAGTATTAAGCTTTAGCGAAATAACAGATGTTATATTAAAATTCAAGTTATAGAATGCCATTTTACATATTACCGCCTAAATAGCAACGTCAATGAAAGGACCCGCTCTTACTCTAATTAACCTTTCTGTTTTTTTTTGTCTTTAATGACTGTACAAATCCAAGCATGTACAAGTAAAAATATATAACTTGGTAGTATAATCGCATTTAAAATGCAATTACAAAAAGAGACCATATACGCTCACGCAAATAGCATTCGCCTCGAAAATAACATATATTTTATTCAAGGTACGTCTCGATTTAATTCCTTTTTTCTTTTTTTTTTTTAATTCGGTATTTTTATATCAAATTGCTTGCTCTTACGTTCTCAATTATGCTACACTGATCCGCCTAAAGGCAAGTTTGGCCGTACCCGGATTTTCATGTCTCTAATAAATTTCGGCTAACTTGTAACTCGATCAAGCCGTGAACGTGTATTTAAGGGGCATTCGAAAAGAGCTAGAAGACTACCTCTTTAGTTGAAACGCATTTGATTACTCTATATGTCTAATACATCGAAGTGAAAGTAACTTTCTAATTGCAGCAACCGGAAGTTATTATGTCAAGACAAACCCCAATTCCCGTGTGTGCAAGGACTGTGCTCAGGTAACTCTTGGAGGTCTCACACACGAGGATCCTGCCTTGTTTCGTGCTTTTCACGGGTGTATACTCCAGTAAAAGATCACCAAAAATGTTTAGCCAAACGTTTTCTGCTTAATCTCTATAATTTTCTTTCTTAAAGATAAATATGGTATGAATGATTTCAAGTCATCTCTACCTATCTCGGCCGCTTTTTAAAAACACTTTTCAGTAACATCCAAAGGTTTTCACAACTCAAAACTAACGTAATCTAGTATTAGCATTTTAACTAATCCAATGCAAAATCTAGATGCGTGTTGTTTTTGTTTTTTTTTCTTCACATAAGTTGTTCATTCATAATTTCGACCATCATCACATGCCTCAATTTGTACTAATGATCCGATGTCAGAGTGCCCTCGAGTACTCGTGCAGAGTTTTATCTTAGATTTGCGATGAACGACCGGAAGTACTTGACAAGAGAAATAGTCGTAGGAGAATATAACTCACTGTGCTAATAGATGTTCTTATTTTTGAGGATTAGCCGTACCTCTAGATGTATTTCTGGAGGCGATAAAAGGGGAGTGGGAGTGCAGCAGCAGAGTTTCACATGTTACTTATTGCTTGTCTGCCTGAAGGATACATACTATAATGACAAGGGGATCGGTGGCCGAGTTAATTAAATTCATTGCAGCTCGGAGCGTGTGGAGCAAAAACTCGCGCTGCATGACCTAGGGGTCCTGGGTTCAAACCCCACACCGGCTCGTTTCGAACTGTATGAACAAAGTACCGGCGTGCGATCATGTATCACAACTACACGATGCACGTTGAAGACTCCAGGTGGGCAGTGCTGCACCGGCACTATAGTTTTATCATCTACAGCGTGGACACACAACGCTCAATTGGGGCAGACCGACTTCCAGCCGTCCAACCCCACACGACACAATGAGTTTTATTTAGCGACAACGATCTCCCCACATCAATGGTTTGCCCATATGACCTCGTCGCTTCCGAGACTTGCAGCTCTAGAAGGCCCTGCTCGGATAAGTTCATCCACCCAAGTTCGGACGCATTTTTTTATGTTTTTATACGTTACTCCTCGATGTGTGTAAGGAACGTAAGGCAATTTTTGTTTTTTGCAAAATCATAATTTTTGAAGAGGAAAAAAAAAAACATTAGTGCGCTAGAACGAACTATTCGATCTTAGAAGTGTTGGTTTATGTCAGGTTTGTGACACCCACTACGCAATCTACAAATAAGTGAAATCTGAAATACTTCGCACTTTTAAAAGATCATGGAAACTATTGATTTAAATATGTACAGCATTGTAGAGGTAACATATCTCGTTAAAAAATGCGGAAACACGGCTCCTTTAATGTTTTGTCACTAGATTTCTTCCCCGTGATCTAAACAAATTGAGTAGCTACAATATTAAAACTTATATCATATATATTTATTAAAACCTTCTTTCGAATATTATATAAAATATGTTTTATCTCTACAATTGAAATTTTTATGTCGGTCCGAATTTGTCCAAAAGTGCAAAGTTAAGAAAGTTCAATGGGCAATTAAAAAAAAGACCTTTGATTTTCCTGAAATTCATGGTGACCGTTCTCCACCATAATATTGTGTTTATTTATTAAAAAAGATGTTTCCCCATTTTTTTTTCAAAGTTACAGCACTGCAGAGTGCACCTTCCACGCCGGTATTTTTCCCCAATGCCACCGACGAGATTATCTTTTGATTTCATGTATTTATAACTAGATATTTTTTTTGTGCTGTATTCGGGTATTGGGTTCAAGTTCAAGTATTTTACTAATTAAAACAATACTTGCGTTGTTTTCTCTCTTTAGTAATTTAACCAGTAAGCCTGTTTTGCCCTTTAAAATTACAAGTTCTAGGAGCTTTCGTTCAACTTTTTCCAGAAATGCGGGACGAAAACAAATGTGATTGCTACAACATTTTTTTTTTTTTATAGCAAGCAGTAGAAAAGTAAGTACAGCGGTGCAAATTAAATGCGAATATTTATACATATATTCGCGATGAAGTGGGAATGTTCGATCCCAAGCTTGTTATCTTGCAATTCATAGCGGTTGTAGGTCCGGCTGACAAAGGTAAACCTGCGACTTCGCTTGCAGACTTTCAGTAAGGCGTCCGTTAAGATGAAATATATCTGTAATTATTTATTCTAATATTATTTCAGAGAAACATGAAATTAAGAAAAAAAAAACTACTGAGTAAAGAAATTGAGCACACTCGTTGCCCGCGTCGGCAAGAGAGCGTCTTGAGAAGTCCGTGTTCTGACCCTCCTCAAACCAGATTGACAAATTCCGCGAAGCACTTGCCTGTGCTCCAATAATTCTAACGAGTGCGAGAAAATCGATCAACTCCGAATGTGGCTACAAATAGGGAATGCAGGAACTGGAGGATGTTTGCCTATCCTCTTCGGAGAAATCATATCTATATCTTACCCTCTGCGAAAATGTCTCTGCTTCGCTATCTTTTTTTCGTTTTTGTGTTTACTGAGACAGTCCGTGCAGAATACACTACAGACGCTGTAAGTCACTGCCATGGCTGAAAACGTTCTGTCGAGACACAGCTACACAGGACTGCCAATCACTTCATTTGTTTATGACCTCAGCGCGCGTGTTGTCTTGACTCACGATCGCAAGACTCCGCGACCTCCCGGACTCATGACAGGAGGGAGAAAGAAGAAGCAATTATGCATTATCAGCTTTTCTATGAAGCAATGTACAAAGTAAGTCTAAGCATCTGTCAATCAGTTCTTCCGAAAATAAAAGTGCACCAGGAAAAAACAGGCGATAATTGCGTGTGCTCTTGGCCCATACCGTCTCTGGTTCCCGTAAAGACCCTATTTAGGTTCATGAGGGGGGACACCGCCGGTTTGTAGAATTTGATTTCTGTCTGAGCCGCCGCCTTTCTGATTTAGCGCTGATTAAGTCGGTGCCGCTAGTATTGCACGCGCAGTTTTTGGGGCTCACGGCATTTCGCTTTTCACACCGGCGTTGGCTCGGTTCACTGTCACGACGACGGATAATCGCATTAGAGCTAAGTCTGTAATAGGACGGTTAATTGCATTCGGACTTCGCGGGGAATACGACGGTTAATCACATTACGGCGGACTAACGCGGCAGAGTCTGCAGGGCGACTAAAGCCTGGTTCAGACAGTTGCGTTTGACTGCGTTTGACTGCGTTGTGGCTGCGAGAAACCAGGACATTCCTGCTGCTTATATCGCGTGCCAAGATGATTCCTTGAATTGGATTCCACGCTTCATGCGAAGCACAGATGTGCCGGTGACTCACTTTCGGTTCTCGACGCACCGCAGTCAAACGCACTCAAACGCGAGTGTCTGAACCAGCCTTTAGAGTCGCGTCGTGACTAAGCGCTCCTCTCGGCACGCCGTCGCGGCACGGAAGGCTGTCGTGGGACGACTAAACGAGCATTAGGACAACCCGGTCCTCCACGAACATAGAGGTGACACGGTCCAGAGCGTTGATTGCGCTCTGCCGAGAATTCGCTAAACATATGAGCTAAGGGATTGACAGGCACATATTTGGCATCCTCCTTTCTGATTGCTTCTCCTCCAGCAGTAGGATACCATGCAGACTTCTACTTATCTTAAATACTCTGCTCAAGATACTGTATTTAAAATACTTTTTGTACTATTAAGGCATCTTGCAAATACATTTCATCTATACCTGCTTTCACTTCAAGAAAAAAGTAGGTTTTGCGCATTGTTCCTACGCGGCGCGAAGTAGTTCTTACGAGATTCGGTTGTCGCAGGAAAAATCGATGGTTTTGACGTTTGGAACGTGTACGTCTTGATAAGATAACATATATCTAATTTGAAATTCACCTACTTATGTCTCATTACCCACATAAAGGGGGAAATTAGTAATGTTCCGCGAGGAGCCGGACTTGTTTTACTTCGGTTCTTGAGGTGAAAACAGGTATAGAGCATTTGCTTAATTACATTTCTCACTATCCTGTACTCGGTATCTCAAAGACAGTTTTCAACCTTCGAAAATATTTGTCGCCGGAACAATCTACGAAACTAGGGATCGTCAGACAGCAGGGCAAAGCTGAACCGATTGCAAACTTGGAGGCAAGCGACCAAACGCAGGAGAGGAAACAAGGCACGAGCACAACACAGTCTCTGAATGACAATAAAACACCAAATGGATAGCCCCAAGTACGCCCGCCTTTTTGTGTCCTCCTGTCCGCTTTTTTTTTCTTCTTTTTTCTTATTTTTTTTTACTTTTTTTTCAAGTTGTCTTGTAATGGCACATTACGCTTGGAGCTTTGCAAAGTACTGGTGATGTCGTTGGGATTTCACACATTTTGTTCGAAGCTAGAGGGGTTCTTTCAGCGAAAGACTCTGACGCCAGCGCTTGGTATGGTCACAATGGACCATTTTTGGAAATCGCCGGTTCAGGGAGTTCATGTATGAAAATGCGCAGGCACGTCTTCAAGTGAACGTGAACCCTCCTTCGGCCAAAAAAGCTAGATCCTGCTGGTTTTATTGAGCTGCAGTGACCTAAATGTTGCTTACCCAAAGCCCCTTGTGTGCCTATTGTGGCTTTACTTTGATCCCAAGCACCTTCAAAAGCGTTTCTTTTACATCCTCACGGATGCCCGCATTGTTTCATTCTCAGAAGCCTCCAACACCGTTTTCCGCCAGGTGGACCCAGGGATTGCAAGTGGTTTCGTGGACACTCTCTTGCGTCACTTGTGTTTCTCTCTTGACCTTCCTAATATATTTTGAAAGTTGTAAGGTACAGGCGCTCCTCCTCGCCCTTGGCTGGGGTGACAAAATGCTAGCTCTTGGTAGTTGTTCTGCGACAGAGGCTGCTGTCCTTTAGCCGGTGTTTCTCCTGTGCGTGCACGTTTTTCATTCACTCGCGTACTGATCATCTAGTGTGACTGCCTGATGAACCTATAGTTCGGCTGTTAGGGGGATGCATTGCCAGACTATGTGTCAAGTCCGCCGAATCACGTCAAGGCATATTACGAACTTATTGCAGAATACGTCATCAACCAAGCCTACCGCCAAACTAAAGCACGCCAGTTGCTATGCCTAAAACACGTAGGTCCTCCTTGTTCCTAAAATGTTTCGCTACCCATTATGTTGCCTATACCGAATTATTTCAAAGTAAACTTTAATTGCAGCAGCTAAGTCGCTTTTTGAAAGTCGTAAAGATCACAGCAGAATGTGATTTTCAGCGAAGTCATTACATGTAGAGCATTCCCAACAAGTTTAGCATTCTCTTTAACTTTTTAAAATTTTTATATTGCGAGCTTGTAACCTACTTGCTGGGAATTTTCAAATGTAATTCAATTACTTTTTTCAAAGTATCTGCACTCTACTCAAGATAGTTCGTAGTAAAAGTAACTTAAATACAACTCTAAATACATTTTTAAATTGGTATTTAGTATCTTATCTTAACTAATTTTGTTGAGTATTTTGCAGAACGCTGTAGGAGACTCACCACAATGCAGAGTGCACTTGACCGGCGCGACAAATCCATGTGACGCATTTCAGAAATCGTGCGCTACCAGATTGTCGCGTCGGGCAGGAACTCAGTTCTCTCCAAAGATACATATTTTGTTCAGGTGTCACCAATCTACTCGAATGAGACAACAGCACGCTGCTCATTCCTTCCTTTACATACGTTTGATCTCGTATCTGCCACGAGGACCGAGGTGGTTTCCAATGGCAAATGATTTTAAAGCGACAGCTTTGCGGTCGATACTGTGCAGAAATTTCGACCTCGTTCCTTGTCCTCGCCGCTACGGAAAAACCCTTCTTTAAACTCTTGGCGCGAGGCCAGGGAAGTCGGGTTTTTCTGACATCCCAGGCGTGACGAAAGAAGTCTTCCGTGTCGTCTGCTTGAAATACTTGTTTTGGGACATTACTCGCGTTATGCGAAATCTCACTTTGGCAATATCCAGTTGCACTGGTGGCGCCGTCAGTGGCATCCATGACGCACGGGAAGCCACCATTCCACCGGCATGCGCGACCGTGCCACATCTATCGCTTTTGTTTCTTCGCACATTGTGGGCGAAACATGCAACTTTTTTTTTAATCCTGACCAAGGCAGTTTGATTGCTCAAGAAATTAAGAACAAAATAATACAATATGTAGGACGTATTTTTACCGTCTTTTTATAATGAATGATGTCAGCAACCATGTGTGTTATACCGAGTTGAGATCATAGACGAAGTTTTTATTTCTTGTGTAATGCAGGGTTAGTTTAATTATGCATTCATGATTGTATGATATCACTAAGGAGGAAGTTGGAAAAACAACGCGTCGTAAAAACTATAATGTAGCCTGAATATTTTACAGAATAACTATTTTCACTTGCCCTCTAAAGCGTACACTTCCAAGTTACAATACGCTATCTCGAAAGCGTTAGGGCTAATGCACCCTGTTTATGTAGACGCATTTAATACAGCACGAGGGTTGAGCGGTCAATTACTTATGATAAAGTAGGTTTACTCAGGGATGGTGGCCGAACAAGCTCCGCAAAGTATTTTTATGATTGCAAATTTAGGATATTAAAATAGGAGGCAATGATTGTAAACGTAAGGAATCACTATGTGCGTTTTTTGAAACAATCTAGCTCTGACTCATAACAAATCGAAAATATTTGCTTTCGATTGTACAGTAGAATTGTTTTTGCGGTATAAACATTTGCTTGATCGGTTTAGTCATATATTTAAAGAAACTATGCATGGTACTTGGTTTAATGTCTGTTGTCAGTCAAGTGTTTTAATTATATTTTAATGATAGCAATTCAAGCCATTTATTTAGATAAAAATGGTGGGACACCCGGGTGTAAAGAATGTTTGCGTGGAGATCACCCAAAGAGTCTGCGTGAAAATCACATGAGTGAGGTGTTGTCGGTGACGAATTTACTTTCGAAGATGCTGGTAGTAAGAAGTGCATCTCTTCAAATGAGAAAACAAATGTCTACACAGATTCTCAAAGTGGTGCATGCCATTCTACGTCAGCTAAGCTTGCCGGAAATCAATTTTGTTTGCGTAATTTAAGTTTATTTTGCACAATTTACCGAAGACATGTCAAACTTCACTTCACTGGTTTGTCATCGATCTGATATCTTGAATACGTCGTAAAAAAATGTCCGTACAAGAAATTCTTTAGTTACTAAGGCTAACATTGTGATATGTTGTTAATTAACACTTTAACTGGACGTAAGTTGAAAGAAAAAACTTTACTACTCGGCTTAGGGTAGATCATTGAAACGTCTCTTGGTCACCTATTGTTTTTAAGGAAAACAGGTGGAGACAGTATCGCTTCCTTTTTAAATTCTGTGCGCCACCAGTTTTCCAGCTGGCGACCTTCAAAAAACGTCGGTGTCCTTGAAAATCAAACAGTGAGCAGAAAACACGCGATTTCATCTGTTCTCCGCGATCGAGCACATTGTTAATCAAGTTGTCAACCTGTTTTCAATGCCTCCAGGCATTTGTATCTTCATTAGTTTATTATTTTTACGAAAATTTAGAGTCAGCGAGTAGGGCCAGTACGACTGTAGACAATGAGAATCCTCCTCCTGCGTCAGTTTAGCAGTTTCGCGGCCGAGCCTGGCCGAACGACGTACATAACCAGATAAAGGTTTTCGTAAGAACCTTCACAATTAGGCTCTGAACCACTTTGTGGTTCTCAAAGTGGCCAAGTACCACTGTGGCGCTAGTTGTGTGAGTACCACAAGGGCAGTGACGTAGCCAGGTGGGTTGTTCACGGGTCGAAACACCCCCCAAAATTTTATGGTTTTCCTCTTTTGCCCCTTTTCTTCTTCCCTGTGCCAGCTTTTTTTTTCCTCGTTTTTCTTTTTGTTTGGCCACCCGAACAATGCTTGGATTCGGGCTAGTTGGTTTGTCATTCTGATGTATACTGCGCTGCAAAGTTACACTTAACACATAAAGACGTAAACTACGAGATGATATGAAAGACAGCTAAGAACATGACGTACTTGTGAATGCGCAGACTATACTCTGTTTCACCTTGTGTTGTACCGCAGGGAAGGCTACAAGCGCGAGCTCCTTGCTCTAGGGCACATGTCGGTGGCAGAAGCTCTCGTGCACCAAGGGCAGCTGCCAACGCTATGAGCTCGCCCTTCTAGACTTCGCTGCGGTACAACATAAGGTGAAACAGAGTATAACAACTGTTTATTTTTCGTTTCTTCTTTTTTTACATTTTTCTTTTGAAGGATGAAGATTGCCTGATAATTTACGGAATTGAAAATTAATGTCTTTGCCGGCAATTGTTGACAAGGTGGAACTGAAGTTTGGATGACGCGTATGTACCTGAGAAGTCGTGGAAAGGACTGGGACGATTAATGTCTTTTCTGCCATTTGTAGACAGATGATGTTGGTAGTGTTTGTGTTCCTTCTCTTGCCACCCTGGAGCTGATGTTTGCCCTGTTATGCTGCGGGATCTTTTTAATACCTTTAAATAGCTTTAAAACAAAAAGAAATGGAACTGCTTAAAACGATCCCGCAGCACAACAGGGCAAACATCAGCTCCAGGGTGGCAAGAGAATAAACACAAACACCACCAACATCATCTGTCTACAAATGGCAGAAAAGACATTAATCGTCCCAGTCCTCTCCACGACATCTCAGGTACATTCGCGTCACCCAAACTTCAGTCCCACCTTATCTACAATTGCTCGCAAAGACATTAATTTTCAATTCCGCAAATTATCAGGTAATCTTCATCATTCAACAAAAAAGGTATAAAGAAGGAAGAAGAAGACACGAAAAATAAACAATTGTTAGTCTGCGCATTCACAATTACGTCATGTTCATAACTGTCTTTCATATCATCTCATGGTTTACGTCTTTATGTGTTAATGTAACTTTGCAGCGCAGAATACATCAGTTTGGCAACCCGCTACGGCGAGGGGCCGGGACCGCAGCATTCCAAAGCAAAACAAAGATGACGAAACTCTCCGTGAACTGCGTGAGCAACACAACTCCGGCTCCGGCTCTCTGAAGAGCTCTCGCCAAACTCGGCCAAATTAGTAACCGCAGCCTTTATAGGCAACGCAGGAGCGAATGGCTCAGCCCCCGACGTCAACAAAGGCGCGAAATCCTAACCTCGATGGACGCTGACCTCGCCTTGGAGAATGCAGGCAACTTGGCGAAAGTTCCCCTATCCTTTGAGGCTCAAGGAATTCCCAAAGTAGCAATACTCTCAGACTCTGCAAACCCTACAATGAGCAGAAAACAGGACGACGAATGGACAAACATTTTAGAGTTTTTCTTCTTTTCGTTCCGTCTTCCCCCTCGTCTTCCCCCTCGCAGTTCGGCAGCAGACACTCGTCCAGCAAGTACTAAATTCATCTTGTCATCTGCTTTTGCAGCGTCAGCTATCGGCCCGTTTTTTCTGCTCATCATCCATTGGCACGCCAACTCATCGCCACTTGGTCAAGCCTGAGGGACGCAAGCCATCGGTGCAAGTCATCGCCACGTCAGAAACCCAGAAATCGCCGCTAGTGGGCGTCTACCACCATCGAGGCCTATAAAACAAGAACGCGGAGCCCAACCTGTCGCAGTTCGGCAGCAGAAACTCGTCCAGCAAGTACTAAATTAATCTTGTCATCTGATTTTGCAGGTGAGGTATTGTTGTTATCTTTATTTCCTTTTTTTTTTTTCTCTGCTGCCGAACACTGCGCCTTTTGTTTTCACCTGTATACTGTGTACGCGTATTTGTGTTCTTGAAATATTCTGTGACTGTGTAGATACAAACAAACTCAAATGGCTAAAGCAATGGCAAAACTATGTGAGGAACTCAAGCGATACATGAAACAAGAACATAGGGAACTAAGAGCCTCGATTGAAAGGGAATTGCGAGGGGAGCTAAGGGAAGTCAAAACAAGTATGGATTTTATTAACAAAACGTTTGAAGAGAGGAGGGATAAAATAAGTACAGTCATGAAGGAAAATACGGAGCTTAAGGCAGATAACATCGAGCTTCGATTGGAATGTAAGCTGCTGCATCAACAAACCAAAGAATGTGAAACTCGACTTGTAAACTGCGAACAGTACAGCCGGAATCGAAATATTGAAATAAAAGGAATCCCGCCCCAGCAAAATGAGAACATACTTGAAATTCTGGAAAAGCTGGGAGCAGTGATTGGCATGCCCATATTTGATACAGACATCGAATCATGCCACCGCGTGCCTGTTCCTAACAACGAGGCAAAGAACATTGTCGTTCAATTCATGTGTAAAGACAGACGAGATAATCTCCTTCATCATACCAAGAAACGGCGCATCACTTGCAGTGACATCGGCATTACGTCTGGTGGCTCTGTTTACGTAAACGAGCATCTTTGCCCCGCACTAAAGAAATTGCTGGGAATGACAGTGACAAAAAAGAGGGAGTGCAACAGAAAGTTCGTTTGGGTACGGAATGGTAGCATTTTTGCTCGTAAGGCCAAGCAAACGCCGCTTGTGAAAGTAACATGTGTCGATGACGTCCGTAAAATAACGGCGAGCTAGTTTTGCCCTTTTTTATCTCTTTTGAATTGTTAAGCTAATACAGATATGTCAGGCGCCTTTATTTCACCTTCTAAATTAAACAAATTACTTCAAAATAAGTCTGCATTTCAATTTACACTTCTTCACCTTAATGTTAGGTCTGCAAAAAAACAAACACGATGATCTTGCTGTTTTGTTTGATTGCATTGGACCAAACGTTGACGCCATTATGCTAACGGAGACATGGTACCGTTGTAGTGCTGACTACTTTCTGCTCCCAGGATATTCCCATTTCAACTTAAATAGAGAAAACAGACAAGGTGGTGGTATTGTTATGTTGGTAAAGAACGAAGTAAGTTGTGAGCTCTTAAAATCATTCTGTAAAGTCACTGACTTCTATGAAGTTGTAACTGTTCGTTTCGGAAATACGTTACTCTCTGTTGTATATAGGCCCCCTAGTTCGCCTGTCGTACCATTTTTAAATTTTGTGGAGACCTTGTTTAATTTTGTCAATGATAAAAATTCCAAGTTAGTTTTGGGCGGTGATTTCAATACCGATATAAGTTCTGACTGTAGCTCGAGAAATTCCTTTTCAAACCTCATTGAGTCATGTGGATTATCAAATGTTATAAAGCACCCTACAAGAATAACTAACACGTCATCCTCTTTGCTTGATCTGTTCATAACCAACTACGAAGACTTGGTGGTGACATCAGGGGTTCTTTCAACTGATATAAGGGATCATCTTCCCATTTATTTTTGCTTGCAAAATAAACGTTCCAATAAAAACCGTAGCGACTGCGTTCCTGTGGGTTCAGCCGATCTTCCCTGACCAGTTGCGCCGTTTTCGAAAAGACATTGAACGTACATCTTGGCAACAAATTTCTTCTACAAATTCAGCTAATTTAGCATATCATATATTTTTAGATATATTTAGTGCAACATATACAATACATTTCCCTTTTGTGAACCTCAAAGCGTCTAAAAAATCGCGTAGACCTTGGATCACGCCAAGCCTAGTATCAATGATGCAAAAAAAAGTTTTTATATAATCATTTTTTTAAAAACTAGAGAAAATAGTCGACTTGCAGTCTTTAAATTATATCGAAATAAACTAACGAGTCAGCTAAGGACCGCTAAGCGTGACTATTACAACACACTTTTTGATCCCTTAGAATCATTGAAACCTGATATTATGTGGAAGAGAATCCGATCTTTAATGAACCATAAGCCACCCCAAAACGTACCTCGTGAAGTAACAGTAAGCGGCTCTGAAATAACAGACGTCAGCATGGCAAACGTGTTTAATGATTTCTTTGCAAATAATGGTACGTCAACGTGTGTGTCATCCTCCTGTATAAAAAAGCCCTAGGGTTCATGAAATCGTCGCAGACACATACAATGTTTTCGTTCCCCACTGATGAGGCAGAAGTCTGCTCAACCATCATGAATCTTAAAAATAGTAAAAGTATTGACGCCGATAACATGCAGATACAACCTATAAAATATGTTATTGATAAAATTGCACCATATCTGACATATATGTATAACCTTGCTCTTGAAACCGCGGTTTTGCCAATTAAAATGCATGTATCAAAACTTAGTGTCCTACATAAAGGTGGTGATATGTTCGACATATGCAACTATAGGCCCATTTCAATTTTTCCTGTCTTTTCTAAACCACTCGAGAAACGTCTACATCAAGGACTCCTAACAAATCTCGATAAACATGGTTTAATTTCTGAATCACAATTAGGATTTGGTAAGCATCGATCTACTGAAATAGCATTGCTGAATCAAATAGAACTCATCGTAAAAGCATTCGACGCAAAAAAGATAACATTGGGCGTTTTCCTCGATTACTCAAAAGCATTTGATTCAATTAATTATGACATTTTACTTGCAAAATTACCATTTCATGGAATAAGAGGCATAGCGCATGATATTTTGAAATCCTACTTATTAAATAGAAATCAGTACGTGTCTCTTCCAAATTTTCATTCAGATAGGCTAGCCATAACATCGGGAGTTCCCCAAGGCAGCATCTTAGGCCCATTGTTATTCATTTTGTACATCAACGACATCGCAAACGTGGCTCAAAACACTGATGTAAAGCTGGTAATTTACGCGGACGATACCAGCATTTTTTCTTCTCATGACCATATCCGCACTTCCATTTCCGCAATGCAAGAAGTGTTAGAACAAATTGCTGCTTGGACACTCACCAACGAATTAAAGTTAAATTGTAGTAAGACCAAGGCTATTTTGTTTAAACCTAGAAATAAAAGGATAAACGATCCACTTTTTCTTAAAATCAATAATGAACAAATTGAATTTGTAAACTGTAGTAAAATACTGGGTGTGTTGTTTTCACAAGACTTGAGCTGGAATGCTCACTTAGATTTTGTCCAAGCAAAGCGATCCAAGAGCGTTGGCTTAATAACAAAGTTTAAAACAATACTTCCTACTCATATTAAATGAACTATTTATTAATCGTTAGTTTGTTTCCATTTAAATCACTGCAACCTTATTTGGGGCACCACAACCAAAACAAACCTCACAAAGTTGCACCTTTTACAAAAAAGGGCTGTACGTGCAGTAATCTTCTGTTCCCTCTCTCCATCCCTGCTGCATCATTATTTAAGGCCCTAAAAGTAAAATCAATTCAGCAAATATATGCGTTTAAACTTTTAACAACGTATCGTAGGGCTGTTCAGCAGAACAACGTTCATTACATTCACTTGGCTAACCTAAAACATCGCATCATCCTGCGCGACCTTAGGCAAATCAGCCCTGGGTAATTCGTCCATCCCGCACAAATTACCTTAATCAGACGCTTCATTTTATTTTGTCCACCATACTAAACACTCTGTACAAAAATAGTATAAATTTAGAGTCACTTTCACATAAAGGGTTAATAAATTCGATTTTTTCTCTATGACTTTTTGAATACTGGCGTTGTTTTTATCCTGTGTGCCTTCATTGTGTATTTGCTGACCACTCTCGCGGTTTATTGTCGGGTATTGTGTTTTTCTTTTTTTTTTGCCGAAAGTGCTCATATTACACCAAACATTTGCATAAGATAGTTCTACATTTATGTAATATTTAGTTGTTTTTTGTGTGTTTTCTTTTATTACCTTTTTGCTGTTCCGAACTGCACGGGGGCTGGGACCTTCGTCAAGCTGCTACCCAGCAGCTTTTTGTCCCAAGTCCCCTGTTGTCATGTAAGGAGATGTGACAACAAATAAAACTTGATTTGATTTGATTTGCGCATTCCCCTTAATAATCAAAAAATAACAAGCGATAAAAAGCCGCGACATATGCACCATGGGAGCAACTTAGAATGCTTATAACTTGATTTCAAAGCGTACCTGGTTGACTTCTTTATTCGCTGCAGGGGGTAATGCTCATAATCTTTGGTACAACACGTGAGCCGTGAAAGTTCCCTTACGTATAGAGACTCTGAAAAATAAATTCTATCAAACGAGCCAAGCTGTCGCTTGATGCCTTTTTTCAGGAATGACAATAGACATACACCTTCAAGCGTGCCAAAAACCGGAGCATTCGTATCTTTAAATGAACTGCCTGGAGAAGTTTTGGTTTCGACACAAATGTGGAGCGACCGCACCGCTGCGCGTGTCCTAATGTAAACCACGGACGTCTCAGTGAACAATAAATATAGCAGTAAAATGCTGTACTTATTGTTCACTGAGACGTCCGTTTTGTTAAGTCACGGCAGCTAGCAGTTCAACAGGTTCTGGCCGTCGCTGCAAGGTGCACACAACACGCCAGCTAATTTTTGATAGCGGAATGATTCCCGTCGTCGCGCATCACGTGCAGCTCAGTAATTGAGAGCTACGGCTTTCTGCTATCGCAAGTTACGGGCAACACGCAGCTAATTTTTGATACCGGAACAATTCCCGTATCCACGCATCACGGATACGGGAATTGCAGTTAGGGTTTTTTGCCATGCTTCTACGGGTCAAGTTACGGGAAAAACAGTAGGGCTTCATTACTGTCATGCACGTACTACCTAGTTAATGCTGCGATTGTGACGCGATACGATGGTAATTGTTCCGGCATATAAAATTAGCTGGCAATTTTTAGTATTTTGAAAGCATTTTTTTTACAATGTATAACATGAGGGAACTTTTCTTGGCAATGAAGCCAAAGCAATGCGTGCCCATGCCCTCACGCATATCGTTCGTGAGGACATGGGCCATTCACAGCTGTGCTCGCGCGGTCCCCATGAGCGCAGCACGTGCAGCTTGCGTGTAAAGAAATCTTTTTCAGGTCTGCAACTGCGCGTGCTTGCTCACATGGAGAGGAACATGGCGGCCGTCAAATGCCTTGTTTGTAATCGTCTATTAGCGGCGAGATGTTTCGGTGGCGCCCTCGTTCGGTTACCTTTCGTGACGTCATTACCTTGTGAACAACAAGTTCGGTGGTGTTTGTAATGGGCATGGTGGAAGCCTGAAATCATAGCGCTCTCAAAGCAACACTGCCAACACCGTCAAAATTGAAATTCTTCTATTCCTCTTATTTCCGTCGATGAGACATCCTTTGCTGACGTCATCGGCAGCATTCGGCCAATTGTGGTGGGCCGACCACAGCGACGCTTTCGTTCGCTCACGTCGCCAATTGGCGGCGAGATGTTTTGGTGGTGTCCTCCTATGGTTACCTCTCGTGACGTCATTAGCTTGTGAACAACAAGTTTGAAGGTGTTTGTAAAGAGCATGGTGGAAGCTTGAAATCTTAGCACTCTCAAAACAACACTGCCAACACCGTCAAAACTGAAGTTCTTACATAAATGTTATTTCCGTCGATGGGAAATCCTTTGCTGACGTCATAGTCAGCATTCGGCCTATCGTGGAAGATCGATCCCAGCGACGCGTTTGATCGCTCACGTCGCCAATAGACGATTGCAAACAAGGCCACTGACCACCGTCATGTCTCTGCTCGTACGGACAAGCACTAGAGCTATGTTCACACGCAAGCTGCACGTGCTTGAGCACATGGGGCACCGGTCAGGGGCGCCGTGCTTGCAATAGACCCTTTCCGAAAGTCAGTCTACCCACCTTGTGCAGAGACAGACCCGACGCTCTAATGGCGGAACTACACTGTTTCTCCACACCAGAAAAATCGAACGTCTTCGCAAGCATAGAGCAGAAAAAGGAAAAGATGTTGGCAGTTTCACGTCACCTTCGATGCACGAAATCGAGGGTGCTTGATTTAGCCGCGCATGATCTCCTATCACCGCCATTAGAGCGGCAATATTGGAGCTTTTTGGACTGCCACAAGAGGACTCTGACTTTTGAAAAGGGTCTAACGCCATATTTGAGGGTGCTGTTTAGAGCGCATGCTCAGAACGCGCTCACATTAAGGGGCTGCTAAGACAGTCTATCTGGGTGGTGCGGAATGCACGCTGCAAAATAACTGTAGGAAGCTCGCCATTACCGCGCGCTCAGCAGCCGCGCACATAGCTATGGGCGCCAGTGAATACTAGCACCATCAAGATCGCCGGTCTTAGCAGCCGATTAATGTGAGCTCGTTCTGAGCATGCGCTCTTAGCACCACCCCGATATATTGCGTCCAGTGAATACCCGCTATTAGCGGCGAGATGTTTTGGTGGCACCCTCCTTTGGTTTCCTCTTGTGAGGGTTAGACCCTCACGAGAGGAAACCATATGGGGGTTTAACCAGGTCGTGCCGTGCCATGTGCCACCTCAACGCACACCGCTGGGGCGTCAACAAGCACGCGTTAAGCCTAAAAAGGTTTGCCCCGATTTTTTATCGTCCACGTTTCGAACCTGCGGCAACTCGTTGGCGTAAGCGAGCTTCCAGAGGCTAGACTTTCTGCGAGGAAGCGATGCAATGGACCGCCCACTGTCTTTCCACGATGCTGATGAACGTTGCTAAACGCGGAATGTCTTGTTCCCCCGGTGGCGTAGGTTGCCTGCGGAGCAACCTGGGAACAAGCTGATGCTACAGTTACGACAAAGCCACCGAGACAACTGTTCTATCGCGCAAACCACCAGCAACATGTAATCACAGAAGCCACAAGAGACGAGCAGAAATCTCGAAAGGACCTGTTTTGTCCAGTTCAGTGTTTTTCCGCTAGGTACCGTCCGTTTGGCTGGAGTCGCGAATACTGCGAAAGCCAGCAGAGTGTGTGAGGGACACAAGCAAAGGCAAACCTCCAATATCTATTATAGCGATAATAATTACTATAAATTGCAGGAAAATGTAAGTTTTTTTGTGTTTTATTTAATTGCCCCTTGAAATTTCATAACTTTGAACTTTAGAACATATTCATAGCAACATAAAGATTTAATAAGTATTTTAATATAAAGCAGTGATTTATGTATCATTCCAAGGAACGTTTTAATAAAAATATATGAGATATATCTTAGTGTTGTAGCTATTAATTTTTTGTTTTAGGCAACGGCTCAGAAATCTTGGTACAATACGTCAAAGGAGCCATGTTTGCGCATTTTCGACGCAAACGATATAAGCTACACAACGCTGTGTATATTTAAATTAATAGTTTCAGAAATGTCAAAATATTTGAGATTTATGATATTCGTAGTTTGCGTAGTAGGTGTCACCGTAGATGACATAAACGAAAACTTAAAAAAATCGAATATACCGTTCTGGCGCTCTCCAATTTTGTTTTCTCTTCATATATTATGTTTTTAGCAACATCTTTTTTATAGCGTGTCTTACACATGCTAGGGAGTAACACATAAAAAAATTAACAAAAACAAAATATTTGTCCGGACTCGAGTACAAGATCCTATCTGAACAGAGACAAAACTACCAAACTCCGATGTCCTCTTTTTTTTTTTTTTTTTGCCCCACGTGCTATTTTATCGTGCTCGAATCTTATCCCCAAGAAAGGGAGATTAAGATACTGCATCTGTGTGATGCAGTGCTGATAACGCATTCGCGTTATCAGCACTGCATCGCACAGATGACGCTTCACGGTTGCCGGACATTATTTCATCATAGTCATTAATAGCTTAAAAAAACGCGGGCCGCAGCTTATGTCTACGATTTTTTTTTTCTCTATGACTCGTACTTCGGCGATCTAATGGCGTAATTCCGCAATCCTATCTGAAGCACAAGATCGTCTGCTTCTTGCGCAGGGGTTGAATTGACGTTAAACGCCGAGCTCCAATTGGCTCCGATTGAAAGGATAGTGGGTAGACTTTAAAGGATCTGTGCAACAGTTATAGTGATTTGCTTAAATAATTTGGGAGTTGGTCTCTCGACCTTTCTGAGTAAAGAACAAAAAACCGCTTTTGCCTGCATGTCCTAGTTTTTATATTAAAAATGGACGAAGATTGAGGTTTTCGGCGCCTCTCAACTCCTTCACTAACTTCCGAGTCACGTGCGCTGGGACGTCAATGGGGGCGGCGCGGGGGGTTCCGGTGAAGCTCTCTCTTTAGAGCCATCAGTGAGCAGCGAGAACTCATCCGCTCGCGAACGCGTGACCACGTGCTGGCGGGCGCAGCGCGAACAATATGGTGAAAGGAGGAAAGTCTCATCCGGGTCCACCCATACCCGTCCGGCCCTGTCCCCCCTCCCCCTCCGGCTTCTGGCGGCTGTTCCGCTGCTGACGGTTTTGTGGACCTAGGATAGATGGCGCTACTGAAACTCCGTATAATAAAAGTTTTGTCGATGATACCAGGTTTTTGACGCATTTATATTTATGTTGGAACGACAAGATTTATAAAAAAGTTACCTTTTATCGAGCAGGTATTCGCACAACTTGCTATCTTTCTACAAGATTCCCCATTGACGTCATGCCGCGAGTTTCTCATGGCCGCCGCTCGCGGCTGCAGGTCAAGGAATATTCTAATATTTGCTTCGCGATTACGCGGCGGAATCGCAACATTTTGAAAGAAGGAGGTACGTGTGTTTTCTGTCCTTTGTGACAAGGTGAACAATGTCAAAAGTAGAAAATGCCAATTGTTTCAACGTTAAAATCGTTGCACAGCTCCTTTAATGCTAGCTGCCTCGAGGTCTGCCCACCATCCTTCTAATTGGAGCCAATCAGAGCTCGGCGACCCGACGTCACCGTAATCTCCGCTCGAGAAGCAGACGACCTTGAGCTCCGCGATGTCTGCGGACCTGACCACGCCCAGTGTCGCTTGCTCTGCAGTGGGTATCGTCATTCGAAGCTGGCATAATTTAAAAAAATATCTATATTTAATGCGAACGTTTCAGGAATACACCAATGAGTAGGCTACGTCGCGAATCTAATTACACAAGGTGCGTATATAGACCAACATCACTGTTTACAAAAGAGTCAGCGTTTGCCCGCACCAGGTGGCGCGTGAGCAGAAACCAGACTCTCGTGAAGCGTGTGCGCATGCGCAGTGCCGACAACAGCGCCACCGCACTGGAGCGACGTCAGAGAATTGAGTTGGTGGTTAGGGCTAGGGATTCATTAAAAAACAAAATGCCCCCTAAAAAGGTTTAACCAAAGTGCATAACCGAAGTAGGCAACAGAAGTAGGTAACGGAAGTGGGTAACGGTACTGTATAGCAGAAGTATAACGTGCGATTTCCCCGCTAAATTTAGCGGTGAAATATAACTGGTGTATAAATATCCACCAATGCTAGTTTTCCCGCTGAATTAAGAGGGTAGGCGCTACACCACCCCCCTTTCCCCCCTAAATTTAATGGGGAAATTGAATTTGAGTCAAAATATACACCAATTCTAAACTTCATTAAATAATAAGCTCAAACTACGCTGCTTATTTCATGTTGTTTGACTTGATTACTATAGTAAGTTGCAGCTCAAGAAGGTAGTGCGAGGGAAAGGAAGGCTGGGGAGGGAGAAGCAGACGGAATGCTGGAAAGGAGAGGGGGAAACCTCCTCCTTTTTTTAGTGTTCTGTCTGTTTCCTCCTCTCCGGCCTTCCTTTCCCTCGCCCTACCTCCTTGAGTTCCAACGGACTACATGGGTAGGAGATGAAACCGTGACGCCCCAAGCGGTTAACTTTAGAACTAAACGGATGGGGACAACAAATACAATGACTCAGCGCTCGGCCGACATAACCGAACGCGGCGTCAGCGTTCGGCTGGAGTTTTGGTTCTCCGGTGAGGGGGAGGAGGGGTTCTTTTGTCACCACTCCGGCCTGCATGAATAATGCAGCATGAACGATGCTCAGCTCAGCACAAAAGCCGAAGTGGTTCAAGCTCGCATTCTCTGACGACTGCTTTTGGGATAGATTCGGCACCTAACGTCACTTTCATTTATTGTCAGTATTTTTTACATTACACTGTACCCCGCGCTCTATTTAAGAAGATGACATGGACAGCTCATAAGGCCTGTGGGCATGTGCACAGGACTTGTGTTGAGTAAACACCGAGGTGTGGGGACAACAGACGGGTCAGAGCGCCCCCTATAGTTCGATATCCTGCCCAATAGGATGAAGATACACATTTTGTTTCTCCATGTGCACTTTCCTCCTCTTTTTTTTTTCTTGTGATGAGACCGGTAACGACACACCGAAATGCTTTCTCAATTCCACGAATACTGACTCCCACCCATTTCTATTTCATGAGTGACTGATGGCCACAGGAAAGTAGCTCCTATCCGCTCAAGCTCCCTCTTATTGCAAGATTACATTCCAATCTTTCCGAAAATCTCAACAATTCCTGCCTTTGCCGTGCTTCGTTAAACCAAATACAATCTCTTTTTGTTTCAGTATTTCAGTACTTGTACAAAAACATTGCGATTGAATTCCAGTTGCGAGAGCTTGGTTGATATTTGTAACGATACTCAGGCAACACGAAAGAGAAGGGTTAAAACTGAAAGGAAACCAAAAATTGAACTGCGGTGTAAGTTAGTTTTACCTGGTGGCTTTTGGGAAGCCTTTCTGCATTCAATCTAGCCGAACAAATACTTTCCAACTAAACATTTAGTTTATACCTCCACCACTTTAGTGGTGGGGATATAGATGCGAAAGTTTCAGAACATGAAGTTACCTGGACCAAAAGATGAAAAAAGAAAGACGAAATTTCTGCATGAGCCACCGTCCACCTAAGAATTACTTTCGTCAAAACAAAAAATACTGTTGTGGGCGCCTGTGGTATTCATTACAGTAGAACAATCTTATCAGCAAGAACGGTAATATTCTTTTCTTTTTTGCCAACAAGTGTGTCTCACTGAAATGAATGCCACAGGCACCCACAGTGTTATTTCTTGTTTAGACGAAATAGGTACTGGCTGACGTCGTCTAATAAAGAAATATCGTCTTTTATATTTATCTCTTGATGCACGTAATCGTAACGCCATGTTCTCAAACTTTCGCATCATTTCGCCCCCCCTAGCGTCATATTCTGGCAGAGTATCACTTTTTTGCAATGCGTAGTTTATTTATCCGGCCCGACAAATCCGGCTTCATATGCTCCATCGAAAGCGGTATGTTGTCTTAGAATTATCAGCCCTGCTTTACAATTCGCAGATTTTGTTTTCCAGCTTCAGATATATTTATGTTTATATTTCTTTCGTGACATTTTGAGTGCTCGCGTTGAATGCTCGCGTTTTCATTTTTGTTTAGTTTCATGTGGGCCTACGTCCCTGGTTAGGGACGACTATTGCCCCGAACCAGATCTGTTGGCCCACATTTTTCGGCGATTGTTTGAGCCCCGATCACGCAGTAAGGTACCTATAAACGCCAACGTTTCCCAATTCACAAACAAAATATTCATGAAGGTGATTACAAGAGCAGTAGGCAGTAAAGTTTGGAACTCGGAATCTCACAACTCGAGTGACATAGCTCAAAGAAAATAACTGGGCAAAGGGCCAATCAAGTAGTAAGCTATACATTATCGACCTGAAGTAATCAAAAAGTAGTTTCGAGTGGTACATGGCCCTATCGGCTTAGCTACATGAACCTTCATTATACAGATATACAGAAATTATGCCGCGCGCGCAGCTGGCCAAGCAGGGAGCGCGCGCGTGGCCTAACGGTTATCGTACCTGCCTCCCACGCGAAAAGCCAGGGTTCGATTCCAGGGTTCGATTCCTGGGAGCGACGTGTCTCTTGTTTATCCCTGCATTTTAGTGTTCTGGCAAATTCGAGAATCCTGGTGCTTGTTCGAGGTGCGAATGTTCTACGCATCGAACTTTCCTGCGCCGATTATTCCAGAAGCTCACGCCTGTACATAAGAGGCTTCGCGTAGCGAGCCACAGTCAGTTTCGCCCCAGCGTTCGACTCTGCTCTTTCGCCGACTTCGACGCCCGCGACGCTCTGCTGTTATCTTCTGTTTCCTTTTTATTTTTGGGCACAAGTTCGCCCCCCATTAAACGTTTCAGTTTCCCCAGTTTTTCTTTGTTTCACCTCGTCATTCGTGACAATAGTAACGATATTACGAGTTCTAGTTTCCCATTTGAAACATTTCTTTGGAGTGACAGCCAAACTACAAATACTGCGTATATTGCAGCGCCATAAAATTGCCACTCGCTTTCCTATACCGAAGGGCTCCAGTACGCGTGCGCGTTAAATAAAAGAATTCCAATTTCGTAGAGAGGTACGTAGTTTCTGAAATTTCGTTTCTGCTGGTTTTTTTAGTCCTTCTTTTAGGCTTAATTTTTACTTCAAAATGTTTTGCATTTACTCGCATGTGATTCGTTTTTCTCCTAAAGCAACGGCATGGATGTCGTTTTGCATACCAGTGAAATATAGCTTAAAAAAAAAAAAAAACTGCAGTTGGCAAATTGTGTTTCAAGCCCTGCCACCCACATCTCATTAATATAACAAAGGGCCTTCTCTTATGTAAATGATCATCTACTCTTTCGCATTTTTACTCACTGAACCAACTGTTTCATAAAATAGGAACACACAACCTCCTTGAGTATGCGTTGTTGAAACGTTACAAGAAAAATTTAAAATGACCGAGTAGTATAAATAAACTTAACGGATCATACACGCAGAAACAAAACGTAAGCGCGCTCGAGAGTCTCGTCCTGAAAACATCATATTATATTCAAGAAAATGTCGTTAATTTTTTTTTCCTTGCTGAGCAAAAAACGACGTCCTGTAAAATGAAGCCCGATTTCTCCAATCTGCACTCGTGAGAGGAGTTACAGTCTCCAGCACCAATGCTTCGTTTCACCTCAAATCAGGGCGCAGCTGACGACCTGATGAAGCCAATCAGACGGCAGCAAACGTGCAACGCCACCGCAATCGTCATCTTGTTTTGTGTCGTCTACTACAAACGGACTGAACCAATCAAGCGTACCGAAAGCGCCGTGTTTGTTTTTTTGTTCAGACACGAGGTCTTTAGGGTAGCAAGTACGTGTGTCTACGTTTGTACAGCTTTTTTACTGCAGCTCTTATAGTGAAACTGAAAACGTAGCTGAACTCCCTAGATAAAGGCATATTTCGTGCTTCTTCCAATTACTGACATGTTCGTCGACGCGCCGGCTACAAGGTGACAAAACAGGTTTTAGGAAGCAGGTGGTGGTGCACAGCGACCAAATGTTCAGAACGCCATTTTGTGCCCGCGGAATGCGATTGTCCATGCGTGTCGAACGTCGTTACTTGTAAATAATAATATCAAAAACATATATCAAAGTGCATTACACCTGCAGTCACGAGTAGACTAAGAATAGCAGCGCGTGGCAAGCTCCCAGCATCTAAGTATTGTCGGTCAGCTGCCAATGAGAATCACGAAGCGAAAAGTGTGAACATAATGAGCCGCACCCTAAGTTTCTTAAATTGTCGGTACCTGTGCATAAGGTGTCCCAAGCGGACCTTCCGCTGTAAAAACAAAGCCGAAAAAAATGGCGCCGGCTCATAGAAAGCTTAGAGTGAATCGTCTGCTCGATCGCTGCGCCTATGGGCAGATGGCGCCACGAGCAGATAGCGTCGCTATCTCTGTCGTCTGCGAACGCGCTCAACCTCGACTTCGGTGAGCTTTTTTTTCTTTAATTATTTAGTTCACAAGAACGAAACTACCCCTCGGCAATTCACCCGGTAGAACTGACCTGCTCAGTTCATATTCGGTGAAAGTTTGAGCGTTCTGTGTGCAGACCCTTTCCGAAGGTCCATCGAGCAACTTTGGCGGTCACCATTGCTTGGACACGAACCGCGTGATTTGACCCGAGTCCTCGCCGAACCCTGACGCAGCCCTCGATTCCAATCCACGCTCTCAGTATAAAGCGTGTTCCTCAACCCACGTACATCAACTATGCGTCGCAGAAAGCTCGAAATTTGTGAAAATGTTAAAGCCCGTTCACACTCTTGCGACCGAGTTCGACCGAGAGAGACCAGACCGGTTTTTAAGCCTCTTCTGATCTCTTAGGACCAGCTCCGCTGCAGCGGAGCTGGTCCTAAGAGATCGCAAGAGGCTTAAAAACCGGTCTGGTCCCTCTCGGTCGAACTCGGTCGCAAGAGTGTGAACGGGGCCTTCACGCTATCGGTTAGGATAGAATCAGAAAGTTTCAGTATGTGACGTTACCCGAATCAAAAGATAAAGGTGAGCGACGAGATTTATCTATGAACCGACGTCCAGCTAAGCCTAATATCCTCAGAACAAGTACTGGCATTGTGGACGCCCGTGGCACTTACATAACTGATAAACACTTGTCAACAAGAGGGAGAACATTGTTTTCTTTCTTGCTTGGAAGTTCACTGAAATAGATGGTACAGAGGCCCAAAGTGTTATTGCTTGTTTTGATATATTAGGCTTAGGTGACGTCGGGTCATAGAGTAATTTCCTTTCTCTCAATTACCTTTTAATACCAGGTAACGTCATGTTCTTCAAACTTTCGCTTTCCATCCCAACCGTTAGGGTGTCACATTGTCACGGAGGTTGAGCTTTCTGCGATGCATAATTTCTTTACCCGGGCCGAAAAACACCGCATTCTTCTCTCGGGAACTCCCTGTACTATTACTGTCAGTTTAAGAAAACCAGAACGTAGCGAGTGCCAAGTTTCATATTATCACTCTAGAACAGTCTTGTACACGTTACTCAAAAAAAAAAAATCGACTACAATTACAATTTCTCTTTCTTAAAATGTACTCAATTCGATTACTCGATTACTTGGGATGAGAAATAGCTACTTGAAAAAAGTAACACTTACTCTTTCGATCACTTCAGATTTTCAAAACGACAGAGTTTTCTGCTGGTTTGAAAACGGTTCTTTCGTACTGCCCATTATTCGATTAGGGTCACCGAATTAGAAACTGCTCATCTTCTCAATCCATCAGTTTTGGTAAATCATGCTATTGTCGCGAGGACTCGGCTCGGAGATCCCTTGGCAGGAAATTTGTCGACACAAAGGGTGTCATTTAAAAAGGGTTAGAGAAAAATAGTAGAAGTTACGAGTAATTTTAGTACTTCCAAGAGTAATCGGATTACTCCCGTTATTACTTCCTCATAAGCGTTATCAAATGATTACAAAATTACTCGAAAAGTACTCGATTACAAGTAATTTGATTACTTGTAACGAGTATACCGTACGAGTCTGCTCAGCAGCCAATGGGCGCGTTCAGTAGCGCCTCCCTTGCCTCCGAACGGAGTGACTCGAGTCAGCTCATTGGATTTTCTCGCCGGAAATCGTCACCAGTTTGGAAATGAGGTCATCGTAAGCTCCTTTCACTCTACGTGCACCGTCTCCGGACTCCGTGCGTCGGAGCTTGACTCCGAAGCCCCGGAGTTACGTGCACCGGAAGTGACTTTTGGCCGTCCAGTGGAAGGAGTCAGTGACTCCTTGACTCCGGGGCCGCTACTGAACGCGCCCATTGGGATATGGCGGCGTTAGCGGCAAAGAACGCTAAAGAACGAATCACGGCGTATAGAGTCTGAGCACAGTGATACCCTCCCTGCGTTTCTGAAGCTGTCGGTCACTCTAGCGATGAATATTCTTCCCATTTTCAGATACATAAAGAGAGTTGCACACATAAATATAGCACAATTGTTCCATCGAAGCTTTGTGTAAAAAACAAAAGTATAAAAATGCTCTCGTAGTGTCACATTACGGGCAATTGTTTATGGGCACAGAAATAAAGCCACGGATGATGATTATTGTGATGATGATGAGGCTGATGACGATGATTACACCCCCCACCCCCCTTTTTCGGGAAAAAAAATGTTTAATACAAAGGTGTGAAGCGGTGCGGAAGTAAAAGAAATTATAAAGTGCCCGCTGACCGCCAAAAAAGTGTTTTATTAAAAAGGTGTCATGCTGAACAGAAAAATTCCTTTACATAATTATTATCAAAATCTGAAGTTCGAGATTAAATCAAAATGAAAAATAAATAAAACCCGTAACAAAATATCTCAGGGAGAACCCTCATAGCCTTCCCGGAAGTGTAATGTATTTTTCTTCCTTTTTTTATTGTTTTGCTTTTGTTTTTATGTCCCGAGTACCGACCACAACGTTAATTGACACTTGTCAGGGACTAAAATAATATAATAAGGGAGGTAGTTAAATAATCATGACTCAAACATAAAAAGCGCTAAGCATCAGAACGTGTATGTAAAAAGAAAAGACAGAACAAACGCTAACTAGCAACAGACGTCTCGGTGAAAATAACAAAAACGTCAAGGTACCTATGAAGGGCATTGTGATCAACGTAAAAAAGAGTAAAGGAAGCTCTTTCATTAACTGTACATAATATTGTAACTGGTAATGTTTTTCCCCTTGTACGTCTTCTTTCTTTTATTGGTCACAATGCTTCGAGTGTAGAAACAGTACGGGTGCATACGGGTAAGCGACAGAAGGAAAAAAAAAAGACAAGACGACGTCTCAAATGAAGACGTCGCAGTGTCCCTTTCTTTCCGTCTCTTCAGCAGTTTGATGTTTCCCTTTTCTTACCACGGTTCTCAGGTAGAATTCATAGTGCTTTGAGTGCCTTTCTTGTCTTTCTTTATGCCCATGCCACGGCCGCTTGATGAGGACTCCCCTTGGGGATCGAGAGGCCGTGCCCATGCAAACCGGCCTGGCGGGACAATGCCAGCCTAAACGGTAAGGCCTGACAACTGAATAAAGGTTAATTAGGCAGGCGCCTGCGTTAAGTGTAAACCTAATAAAACCTGACATAAAAAAAGAAGACAGGCATGAGAGGCCTCGGACACAGGAACTAAATTTTATACATAAAAACCGTTTACAAAAGAATGTGCGCACACACGCCCTACCCCCCTACCCCCCCCCCCCCTCCCAATCTGCACACGGAGGGGCGCCACGAGAGCGCGCGACACGAGAGCACCTCGACACGAGAGCGCACGACGGGAGAGCGCCGCGACACCAGAGCGCGTGCCATTAGAGCGCATGTGCGCACCTTAGGAATGATCGATATTGGAATTTTCAAACACATGTTTTCTCGGATAGCGCAGTTTTTTGCTTGTAAGTTAGTTTCCCAATATATCGTACATTCTGGGCAACAGACAGGGCGGTTTTTTTTTTCTTTTATCAAAAAGATATTTGTTTGAAGTGGGGCTTCGTAATTTGTGAATGTTGTCTTCAATATGTGCTGTTAAAGGTTGGCGGACATTGATGGAGCTAATATACGGTAAAATATGTTGGGCAATGAACTAAAAGTCTCTAATTACAACTTTAATTTATGGCCGTATGGTTCACGTTGCAATTGCAAGTACCGCCGTCTAATAGCGTGGTTGGTAGGGGGTTCCGGAAGAAATGTTCCCGAAAAAAAGGTCCCTAGGCGTAAAGTAGGAACCAATGTCACCAAAGGGTTCTCTATCGTTGGGTCTCCCTGATTATCGTGGCCTTCAGGAAGTCCGGTCGTTGTCCGGTCCAAGTGACCTGACCCACCTGGAGGATTGGAAGGAGCCGCTCGCGTAGGCGAGCACTTTTCCCGCATGACTTCTGGAGCTGCTACGAACGGATCTCCGAAGGGCTCCCTCCAGAGGACCAACAATCACGTCGAGTCCTGGCATAATGCATTCCAGAAGTTCTTGGGGCTGCATCATCCGGACACGTACAAGCTAGTGGCCGCATTTTAAAGAGAGCAGACCTTGACAGAACAGAAGATGGCGGATGTACTTCGTGGAGATCCTCAAAGGAGCAGCAAGGCCACCTGCGTTCCGTTCGTGTAGCAAAGAATCTGAGCAAGCTAGTGGAAGAGTACGATCAAAGGTGCATTCTAGACAACCTCCGCGGCGTCGCGCAGTCATTCAGTCTTTGCATTTTTTTTTAATAATATGGAACGGCAATCGATAAACTTTCCGAAACTTTGTATCCTGCTTCTTCATCTAGAGTTTGCGAAAATTGTATTTCTTAGACTTCCCACAGCTCTGCGTACTCAACCAATAAAATGACGTGAAGCGTTCAATCCGAGAAAACATATGTTTGAAGACTCAAACATCGATCATTTCCAAGGCGCGCACGTGCGCTCTCGTGACGCGCGCTCAAATGGCAGGCGCTCTCGTGTCGCGGCGCTCCCCTGTCGCGCGCTCTCGTGTCGTACAGCCTCTGTACACGCTTCACGTGACCTTTACCGACGACTTTTTTTGTTAACCCTATATTCTGTTTTACTTTGAAGTCCGACCTCAGCCCGAGCTCGTTGTCTTTGGGCATTTAGAGGATCGCAGCGCTTTCACTTGGCGCGATTGGTTTACTCGGTTATACCAAACGCACGAAAACGACGACCGTCCCGACGTTTGGACCTAATGTGAAAGGGTGAATGGCCTTTTATTAGCGACCAGATATTTCGGTGGCTCCTTTTTATGCTTCTCATTGGCTACGTATCAATAAAAAAATGCCCTGCGTTTTTTTCTTTTTTAAGTTGTCAGAACTTTTGCCGGGGACACTTACGAGCATAAGTTGGTTTGAGATTGGTATCGCCTCAACCCCGGTTCTATTTTGAGAGCCAACCTTGCTGGTTTATTTTTTTCTTTGCGCGATGAATTGATGTATGTTAGGGGTATCCATTTTGTCGACGCGACATCTCTGTGCGTCGATAAGTTGTGCTTGTATACAAGAAAAAGAAAACAACGCTCGTGCACCATAAACAAGGATCCTTGCGATTCAAGTGTAACACTGCCAATGGGCAATCTCATTTCTTACGTGGTTTTCAAAAGCAATTGGGCGCGCTCACGCTGACTCGAGGCATGACAATGGAGTTCCCATGCGCGTTAATATCCTCATTTTGTAGCTAAGGATACATGGCGAATACTGTATTTAGATAGCCTAGACTTTATTCCCCCCCTCTCTTTCTTTCACTTTCTCTTTTGCATACACAAACACGCGCGCACGCACGTGCACATACACGCACACACGCGCAATCGCTAACATTTTTATGAGGCCTCTGGATGTTGTAACCCCTCTCTATCAACAGAGAATGAAATAACCAACTTTTTTCAATGCAATTCCGCGCAACGAACGACTCTCCCTACGAACGAGGTCATTCGTCTCTTGAATCGAGCAGAGCATGAACTCTCAGTTTCAGTCCCGTCACGGCGGACGCAAAATTGAGAATCAGAGAGCGAGAGCGCGAATACGAATACAACGAATTTGTTCGTGTCGGAGCTCCTATATCAAAAATGCGAATTTCGGTCACGAACCAAATATTTTTTATGGCATATCTCATGGACGTCCATCGAAGGAGAGGTTGTATCGCTGCATCCTCGCGAAAGACTCGCTGCATTTCTTCGTAATGCCACCCGCCACCGCCCCCCCCCCCCCCCCCGCGCAAAAAAAAAAAAGGCATCACGGGCGTTTTGATTGAGCCTCATTGTCTCCCAGTCACTTCGAATGGCCACATAACTCTCCATTCGCGTCACGTTCTTGTCAAGTTTATGGCAATTCTCTATAGACAGAGTTGTATACGTGCGGATTCGGACAGCCCAATCAGGCAACGTCACGAGTGGGGCAACTGAGTTTTACGTAACGACTTGGAGGCGTAAACTTTGTGCGCTAAATCTTAGAAGAAAATGTCCACCGTCTTTTTGTGCAATTCGCGCCCGCCGCATGACGCGTAGAACCTGCTATTGGTGCTCCCGTCTAAGCAATGATTTCAAAGGATACTTTAATAAACGCACAGAACCACACCTATTGTTTGAAAGGTAGCCAGACCGAGCATGTGTTATCAAGAACAAAAACAAGTAGGGGTCGGTATTGTTTGCATCACCTTCGGCAGACACTTTTGTGTCTGTGTATGATGTGCACTTTGTGCAGGAGCGATTTGGCCAGCGTTTCATGAAACATTTATGTACAATTCGGTATACAGTGGGCACATCATCAACGGTATGAACTTGCAGCTAAACCCGCGTCCGGTCTTATGCTTGTTGGTTATCACGACTATACGTACAAAAGCAACTAACTTTTTTTTAAATTCTGATGCCGTGTTTCATTACTGTGTTTTCAAGTAGTGCTGATATCATTCCGTTATTCTTGCAAATGCGCGGTGATGTTGATTTGAGACTAAGCCAGGGCCTGCCGAAGCTGATGATTTGTTGTCTAGAGTTTTAGAAAACCAGGCCCTAATGGCCAACGTCTTAACGACCTTTAAGAAAAATCAAAAGCGTGCAGAAGAACAATCATACAAGTTTACAAGAAGCTGGAACATTACCAGACTCATCTGTAAGCCCTAGGGGCCACCGCAGAAGTTCATTGGTTTCATAACCCAAAAAAATGTTTTGGTTGTAAACACAGTCGCAAACGTTGCAAGTGCAATGGGGGAACTCTAGAATAAGATTGAGGACCTCGGAAACAGAGGCAGCCCAAATAATCAAATCTCTCATGGTGCGCCTGAGGGCGTTGGCGAAACAACGGAATTACTTCAGTTGGTATACGTTTTGGTGAAACACTCGAGTTATCAGATAAAACCACAAAAAGAGTACATGGACTAGGATGTACGATGTATAACAAAACAAGGCCACTAATAATTCAGTTTTTACATTTTAAGAAAAAAGTTAAGTTCTTAAAAGCAGTCCTAAACTGACAAGGCCACTAATGGGTCAGTTCTTACATTTTTTAAAGAAATTGTAAGTTCTTAAAAGCTGTCCTAAGCTGAAAGATTTGACCCTTTCTACTTCAGAAGATTTCTCGGTACGCGTTTGGAACGTTTGTATAAACAGTTGTGGGATAGTGCTATCAAGAATCGTTGAAACGGTGATAAGGTCAGACTAATCCATAACAAGCTAAAAATATATAGCACACTCTTTATCTGGGACAGTGAAAAACAGAATATTTGGTAGCACTGACCGACCCCAGACCATTGCCGCCGACATGACAGTGCAAGCAGAAAACCATGGGTACCGTTAAAATCTCGAGCTTGAACGCTACGAGCATAACCCAGGCAGCACAGATACGTTGGAAAAACGTCGAAAGAAAGTCGATGACGTCAGGAACCACATGTCGAAAGAACGTCGAAATTCGGAACGTCAGGTCCCTTCGACGTAATATGGAAAGGCTAATGTCTGGAAAAAAGCGTGGATTTTACGTCGAAATAACGTCCCACTTAACGACCTTGGAACGTCGAGTGCACGTCTGAATTGGACGGGAAGTTAATTGATAACGTTATATCAACATTGAAAGAATGTCCCATTTATCGACCATAAAACGTCGAGTATACGTCTAAACTGAACGGTATGTCAATTGAAACGTCATATTAACGATGTCATAACGTCCCATTTAACGACATAAAATGTCGAGCGTACGTCTATGATAACGTTAGGTCAACGTTGAAATAAGGTTCCAATTAACGACCATAAAACACCGAGCATACGTCGAGACAGAACGGGATGTCAGTTGATAACGGTCTCGATTTGGGTCACGGTGGAACAATGGAGTCAACCGGATCTCGCTTCGTTGCTCGAAGGTATGTTCGCGAAAGCATGTATATTCGGACGGAATAGACCATTTGGTCAATCCCCCAAGCGTCCCGGCCCGCACTCCAGGAATCATGGGAACGGTGTTCTTTCAGCTCCCTAGTGATCGGTAATTTGGGCCACTTCAATGGACACGCAATTCGGAGTCACCCTAAACAAGCGTCCTGTAGTACCCAAGGACCTGCCATATCACTTTTAAGATTTCTCGTCAATGACAGCGTTTTCGATACTGTGTATGCTGTCTACCCTTCAACCTGGCTTTGCTGCAGAAATCTCATACATTATTATGATTCTCTTACAGCTTCAGAGACGCTGATATTAAGTTAGAAACGCTAAAACTGCTATAAACAGCCCCGCTGAATTCGAGCTAAATCCTGGTTTTTGCTTTTGGGAATTTTCGGCTTTCTAAGCCATTCCTGCTAAACCAACAATCCCGAGAATGATATCATTGTAAGAGATTTCTGCAGCTCAGCCAGGTTGAAAGGTGGATTGCATGCACAGTATCTAAAATGCTGACATTGATGAGAAATTTTAAAAGTGATATGACAGCACCTTGGGCTCTATTAGGCGCTTGTTCAGTGGTGATCAAGATGTTTGCCTAGACATTATTGGGACGTCTCGCGCTCAACGTTCAAAGAACTTCCCGGAGAAAACGTAGAACTGACGTCTATTAAGGCCAATGACGTCAAGGTATTGCTCAGACATTGTTGGGACGTCTCGCGCTCAACGTTCGAAAGACTTCCCGGAGAAAACGTAGATATGACGTCGAATAATGTCGATGACGTCAAGGTGTTGCTCAGGACATTGTTGGGACGTCTCGGCTCCACGTTCAAAGAACTTCCCGGAGAAAACGTAGAACTGACGTCTATTGTTGCCAATCACGTCAAGGTGTTGCTCAGACATTGTTGGAACGTCTCGTGCTCAACGTTCGAAGAACCTCACAGAAAAAACGTAGAACTGACGTCGAATAATGTCGATGACGCCAAGGTGTTTCTCAGGACATTGTTCGGACGTCTCGTCCTCGACGTTCAAGTAACTTCCCAGAGAAAACGTAGAACTGACATCGATTAATGTCGAAGACGTTAAGGTGTTGCTCAGGACATTGTTGTGACGTCTCCTGCTCGACGTTCAAAGAACTTATCATGCAAGACGTTGAACAGACGTCGATTACTGTTGTCGACGTCGAGGTGAAGCTTATGACGTTGTCACTACGTCGCGTGTTTGACGTAGAGTGAACCTCTCAAGGGGACGTACCAATGCCGTCGATAAAAAGTTCGTTAAGGACTTCGACGTCACCCAACGTCTAGGACCTCATTTCGGCGTCATCTCGACGTCTTGTGCTGCCTGGGAATAAATAAGGCTGTTGATTTTGAGCATGCTTCGCTGACGCCCAAACGACATATCCAATGGCTACACACTGAGGTAGCTCACTCAGATATGGTCCCTACAAATCTTGAAATTATACGAAAAGACAAAGACACGAGCGGTGGAGATATAGCCGTATTTCTGGGGGAAACTTGAATTCAATAGAATGCACGATATAAGTGACCTGAACATTTTTGTGAATTCGTGTCCGTATCTTTACTACATCTTTTATTATCAGTGCGCTTTACACACGACCTAGTAGTGGCAATGTTCTGGAAAAAAATAAATGACTATATTTAAAAATAAACGTGCGCCCAATTTCTAGAATTATTTTTCTGGAGATTTTAATCTGCCCCATATAGATTGCGAAAACACGTGATCAGCATGTCATATTTCGCAGACTTTGTAAGAAATAGGCTTTTGTCATGACCTCAATCAAATTGTACGCGTCCCCCCAGGTTATCCTAAGAGATAAATGAGATACTCATTTAATTGTTCTTACCCATAATTTAGAGTAAAGTGTACAGAGGTGTCAGAAGGCATTTCATATAACCTTATTTTGTCTACAAATAATACGACTAGCAATGCACGAAGCCGTAAAAAATGCCTCGACTTCTCAAATGCTGATGATATCGCTAGAAAAAAAATCACTAAAAGCGAGTGTTATTGTGTCCCTAATGACACAATAACATTCGCTTTTAGTGATTTTTTTATGTGCTTACAATGAGCGTGAGTGTGACGTAAATGTTTTGGGGCATTTTATTTAAAGCATTGTTTGAACAGCATTTCCAAATTTCTTCGCAAAAGAACGGAAAGATAGCGAATAAAAAACAATGAATGGGTAAATAAAAAAAAAATGATTAAACTACATCGTAGACTCCTCACACTACACAAACGGTCGAAAGATGAGAATATTTATTGTCAAGTCGAACCACGTGCTGACGGACAAAAATATTTGAAAATCAAAATATTGATTTTTTTAAATGTAACTTTGTCCTCTTTCCTCAAGTCCTCGCCCGAGAAATTTTTGCGCATTATATCACCCTCAAGACCAAAAGTAAATAAAATTAATATTATTAATAGGACTTTAGGCGACCTCTATTATATTGTTGGTGCTTGAATTGTATACTTTACTTCAGTCTTCAGCGAGAACATGAGTTCCCCCTTCCTTAGCGAAATAGCTGAGAAAGACGCTGTTTGCGCTCTAGTCGGTAATGTTTTGGAGAGTTAAGCGAACTTGCGTGGACGGGCTTGATCGGGTTGGGTTGGATGCTTAATGTCCATCGTGGCAGAGCATCCCAAATCCGCAGTGTGCAGTGTGAGGTTGTCTGTTGCTGTACCGGGTAGATGGTGTTGCCAGCTTGTTCGCTACAGTTTTATTTCTGTTAATGGCGAGCCTGAAATAAATACAAATAAGTGTATTACATTTCTTGTGTCCTAAGTCTATGAGACATGCTCACGACAGAACGAGAATACGAAAGCATTATAAAAACGACACAATCAAGTTACCCTTTCTTTTCCTTGAAAAATTATTTATGGTGATTATTCTATGTTCCTGCGGCAAGTGCAGCCTGAGTGATATTGTTTTTCATCCCACACCAGTAACAATCTCGAAAATGATTGACAGTATTAATAAAATAGAAGAAAATAATATCGGAAGCGCTCTGTGGTGCAGGACGACTGTAACTCCTTCGTGCCGTTCTCATTACGTGAGGGAGGATAGCCGAAACACTGAACAACACTACGGTCTGCTTAAGCAGGGATCCTCCCGGCAAAGTAACATGACTCGTTAAAGGCACACGATTGGTGCAGACGGCCCCGGAGCACCTCCAATCGGAGGTGCTCCCATTAATATGCTCCTGTTTATGTCTGCTTAGCGCGTCATATTTTGGTCTCTCGCGTACCTCGCGCTTGCTTCCAGCGTTCGGAACACTCGAAGATTATTTCCTTTCGTATTTCGGGAAAGTATCAATACCCCAAAAGTAAATTCACAAGCCCCTTGAAGCCGATACGGGTTGCTGTCTGTGAGTTTGAGATTTCTCTTCAAAGCTGGCTTTAGCTTTTTGAATAATAACAATCCAAACGTTCTTCATCCTTTAAGCAAAGTCTCGAAAAAAATATATTCTCAAAGGGCAAGCCTTTTTTTCTTTTTCTAGATCAGCGAAGCGCGCAAGCGCCCGTCGTCGGCTTATTGTCTTAAATTTTCTATTCGCTGAATTTATTCCAAAATAAGGAATCATAAAAAAAAGATTGTTGCGTATATAATGGGCGACAAGCCTTCCTCCCTTCGAGTAAGGAATGCATGTCCTTTTAGTGCAACTGACAGCTTAAAACACGCATGGCTTACTGAAGGTTTACAATTTGCGCTTCGCAGTCTGTTTTTTGGCATTCTCATTGGCGACTGCCCTACCTTGTTGACTCTACAGCGATAAATCACCAGCCCCTGCATTTATTTAGGTCTCAGACACTGCATAAAATGCCTGTTCATCGCATTCTGGTTTTAGGTTGTCAATAATAAACATAAAAAGTCTCAATTCATTTCAGGTTCATGACAACGCCTTCACTGTAACTACTGTATACATCTTATCCCTATGAATTGTTTTCTTGGCACCTATTTTATTTTTCAACACAATCCACGTATTTTTAGAACTCAAAATAGAGCCCTGCATATCCGCGGATTATCCGCGGATATCCGCAGATATCCGCAGTGAACTGGCGGATGCGAATAAAAATTAGATGGATTTTGGCGGATTGCGGATCGGATGCGGATGTCAGGTGCTGCGGATGCGGATATCCGCGGATCCGGATCTAACTTTTTTCCCGGTGGCATCCAGTCTGTCGACTGACGTTACATCTACAGATCGTTTCGTCGACATGCGACGTTTGATCGAAAGGCTTCCCGTGTTCGTTTCATCAAAAAACCTGAGACGTTTCGTCGCACACAACCCTGCTATTTTCGTAACAAACGTTTTGCGTCTCGCCTGGATTACAAGGGGGAGGGGGACATGGTTTGGTTAAGCATGCCTTAGTGAATCGCGCGCTAGCTTTTAGCGGCTTAGTAAAGAAACACGTTGTCGACAAAACGTCGCAGGGGCATGTGCCCACAAAACGTACAGCGTCGACGAACCGTGTGTCCATGAAATGTATGTCCGTGAAAAGCTGCCCACGAAACGTATTTCCACAAAACGCGTTTCGAAGAAACGATAGGGATCCCAAGAAAGACCTGATTCTTACTGAAGATCACTTCAGTTGGTGCATTTCATCTCGTCAAAAATGCTATCTATAGAAAAAGAAAAAGTTAAGAAAGCAGGGCATCAATCGTCCAGAGAAAGTTAGTTCTTTGGCAGGAAAAGAGCGGAAAACTTTCTCGGGCAAAGAAAACCTCAAACGAACAAGTCACAAGAAAGTAGAAGAAACCTCCCCCTCTCCGCAGAGAGTGGTGTGGTCATAATATCAAAAACAAAAGAAGCGCTTCGACAGCGAGCGCGAGACCCTGTGGCGCCACGGTTTGCAAAGTTTCGAAGTCAGCGGCGCACACACATAGGCAGCCCTTAAATTACCTGTTTCTTTTTTGTATGCTTAGAGTTCTAGCCAAGAAAGTCTGGTAGTTCACATTCGTCCGGAATTACGACGCCAGGGCGCCAGCAATGCCAGCGGCTGCCGCGCGCAACCGCCGTAACCGCCCCAAGCAAAAAAAAAAAATTAATATGAATATTTGGGCGCCTGCAGGCCGCGATATTTCTCGAACAACACGTTAGTCGATCCGATCAGGCCTTGGACTCTGACTTAGCGGCGCATCTGCTCGCTGGCTGACACGAAACACCGTGAGACTCGTGGCGGCCGCATACGCTCGCTAACATCGCAGAAAGGAATTTGTCTTCCTACCACTGCTTCTCCTCCTCTCTTTCCAAAATTTTTTTATGAACTTTTTTTTCAGGCGTTTAGACTTCAGGGGAGAGTTAAGGGACACAGGCGGAAGTTTCCGATTCCGCGTGCGGCGGGGAAGAACGCGGTCGGCGTGATTTCCGCTGATTTTGCTAGTCTAAATGTAATCGTAACCTCTGGTGGTTAGCAAGAACATCGACATGGTTCCACATTTTGAGGATGCGGTTTGGATACGGATAAAAGTATGCGGATTCGGATCGGATACAGATACAACAATGTAAAAAGTTTGCGGATGCGGTTCGGATGTGGATACAAAGTCTGCGGATGCAGATCGGATGCGGATACTCAAACTGTTATCCGCGCAGGCCCCATACAAAATCGTGAGTGTGTTAGATCTCGGCGCGGTTGGTGGTCTCTTTTGTTATCCTACAATTCTGATTCGCTTTCTGGTATATACTGCAGCCACCCGTCTTCCCGCTTCCAGTTCCCCTAGCGCCGTTAGTTTTGGTTCTATCTCCGCAAAATCGTATACGGTCCTGGTCACCCGTTCTCCGCACTTTCCCGGCGGAAAAAGGACATGACGAATGACCTCAAATAGCAGCAGATAAAATAAGCATGTATAACGAAAGACACGGACGAAAAGAGTGTTCTGCACAATAACGTGAGATCCTTTTTTTGTTTTGTTTTGTATGCCTCGTCGACTTCCTCCGAGAATCCCGTCAGACCGAATGAATAATGGGGAAGTTTCGACGTCGAGGAAACTCACCTTACAAGACAAACGAACACAAGACCCCAAGAGTGCCAAGAAACATTACACGAGGAAAGTGGTCCCGAAGACGGGGATTTTGTTTTGCTTCTCCCTTTTTTTGATATTTTGGGTCGTTTTGAACTTTACACTTACCATATCGCCCCAGAGTTCCTAGGATAAGACTGCTCTAAGGTGACATATTCCACGGGTCAAGAGGCACTTTGGAACGTTTTTTTTGTTGTTTTTTTTTTTTGTCTTCTCGGAAAGGTATTTTTCCGTGCTTGTCACTTTTCATCTGATTTTAGTTCGAGCAAGACAAACGTAAGCTCTGAGTCGATTTTAAGGTAGTCAAAGTACCGGCTAAACGCCTGTCTTTTCTCACACATAGCGTTTGCCGAGAGTTGCTTCATGTTACACTAGCAGTACCTCAAACTGTCCTCTTTAAGCAAAAAATAAATAAATAATGGCAGTGGTTCATAAAGATTTTAGCGAGTTAACCTTGCTTGAAGGTCAGGCCATACTATGGGAGCGCGCTCACCTGTTTTAACCTGCCTTTCTGGAGACTTGTCAGTTGCTGAAAATTTTCTCAGTTGTAAACTCAAAAACAAGGAGAAGGACAAGCACAAAACGCGTTGATTTTTTTTTAAATTCGACTCTCAGAGAAAAAACAAAAACATATTACCTACAAGCTTCGACGTATCTGTCGGCGGATAAATAATTCATTCTTTTTACCAAACTGGACGAGCTGAGCAACCGAAGCTGTAGGAAACCATACTCCTTACAAGACGCTTCGCTTGACGTCACAGACGTGACGAGAACACATAAATGGTCACGTGACAATTTACTTTACAAGATGCAAGCGCTACACCCTGTCCCGTTTTTCACGGAGCTAAAATTGTGACACCAAATGAAGTCGCATTTCGATCGCTTGATGTCATTTAAGGGGCTGAGAACGCAAATTAAGCTGGACGAAGTGACACAAGCGTGAAGAACACAGCGGTCTGCAGTCGCGCCTTTTAAGATAATTTAGTTTGTTCTGGTCATCTATCCTAACGCAACACATTAACGCGCGGTTGTCATAGCTGCCGCTCATAGAGGGCTACTTTTAAAATTTGTCACTACTTTCACTCTCGAGACTATTCTGCTTGTCATTTTTGTCCCCCCAAAACTAAAATTCGGTTCATATATCAATATGGGTTAGAACGAAAAAATCGGTTTGTCGATTAGCGCTAGAAGTCCATCCGTTAGGTTAGGTTAGGTTAGGTTAGGTTAGGTTAGGTTAGGTTAGGTTAGGTTAGGTTAGGTTAGGTTAGGTATATAAATATAAAGCTGCACTCGCATATCGTGCAGTGCTGGCTCTCGGGTAAAATATAATGCAATGTACAACAACTAGTTCTTTCAAAAAAAGGGCTCCTGGCTGGTTTCATTTTTAGTGTTCGTGCGTATGGCGCGTGATTTGCTCAACATTTTACCAAAAACCCCGAGACTGGGACGAGAAGGGACGGACAAACAGAAAGTCTCAAACAGAGCTGTGTTTGAGACTTTGTGTTTGTCCGTCCCTTCTCGTCCCAGTCTCGAAGTTTTTAGTAAAATCTTTTAACCACCACCAGCTCGTTTGCGCCCTAACCTTTTGTTCACAAATTTGCTCGTTTTCCGAAGCAATTAATATGCGCGTGCGGGGCTGGGGAGATCGCACGCTGGGCTGAGAACTTGTGAATCTTGGAAATTGGAATGGTGTATTGAAGGGGATTAGATACCTGAACGTTCTGCCACGAGGAAAGGCACCTTGTTGACTGCAGTTGTTGTCCAGCGCTCTCGTGACGCGCGCTTTAATGACACGCGCTCTCTTGTCGCTGCGCTCTGCTGTCATGCACTCTCGTGTCGCGGCGCTCTCCTGTCGCGCGCTCTGCCGTCGGCGCTCTCGTGTCGTGAGCTTTCGTGGCGACCTCCCATAAACATGAACCGCTATAAAATCATAATTGTATTCGACTGCATCACCATTACGCCCCTTTCACACCGTGTGAATGTATGGCCTAAAATTCGCCCATACACCCTTTTTACACAATTTCAGACACAGTCGCTGTAGAAGTGGGGCGTGTAAGGGGTATAAATCATCAGTACACCCCTCTTACATCCACCGAAATTTAGAAATCGTGTAGAAAGGGTTAACAAGGGTGTTTTTCCTAACTTACACCCTACTTACACCCTTTTTACACGAATATAGGTGTTACAATGTTTAGTGTGTACGGCAGTTGTTACATGTAGCATGCTGGTTTTTATGTCATTGTCTTGCATTTCGTCTAGGTTGTTTTGTTCGGGATGCGCCTGTGGCCATTTGGGTGTCTGTTTCTTGAGTTAAGAAGGACCAGTCCACCACAGGTTGTTTGACTCAAGGTTTGACGCGGAGAGTCCTCTTGCTGGGCAGTCTGCCAGATTTTATTTACCCGAGCAGCATTTCCAGCGAGCTGTATGAGTGGTGCTTTGGATCTCCCTCACTCTACTGGCAACAAATGTCTCCCACTGGTGACCTTGATTTTTATCCACTTCCACGTTATGGTAGAGTCTGCTCACATGTATACTGTGTGGTCTTAATAGACAACGTCTTTTCTGCATAACGCAGTAACCTAGAACCGATGAGAGCTCCCTTAAGCTCTCGGCGAGGGAACGTTAGCTTTGTAAGAGCTGCTACTCGTGCCTTTGAAAGTAGTAGAGGCATTTCTACTCTGTTCTCAAAGTTCGATATTCTTATGTAAAGAATTGTGCCGTAAGCCTTCGGACTGGCGTCAGTGAAGACGAGTAGTTCGTAGAAGAGCGTAGTGTTTCAGAGTTCTTCGAACAAGACTCGAGGTATGAATATTTTTTGTAGCTGTAGAATCTTTTTGCACCATGTGTTACACTCATGATGTATTTCTTAAGGAAGGCTATCGTCCCAGCCTATTTTTAATTTCCAGTTTTTGGAACATGACCTTGACCCGCTTCGTGAAAGGTGATAGCAGTCCCATGATGACATAGATTCTATTGGCAGCTTGGAGTACATATCCCTTTGCCTACTTAGATTTGTTTTCAAGAAGTTCGACGTCGAGGTCAACGACAGATTCAAAGTGTTTTCGTCTGTATTCCAATTCATTCCTGGTACCTTGGTGTAGGTCGCCATTTCAGCTGGTTGAGACTTTATTCTAGAACAACTCTTGCGCTGTCCTGCTGTTGGATGTCAATTTTTGTAGATTCGTGCCAGCTGTTTGCATGATGCATCGTGTTTCGTTAAACAGCTTAACTGCTTCTGCTTCACTCTGGTCGCCAGTCAAGAGATTGACGACATAGGAGGATTACGCTAGAACCTGAGTTGTCTCCGGGTGGTTTTGACCTGTTCAAAAGTGATGCTGTAGGGTAGCTGTCAACAAGAACGGACTGGGTGTCGTCCCAAACGGAAAGCGAGTCATCCTTCACCATTAGATTTGTAGTAACGGACCGGTTGCTGTGGGCATCTCTTCAAACCACAAGAAGTGTAGCGCATCTCGTTCCTTCTTTTTTTACTGATATTTGCAGAAATGTTTTTTTTTTTAACATCTGCTGGCATGGCTATTTTAGTGACTCGGAATCTTAGGAAAACCTGTAATTGGTCGTCAAATGCCTTTGGTCCCGTTTGAAGAAATCCGTTAAGACTATCACATTCTTAATGCTGAGATGAAGCGTCAAATGCGATTGTAATCATTGTTGTGAGCGACTATTTGCGTACACTACAGCCTGTGGCATGTAGTACTGCCGTCCTGTACTTTTTCTCAAATCTGGACTTACCTCTGCATGTCCATCTTTCAGATATTGACGAATCACACTGTCATAAGTAATCAGCAACATTTCATTTCTACGAAGTTTTCGAATCAACCCATTGAACCTCGCGGTCGCCAGGTCTTTGTTGTCCTGCAGCTCGGTTCCTTTGTTGGGTTTCGAGTTTAGTAAGACTTTATTTCTGCCATTCAGTCCAACGAATCGACTCTTCAAATATTTGTAATCCATTTTCCTGGAAACGATGTTCCTTGTCTGAACATGATGAAAAAATAGCGCACAGAAAGACGAGGACAGAGACAGGATCGGAACACATAAGACGGAAGACGCTATCTGTGTTCTTTTCCGGTCCCCGTCCTTGTTTTTTTTTTTGCGCTTTTTTTATCCTGTTCAACCAGTACAAACTAGCCCAGCTTACCACCTTACTACAATTTGTTCCTTGTCTGTCATTCCAATATCTTCCAGGTTTCAAAACGCTGGCAATTGTTTTGTTTCGTCTTCGATAGCTACTCCTGCATTAAGGACACAGGCCATGACATAGTTTTCTATTGTCAATTAATAATTTTTGTCCATTGACCCTTGAACCGTCCAACCAATTCGAGTGCTTATAACCGTCACGTGCTAATTCTCACTGTGGCTGCTGTCACCCTTCATGATTTTTCATAACTGGTCAGCACCGATTAATAGGCTGATTCTGAGTGCCCCTTTCCTTTCATCGAAAAGGCAAAGGCCAGTCAAATAATTCCCTTGTGTTTGGAGCACTCCTATGAAAGGATGGTCCAAAAGAAGTTCCACAATCTGGCTGCAAATCTTCGGGACTTCTACCGTTTCAAAGCTGCACTTTTCTTGGTAATACTGGCTTTTTAATCTAACCTCCACCAGCTTTCGTATTTGTTCCTCTGCAGCGTCGGATCAAAGCGTGTTGATTCAGAGATTTATGTCGCCGAGAGTACGCAGTTGGTACTTTCAGGACACGTCTTCTCGGATGAAAGTTCGCTGCAGCTGCCTCTGTCGATCATTCCTCTTATGTAGCTGCACCCCCCCTTTGCCGGCGATCCAGCCTCGAAAAGTTTGAAGTAGGTCATGTGTCTTCTTTTATATTGCTGGGTGTGCGCAAGTATGAATGGCCTTCGTTTTGCGACTTTGTTCCGTCTCAAGCTTAGATCGTTGCCAGCGTGGGCACTGTAGTGTCTAAAAAAAAAGAAAGACGAAGCAGAAATAAGATAATAAAGGCGACGATATTCCAGTGTTGTGCAGTTCTCCGACTTCCAGCACTTTTGTTCCTGGGTCACGTTCTTTTCCCTTTTCAAGTGAACTGAAGTCTTCATTAGAAGTAGTGGAAGAACTCACCACCTCCATTGTTGACGCCGTTCCCCGACAAACACGCTCCTCTTAAGAGTTTTTTCCCGGCGGGAGACCGACCGGAACCGAGATCATTGTCAAATGGTACAGAGGCCCACCGACATGAACTTCAACTCCAACCTCTTCGCCGGAGTTGCAGACAACGAAAACCTCCGGAAAGACTAGGAAGTTATGCGACATTAACATTGCCACATAGATACTCGGGTTTTCGTTGACTCGACAACTTTGTTTGTTCATTTGCTTATTTTCTACTTTTCTGTTTTAGCATATGCATTTTCTTTATAAAACGGGGAAATGTAGTGTCTAAAGAAAAAAAAAAACGAATCAGAAATAAGATAATAAAAGAAGACGATGAAAAGCGCACAGCTGCATCGGCGTTCCTTCATCTTACATTCAAATACACTACAGGTACCTCGATGTATCATGTCTGCCTTTGCAAATATTGCAGACGATTTTCCCTCTGCAATCTCGCGCTCTGTGCCCCTTCATGGCACATTTAAAACATGTCATGTCTTTGTAGAGCTTCTTTTTTATATATATCGTAGAATCAGGGTCCTGTCTTACTACGACTGTTTTCTGCACGACCTACTTTATACTTAGGACCACTTCATCTGGAAACACTCCAGCACGCACCTCCCGGAGGGCCAAGTTTCAGCGGCGTCTCGTGGCGGGGCCTGGAACTCGGTATTTGCTTTTCGTCTTTTCCGCGCTGCACCAGGTTGTGTTGGCCTCTGTGGTGTTGGCGGCGCGCAAGTGCAGCCAATGTCATCTGGGACCCTATGTTGCACGTTTTGGACTCCGACGACGACTAGGGAGAAGGAAGTGACGTCAACAACACAGCAAACGCAGATTGGATGTTGATTAGTGAGAGTCGCTGATGACAAATATCCGCAGAAGAAACATTCAATCTGCGTTTTTTTGCGTTGTTGACGTCACTTCCTTCATAGTCGCCGTGGGAGTCCAAAACGTGCAACATAGGGCCCCTGGTGTTGGCTGCGCACACACAAACAAAAAGCAAACGAAAAAACTAATTGGATATCTTCAGTATCCTTTACACAGAGAAAAACATTTTACAGCATGTACTCGCTTGAAACCAGAAATCGCGATCATCTGGCACGCATCCACGGATAACAGAAGAACCCAACGAAGTAGGAGAGCCGAGTTTTTGCGTCGCCTAGTGAGAACGCCTCTCACTAGGCAGCGCTAAAACTCGTCCCTCAGCCTCGAAAAGTAGATCAGATGGCGCTTTAAGTTGTAGCAGTGTGTGGAAGATGAAGGTCGCAGATCTTAAACAGGAGCTTAAAGCAAAAGGACTTTCTACGGTTAGTTCTAAAAGCGGGCTGTTAGAGCGACTACAAGCCGCCACGGAAGTCTCTAACGATCTGCTAACAGCTGTAAGTGGGGGGAGACATCACGGGATAGCGACGGCGAGCTGAGTGCAGATGCGGTGCTGCCGGTGGTGCTTCTACCTACTTCAACCGAAGGCAAAGCTCGTGCTAGCATGCTGAGTGACTGTGAGGGATCGTTTTAATACCCCTAGAGACAATGTCTACCTCTGCTGGGATTCAGGACGGACCGCTTCCATCTACATCAGAATGGGCGATAGTCGAGATGACGCAGCGTCGACTGAATGACGAGATCTCTAAGCAGGCTTCACAACTGAATGGGCGGAAAGGTGCGACGAAAGAGGATCCCCTCATAAGTTGTGACCGGTGCGGACGGTGGTCCTACATTTCAGAGGCTGAAGATGCATCATTTCGTCGGCAGAATATGCAAGGCCATAGATGAGATAGACAAGTCACACAGGACAAGGATGGATGAGCTGGCAGACAGTGTGAACGTGATTATCCGGAGGCTAGAGGATGCAACTCCTCAAGGTGAACCAAATAAAACAACCACAATCCGAAAACTTCAAGACCGAGTGACAGAATTAGAACAGCTCGTGGAACAGCTTAAGAAAGCACTGAACAGCCTTCTTGATGGGGTCAGTCTGACTAAACTGTAGTGAATTGTGAAAATAACAGTGAACATGACGCCTAGACAATAGAAGAAAGGAGGATTAGGAAGACCTTGACATTTCGACACAGTACAAGGACTTGCTGTTGCTCAGGAAGGATGGAAGACAGCAGGACATAGTGAACAGGACACGTTCAGAAACAGTGGATGACTGCAGTCAGACTGTCTGCAAACTAAAAGCAGAAAACGTCACAACTTCGGAACAAGGAGAATCAGAGGAAGTGCAGGATAACTCATGCTCGCGCAGTAAAAGCAGCCCGGCAACAAAGGCAACGACAAATGCTGGAAAAGTAAAGTGCAGACCTCCTCGCGGAGTTAAACGAGAAGACCTGCTTGTGGGGGCAGAAATGTGGAGAGAATTGCCAAAGCTTTTAGCGAAAAGATGGACGATAGGCGAAGGGTTGAGGTTTTCCTCAACAGAAAGGCGACAACTGAGGATGCCCATACCACGATTGCCGTATACGAACGCAAAGCGCGGATAGTCTCCCGCATGTATATTTTGCATGTTGGCCTGAATAACGTGCTGCGAGGAGACCAACCTGACCAGGTTGTGGATATCATCATAAGGAAGTGGAGCAGGCATAAAGCAGCCCTGGCTGTCTGCTCTGTCACAGAGGTCACCAGCAAAGGCAAGGTAGTGCAAGCGAGCGTGATGTTGCTGAATGCCAAGCTAAAAGTATTATGCAAAAAGATCCATGATAAGTTCGTTGATCTCAGCAGGGACGTAGCTGCTAACGACGGCTTACAGAAAGGCGGACTACTCTATTGGCATAGGGTAATTACTCTAGTAATCAATCGCATAGCGGAGGTGGCGAACCTTTTTTTAGACAGACAAAGGGGGAGAGGGTACGCCGATACGGAAAAACAAAGGAAAAAAGCAGGACACCAGCGGGACGCAGAGAGGCAAGATTAGTACAGAAGATCAGTCGAAGACAATGCCTCACCATCAAAGATGGCAACATCAAGGAGTCACACCGATGTCGTGGACGCCTCCGGTTCCACTACACGAACAAAAGATGCCGGATGGCACTCCCTTCCTCTCTACAACGGGCGCATTGCCAGCGCCTCAACGGCCAAGACACCAGATGTAGGACATCGGGTCAGCAGACTGTTCCCGTGAACACCGGTACGCAGCGCTGCCACGAGCTCACCTTTTTGGCAGAGAGGGGCTGCCGCCTCCGGAAGAATTCTCGCACCCCAGTCTGATGGACCAACTGGTGTCAGCGTGTTCGCCGAGGATACCAAGACAAGAAGCTGGCGTATTCCCGCGGTTTCTCACACCGATACTACCACAAGCGCCACCAACGCAACATACGAGGCAAGTTTGTGGACAGACGCTGTCCACAAACTTGTGGACAGCGTTAGTAGCGACCACAATCGTCTGAACCTGGTCTTCAGCAGGGAAACCTGGAAGAAGGCGATGGAGATATCACCAAGGTCCATGCGGCCCTTCCTTAAAGAGGATGCTGCAGCAAAGTTGGCGGAATTTTTGAGAAGAGCAACGAAATAAATAATGCTGGAGGCTACTTAGGATACATCAATGTGCTTAAGCGTCTTATCAAGCGGCATTCGAGAATGCGCCGCAACGGACGCAGAAGAAGAAAACGTTGGTGAGACACTAAAGTAAAGATCTATTCAAGCTAGGCAGGCCGCATACAGGAAACATCGCCAGTCCCTTCGGATGGGGCATGAGCCATGGTCGTACAAAACTGGAAGCTCTATCAAACGCGGAAGCAATCCGCCAAACAGATCACTCAGAAAAAATAAGGACGGCGGACCTACGTACTGTTGACGACATTCGCTCCAGTGGAAAAGATGCTTCGAGGAAGTTTTGGAGCTACATGGGTACACTGGAGGGCAATAGCAATTGACTCCAGTCCTCGATGAGGGCACAGGACAAGAAGTAGAAGAACTGGGCACACACCTCACGACATACCTAAAAGAGATGTTTTCTCCTCTCCCGAGTGCACGACCCCTGCCAAAAAAGCCGAATGGACAGCCGAGTCCCCTTCCGATGTCAGCAGGTGGTAAATCGGTGAAGTGAGTGTAGTGCGTGCACTAATCCACTTTAAGAAGAACACCTCCCAAGGTCTGGATGGTATCCCAGCAACGGTGCTCAAAGCCTTGGGAAAGGACGCCAGACAACAGCTCGCGTCTATCCTGAACGACATCATTTGTGGTACAGAATTTATCCCAGATGACTGGAGGCTCGGCAAGGTGGTCTTGATCCCGAAAAAAAGGAACGGTCGCCAACATCTGCGCACCTACAGGTCTCTGACGGTTACGAGCACGATATACAGAGCATTCGCATACATTCTCAAGGAGAGGGTGGTTGCATGGGCACAAGAGGCTGGGCACCTTACTGAGCTACAGGTAGGCCTTCGTCGAGGGCGTATACTTGAGGACGAGCTGTTCACAATAAGTGCATCCATGTAGGTAGAAAGGAGCAAAGACAATTACTGTGCTGCTTTCTGGATATTGCCAAAGCATATGACAGTGTCCCTCATTCACTGCTTACTCAGTGTTTGGAACAACTAGACCTGCCACAACAGTGTGTTTCTCTCGTGCGCTCTCTTTACGAGGGCCGTAAGGTGGGGTCAGAAATGAAAAGGGTAGAATCAGAAGACGTGATAGCGAATAGGAGACTTCGACGGGCGTGTCCACTTTCCACGCTCCTCTTCATCCTCTACGTGGGTGGGGTGGAGGAGAGGCTAAATCAGTCAAGAACGGGCTTCTCTTTAACCCACCTAGAGGATGGCGAGGAGGTGAACTGGGTGCTGCCAGGGCTCTCCTTCGCGGACGACATCGTTTTAATGGCTGAGACAGCTTAAGATATGCAGCGGGTATTCGATATATGCACTGCGGAGGCTGCAGTGCGACACCTAGGCTTCAACACAACCAAATCAGCACTTGTACATTTCTCAGGGTCCGAAGACACGCTTTGCTGTACACTTATGTTGGGGGACGAGGTAGTGCCACTTCAGGACTCGTACAAATATTTGGGTATCATTCTAGCCAATACGCCTTAATACCTTCGAGAGGGTCACACTCATCTTCGCCAGTCAGCAGGGCGAGGGCCAACGTCCTCCGAAAAAGAAGTCTCTGGAGCTGCAACAGGTTACTAGTTACACGGGAAGTCTGGAAGGCAGTAATGGTTCCGGTCTTGACTTTCGGTAATGCCGTAGTGTGTGTCCCTGGTGAATTACGAGAAGTTCTGAAGCGACGAAAACGAGCAGTGGGACGAGAGGCTCTGGGCTGCCACATAAATGTGGCTAGCGAAGCCGTCCAGGGAGACCTAGGATGGCCCAGCTTCTAAGCCAGGGAAGCCACCAGCAATATAGGCTATGATGCACGACTCCACCACATGCATCGAAACCGATGGGCGAAAAATATTTTCGCACACACTCACATGACTAGGACACGAACAAGGTGGCAGAAGCGCCTTTATCAACTCCATAAAAAGTATGGCTTCTTTGCAGAACCCTTAGAGGTAGTGACGGGTGAGTGGTTGGATTCCAAAGTGAGAAGCAGAGTTCCTGAGAGGGAGATCTTCCGGTGGTTTGAAGCCGCTCAAGCGAAGCCAACACTGCTGGTGTACAGTAAAAACAAGTAACTGATCGCGGCTTAAACCCTGCTCTATGACAACAGCTTGGGCAGCCGCCTTCTGTTCGAGGCGCGAGTGGGCGCTCTACGAACTCCGGTACACTGGGAGCGGTTTGACCCCAAGGAGGTTTCTACAATGTGCCGCGCGTGCAGGGAAGAACCTGAGACAGTTGAGCACCTAGTGCACTTTTGCGAGTGCCTGCTGCCAACCCCACTGGTAGATCGTCGGCTTCACTCAGAGGCGATGCTAGCATGTGCACTGGGTTTTAATACGACGGCTGACTCAGACAACCTACGGGCGGAGCAGGCGACCCTCCACAAGACAGGCATGACATTTCTACCATGCAGTGCGTGCGAAGGACGAAAGCGTGTCGGGAACACTGGTGAAAGAAAATTTAGAACAGGTTTTTTTTGGCTAGGGCACGAAGACTCTTCGAGCTCGCCCGGTATAAAGGGAAAAGCCGCATCACCATCATCATCAGTAGCAGCAGCAGCAGGAGCAGCAGCAGCCGGGAGCAGGCTCTTGCATTGGGAGTGCTCAGATGACGTGGTCGTAAGTATATAGTTGGTCGTGATTTTCTGGTAGAGCACAAAAGGCAGTCCGCTGGGGCTTTCGCCCGACTGTGTAGAAGAGCTGAGGAGCTTCTTGTTCCTTCTCTTCTGGAATCGAACTTCTGAGTGTCAGGTGGATTTTTTTGGCTTCTCCTGTCTGTTGTCCGTCCACTTCGCTCTCGACATTCCAGTTAAATCTGAAAACTTTAAGATCATCTCGAGATCTCCTTTTGACGTTAATGACTCTGTAGTTTCATTAAAGGATTTTTGTCGATGATATTCGACGATGACGTCGGTTGGTAGAACATTTGAATCTCATTCAGCATCGCAGAGTAGGACATAGCGTGGACCCCAAAATCTTTTAAGCCAGAAATGTTTAGCTGAACGGCGTCGAGAAGCCTTCTTAATGCACCAACGTCGTTTGAAGGGACCTTCTGGAGCTTTCGGAGTTTTAAAAGATTGCCCTGCTCGATGAGTTTCTTGTCTCGAAATCACCCTCGGAGTATATTCAACCTCTCTGTGCAGCTGCATTTAGACCCTTGAAGGCCAGCGATGGCTCTGGTTGTGGGTGCGGTAAGAAGGGACAGGAGGTAGTGAAGCTTGTCAGCCTGACACAGTTGAGGATGCTGGTCTGTCGTGTTTTGGAGAATATACCAGAAGGCTTGCCGGTGAGAAGTGCTGCAGTCCAATTTCAACATCTCCAATTTCTGCAGTCTCGCCCTGGCGTTCTTGGTGATGGTCCGAAGAATTCGCCGGTGTTCTGTTTGATTTGATCGAATGGGTTCTTGGATTCTTCAGAATCTCAATTTGATGACTCAGAATAATAAATGTTTGCATTGAGTTGTCCTGGTATGTCATTACCGTTTCATACTTTTGCTCAGGGTGTTCGTCGCTTACGAAGAACTAGAACTCTCGATCTGACTTTCAGCTCGTCGATATTTATCGTTAATTTCTGAAGAAGGGTTGTGAGTGAGCTAAGATCGTTATCGTCATTTGTAAGCGTTGCCATGACCTCGTGGAGGAGTCGAGTGGTCTTAGCCCTACGAGATGTTCGCTTGGTCCGTACTCGCTTTATGTGGATGTCTTCCGAAGCTCCTTGCCACCGCGGCAGGCTCTCTGTAGCGTTGAAGTAGCCTCCCGGATTCAGGCACCATCAATTTTCTGTAGAAAGTTCCCCCGGCAGCTTGTGACAATACGAGAGATTTAATATGAACTGCTCGTCAGAACGGTCTCACGATCAGTGTAGAAAAAAAATGTGCTGCGTGCCTGGGCCTTGCATGGAACGAGACCCTCCCTTTCCTCGCCATTCCTCTTTTCCAGTCGCGAGAAGCTGTTATAATTAACAGCAGTTTCAGTTGTCCCGCCTCCAGCGCGAGCTTCCTGCCTTCGATGGTGCTTTGGCTTCTGGTGAACCTCGAGCATGCACGCGCAGCCGAAGTACGACGAAAGGCAACGAACGCGGGTCTGGAAGCCGCGCGGTCGAAAAAAACAAGTCCTGCCGTTCTCACCTTCTCAGCGATTATACACAAACACACTGTTTACAAACACGCACGCGTTCGCCCACACCAGGTGTGGGGATTGCACGTGTGCAGAAACCAAATTCTGGTGAGCGGAAGCTTCTGCACATGCGGAGGGCCAACAACAGTGCCACCGCTGACGCGTGACGTCAGGGTATTTTGGTGTATAGAATGAAAATTGGTAGCGATATTTACCTCACAAGTCCTAGAATGAATGAAATGCAGCATCTAAGGTGCGATAGTTTAGAGGACAATAAACCGTCATTTCCGGGAATGAAGAAGAACCTTTATTTTTGTTTTTTTATTTCCCCGCTACATTCAGTGGGAAAACTGGGTGCGTAGGTCACGCGACGTCCATTTTCCCGCCCACTTTGGCTGGGAAGCTTAATTGGCGCACGAGCCGCGGCACGTCTGGTCAAGTGACATTAATTGACATCACGTGATCTAAACACCAATTCAGTTCAGCGGGAAATGCACGGATGGACAGACGGATAAAAAAAAAAAAAAACATTAAAAACGATTCCCGAAAGCCGCGGTCGTATACTACCAAAGACGGGGGGGGGGGGGGGGGGGGGGGGCATGCATCACACAAAAAGACAGTTTTCAAACACGAATCACCGCAATATCTGTGGTTCGAATGCCGCGTTCCAATTGGTTGTCTCCTTGAAATCCTTGCCATATGCGACACTCGAAGCACGGATCTCGCAGCGACTCCTGTTCGAATCTGTATGCAGACTGCCTGTTGTATGATGGAAATACAAGCCGTGTGACCCCGGCTCAACACGTGATACAAAAGACAGTATGCAGGCAGAAACGTCTTTCTTCCCAGCACGACGATGTTGTCACATTGGTCATATACAAAAAAAAAAAGACTGCACTGGCCTGCTGAAATGTTCCAAGTTAGTTTTAAGTGCACATATATGTCTAAAGCAAACGTACTTCGAACGTTCTCGACGCGTGTCCGCAGATAATTCCGACATTGTGTCTGCAGACAAACTCTGTGTTTCTTGGACGATGTACGACCCTGACGCGCTTATGACCCGCTCCATTAAAAGCAGATTCCAAACTTGAATAGAGAACACGTATATACCATTTATCTCCCCATGTCCCTTTCCCAAGTCGAAATCAGAAAAAAAAAAAAAAAGATTGACATAAATCCTTCTGCCCTTCAAATTGCCGAAATTTGTAAATTTCCCCGAGTGACCGCAGCAAAAAAATATTTGACACGAGTGATTTAGGAGGCTTACGCTGAGAAAATTTCGTTTTGATCCCCACGGGCAGATGCGGCTCGAAATCCAAATATTTATCAAAGTTGCCTCCGTGCAATCACGCTCGGCTCGCGATCTCATTAAAACTGCTTCGTTCGCGCTTCTTTGTTTCTTCCGAAAGAAAAAAAAAAGGAAAAATACCATCAGCACAACGGCGCGTTTCCGCTTCCGGCTGTCTTCGATGACAGTCTGAAAAATGTATCCTGTTCGGCGAGCTCAGATCCGCCGCAATTTGTCAGTTGGTGTTGAAATGCTGACATACAAAAAAAATTCAACGACCGTGCCAAAATAAAATAAAAAGAAAAAAAAAACTGTGTTTCTTGTTTGCACCAGAAAAGCCGTCTTTTGGCTCCCAAGAGGACTTCCGGTCGCACCGTTGAGTCAGGCCTTCCGAGCCTGTAGATGACAAAATTCCTGGAACGATGAAGTTTTACGGAAACCCCAAAGTTTGGGATATGGCGACGTCCTTATGTTGTGCTATTCGACGCATAAGTGGGAATCGGTCGTCTTACGGGAGTAATAAAAAAAAAAAGCAGCAAATCTCTCACTAGCCCGTCCTTTAACTAACCGCTGAGAGAACTAGTGGTCATAAAATATTTCACGAACGTTACAAGAAGCGGTGCTATATGGTGGGCGTAGTTTGTCATCTCCGTTGACCGGCAGTTTGTGGGGACGTAAGCTGCCAACCGCGCCTCTTTCCTGCGAATACAAAAAAAATGATATATACACGTTTGCAAGTATGGCAGTCAGGGCTGACGCCACCTTGCTCGTTGGGGTGCGCTTGGGCGTGGCCATAATTCAATTACGACGCCTTGCTACGTCGTAATGCGGAGCGCAAGTTCGTCTGCTTCTTGCACATGGGTTGCGATGATGTCAGAACGCCATGCTCTTATTGGTTGATTGAAAAAAAAAATAGTGGCTAGACGTCAAGACATCTAGCATTGAGGTCTACCCACCATCTCCTTCCCATTGAAGCCAAGCAGAACTCGGCGTCGTTCTGACGCCACCGCAACCCCCTGCGCCGGAAGCAGACGACTTACTCTCCGCATAGGATTATGGCCGCGCCCAAGCGCACCCCAATCGCGCAAGATGGCGGCGCCATTTTGCGCGAAACTTTATTGCGAAAAAACTTTACTGCGAAACTTTCATAAATTTAGGCGTTCGTGGGCTGCGAAACTTTACTGCGAAAAAAACAAAAACAGAAAAGCTTAAACATTGAAGTAAATTATGTTGGAAGGCTGGTTGGCGCATTTGCGTTTGAGTACGATCGACTGCGTTCTTGCAACCGCCTGTAATCACTTACAATGAGTAGAGAGGCTAGATTGTAGAGGGAGGTACCCCCTCATAGCGTGGGAAGCGTCTGCAATTTAATGGCGTCTGCAATTTAATCGTGTCTGCAATTAAAGCGTCTGCAATTTAACGAGGGCCCGCGGCCGCGAGCTTTCGTTCCCATGCCTTGAGCAACAAAATGCGCCAAATAATAGCCTCATAGCGTCGATTCATTTCCGCTCAAAGATGAGTTTTGCTCATAAAACGTGTTCACGCAATTTGCACTTTTGTGTTTTATTTTGGACGGAGCATGGCTTCGTCTAAATATTTGCTTTTTAGCCCTTTCTTATATAAATCAACCGGAATGGCAATGCCTCTACTAGGCTACAAGTGCGAGCTCTTTTCTCAAGGAGGCACCTCGGTTGCACAAACGCTTGCTCAGCAGGAGAAACTGCCAAAGATAAAGCTATCAGCTCGGGTTTTTGGCTGTCAGAAAAAACCTTTAAAATAAAGCTTTTTTTGCTATGATGGCACCATAAAAATCGCAAGGAAAGTAAAAACTGCCGTATGAAGGTATATTTTTGTTCTATTGTCTGTTGAGACGAGTAAATTTGGCGACAGGGCAAGGACGGTGTGCTTGCTTTCTTTCTAATAAAAACTATGAGTATTGTGGTTTGGTGGTGTTTTAAATCTTATAACATCAGTTCTGGTCCCAAAGTAGTCGCATATGTAAATTATAGCTAAAGATGGGACACGGTGAGCTCACAAAAAGCAGAAGTACAATGTTTTATGTCTAGAAAATTTCTGGAGTGTCGCTGGGACAGTCAGTGCTGCTTTGCGACGTGAAACAGCAATGCTTATTTTGCTTTTTTTATTTTTTTCTCGCAAAATAGCAATACATTGCCCCCCCCCCCCTCCTCCCTTTCCCGTTGGCCTTTAAAAGGTGGGCTGTCTGGCCCCTACACTCAAACGAGTTTGAGACCCCTGCCATATAGAGTGTTTTTTTTTTTTGTTTTGTTTTTTTAACTGGCATGCTTCAGGGATAATCGGAAAAGCATCCCTTTTATTTTTTCGAAAATGGCGGAAAAATTGGATAAATAACAGAATAGTTGTTTTACCCTCGCTGACAAACTATTTAACCCAATAAACGTTCAAGGCATTTATTTGTACGGTCTTATAGTTGCCATTGCATCACTCCGGTGTTGTGCCTAATACTAAACAAAAGTATTTAAGATAAGATGCTAAATACCAATTTGAAAAAGTATTTAGAGTAGTATTTAAGTTACTTTTACTACGAGCTCTCTTGAGTCGAGTACAAATACTTTGAAAAAGTACTTGAATTACATTCGAAGATACTCAGCGAGTAGGTTGCAAGCTTTGAATATAAGAATCCAAATGTCAAAAAGGGTGCTCCACTTGTGATGACTTCGCTGAAAATCACATTTTGCTGTGATCTCTATGACTCAAAATGCAATTTAGCTGCTGCAATTGAAGTTTACCTTGAAATAATTCGGGATATGCTACATAATGGGTACGGAAATGTTCTAGGGACAAGGGGGACACACGTATTGCGGGGACGGCAACTGGCGTGCTTTGATTTGGCTGAAGGTGCGGATCATGACGCATTCAACGATAAGTTCGTAACATGCCTTGACACGATTCGGCGAACTTGACACATAGTCCGGCATTGCATATCGCTAACAGCCGAACTATAAGTTGATCAAGCAGTCAGACTTTATGAAGATGAGAACGCGAGGACAGCAGCCTTTGTCGCTGATCAAAAACCAAGACCGAATATTTTGTTTCCCCAGCCGATGACGAGGGGAACGCCTGTCCCTCCAAAGGGTAAAAAAATAATAATTAGAAAGGTCAAGAGGGAATCATAAGTAACACAAGAGTAAGAGAGTGTCCACGTAACCTTTTTTAATCCCTTGCTCCACCTGGCGGAAAACTGGTTTGGAGCATTCTGAGAATGAAATAATGTTCGCCTTCAAAAGAAGATTTAAAAAAAAAAACGCGTTTGACCGGGTTCGGGAGCTAACGTTAAGCCACAATAGGCACACAAGGGGTTTTGGGGGAGCCCAGTCTAGGTCACAGCAGCTTAAAGGGATACTTCAACGAAATTTGAAATATTCCCGTCGTGTTCAAAAATAGGTTGAATATGATCCACAATATCCGTAAATGACAATCGCACGTTTGTATTTTGAGCCTGATGGCTGTATTTTTGTTATAAACGGCCCACTCTGGCAAGCGCTCGGAGAAGTCCCAGTGGAGACCACGTGACATCCAACGCAATCGACGTAGGTCGCCTCGGGACGAGCAAAGCTACAGCGAGGCTGACGTCGAGAGGATGGTCTAGTCGTTCCAGCCACCGAAGCGGCTGCTTTTGTACGAATTTTGAGTGACGGGTTAATCTTCTATAATCTTGTAGGGGGACAATAGCAACTTCTGGGACACACAAAAGGCATTCTCGGGAAGAGGGGAGTTCCTCCTTCCCCTCTTCTCTCGTCGTAGCCGGAGGCGAGACACTCACCGTCACTAGCTGTCAAGGTTCCTAGACAAGCACTACAAGCGAGGCGTTAGCGACATCCACCAGGTGCTCTTTGCTAATCGTTTAATTCGTTTTAAAATTCCCTTTCTAGACTTTTTAGCAAGATATTGGTATGTTCGATGTGATACTGCTCCTTTGAACACATATAGACAAAAAAATAAGCGCCGAAATTTCGTTGCAGTATCCCTTCAATAAAGCCAGCAGGATCTAGCTTTCTTGGCCGTGGGAGTGTTCACGCTAACTTGAAAACGTGCTCCCGCATTTTCATACCAGGGGGGGGGGGGGGGGGACCGGTGGCCGAGTGGGCTAACGCGTCTCAGCTCGGAGCGTGGAGCGAAAGCTTGCGCTACAGAACCTCCTGGGTTCAATCCCCACCCCTCTGCCCGTATCGATCTTGATAAGTTTCGTACCGGCACGCGTTCGTATAATCACTACAGGTCAAGAAGGTAGCGGCAAATGCCCCTCAAAGGGATTCATATATCCCTCCGCCACCTCCTCATCCATTAGCGTCCCATCGTTTCCGTGACGTTGCGGCCAACGCGGGAGGAGGGTCTTGCCTTCCTGTACATATTTTTCTTATCTTTCGACTTTGATTTAGCGTTGTGGAAGCCACGAGAGGGAGATTCGAGTTTTCCCTCCCCAATGGAAACAAGTACGACTTTCCGGGGGTCAAGTTCCCCCTCCGATGGATACACAGGCTGCTTTCAGGGACTCGGTACCCTCTCCGATGAATACAGAGGTCGCTTTCTTAAAAAGTGGGGGTTGGAGACAAGTTGGCATCACTCTGTAGCCAATTTCTATCCATTGAAGAGGAACAAGGGGCGTTTCCAGTGAACTATTCTTTCGACTGCGGAGAGATTTGAAATGGGCGCATAACGCTTGTGGAGAGGAACTTCTCCTACCTTCTTGACTTGTAACCGACTTTAGATCCAAACGTAACGTGCCATTTAAGAAAATCTGCAAAAAAAAAAAAAAAAAAAAGCTAACAGGAGGACACATATAGGCGGGCGTACTGTGGGCTATTCATTCAATTTTTATTTGTAATTCGGAGACCGCATTTTGCTCGTGCCTCGTTTCCTGTCCTGTGTTTGGTCACTTGACTCCAAGTCTGCAATCGGTTCAGCTTTGGCCTGCAGACTGACGATTCCTAGTTCCATAGATTGTTCCGGCGACAATTTTTTTTTTTTTTTCAAGTTTCAAAATGTATTTGAGATACCGAGTACGAGGTAGTAAGACGTGTGATTAACATAGAGTAATGAATTCTCAAAACGAAATATATTTGCGAGATACCGAAATACTACTATAAGGATTTTAAAATACAGAATCGTGAGTAGAGTATTTAAGATGATAGCGCATTTCAGATAATGATACGCCTTTTTTTATATTTAGAGAATGTGCCTTGAAGTCTGGTACTTTCCTCAGAAAGTACCAGAAAAGAAAATACTTAAGTGAAGTATAACTACATGCTTAGAGAATGCACTTCAAGTAGAGTGTAGCGTAGTTCACAACACTGCTTGATTATATTTTATGTAAAAGCGTGGGATAATTACTAAGGTTTCTCAAACGATCTTTCGAATCTTTGAAGACCTGCATATTCTGAGTTTTGAGGAGAAAGGCAACGCATAAAGGTCCCCTTTGTGTGGCCCTTTAGCACGAGATTTTTCGAGTACAGCACAAACTACGTAAGCACCGGATGAGTATCGGAGCGGGTGCTGCATTTTGTCGCCTCCTTTGAGTGGGGATGCAGTGCGTGCTGTGTCCTGTAGAGGGCGAGAGTTCCTACGCTGAGGAGAAGCGGGTACAAGCCCTTTCTTCAAATGAGTAAAGACTTCTTGAGCTTAGGGACACAAAGAAACGCCAGTCTTCGGCACAAATCCCGCAGTTGCTGGGCCTCACTTGCAACTTGTCTGCTCAATCCCCACGGCTCATAGCAGGCTTGTTGCAGTGGCGGGCTCGCGAAAATTTTGGCAAAAAGTTCGGACCCTCCAAACAACTCCCACACGGGCCACACCCCTACCTAGGCCACATACTTCCCCCTCTTTGCAAATAGCAGCTGATAGCCCAACATCTTACCTGTTTTTGTGCAGGAACGTTTGTTGATAAGCAAACCTACAACTAAAATTCGAAAGTAATTCGTAATTTGAGTGGAGGGTACTCGGATAAACAAATTAAAGTAAACTACTAATTGCCGAAATAATCATGCAATTGAAAGTTACTAAACTACACAGAAAGTGGTTAAACCTCAGTAAATTGAGGAAAGTGGTTGAACTACGTACAAGACTGCTTTCTGGGCAACCCTCGTAGGATCCTTTCAAGCACCCGCCTTGTTACAGGTCTATAATAAAACGTTGAACTTTACGCCCCCGATTCCGTTTCATGCTCTGACGCGAGCCCCCATGACTTTCTTGACGCGCGTTTATGTCCTAATCCATCTCCCGAGTTCCGCTGTAAAAACAGAGGTGCGAGCCTATAGCGTTGCAACGTGCTTCGTTTCCAACGAGATAACTTTCGCGCGAGGAAAGCACATTCCAGAGCAACGCATTCGATCGATACCACCCGGAAAATAAGGCCCGCGCGTTTCCTCCTCCAAACGTAATCGCTTGTGGGTCCATGCAGCGCGACGCCTAGACCGCGTCAGCGTCGCCTCCAACGCGTCCTGCAGCGTGTCACGACGAGCGCGACGCCACGTTGCGACGCCAGACGCACGCGTTTGTCGATTTGCGGCGTGCTCCCGTTGAGCTTCGGAGGGTTTGCCGCTTGGGGGCGGGTCGGGGTGTCCACTACCAATGACGTCATTAGCAGGCCTTGTCTTCTAGGTGGTATTGATTCAATAATGCCCATTCTTAACACAAGATGGCACAAGACTCTGAATGCGGAGATTTTGTAGTCTTTTTGTTTTGTTTTTGTAACTCAATGGAGCAAAGAATGCCTGGACAAACAGAGAGGAAAAATGCCGTCGAGAATCTCTGAGTTTCACAATCCCCAATCGTGTTTGGGATTTTTTTTTTTTTTTTTCTTTTCGAAACTGACGATAAAGCGCGACGAAGGATCCTGGGATTAAGAACGCTTTCGGCGCTTCCTTCCTGAGGCAGATTTTTCTTAAACTCTTTTTCCGGTACCGGAAATGGCGGAAAGCCATCCGCTATGCTGGCGAATCATATTTCCTCGTTTTGGATGTTCTCTCTTCGAACGAAAGCACGAATTATTCTCCTCGCAACTTTTTGAAACGCAATTAAATTAAATTAAATTACAGCTGCCTTGTTTACGACAGATACAGTTCATTTATTTTGTTCGCAAATGAACGCAATTTAAATTCTACTTGTTCAGTATTTCAGTTAGATAAGTGCTGACATCCCTAAAATCGAGGTCTTTATCATATCTCGCGGCAATCTGACTGTCCTGCTTTCTCCAACCAGGACGTTTTTTTAGTTCCCTAATTTCTTGCCCGTTAAAACGACGATTACTCCATTTTGACGTCGGTTCTATAGGGTCGAAACATTTACGCTAAGTTTCTTGGATAGTTGAACGTGCGGTATGACCTTTGCGTGCATTAAGGTAGCAATTTGGGCCAGTTGGTTCATGATCACCTAAAGAAGCGCAAAAAATACAAGGACGCTCGTGTCTGTCTACTTCCTCGTCCCTGTATTTTTTGCGCTTCTTTATGTGGCTTTGCGTGTAATTATAACTATTAGTCTTAATACTACAAGGGAGTTTTGTTAGTTTTATGCATTTCGTGTACTGCACCAATTGTATTTACGATTGTCGATGGGGCTCAGTCAAGATCATCATCATCAACACCAACCATCCGTAGCAGTCACATAGTAAGCCATCATAAAACAATACACTCTAAAAAATGACTGCGCGTCCACTTACAAGCAAACCACTCAAAGGGCCAATCTCTGTGATCTACGAAATCAGCTCAGCGAATGATGAGACGGAACATTCGTTTAGACCTAAAAATGAAGTCTGCGCTGTGGCATTACGCAATGCAAAACGTCATGCTTGCTTTGCGTGATGCCACAGCGCGGACTTAATGTTGAGGTCTAAACGGATGTTCCGCCTCCGCATTCGCTGAGCTGATTTCGTAGATCGCAGAGCTTGGCTCTTTGAGTTTTCTACGGGTAAGTGGACGCGCATGCATTTTTTAGAGTGAAGGTGTAATTTGTTTTCACAATTTCTGCAGTGGGATTATTACATAGAATACTTAGCTCACAAACTGGCAAAAGTGGTTGGTATTATCGGTCACTGTCGGTCTCTATAGCCTACGAATGTTAAAGCTCGAGTTTATCACGCTTTGTTTAGTTCGCAAATTAATTGTTGCCACCTGGTATAGCGGGTGTAGCACGATTGCCCCGCGTGCAAAATCCCCGTCGCAAAAGCCCCACGTCATTAGCCCTACTTTTCGAAAACCCCTCGTTCAATTACTTACCCCGTCCCGTATTCCCCCGTGCCAAAAGCCCCGTCCTCACCGCCCCCGTCCCACCCCTTCGCGCTTCAACCAGCATTGTTCTATGTCTTTACCTGATCCGTTGAGGGTCTACAAAAACTATTTTAAGTGAAAGAAACAACAAAATAAGGTTAGCTTCACCCACAAAAAAAAAAAAAAACTTAGAATGACGTACTACAAGTGGCCAATTGCATAAGTAGGCATAACCAGCGATGCACCCCGCTGTCATAGAGGTATACTCAGACGTCGAATTATAGACTTTATCTACCTAGATGGGTACAAATATTTTTAGAACGACGTACGAAATGAATCGGTGATTGGTGCTGTATACGTAACAAGTACGGCGCCATGAGCTGGGGGTAACAGTTTTGACAGAACCGTCGAACTGCGAATCCGCGTGTGCTTAGAGTCAACGAAAGCTTTGGTTCAATGCTTATTCCTAAAAACTGTTACTTTAAATGTTTTGCCAGTGACTGATATTTTCCGTTTGTTCTCACTTGTAACGTCACAAGACGTGAATGTGTATAGTGTACGCCTGAAAAACGGGAAGTTTTATACGATTATTTGTTCCTTGAGTCCCGAGTACGGCATAATTGTTACACAAGCTCGCGTGCACACTTACTGTCTCTTAGTTAAAAGCAAAATGCTCCGCACTCGCGCTAAGGTCCCGGCCACCTGACACGGGGGATTCGCGTCATGGCCTTTTGAAACTGGGGCTTTTGAAAGCGGGGCAAAAAGGGCGAGGCGTTTGCCGCGGGGCATATGACACGGGGCTTTTGACATCGGGTGCTTCCGTGCAGCACTCGGAAGATACATAGAAAGGGGGGACGGACAAATTTGACTTCCAACTAGCTACAACATTTATTGACCCGACATTTGCATATATAGTAGGGGTGTCCGAATAGTAATTTTTGAAACTGAATCGAATACGAATCGAATAATTGTGGGACCGAATCGAATACGAATACGAATCGAATAATTCTCGAATAGTTTCCGAATAGTAAGTAGAGAGCAGAGATCATAAATTAATTTTTTTTGTTCCAAAATGTTCCTTAAATTTATTGTAAAAACGCGACTAGACAATAATAACTAGAGTTCAACGATATATATTTAAATGGAGACAAAAGATAGTAAAATATTAGAATGCTAAACTTAATATCACGGTTGACGCGGATGCTGAACATAAAATCACAGTTCGCTTGAGCCACGTACATCCTGAAACATTGTACTTAGTAGGAACTCTATATTCTGTTTTTATGCCTTGTTGTAGCAGATGTTCTTGAGTTGAGGATCAAAGAAGGTGGCAAGGGCGTGATGTGCCTGTCTGCTTACGTCCAGAAACTTTCTTTTCAGTGATCTGAGAAGATTCTAGGAAAACGCATTGTCTTGTTCCACTTGCGCCCTCAGAAAGCAACATCTTCACACACTGAACAATGGGAACAACCATGGAAAGTGTTCGGAAAAACTCGACACAAGCAGCTGTTGTGGCTTCTTAAATTGGTTGCATGGGAGCCGCCGAAAAACTTCCACATTCTACTGCGCTTTCTCTTCGAACAACTGCCTGCTTCTACCACCTCTACTTCGCTCACGCAGAGCGCCGGTACCATTGCAACCAGTTCTGAAACGTCTCCACGACACGCTTTCCGAAAGCGTGCACGAGAAGTCTCGTGCGAAAAACGGTCCCTAAATGCTGAACCGCATGTAAGCGATTTAGCGAGCGACAAGACGAGTGACAGCGACGAGGGTCACGACTTGGCAGCGAGCGACGGAGATTTCCCACTGTCACTCGTCGCGTCGCTCGGTGTTTGGATTTCCAGAAAACGACCTCATCGCCTTGGTCACTTCCTCGCGCCACTTTCATGCGGCTTGCCTTATCGCGCGACTGACCGAGCGACAGCGAAGCGGGTTGACGTCGCCTGTCTCGTCTCTCGGCAAATCGCTTACATGCGGGTTATACTTAACACAGTGGTCTCTAATGGAGGCAACAGCAACGTAGGTATAGAGAGGAACTGCTGCTGCCGATGACGACAATTATTGTCCAGAAGAAGAGGGTACGTATGGCCATCTTGCGGGCAGGTATGGCAGGCGTGCCGGCGCGTTGTGGGACGCTTGTGAAGGGAATCTCGCGGCGCGACACCGTAACGACTATTCAAAAATTATTCGAAAAATATTCGAAACTTTTGAGAATTATTATTCGATTCGATTAACGAATCGAATAGAGTAATATTCGATTTATTATTCGAATATTCGCACACTATTAATATATAGGTGAAGGAGGGGAGTGTGAACGACGCCACAGTGGAAGGGGGAAAAGTAATGGGAGAGGGTGTAGAGACAAGAGCTGACGGACTGTCCCGTGAGGGTGATATCTAATTGCTTGGAGCCGCGGAAACGAGGGACGCCAGCTCCGCTCCAGGAAGTTTATCTCCCTCCTGGATAAGCTTATGGAGGGGGACCCGAAGGTGTTTTGACTGTGGTGCATGGCGAAGGCCTCCATGATCTCTCGTCCGTATCTTGAGGCGTGACCTCCAATCCTGGTGGTCGAAGGAAGGTCGGCCGAACAGAGTTCGCTGCACTCGGAGGTGTGTTTGGCAATCGGATGGTAACTAATCGCCGAAATATCAAAGGCTGCTTTCTTGATCTCGTTCGCATGTTCCCTCACCCGATCATTTAGACATCGGCCCGTCTGTTCGATGTATTTAGCACCGCAGGACATGGGAATCGAATACACGCACTCTTTGCAGCAGGTTACATAATTGGTCTTGTGATATTTCCGGCAAGGGGGCGCTGGAGCGGGGTTGTTGACCTTTCTACAAATAGAAGCTGATTTAAATTTGCACGAAAGCACTAGAGCGCGATAGATTTCAGGCGATGTGAGTGAAGTGTTATGTGTGTAGGGGATGCATGCGAAGCGTGACTAAGGAGGGAGGGGTTTGGACTTGTACCCCGCGACAAGTCTTTTGGTTGTTGTATCAATCAGGCCTCTCGGGTATCCTGCCTTGATTAGGCGACTTATCTGCTTGGATAGGCCGGGGGCGGAGAGGTGCTGACAGGATTTAACTCTGGCCGATGCAATTAGGTTTTGGACAATCCTATTTTTTACATTCCTCAAGTGTGAGCTGTTGAAAGGAAGAACGAACTTAGAGGACCTCTGCTGGTGAGCCCAGCAGTTGCCTTTACCAGTCGGGACCAACCTGAGATCAAGGAACTGTAAGCCTTCAGGGGAGGGGGTCTCTGGTGAATGTGAGCCCATGAGAGTTTTTCTGGAACACGCTCTCTATGAGTAACATTTCTACTTGATTATGGGACGAAAGAGTTTAGTACAAACAGAGTTTAACTTTTTTCATACAACGTCGACTTTGTTATTACAGGATAAACGTAAGTTACAGAAATAAGATTCTTCTTACATGTCGTAGTTTTTTGTTTATTTTGTTTCGATAACGTTTAAAACTATATATTTTTCAGTTTCTTTTGTTGTTACAAATTTTTGATATCGCGTATTTTTAATACCAATTTTTGTGAGCAATTCTTTGGCGATCCAGGGTCTGCGACTTTTTCTTGAGGTGTTGAACGTTTTATATCGACAACAACTTTCATAAAGTTTTTTTGAATTTACTCAAAAATAAGTTATATGCATTGTCTGCGTTTTTTTCTTGGTGGACATCCTTTTAATCCAAACAAAATAGTCTCTGCCTGAAGCTGTTCAGGTTATCCGCCGTTATATTCTGGAACTGTGCCTCTAACTGATTGGGATAGAACGCGAAAGTTTGAATACAGAACATTACCTTATCAAAGGACAATTGAGAAAAAAACGAAATTTTTTCATGAGCCATCGTCCACCTAAACCTAATATCATTAAAACAAAAAAAATGGCACTGTGTGACCATGTAGCATATATTTCAGTGAAGAAACGTCTCAGTAAGAAAGAGGTTATTGTTCCATTTCTTGGTGACAAGGTTGTTTCACTGAAATAGATACTACAGGCGCCCACATTGTCATTTCTTGTTTTGACGATGTTAAGCTTAGCTGGACTTTGGCTCATAGAGAAATTTCTTTTTCGACGATGTTAGGCTTAGCTGGACTTCGGCTCATAGATAAATTTCTTTTTTCTCAATTATCCTTTAATCCAGGTGCCGTCATGCTCTCAAACTTTCGCGTTCTTTCACAACCACTCGACACATCCTCACGAAGTTTGAGCTTTCTGCGATGTTTACGGTTTACTTACCCGAGCCGAAGAGCCCGGTTCTCATATCTTGGAAACTCCCTATACTGAAATCCGCTGGCGTAGAAGACATTAGGATTTTGCTACTTTGTACGAAAGCGGCTACTTTATATGAATGCGGTACCCTGCTTTACTCCCGAAGAAGTCCTACCCCCGGATGTTGCTCGTCACATGTATCGCATATAGACTTCACCGCGTTTGCGAAAAGCGAAAAAGGCACTTCCGGAATGTCACCACGCTCATTGATGCTGAAAAGCTGGCTTTTGCAAACCTCTTTCTTGCGTTTGTGCATTTAAGGAGCAGCTACCACGTGTATCTATTCCAGCAAAGCCCATCGTGACACGTTGGGGAACGTGGTGAAAGCTACCGAGTTTTACTGCACCAACTTTGAAGGTTTGAAGACCGTTATTAACGCGTTTGCAGAAGACGAGAGTGTCTCAGTCAGAAAATCTCAAGATATTCTGTGCGAGGACAGCCTTGAAGGAAACCTGGCATATCTGTGTTCGCATTTTACACTTCCGTCCTACACGGTTCATAAATTTGAAAGTTCTGGCGAAACTCAGACTCGAAAATCGGCCCATTTGGTATGATGCTTCGTTATGATTCGACGCCGTACTCGCTGGACCCACTGCTGAAAACGTTCGTTCCAAACTACGATCCGTCATAAACAAAAACAGTGGCTTTTCTGTGCTTAAAAAGGTCTCGAAGGTCATTACCGGTGACCATTTTAAAATTCCAGGCCGAGTAGAAGCCTCAAATATTCCAAACTACAAGTTCGCTCCGGTGACATCTGTCTATGTCGAAAGTTCATTCTCAGCATACAAGCTGGTAGATTTGTACGTAGTTCATCTATTCTACTCAATTTACTGTAGTTTAACTACTTTTCTGAGTAGTTTAGTAACTTTCACTTACATTTTTATTTCGGTAATAAGTAGTTTACTTTAATTACTTCTCCCGAGTAACTTCTCAGATTACAAATTACTTTCCAATTTTAGTGGCAGGTTTGCTTATCAAACATTCCTGCACAAAAATATAAGATCTTGGAAGATCAGATGATATTTGCAAAGAGGGGAAGCATGTGGCTTGGACAAGGGGGGGGGGGGAGGATAATTTGGAGGGTCCGAAACCCCCTAAAGTATTCACGACCCCCCCCCCCCCCCCTGCAACAACCCTGCTACGAGGCGCGGGGAGCGGAAGTGAAGACGAGTAACTGCGGGATAAACGCCCAAGGATGGCGTTTCTTTGTGTCGCGAGGCTGAAGGAGACTTGACGCATTTGAAGAAAGTGATTATCCCCGCTTCTCCCCGACGTAGGAACTCTCGCCCATTACAGGAAGTGTACATATGCATCCTCATTCAGAGGAGGCAACAAAGTGCAGCACCCGCTCTAAAGCTCACCCGGTGCTCCCGTAGATTGTGTTGTATTTGAAGAATCACGTGGTAAAGGGCGACGTAGAGGGTAACCTTTTTGCGTTGCCTTTCCTCCCAAAACCCAGAATATGCAGGTCTTACAAGATTCAAAGATCGCTCGAGAAATTTAATAATTCCCCGCCATTTTTACAATAAATAAATAAACAAATATTGTTGGAAAGTACTATAAGTACATGGTACTTAAAGTACTACTTGAAGTAGGTTTAGGAAATTTTTACTTTACTCACAGTACACGTAGCAGAGCGCGTTGAAAACTACAGAATACACAGAAAGAATAAAACACGTGAAGGACGAACACAAACACACAGTTCTTTCAATGAGCAACGAACATTTATGAGATGCCCATGACGCTACGACCGTTAACTTCAAAGAATTGAAAAAAATAAATAAAATAAAACCAAATGTTTCACAAATTTGAAAATACCAAATTAAAATGATAGGACAATTATGGAAATTAACCCCTGAAAAAGGGGGAAATGAAGAAGAAGGAAAAAAATTAACCCCTAAAAAGCGGGAAAGCAAGACGAAAAGAAAGGAAAAGAAGGCGAAATTTATAATTAATAAAAGAAGGCTTTACTATAATTCTGGCGCGAGCAACTCCAGCTCTTTTGACGATAACGCCAGAGAAGGCTCAGAATCATTGTTCGCGGCGTTTCTGAGCCTTTTCTGGCGTTATCATCAAAAGAGCTGGAGTTCCTCGCGCCAGAATTATCGTAAAGCTTGTTTTGATCAATTATTAATTTTGACTTCTTTTCTTTTCTTTTCTTCTTCCTTTCCCCCTTTTTCAGGGGTCAATTTCCTTTATTTTCTTTTCTTCCTTTCCCCTTTTTTCAGGGGATAATTTTCATAATTGTCCTATCATTTTAATTTGGTATTTTAAAATTTGTGAGCAATTTGGTTCTATTTTAAATTTGAGCATTTTTCTTTTCTTTATTTTCGTTTAATTTTCGTTTTATTTTCGTTTTCTTTCTTTCAATTCTTTGAAGCTCACGGTCGTAACGTCATGGGCATCTCATAAATATTCGTTGCTCATGGAAAGAACTGTGTGTGTCTGTGTTCGTCCTTCACGTGTTTTATTCTTTCTGTGTATTCTGTACTTTACTTGAAGTACATTCTCTGAGCATGTACTTGTACTTTACTACAGTATTTTTCTGGTTCTTTTCGAGACAGTTTAACTTCCGACTTTAAAGTACATTCGCCAAATTTGAAAACAAAAAATGGCGTATCCTCATGTGAGAAAGCGCTATCGTCTTTCAAGACGTCATCTAGTCATTTCGTTGAGTGAAGTAATGGCGGCAGTAAGATCGATAGAAATAAGTGCCTTATAAGTTGATCGTGTTAAGTAGTTCATCAGCGAGAGTAAAACAACTACTATGCGGTGACTTGACTCCATCTAAAATTTGCCGGCATTTCCGAAAAAAAAAAAAAAACGGATGCACCTCCGATTACTCCCGAAGCAATGCATACCAGTTTAAAAAAAAACTGTATAGGGAATGAAACGGCATCATAAAAGATTCTGTTAAAATGTACTTGTACTTTACATTGCAATTTCATTTTATTTATAGAACTTTACTTAAAGTACATTGCACCAGGTGAACTTACTACTTTACTTGAAGTGCATAACCTGTCATTTACTTTGTACTTTACTTTAAGTACTTGTTAGATGTACTTTACGCAACCATGTAAACAAGCAAACACTATCTGCAAACTCAAGCTCAGGCAGTGCTAAACCTCTGAGTAGAAATGATAGATCCGCAGCACATATTTGACCAAAACAAAAAAAAAAAGTGTAAAACAATTAGGCACACAGAAGCAGAACCGGCTATTAAAGCATATCTGTAAAAACGCAAGCTGCTTTATATTTGGCTAGCAGAATTTCGCTAACAGATCAAAACCTATATACTTTCTTATTACCATAAAAATATCGAAGTAACTTCAAAAGTAATTCGCTACTTTTTCCGGTAGCTAGTAACTTACTAAATTACTTTTCATTTGAGTAATTTCTAATCTAGTCAAATTACTTTTGAGGCCAATACTCAGTAAGTTAACTTAATCACTTTTTTCTAGTAACTTGTACATATGTCTGCAAACTGGTCCCCAGGAAAAAAAAGGAAACACAGTTTTTAACTCAACAATCTGAAGATAGTGCTTGTTTGCTATTGTTTCTCATAATGTGTCTTATAGTTCCTAGTTTGACAATGCAGAGCGTGACAAATTACTAACACCGACTTTTTATTTTGTTCGCCGAATTAAACCGTAGTTTCCATCGCACGGCATTGTCTCTGAGCTTCGTCCTGATACAGTGGCCCAAAATGGTTTGGGTGGCGCTCTGCCGATGCGCGCTGATGATGCCTAAAATATCACGGAGCACGCCTGTATAGGTGGCGCCTAAAATTGACTTTTTTAGTGCCTAAACATTCTGACTATAGTTATTACATATAACGAAATAAAAGTAAATTAACAAAATAATTAACGTTACTTATTTTGACAAAGAACAAAATATAGACTGCAATGATATTGCTCTTTCTCACTTTCTTGCGTTCAATTTCTTCTGTCCCATCTACTTCGCCTTCAAGTTTCCTTCTCAGTCTTGGGGTTTAAAAATCATGGTTTGCGCACCAACTTACTTGCACTTTAACTATTTAAGTGCAGTAATACCGCCGCCTCTAAACAAGGAAGTCCCAAGTACTCAAATAGTCTCCATTCAAAATCCAGTCAACAAACAAAGCGGGTAAAACAAGAATTTGAAAGTGTGATCACTTTTAGTTTTTCACTGTCGCGGACACAAACGGTAATCGCACGCCAACCGTCTACCTCTTCCAACACCCTTCTACTCCTTTGTCCGAGCTCAGAAACTGTTACGGGTGAGCCGCGCTCACTGACATAAGGCAAACGGCCGCGAGAAGTTAAGCTTGTCCGGACTTTAGCGCGAAATGCCTACCTTCGATAGCGCTCCGGCGTTTCGTGATCTTCAAGCGTGCACGCGCATGCCGAAGCACGGCGGAAGGCTGCGAGCGCATGCTAGAGGCCCGGCGTTTTAAAGAGACTGCCAGCAATTATTACTCTGTTATTGGCTATGGTAACTTGGGGAACAAAAGCAGCATAGGGACAAATTCACAATCCGGGAATGCAGGGCGACAGCATATATTAGCGCCGAGATGTTTCGGTAGCACCCTCACTATGGTTACCGTTCGTGACGTCACCATTAGAAGTTTTCTCGCCGTGACTTCCCGATTAGTATTCTTGAGTACTTATCATCAGTTGCCAACTACGAGTTTGGTGGTGTGTGTAAAAAAGAACATTGAAAGCTTGGAGTCGTTGCAATCTTAAAAAGAAGCTAAAGGGGCTCGTAAAAAAAAAAAAGAGTTAGAGGAGAATTCTATACTTCGTCTCACCTTAGCATGGACTAACTGCGAAGGCTGTGCAAGCGCAAGCAGCTAGCCTCGACTGTCTTGACCGGAGCACTCGCTGGACGAGCGCTCGTGCAGCTGCTGAGTCTTCATCGAAAGCAACTACATCGTGCGTTTAGCATGCGCGGCTAACAATGGTCCATGCTAAGCTGAGACGAAGTATAGAGTATTTTTATCCCGTAAGTCTGTATTAACGGCGAGATGTTTTGGTGGCGCCCTCCTATGGTTTTCTCTCGTGACGTCATTACCTCGCGAACAACAAGTTCGACGGTGTTTGTAATAAGCATGGCGGAAGATTGAAAATATAGCGCTCTGAAGCCAACACGGCCAACCCCGTCAAAATTGAAGTTCTTCCATTACTCTTATTTCAGTCGACGAGAACACCTTCGCTGTCGTCATAGTCAGCATTCGGCTAATCGTGGTAGGCCGACCACAGCGACGCTTTGCTCCTTTTCCGTCGAGCCAGACAGCTGCCGACGGTGTCGGGTCCGACAAAGCCAATCGATCAGGGCCCAAAAGTGCATCGAAATGGAAATCAATTACATGGAAATCTGGACGAGTTGGTGAGGCACGGAAACGAGAATGCAGCCGTCTGTCTGTGTGTGTACTTTTCTACTGGTCCGTCGTTTGTTTGTGCTGTATTCTCGTTCCGGTCTTTTCTGCGTTTGCCGTTATCAGCTAAACGCAGTCAGACGCGTACAAAATGAAGCGCAGGATCGCGCCGCTTTCACAGGTGCTCCATTGGTTTCGCCGGCGATAGCGAACGACTAAAGACGACGATCGAGCGCTATGACGATTATCTTTTGGGCCCTGATCGATTCACTCCATCGGGTCATAGAGCCGGCTTCGGTCGGACTTAAAAGGCCACTAAAAAGAAAAACTTTTTTAACAATTTCGTATGTACACGTGTGTCAAAAAATACATTTTACGCGGAAAACAATTTTTTTTTACGAATATATTGACGGCGCGAGATTTATTTCAAATTCTTTTGTGCAAAGTCTATGACGTCACGGAATATTCATACACTCTTTCCACCTCAACGTGATGGCCAAGCCGATCCACCTCTCCTCCACGCGCCCGAAAGGCCGCGAGAGAAAACAAGTGGAAAGGAGGTGACTACCGACTAAATCGCGTCTCGCGCCGTCAATATTGCTTTAAAAGTATTTTTCTTTTCGCGTAACGTTATTTTTCGACACCTGTGTCCCACACAGACTGCTAAAAAAATGTTTTTTTGTTTTTTTTTCAGTGGCCCTTTAGAGTAAAATGAAACAGTCTGCCGTTTTGTCGCAAGCTGAAAGTTTGAAGGTAGACTTTTGAAACTCGGGATTCATTCCGACGCTCTAGGACAAATCAACCGTAAATAAATATAAAAAAAAATAAAAAAAAAATATTTGCAATTTGGGAAACGATTTGTCTCCATTCCTACAACGAGGCGGGTTTATACTTCTTTTTATTTTCTTTCTGTGGCTTATTGTTTTTTTTTTTTTAGGAAGTAAAGATTGACTGCCGCTGCTTTTGCGAAGGTAGAAGAGTATAATTGATGATGATCGAATGATCGCTGATCACGTGACCGCAGTCTCACTAAGAAAAAAAAAACACTTACACGGCGGAAACGCCGGGTCTGTGAGAAACAAAATGAAACCCAGTTGTTTTAACCGCATTCAAATATTTAAATAAACACCCCTTTGGAGAAAAAGCTGAACCTCCCTGTCAATAAGAGACTATATACGGCCTGCAAGTTCATCTGCTCTTTGCACCCTCCCCCCACCCCCGCCCCCCAATGCGCCATATGTGTTTTTGTTTCCACCCCGACCTGAAGCAATGACGTCGCGTACTTGGATTCCTTGTAATCGCGCGGTTCCTATACGCGTTCTTTAGGTTGCCTTCTGATTGGAGTGCTCCTCGTTGCGTTCTGATGCGCGAAAGACGCATTTTAGAACACTTGCTCGCCGTATAGCGGTGAGATAAGATGCGAAAGTTTGAGGACCCAAATCAAAAGATAAAAAAAGACTAAATAATTTATGAGCCGGCGTCTACCTATAGGCCTAATATTCGTTTTAAAAAATCTGGTATTGTGGGCGTTTGTGGCAATTATTTCAGCGAAACAAGTTGTAACCAAGAAAGACAATATTGTCTTCTTGCGTGCTGTCAAGCTTTTCTAAACAAGCTCGAGACAACCGGAGAAAAACAAAACCAAGAAAAAACGGGGGGGGGGGGGGGGGGCGATTTTCTTTGAATTTAACATCAACCGGCGACCGGGCCTGTCCAGCGGCTGAGGTCTTACTAGCTATATTTTTCTCATCATTAAATGAAATTAAGAATTACTATTTTTTTTGGCGGTACACTTACGTCATTCATTTATTTTAAAGTGGATGTAAGTCTGCTGGTGCTAACGACAAAGCAGACAGCGGTTAACTGATTTTTGTTTTTCTAACCAGCTTACCTCAAAATGTGTAATAAATGCCACAGGGGCCCACGATGTGATTCTCTAAGTAAATGTTGGCTCAAAAAAAATATATATAGCCCTTTTTGTATTTTTTATTTAGGTAACGTCATTTTCATCAAACTTTCGCGTTCTATCCCCGAACGCTACTGTCACATTCTCAGAAAATGTGCGAACTTTCTACAATGCGCGCTTTACTTATGCGGTCCAAAAAAAAAGCCGTTTCATTTTCACTGTATGACAGAGTATAACGTCCTTGCAATTCGCACAAAACAAAGAGTCCACTACTTGGGCAAGATTCTAAATTTAAGGCCAGAAATTTGGAAGAAGTAATACCTAAAAATTGCCTGTAGGATGATTTAATTTTTTTTTTTTTTTAGCGGGGAAATTCTTTTGAAATGCCAGTCGTTGGCTAGAAGAAATCGGAATCCAAATGCAAAGGTATCTCGCTTTCTTAGTTGACACTAAATCAAACGTGCAACGACTAAAAACTTCAATAAAAAAAATGACAAAGCCGTCCATGTGGAATGAACTAATTATCTAGAATGGGGAGTCTCATCACATGCCCATTACGTTTCTCCCGCTCAAGGTAAAGAAAAACGCATTTGCAAGACGACACGCGTCGGGGGACATAATTTCGGATGAAAATAACGTTCGGTGTAGGTGATGCGAAAGAACACTAACTTCAAAACAGCGGGAAAGTAAGACGAAAAAGACCATAGATACGGTGAACGACGACTTCTCGAAAGGCGTGCGCGTCTTCGCAACGTACCACGCGCACGAGATGAAACAAAAAACGCACGCGTCTTAAAGCCGCGGACTTACTGCTCGTATACATCTGTAACGAGTCGTGCGTTGCTTTATCTGCTAAATATTTATTTACATTATTTACACGTTGGTTCTATGAACTGTGGAAGTACGACATGGCTGCCCTGCTGATCACCCGAGCAGAAGTGCCCGAGCGCTCTTGGCGTCTTCTTCTTCATCCGCTGCCGTGGCTTATATGTGGTCGCTACACTACTCCCCCTTCAGTCTGTAGGACGTTTGTGGAAGAAAGAAATGAACTTTGCGTCGCGGAGAGTTGCTGTGGAAGTGAGTCATAGTAGTTGTGGACAGTTGGGTGGACTCCATGTGGGCAGGCTTGAGTCTGTCAATCGATATGGTTTGTCGCTTGCCGTTGATCAACACTTCGAAATATTTCGGAGTCTTCTTCGTGATTAAGTACGGTCCATGATAAGGAGGTTGAAGGCTTCGGCGAACAGTATCGTCTCTTACGAAAACGTGGCTTGTCTTGGTAAGATCCTTACTAATAAAAACTGGCCGTGGCGATCGCCCTCGTGGGGATGTTGGTCGCAGTTTTGACATGGTGTCTTTGAGCCGATGAGCATAGTTGGTTGGGTCCGGCGGAACCGCTGGGTCCATAGGGGTGAAAAAATCTTGTGAAAGACGCAGGGACATTCCGTATACAAGCTCCGCAGGAGTGCATAAAAGTTCTTCGTTGAATGCCGTTCGCAGGCCCAGAAGTACTAGCGGGAGCGATTCTGTTCAATGAGGATTATCTTGACGCGCCATGATTGACGCTTTTAGCTGGCGATGGAATCTTTCAACGAGACCGTTAGCTTGTGGATGGTAAGCCGTCGTTCTTAGTCGACTGGTGCCAAGAAGAGAGGTGAATTCGCTGAAAAGTGCCGACTCAAACTGCCGACCGCGATCTGTGGTGAGAGTGGCCGGCACGCCAAACCGTGAAATCCAGATTTGCATAAATCCTTGAGCGACTGCTTGAGCTGTAATGCTGCTAATGGGTAGGGCCTCTGGCCATCTGGTGAAACGGTCAATGGCGGTTAGTATGTATTTGTTGCCTTGTGATTCTGGTAGTGGGCCGACTATGTCTAGCTGCGCATGCTCGAAACGGGTACTCGGAATAGGAAAAACACCTGGTGCAGTGTGCGTGTGCCGGTGAACCTTCGCACGTTGGCAAGGAAGGCAGCTGCGGGCCCAGTTTCGAACGTCAACGTTGATGCTAGGCCACACGTAACGCGCGGTTATTAGCTTCTGTGATGCACGGATACCAGGATGTGACAGCGCATGGAAGGAGTCAAAGACCCGTCGTCGTAAAGCGATTGGAACGAAGGGTCGAGGGGCACCAGCTGACATATCGCACACCAAAGGGTGGGAGAGTCCAGGTATGGTGATCTCTCGAAGAACTAATGCACCTGGTGTAGTTCTGAGCCTGGTTAGTTCTTCGTCATTCTGTTGGTGTGCCAAAAGTGTAGCAGGAGTGAGGTTTGGATCATCCGATATTTGGGTGATAACGGCTCGAGACAAGGTGTCGCCAACAATGTTATCAGTCCCCTTTATGTGCCGAATGTCTGTGGTGAACTCAGAAATGAATGACATTTGTCGCAGTTCCCGAGGAGTGTGAGTTCACTGTCTTGCTTGTGAGATTGTATGGTGCCTGCCAAGGGCTTGTGATCCGTAAAGATGTGAAATTGCCGAGCTTCCAGAAAATAACGGAAATGACGGATAGCGGAGTAAACAGCCAGGAGCTCACGACCGAAAGTGCTGTATCGGCGTTCCGTATTGGTTAACTTGCGAGAGAAGAAAGACAGCGGTTGCCATACACCCTTGTGGAACTGCTGGAGTACCGCTCCAAGGGCGATGTCAGAGGCGTCGGTGACAAGACATATTGGTGCTCCCGTTTTTGGATGATGAAGCAAGGTGGCACGTGCAATGTGTTGTTTGATGCTGCCGAACGCTTCATTTGCGGCAGCTGTCCAGTTTAATGGTGCTGTTTTTACGGTTGGCAATATCTCTTGAAGAGGCTGAAGAAGCTTCGCGCACCCAGGGACAAAGCGGCGATAGAAATTTACAAGCCCGAGGAAACCCCGTAGGTCACGCGCCGTTTGGGGCTGGGGGTACTCTTTAATAGCCATTACCTTTGAAGAGAGTGGACGAATGCCGTGACGATCAATTTGGTGGCCTAGGAATGAAACGCTGGACACACCTAAGTGGGACTTTTCTGGGTTGATCATTAAGCCGTGCTCATCCAATTTTCGAAAGAGACATCGTAAGTGGTCTTGGTGTTCTTGTTCGGTGCAACTTGCGACGAGAATGTCGTCTATGTAAGCATATACGAAAGGCATTCCTCTTAGGACTTGGTCAAGAAATCGTTGAAATGTCTGCGCAGCGTTCCTCAGGCCAAAGGGCATTCGAAGAAATTCGAAGAGACCGAACGGTGTTGCTATTGCTGTCTTGGGAATGTCCTCTGGAGCCATGGGAATTTGGTGGTAAGCACGAACAAGGTCGATGGTGGAAACAATTACCGCTCGGTCGAGAATTGCTGTTGCGTCGTGTATGTGGGGTACTGGGTATCGGTCGGGTACGGTGGCTTGATTAAGAGCTCTATAGTCCCCGCAAGGACGCCAGTCACCTGGTGTTGATTTTGGCACCATGCGGAGCGGTGATGCCCATGGGCTAGAGGAGGAACGTATGATGCCCAGCTCCAGCATGTGGTCAAAGGCCTGTTTGGCAGTACAGTACTTGTCGGGAGGGAGCCTCCGGGGTTGAGCGTGAACTGGAGGGCCGGTTGTTTCAATATGGTGCTGGATGTTATGCTGCACGTGGGTGGTAAAGGTGCAGGGACGAACCAGGGATGGAAACTCTCGCAAAACTTCGGCGCATGGAGAGTCAGAAACGGAGAGGAGAGGAGCAATCCTATGGACTGCAGTTTTGTCCGAACACCAGATACTGCCAGATGCGTTGTGCCATCAAAAAGACGGCGGCCGCGCACATCGACTAGGAGGTTGAATTTCTGCAGAAAGTCTGCTCCGAGAATGGGGTATTGCGTGTCTGCAACAATGAATACCCAACGGAAGATGCGACGCAACCCGAGGTTGATGGTGATGGTTCGCAGCCCATATGTAGGGATGGTGGTGCCGTTTGCGGCCTTTAGCTTCGAAGGTTGTCGGTTACCACGGTCTTGAAGGGATGGTGGTACCACCGAAACCTCAGCACCAGTGTCGACCAGAAAACATGTTTTTGAGTCTTTATCGGTAAGGAAAAAGAGACATGGACGACTGTGTAACTGGCCAGCATCACTCGTCGTCCCTAGTAGCCGGCTGGATTGTTTCCCTTCTTCTGGCAGGTACATTTGCGTGCGTCAGCACCGAAGGTGCGATGATACCAGCACTGTTGTGTGGAAGGGCTATGAGACTGACTAAATCGATTAGTCGGGTAGGGACTTGTCCGTCGGTGAGGTAAACGCGAAGATCGAAGGGCAGAGACCATCTCCGTGAGCTCGTCCACGCGGCGTTGAATGCTGCTGCAAAAATCAGCAGGGATTTACTCTGGTTGTGTTACTTGGTTGACACCTGAAGGATTCGAAACGTCGATAATTCGATCGGCCAACTTCGCCAAGTCCTCTACGGTAGCGCTGTCAGCTGATGCCAACATCATGCGGACATCATTTGGAAGACGTTGGAGAAATAGATGACGGAATAATGTGTCGTCGATTGTGGCGTTAGCGAGCAACTGTTTCATCCGGCGGAGAAGCTGTGATGGTGTTTTATCTCCTAACTCCTCGGCAGTAAGCAGCCGCTGAAGTCTTCGTTGCTCCGAGAGGCCTGTACGACGGACGAGCTCGTCCTTAAGGACGTCGTAAGGGGTCACTGGAGGAGGAGCGATGATGATATCGCGGACCTCAGCTGCATCTGTGGATGATAGTGCGCTCACCACGTGATGAAATTTTGTGTTATGGTCAGTGATTCGCCTTAATACAAATTGCGATTCCACCTGAGCAAACCATAATTGTGGATCTGCCGGCCAGAATGGTGGCAGTCGGATCGCAAGGGCTGCTACCTGCGGTGGATCGACGGGGGCAGGTGCATTTGTTGCCATCTCGGTGCGTCTGGTTGCGATGTTGCAATTCCCTCGACTCACGGCTGTACAGTGGTCCGAATTGGAACCCATTAATCGTGACGCAATGCGCGCCATCTCAGCGCTACCTCGCATTACTCCAATTCCAAATCTACAAGAACACGCGAGGCTGAACACGATCACGGAACTCATCTCTCAACGAGAACAGACAAGGGAAATTAAACAACAGTTTGTATTAGCGGTTTCTACACTACATGCGCATTTTCAACGTGGCCCCCCGCTGAACGTATACAGTCGGAACGTATACAGTCGAAGCCGATACCTCCATGGAAATTCACCCACATTACCACCAACAAACCGACCAAGTTACGACGTCGCGATCAGTGGGGCACACCCTCCCAACGTTCCTGCCCCGAAACCCAGCATAACGAACATTGTCAAGTTTACACGGATGCAGCGTTCTTCCCAGACGGTGGCGGAATCTCATTAATCAGCTCCACACATGTGGGGGGCATCAGCGATATACATCTCAGGAAGTCAACCTTCTTGTCATAAAACTACAGGCTATCCACGACGCTATACAAGCAGTAACCACCAAGCTGCCGACGATCCGCCATCTGCACATTTTTACAGACTCCTTAGCGGCAATTCGAGAGCTCAAAAAGGTTTCTAAAGCGATGGAACTGTGTCAAACGATACACAGCCTTCACAGTAATACCTCGACCTGCAATAAGGTGTGCTGGATTCAAGGTCATGCCTCGAACCAATACAAACTTGCAGCGGATCAACACGCACACTTTCCATCTGATCTCGATCTCCCTTCCCTCCCTCTCCTGTTTAAACCCCATCCCCTTCACCACGCCCGTAACGGCGTAAACCAACACCTCCTAGAAATAAGGCTGTAGCGCTCTTCTCGTGACGTCGTAATGGAAGACCATCGGGGGCGTGCGTCGAAGCGAAGGCAACGCGCGTGGATCGACCGTCGTAACGCGCTTTTAGTCTCTTACTCGTGTCTTAGCTAAAATGAAAGTTGCTCGTAGAAACGGGTCTAGAAAACATTTTATTACACGGGCAAAATCTTACACCGCTAAATAATTGGTACGAAATGGCACGAGGTATGCATATATTACGCCTATTGAAAATGTAATTGTTTTGGGTCGAAAACATTGCGTCACAAACTTATTTCTGTAGGAATGCATATTTTATACAAAAATACTTTGACAAAATGGCGAGACACGCAGTGATTGGACACAGCAAAACATATCACTGTGAAAAATCAGGTAGATGTAGTCAACGCGGACACGGCTAGACAAGTGTCACTTACGATCCTGTAAGCGATGTTATCGCGTGCAGTTACTGAATTCTTGCATTATGCCCCGGCCACATGGCAAAATTAATGTAATTGTGATCGAATAATATTATGGGGTCGACAAAATCAACTTGCGACACTCGTATAATCACTCAAGACCGCGAGCTGATTAAATCCCATATCATTTAGTGAATATTTTAACCTTTCCGTGTGGCAGGGGTACTAAACTTATTTTTCACAGTCAACTAATTTACTTATTCCTGTGGACTCAAGCTGCCTTGGAGCGAAATATAAATTATTTTGTATACAACAATACTATTACCTTAATACAGTTAAGATTCTAGTATAAACGCGGTAAAGGCAATAAAATAATATAAACACATAACCACAAACAACGCGCTTTCAATAATCACATTAACTGTTTATTAACGTTCCAGTGAAAAGTAGAATATTACCACCCATATTTACAAATGTGGACGCAACTGCACACGAATAACGACGAACAACAAGATTCCATTCTATCCCGATTGAAAAAAAAACGACTGCTGCACTTTATTCGCGTCTTACATGACCAAGAAAGCCCGTAAATAAGTTGTTTCTCACCTGTCGATCGTATCCATACGCCCCACCATATCCGTCACGAAAACGTTTAAACACGAACTCCAAGAAGTCTCTCTCTGTCGAGAGAGAGAGGTCTATCGATTATCGACCAGTGCCATCATTGACTATAGTTGCCACACATGTCACTCAAACCCTAGCAGGTCTTGTTCCGCGAATCCACGTAAATGCCGCAGTATCAAGCGAACCCAAAAAAACTACCCGAGGCTGCGGTGATGACAGAAAAACGGCGGGAAGATGGAAAGAAGTCTCAAAAGAACCACACACGAGAGCAGCGGCAGCATTGTGGGACGAGATGCTTTACATTGTCGACCCATCTCTCGCTCGTGTGCGCTCTTGGCGGCGATGACTGGATTTTTTTTTTCGGTTCCCTTTCCTTCTGAAATGTCTCAGCGTTTCTTTTCAGACAGTCAGCAGCTCACACACAACGTAAATTTACCAGAATCGGAGCCCGCGCGAGGGAAGAAAATATCGCAATCGAACCGGTTCATTCAAAATATCAGGGGAGCTGCGGGACTGCACGTAGTCCCGCGGTTACGGGGATAATCATAAATATAAATTTGGTACTTTCAACCATGGTAACAAGTTGTATATTACGTTTGTATTATATATATATAATCAATTATACAAGACTGCGCTTTTAAAACGTATATAAATGTCGGTTAAACGCGCACGAACACCACCGCGCCGCTAGACAAGAAACTTTTTTTTTTCACATCGATACAAGATATTTTTTCACGTAGTTGCGCCATGGCCTTCCTTCTCCGACATTGTGACGTAACCACTCGTAGCGCTACGGCCTTGTTTCTAGGAGGTGTTGCGTAAACACCTTCTCCGGCAGGACACACGCTCTCTTATCCCTCAGTGTGTCTGCTCCCTTCCCCGCCATCTCACCGGGGTGGAGGAAGTTGTGCTTCAGAGACTGCGGGCTGGGGTGGCCCTTACACCGGCTGTAACCTGCGCCTGGAGCTCTCCACCTGGTACACGACGGGCGACATGCCCCAAGTGACCCCTAAACGCGACGGAAGCGGATATGCGTCACCTTATATGGACTTATCCTGGCCTACAGACTGAGCGCACTCGCCTACTTATAGCTGCAGGTCTCCAACACAGTGCACCCACCAGCTACCATAAGTGGCTGCATGACAACCACTATCACAAAACATTGCTTCAATTCATTCATACCCCAGGCCTTGTAGCATACATATAGGACATTTATGCCTAAAGAAAACCCCTCCCCTACGTAAAAATAAAAAAGGCGTCTGTAATTTCTCACTTAATATTGACACGAAGAAAACTCGAAGACCAGTCGAAATTAGAGTAAAGATGCAGGCGAGCTCGTGACGAATTATAGTAGAAAAACCCAGAGATAAGGAGCTAAAAGGACAGATATTTAAGACGGTTTTGTTCTGTCCTTTTAGCTCCTTGCCTCTTGGTCTTTCTGCTATGAGCAGACGAAATTCCCAATGAGGTTTTAAAAAGGTATGCAGAGTGGGTGCCTAAATATCTTACCAGAATATTTCAGTCATCTCTAAATACCGGCACTTTTCCCAGCGCATGGAAACGAGCGAAGATAATACTTATTCATAAAAGTGGCAGTGTTTCAGACGTCAGCAACTATCGACCAATTTCCTTTACAAGTTCATGTTCCAACATTTCTGAGCATACTGTGTCTAAACATATGTTAGCATATCTTGACAATTATGCTGTCTTATTACAATATCAGCATTTTTTCCGCAGACGGCTTTCCACAAAAACACCAATTGGTTGAAACTGTACACGGTCTAGCGCACACGATAAATCACCGTGGTCAAACTGACATACTTCGCGAAAGCGTTCAATAAGGTATCGCATTCAAAATTATTGCATAAAATCGACGTCATTTTTCAAAAATCCAAATGTAACGAAGTGGTTTTCTTATCTTTCCTTTAGAGAGCAATACGTGGAAATAGGAGAGTATCGATCTAGCCTCTCACCGGCTTCGGCAGGAGTGCCGCAGGGAAGTGTTTTGGGTCCCCTTTTATTTTTTTTATTTTTATAAACGATTTGCGCAATGACATTACAATACCTATAAGACTCTTCGAAGACGATTGCGTGATATACAGTAAGATAAACACACCGGAAGATTAGGTGGAGTTAAACAATAAGTTAAAAAAAATAAATGGCTGTTGTGAAACGTGGTTCATGGTGTTAAAATTTAAAAAAAGATCTGTTTTTATGACAATAGAAAAAACTGTTTTCAATTATGACTATAGCATAGATAATCAAAAACCTATGTAGACTGATGGAATAAAAGTATCTAGGTTTGACATTTTCCTCTGACCTACGATGGGATGGACACACTGACAATGTGTGCGTCAAAGCTAATCGAGCACTATGGAGCCTCAGACGAAACCTCTCTAGTACTACACCCGAAATAAAAGCTGTTTCGTACAAGACCTTCATAAGACCTAATACTGAGTATGCAAATATCGTGTGGGACCCACATACTTTGACAAATTGCGCTAAATTGGAGAAAATTCAGCGACTAGCCTCCAGATTCATATTTAACAAATATAGCCCTACTTATTCTCCCACTAAACTATGTGAACTCGCAAAGCTCCCAACTTTTGAATCTAGAACAAAATATGACCGCATGATATTGTTTTTCTAGATGATTTATAATCAAGTAAAAATAAACTATTCAGACTACTTCGAAATTCGCTGCAACGAATCATCCAGGCACCGCCACACCATGTACATTCCAAGTCCGTCTGTACGAAATGATTGTTTTAAATTCAGTTTTTTTCGTAGAGCCATAAACGAATGGAACATGCTACCGAATGCCACTGTTTCATCAGCGTCACTAAGTTCATTTCATTAAAATATTAAACGACTGTATAACTACATTAGATCATATCAACTTCTGAATATGTGTTCCTTTGATTCTTCCTGATCTTTGTGTGATGTACATTTAGAGTGTAATTTATGTATACTTGCTTTTGTTTCTTGTCCCGTAATATATTATATTCTATTTCTTGTTACGAGAAAATTCTTATCTTGTACCAGCGACCTATATGTGTTCATTATGTATTTGTATTTCACCCTGAAAGAGCCCTGTATTGGCTGACAGTATGAATGAATGAATGAATGAATGAATGAATGAATGAATGAATAAATGAATGAATGAATGAATGAAATTCTTCACACTAAGCCCCAACCCCCGGAGACCCCAGTCCTCAAAAAATGACATTCACTTACGAACAGACAATAAAACAAAAACATGGTTCTTTCCGCCTGATCGAGTCCCCGACCATTTTGCGCCGCGCAACAAACAGTAGCGCAAAATAAAACAGCGCCTAAATGGAGCAGGCTGTTTTTCTCTTCACTAAGGGTCTACATTGCGGCGTCCTTGGAGATCCTGCACTATGGCACATATCCTTCTTGATCTCCGCTCCCACTGATTAGAGGGCCTCGGGGGGGGGGGGGGATAGTGGAAAGAGACCCCGATTCGATTTGGGTGGAACTACATTATTATGCGTATAAGTCCACCGCCCGTAGATGTTCCTGGCAAAACGAATTGCGTACTTGGTCTTAGACAGTCCCATTAGGAGCGACCGAAGTGGCCGATGCTTTGGCGATCGTCTAACGAAGAGCTCCTTACATCTACGCTGCGGATCGAAAGACCGCAGTCAGATTAAACCAGATTTTCATTGCGCGCATTGTAAGCAATCTTATTTCAAGTTCGCAAATAATTAATCTTTTGTATTTGCAATTTGGAATTCTCTTATATTTCTTTGATACAGTAGTCGCACTGCCCATGAATCGTACAAAGGTTGTACGGCGCTCGCTGCAAACCTATGGCAGAATTATCTGCTCATATGCCTCAAGCGCGTTCGAAGCGCGTCTCTATCATAGATACGAAATGCTTCAAACATGTCTCCAAACAATTCTCTTTTTATGGCGAAAGCATTATATGTCTCATTACGGAAAAGGCGGCGTCGGCGTTGTGCCCGTAAGATGGCCATAAAAATACTTCATCAAGCACGCGCCGCTCAAGGTCAAAGTGGACGCGCCGCAGAAATAAAACGCAAAGAAAAGCACAGCAACGCAGATGCTTCGTCACGGAAGCCGTGAAGCCGGCAAGGTACCGCGCCTGCGCAGTGGGGGTGCGTGATGTCACCGCCGTAGCAAAACATTTTACCCGCGGGACTATAATGCTTTCGCATTCCTACACGTAAGCAGTCTTAAGTGCACCTTCAGCGTGTTTTCTTTTCTATTTTTTTATGATTGATGTGACAGGAAGAGACACGCCTCAAACAGGGGCTACGTGCCTTTTGTATGCTGTAGCAGCAGTGTGCCCCGGTTTTAGGTTTTATCGGAGTTTGTTATTTTAGACACATATTCCAGGAAAAAGAAAACCTCCACCGTATGGCCAAAAAAACTTGTTTTTTCTGCTTGTTTTACAAGACTTGTCAAACTATTATGCGATGTAGAAAATCAACCATCCGCGTTAAATCCTTATTTATATCACTTTTTGTTCGCGTTCCGCCCATTGATGTCATCCTTATTAGCAAAACGCCTCAAAAATATACATTGAAAAAATGAGACGTTTACAACTCCCTGTAATGCCGAGGAGGGGAGGGTACGCAGAGAAGGGTATGCCCCTGCTCTTCCTCTGTACCCTCTCCTCCTCCCCTCCTCCTCCTCTCATCTCTTCCTCCTCCCTCTCTCCTCCTCCATCCTCCTCCCCGTCCTCCTCCTCTCTCCTCCACCTCTCATTCTCCTCCCTTCCTCTTCCCCTTCTTTCCCCCTCCACTTCTCCCTCCCTCCTCCCTCGTGACGTGACTCGTGACGTGACTCGTGAAGGCCTTGTGAAGGTCGTGACCTTCACTGTGAAGGTCGTGACCTTTACGAGTAACCTTTGTGACGTCAATAGTGACATCACTCGTGTCCCTCGTTACGTCACACATGACGTCACGTGTGACGTCATTATGGGAAACACCCCATAATTCAACGCGCAGTTACGAGTGACGTCACTCGGGACACTTGTGACGTCACACGAGACGTCACTTGTGATGCCATTATAGAAAACGTCCCATAATGCAACGCGCGGTTACGCCGACGGCGGACGGTGACGCCTCTCAAGCCGGAAACGGGCGCCTAAGAGCTGCGCTCTAAACTTCGCACTTAAACAAAGTTTTCTTTTTCTTTAATATACCTCTAAGACCGGAGGGAGTTCTCTAATTGCGACAGATTCTTAGAACTTCCTCGCATTGCAACAACAACGAAGCAAAATAATTTTTTTCGCAAGCTTCAACTCCAAATTGCATTGTTCCTCGTTTATTCGTTTCTTCTAATAGCCTTGTTTTATTTTTTTACATTTTTGCCTTTGTCTTTTGCCTTTTTTCTCGCAGATATCCCTCATTAGTAGGCTGCGTGCGGAAATGAGGCCTCCCTAAGTAGTCATCAGCGGATGACACACGGAAGAAAAACATAAATGGCGATGTTTGGTAAACAACCCATTATTTCCGTCAGCGAGCTACTACAAAGTAGAAAAACAAAAAGAAAAACGTAGTTTGGAGAGCGACTATAGCGTAATCTAAAAAAAAAACCTAGCGTATGACGTCACGTAAAACCTCGATGTCACGCGGCACTGTTACGTCAGATGACAAAGTGAAGTCACGTGCTACTGTAATGTCACCTGACACTGTGACGTTACGTAAAACCATGACATTCTGCGACACTGTGACACCCCGTGGCACAACGACGTCACGCAACAGTGCGCTTCATGTGGCACGGGCTATGCCGTCAAGCAAAAATCTTCGCTTGGTTGCCGACACCCTCGACCATGGACTTGCTACGGTGCGACCAACTCCGACAGGAGCAAGCAAGGGCCGTGGAGAATCTTCCCATATAAAGCTATGTAGCGACACCCGCAACAATCCTTTTTTGCGAACTAGAAGACAAGGCCTAACCTTGTCTCACACTTACCCAAGTTTCAGAATGCTAGATTCGGAAATCCTTAAGTAAGGGCCATGTCGAGGCCGAGAGCGACACCGCTAATCCTTTAGAGCCTAAGTCTTATATTTGTGTTTGGTATGCCACGCAATCCCAGGGTGGCTAGAAGAACCAAACGAACAAGCAAAGAATGCATGGCCTCGGAATCGCTCTACGGACGGTCCCTAGCTTAAATATGTGATAGGCTCGACCGCTCCTCGCTCGGCCACGGGATCTATTGCATGTCCGGCTATTCACCGTGAGCCCCCTTTCCCGACCTTTTACGTTGCCTATCCCCGATTACTCAGCGCCTGGCACACTGCGCTATGGGTCAGGGGCGGTCCCAGACATTGGTTCTAGGGGGGGGGGGGGGGTGCGATAATTTAGGTGGCGGGAGCGACCATGAATGTCACTGCGGACGGTGCCCAGGACATTATGTCGCGGCAGTCGTCGCAATGTCACATGGTGCCGCCTGAACAGAACAAACCTCAAAGTGACGGCTAACGTTCTCCTCTAAAGGCCCATTCAACCACCTGCAATCGAGTAGGACCGACTGAGACAAGGCCGGTCTTTAAGCGTCTTGCGACGGCTTAGGACCGGATGCGCCGCTGCAGAGCAGGCCCTAAGCCTTCCAAAGAGAATTAAAAACCGGTCTTGTCTCAGCCGGTCCTACTCGGTTGCAAGCGTGTGAACGGGCTTTAAAGGGATATTTCAACGAAATTTGAAATATACCAGATTTGTGTTTGTCCTTTGTCCCTCTTGTTCCCCTTCTCCAGGGATTATTTTCATCATTCTTGTCCAGCTCGCTTGCCCATTTGCATTTAATTGCATTATAAACATACCAGTCGTGTTCAGAAATATATAGGCTGAATATGATCCACAATATCTGTGAATGACAATCGCACGTTTGTACTTTGAACCTGATGGCTGTACTTTTCGTTATAACCGGCCTACTCTGGCAAGCGCTTGGAGAGCAGCCAGCGGAGAGCACGTGACATCCGCCGCAATCGTGACGTAGATCGTCTCGGGACGACCAAAGCTGCGGCGAGGCTGACGTCGACAGGATTTCCTAGCCGTTCCAGCCACCGAAACGGCCGAAGCACACAAGCGATCGAGCCACGGCAACTAACCAGAAAGCTACTTTTGTACGAATTTCGAGTGAAGGGTTAATCTTCTATAACCTTGTAGGGGGTCAATCGCGACGTCTGGGACACACATAAGAGAATCTTGGAGAAATGAAATTTCCTCCTTCCCCTTTTCTCTCGTGGTGGCCGGAGGATAGACAGTTATCATCACTACCAGTCAAGGTTCCTAGAGGGGGTTTACAGACGAGGCGTTAGCGACATCCACCAGGTGCTCTTTGCTAATCGTTTAATTCGTTTTAAGTTTCCTTTTCGTGCCTTTTTCAAGAAGAGCTTGGTGTGTCTGATGTGATACTGCTCCCTTAAACACGAATAAACCAAAAAATAAGCGCCGAACTTTCGTTGTAGTATTCCTTTAGGGAGAGATGACAGAACTATGAATAACCTGTGAGGTGTGGCTGGTGTACATTCTCGAAGTCAACTGGCCACTTCCAGTGAGAAAGTGTGCTAACGCATTCTTAAAACAAATAACAAAAAAAAAGAGCGAAGAGGTTTCGGAGAGAATCCTCGCCCCCCCCCCCTTTCCCCCTTAGGGCCGCCACTTCTATCAGTCAGTTTGGACACTTGCTTGTAACTGGTCTGCCTACTGACGATACTAAGACAATTCGGACACCATCTGCTCCACGCCTGCATTCTAAAAAAAAATGTAGAAGAAAGGTAGCAACGGCGCGGTTTCCTCCTTTCTTTCTACTGACGCGCCCCCAAGAGGACACGAGAAGAAGAAAGGAACGAGACGTTTTTCTCCTTCTCCAGGCAGACGCGAGAAAGGTTCTGCCCTCACGCCTCATTTTCTTTCGGTTTAATTTTTCGAGCACGTCGCGCGCGTTGTTTAATAAACGTTTTTGAGTTGATTGAGCTTCAGCGGCATCGAAGGCACCCTGTAATGTTGCATCTTGGTCTAAACGTGCAGAACCTCTCGGTTGCATTGGCGTTTTTACCACTAATTTTGTCAAACGAGAAAACGAAGCCATTAGAAACAGCGAAGTTCCGGAATCCACTGGGCTAAGAGGGCCGCCTCCGGATTGCGGAACGACGTTTCGTCCAAGACAGGCAGGTTTTGCTGCTGTTGCCTGCATGCCTTCTGTGTTGAGTTCGGTTCTGTTTTTTGATGTCGAGTGCCAACCGGCAATCAACGTGGTTCTGTAATTTGCGTGTCAGCAGCATAGCAGCAACATCATGATGGCAGTGCTGTGCGTTGTGAACGAAGACTGGAATTGTCGCCGATGTGACCGTGTGTTTGCGTATCAGTGGTGCAACAGCAAGATGAGATGACGTAAACTGTCGAGCATTGATGCCGCTCTTCGGGCCGTGATCTGAGGGGTCGGGGCGTCTCAGGTTGACTTTCTGCTTTACATTAAAGACTTTAAGACCGCTTGAGGGATTACGGTGCAATCGACCGACCTGCGGACAGTCATTTTGAAAGGCTGGTTTAGACCAGCTCTATCGTGCAGTGGCCAATGGGCTGTCGTCTGCGCTATCCTGTTGTCCCCTCCCCGAGAGCGATTGCGCTCTGGGGGTAGGAGTTGACTGGCTTGAAATATAACGGAATGTAAGTATACTTACAGTTTGGAATTTTGGCATTTAGGGAGGATGGTAAAATTGTCAAAAAAAAGCTATCCTTTGTTTTTGTGTTTCAATATACTACGACTCAAGGAAAAACTGCCCTCCAGGTGGCGCGTTGGAATGAGCTCTAGAAGTTTTCGAGCTCACCACGGCGTAGCTTCAGTACACTTAACACCTGCCGCAAGTTGCGGCATTGACTGCATTCATGTTGATCGTAAAGCGATTTCTCTGCCCGTGAAGCAACGCTTCCAGCTGAGTGAATACCCCCTCTACAGAATTAATTCAAGACAAAAATTGCAGCCGCACGCGAGCAGCACAAAGAGAAAAAAAAAAGAACACTACGATAGAAAAGCTGGCTACGACGTGCTGCGCGGGGAAGCGAACACTTGGTTTGGAACCGCAGTGGAGCGGCTTGATTTATTGGCTTTCGAATAATTATGAAATGAGCGTTTACTTTTTCTAAGCGAATCATCCCCTGAGCCGTTCAAAATAGTTTCAGAGGTATGACATTACAGAAAAAGAAATCAACATGCTGGGAATATTATTTATTGCTTAGGTGATCACCGATGAAAAGTCCGTACCTTCAAAACGACTAGTATAAAAGGCGGAAACGCAGAGCTCGCATGTAGTAATCGGGTTAGTGTGCTGTTTTATTGACGTTTGTATGCGCCGTGTATATGCATGCGCTCAATGTATGGGGAGCGAAAGTTTGCCTGCTTCTTGCACAGGTGTTCCAATGATGTCAGAACGCCAAGCTCTTATTGGTTGATTGAAACAAAATAGTGGGTAGAACTCAAGGCATCTAGCTTTGAGGTCCACCCACTATCCTTCCAATCAAAGCCAATCAAATCTCGGCATGGTTCAGACGTCATCGCAACCCTTGCTCAAGAAGCACACGACTTGCTCTCCGCATAAGTTCAGCTGATGTTTGTGGTACGCGTAATCTATCTATATGTGTGATAATAAAGGCCATAAACAGGGGGTTGGCATGACGTCACGAGGCTAGCTTCCGCAAGGCAACCTTTTCTGAAGCCGCCTCTCCCCCCACCCTCCTCACGTTTTCCCGGAAACGGTATGAATCTCGGGACGAGTCGGCCGCACTCACGTGACTTTTTCTGGTAGGTTCTAGTAGAGGCGCTATTATGGTGAGCCTTAAGGCCCGTTCACACTCTTGCAACCGAGTACAACCGAGAGAGACCAGACCGGTTTTTAAGCCTCTTGCGACCTCTTAGGACCGGATGCGCTGCAGCGGAGCTTGTCCTAAGACGTCGTAAGAGGCTTAGAAACCGGTCTGGCCTCTCTCGGTCGTACTTGGTTGCAAGAGTGTGAACGGACCTTCAGTATGTTCGATTTACGGAAAAGGCAGTGAGCGCGGAAATGGTGGGTGTCGGACTTCTAGCGTCTGCTTGTTCTTTTGCCTTGTATTCTATTTACGGAGTAGGCAGTGAGCGCGGAGGCGGTGGGTGGCAGATTGTAGCGTCTGCTTGTCGTTCTTTTGCCTTGTATTTACGGAGTAGGCAGTGAGCTCGGAGGCGGTGTGTGTCGGCTTTGTAGCGTCTGTTTGTCGTTCTTTTGCCTTGTATTTCTCGACCGCTACGGATAGAGCTCGAAATGTGGAACTTCAGAACTAAAGCACTTCTTCGCGGTGCACCTACGTCGTTGGTGAATCTCTAGGAGGCTTCGTAATGTAAGTCGAGCGGCTCCCTCGAAGCAGCGTCTCAGCAGAGACTCAAGAAAGCGCTGTCAAAGGTAGCGCTCAATCTTAAATCGCGTCTCACGCGCTCGCGCGCTCCAACCTTGACAGTGCTTTCTTAAGTCCGTCTCAGCTGAGACGCTGCATTCGAGCAAGCCGGCCCTGGGCAGCAGTCCTTCCGGGCGCTTTATACTTCGTTTCAATTTATCTGCGAGCGAAGCCAACGCTAGAAGCGCGAGACCAGTGCTTTGTTCGTTTCTCCCCAGCTTGCGCGCTCAAGCAAAGCCTGAACGCACGGAGCTTCCGTGCTCATGCTTCCAGCTTTGCCTTCGCTCGCACATAAGGTGAAACGAAGTATAGTTTTCTCTTCCGCGAGCTGTTTACAAAAAAAAGGAGAACCTTTCTTCTGCGAAAGCGCACGAGAGCAGCAGACGTCGTCATTGCGATGTCTTCGGCATCGAGAAATCATTTAGCGATGAGAGGCGTCCACCCGCAAATTCGGAAGATCCAACATAGAAATCAAAACGAATCGTGGTAAACTCTATACCCCTCTTGTTGCGCTCGTGGGATATCAACTTACCTTGTTGAGGCAGCTTCATTTTGTCACCGCGAGTAAAGCCCAGATCCACTTGTCTCGCAGCGTTTTAATTCACCTTTTGTTTACATTAGAACCACTTCGAAAGCTAAAACAATATACGCAACACCTATTTACAGCATTACGAGGCACTCCGACCTGCTCCGACGGTCCCTAGCCAACCCCGTCTGCCCAGGACCTACTGGCTTGCTGAATGAAATATGCCCGCGCCACCCTTATGGACCCTTCCCGTCTGAATAGTTTTATCGCTGTCCTGAATTTTAGATTAAAGGTCAATCTCTTCCCCTTGTCCTCCCCTTGATTTCCGAGGCAGTGCTAACGAACGCTGTCGTCGAAAAGGGACTCTCATCGATTCAATATCTTTCTTTTGTGTGATATAGAGCTCAAATAAACGCCGTGTGGGTTACCTTCGCAACATGTGGTACGTGCATTTTGTTATTAGCATGCCCTTTTTATTCCGACCCGACGTATACCACTATTGAGCTAGAACAGTTAATGGGAGCTACGCGATGCCGGTCCAACTGGGTGGCACTCAGTTGTTCGAACGACGTTCTAGCGAACGCCGACATTTCATCAAAAGGCACTTTAGCGAGTAACCCCGATGCAACCTTCCTTTGCCGGGTGTCACGTCACCCCGAGGCGCTTAAAAGGCGCGGTCAAACAGCGCGAGTCCATCGCTTCGATGAAATACGCGCGTCCGCCCCGAGTGTGAAAAGATATTTACGTGACTCTTGCTGATACTCTCGTTGTTCAAACGTATCTTCTTGGACGTCGGCTCGCTCCTGCCTCTCCGAGGCCGCGAAAAACGCCGCGGTGATTTGTTGTTATCTACGCCTACGCCGCTTTGCAAGCGAGCGGCGCGGGCAGTCTTCTTTTAGCTCCGACGACAGTGGTGTTGACTTTGTAGCGATCGAGTTTGTAGCAGTTGACGAAGGTGATTATCCCGGCCACGGCATTCGGACCCGTTTAAATCGGTGGTAGCGTCGACATTTCACTGCACGGACACCATCCACTGAAAAGCGTTGGCGGAAAGGCCGCCTGCGCTAAAATCCACGTGCTCCGGACCATGGCGAGCTCTCCGATTGGCTGTTCGTGTTGCCGAAGACGCTGTCGCCTTAGCAACAGCCCGATCTCGAGCCTTCAACGCGCGTACACGATTGGCTATCACTTTCCCTCCAACCCTCCTACAACGCTCACAACAAAACCCCGATCTCGCGGGGATCGGTAGCATGTGGGACACCGGAAGTTTGAGCTTTTTCCGCACGAGAACATCGCTTTCCTCCTCTCACTTAAGAACGCGTTCGTGAATACCGATTTCTCTTCTTCTTCCGATGTTCTTACGAACTTCTCAGCTAAGATGTCGTAGCCTAAGAAGCTCTTCGTGAACCTGGCCTGAGGTATTTTTGGAATCCGTCCGATCGTCGAGATATCACTATCGTCAGACACTGCTGTGCTATGTTATTTGATATTTTTCTCAAATAAATATTCCTTAGATAGCGCTGCACCGCGTGGTATGTACAGTATATTGTTCGAATGTTGATGGCTAAATTGCATGCCCCATTCCTGTCGTGTAGATTGTAATCACGTTATTTGTGCGCGTGAATTATCCACGCCTTTCGGCTATCTTATGTAGTAAAGTATTTACGACAGATAAGCGCTTTGTCAGTTGACACGACTGAGTGGGCAGCGCCATTAAAACTCACCGTAATATAGGACAAACATTCCAGTCACATTCACCCGGGATAAAAGTTTTTTTTTTAATGATCGAACGACTAGGGGTGGTCGGGTGGCTATTGTTATCAATGACACCTTGGTTTGTACTGACATTCAAGGTACCTCTAGTATAGAGGACAAATGGTGCAAAATTAAAGTAGGTACAGCCTAAGTAATTCTTGGGGTGATATATCGACCACCTGGTATGGGAATAGAGTTCGTGAGGGAGTCGGGGGAAATGTTGGCTAAACTCGCGGTTCACTCCAAGAGAGTTATAATTGCTGGGGATTTCAGTTTCGGTGGCATTGATTGGAATACCTTTGTATCGGCACATGGGGAATCCGCAATCTCAACTTCTATCTTGGACCTTATTACTTATAGCCTTACGCAGCTTGTTGAGGACATATACAAATTCAAGGTCGATCGAGTTCAATATTAGACTTACGTTTTGTCAGTGACTCTTTATTGCGAACTTCATACAGCTGCAAGGTAATGCCCGGAATTTCGGATTATTCCATAGTGTACTTGTCTCCCCCAATTAAAACTCAACCGGTTAGGGAACGTACGGTCGTTACGTACAAAGACTTCAATAAAGCGGATGATGAGGGTGTGCTCGATAAACTAGAGTTGGCTTTCGACGAGTTTAAGGTTTGAAGTAAAAGTATTGATCACCTGTGGCATTTCTTTACGAAACTACTTGTAGAGTGGCTTGATAAGTACGTCCCTACCAGAACAAAAAATAAAGCTGAACACAATCCGTGGATTAACAGAGAGATTATTCAGGAGAAACGATCAGGATCTCACGATGTCGTGCTCAAAGCAAAACAAAAAACACCGGATCTTTATAAAAGAGATAGCTTACGATTACTCAGCAGAAATCTTAAATCAATAATTAAAAACGCCAAAGACACATATTACAACAAAACAATCGAACATTTTTTTACTTCGTCCCCTGGTAAATTCTATAGGCAAATTACCCACCGAAAAAACAAAGTTGAAATATTCGATATTGAAGGCCATTCGATACAGAACGAAACTGATATTGGAAATTGTTTTAATGAATAATTTTCGAGTGAGTTTTTTAGTGATGACAGAAGTTCCCCAGCGTTTTCTTTGCTAGAGAACGTGCCTCCCATTGCTGTTTTCACAATAACTAGAAAGGGTATTTTTAATTTGTAATTGAATCTTGATACAACTAAATCTCCAGGGCCCGATGAAGTTCCTAACAAATTCTTACGAAGATATGCAGAATCGAATAGTTACTACCTTGTGACTATCTTTCAAATGTCACTTCGTCAGGGGATAGTACCATCTGAATGGAAACGGGCAAAAGTTATTCCGATATTAAAATCTGGTGCTGCATGTTAGGTAACCAACTACAGACTAATACCATTGCCATCAACTTGCGGGAAACTTCTGGTGCAGTGTGGAGTTGCTGCATCATATACGTCCTTTTTTTTATCAAAACACTGATTGCTTGACGACAAACAACATGTGTTCCGGCGAGGCTTATCAACCACGACGCAGCTTGTAGAAGTGGTTCACAATTTCTCAGAAGTTTTGAATCGAAGGTAACAAGTGGACGTCATTTTTATTGATTTTAAAAATGCGTTCGATAACGTCAACCGTAAACATTTGCTAATGAAAATACAAATTACACTTAGAACCCTAAGCTCACTGCATGGATAGAATCGTTTTGAGTGGGAGAACGCAATTCGTAGACATAAAAGGTAGAACGTCGAATACCTGCGAAGTTAGATTGAGGGCCCCTTAGACGTTCGTGCTTGGACCCTTGTTCTTCTTTATGTTTATTAATGACGTGGTTTCTAACTTAACCGTACACGCCAGGTTGTTCGCTGACGATTGCGGTTGTTGTTTTTTTTTACCGAAGTAAAAACTGATTCGGACCAACATGATCTCAACCGATCTGTACCTCAGATTAATGACGAGGTGCAAGGGGTGGAAAATGTCACTAAATAATTCAGACTGTGTTTTTGACTATTACTCAGAAAATAAAGTACTAAAATTTTCAGTCCAGTATAGACAATTAATCGCTGAACCGTGTTTAAGAACACAAATACCTATGTGTTACAAAAATGCATGACCTTTGTTGGGGGGCTCACATCAACGACATCATTAAAAAGGCCAGCTGAAAACTGTGGTTTCTGCGACGAACCTTGAAAGAGAGCTTGAGTGACAACAAATCAACAGCATATAAGTCGCTAGTGCGACCACTGTTAGAGTACGCGGGGAAAGTTTGGGATCCTCACGCGAAGTGCGACGTTCTAAAACTGGAGAGGGTGCAGTGGCTGGCTCGGCGTTTTATTTTTGCCAGGTTTCGGAGGCTGGCCTTCCCCACTAAACTGTATTCCAAAGCAAATCTCCCCTTACTTAGATATCGACAACAAAATAAAAGACTGAAACTTTTGTTTATGATATGAAATAAACTGCTTTTGGTTGACAATTTATTTAAGACCGCATAAGTCAATGATCTCTAGAAATGAGCACAGTCATACTCTACAACAGTAGCGTTGCCTGAAGGACTGCTTTATATATTCATTTTTCCATTGATTATCGGCGATTGGAATCTACTCCCCGAGGTGGTGGATTCCTGTCAGTCCTTATCCTCGCTTTGCGCTCGAATTGATGTGTACAATGATGATTAACTGAATTTCTAGGATTGTTTTACTTGTATCACGGTCGCTAAATGTTTGTAGTTTGTGGTATTGTTGTGGTAGCTGAGTGGTGATGTGTTGTATATTTATTTTTACGTAATATTTGTTAACCCACACCTATTATAGTCTTACAAAGAACTGATAATATGTAAAATTAAAATAAAAAATTCGCTCTGTCGCGCTAGTATCTCCCCCCCCCCCCCAAAAAAAAAAGAAAAACAAATTTGGCTTTTGTTTTTTTTGTTATAAATGTGTTACTACAATTTTTTCTCAATGTCCTCGAAAAAATGCACACACCGTGAAATTCAAAACACGATGAAAAAAATACGAGAATTTAGCCGCCAGCAGTGTCTGAATTTGGTCCTACGCAAGCTGCACGGCTATCGGAAACATCAGTCCACTCGGTGTTAGGGTTAGCAGGGACGCCGGTGAGAGACTAGCCTCAAACCAAGCGAGTGGACTCGAAAATGGTTCTCTTGTCCCTGGGGCCGAGTGTTTCTTGAAACAGTGAACAGACCGATTGCCTGGTCTTCGACTTCGAGCTGTGCAGGCATCCCAGCGTTTTCTCGGTCCCACAAACCATACCGCAGCAAATAAAATAATAAAAAAGAAACCATCTACAGCAACTAAGTGCCAACGGGAAGCGAAATGTCCTATATGTCCTAAACGATTAATGTTACATCTACGATCATGAACTAGGCCGCGTCTCGGAACTGACTGACCCTTATGCTCCTCAAGTTCCTGTACGTCCCATTTCGATACTCGAAAGTATAACTACTCCAGTTTAGCAGTCAATGGAGGGTAGTGTTCGTCACGATATCCTATCTAACGCATTCGTCTTGTTTACTAACGTACGTAGCCTTATCAAAAAGCGAGACGAACTATATTCTTCGATCGATACTTGCAATGGAAACATTCATTGTTGTACTAAGCGAGACTTGGCTCTAGGCAAAATAAGAGATGCAGAATTGTTTCCTGACCAAAAACGCTTCATGTATTTCGACAAGACAAGAAACTTAAAAATGGCGGCAGCGTTTTAATTGGTGGCACAAACTGTTTTTTTTTCATTACGTGTGGATATTCACAGTACCATTGAAATTATTTTCGGCCGTATCACCATTCATTATCAGATTCATTCTGGGATGCTGTTATCGCCCACTTTCATGTGATGTTAACTTCGTCAAGAAACTACATGATGTGCTAAATACGATTGTAACGCGTTTTTATTAATGCACCGCTTTTGTTACTGGGTGATTTTAACTACCCTCACATTGTTTGGGATTCAGAGTGTCCCTATTCTGATCCTCTGTCATTTGAGTGTACCAACTTTTTGAGTGTACTTTCCAATTTTCATTTGTCTCGATTAGTTGTCAAACCAACAAGAATAACAACTTCAACATCAAAAACTTCTGATCTTATTGTAACTACTATGCCTAGTCAAATTAGTCAAATTATTTATCTTCCTTGGCTTAGTGACCACTCGTTACTACACTTTTTTTTGTCTGTTCACTTGACCTGTGAAAGAAATCGGAAAAACGTGATTTGCGACTACAGTAGTGCCAATGTTGACATTATTAATGTGGATATATGTACTTTTTAGATCAATATTTTGAAAACATTTTCGAGCGCTCCGTTGGACAAAATTGAGTCGTTTTTAAAGAAGACATAGGGTTACTTACCGAAAAAAGCGACCCTTGAAAACTATTTTTTAAATTACTATTCGCCTTTGTTCAATAGAGTACTCATGAGTAGGGATGTCGCGAACCACCCTAGGTTCGAATTCGAAAGGTTTCGATATTTTCGAACCGAACTGAGGTTCGACCTCGAAAGATTTCGATATTTTAGAACCGTACCGAGATTCTAATTCGAAAATTTCGCAATTTTCGAACACCGTGAAGATTTGATTTTGAAAAGTTCGAAGTTTTCCCGGCTTCTAAAAGTTCGGGTTCAAATATTTCGAATGTTTTTTTTTACTTGATGTTCGAGAAATTCGAAGATTTCGAACCTTCCTGACGTGAAGTTTGAGGGATTCAAAAATTTTGAATTTGTTGGTATTTGAAGTTCGAAAATTCGAAGATCTAGTATTTTCTTTTTTTATGCTGAGGTTCTAAAATTTGATGATTTCGAATTTCTTTGGATCGAAAATTCAGAAGTTCCGAATTTTATAGACATAAAGTTAGAAAAATTTGAAGATTTGGAATTTCTTTCTCCATCAAGTTCGAAGGTTTCGATTCTCTTTTAGGGCTAACTTCGAAAAAACTTCGCAGATTTCAAATTTCTTTCAAGTACAAGTTCGCATAATTCGAAGTCCGGTTTTCATGTTCCTCTGCACTCCCAGTTTCAAAAACCTTTTTCACGTCTCATTGGTTTTCACGAAATCAGCTATTGAAAAGTTCGGGTGAGATATTTAGACTGCGCGAAGTTGGTCAGGCGATTAAATGGAACGACGAGTGTCCCGGATGTGCTGTAATATTTGCCAGTGCAAAGTGATGTGTGACCATAGATCAGTAATTATGACCACCAGCCCAGGGGGGGGGGGGGGGGGGGGTGTCTTTAACGTGCATCACGCAGTAGTGATCACACGGACGAACTGTTTTACGATACTCATTGTTAGGTCCCAGGACTTTCGGGGAAAGTGTGTTCTGTATATATATTCTTGTCTTTCTTTTTGTGACGGGCTCAAAAGAAAACAGGGGGCCCGCAATGTGTATGAGTCCCGGACGCGACGGCAGTTAACGAATTCCGAAGTAACCCGAATTTCGAGCACCAGGGTTGGAAATGTGGGGAGTCGGCGAGAACGTTGGAGCTCGCCGGGAAACAGACGTTCGACCGCCTTTTTTCCTGCCGGGGGGGGGGGGGGGGGGGGGGGGGGGGGGGGTGCGGAGCGACCCAGCGAGGAGACAAGTGATGCTGACCAGGCGCCCGGGAAAGTGGGGACGATTCCCGGAATTCTGGGGGCGCACGGTAAAGAGAAAGGCAGTCTACGCTGAACATCGGAGGGTGCAAGACGCTCCAGGACTCCAAGAGGTCTCGCGTAGCTCCTAAGATCTGTAAACCAGTCCGTTACTATATTAGTAAATAAATCACATATATCTATTCGTATTCTTCACCTGGGTGTCCCTCTGCCACTACATCTCCGTTGGCCATGGCGGAATTGGGGTTGCCATCATCACATCGGCGGCAACCCAACAAAGAACTTCAAACTCTCTCAACGACATCAGAAGAAAGAGAGGAGAGAGCATTAACTGCCGCAGTCGGCAAGGATTCCGCCACCGCCCGTTGGAGGAGAAAGCTGTCTACATCACAAGGGACACCGAGAGCTTTGCAGATGAAGATGACGAATGACTGGAACTTGTCACCGTTGGAGTGACGGAGCTGCGTCCCTAGAAAGACGTCGATTGTCTGGCTATCGCCGAAGGTCTGACAGAGGGCCGCAGGAGCTTCTTGGAAGCAGACACCTGACCGTCCAACCGTCGCCGTGAGTGTGACGTGGGTTCAAGAACACCAGACGACGTGGAGTGCCCGGCAGTCACCGGAGGTGTGATCAGGAGCCGCAGGGGCTTGCCGGACACAAGACGTCAGGCCATCGCCAGGGTTGCGAAGAAGGCCAACGAGATCGAGGAGAGTGCTGTGTGCCCGTCTGTCGCCGGTGGTGTGACAGGGATTGGGAAGAGCTTGACGGATACGGAAACAAGCCATCCAATCGTCGTAGAACTACGACGCAAGGTCAACGAGACCATCGGAGAGCGTCGACTGCCCGGCTGTCGCCGCGGGTGCGACGAGGAGCCGTTGGAGCTCGCCTGGAAAGAGACATTTGACCGTCGCCGCAGGTGTGACAGGAAAGCAGCTGGTGATTTTTGCATACGCTGCTCCTCAAGACATCTGATCTGCACAGTGCCCAAGTGACATAAGTCGGCAGCGGTCAAGCCTGGTGTAGCTATCCGGGGCAAACGGGCCCGTGATCGTGGCGGACACGACAACCAGGTGGGAGGTACTTTGTTGTTCTCCTACGGGCGTCATGTTGGTTACGCGAGAAAACGCCAAGAAAGGCCAGTCATCTGAAAGCAGTAGTGAATTGGGGGCAGAAGGGGAGTCCAATATGGACAGTAACGCTTTGCAGCTCCTAAAAGAACTAATGGAGATGGAGATCGAAAAGCTGAAACTAGAGCTGGAAGTGACTAGACTTCCCAGGGCACAGGACACCACGTCGGGAGCCAGCGCTGCTCGAACGGAGAGGGACGAGGTACTTGGTACTCGCGGATCGGGGGCGTATTGTCGAACATGAGAGAGCCTGAACCGTTGGTGCTTTCGTGGTACTCCCGGGTGGAGAGTATGTTCAACAGCCTTCAGAAGCCGGGAAGCATCAGGGGCGCAATGGTCCTCCCCTTCCTCACGGAGCGAATGAGATCGGTCGCAAACCGAATCGCTGCTGACGCGATGCCGTCGTACGAAGACTTAAAAGGAGCGATGCTTGAGGAGCTTCAGCTTGCTCCAGCGGAGTATCGGGAGCTGTTCTATAAAACTAGAAAGGACGAAAAGCAGTCCTGGGGACAGTTTTCATCTCGACTGGGCGACTTTCTCTGGATATTATTTGAAAAGTAGCGAGGTGACATCTATGGAGATGCTGAGGCAGCTGCTGATAGCTGATCAGCTAAAGCTCACGATGCACCGTGACACGAGAGCATATGTCGACCTGAGAGAAAATGGGAAATGGCTACCCGCGGCAGAAGTTGCCAAACTTGCGGTAAACAATGAGCGAACGCAGAAGGAATCGAGGAATAAACAGGGGCCACCTTTCCCAAATCGCGAAGTGAATAAACCGAGTCTGAAAGCTAAAGGCATGGCTTCCGGTACAGAGAAAAGAAGCTGCTTCGGATGTGGGAAGTTCAGGCACATTTGGGCCAACTGCCCGAAGCCTAAGGATAAGGTTCCTAAAGGCCGTACCGTTGCTGGTGTAGAGCGCCATCACAAGGAACAGCTACGGAGAGTGGTGGCAAACGAGAGGGACATCGCGACGAACACTCCTATTGGGTCACGAATCCAATTGATCCCGTTGGTATCCGAGCATAACAAATTCCGAAGGAGGTTGGATTTCGGGGCGGATATCACGGTGATCAGGCGGAGTGTGATCCAGGGGGGAGCCTTAAAACTTCGGGACCCATTTTTCTCCGCGGAGCTTTCGGTCAGTCAATAAGAGTTGACTTGACGTACGCGACAGGGTACAACTTGAGAGCCAGGGACAAGTCCTTTGCGGTAGGAGACCTAGCGCTGATCCTACAGAAGGACTCTAGCGGTAAGTTAAAGGGAAAGTGGATCGGTCCGGTAAAGATCGAACAGCGAGCGGGTCAGAGAGCACAGTTATGTTGTGAAGCTGTCGGATGGAAGGGAGCGGCTCGTACACGCGAACAAACTAAGGCGGTACTACGTTAGGATGAATGCAGTGGGCGTTGTCTTTGACGCTTGCGATGCGTTCGGCGCACTGGAGTACGGCCCTGCGCGTTAGTCCGGCGGGGCCAATGTTGAGCCTGAAGTTAATCGTGCGGCACGCCTGACTGAGAAGCAACACAAAGACCTAATCAGCTTGCGGGCTGAATTTAGTGGCGTGTTTTTTGATAAGCCAGGACAGTGTTAAGGTAGGTTCACACAAGATCGGGATCGTTGCAGGGACAGAGCCCAAGCGGACGTATCCGTATACGAGATTCCGATGAAGCTCAGGACAGAGGTGGATCGACAGATAGACCAGTTGGTGAACTGGGGTCTCATCTATCTAATCTAGAGTATGTTCAGTCACCTGGTGGTGTGCGTCATGAAGGAAGTCGGTACAGTAAGATTGTGCGCTGATTACCGGTGCCTGAACTCGATGACCGAACCTGATGCATTTTCCCTGCGAGCGCCGACGGAACTGCTGTGGCAGGCAGCCAAGGCGAACTTTATTTCGGTCCTGGATATGACTCGGGGATACTGGAAGATCCCTGTGGAGTCCGAATCCCAGGCATGCAGTGCCTTTGCGACATCTCGGGGTCTGCATGCTTGGCGAGTGATGCCCTTTGGGCTGCGTAACTCTTCTGCCACTTTCCAGCGGGTGATGAATCAGTTGCTTGCGGTCGACTCCTTGTATACATGTGCCTATGTTGATAATGTGGTAGTCTTCTCTGAGACCTGGGAGGAGCATATGACTCATCTAGCTGGAGTACTGAGATCTATCGGAGAGGCATTGCTCACCGTCAACCTGGAAAAATGTCAGTTCGGCAAAGAACAGGTAAAGTTCCTAGGTCATGTAATTGGAGGTGGATCCCATTCTCCGGACCCCGAACGCGCTCGTGCCATGCGGAACCTAGAGCGACCGACTACAAAGAAGGAGTTGAGAGGTGTTTTTGGCCTTTTCAACTACTACCGCGACTATGTACCGCATTTTGCGGACCTGGTGCTCCCAGTGACAAAACTAACAGGTGAGAGGGTGGCAAACCAGATTCCGTGGGCCGCAGATGCGGAAGAGCCTTTGACGCCGCCAAAGGGAAGTTGGCCGAGTCACCCCAACTGGCCGCGCCAAACCTGATGAGAGAGTTTGTCTTGACGACGGACGCGTCCAAGTTTGTGGTTGGCGCCTGTCTCTCTCAGGAAAATGGGGAGGGGAGGGAGCAACCCATAGCGTTCCTGAGCAGAAAACTAACCCCGACGGAGACTCGCTGGGCAACAATCGAACGAGAGGCGTTCGCGATCGTGTGGGCGCTGTCAAAGCTCAAAACCTGGCTTTTCGGGGCTAAAATTAAGGTGGTCACGGACCACAATCCACTGAAGTACCTCATCCTCACATCCCCGAGTAGTGCGTGTCTCACGCGACGGTCCCTTGCGCTACAGTGCTACAAGATAAGTATATCACATATTAAGGGATCAATGAACCAGTGTGCGGACGCGTTGTCTAGGCTCAGAGTTGCGACCTAGAGACGGCGGGCCTTGAGGTATGGCTCCGGGCTGACATGACGTTCAGTGGAATAATCTTTGGGGCCTCCCATATGAATTGTGCTAACCGTATAATATTATGTGCTAGTGCTAATGCATGGTGTTTATTGTGTTTGTATTTTTCCTGTGTTTGATTTAACTACGAATGTACCGGAAGGGTAGAGCTTCATTCTGTAATAGGGGAAGGTTAGAGCTTCATTCTGTAATAGGGGAAGGTTAGAGTTTATCACCGTTCTAGGCTGCACGGTGAGCACCTCGCGATTAAGTCCTGAGCCTTTACGTGTTTTTGTTTTGGTGTGTTAATCGTTCTTGCAGCACGAGAAAAACAGTTAAGGGGGAGATATTAAGGCCTGACCACACTAGCGCGAACGGCGCCGCCGGTCGGCACCGCCGGGCGGCACCGCCGTCCGGCGTCCCAACGCCACAGTGGCCTCCGTTTTGCGGGCGTCACGTGACAGCATTGGCTCTCGCGATCGCGCCTCCCGTCGGATTTCCCGCTCTTTCGTCGTCTGCCCTTCGTTAGATACTTCCGTTTCGGCTCTCATCTTTCGCATATATCAGCATCGAAACCGCACTCGATGCCTACATGGAAGGTGTCCATGACGACCTGGTGATGAGCGTGAATGTGATTATCCAAGCCTGCTCGTTGATCTTGCGACGTCGCCGCGCTCTGAATGGAAGGAGGCACAGTTTTTGGGTCCGGCCGAGTTGGTTCTACCGAAACACCGAAGGACATGTCAGTGCTTTGCTGCCCCGGCGGCGCGCCAGAGATGACGGCTACTTTCGAAAGTGTCACCAAATCAACACGACATCCGTCACAACACCGACGACATGCAACAAGTGCCACGGAGAAACTCACTTGTAATTCCGAATTCCTCTCCTATAATTTCCCAGCGATTGTTCTTAGCGTCATTACCTAGGTAGTCTGGCTGCGTCTTGTCATATAAAAAGAGAAACAGTCACACAGTTTCAAGGAACCGCTCCGTTGGGGAAGGCATCGGGGGGGGAAATAGGGATAGCAGACGACATGAAACAACGCTACGTCCTTCGGAACGTGAAAGACGCGCGGAGGACCGGCTTGAGCGTTGCCATGGCATCGCAACGTCACTATCTCCTCTCTTCTGCGGTGAGCAGCGGCGAGCTCTGAACCACGCAAGGAGCGGTTGGCTCTGCGGCGCTGTACGTCGCGCCGTTGAAGCCGAAAACTGGTTTTGGTCGGCAGCCGGCCCCGCCGACCGTCGCGCCGCAGGCCTCCGTGACGCCAATGTGGTCGTGCCTTTAGGTTCCAGGACTTTCGGGGAAACTTTGTTCTATATATATATTCTTGTCTTTTTTTTTTTTTTGACGGTCTCAAAAGAAAACAGGGGGCCCGCAATGCTTATGAGTCCCGAACGCGACGGCAGTTAACGAATTCCGAAGTAACCCGAATCTCTAGCACCGGGGTTGGAAATGTGGGGAGTTGGCGAGAACTACAACCGGGTCAGAACGACACGGCGGGGGGTGCGGAGCGACCCAGCGAGGTGACAAGTGATGCTGACCAGAGGCCCCGGAAAGTGGGGACGATTCCCGGAATTTGGGGGGCGCGCGGGAAAAAGAAAGGCAGTCTACGCTGAGCATCGGAGGGGGCAAGACGCCACCAGGGCTCCGAGAGGTCTCACGTAGCTCCTGAGATCTGTAAACCAGTCTGTAACTGAATATATAAGTAAATCACATATATCTTTTCGCGTCGTTCACATGGGTGTCCCTCTGCCACTACATCTCCGTTGGCCATGGCGGAATTGGGGTTGCCATCATCATATCGGCGGCAACCCAACCAAGAAGTTCAACCTCTCTCAACGACATCAGAAGAAAGAGAGGAGAGAACATTAACTCTCATTCAGTTCGAAACGGCCAGGGGCGGGCAGGTGGTTGAGGATCAGAAAAACCTTGAAGCGACCTGGCAAACTGCCTCCCCACCCCCTCCTTGCACGCTGGTAGTAATCCGATCGAACGCCGCCCCAGTGACGCTGGCATATAGTAAGTTTAGTTTGCAATTTCTCTGGAGGTTTGTTTTCCGGGACGAAGGGAGCGCCGAGGAAAAAGCACTGAAGCTGACACAACTCGAGGTCGAGGAGCGCCCTACCATACCAGTGGCGTCGGAAGAGGAGGAACAGGGGGGTCTCAAGTTTCTCCCTTCACCCCCCCATATTTCGGACCGTTAAAGAAAACAATACACTGAAAGAAGGCGTGGTCGAGCTTATTTTCCTCTAAAATTACTTCTGCATATGTATAACTACTGTCGCTCTTCACTGCATAAAAGTTCGTAGATGGTTATTGTCGGTAACTCGTTGACAAAAGGCACTACTCGTCACATGCTTAGTGGTTCGGAAGTTCAAAGCTTTTCGACGTAAATAACTGTGTCATTGGTAAAAAAAAAAAAAAAAAAAAAAAAAAAACCAATGAATGTGGGGATGAAAAGCTGGAGAGAAAATAAAACTATCAAGAACCCGCCGAAAGTGTTGTATTCTTGCATATTCAAAGGCTCAGAACTTCGAAAGACGTTTTACTCCTTGCAAAATGTGCACAGGCTAAAAGAAGCGTACCAGAAACGTGAAGGGAAATCGGTGGCCGAGTGGACTAGCGCACTCGGAGCAGGTGTAGCGAAAGCTCGCGCTGCAGAACCCAGGGATCCTGGGTTCAATCCCCACCGCTGTCCGTTTCGATCAGGATGAGCATCGTACCGGCGTGCGGTCGTTTATCACTACTGCATGGTGCACGTTGAAGACCCCAGGCTAGCAGTCGTACTGCACAAGATAAATTGCTTATATCTACAGTGGGTAACAAGTCGCCATATTCTGGCAGACTAAACTACTGTTGTATAAACAACTAACCAATTTTTTGTCTAGTCTTTGTCTATTTTACAAAATGTTTCATCAAAGCTCTTAACTCAAAAAATAATTAATACCCCCCCCCCCTCATCGTTTGTTTCTGCACGCTTGGATCACCGTCAGGAATTAGGCGCTTCATTTGCCATTATAATAAATATTTGCTTCATTTATGCCTAGAGTTTCGAAGGAATAGAATCATCTACCTGCATCACGAATACGTGGTTCGTAACATCAAATGTTCCAAATCACGAATTCTCTGTTTGTTTAACTATGGCATACCCTGTTGTTGCCTATCATCATGTCAACTCGTCTTCTGCTATATTTGGTTGTTCTACACCAGCATCATGGGAAACATCACCCGGAAGACAAGGCTTGCGGCCCCCCCTCTCCCTTCCAGCCACGTCATCACTAGTAGGCCCACGCGTCGACGCCAAGACGCACGCGTCTGGCACTTTGCGGCGTCTCTCGTCCAGCTTCAGCGTGTTTGTCGCTTGGGAGTGGGTCGGGGACCCTCTAGCGGTGACGTCATGCGTCGGCCTTGTCTTCTAAGTGGTATTGATCTGGGCGGCGTTCATTCGATTGCCGGCAGATTGTAAAGAGGAAGAAATGAAGGTGGATCGCCAGAGACCTCCTCATGTCTTGGCGCTAAACTGTTCAACGCTTGCCACGCAGGTTTTTTTTTTTTTATTATTATTATTTTTATTAGTGTATTGATTAGTACAAAGCAGTTCCGTAAATACCGCAGTATTAAGGAGGAAGAAGGAAAAAGAATTTACAAAAATAAAAATACGACATCTGCCACGATTTTAGTAAAATATGTCGCAGTTGTTTTTGTTTATTTTTACATAAAGAGAAGAGCGTGTTGGTAGCATTGACTGGCAACGAAAAGAATATAACTAACTCGAGATGAGGGACGACGAACATTTCTGTCCTTCGTCCCGAGTTTGTTTTATTATTTTCGTTGCCCCTTTTTTCTTTTTTTGCGATTTCTTTTATGCATTCATGACGACTTCCCTTGAAACTGTGTACATTGGGTAAACGTCCATGAGATTTTGTAGACTTTGAACTGGGCGAACTTGGAGTGGAATGAAATGCCAACAGATTGAACCCTCAAAAAAATTGTATACGTATTTTTGTTTTTGTTTTTTCGACATAAATTTAAAAATAAATTCGAAATCTTTGAGTTTTAACGAATTTCAACTTCAGGCATCTTTGAACACGATCCTTCACAAACCTCCTAACACTCCGAACTTTGCAAAATGAAATTTTAACGAGTTTCAGAACGTTTCAAACGTTTAGAACCCGAACCTCCGAAGTTTCGCGATGTTTATTCAATAACACAAAGCGAAAAACACGAACTGCTCAAACCCTCGAAAGTTTTCAGAATATTGAGAAACGCCTAATCTTCCTTTTAATGGGCCTACGATCGGTGCTCACGGTAGTCGCGATATAATGACTCATCTTACTTATATAGCTGTCAGCTACATCAATGAAGGGCTCTTCCACGCCCCCCACCCGTTCAACGATGTCGGCGGTTATAACCTCGGCGTTGAAAAGAGGATGACCTATTCCAGTGACCTCCTTCGTGCTCTGAGCTTGACACTGTTCTTTCTGGCCACCTACTGTCAGGCATGTACACGTTACCGAAATAAACTAACTAAATACCATCGCTCGTTACTCACCTAATAAAGTAACTAAGTACGTTACTCGTTACCGCAATTCAAAAGAAACACGATAGCTCAGTTTGAAAGTAAGGCGGAATTTTCTCGCTACTCTGGATGTTCCATTTTATGCGGAGAGCAAGTCGCCTGCTTCTTGTGCAGGAGTTGCGATGACGTCAGAAAGACGCCGAGTTCTGATTGGCTCTGGCTGAAGGAGAGTGGATAGACTGCAAAGCAAGCTGCCTTGAGGTCTACCCACTACAGATACAATCAGAGCTGGGCGTTCTGACGTCACCACAACCTCTGCAAAAGAAGCAGACGAACTTGTGCTCCGCATAGAGCAGATGCTGCTTCATGCTCAAAGACATGAAGCGTAACCTAGTGGAAATGAAGCAATACAGTCGCAGAAACAACTGTATTACAGTTGTTTTACAGCTGTATTACAGACATACAGTCGCAGAAAGCAGAAATGAAAGGTAATCCACATAGCCCTCACGAGAATCTTGCCGAGATGATCACCGCAATCGGAGGCGCAATAGGCGTTGAAATTGCAAGCACATCCATCGTGTGGCCACAAAGGACAAGCGAAACCAAATGTGATTGCACGGTTATCACGGACATTTCACAACGTCCGTGATAAAGTCCTGATATCAGCAAAACGACGCAGGCTGACAACGTCAGATGTTGGCTTCGAACATTCGTAACCGGTGTACGTGAATGAACATCTATGCCCCGAGAACAAATTGTTGCTTGGGAAGGCCACCGAGAAAAAGAAGTCCAATAACTGGAAATTCCTGTGGGTGACTCAAGGGAAAATACTCATGAAGAAAGCCGAAAACTCTGGGGTAGCTCAAATCAGCAGTGAAGCCGATCTTGCTCTGATTGTGTAACCGATTACCGCACTGTCTACAGTTAGACTTAACACAGTTATGAAGAGTTATCTCCCGTCTGAAATAAAACATCATATTGGATGCAAACACTCGCTGAAATATTTTCACTTAAATACTCAATCTGCAAAGAACAAGATTGCTAATCTTGAGGAATGTTTTGTTCAGTTAGATTTTTCCTTCGGCGTAATACTGTTATCTAAGACATGGTACTCTGATGACGTTAACATTTTTAAGTTACCTATGTACATCACTCATCTTCTAAATCGCACTAGGTCCCGTGGTGGAGGCGTATCGATGCTGATTAGAGATTGCATTAAATGCGAGCCAATCCTTGAATACTGCTGTACTTACAAACGAGGATTACGAGGTGCTTTCTTTACGAGCAGATCGTAATATTTTTTCTAGTTTCTACCATCCGCCAGACGGTAATCTTTTGAAGTTTTTTTTTCGTTTCTAGAAGAATTTCTAATGTTCACAAATACAAATCGGTATAACCTAATCTGTGGAGGCGACTTTAACATAAATATGTTAATCGATAAGGCTCATAAAAGAGAAATGGAAAAAGTTATCAATTCGAACGGTTTTACGAATATATTAACGAACCCAACGCGTATTACGTTAACCTCCGAAACGTTACTCGACTTTTTCATAACAAATTTCCCTTTAGCTAGTGTTAAGGTTGGTTCGGTGAGATGTGATCTCAGCGATCATGTTCTAGTATTCATATCCGTGAACATGCATAGTTTGAATGGGTCGAGGGTGAAACCGAGTGTAATGTTTCAATACATTACACCTGATCGCCTGGAGAACTTTAGGTGGGAGCTATCTAATACGGACTGGACCGTAGTGTTTGAGAGAGAAACTGTTGACGAGGCTTACAATACATTTATAAAAATGTTTAAGAAAATTTACCTACGAAACTTTCCCTAAAAGATACTTAAGCTATCACGAAACATTCAAAAGCAATGTGGATCACACCAGATATCCTAGCAAAGATTCAAATAAAAAAATGTCCTGTACGACAAATTTATCAAAACTAGGGATCTAGACAATCTTAAAATATTCAAATATTATCGTAATCAATTAACAAGGGAAATACGAATTGCTAGATCATAGTACTACTCTGATTCCTTCAAAGGGTCTTTTGGACGCTCAGGCTGTGTATGGAGGATATTAAACTCTGTACTCTCTCGCTCTGGGACTCGCGCTATTGGCCAAATCATCTGCAATGGTACACGTCTAACCGGAAGTTCTTTGGTTAACGCTTTCAATGACTATACGAGATGCCAGGAAATATCTAACAAATCAAAATAACCGTTCTATTTCCTTTCATCCAGTTGATGATGTTGAGGTAGTTTCTATTATTTCACAGTTAAAAAATAGCACTTGCTGCGACTAGGACGTTGTTCAAGTTAAACAGGTTAAATATGTTTCAGATATTATTGCCCCCTATTTTACCTACATCTTTAATTTGAGCCTAACTTGCGGAATATTCCCCTAAAATATGCAAATAGCCAAAGTATTCGTGTTTTTTTTTTAAAGGAGATAAAAATTAGATGAGCAATTACCGATCGATTTCAATTTTACCGGTTTTTTTTTTCAAAATGCTTTGAAAATATATTACCATCTCGCTTAGTAAGTTTCTCCGATAAACATGTTTTTTTTGAGTGCGTCTCAGTTTGGGTTCCGTAAAAAGATGTCGACCGAGACTGCACTCCTTGAACAGAAAAAGTTCATTCTGCGGGAGTTCGAGAGGAAGCGCTTAGTGCTACGTATGTTCATAGATTTCTCTAAAGCGCTTGAATATCTGAATCATGCTTCAGTACTTAAAAAATTAGAGTACTATGGTATTCGCAGAACCGCTTTAGAACTATTACAGTCATGCCTGAAACATCGAAAACAGTACGTAAATATATCTGGCTATTTTTCTGAAACTAAACCTATTACTTCTGGAGTACCACAAGGCAGTGTACTTGCGCCCTTCCTTTTTAATATTTACGTGGATGATATAATCAACATCAACTCTGTGGCAAAGTTCATCATCTCTGCGGATGATACTAGTGTCTTCTTTTCAGGTAGAGACGAAAATGACTGATAGGGCAAACTTCTTTGTAAGACAGCTTGAAGCTTGGGTGCAGTGTAATTGCCTGAAGATTAATGTTAGCAAAACAAAAGTCGCACTTTTTCGACCAAAGAATAAAAAGGTGGAATTAAACAAGGTTGTTGCATTAAATTCATGTCCAATAGAGATTGTTAGTTCTTTTAAGACTTTAGGTGTTATCTTTTCCGAAAAGATGTCATGGGATAACCATATACATTATGTTATCTCAAAGTTATCACGTGTTATAGGATTAACATATCGTCATCAGTTCGTGCTCCGAACCAGTGCCAAGGTATTAATTTACAACTCTTTATTTTATTCTCACTTAGTATAGTGTCACCTTGTATGGGGCACTACCACGCTTACAAACGTGAAAAAATTATATTTGTTACAAAAGAAAATGTTAAGAAACATTTCAAATGTTTCATATTATTCACACACTGAACAACTATTTGAACGCTTTCAAGTTCTCGATATGAATAAAAAAAACAAAAAACTATAAATTGCAACCTTATTTTCTTTTTTTTAAATCTGAACAAATCAGAGACTTCGTTTTTTTTTTTTTTTTTTTTGCTGAGTTAGCAACTTTACAATGCCACATACCTACATACACCACTCGACACACCGAATACTGGAAAGTTTCAAAGTTTGTAAATAACTACGGATAACAGATGCTTAACTTCCCGCTTCCCAAACTTTTAAATTGTCTAAATACAAAAAAAAAACATTGATGTAGAACGAATTTAATTTCTTTCTCTGAACTTCCTGATGTTTTCCTAAAACAATAGGAGTGTGCTTATTTCTGTTTGTACTGAGTGCTTATATTATGATGGTGTAATTTCTTTTTGTAATTCTTGTATGTGACTTTCGTGCAAACGAGCTCTGCTTCTTTAATAAGAGGGCCAAAGACCTGTCAAGCTGTCACGACGCAGCTTTTTCCCTCGGTCTCCTCCATTGATGTACATTGATGGAAATAAAACTAATTATTATTAGTATTAGTCCTTAATAATTACTTGCTTTTTATCTCTTTCATATTGGCATAAATGTAGCTATGGTTGCCTACCTTGCGCCAGTCTTTTCTTTTCGGTCTAGCGTCTTTCCGTCGTGGATATTACGGGCGCGAGCGGGCATGAGAACAGTATACTCCCTTCACTCTTAAGCTGAGACGAGAAGCTCCGTCTTCAGCGCAAGCGTTCTGCCCTTGCTAACACACGGGGAGGGCATGACGTCAGCCACGTAGCTTTGCCAAGCCATCCTCCCGTGTCTCTCGTCTCTCTCTCATCCTCCTCGCCGATTTCCCTTCCAAGCATGAACCACTCGTCACAGCTGAATGGTACATGGGGTGTGTGAAATAGCACGGCTGCGTTCTTGCGTGTCGCATCGGTGGTCGCGAGCAGTGACGCTGTGCTCACGAGGTGGATGCTCCGCTGACCTGGCTTAGTTCCTGTATAGGCTCCCTACGGGAGCCAGAGTTGCGCGTTTGATTCCACGTGCCGCGTGCCGCCCTCGCCGCAATTCGCCGAGATCCGATCACGTGAGGAGCCGGATCAAGTGCCGTGCAGGAAAGTAGACGTTGCACGCGCGCCGGCGTACGTTCCCCTGCTTTTGAGCGCGCCACGCGCCTCGAACGCGCGGCGCTGCTATTCGCCGAATTCAGTCACGTGAGGAGCTGGATCCACATGCCATGCATGAACGCGCAACACTGGCTCCCGTAGGGAGCCTATAGACCCTTTCTTCAAGGGCGCCGCCATCTTGAATTGTCGTCACTTCCAGTATGGGCGAAAACATTGTTTTGCCGTCACCACGCCAGTATGAGACACTTAGGATATAAGCGTAACCGTCACACATTATCGTTTTGCCTCCCCCTTATCTTTTTACTACTTACAGGTTGAAACGTTTTAGTATTTTTTCGTCGCCCATACCGAATACGCCTATTAGGTGGCTGGGGACGAGAGTACACAGAAAAGGTCTATACAGGAACTCTAGCCTGGCTGGCTGCTCGATGTTCGATCCGTACATTGATGGCGTTCTTTTGATGTTGTAAATGTTCTGCTTTCTGTTGCCCATTTGCCGGCCATGAGGCTTTTACTCTGCGACCTGCAGAATAGAACGTGGTGTCAGTAGTGGAGCTGCTTTCCAATAAGCTGCAAGCTTAAGTGGTCAACCACGGCAACGCCTCAAGCTCCTGATTTGCCCAAGGCTGACAGCGTCGAAACATTCGACCATAGCCAAGCTTCAGGTACGCCACTGAGGAAAACGAATCCTGACATCATGGCATCCTTCCAGATTACGCCGCCGGAGCCATTTGCTTTTGCAACTCCAAATGACTGGCCAACCTGGAAGGAAAGATTCCTTCGTTACCGCATGGCATCGGCGCTGCACGAAAGACCGAAAGCAAACCAAGTTGACGCACTGGTTTACCTAATGGGCACCCAAGCCCAATAAGTGTTCAACACGTTCACACTTAGCGACGCTGTAAAGGAGAACTTGGAAGTGGCCCTGATCAAGTTCGACACCTAATTCATTCCCCGTCAGAACATTATCTTCGAAAGGGCGCGCTTCAACACCCGGATTTAGCAGGACGGTGAGTCGGTTGAAGACTTCGTCATGGTCTTGCATGCACTGGCAGACACCTGCAATTACGGGGTCCTTTGAGAAGAACTCATCCGGGAAAGACTCGTCGTTAGCCTTAGAGATAGAAAGGTGTCTGGAAGGCTGCAACTCGACGCAGACATTTACCTTCTGAAATCATTCAGCATTGCACGCCAACACGAGACTGTTTGTCAGCAACAGGCACAAATGCACAACGGACAAGCACAAAAAGTCAACGGACAACGTGCGAGCCGCTAAAAGCCAACCTTTCACGCGAAAGAATCCAGGAAAAAGTCCCTTTCAACGTCAAAGACTGCAAAAGCCTCAAGCGGCAAGAAGCTGACAGGATCTTGCGGATGGCGTGGCCGTGAACGTCATTCTAAAAGTGCGTGTCCAGTAAAGGATGCTACTTGCAGAGAACTCACAAAGAAAGGACACTTCGCCACCGTTTGCCGTTCGACACCAACTGTCCGTAGCGTTCAAGAAGAACCAGGTTTCTGGGCCCCGCAGAGAACGAAACTCTTTAAAATGGGACGTGGCTGTGATCGTCAACAGCAGAGAAGTTGTATTCACGGTCGACACAGGAGCGGACGAAACCGTACTTCCGTGAGACCTCTTCAACACCTTGTTCAAAAAGATACAGCTCCAGCCAGCAAGACGCCCCCTCAACGGAACCAACGGTAAACGGCTCATTGTTGTGGGCATGGTGCAGATGAAGATGACTCTCAAGGGACAAGAAAGTCTTGAAGATGTGTACATACTCCGAAGTCTAAAATCACCACTTATGCGGAAACCTGCCATTGAAAACCTAGACGTTCTCCGTGAACTCGCAGCACGGGTCGCCGTCATCGAAAAAGAAACCGTCAAGTTCAAATATCCGAACCTCTTTCTTGGTCTCGGATCCCTGAAAGAAGAATACGACGTCAAGTTAAAGCACGACGCCAAACCGTTCGCGCTAACGTCTCCTCGGAGGGTACCCCTGCCACTCAATGAGAAAACAAAGCAGGAACTCGCTTGTATGCAGAGCGAAGGAGTGCATGATCTCACCGTTTGCTGAGCCAACATCTTGGTGCGCGCCAATGGTGGTTATGCCTAAATCATCTGGAGCGCTTCGGATCTGTGTCGACTACACGGAACTGAACAAGTTCATTTTGCGAGAATGGCACCCCATCCCTGCCGTGGAGCACACGTTGAGCATGCTTCAAGGAGTGAAGTTGTTTTTCAAGATAGGCGCGAATTCCGGATTCTGACGAATCCCAATCAGCGGAAACAGCAAGCTTCTTGCCATCTTCAACACGCCATTCGGACAGTTTTGTTTCAACCATTTGCCGTCTGGCATATCTTAAAGGGCCTCTGACACGCCAAAAAAAAATAATTTTTTTTTCACGCTAAACGTTGCAATGGCATATCAGGACATTACAAAAAAATTGTTTCACTATAGAGTTGCGTAGTTTTTTTATAAAAAATAGAAATACGAGGCCCAATTCAAAGTTCCCGCCGTGCACTGTGACGTAACAGTGTACCGCAAGGTGTCGGGGCGGTCAGAAAGGAGGCATCGAGCTACGTCACTAAAAGTGTGTTAACCGGAAGTCGCGTGAGTTTCACTCCTCGTGCTCTCCGCGACCGTGCCTAAGACTTTTTTTTCTTTTTATTATTCTGCTCTTCGTACGAGCGATCGTAGAAAACGAAGTTTCAGTTCCACGAGCTCTTTATCCCTGCACCGTTGGTTAGTTTGCGTGCTGTAAAATTTGAGGACGAAGAGTCAGTGGATCGACGTGATGGAGGTCAATGATGAAAGCGTTGCGAGTACAGCCAGTGTACGAGTGCATGCCGCCAGTCCGATAATACAGGGCTATACTGGGCGCAAAACAAGCTGTCAAGTTTTGAAAAAAAAAAAAAAAGTTTAGAACGCTCGCAGAAATTAGGATTGCTAGCATACGACACGCCCGATCGCATTGCTGAAGGTTGAGACACCGAGGTCTTTGAATCATCGGATACTCTCCAGGCTGTAGATGCCTGCCGTCTAAAGAATACGAACTGGTGAGTGTACCAAGTACAAGTAAACGTCGAGCACAAAGTACGTATTTTGTCTAGAGCATGAGTAGAACTTGTTTACTGGGTGCTCATGCGGCCGATGTATGTCTCCCAGAAATGCATGCAGTGTGATCTCTTCTTCAGTTGCTGAAATACCGGGACAGTCCCTCACACAGCACCTTCTAGGCATTGTAGTTGATCACGTCAATTCACTGACTCCGCTTCTACCTTTACAGCAACATTAAGCGATGAAAAGCAAATGAAAGAAACCTTGTCTGCTTGGATCGCTCGTGGAGGTGCCGAGAATAACAAAAATATTAATAAAATATTACACGCGCTCGCGGTAAGCACGAGGAGGGATACAACTCACGTGACTTCCGGCGATGCCTCCCTTCTGACCGCCCCGACACCTTGCGGTACACTGTTACGTCACAATGCACGGCGGGAACTTTGAATTGGGCCTAGTATTTCTATTTTTTATAAAAAAAACTACTTAACTCTATAGTGAAACAATTTTTTTGTAATGTCCTGATATGCCATTGCAACGTTTAGCATGAAAAAAAGAAATATTTTTTTTGGCGTGTCAGAGGCCCTTTAAGCTCCCGAGCACTTCCAGAGACGAATGGCATCTATTCTGGAAGGTCTCGACAGAGTCATCTGTCACATGGATGACGTGCTTATCTGGGGGTCAACAAGACAGCAACATGATGAACGGCTACGACACGTCATGAGTCCTCTCAGTACTGCTGGAGTCGCCCTGCACATGGACAAGTGCCAATTCAGCAAGACCCGAATTTTCTTTCTGGGTCACGTCCTAGGAAACAACGAAGTAAGACCCGACAACGAAAAACTTCGTGTCCTTTCTGAGACGCCCAGACCCACTTCCAAGAAAGAACTGAGGCGTGTGATGGGAATGGCAACATATCTGGCAAGATTTGTCCCAATCATGGTTGAGTTGCTGCAGCCGCTGTCATCAATGTTGTCGTCAAAACAGGACTCCGTCTGGGAAAGCCCACAAGAAGAGGCCTTCAAAAGATGTAAGACTCTTTTGTCAACAGGTCCCGTGCTCGGCATATACGACCCGAACAAAGAGACTGTGGTCACAGAGGACGCATCTCCGCACGGTCTGGGTGCCATCCTACGGCAGAAGCAGGAGAACGGACATGTTCTTCTTAAATGGTCAATGGTGGTTGATAGTCACTGACTATTACTCACGGTATCGCAAGTTAGTCCGCCTGAACAGGCTTACCGGAACAGCAGTTGTCAAACATTGCAAGTCTCTTTTCGCGAGAAATGGGATTCCAGAAGTGGTAGTCTCAGATAACGGGCCCCAGTTTCTCAAGACGTGCCATTCTGAGCTTGCAAAGTTCGCGCAGCAGTACAGCTTCTGCCACATAACCTCGAGTCCCCATTACCCTCAAAGCAACGGGCTTGCCGAAGGAGCAGTAAAAATAATTAAAGGATCTCCAGATAAATACAAGGATCCCTACGAGACGCTCCTTGCGTACCGGACCAGCCCTCTCAAGAATGGCTACAGCCCTTCCGAATTGCTGATGGGAAGAAGGCTTCGCACGACACTCCCAGTGGCCGCAAAAAGTCTTCGTTCCTATACGCCTGATGACAAGCAGCTAAGAGCATACGAGGTTGAGCATCGCCGTAAACAGAAGCAAGACTACGACCGACGTCACTGCGTCCGGGATCTGCCCTTACTGGAGGACGATATGGACGTATGGCTGATTGATCTACAACGTCGAGGTGTCGTCAGCGGCCCAGCAGAGGAGCCTAGATCCAGAAACTGATGGAAAGTCTGTTCAGCGAAACCGCACACACCTAGTTCCGCTTCCAAAGCAGACTTCCCGTAGTGTCGACATGACCGAAGACTCGAACCCAAGTACCGAATTGAGCGCATCATGCCAAGACCCACTCATACGCACACAAAGAGTGGAAGATCCGTTGTACCTCCTGAACGCTTTCGGGCATCGTAGGAAAGCGCGGGAAGAGAACTTTTGGTCTGTGCCATGGTGCTAGCTGACATGAACGAACTTTTGGAGGACTGTAGAACTGTATACAGTCCAGCATTATTTCATTTCTTTTTTTTTAATGGGGGGAGATGTGTGACATAGAAGGGCTACGTTCGCGCGTGTATCATCGCTGGTCACGAGCAGTGACGCTGGGCTCAGGAGGTGGATGCTCCGCTGGCCTGGCTGGCTGCTCGATGTTCGATCTGTACATTGATGGCGTTCTTTTGATGTTATACATCTTCTGCTTTCTATTGCCCATTTGCCGGCCATGAGGTTCTTATCCTGCGACCCGCAGAATAGAACAGGTTGCGTCTACGAACTGAGTGGCACCTGGTTCCACCGTGGTTCTGTTCATAATCGCGGCAGCTGACTGCTCCTGGTGCCTTTTATTTGGTCGTGTAGCAATAAATTCAAAACAATTATGTTTTTTTTTACATTCCGTTACCATCGTGCTGCAGGCGTTCTAACGATGAGCGTAACTTTATTCACCTTGATAAATGTATTTTGCATCGAAAAAAATTTAAATATACTTCCGAATTTTGACAGCGATTATTTTGTGCAAGGCCTTGTGAAATATTTCGTGGAGCGTTCGCACAATTGAGTTCACAATTCGGTTGAGGGTGTTCTTGGTATTCATCGCAACCAGCATTGAACCATGCAGTTGAGTTTGACTGGGGTGTTTTATTGATATGTATCGTGACCAACGTTGGATCAACTCAATTTCAAATGAACCTGCAGATTTTTTGGTGGGGCGTCCCAGCTGACCTTTGTTGGTTTGGCTTATAAAACCCTAAGATCTGAATATTTGTTTCGATTTACCTTAGTTCAGAGCGCAGCCAACACTACGGGCTTTTGACGCACGGAAGCAGCGCCCAAAGCGCGATCCAGCGGCACACCTGGCACCACTGTCGAAGTCTTCAGGTATGAAGCGAACGAAACTCCATTTCGATTAAGTTCACTCACTGCTGCAACAAAGAGCCAAAATCAATCGTTTGAGCAGCTCGGTGGCCCTCGGAACTCTAAGAAAACTGCAGTTCACGTTACTGTGAAGTTGAGGACATTATCCAACCGGGGCATGCCAGTGAACGAAACTCGACGCGGAAGATTTCTGCAGCTGTCCACACGGCAAAGTCCCATCTTTGTCTCGGCAAGGCAACACACTTTCGTTCACTCAAACTGCTCAGTGGCTCGGCTCGTCATCTCGTAGTGATCCATCGTCCGCCCATCAGGGTCCCGCACGTCTCGCCGGTCTTGCCTTCACGTTGCTCTCGTTAACCCTACCGGACGGAGCGACCGCAGTTCTAAGGCGCGTAAAACGGACACATCGCGCACCGCGTCCGCTCCTCGACTTTTGTTTAATAAATCTTTTCGGACGCACGACGGACCGCGACGAGATGATTGCGCTGTTCATCTTTTGCCCCTCGGGGCCTTGCTGCTCGCCAACCTTTTCGTTCACGTAAACCCTACCGGACAGAAGCGAGCGCAATGCTACGGCCACACTGTAAACAACTAACCACCCAACTCGCATGTGACACAGTCCCGTGCACCTCACATGGGTGCAAATATAGACCTTTCCAGCGGCAGTCTCGAACGAAGCGATTTACAGCGCACGTCCCTGATTTTGAGTGTGTACGTCAGTGTTGCCCGACTGCGCTGGGCTGTGGGTCTTCTCGTCAGTGGGCTGTGGCAGCCTGCGTAGGCGCAATTCCGGACACTGGTGGCGTTTAAATTACCAAGTTTTATTTTAGGGGCGAAGCTCCTTGGGGTCTAGCCTTGTCCGTCCGTCCGTCCGGCGTCCGTGCTCACAAAAAAGAAAAAATGTTTGCGCAGTCAACACGATTCGAACCTGTGCGGGGAGACCCCAACGGATTTCTAGTCCATCGCCTTAACCACTCGGCCACGACTGCGGGACGAGTAGGGGGCTCTGAGATGTGGTAGTAACTCAAGAGCTGTGGATGCCATGGATGAAACGCTGCATGTAGCCGCTTAACCTCTATACAGGAGAGGGCGCTGCGGTCAAATGCGTATATAATCGCGTTAAACTTTGCATGTATGGCTCTGCATTCCACCGACCATAAAGCAGTAATAATGAAGTAGAAACGCAACCCGGAACTCAGCACTACCTATGAGCAATAAAAAAAATCAGCACTATATATGAACAATAAAATCAGTATCATCAGCACCACCAGAGCTTCGCCCCAATCAACATCATTCACCACGAGGAGATGCGGTCATTTTTTATTTTGGGAAGAGGCGTTGGTGCATTTATTATGGTACAACAACTTGAGAGTTGAAAAATTAGGAGAGCTAGCAAGCTTTCCCAACTTTTATCTCTTTTCTCTCTGGCACTGCCCCTAGTTTCAAGTTTCAGTAGACATACCTACTAGCAGGTAAAATCTGCTCTAAAGCAGGTAGGTAAAAGACTGGGAAGTCAGGACGGTGCGGACTCCGGGTTTCGCGCTTTTTGCAAGGTAACGGGGTAAGTGCCTTTCGGGGTATGCGGAATATGCAAACGATTTTGTTATTCCCGTCGTTTGCGTCTCCCCAGCAAAACGAATAAGATGATCTACAAAGGCGCAATCACAAGCCAAGATTTACGATAACGCTGCGTTTGCTTCGGTGGTCCGTGTAGTTGTATTTTACCCTGCTCTCTGCAACACCGAGTCATGACGAAGAGCAGGAACGTTCACAGCTTGTGCTGGGCTACAGGTTGACAGAAACCCGCATCGCCCGCATCGGCACCGAGTGCACTTGGGCGGTTGATGCTCAAGCCTTTCATCCGCGGAAGTCGCCAGCTGATCCGGCTGCTCGACGGTGAGGAAGCGGCGAAAGTGACCTCTAACGTAAATGTAAATCCTCGTTCCTCCAGCTATCCGGTGTCAAAGTGTGGAAGATGTCCAACGTGTACTGAGGGCGGGAACTACAAGCGTATTGCCTTGCTTTTGTAACCAAAACCAGAGCACCGAGATAACTCAATTGGATAACTGCCTTGCGTACTCCAAAATGACGGAAGCAATTAGTTGTCAAAAGCCCGTTTTTAGGCTTTCGAAGCAATTAAACACGACAAATATAATTAAACTTCATTGTTTGTATGCAGGAGGACTTATGTAACACAACAATACATTCTCTTTCTAAAACGAAAAAAAAAAAAGTAACACTCAGTCCGCCGTATATGGCCGCTACTTTTTTGCAAAACCTATGCTGGCTTCGTAAGCGGTTTTAATATGGCCGCCACCGCGTTGCACCGCGTCCCCTTTCCCTCCTCCCTCCCTCCCCCCCCCCCCCGGGTTGTTGGCAAACGCAAAAATAAAAGGAATGCGTTACTTTGGGAACCCATACAGTGCCTCTAGTCACAACTATGCGCGCGATGGTTAGGACGTGCATGCGCCTTCGGGCGAGCGGAGAGCATCTGCGCCAGATGGCGAAGAAAGGCGGGGCCGGAACTAAAGCACTCCACCGATTGGCCGAAAGAGGAGCGCCCTACTACGTCATAACGCGTTTTTGTGCGCGTTCAGAAAAAGTTGAAATCATCCAACTTTCTTATGCGCGCCCTGAAGGCGCAAGGAGTCAGCGCAACGTCACGAAATACGCATTTTCCGGGAAGTGCACGGCCTACGAGCGCACAAAAACGCGTTGGTTTGGATCGCTCTTTAAAGGGGGGGGGGGGGGGGGGGGTGCAATAATTTTAAGATTAAAAGAAATTGCATCTCGTCAATTTTACCTTGTTTATCGTGTTCCGGAGGATCGAGAAAACATCTCCTTCATTAAAAGATGTCGCAATTTCGCCGCATAATCGCAATGCAAAAGTCGAGCTTTTTCTCCCACCTGCAGCCGCGAGCGGCAGCCGAGAGAACTACGGCGAAAAGACTACGTGACCTCGCTCGGCTCTAAGCTGCAGCGTGACGCCCGCTAATGTCGGCAGTGAGAGGGAGAGGAAGCGTCCTCCGAGGGAACACACGGAGACCTACATGGCACTCCGAATGACGTCACTAGGAGTGCAACCAGGTGAGACCCTGAAGACTGGGAGTGAGTTGAGGGGCGCCCAATGCCAATATTTATCTTATTTTTTTTACCCAACAACTAAAACACGCAGGCGAAAACGGGTTTCTGTTCTTTACTTCAGAAGTGTCAGAGGGCAACTTCCACGCATTTTTGACCGAAGTTCGGAAATCGTTACACCCCCCCCTTTAAATTTTATTGTGTCCTTCTTCCCAGCATTGGCCTCTCTGGAGACTTGTCAACACCTGTTTCAGTGGCTCGGTATCACCGTAAAACAAGGGAAGGTCAGCAATGGCGATTGTAATCTGGCGCGTGTGTAAACCGTTTATACTGAGAATGGGTCCTCTCTGCCAAAGGGCGAGGAATCTGTAACGTGCAACGTTGCGCCAATAAAAGACAGTTTCTGGCAGGACGCGCGACGACCGGTCCACGGGGGAAGAAGTGGCAAAAATGTTTCGAGCGAAAACAATCCTGATCGAGAGCTGTGCGTCTCGCCAGCGCGACGTGTTTTCTTTTTCTGTGGTCTTTTGCGTGCAGTAGTGAACTCACTTTGATTCGTTACAACGTTTTGCGCATTATTCATGAGCCGCGCGAACTAGTTTTCACAAGATTTGATTGCCAAAGAAAGAATCGATTATTTTGGCTTTTGAAACGTGTAAATAACACGAAGGTAATCCAAGCTGCATCCTACACATATATCTTAGTTCAACACAGGATCGGGGAACTTAGCAACGTCCCGCGTGGAAGCGGACTTTTCTTACTACGGTTCTTGAGGCGAATACAAGTAAAGGCCTTTACTTCGTCACCGAAAAAAAAAAAAAAAACTATATTTCAAGGAGCGAAAGTATGCAGGCGAACTGGTTAAACTTCGTTTCACCTTATGCGCGAGCGAAGGCAAAGCTGGAAGCGCGAGCGCGAAAGTTCCGTGCGTTCAGGCTTTGCTCGAGCGCGCGAGCTGGGGAGAAACGCAAAAAGCGCTGGACTCGCGCTTCTAGCTTTGGCTTCGCTCGCAGATAATGTGAAACGAAGTATAGGAAACATCATAATCTAAACCCTGAGACAAGGAGAAATTAAAAAGAAAATGAAAGGCGTTTAGAATTTTCTTTAATGCCGAATTAGAGCGCAGCTCTTGAGGAGGAGCAGAGGAGGGTACGCCCCTCCTCCTCTCCTGCTCCCCTCCCATTTAGCGGAAAATGTTCGCTAAATTTCCAGCTAAATTTCGCGGGGAAAGTGAATTCGTGTTGAGGTCACGTGACGTCAATTTCTCCGCTAAATTTTGCGGGGAAATTTTGCCACTAAATTTCGCGGGGAAATTTTTCCGCTACATTTCGCGGAAACGTTTTTCAGCTAAATAAGGAGTTTTCGTGGACCACGCTTCCCCCTCCGCTAAACCCTCCACAACGAAGAACCCGCTACTGCGCCTGCGCGCCGTTGGCCTTGACTGTAGAGTTCCGGGTATCGTAGCGGGTTGCGGAGAGCGTTGCGGGACAGCCAGAACGATCTAGGAAAAGTTCCTAACTTCACGTGACGTCATTTTACCCGTGAGGGTACACATTTTCCGCTAAATACGGTGGGAAAAGTTCTCGCTAAATTTGGCGGAAAAATTTTCCCGCTAAATCAAGCGGAAAATTTTCCCGGGTTGAGTGGTGTCACGTGTTACGTCACGAGGGTGAAATTTTGCCTTTAAAGTTTGCGGGAAATTTTTTTTTGCTAAATTTAGCGGGAAATCTTTTCCGCTAAATCTAGGGGAAACATTTTCCGCCAAATTTAGCGGTAAAGTTTTACCCTCGTGACGTCACGTGTGAGGTCAATATGGGATACGTCCCATAGTGCAACGCGCAGTTACGCCAACGGCGACGGCGGCGGGGACGGCGACGCCGCTCAACTCGGAAACGGGCGCCTAATGGCTGCGCTCTAAAATTACAGGAGGACACTTAAGACTGCTAATAAGGAGTTGTAGTAGACCGTTTCCGCAGCCCGCTAAGCACCCGGATAGCGCTCCATAATCCATCACAAGACCTTGAACTATGCAGACAAGGCTGGCGGCGCACAGGCGCAGCTGCGGCGTTTTCTTTACGGATACCGTAGCGGGGGAGAAAAACGATCTACTACAACTCCCTAATACTTCACAGTAGGGTTGTGCGAATAGTGGTTCGAATCGAATAGTGCATCATCATCCCTAGCTTCTGCACTGTAGAAAGAACCGGCCGTCTTGGCTTTCCCTTGCACTGTCAAGGCTATGAATGATGCAACGCTATTCGATTCGAGCCACTATTCGCACAACCCTACTTCACAGCGTAGAAATGACAACCATCAAATCACATCCACACAAAGAAACAACACTCACGCAGCGCTGACTGTCAACTCTGGAATGACTAAACACCATCTTCGTTATCTTTTCTGTTACGCACTAAAAAGAAGAAAATAAAGATTAACCAAGGAAGAGCAGGGAAGAAAAAAGATAAAGATAAGGGAAAGGAAAGAAGATAAGAAAGAAAAAATGGAGAAAAAGTGTCAAGGAAATAAAATACAAAATAAAAAGAAAAAGAAAAAGAAAAAGAAAGAGAAAGAAATGAAAGAGGGTAAGATCAAGTTCGACTACAGTCAAAGTCACTAAGGAGGTTTTCCTAAATAATCTAACTCTTTTTTTGGATAAGGTAATCGACGGGGTACTAACAGATAATCCATCTAGCAGGTCTACGTTAGCGACTCAGATAAATTCTCTCTCCTTATCTTTTTCTTTTTTCTTCTCTGCTCTTCCTTGGTTAATTTTCATTCTCTTCTTTTCCTAGATGCACGGTGTTTACATGCAACCTGAGAGAGGCTAGGGGAGGCTCCCAGGGTACCAATGGAATGCGCACTGGGTACTCCGTTTACAGCCCGGTCTTGTTTGATCAGAACCGGCCTGCAAAAAACGCAGTAAAATCGCTTTCGATGCCCTTCGGAACTGTTATGTTCAGCTTCAATTTCACTTTCTTCGACTCATCGTGTTCTATGCTATGCAAGTCATTCCGTACATGCATACCGTGTCTCATAATCTAAAAAAAGGTAGCTGGTAGATACGACATTAACGTGTTTTTTTCGGCACCTTGTAAACTTGCTCGGATATGTCTGATGTTGACAAGGCAGGAAAAAGCGCCGTGCTTCAAGAAACACGCGGTGCAATATACTGCGTGCGTCACCAATGTGGTGCACGATATTCCGTTCAGTTGTGGCAGAGTCTACATTGGGCAGACTGGGCGCTGCTTCAATGATAGAGCACGAGAACATATTCTGTGTGTTCGCAACAACGCGGGGGGCCATCTCGCTGACCATTGTAGGCGATGTGGGTGTAAACCTGACCTGACTGGAAGAAAGTTTTTAACAAAGGCAAAAGGAAAAATGAAAGGAGAGATTAAAGAGGCATTCTACATAAAAAGAAAGAAAACAATTACGTCAGCGCTCCGTCTTTGTATTTGCTTCAGAGTGACATGGTGTTTCTGGAAGGTTGGCTCTGATTGTGGTGATTAAATCCGATGTGGTTTGGGCAATGTGTATATTTATGTGACAATGGTGTTAATAAAAACCAGTTGAGAGTGAAGCGCCTGTCCTGTCGCCCGTGTTTCTTTATTGTCCTCGTTTGTTCGCGCTTTTCAACCTTTTATTCAGTCATAAACTAGACATCGTAGCGCTATTGACGAACTCACGTGTCCAACATTATGTTGGGCACTGCACAACGCTTTCTATTCCTTTAATATTTACAAACCCACAGCAGGTAAATAAAACTATCAAAGGCTATATCCCCGCATATAAAAAAATGAGAACAACACGGGGTCCCTTTCAGATGCCCGCTCTCCAGTGTGCGCTCGATTAAGCCATTTCATAGGCTGCGCGTTCACGCCAGAGTCTACAAGAAACCAACGTGGTACCGGAGGTGGGAATTTCGCCCTAGAGGCAGGTCAACTGAAAGACACCCCGTGTTGTTGTCATCCTGTGGTGTCTGTAGAATTTAAAGCGAAAAGACTCCTCATCCTTGAAGAACAACCGCATCTATTCACTGGACGCCATAGATGAGTGCGCTAGTCAAGCCCATGCTCAGAACGAGTTCACGTTAATACGCTGTTGAGACCGGAAACCTTGATAGTATGGAGAGCACGTTGCAAAAGAACTGTGCAAGCTAGGGTGCCTTCATGTGCGCTTTGCTTAGGGTGGTGGCATCTCGCCATTTTGTCTCACACGTTTATTTTTATTTTTTGTTCAGAAGCGCGTGAAAGAGCGTGTCCCTGCACGCGTTTGTGGCGCTGACTGTGCTATGGCGACATTTTGTTTTCGTCGATTTCTTTGTATTTTCCCCGTGAGCGCGTGCTGTCGGCATCGGGTACTACAAAGGATGGCATCACCCTAAACAGAAGGACATTGAGGCACCCTAGTGCAAGCTATTGGCGACATGTGCGATCGAAAGCGTCGCTGTGGTCGCCCTGCCACAATTGGCTGAATGCTGACTACGACGTAAGCGATGGATTTCTTATCGACGGAAATAAAAGGAATGTGAGAACTTGAATTTTGACGGTGCTGGCAGTGTTGCTTTGAGAGCGCAATGATTTCAAGCTTCTGCCATGCTAATAGACCATTTGCTGTATTACCCAAGCATCAAGGAGAATGCAGGGATTGGTGTTCCACGCGCCACACGCGCACGTCTTCCCCGTATAAAATATTCGAAGTAAATAACCAAAATAAAGCGTTGACGAACGCGCGTGCAAGATACAATTTGTTTTAGGTTTTTGCTTTGGAAAATTTACTACTGCTGAGGCCAGCACGTGCGGCGCGTGGAACACCAATCCCTGCATTCTCCTTGATGCTTGGGTAATATAGCAATAGGTCTATTACAAACACCATTGAACTTGTTCTTCGCAAGGTAATGACGTCACGAGAGGGAACCATAGGAGGGCGCCACCAAAACATCTCGCAGCTAATACTTTACATTTTACATTATGTTGTACCCCAGGAAGGGCTACATGTGCGAGCTCCTGGCTCTAGGGCACATCTCGGCGGCACAAGCTCTCGTGCACCAAGTGCAGCTGCCAAAGCTATGAGCTCGTGCTTCTAGCCTTCGCTGCGGTACAACATAAGGTGAAACGAAGCATAGCCGTCAGCATGCGCTCAGTAGTCGCGCACTAAGCTATGGCGGCCATATCGTTTTGCGCGGCTGCTAAGGCGCCTGCTTCCGGCGAGCTTTCAGAGTTCTTTAGCAACGCGCATTTACATCACTAAGATTGTCGGCATTGTCAGCATATTAATGTGAGCTCGTTCTGCGCACGCGCTCTGAACCGTTGCCCTAAACAGCGTACTCAAATATGATGTCCAGTGAAGGGGGTATTCACTGGGCGCCATGTGCTTAAACATTAAATCAAACTTTAGGGAAAAAAATACACCAATCGCTTGTTTGAGTTAACTGTGTCGCGTTCCGTACTTTATAAAACGTTCCACAGATTACAAAAAGTAGCAATTTATGGGAGTGAGTTCTATTTCGCCAATAGAGGGAACTACGTGACTGCCGAAACCTTCTCTAGCATGGAAGCTGCTTTCGAAGCACAGTCGAACAAGGCGCAATATTCTAATTCATTGCGTCAAACGCGAAAAAAAAAGAATTTTGAACGCGTGAAGGCAAGTTTAACATTAAAAGTTTAGTCGACAACGGAGCGCCACGCTACTGCCAAGAAATATTGCACACCAACATTCATAAGCTGAATTATTATAAACAGCTTAGGGCCGGTTGCACCAACGTCGCTTACCTTCACCCAAAGCGACTCTTTCGTAAGTCGGCTTAACCGAGCTCGGATAAGCACGGGTTTAAATTCCGGTTGCACCAACGTTAACCCGGCTTTACAGACGCGCCCCTATAGCTAAACGCTGGATTCGCCTAGGGAATGTAGAGACAAACAGAGCGAACTAGGGAACGCTCAGAGGGACGAATACGATTGGCGGAGAGGAATCTCGTGATGTAAACAAAAAAACCGGCTGTAGTAGCCATGGTCGGCGTCTGCTTTTCGCTGTATTTCTTCGGTGAGTAACGAATTAAAGGTCTCCAAATTCAATCATTTTTTTCGCTTAACTTTTAAAAACAGGAGTCAACGCTTTAAATAAACACGAATGCTCTTTACATCTGTGATTGTGTGTTTAATATCGGTTGATAACAGAATATTTTGACAGTGACAGTAGTTTTCGTGCTCACATTTTGAGGTAAAGGAGCCATCGGGGGCCCCAAAATCTCATTGAACGCGAGAAGGACGCTCGACTCGCTACATCGCTGAAGACAAAACATCATCGAGAATAAGTAGGCAGGTAAGATGACTACTAAAATCCAGTCATGCCTGACACCGATGAAGTTCAAAACAGTGACAAACTCGCCACGGCAGCTGCGAAAATGCCCGGAAATCGTCGAATAGAAGTCGTCGAGTTGACGTCGCCACGAATAGAAGTTGTCGTCGCCACGAATGAAAGATATAAAGCAAAATATTCCTAAAAAGCGCGATCACCAGAAACGTTACGGTTATGGAACGATACAGTTTTCTGAAGCCAAGATTCTACTCGCGAGACAAGGAAAATTCACTGAAGATTGTCTCGAAACTCAGAAAACAAAAGAAATTGACTTTTCGCTGTTTGATAATTTAAAAGTGCCTTAATCTGATGCAAACGGCAAAAGTGTCGACAATCAGCTGATCGCCGAGATCACGTACTGCCACTATTCAACGGGCTGATCGGATTGAAGGATATGCGTGTCAAGTAGAAATAAACAAGCTGGTAAATAACAATACGTTACAGTTATGCGAAAATCAGTAAGGTATACATACGAATAAGCTCGTTGACAGAATAACCAACGTGAAGACAGACGTGAGCCCCACAGCTCCGTACGTATCTCGGTTAGGGCTAACACGCCCTGAGAGTGGAGAGCCAGCTTGAAAACAGGGGTCGATAAACACTTCACGCGACAATATTTTGCATCCTTGTCACAATCGAAGGTCATTCTGTCGAGACTCTCACGCTGTTGTAGCCTAAAACAATTTGTACAACCAATTTCGTCCACCGCGTCGACCGCCACAAACCAGCCGCCATGTTTTAAATCCAGGATTAAGAAACAACCAAAAGCAAAGCGCCCAATGTTGAGTGCTTACGATAAGCGTAGTTTAGTGCTAGGTTTAGCGATAAGCGATTTTGGTGCAACCGAACGAAACCGAAACTTAGCTTATGTTCCCGGCTAAGCTCCGCTTTGCGCTAAGCGGCGTTGGTGCAACCGTCTTTTAGGGCCGGTTGCACCAACGCCGCTTAGCGCAACACAGTACTACATAAATTAGGAATAAGGGCCGATAGAAACGCTATAGAAACAAATACCAGTAAAACAAAAGCCTTTATATTTGGGCCGAAAATTAAAGTTATTTCTCCATTAGGACGCTGTTAAGTATGTAGAAATCCTGCTTACTAATTAAGATGATTTTTGTTAGAAAAGTTTATCTTTCCGGAGTAGCGTCGGCATTGTGATTTTTTTTTAAACTTTTTATGTTGGTGTCGGCGTTTTGGAGGGAGCATTTGCGGGGGCATCGCGGCCGAGGTGGGAGAGCTTCCCCCGCGGTTGTTAAGTAACGTCTCGGGTTTCAGGAAAGCCCGCCCTTGGAGCTGCTTGTGGCTTTTAACCGAGTGTGCCTGTGTGTAGAGGGTTTCGCCGCTTAGTATCAAATTGTCGCTTTTTACCCGATGTAATAATTTAGCTGATGGCGCCAGCCAGACTGGTAAAAATGCAGGGACCGACTCTAGAAAGAATTTGGTTTTGGCGGTTGGAGCGCCAGGCTGACAGCTCGCCGACCATTCGGTAACAGTGTACCACGTGGGAGTGGTAAAGTTTGAAGGGGTTGGTCGGTCCCTGAGGCAAAAGGAGGCCCCTGCGAGTCTACAAGAGGACTGCCGAGAGGATTCTCGGCGATTGGCTTTGATTCGATTTTGGGAGACTTGGGACAAACGTATGGGGTTTAATTTTGGTATTTTAACTCACTGTTGAGTTGAGTTGAGTTGTTTTGTTTTGTTTCATAATAAACGTGGCCACACTGGACACTGCAAAGTCAACCAACGTTGCAATGTGTTCAGCGGGATTGAACAACTTTTAGTTGTTTTTTTTATCAATTTCCCGGGGGCTGTCATCGGGCGAGCACCATCCGGACCAGGACGCCCAGCCCCAAAGTCATCGAAGGATGTTGACTGGCGCAGTCAACAGGATCCCGCTGACTTTCTGCGACGGGTTGCGAGAAGAACGCCACGACGTCAGCCGATGGTGAGCCCTGCCAATATCTGAGTGAGAAAACGGAGGCAATAGCCTGTTGCGTTGTGCACGGCGGACGGAGCGGCATCCCAACGAGAGGCTCCGGGAGTCAAGAACTCAAGAACACCACGACGTCACCTGATGGTGAGCCCCGCCAATATCTGCGTGAGAAGACGGCGGCAATAGCCTGCTGTGTTCTGTGCGGCGGACGGAGTGACATCCAAGCGAAAGGCTCCGGGAGTCAAGGACTCAAGACCGGCGGAAGGAGGCAGCACAAGAAAGCCACAGGGACGCCCGGGGGAAATGTGACGGCACGGCAGGACCCTCGTTCTCAGGTAAGACCCAGGGTTGTTTCCTCCGAGGCTCAAAATGTCCAAAGGCACAATATCAGGGGCTAAGGGCGGCTCTTCGGGGGCAGACAGCAATCTTGACTCGGGTAGTAAAAAATCGGCTTCCGGTACGGCAGAGGATGGAGTAGGTAGCACGTCGCTTGCTATAACGCTTGAAATTCTCAGACTCCAACTCGAAATTGAGAAAGTAAAGCTGGCCCAGATTCAGACAAGGAGTGGAAGGGGTTCGAGGACCTCGACAAAATGGTAGATTTCGCGAAAGAACCCCGCGCCGTCCTCGCGCCGATGCCGGAGTTTGGAGCCCTCGTTCCGGCATGGTTCAAGAGCGCTGAGACTAAAATGAATCCGGAGGAAGACCGCGAGGAAAACGCATACGGCGATGACCCCGGTGGCCGCGAAGTGAAGCCTGTTAAGAGGGGAGCTGGCGCCGACGAGGCAAAGGCACTCGCTGGTAGTCCGGTGACGAAAGGAGGCGCGAGCGGGAGCGATGGTGATGGTACCGACTCCGGTACCGGCACCGTGTCGTCGCCGAAGGTCAGGCCGGCGGTACAACATGGGGTGACGATCAGGAAGAAGGATGCGTCGAGCGACTCCGGAAGGAGGAGTCCGGACACAAGGAGCTGCAGGGGCGGCAAGCGCCAAATGGGCACGGAGGAGAAGAGAAAGCCACTCCGGCCAGTGGCCAAAGCTCGCACGCCAGGACAGCAGACTTTCAGTTTGAGCTCGGGATCAGCGAGTGTCTTCGAAGCGACCTACTGCACGCCGCCCCAGACAATTCTCAGAACGTCTTCGATGGCAACGAGCTGGACGACAAGACGGCCAAGATTAGGGGGGTAGCTAGCAAGGCTACTGGGGTTTTGTTTCGCCTTTAGGCTACCTTTATTTCACTGCCCTCCTGATTAACTTTCCTTTTGATTTTCGGTCGGCCACTCGGTATTTTATATTCTATATAATATATTTTTTTTGTATAGTCTTTATTCTCTGCGGGAGAATTTTGTGAGTCCTCACGAACATATTCAAACGTGCAACTCGAGGCTCGAAAGAGGTTAGAGAAAGCGCTGGCGGAGACGCTGAGAGTCATCTGTAGTTTCCTTTCTGGGAGCATTCTGCTTTTTTTTTTTTTTTTCAAGTCGTATAGTTTTTTTTTTTATTTTGAATGTTTATTTTGACTAGTGCGAACTTTATTAGGAATAGAGTGCCTAGTGATGTCTGCACCCATACTGTAGAGCTTTGCGATTTGCGGGTTTAAATATACATATTTGGACATTCTGGAATCTAGAATGTACGGCTCCGGGTCTTGCTCGGTGCAGTGTGTCTCCGAAGTGACGGGCAGTGTGTACTGATGTTGCGCGAACAACAAGTGTACTTGCAACATTCTTGGTGGGGAGGTGTTAAGTATGTAGAAATCCTGCTTATTAATTAAGGTGATTTTTGTTAGAAAAGTTTATCTTTCCGGAGTTGCGTCGGCATTGTTTTTTGTTTTTTTTTTAACTTTCTATGCTGGTGTCGGCGTTTTGGAGGGAGCATTTGGGGGGGCATCGCGGCCGAGGTGGGTGAGCTTCCCCCGCGGTCGTTAAGAAACGTCTCGGGTTTCGGGAGAGCCCGCGCTTGGAGCTGCTTGTGGCTTTTAACCGAGTGTGCCTGTGTGTAGAGGGTTTCGCCGCTTAGTATCGAATTGTCGCTTTTTACCCGATGTAATACTTTAGCTGTTGGCGCCAGCCAGACTGGTAAAAATGCAGGGAACGACTTCAGAAAGAATTTGGTTTTGGCGGTTGGAGCGCCAGGCTGACAGCTTGCCGACCGTTGGGTAACCGTGTACCACGTGGGAGTGGTGGAGTTTGAAGGGATTGGTCGGTCCCTGAGGGGAAAGAAGGCCCCTGCGAGTCTACAAGAGGACTGCCGAGAGGATTCTCGAGGATCGGCTTCGATTCGATTTTGGGAGACTGGGGACAAAAATATGGGGTTTAATTTTGGGATTTTAACTCACTGTTGAGTTGTTTTGTTTCATAATAAACGTGGCTACACTGGCCACTGTAAAGCGAACCAACGTCGCAATGTGTCCAGCGGGATCGAAAAACTTTTAGTTTTTTTTTTAGTATCAACTTCTCAGGGGCTGTCATCAGGCAACGGGCGAACACCATCATCGGTCAGCACCATCCGGACCAGGACGCCCACCCCCACCCCCATACGACGAGGTCGAAAGGAAGTTGACTGACACATTTATATAAGCCCAGTAAATATTGAATTGGTCGAATCTGACTCATCCAAAACGCCTGGCTTTGTGTTTTCACAAAACATGTCATAAGACCATCATATTGAGTACTTAAAAAATAAATCAGCAATGTTTGTAGGTCTGGTATATCGGAATCAATATACATTTCCAAGCTTAGTTGAAGTATTATTGTATAAATCTCTATTTTTTGTTCCTTTAAATTACTGCCACCTGGTTCGGGGTACTACCACAGCAACAAATCTTAAGATAATACACTTACTCCAAAAACTAATGTTACGTACAATTGCTAATGTGCCGTTCTGCTCGCATACAAAAAAAACCTGTTCAGAATGTATAACATATTAAGTATCTACAGCACGTATAATTATAGGCTTTCTACACAGTATAAACATGACTTGTTCAACAACTGTACTTACATAATTGAACTGTCTGGTTTAAACCAACGCGTTCCCAATTATCAATTTCCCAACCCTGAAAACTGGAATATACCTACTTGCCGATTAAACCTAGGAAAAGAAATGTTATCCTACAGATTACCTAAACTGCTTAAATGTTTTATTCTCAGTGATGTTCACTTAGATCCCATCAACATGAAAGAGTAGCGAGCGATGATGTTCTATTTTGTAATAGCAGACTAATGCTTTTTGGCGTGCGTGTGTGTTTTTATAGTTCTCTCTCGCCCTTTCACTGCTGTCAAGCCGTTTCGTGCGGCTCTTTTTCTCGTCCTCCATCATTGTCAGTGGGATATAAATATGTTATTATTATTATTAGATTCTTTGGTGGCGCCCTCTCATGGCTCCCCTACGAGGCGTCACTTTCATCATTTGCTTCGCCTTGACGTCACAAGTTTTGATCCTGACCACTTATAGTTGCGAACGGCAATCACAATGGAGTGTGTAAAAAAAGCATGGTGGGAGCATGGTGAAAAAAGACATGGTAAAAAAAAGTTCGCTGAAATTAGCAGAAGTTTGCGTGACACCCAAATCTCAGAAGTCCATACACACCCGTCGCAGCTCAAAAAGCACGCGGCTCGTGTTTTGCCTTCCAACTTTATATCCCTGGAATTCGGATATATTCTTACGTTTTGTTTTATAAATCACCACAAACTCAAGCACAGTGTGTCACAAAAGAAAACACATACACACACACTTCCACTGTTGTTGTTTTCTTGTTGTTTTATTGCACAATTGCTGAATGCTCAGTCTCTGCTCAAATGCAGCGCTACCGGTCCGGTATCAGAAGCCAAAGTTTCAGAACTAACTGTAATATTATTCAAAAGATGGAGGTGATTTTTTTCTCTAAACTTTAATGATAAAGTGGGATTGGTTTCCGGCAGGGGACGCCTTTTAACTTCCTGGATTGTTGGGCTTTGTCGTACATATTTTACCTCTGAAAAGTTCCGAAAATCGCTTTGAACTTTTCAACGAGAGAACGGATCGCTCCGGAACCTTTGCATCTGGTGCGCTGGTGCGAACCGCTAGTGCTATATTTCGGAGAAAACTGAGCGATCGAAAATTCGTAGTTTATTTTGTTATAAAAACAACACTATAATTTTTTTTTTCCTTTTTAGGGGGGGGGGGGGGGGGAGGACACTCTGTAGGTAGCGAAAAAAAGAACACGAGTTCACAGCTTCGCTCCGGATATATCAGGCAGGCGGATTCCATCGCTGATCATTTTCCTCAGGGCCCTTCGAAAGGGCCCGTGCTCGTAGAAGGGCCCGATGTCCATTGCCTTTTCCACGGCACTCTCGAAAAGCTCCCCGCGTTCAGCGAGCCACTTGGCCCCGTGGAAGTCGGTGATCTGCAAGCAGGAGCACGTGCGACCCCCAGAGTCGCGTTGAAGTATGTCTAGGGTCACAGTCACGCTACTCGCACATCCTACAGGCTAGGTGGCGCAAGCTACCACCCGTTATAAAGGGCACAGGCCAGTCGTTAGCATCCATCTATCTACGGTGTTCGCTGCAGACATGATGACAGAATGATCTGCGGACGCACCTCAAGCTTGTTCTAAGGCACGTCTGCTTAAACAGGGTATTCATGCTCGCCGAGGTTTTTAGTTGTACATGTACTATCGCGGAAAATATGAGCTGAAACAGCGCTCCGGCCGGCCCGCGGTACTACCTGCGCCGCCTGTCGCCTTGCTCCGCACTCGTGGCGCACCCTGAGTCCGAGATAAATTCTCACTTGCGCTGGCTTCGCCACTGCTCTCTTCCGGCCATCTGCAAGCGACACGGCGGGTGCGACAACGGGCATGTGTGTGGTAGAGCGGCGGGGAGAACATAAGATTACACGTGCCGTCCGTCTTTTGGAATTGATTAGCTTTAGTCTATTGCGCAGAATCCCATACAAAAAATGCTGACTAGTGAAGAAAAAATATTAAAGTGTCTTAAATTTCAGCTGTGATTATCATTTTTGAAAGTCACATCAAAAGACGTTGCAGGTAGTTATTGTTTGATTATAGGGGCATGCACAAAGTAGGACGTTAGGCCAAAATCTGTGTGCCGGATTATTCCGGCTCCAAGGTATTTACACTTTTTTTATTTTTCATTGATCACAGATGTTTAAAAATACGGTAAGCATGCATGTTACTGAGAAGGTTTTGTAACCTTGATTGGTATAAAAATGTTCAAAAATATTATTTTTTTATTACTCGACCCACGTGTTTGTTTCAAACAAAACAAGTTTCTGACAAGACACCAATTTCTTTTTTTTTTTTACAACTCTTGTCTTAGTAAAGTGGGACAAACAATCATATATTTGCCCAGAGAAGAAGATTGAAACTTAATCGAAAGTTTGCAGAGGCAATCGTCAGACACAAAAGATTAATAGTCGGCGTGGAAGTTCAACTGCACTATACAAGAAGATCGGGATCAAGGAGGCACCGCACAACGGCGTCAAACAATGTGTCGCAACCGTAGCATCAAGCTTCGTTCCAGTCGGCAGAAGTCCGGTTCAGGGGGTTCTGAGGCGCAGTAAAACTTACAAAATAATTTAATACCGCGTCATTCTCCCCTGACCCGCGACCACTGCTGTCATCCTGTCTGGTAAGAAATCATAGAGCGCGGCCACTAAGTCTGGCTCAGCCCGAAGCCACTCCCATTCACCTCTCATTGCTTTCCACAATTTGTGGGCAGTGGCGCGGTGGAGGGGACGCCGTGACATGGCTACCTTGATGCGCCTCCAAATGTTTTCGATGATATTCAGATCGGCTTCTTTTTGGGGGCCAAGGCAGCTTCGTCAGGCGGGGCTCCTCGAGGAGATACGAGCGTGACAACGCCTTTTTCACTTCGGCGTTTTCTTGAAATACACTCAAATGCACGTTAGCTGAAAACGTGAATATTGGGCTACACGGCACACGCATCGTGATGGTGGTTCCGTCGACCAATAGTTTCGCTAGCAGACGGCCGGAAGAGCTTAGGGGCGCAGTAAGCGCAAGTGAGAATTTATCTCGGCCTCAGGGTGCGCCGTGTTTAGGGAGCGATGCGACAGGCGGCGCAGGTACTACCGTGCACAGGCCGGAGTGCTGTTTCAGCTCATATTGTCCGCGATAGTACGAGACATATGAGAGCCCAACTACCCAGAACAGAATGTGCGGCTCGAAATTATCTTTCTTTTCGCCCGAAAACCGCCGATCGAGAACTGGCCGGTTTGAGCCGCGGTCACTCTCTTTTCCGTGGTCATGGGTCGTTCTCTAAGGTTTAGACATAACCACCAAGTTTCATCTAAGTCGTTGGTCAATGAAGGCACACACTCAATAATAAAAATAGAAAACAAATATGATACCCATTTTTGGGGGGCTTCTAAAAAGCTGCAAATACGTCAATTGAAAAAAAGAAGTTGCACAAAGAAGCGGAAGCATTCTGTGTGCTCACTGCATAATTCTCAACAAGGCGTCGTATTGCGTATTGTGGTTCTCGCAGGGTGGACGGCAATGGCAGCGAACGACGGGCGTGGGACCTCTACCTCAGAACTGTCGTTCGCGGTACCGGCGAATTCTGTCTTCCTTCGAAAGAGCAATTTTGGATCGATGAAAAGAATTGGTATTCATTCCGTACGACACACCCGACCACCAAACCGATTTGCACGAAGACGTCGCCGACCCGTCGCCCCTTCTCGTGGCTGAGGACATCGCTCGCGCAAACGTCAAGCACGGAGTGCGTACTTCGAGTTGAATATTCACGCGTACGATTTCTTTATTAGGTGCGAATGTAGCCGATGCGAGGTGCTGCCCGACTTCGAGCCGAAAGTGCTTTTGCTGGAGGTAAATCAGCAGCAAACTTTCTAACCTACAGTCGACCGCCTGCATTAATACGAAGAGCTCCCCCAGTAGCTCAGTGGTAAAAGGCCGCTTCACACGCAGCGGATCCAAAGTCAATCCCAAACGGCTTTTTTTTTTGTCACAAATTTTGCAATATTTACATTTCCTTTTTTTACAATTATCACTGATAAAAACAAAATGTGGACGAAACGTCGCTGAACTATATGATTTGGGATTTCCTTTTTGACACCTACGAACTCAATGTAGTCACTTTCCACAAAATGCAAGGAGCCTATAAATCGGGTAGCGTCCGCTTTCCGAGGTGCCCGTAAATGTTCAACAGGAACTGCAGCCAGCCATTGGTCCCGATCTCGTTGATCTTTCAGAAACTTGTGCAGACTCTGCAGCACAATGCCACTTTCGGATGCAGGACATGTGAGGCAGCTCTTCACGCAACATCTTGGGCATATTCTTTTCGGAGCCGATCACAGGAATTCACTAGGGGCGCTCACTTTTTCATTTCCAACTCTTCAATGTATAAAACAACTCATCTTGAAGTGCAGAACAGCGAGCGGAACAAACATCACTGCAAAGGAATCGCACGGCAAACGGTTCCCGCAACACATTGTCTGCTGCGCGCGGAAACAAAAAGGAGGGGGAAAAAAAAGCGCACTGCCGGGTGTAGCCACGTGACTTCCGCCACTCACTCTCTCCTCTATAGTTATCCGACCTCCGTGCGCAGGTTTCGGTTTCGGTTTCGAGCAGTCGCGTTTTTTGACTTTATTAAAAATATACGTGACTCTGTAGCAAAATATTATTTGGGTAAACTTCCGACACCGTAATGAATCGCCTGCCTGGCAAAATAATTCAACATTTGGGGGGTGTCATTGTCCCTTTAATACAAAGTGATGGAACCAGCATTTGACCTTTCGTAATAGGTTCTGTAGCAGGCGAAATATTGTTTTAGAGGAACCACTGACGTTTTTGGTGCGGACGCCAACATCTGTTAACACATTCCTTGAAAATGAAAAACGAAAATTGCATCGCTAAATGAGTTTATTTATAATAATGATGGAAGGTTCCTCTTTCATATGCTTGAGCCAATTACTTGTTACCTTTTATAATCAGAATATATACGACGCAAAACGAACACATATAGCCTTCTTTCTAGAAGTAAGGCTCTGCTGAGAGTATATTCCATTGACAATAGGCGTTCGAAAATGGTTAAAAAATTAATCATAGCGCAACACTTCAGTTGAGATAAAGCCCCAATCTCGTTCTCCTTTTACACTCACCCCCCCCCCCCCCCCCCCAGTTTATTTAGCCTGTAAACATGATTTCTTTGAAAATAGCGGCAATTACCAGCATATCCACCTATCGATAGAAAGGCGCAACCCCAAAATTTTATGAAACCACCAAACTCAAGACTCTGATATCATAAACTGTAAAAACAGCCACCGACAAATATTATGAAAACCTCCACTTGTTCTTTAAAGGTGTCGCTGATCTCTTGCGGTGTTGAAACCAGAGTTAAAAGTTCACTTCCGTTCAGTCGACAGCTGCACGGGAACTATATCTTGTCTACCGTATTTATTAAAATAAAGACCGGCGTTTTTTGCTTTTTTCGGCACAGCAAAAATTATATTGAACATTATTTCCGTGCCTGTCGATTCGCTCTTGCCCGGGCGCTCCCCCGTGCCAGCCACCGCTCCTAGCACTTCGGTGCAAAGGGGTGAAGCTCACCCCTTTGCACCGGGCGCACCGCCAAAAGGCGGTGAAGGTAGACGCGAGCTGCAGAACCAGAGTCTTGTAAACTTGATGAGGTCGCTTGATTATCATGTGCCAGACAATATAATTAAGTGAGCTCATCGATAGGACAAGACCCTGGTTCTGTATTATCACAGTAGCTACCATCCTACCATTTTGCAGTTTTCTCGCAATATTTAGCTCCTGACATCGCCAACATCGTCCGAAAATATAGAAGATGTCGGCGATTAACCGGCCAGCACATTCACCGGTCAGCGCCTTTTACGAAAAATATTTATACTGCGTTTCACCTTAATTAGTTCAAAGCGCCGCCGACGCTACGAGCCAATGGGGTCAATCATCCATCATCAAAGCGCGACATCATTTTTTGTTATGTTTATTTATTGGACATTACTGCCACCCCTGTAAGGGTCAAAGCAGGAGCGGAAAATACGAACTGATCTCCTCCTCCTCCAACAGGGCATACAAAGAAAACACGTTGTGGTAATATCACTCTCCGAAGTATAGAAAACATTCTCAAAATAAAAAAAAATGTTGTGCGCAGCAACAATGTACCTGGAAACTTCTTCGACATATATATGCCTTGTACATAAAAAGATTGTTAAAAAAATATTTATACGGGCGTCAGTGCCGGCGAGTACTTTTTGATTATTTAATCGCTCAGAAGATGACGTTCGTCATCTTCCTGTACGTGCTCTTGCAATGGCTAAAGCAATCAAGTGCAACAAAAGCCCCGCGACTCGCGCTTTATTATGAATGTTTATTGTTGCGTGTCTAAAAGAGCCTTCGATTGTGCTCTGATATAAGACTAAACAAACTATACGGTCAGTAGAGACACTGTGAAATATATATTTGTACTACTCCCCTTTCCTCCTGTTTATTTTAATATTAAGATCTACCTATAAAAAAAATATTCTTATGTTTATTTGTCTTTAAGCCCGTCTCCGCGCAGGTGTCACGGAGATTTTAACAAAAATGGCATTTTGACGCAAGATGTAAAATAGCTTCGTTCATGGCGCAATTTGGCCCAAATGTCGAGCACTTCCATCACTGTATATATGCAGGCTTTGAATAAATTTTTCTCTTTTTTTAATGATTAATGTGAAAGGACCATTGATGAAACTAGCCGGAGACAATGATTGCAGACTCTCCTTCGTATGATGTATTCGGCCTGCGCCCGGGGCTCATAGTGACGCTGAGGCAATAAACGATTTATCTATAGTTATTCCCTGGACTTTCATGGTTTAACCGACAAAATAAAAAACATCCATAGACATCCGTTCTTGATAAAAATACATTAATTAAAGCAAAAACCAAAAAAATTACCCATCAATGTATCTTCTCGTGTGAAAAAATACAAAATCAGCTAAAACCGAAAAACGTCGATTTTGGAAATTTTTTGCCCCAGCTATATTTCGTTTCAACGTTAAGTCCCGACGCAGCGGACGTTACGAGTTGATGGGAGCTATCAGACAACGTCTACATCGCACCATCATGGTGTTCGTCATGTTTCTGGACTTGTTCTATCAACGCTGGGAACAAATCGTAAACAGAAAAAACTTGGCGACTTGCACTTTTGCCGCTGTTTGATTGGTCCCATTCTCTCGTAGCGCCGGCTGCGTCTGAACTTAAGCTGAAACCAAGCATAAGGACGGTCTCATCCTATTATACTGGAAATATTAGTTATTTCGTGAGATGGATTTTTCATTTATATTCACCGTTTTGGCATTCATCCGAAACAGATCACTAACATACGCCGATATTTGAAATAAATAAATAAATAAACACCAAAAATATTAGCTGATTTCTTCTGTAAATAACACCGGAAAATCTAAGCCATGACAAAATAAGAACAACATGGCGTGTATTTTGAAAGCCGTCCTTGAGCATGCGCTCCATGCCTTACGTCGTGCCTTCACTGCGCGGGCGCACGTGCTCGAGGTGCAAGAAACGCCGAAACGTTGTCGAAGGTAGGAGTCTCACCTTGTCAACGACTATACTTCGTTCCCCTTAAACGAGCGATGCAACAATTTTTGTACTTTGCGCAAATACCACTTAGAACGGATCCCTGACGTTAAGGACCCATGAAACACGCGTTCGTTTTCATCCCACGAAACAGAAGTCCCAGAAAAAAGTTAAAGAAAAACGAGCATCGTTCACCCCCTCAACTCGCAGCCAGAACAAGCGGCCACGTGATCTGGAGCCGATTATATGCCGCCAATGTTGATCATAGCCACGCGCTGGGGTTGGCAAAGCACAGGACACGCGCTGAGTTCCAGACATTGTTATGGCTCGGCTATTGTCGTCATTGCAGCGATTGGTCACGGGCCACTACCCGAATGCTTCTCGAGCTAGTAATTGTCGCGAGCCCAAATCGAGTGCCCACGCAATGGTCGGGTCGAATCTAAGAACCGCATTCAAATATCGTCATATGGGTGTACTGCGGTACCCACGTTACGTCATCAAATTTTGCAAAGGAGAGATTGCATGAAAATGATCGCTTTTGTCCTTGAAATTGCACCGCAACAAAGGAGTTTCTTGGCCAGTGGCGTTGCGTGCGAGTATCCTTGAGTCCCACTATACTCCGTTTCACCTTATGTTGTACCGCAGACAAGGCTAGAAGCGCGAGCTCATAGCGTTGGGAGGTACTCTTAACGCACGAGAGCTTGTGCCGCCGAGATGTGCCCTAGAGCAAGGAGCTCGCGCTTGTAGCCTTTCCTGCGGTACATCATAAGGTGAAACAGAGTATAGTACCATTAAGCTCATGTAAAGTGAAAAACATTCCAATTGAATATCGTTGCACCGCTCCTTTAAACTGAGACTGCAGCCACCGAAGCTACAAGCGCGAGCCACCCCGCGCTCACGACTTTTAAGACACGCATTTCTAGCGCGAGCGCTCGTTCTGCAGAGGAGCGTTCAAAGCAGCGACCTCGAGCTCTCGTGCCAGTGGCATTGGCTGCAGCCTCAGCTTAAAGGGGTCATGAAACGATTTTCCTACTTCTTCCTCCTTAGCTTTAATCCTCAACTCAAATGCGAATTGTGAAATCACGTCACGTGGTGGTGACATTCCTTCGGCACCGGTGCGATGACTCCTAGCTTCTACCGTGCTTTTATGCACACCATAGAACTTGTCATTCCCCAGTGACAATAAGTTCCGTCAGGGCACTCATTGGCCACGAACGCGAATCCAAATATTCGTCGACGGATTGATTGTTGACGAGCGCATACGTCCGAGTGACGCAGTTCTCGTGTCCAATGCGTGAGCTGGGCTCTGCTGACGTCAGTTTGGCGCCGGTGACGCGCTTTTGGAACCGCGGATGTGTCATAGTGAAAAGGCGGAGAGCTTTTGAAGGCAAAAAGGTACAAAATAGTCCACTATATTTTCAAATGTTCGTACCGAAAAGCTGGCTTTTGACTTTCCAGCCTCTTTCTTTTGGCCAACTAAACGATATGCGATTAGTAAAGTCCCAATTTAAAATCATTCATCCCAACCCAAAATTCGTTTCATGATCCCTTTAAGGGTAAACGGAGCCCGTGTATATGCCTTCTCACCTAAACATGCATATTCACCGATGTTTGTTTGCAAACAAGCTCGCTATCGCCCGATATCGGCCAACCCCTGCGCGCTTCCGGTTTTCCTTTTTTTTTTTTTTCCTTTTGTCTCAAATCCTTTTGCTATTAGTACTATGTTCTACAAAGCGCGCAGGTTCTTACAAAAGTATAACAGGTACTTCTCCGAAAAACTCTTCTTACCCGATCACTGCGTGTTGCTGAAGAACAAATAATACACTACTAGAGGTCTACTGGGGCACCAAATACTGTGGCGTCCTTGTGGTACCAACTCCCATCGAATGCGGCGAATATCCGGACACTGGTATGGCCTCCCTTCGAAATAAAGAAGGACATAGCCTCGTACGCCTCGCAAGCCGAATGAACTGCCTCTCCGTATGGTAAACCGCGGTAACGCTATGCCGAAGCTTTCTCTTAAGTCGAGGCCACACGGCTAACGAATAATACAAAAGAATGTCTGCTAAGCCGTGTGTCTTCCTGTTACATCGGTCATAAGACAATGTGTCTGCTCACGTGTTCGAAGTACACATATGTGCGAAGCGAAGGTGCTTCGAAGATCATTCCGTGATCGCATCTGCAGCGACCAGCGGGTCTTTTGTACAATTTATGAGTAGTTGGACTGCGGCTTTCCAATGTCGGAACGCAGGCTTCTACCTTGAAAGCGCTCAAGCAGTGTTCCGTAATGTTGAAGTCGTCCAGGTACGCCTCTTCGTAGTTGAGTCCAATTTCAACCGAGATGTACATCGTCACGAAGTCGACGTCGTACTGGAAAGACACCGGCCTTGTAGGGCTCTCAGGCAGGGGCCCTGGTGCAATGCCTTCGGCGTAGAAGTGTCCGTTTTCGAACTTGACCCACATCTGCGAGCCCAACGAACCCACGTGTGACGAGGAACGCCTCGTCTTTGTTATTACGTGCGCAGCCAGTGCGCTGCACACACGACTGCACACAAACTGCACACGGTACACGGTCAGGTTCCCGCCGAATTTAGCGGAGATACTAACCGCTAAATTTGGCGGGAAAGTCCGGTGGGAAAATTATCCGCAGAATTTCAAAATGACGTTACCGTGTCACGTGACACTGTGACAAAACGTCACCGTACCAGCTTACTCACAGCGTAGTGACCCGCCCTTCTGGTTTCCCATGTGTCCACCCTCTCGATGGTCATCGCATCCATGCCCCACAGGAGCCCTTTGACCACGGTCACCGACATCTGCTCCAGGTGATTGGGCAGGTCGCTGCTGGCAGTCACGTTGTCCGTGCGCAGCGGCCTCAGCGCCGTATTTCTGGCCACATTGTGCAGGAAGAGTTTTCGGAACCGGGTGTACATCTCTTCCACATTCTTACGGCGGGGTCCTCGAGTTGTGGACACGGAGACGTACCCTGGGTGTGGCGCCGGTACGGTTCTAAAGGCCAGTTCTGAAGGTGCACAGTTATAAAGCTCGGATCAAAATGTACACGGTTGGAAAGACCGGTTTTAAATGCCGGTCTAAAGGTGGGTTGTAAGGTCCGTTCTAAAGGTGGATTGTAAAGGCTGGTTCTATGTGCCGGTTCTAAACTCCGTCTTTAAAAGCGAGCTGTGAGTCCTTTTCCAAAGGTGCACGATAGTACAGGCTGGTTCTAAATGTCAATTGTGAAGGCCGGTTCTAAAGGTGCACGGTTGGAAAGGCTGATTCTAAATGCCAGTTCTAGATATGGGTTGTAAGGCCGGTTTTAAAGGTGTACGGATGTAAAGGCCATACCTAAAACTGGGCGGTAAGGCCGGTTGCAAAGGCCGTTTCTAAAGAGGGGTTCTAAAAGTGGGTTGTAAAGGCCGGTTTTATAGTTGCGCACTTTGGAAAAATCGGCTCTAAAGGGCGGTCCTAAAGGTGGGTTGGAAAGTCCGGTTCTAAAGGAGGGATTTAATGGCTGGTCTAAACCTACCGGGTTTCCAGGTCGTGGGTAGCCGAAACCGCAAAGTATTCGCGGCTTCAGACGCCCGTTGCAGGAGGAAAGTTTGCGGTTCACTTTAATAATAATAATAATAATAATAATAATAATAATAATAATAATAATAATAATAATAATAATAATAATAATAATAATAATAATAATAATAATAATAATAATAATAATAATAATAATAATAATAATAATAATAATATAATAATATAATAATAATAATAATAATAATAATAATAATAATAATAATAATAATAATAATAATAATAATAATAATAATAATAATAATAATAATAATAATAATAATAATAATAATAATAATAATAATAATAATAATAATAATAATAATAATAATAATAATAATAATAATAATAATAATAATAATAATAATAATAATAATAATAATAATAATAATAATAATAATAATAATAATAATAATAATAATAATAATTTCATTTTCATTTCATTTCATTTATTTAGATACCTTCATAACACTATAAGGTGACGGGTCGGTCAAAGCCAGTAGAGGCTTGAAGGACAGAACCCAGCAAATGGAATGTCACAGATAGCAGAAGAAGTCCGTAGAGCACACATTTAAACATGTATCTTACTATACGAGAAACAAAAATAATCATCTCACCATATCCCAGCAAACATATTAGATACAAAATATCACACAGCAGTAAATTATTGAAATTGTACAGTGAATCAGAGCGTAAAACTGTTCAATAGATTTTTCAATTTTCTCCTATTTGCAGCTTCAAAGAAGTGGTCGGGGAGTCTGTTAAAAATGTATGGCACATAGTAAGAGCGCTCTCGCTTACCATATCTTGTGAAACACCGGGGGATTATGAAGCGATCAGAGGTACGTAAATCTCTGCGGGGCACAAAGGGATGTTTAAATTCGCTACACCAGAAATGAGAAAGCACAACACATTGCAAAAAAAGTGAATGGAAGTTAGGCAGTTGGAGAGCCTCAAAGAGGTCAGCTTCTGGTGCAAGATCATAATGATAACCAACACTTCTTAACAAATTCCTTAGGATGCGGTCAATTTTAGTTTGCCATATTTCTGCACAGTTACCAAATAATGTGATGCCATACCTTAGTATACTATAGGCAAGAGCAGTAGCAATTGATTTCCTTACGGCAAATGGCATAAACACCCTATTATTGTAAAGTAAGCAGCACACGCTGCGAAGCTTGCCAGAAACATAGGTTAAATGCGTTGACCAAGACAAATCGGAATCAAAAATTATGCCTAAGTATTTAACAGTGTCAACATATTTCAGGGAACTACATGTACAATCAAGACAGCTGGATCTGTGTAACATAAATGATGAGTCCAATTCTACACTCTTCAGCGGATTCCTGAAGCAAACAAGTCTGGTTTTGGATGTGTTAATAGTAATATAATTGTCATAAAACCAGTCCATTAGTCGTGCAGAATCATGTTGCAATAACTGCACGGCTTGGCGGTAATTAATGTGACTAGAGACAAGTAAAGTATCATCCGCATACTGAAAAATTTTGCAACTGGTGAGCCTTGTTGAGATATCATTAACAAAAAGATTAAATAACAATGGAGACAAAACCGATCCCTGGGGCACACCGGCTTTTAACATCAGCCGAGCACTTTTGAAATTTCCTACAGATACAATTTGGGAGCGGTCAAGAAAGAAATTTTTAAGCAATGCAATAAATGGTCCACGGAAGCCGTAATTCTGTAGTTTAAAAAGAAGCATCTTATGACTGACCGTGTCAAAGGCCTTGGCGACATCAAGAAAAATTGCACATGAACATAAGTTTCGATCAAAAGCACTGTGTAGTAGGTCAGAAAAATCTTCCAGCAGTGGTTGAGTGCCCTTTCCAGCAACAAAACCATACTGGTTAGGCGACTAGGATGTTGGAAGTTTCAATGAAGCTGGACATTACAAGATACAAGTGCTTTTCCAAAATCTCCCCAATGCAAGGTAAAATAGAAATAGGGCGATAGCACTCAGGCTTGTTAGGCGATCCTCCCTTGAAAACAGGCTTCACAAGTGCGGTTTTTAGTTCAATCGGGATGACACCAGAGACCAAGAACTCATTTATCATGGAAAGAAGTACGTGCTGAACATGTCCAAAGTTTCGGCAGAGATCATTAATACGAATTGTATCAACACCAGGAGATTTATTGCGTTTTAAAGAAAACAAAATGGAGTGTAATTCGTCTATTGTGAGAAGAGGAAGAAACGCTGAGTTTAATATACTTGCGCTCGAGGCAGGCGGTTTGAAATTACTGTCTCTCGCAAAGCCCGATGACGCAGCAAAAAGTTTGTTAAAGTCGTTCACTACTGATTGCAGATCTGTGCCGAAGTGTTTTTGAAGGGAGTCAAGAGGCGAAGCCTTTCCTCCACGCCCTGTAAAATAATTAATCAAATTCCATGTTTCACGTGGATTCGATCTTGCCTCAAAGAATCTTCGCTGAAAGTAGCATCGTTTGGCAGACCGTATAATTGCATTAGCTTTGTTCCGAGCGCTTCGATACTCTGCTTTTAACTGCAAATTGTTTGGTGAACGACGGGAACGTAACCACAACGTATCTTTTTCTTTGATTGCTGTCATAATATTAGAATTAAACCATGGCTTATAAGACCGTCGTTTGAAATTAACCTGTTTTTTGGCGGCACAATAAAAGGATTGAAAAACCTCGACGAAAGCTTTATAAACATTGGAAGGTTGTACGGACATCAAGAGTTCGTTCCAGTCAAAGGCAGCGACCAAAGCATCGAATTTTACCGTATCCGTAATTGAAATACACGAACAATCGCGCCTGGTTCCTTGCTCTTCGGGTGCCTGAGCGTCTAGACGACATCCAACAAAGTAATAATATAATAATAATAATAATAATAATAATAATAATAATAATAATAATAATAATAATAATAATAATAATAATAATAATAATAATAATAATAATAATAATATATAATAATAATATAATAATATAATAATAATAATAATAATAATAATAATAATAATAATAATAATAATAATAATAATAATAATAATAATAATAATAATAATAATATAATAATAATAATAATAATAATAATAATAATAATAATAATAATAATAATAATAATAATAATATAATAATAATAATAATAATAATAATAATATAATAATAATAATAATAATAATAATAAATAATAATAATAATAATAATAATAATAATAATAATAATAATAATAATAATAATAATAATAATAATAATAATAATAATAATAATAATAATAATAATAATAATAATAATAATAATAATAATAATAATAATAATAATAATAATAATAATATAATAATAATAAATAATAATAATAATAATAATAATAATAATAATAATAATAATAATAATAATAATATAATAATAATAATAATAATAATAATAATAATAATAATAATAATAATAATAATAATAATAATAATAATAATAATTAATAATAATAATAATAATAATAATAATAATAATAATAATAATAATAATAATATAATAATAATAATAATAATAATAATAATAATAATAATAATAATAATAATAATAATAATAATAATAATAATAATAAATAATAATAATAATAATATAATAATAATAATAATAATAATAAAATAATAATAATAATAATAATATTTATTGCAGGTGCTTTAGGTACATCAATGCACAATAGCGGGACCATCAAAGCCATAAAGGCTTGTAAGACTAGTCCCTAAAATATTAAATTCAATACACACCTAGATCAATATAAGATAAGACCGAGAGCCGGAACGCATGACAAAAGAAAATTTGTACAGGCACAACACCACGGCACAATGCACAGAGTTCACGGAAAGTGAAAAGAGCAACATAAAATTGTGTTGGCACATAAATACAACATTACACGCCTGAACAAAAAGCCCTCAGTTGACGCTTCAAGGTTCCTCGAGATGTCACATCAATTAGCGCAGAGGGAAGGTTATTAAAAATGTGAGGTACGTAATATAGGCGAATGCATTTCCCAAAATGTGTGTTGATGCGCATCGGTGTAAACGGTGTCGGATCTCGAAGGGCCCGACATACATTGTTGGGGGTTTTAAAAGTGTTATCCCAATAGTGTCTGATTATTACAGTTTGCCAAAATAGTGCCTGAAATGTTGGTAGAGAGAGGTCATTAAACAGGTTATCAGATAGTTGGAGACTCGAGCCATATGCCACGCTTCGCAAAATGCCTCTAAGTAAGGAGTTCACCATAGAGTCCAATCGGTTCGTACACTGTCCGAACAAAGTTATCCCATACCGAAGTAGGCTATACACGAGCCCGTGCACCAAAAGTCTTCTCGTTGTCATCGGAATAAATATGCGCAGGTTGTAGAGGGTGCAGGAAGCGGCTCGTAACCTTTTAAAGATGTAGCAAAGGTGAGAGTTCCATGATAGATCACAATCAAAATGGATTCCTAAATATTTTGTGGTGTTGACATAGTCGATTGGCACGCAGTTGCAAGATACACAGTTTGACCCGTGCAAAAAAAGTGGCCTGTCCAAGAGAATCGATTTCAGCGGACTACGAAAGCATATCAGTTGCGTTTTTTTTGCATTGATCCGAATGACATTCTCCGAAAACCAATCCATCACCCGTATTACATCTAATTGGAGCAAATCAACGGCATCACGGTAACGTATATGACTGGACAGCAAAACTGTATCATCGGCGTATTGAAATACTTTGCAGAACTTTGCCGCCTGCGGAAGGTCGTTGACATAAATGTTAAACAAAAGAGGGGACAAAATGGAGCCCTGAGGAACGCCAGCTCTAAGGGGCATTTTTGCACTATGAACTTTACATATGGAGACGAGCTGCGTACGATCTAACAAAAAGTTCTCGAGCAATGCGTAAAAAGGGCCTCTGAAGCCAAGACTGTATAGTTTACTTAAAAGAATTTTATGAGACACGGAGTCGAAAGCCTTAGATACGTCCAAAAAAAGCGCACATGTGAAAAGGTTGTGTTCAAACGCACTATGAAGCAAATCAGAAAAATCTTCAAGCAAGGGTTGTGTGCCCTTTCCCGTAATAAACCCGTACTGCTGTGGCGACATAATATCAAATTTATCTAAAAAAGCTGTCATTATCAAGAAAAGGTGTTTTTCTAAGAGTTTGGCCAATGAAGGCAAGATGGAGATGGGACGATAACTGTCAACTTTACCATGGTCTCCATTTTTATATAAGGGCCTGACGATTGCCGTTTTAAGATCTTTAGGAATGTTACCGGATGTTATAATACCGTTTAATATATTCAAGATTAGACTCTTCAGTGACTTATAATTTCTACGCAAATCAGCCATCCGCATATTATCAATACCGGGAGATAAGCCAGGCTTGAAACTACACAGCATATTATATAGTCCTTCCTCAGTTATTTCAGGAAGAAAGGCAGATGAAGCGTTTTTTGAAGTTGTCGCTGAGTGACAATGGTGACTGTCTCGTGAGACACTTGACGTATTTCCGAAATGAACATTAAATGAATTAGCCGTGGAATGTTTGCTACCAGGAAAATACTTTGCAATCGTTTCATCGACAGAATGTTTCGCTTTGTGTTCACCGCGCAGTTCGTTAACGACAGACCAGGTAACGCGGGAATCGGAACGCGCGTCAACCAGCTTCTGTTTAACATAGTTTCGTTTGGCTGAGCGAATGAGTGCGGTGACCCGGTTTCGTTCACTTTTGAATTTGATTTGAAGATCCACGTTATCGGGAGAGCGGCGGCAACGCATCCACAAGAGTTCTTTGTACTTAATTGCGGCGATTATGTCATTGCTCAACCACAAGTGTTCCGCGTGACGCTTTTTTACGGTAACGACTCGTTTACTGAGCCCTGTAATATTTTGCCATATGTGTATGAATTTAGAGTAAATCTCCTCTTGACAGGAAGATCGCATTAAGATGTCCCACTCATAACCAGATATTAGTTTGTCGAATAAGATCCGATCTACAACTTCTATTTGTCGTGTTTCAGGGCCGGCGTTTTTAGGGGGGGTATTTGAAACCAACTGAACCGCAGTGAAGTAATGATCGGCAAGTTTTTGCGAAATTACAGCAGATTTAACTTGAAGTCCGTAAGCCCGCACATTGATGTGATCAAGACAAGCCGAAACAAAATGTCCATTAAAAAATTCTTCTCTGGTAGGAGCTTGTATAGTACAGTCAAGACCGAATTCCGAAAGAATATTAAGGTAGTCACACACGGTTGTCTTCGCAGGTTTTAGAGTGTCAATGTTTATGTCGCCGAGTACGCAAAGCTGTTCTGCGACATTGAAGTCAGCTAGACTAGATCTCAGTTCATCTAAGAAAGACGTAACACTATCTGATGGAGGGCGATAGACGGCAAGTAACGTAACCGAGTATAATGAGTTGGAAATTTTTAAGGCCACACACTCTGCGTGAGCAAATGTAACATTCAATAGTTCTGTAACCCATGATTCTTTGACGAATACTGCGATACCACCACCTGTCCTACCCGAACGGGTACGGAAAAATTCTCGATATCCAGGAAGGGAAAATTGATCAACAGATATAGATGGCACATTTACCTCAGTTAGAACCCAAACGTCAGCAGGATTTTTCAGAGAGTTGGCGACGATGCAAAATTGGTCCCAATACTTCCTAACACTACGAATATTAGTATGAAAGAGAGTAAATCCACTAGCTGTGGATTCAAAATGACATGAAATGGAAGAGAGATCTTGGCAGTCAGAAAATGTGAAGGCCATAGGAACTAGACAATGAGCTCTAGGTCACTGATGCAGTTAACGCGCACGAGAGGGGCACCTTCCGTCTTTTTAGCGTAGATGTTGGCATTTTTTACCCAAACAAAGCGATATTGCTTCTCTTTTCCTTTTGAACGGGCCTTCCAGAAGAGTTCCCTGTTTGTTGGTGTGAGATTTTCATTAAAGAAAAGTCTCGGCAGCTTCCGTTCGCGTGCAAGAGGACCCAGCGAGGCACGGCGGCTCAACCAGCGGTCTCTAGTGATCGCAGCGCGAAACCTGACGAGAACAACGGGGATGGCGCCACGCGAAGGGGGCAAGCGGTGAACAGCATCAACTTCCGAAGAACGGAATTCGGAGATGCCTGCTTTTTCTGCTATATCAGCCAGCATAGATGGAAGATCCTCGTTAGGGTTGCACGGAAGGCCATGAATCTCGAGATTCGATCGACGACTGTACTGCTCGGAATTATTTAGCTCAGAGCGGAGTCGTTGGATCTCATCAGACTGCACCGACAATGAGGACTTCAAAGACCCCACCTCGGATTTTAGCTCCTTAATAACAGCATCATTTGCACTCACATGCTTTAGCAGGGAGTCATATTGCTTTGAGAAGAAATCCATTGACTTCACCACGTCATCAATGGATCTCTCCATGGTATGTACAGCCGATTTCAGCGAAAGCAGCTCATCCACTTTTGCCGGAAGCTGGACGAGCGAATCCACGCTTCTCTTGAGGGAAAGGAGTAAGTCCATTTTTTTGTTTACTTCAGCAAGCTGAGCCAAGAATGACGCGGATTTTGTCTGTGAGTCCGCTTCCAAGATTTCTCCAGCCGACTCATTAACAGAGGTGCGGCACAGCTGACAGGACCACTGCTCTCGCTTCGCCTCACTCATCGACTTGAATGTGTTCGCAGAAACACCAGCGCATGACTTACCAAGGTGATAGCCTTTCGCGCAACTTGCGCAGGTCAGGTATCTTCCGTCAAGCGTCACAGGCTCGTGGCACTTTGAGCAGTTAGTGGGAGCCATGGTAAATACACGCAAAAAATAAAAAAATATAGGAACTTATATGTATATATATATAAGTACAGCAAGGAGCCTGACAGTCACGCGGACCAACGAGTGAAAAAAAAACACACACACACACACTCTCATTTGGTACTCGCACAACAAGGCTAAGATTAGACGCTCAATCAAGACACACACTCTCACCTGTTACTCGCACAACAAGGCTAAGATTAGACGCTCAATCAAGCGCCGCATTGTGACGGTTTGAAGTCGTCACGACGCGGTCAAAGTCAGTAGGTGAGGCCGGCGTGAGGCGCATGCGAGGGGGCCATGAAGTCACCGATGCCCGGACTTGCGCCGAGGAGGAAGACCGTTACGGCAGTTAGGGGGCGGCGTTCGCGCACCGTCAATGGCCGCGCACGGAGAGGAGCCCGCGGCGCTTCCGTTGCTCGCTGCAGACCGCAAAAGAGCCGCCCGTCTCACCGCTGCCCGGACTGGCGCCGAGGAGGAAGACAGTTGGTGCAGTTGGAGATGACGCGCACCGTCAATGGCCGCACACAGAGGGTAGTGCGCGACGCTTCCGCTGCTCGCTCAAACCGCGAAAGAGCCGCCCGTCTCACCGTTGCCCGGACTGGAGCCGAGGAGGAAGACCGTTGGTGCAGTTGGAGATGACGCGCACCGTCAATGGCCGCGCACGGAGAGGAGCCCGCGGCGCTTCCGTTGCTCGCTGCAGACCGCAAAAGAGCCGCCCGTCTCACCGCTGCCCGGACTGGCGCCGAGGAGGAAGACAGTTGGTGCAGTTGGAGATGACGCGCACCGTCAATGGCCGCACACAGAGAGTAGTGCGCGACGCTTCCGCTGCTCGCTCAAACCGCGAAAGAGCCGCCCGTCTCACCGTTGCCCGGACTGGAGCCGAGGAGCTAATTAATATTAATTTAATTTATTTTATTAATTTAATAAAACCAGACATAGCAAGTAATAATTTTTTAAGATTAATAATAATAATAATAATAATAATAATAATAATAATGCGCCGAGGAGGAAGACCGTTACGGCAGTTAGGGGGCGGCGTTCGCGCACCGTCAATGGCCGCGCACGGAGAGGAGCCCGCGGCGCTTCCGTTGCTCGCTGCAGACCGCAAAAGAGCCGCCCGTCTCACCGTTGCCCGGACTGGAGCCGAGGAGGAAGACCGTTGGTGCAGTTGGAGATGACGCGCACCGTCAATGGCCGCACACAGAGAGTAGTGCGCGACGCTTCCGCTGCTCGCTCAAACCGCGAAAGAGCCGCCCGTCTCACCGTTGCCCGGACTGGAGCCGAGGAGGAAGACAGTTGGTGCAGTTGGAGATGACGCGCACCGTCAATGGCCGCACACAGAGAGTAGTGCGCGACGCTTCCGCTGCTCGCTCAAACCGCGAAAGAGCCGCCCGTCTCACCGCTGCCCCGACTGGCGCCGAGGAGGAAGACAGTTGGTGCAGTTGGAGATGACGCGCACCGTCAATGGCCGCACACAGAGAGTAGTGCGCGACGCTTCCGTTGGTAGAACCTCGGAGGGCCTTGGAGAGTAGTGCGAGGTCACGTGGCACGATAAGTCGTAGAATGAGGTGGAAGAGAAAAGGAAACAAAGCAAACGCAGACGCGCACCCATGCGGCATCTTGGGCGACTGAATTCGGTATGATCATAATGTAAAAAAAAAAAAGACAAATTTAAGCATGATTGAACACTTGATGCTGCAGGGAGGACACCGAAAAGGTAGGGCGGGTAGCACAAGCAGAAGATGCAGTGTAGAAAGCAGGAGCATTCGCTCAAAGGCATAATCACATACCTAAAAAAACCTTTGCCCAGGTTACTGTCTAGTAATGTCAGAAAATACATTTTGCAGCTTCCTTTTCAATTGCTTGTTAGAGGTGATGGAACTGAGCGAGTGCGAGAAGTCATTAAAAAGGCTAGGTACATAATATTTGCGCAGACTCTCACCATATCGAGTCCGTACCGAAGGAATTTGATAAGGAACGAAACATCGGAGTTCACGACATGGATTGGATGGAATTTTGAACTCGCTTTCCCAAAAGTGCCGCCTGATAACTGTTTGAACAAAGAGCGAGTAAAAGGATGGCAACTGAAGAGACTCAAAAAGATTATCAGTACTAGAGTAATGCGTGTGATAGGCAACGCTTTTGAGAATACCCTTTAAAATCCGATCGATTCTTGAATGCCATTGGAGGGAGCAATTAAAAAATACGGTGATGCCGTACCTCAGTACGCTCTACGCTAAGGCGTGTATTATGTTTTTTTTAATGGATAACGGTAAAATTCCTTTAATGTTGTACATGAAACAACAGACTGTACGAAGACGTTGACATAAATGAGACATATGAGTACCCCACGCTAAATCACAATCAAAGTGAACACCTAAGTATTTCATAGAGTCAACATATTGTATTGGAGTACAATCGGTACAAGTGCAGTTAGATGTATGAAGATATAAGGGGAAAGTCAAATTCACATTTTTTAATGGATTACGAAAACATATCAGTTTCGTTTTTGCAGTATTAACTCGAAGCTTATTTGTAGAGAACCAGTCCATAAGGTTAACAGCGTCCACCTGAAGCATTTCCATTGCCCGCTGGTAATCTAGGTGCCGAGAGAATTGGACGGTGTCGTCTGCATACTGATGTATGAAGCAGGTGGTAACAACAGATGAGGTGTCATTTACATATATGTTGAACAACAAAGGCGACAGGATAGACCCCTGTGGAACACCAGATGTTAAGCATGCCAGAGCACTACGAATGTTGTCAACACAAACAACCTGGGTACGATTTGATAAGAAGCTCTTAATCAAAGAATAAAATGGCCCCCGGAAGCCGATTCTTTGCAACTTGCTTAAAAGAACGTCGTGATTTACGGTGTCAAAAGCTTTGGCGACATCAATGAAAAGTGCACAAGTAACCATGTTGTTTTCAAAAGAGTGGTGTAAAAAATCAGAAAATTTCTCAAGGAGACAAGAAGTACCACGTCCTGCGACAAATCCGTATTGATGGGGAGATATTATGTTGTGTTTTTCGAGAAAACCAGACATAGCAAGTAATAAATGTTTTTCCAAGATTTGCGAAATGCAAGAAAGTATTGAGATGGGTCGGTACGAGGAAACTTTATCAGGTGAACCCCCTTTAAACAGGGGAACTACTAAAGCTTGTTTTAATTCACCAGGGATATTTCCACTCTCCAGGATGTTATTAATTATTACTAGGAGAACGTCCTTTAAGGTGTCATAGTTACGACATAAATCGTTCACAGTAATTCCGTCAACACCCGCAGATCTGAAGCGCTTAAATCCGAAAATATATGATCGCAGTTCAAATTCAGAAAGAAGAGGAATAATAATAATAATAATAATAATAATAATAATAATAATAATAATAATAATCAAGAATCAAGAATAGTTTTTATTTGTGCCCAGGAACAACCTTGCGGTTTTGGTGCTGGCGCACGTAAAAAGAACAAAAACACACACATACACAAAAAGAAAAAAAAAAACACGGAAGACAGTTTTACATAAAATTTTACAAAAAAGAAGACGCGAGAACTGTGTACACAAAATTGTACAGAAAAACAAAACAAAAAAGTGCACAAAAATTGCACATAGAAATGAGGACACGAAGAAAATTGTTCCAATACATATGGATGCTTCACTTGGACGCAAACAGACGCGAACGTCTGAACACTACACATACAGTTCTGTAAAAATAGGAACAAGAAATCAACAAGTCAGGGAAATACATATAGAAACCCGGCAGTTGATTCAGGAAGTTCATCAAAAGTCACAAAAGAGCTTCCGCACAGATTTAACAAAATCGGAAAAGTTGTCAAGAAATATATCGAGATTAAGAGAAGAGTTATTATAAAGGAGTTGCGCACGAGATACTGGATCAAGTGTATTAACTCTAGATGACAGATAGAAGGTTGACGTTTTTCTTGTCGTCACTCGCGGTATGTGCAGAGAAACCTGATGCAGGATGTCGGAGCTATCTATTTGACCATGTATACATTTATAAAGAAAGAGCAGCTCCGCAGTGTTTCGGCGTCCCTGCAAGTCTTGCAGTCCAGTGGGTGAACTATGCACGTCATCAACTGCTTTTGCAAAGTTGAAACGGTGTTTAAAAATAGATACGAATTTCGCTTGTACACGAGAAATCCTCAATAGATTAGAGTGGCACGTCCCACCCCACACAACAGATGCATACTCAAGGTGAGAACGACACAGGGAACAATATAAGGTTAAAAATGTTTTAGGGTCACGAAATTCTCGTGATACACGACACACAAGACCCAGGGTGCGCAGGGCAGACTTCACGATATGCACAACATGACCCTGGAAACGCAAAGCAGAGTCAAATACAACACCAAGATCTCTGATTTCGCCAACGCGGGATAGTTGTTTAGTGTTAATTGTGTAGTTAAATGGTACTGTGGCAGTTTTTCTAGAGTAGGTCATGACTTTTGTTTTGGAATGGTTTATCTTCAGGTGATTACGTGAGCACCAGCCAACAAACGAGGTTATATCAGACTGTAAATCCATGCAGTCAGGTTCGCCGCCTATTTCTCTAAATATTTTTATATCGTCTGCATATAGCAAGAAAGAAGACGTGGTGATGGCGCTTGCGACGTCATTCACAAAAACGGAAAATAGCAACGGGCCCAGTACGGAGCCCTGTGGTACACCCGAAGTTGCGTTATACGTGGGGGAGCAAGACCCGTTCGCACGCACATAACAAACCCTTTCCCTTAGGTAGTCCTCCAGAAGACAGTATATCGGACCGCAAAGACCAACTGCAGAGAGCTTAGATAAAAGTATACTGTGGTTTACAATGTCGAAGGCCTTGCTACAATCAAAGTATATAACGTCAAGTTGACCTCTGTCGCACACAACCTTAGACGCAGCAGTAGCGAATGCCACAAGATTTGTCGTCGTTGAACGACCAGCGAAAAAACCGTGCTGGTTGGTAATTATCGTGCTTTGAAGTGAAAAAGACAGAGATCTGTGGATGACCTTCTCAAAGAGCTTAGAAAACGAGCAGAGTAAAGAAATAGGTCTGTAGTTAGAAGCGTCAGTCCGCTTGCCCGCCTTAAAAATCGGGACCACAACAGCAATTTTCCAAATACTCGGGAAAATGCCCGACTTCAGACAATTAATAAAGATAGCGCAAAGGACTGGTGTTAAAATGCAGCCGTAAGACTTGAGTATAGCTTGGGGGATGCCGTCATGACCGGCAGATAGCGTCGGACGCATTGCTTTTATACAAGTTTCTACAGTAACCTCGTCTATCGCAATATTACTAACTGATAAAGTGTTCGTGCATGGAAGGGTCTCATTAGGAAGTGCGCCAGTATCAACAGTGTAAACCGAACCAAAGACACCAGCGAAAACATTACATACATCAGTTGTAGAGCCTCCGTTCCCTTCCATGACAATAGCATTTTCTCCTGCGCGATCGCCCCTGCGCGATTTAACTCCTCTCCAAAATCTTTTAGGGTTTCGCTGTAGATCTGACTCTACTGCTTCGGTATCTGCCTGCTTATCACGCTTAAGCAATGCCCTGCAACGACTTCTCACCTCCTGAAATTTAGACTCGAATTCAGGACGGCCTGTTTTCTTAAATTTTCTATGCAAAAACGACTTTCTCTTCAAAGCCGTACGGAGTTCAGGAGAAAACCAATAGGGAAACCCAGAGCGTACGTTTTTTCTCAATGGGATGAACTTTTTCATTCCCTCCTGTACCACAGCGGTCAGTTGATTTACTTGATCATTCACGTTCGGAGACTCCAGAATGGAACTCCAGTTAAAGTCAGAAAAATATCCGTACAGGCCTACGTAATCGCCACCTGCGTAGTCAAAGGATTTCTCGACGTTTTGGCCACTTGGCATTTGGCGCAGCACTGGTGTTTGAATAGTCATTTTTATATCAAGCGCTGGATGATATTTATCCTCTGGAACGAGAGGAACTTTACTTTTATCGACACTGACAGTCTCTGAGGTCGTCAGACACAGGTCGAGGAACTTCCCTTGCCAGTTGGGTGTGGAGTTTCGTTGTGTCAGACCTAAGAACGAAGAAAAATTTACTAACGAGTCACATTTTGTAGTGATATAAAAATTATTCGATGTGACCTTCCATGTTTTCCAACAAATAGATGGTGCGTTAAAATCGCCTAAGATCAAAACATTAGCTGAGTCAGATGCAGTTACGGTTCTTTCAATCTCCTGAAGGCAGTCATGGAATGTTTCCGGTGACATATGTGGGGGAAAATAGAATGCTCCTAAAAGTATATTGTCTTTCGGACCGCGCACCTCAACCCAAACTGACTCGGAATAAGTCTCAAGGCCCGTCCGCCTAACGCAATCGTAGGACTGATCAAACGCGACCAATACACCTCCACCCCGCTTCCCTTCAGTAGATTGCCTGTCACTGCGAAAGACCCTGAAGCTTGGCGGGAAGTAATCGGAGGAGGAAATGTCTGGACATAACCACGTCTCGGTAAGAACCAGAAGAGTTGAGTCTGAGCAAATAATAATAATAATAATAATAATAATAATAATTTGTTTATTTAATGTGCCCAAAAACAACCACGCGGGTCTTCACATTGGCGCACACAAGACAACAAGAAGAAACACAGCACACGCACAGCTTCAAATGTACAAATTAGCATGACTACAAATAGGTCGCACACGTCACACAAAATGTAACGGGGTTTCAACTTTCAACTAGACTTGCCAAGTTCCGGCTAAAAACTGGGAGATCTGTGAAGATGTCCAAGCTAGACGATGCGATTGTATTAAATGAAATTTGCATACGGGACAGTGGTGAGAGTTTAGACAAGAATTGAATATAAAAAAGAGTAAAATTTCTGGTAACGCGTTGAACGGGTTAGACAGCTAGCTGCATAACGCAAAAGGTGATCACGTGTTTCTTCTTTTCTTTTTAATTTACAATGCGAAAGGAGAGAGCTGAGATATTGAACAAATGACAATGATCGCGTCAAACCAGCGCGAGACGACGGGGTGGAGAGGCGGAAATGTGTCTGGCTGATGTGGGTCACCAGAAAGATGAAATATATTTAGGATTCCGTGCTTTCGGACTTAATTTCTTGTGAAATTTGGAGGGTGTTTTTCGGAGTTTATTTTCCGTTGGAAACTCAGGATTCATAGGAGTTCCTTCTCTTTTTTTATTTTTTGTGTAGATCCTTATTTTTTAGAAATTCGAAGTTTAGTGGTGCTCTGTTTTATTTATTTATTTTTCAAAATAAAAATAAAACAATATCCGAACATAAACGTACACTAAATTCAGGGGAAAAAAACTCGTACAAAAACACACCGTTGTCGAAAACTAGTTCTGCAGCTGAAGAAGCTGTGGACGGCGAGTGTAAGTTCAATAAACTCCAGTACCTTGAAATAACCAAACTCCTAGACACATATAAACTTCAGCTGCCCTCCCCATCCTATAAAATCTACATGTTCACATCTTCCACTCTGATAAAAACACAACCCTTCATCCCTTCAGGAAGCGCACATAGTATGGTCCCAACTGGAAACCAAAACATTGGCCTTTGTCGTCGTCCAGAAGAACATTGGCCCTTGTACTGAACGAACTTTGAAGAGATAAACGGAAGACCCTCTTGTCAATAGTTCAGGATAAAAAATAAAGAATTGGCTTTTTCTCATGACCACTAACTCTGAATTCTGACAAACTTTAGTCGTAAAATACCGTCTTTTTTATTTTTATTTTGATATAGTGACCTCAAAATGTAGAGCTTTTTTTTTTTTTTTTTCTGGGGGGGGGGGGGGGGGGGAAAGCCAAATTGTCGAGAATTTTACCAGCAAGTTGTTAATCAGATTTATTCGAAAACACGGAACCATTAATATATTCAACCCTGAATACACCTAGTGGAACCCGCGAAACGTCGCCGGTGACGTCGCACGACTTGCAAGAACTTTGAGTTTGCCGGTGTCCACAACCCTGAAAGCGGTTTGGATTGGACCGGGCTTTAGCGCTCGTTGAAAAATTGCTTGTTCAACATCGACTTAGACCTAGAACAAAATTACGGTACGGATTCACGCTTTTGAGACACTAGACCAGTCAATCAATCAAAGTGTTGATTTTCAAGTTGTATAGTAAAGAAATAAAAAGGGGGGGGGGGGGGGGGTATAGTTTTCAGATCAAACTTCGGAGAAGAATCGTGATATCGTTTTTCATGGACAATTTGAGGATTCTCTCCTATTGGGTACGTGTTTTACTTCGAGTAGCAAGAGTTGTTCTTCACTGCCTCTGTAAAATGTCTACACCACAAAACAGATTGCTACCTGGCTCATACAATGAGTCCCGGCTGTCTTTCTGACTCAAGTAAAACTCCTCTCGTATTTCCAGAATGCATACCGTAATGCATTTTAAAGTTGTATGTAATATCTACTGGTACGGCCTGTTCCTTTGTCTCTAAACATTTCTAAAAAAATATATATTGAGAGATTGTACTTTTATGAATTCAAAAACAAATTAAATCTATACTGATTTTCTTCAAATGTATTCGGAAACTTACTTTCTCTGACGTCGCGAACGAAAGAACGTTCCAAATGTTTGGGATGCATACACGGGGTCCTATAAACTCGTCAAACACAAGGTTGGAGCCGCAAGTTCGCAGAGCGCGCTGATTGAACGCTGGCGACAAAAGCGCGAAGTCATCGTCGTGACAGCCCAATGGGTGCGTTCCGTCAACTTCAGCCCCAACTTTGTGTTTGACGAGTTTAGAGCCCCAACTCAACTTTCCGACATCACACGATTGCGGTGACGCTACTGCCGGCACTGCGCACGCGCGGGCGCTTTACCTCTAGCGGATCTGGTTTCTCCGCACGCCGGTGCTCCCACCTGGTGGGACTAAACGAAGGCCTGTTTATGAATAACGCGTATACCCGTGAACGAGGAAAGCAAAAAGATTACGGAAAAACACAAACGTTCAAGTCAGAAATGCCTCTTTATTTGGCCTTAACCGGGGAATTTACCTCGATCTCAATTACGAACGTTGATCATCTCGCCTGCCTTGTTACTTTAGATCCAAAGATAGCATGGGCATGTGTATATAAATCCGCGGAATGTTTGTTGACGTCATTTCTAAGCCTCAGAGTCCAGATTAGTCTCTACCTTACAACTTGAAGGGAAAACAAAAGAGAGTTTGCCTTTTGGCAGAACACAGGTGTAGCCAGTCACAAAAACCAATAAGAAGAGTTCCAACGAATGACGAAGCTGAGAGTAATAGTGTGGCAAAATCATGGGGTGTCCGCAGGAACGATGGAAAAGTGAAAATGTCATGCACATTGCCCCTGCCCACATCATTTAGTTTTGTCGAATCATATATTCTGAGCTTCGTGATTGATTACTGTGATTGGCTGGCTTCGTGTTCTGTAGTAAAAATAACTCTTTTTTTAAATATACGCTTAGAAAAAAAACATGCTTTTGTTGCTGTTGTCTCTTTTTTTTAATCGTAATACGTCACAAGCTGCAAAGTGAGACAGAAGCCAAAACCTGTGTATCGGGCCATTTTATAGCCTTTTGCTATGCAGCCTTTTGCGATGTAGAGTCACTAAATAAAGCTACGCGATGCAGTCCGAGTGCTCATCCAGGCTGAATGAGCACTCGGACTGCATCGTGTGTAAAAATTACTCATTGAAGGTCGTTCATTATCTTTTTAGAAGTGATAATATACTGTGTGATCTAAACATGTTTTGTTTCGAAATTACAAAATACGCGCCGGTTATCAGAAACGTAGACATCAAATTTGGTACGAACCTTCTGTTAGCTCTTGGTATAAATCTGGAATCAGACAACACAACACTGGAGTTATGAAACGTACCCGGTGTGCTTATTCTTCAGTCCACATTTCGCACAAAGAAAAAGAAGAGAATGATAAAAAAAACAAAGAGGGGATCGAGATTCTAATGTTTGCACAAGCTCAATGCGGTTAATATATTTTCTGATAGATGCGCGTGTTTCTGCTTGAACTTTTTTTTTCTATTGAGATCTACTAAAATCTGTATCGATAGGCAAGACACGCTTTGCGCAAGCGTAATTGATCTTTTTCAAAAGTTCTCCCCATCTAGTAACTACCGCCTCAATTACCCGACTCAGCCATTACTTGGGCGTCTGCTCCCCGAGTGTATTGCACACAAGGGCTGCATCAGATTTCGGCCTGCACCGGGCTCAGCTTGTATCAAAAACGAGTACTGCGTCAGCGTTTGACAAGGATTCGAATCCTATTGCACGCTTCGTGCCCATGGATGAATGGATGGATGCTAACGGCTGTACCCTTTATAACGGGCGGTAGCTTGCGTCACCTAGCCAATAAATTAAGAACCGAATGTATGATTTCTTTATTTCGCCAATTTGCTTACCCTCTGCAATTTCGTAACTATCACCCAAAAAACGGCGACCACCAATGTTGCTTGATGAACTTTTAAAAGTGGTGTATTGCCTGCTGTATAAATTGCTGCGCATTTCGCAGCTCTAAAAATGTAAATAAACCTTTTTTTTTTCTTTTTAGAAAATGATCCTCATACTAATCATCATGCAAGGCAATAAGCAGGCCTCCCAAGTGTGTCAACATTTCCCACTTAACATTTCATTGTTAAAATTAATTTAGTTTAAGGAAATGTTACCACTTACCTATTACGTATACCAGAGTCCATAGTAGATTCATTAAACGATATCTCTTGGTTAACTGCATTGCTCAATATTATGTGACCCAACGGTCTACCTACAGGGTTCCTTCAGTTAATCGTCATGCGAGATGACAAGATCGCCTTGTTATTTCGGATATTGATTTTAATTCAACTGGTTCTTCGCAACTAGCTGTTTTCTTTGAATATGACTTTTGGTTTCAAGGGCCAGAGCTGTCAATCAATAGAAATGTCCAACCGCGTGTTCATTCTGGAAATGAATGCAGTTCAATTTCGTTCAATGTCCATTACGATCATTATTATTTCCAGGAATTATGGTTTCGAAACTCTCCGACGCTTCATCAGCAGGTGCGCCTCGCATTAATTTTTTTTTTTTTTTTTAATTTTATACAGCAGACTTTTTAAGGCAATTGTTAGCATACACTTGTGAGGTAGTTAAAAAAGCTTTTACATAGCCGCTCTGAGACGGTTCTATTAACTCAGTTCGAATTAAATCATCCAATATATCTTCTATCTGGCGCTAACAACCTATCAATTTCCAGGTACCTGGTTTGCTCCCTTGTACAATATTAGAAAATAATAGCGTACTAGATGATCTATGCATACTAAACAGTAGCGAAAGGAACTACGCGAGGGTATTCAAACCCAAAGAGCGCGATTTAAATCGTATCAATAGACCCTTTTTAAAACCACATCAAGCACCAATTGTGGTGGTCATTTCATGGACACAAGATGTGTGCTTGAATCGGAGTTCTCGCCGAAAGCCGACGCAACAAATTGTTCTCGATTCGAGCTGAGCCGAGCTCCCGCTGAACACTTTCGCAGTCTTTGTTTCCGATAATGCGGAATTCGTTCCTTAACAATGGCGAACTCGGAGAATTGCCTCAAGTTACTAAAAAAAAAAGAATACTTGCTGTTTCCCCCAGAACCAATGTAAAAAAGTTTGGCTGCCGGCGGAGCTTTTTCGGTTTACACCAATAAAACGGCGCCGTGTCACGTAGAAGGTACCACTCTCCGTCGGACGGTGGTGGGTTGCACGTTTTAATACCGAAACCAATTCAGGGCACATGCCCACGGCATTCCCCAGTGGATAAGCAGAAACGTTACACCGCTAATTTAAGTAAATGTCGTTTATTTCTGTTGAATAGCCGAAACTTGGAGAATTGAAAGTGAAAATAATCAAGAATGAGAACGTTCTCGGCTGAAGACGCTACTACTTTTCATGTAGACTATTTCTTATGACAAATAATTCCTCCCCAAAGTTGTAAAGCGTCACTTTGTTCTCTCCGATAACTCCCAAAAACAACAGATATAGCAACAAGGATGTTCGGAGTATACCCACTCCACCTAGACACAATCTAGGCAACATTGACCCTACCTCGGCGTAGGGATTCAGGGACGCGCGGACGCAATGTCATTGGTGCAGCCGTTCAATCGGCGGCTTTCACGTTGTCGCTCGCGTTACTCGGTGAATCTCGCAACGACTTTGTGTTCCACAATCTCGCTGGAATTTCGAGGAACGAGAAATTTCGGATGATTGACATTTCGTCCCAAGTGAGGTCATCGTCGCAAGAGTCTGTAGCGCAGAAAACACGTAGACGTTCATGCTACTAAAATAAAAACCTATTTAATCATTATTTTAAATTCGGAGCTAGCTAACCGAGCGCCGAGACCACCTGGAATGGAAACGGCGGTTAACCAGGGCGCTGGCCTCGGGACGCGCGTGTTCATGCCCCAGTGGGCTTTCGCATGCGCACAGGCCCACTGATGCATGTCGGCGATGTTTTGCTTTACTGGCATCTGTTGGGTCTTTCGACCGCCACAGGAGCTCCCCCCTAATCACGGGACGGGGAACACGTCATGTGCTACGATGGTGTGGAACAGGGTCAGCAGCAAAGTGTACCCTTTTGAGAGTCGTCTTTTTTGTCGGTACCTTGGTTGCGGTTGTCGTAGGATGTCCTTTCATTGAGACGTTTCTCTCAACGTTTGTGGAGGCATTGGACCACGTAAAGTTACTTGCATTTGTTTCGGGTGTGTTGGCCATGTGAGCAGGTTTCAACCTGTCTAGTGACACTGTGTCTTCTTTGCCATTAATGTCAGGCCTGTAATGCTTTGATGACCGCGAAATTACTTTAAAAGGGCCTGTATACGGAGGTTGTAGTGGCCGCCTTACGGCATCATTTCGGACAAACACGTGGGTTGCCATTTCCAGATGGGGGCTCACGAACACTTGTGGTTGATGTGGTTTGCGAAAGGGAACGGGCTGAAGGGCCCGCATTATTGTTTTAAGTTGTGTAACGTAGTTGAGAGGGTCCGGCAACTCCGCGTCTGGTGAGGCAACTAAACGGTCCCCTGGCAGACGAAGCGAACATCCGTAGACTAGTTCGGCTACAGTGCAGTCGGTGTCCTCTTTGGGCGTTGTTCGAATTCCTAAAAGAATCATGGGGAGGGCTTCTGTCCATGATGTGGTGTCTGAAGCCTTCAGTGCTGCTTTTAGCTGCCTATGAAATCTCTCGACTAGTCCGTTAGAAGCGGGATGGTATGCTGTCGTTGAGATAAGCTTAATGCCGAGTAGGTGTGAAAGTTCTTCGGATAACCGGCTTTGGAATTGTCGTCCTCTATCCGTTGTTATTGTCGCCAGAACGCCAAATCGACTTATCCAGGTTGACAAAAAGGATTTCGCGACCGTCTCTGCAGACACGTCCACAATGGGACACACTTCGGGCCAACGTGTGAATCGGTCGACGCAGGTCAACATGTACCGGTATCCTCTTGACGGCGGGAGGGAACCAACGAGGTCAATGTGTACATGGGAAAATCTTGCATCCGGAGAAAGAAATGTTGAAATTGGAGTAGTGGTATGACGATGAATCTTGGTTTGTTGACACTTTAGACATGTCCGAGCCCAGTGACGAACGTCTGTGTTCATTCGGGGCCACACATATCGCTTTGCAATTAAGCATTGAGTCGCACGAATGCCAGGGTGTGATAGAGAATGGTACATGTCAAAAATCTTTTGTCTTTTGCCTGGGGTAGATATGGTCGGGTGTGCCAGTTGACATGTCGCAAACCAATTTCACTGAAAGTGAATCTAGCTGAACGTCTTCTAGGACAAGTGCAGTTGTTGATGTTCGGAGTTGTTGAAGCTCATTGTCCAGAGTTTGTGACGTGGCCAGTGCAGGATAGTCGATGGAAGGACTTGTGGCGCCTGTTGCATTCACAGTCACTCTTGATAGGGCATCTGCAACGACGTTCTTGTGGCCGGAGATATGTCGAATGTCTGTGGTGAACTCAGAGACAAAGGCAAGGTGCCTGATTTCTCGAGGTGAGTGCGTGGCACTAGAGGTCATTGCATATATGAGTGGCTTGTGGTTGGTGTAGATAGAAAACTGACGTCCTTCGATTAGGTACCGGAAGTACTCCACGGAGAGATAGATGGCAAGCAATTCTCGGCCGAACGTGCTATAACGCGTTTTGGCTGGAGACAGAGCTTTGGAGAAAAATCCAATCGGGCACCAATTGCCCCCGAGATACTGTTGAAAAACTGCACCAACGGCAGCGTCAAAAGCGTCCACCATTAACGAAGAGGGTGCATCACTGTGTGGATGAGTCAAACGTGTTGCATCAGCAAGCTGCTTTTTACAGTAGTAAACGCGGCAGTTGCTGTGTCGTTCCACGCAAATGGTGCGGTTTTGCTCTTAATTCCCGCTAGTAAGGTGTTCAGCGGTTTGAGTGTCGCTGCTGCATTTGGAAGAAATCGACAGTAAAAGTTGAGTAGGCCGAGAAATTCTCGCAGCTGCTTCACCGTTGATGGCACGGGGAAGTCATTGATTGCCTGGACTCTACACTCTAAAAAAAAAAAGGGAGTAGTACTCCCTCCCTAAAGGGAGGAAATGAGATGTCTCGTATGTTACTCCCTAAAAGGAGGAAATTTGCCACCCTACAAAAGGGAAGAAATTTCCTCCCCTAAAAAGGGAGGAAAGTTGCCACCTTTTCTCGCCCAATGGAGGAAATTTGCTCCCCACGTGTAGTTTATATTTCTTCCACCAGATGGCGCTCACAAGAGAAAAAAAAAAACATTGCTGAAGCGCCAATTTTATTGTCCAGTGTCCCCTACCTCTCGAACGCTGCATGGTAAATACACATTCAACACTGAACACACAGAATGCACGAAACACAAGCAGAACACCGCAAAACAACAACAGCGCAGCGACGCCGAGCCCCCACCCCTCTCTAGGTACGCTAAGTTCACACTCTCTCTATATATGGCAGTGTTATTTTTGAATCCGACTTGGCCGGTGACTGCCTTCATTTGTCGTAAAACACGGAGAGACGGAATAAATATTACTCGTGCTTAATACATTTTTTGAATTGTCTCTTGGAGTAGCCCCCATCTCTTAATTCAACACCCTGATCAAAGCAAATGTAGATCATTAGGCTAATTAACTAAAATTTAATAATTATTTTTTTAATAAGTTCGCAGAATCATGTTGGCAAAGCATTGTTGAAATGCAGTGCACTGGTGATGAAATTTGCAACCAAGCTATTGCTTGATTGGAGTGTTCAGTGCCAGTGTAATCTATTTTCAGGTTTTGGTGGGGTAATAATAATTTTAATTGTTGCACAAGTATTTCAATTAATTTTTTAAACAAAAATATAACTGGTTTTAACAAGACTCCTTGCAACAGCAGAGAACTTATATTGGGTCCTGCTTTGTCACCCGTATTAGATAAATTTAATATTGTTTTAATTTTCTAACCTGGAGCGTTTTTCCTATAAAAAAGTAAGTTCCGGGAGTGATAAGGACACACGAACCATGACTTTGGTATCGCAGCAGACAACTAAAATGAAAATGTCTTTGGTGATATAATGCAACCGCTTGAAAACATCACGTTGCACAAGTCAGAAAGTTAAAAAGCCTGTGTTGAAAGTTTTAGTAGATCGTTCAGTCACTTCCGCAACTCAATAAGCAATCCGTTATGGGTATGGCGTCCGCTACATATACCGTATACGAAGCCGCGTTTTCATGTTTTAGAGAACGTTTGCAACCCGTTGCAGAATATAGCGTTACGAGAGCTAACGCAATGCAACTATTTCGGACACTAAAGCTAAAATAAAAGTTTGTACAGAAATTGTTAGTTATCTTCTATTCATGTCGCTATCTAAATAGAACGTTAATTTATTACCGAGTAAGCTTATGTTCATCCTTGCTTCTTTTAAAAGTACGTCCAGTACATTTGTGACGAGTAGACTTGAAATCCACGTTGTTAACGCCGGGTCGGCTTGGTTGTGTACTACAGCCGCGCTCGTATCACGACACGAGAGGAACCGCGCGATAACGAACCAAGTCGGCCGCATAAAATAAAAGAAAAGTGCGACGGGGTTTTTGTTTCACTTCATTTTTTTTCTTTTTGTGACTGCGTTATTTGATATGTTGCACACAGTAGCAGGAGATGCCGCACAAACTAAAAAAGCTGCGGTGAGCCGTCCGCTGTGGTGAATGATCCGTTCCTTCAAGACCGCGGATCCGACCTCCCTCCCCCACTTCGCCCCGCAACCGGAATGGAATGTCTGTACTACCCTTTCTTCCAGGTGGACTCTACCCGAATGAATAGTTGACCTTGTTTCCCGGATCCGTTGCTTCGTTCCTTCGCCGAATCGTCATTTCAGTGTCATTCCTTGTGCGGGGCTATAATTAAAAAAAAAAAAAAAAACGCGTGCTCCCGCAAGCCGGTTGTTGTCCCGATCTTGACGGACTACAGTGTGTGTCGGACGCAGTCGCTCGCCGCAACGCAGTGCTCTTTCCTATCGACTGGATATGCTGTTCTGTTTTACACAGAACTGAAATAAACGCCGCACGGATTACCTTTCGCTATATGGTACGTACGCTTTATTTCAAGAGTATATGTTTCTCGCGAAGGTGACGGGGCTAGGAACGTAGGGACGTGTCGACTCGAATTGAGCAGCGATCTTAGCAACTACGTAATCACGCAAAAAAAAGTTCCATGATTATGACGATTTATTTCTTGTGCGCCCTACTTGTGATTAAAGTTAAAGCAAATAGGCAGGAGAGCTTGGTAAGAATATATAGACAGTTTCGTGTCTGTCCGCCTTTTTTTCTTATTCCCTCGCCCCAGAGTTACTATGTCTACTTGTCATGTAGCAAGTAACGCGACGAAAGTGGTCGTACTTGCCACGCCAGTGATAAGTCGCCACCTGTACTTATCGCAGCCGCAAGGTTTTATCCATCAAGAACAAGCGCGATTTCGAAGCGAGCACATACGGCGTGATTCTCGCGAGACACACGCCGCGCTACGCGCCTCGCTTTTTGTATGTATCTCCGATAGCCCCCGCAGCTCCGCTTTTTCTCTCCTAGCATTGCGCAGTAGTGGGATTGCTCAAGGTGACGGTAACCAAGTCTTCACGTTGCCGTCACCGCCATTGAACATCTTCACAGCGGCAGCGGCGGTACGACCGCTGCTGTCGCCGCGAACATGGGGGAGGAATTTTCGTCCCTTTTTCAAGCGGCACCAGGTGGCGCTGCATCTAAATCGGTGAAATGGAGGAACGGGTGCGATTTCCTCCCTTCCGTTGGCGACAGGGAGGAACATCGCTCTTTTCCTCCTTTTCTCCTCCCTTTTTTTTTTTAGAGTGTAGACTGTAGTGGACGTATTCCATTTCGGTCGAGGTGGTGGCCAAGAAAGTCAAGTTCCGGTACGTCAAACTCACATTTTTCAAGTTGTATGGTAACGCCGTAGTCGTCTAATCTTGAAAATATAGTATGAAGATGCTCTTCGTGTTCTGTTGCAGTGTGGCTAAAGACAAGAATGTCGTCTAAGTACGCAAAGCAGAACGAGAGAAATCTCAGGATGTGGTCCACAAAACGTTGAAATGTTTGTGCAGCATTACGGAGGCCGAAAGGCATGCGCAAAAATTCAAACAAGCCGAAAAGTGTAGTAATGGCTGTCTTGGCAATGTCGGATGGTTCCACCGAGTTTTGGTGATAGGCCTTAATCAGGTCAATTTTGGAGACTTTTTATTTATTTATTTATTTATTTATTTACAGATACTACTGCCTTCTCAAGGAAGGCGTTGTAGGACGGGCTTCTTCAATGACTGAAACATACAATATGGAACAAGGCCAGTGCAACGAACATAGAAAAGAGCAGAAACCAGGAAACCCACAACCAAAATATTGCACAACAATGAAATGAAACAGTGAGCATCATTACACTTTACCGTGTACCTATTACCGTTTACGCTAGAAAGCGAACAAGACATTGGACGATGTTGTATACTCAAACGACCAACACAAACTTCAGTTCGAGATATATAGCTGCCAAAATATATCAGGGGCAGTGCGTTGCAGGATTAACTAACAGCCAGCAGTCACAAAAAAACAAAAAACAATAAGCAACAAGTAGCCTCAAGGTTATTTAAAGAATGAAAAGAGCGAGGCTGTAAATGATTGGGTGGAAGTCGTGTTTACGATGTCAAAAGGCAGCTCATTCCATTCAGTAATGGTTTTAGGAAAAAGAGAAAACTTGAAGCAGTCGGTATGGCATTGATAGTCTGTAAGTGATAAGGCATGGTAGCTACGTGTGCTTCGCGCAGATTTTAGAGTGACATAGCGTGACCTATCTATTCTAAACCCATCGTTTATCAGTGTGTATAGGAAAGTGAGTCTGTTAATTTTTCTACGCGTTTGGAGGGGCTGGATACCGTCTATGTTGTATAGGGCACTCACAGAATCTAATCTTTTGTATTTGTTGTAAATGAATCTTAATGCCTTCTTTAGTACTCTTTCGAGTTTATTTATGTTCGATAATGTGTGTGGATCCCAAATAATATCAGCATATTCTAAAAGTGGCCTGATGAGAGATTTGTAGGCTATTAATTTTGTTGCAGATGTTAAGTTACGTCTCAGATACCACAGTTTGAACATCGCCTTCTGACACAGCGAGTCAATGTGGGCATTCCATCTGAGATCAGAAGATATAGTGACTCCAAGATATTTGAATGAAGAAACTTGTTGCAGAGCAGAGTTATTTAAACTGTATGAAAAGACCAACGGAAACTTTTTACGCGTTATTGTCATCGAAACACATTTTTCAAGGTTTAACCGCATTTGCCATGTCAGGCACCAGTCACTGATTTTTCTCAGGCTCGAATTGAGATTAGCTTGATCTGCTCCATTTTTAATTTCAGAAAATATAACCAGATCGTCGGCAAATAGGCGAACATTTATGTTGATGTTATCTTTTACTACGTCGTTTATATAAATGAGGAAGAGGAGAGGGCCTAAGACGGATCCCTGGGGGACGCCTGAATGCACCGGAAGAAATGATGATCGTTCCTTCTTTACCTCAACAAGCTGTTTCCTATTGCATAGGTAGTCTTTAATCCAACGAAGCACTTTGCCATTTGGTAATAATTTAGTTAGCTTTACAAGAAGTTTGGGGTGTGACACACGGTCGAAGGCCTTCGAAAAATCTAAAAATATTACATCCGTTTGCCCCCTTTTGTTAATAATTTCCGAAAAGTAATGAACAGTTTCCGCAAGTTTCGTAGTCGTAGAGAGCTTCCGCCTGAAACCATGTTGTTCGGAACAAATAACACTGGTTGTTTCGAGAAAAAAAAGAAATATGATTATGTACTATATGCTCAAGCAGTTTGTTGACCGTGCAGAGCAGAGAAATCGGTCTATAATTAGTAGTGTATTGTAGTGTAGAATATTGTTGATCCTGCGATGGCGCCGGTGAAGTCATGATTATGAGGTATAGGAAAGCGGTCAGGAATTGTAACCTTGTTAAGAGCTCTATAATCGCCGCACGGCCTCCAGTCACCTGACTTTTTAGGGACCATATGAAGTGGAGTAGACCAGTTGCTGGAAGAAGGGCGTACCAGGCCAAGCTCAAGCATATGGTTGAACTCGTTCTTGGCGACTTGGTAACGGTCTGGAGCAAGACGACGTGGTCGCGAGAACACGGGAGGACCGGTTGTTTCAATGAAATGAGTTACAGTGTGTATGGAGAATCGGTCATGACCTTTAAAATGGTGGGACTGAGTGGTGGTTCGTCTGAGCATAACCCCTGGATGCTGAGTCGCGTTCCCGCGTCAGTGAGTTCTTTACGTCGTACGTCCACAATAAGGTTGAAGAAGCGTAGGAAGTCGGCTCCAAGAATGGGTCGAGTGACCTCGGCTATTAAAAACACCCAGCGAAAGGTACGACGAAGACCAATATCTAGCGTGAGCGATCTTTCCCCAACCATTGAGATGGGAGAACCATCTGCAGCTTGAAGTGTCAAGCAGTTTTGGCGGTGTCTGCGATCATCTGTAGTTGGAGGTATTACGCTGATCTCCGCCCCTGTGTCTACCAGAAAATACATTTTCGTACTCTTCTCCGTGATGAAGAAAAGACGGCTGACATCAGGTACCACGGCGTTCGCCATCTTTAATGCGTGGTTGGAAAGTTTCCCTGGTAAGAACAGGGAGGAATGCAGCGGCGGGCCATGTCACCAAATCGTTGGTGGTACCAGCATAATCCGCTTGCTTCGGCGGAAGGAGATCTGCTTGCTCTGGGTCGGAACCTCGATGAACCCCGACGGTTTCTTGAGAAAGATAACTCCATGACACGGAGGGATGACACCTCAGAAGAGAGTTGGTCCATCTTTCTCAAGAGTGTAGGACGACGTCGTTGAGTCTCTTTAGACGGTCAACTGCTTGGTGCGATGGCAGGTGTATTCACCTCCATGATCCTATCAGCCATGCGAGCCAAGGCCTCGGTAGATGCTATTTCCGAAGCGGACAGGATCATGCGGACGTTGTTTGGGAGCCTCTGCAGGAATAGTTCTCGGAAAATTGGTTCCTCGACTCTGTCTGGTCTGTCGCCGAGTATCTGATGCATACGTCGCAGAAGGTCCGTTGGTTTTCGATCACCCAACTCTTCCGTTGTCAAGAGCTGTTGAAGTCAGCGTTGTTCTGATGCCGTGGTGCGGCGAATAAGTTCCTCTTTAAGGTGATCAAATGGATTGTCTGGTGGTGCACGAAGGATGTCACGGACAATCGCGGCTGTAGTCTGGGGTAGCGCGGCTACTACAAGGTCAAAACGGGACCTTTGGGAGGAAATCCGATGAGAACGGAACAGGGCCTCAACGTGCAAGAACCAGAGTTCCGCGTCGCCATCTCAAAAGGCGGGCAGCTTGAAACTTGCGGTGGCGATGTGTGCAGCCGGCAAGATAGGATCACCGGCGGAGGAACCAGTGGGCAGTCCAGACTCCGTCATTGCTGTTGAAGAGATGTGGCACGATTGATGAGAAGCTAGAAATCACGTCCGGGTCACCAATGTAGCGTAGAAAACACGTAGACGCTCATGCTACTAAAATAAAAAACTATTTTATCATTATTTTAAATTCGGAGCTAGCTAACCGAGCGCCGAGATCATCTGGAATGGGAATGGCGGTTAACCAGAGCGCTGGCCTTGGGACGCGCGTGTTCATGCCCCAGTGGGCTTTCGCACGTGCACAGGCCCACTGATGCTTGTCGGCGATGTTTTGCTTTACTGGCATCTGTTGGGTCTTTCGACCGCCACAAGTCCAATCAGCACGCTCCGCGAACTTTGGCTTCAGCCTTGTGTTTGACAAGCCGAGGGACCCAGGGTCGCTAAACTCGTGAAACACAAAATATTTTGCGTTCTGACGTAGCGGGGGGAGTGGCCGAAAAAACGCCGCAAAGTTTTCTTTTCTCAGAAACCCGCAGGTCCGTTTATATTCCTGACGTCTTTCATTGAAAGGGAGAAAAATTCATACCACCTCCTTGTCGCCGAAGAAGAGCAGCACCAGGAAACCCAAGGAGACGAATGTGGTTCATACCATAGCCTCCTCTATACTCACAAAGCCTGGCAGATCACCACGAGAAGCGGCCACCGAAATTGAAAAGGTGGAGCGGCAGATAACGGATGAAAGGAGAGCCACGTGACTGGCTCCCTGCTGCGGCGAGACGTCGAAACCCACGCTGCGGCGAGACGCCGAAACGCACTCCCGAGCGAACAAGTGTTTTTCGGGTCCTCACCGCCGCAAAAGCTGTGCGCTGACATCCAGGCTTCCCGAGAAATGGCTCTTTGATGCCCTGTGCTACCAGGTCCTCGCGCTTCAAATTGCGACGGGGCACTCTATGGCTCCGTCGTCGGCCAACGGAAAGGGCTTTAAGTGCTGAGTCAATACACGGGAAAAAGAAAAAATAGCCGAAATAGAATACGGTGGCTATACGTTCAGTTGTCCAGACGTTATTCGGAAAGCATTCGTGGAATCTTACAGCAATCTGCTCTAGATGAAGGAACATGGGAATGATACACAGCTTCAAGATTATCTGGCGGTTATGCCTTGTCTAAGTGACAAGTTAAAAAATGAAAGCCGTTTACAGCTCCCTGTAACGCCGAATTAGAGCGCAGCTCTTGAGGAGGAGGGGAAGGCACGGGGGGGGGGGGTCACGTGACCTCGGGGGGGGGGGGGGGGGGTGCGGAGAAAATTTTTCGCTAAATTTAGCGGGGAAAATTTTCCGCTAGATTTAGCGGGGAAAATTTTTTCGCTAAATTTAGCGGGGAAAATTTTCCGCTAGATTTAGCGGGGAAAATTTCCCGCTAGATTTAGTGGGGAAACTTTTCCGCTATATTTAGCGGGAAACTTTTTCCGCTAAATTTAGCGGAGAAAATTTTCCGCTAAATTTAGCTGGGAAATTTACCCATCATGCACCGCGCGGTTACGCCGACGGCGACGGCGACGCCGACGCCGCTCAAGCCGGAAACGGGCGCCTAAGAGCTGCGCTCTAAAAAAAGACTAGAAGAGTCGATAAGCGTGAAAGAAATTGAGAGTGCCATCGACGATCTTCCGATAAAAGTCTCCTGGACCTGATGGTCTGATTGTGGCAATATTTAAGAAATATAAAAACGTCGTCGCTGCGTTCCTTCACGCAGTTTTACTTGAAGCACATGACAAGTACAGGTTTCCGCCTTCATTTTAGAGCGCAGCTCTTTGGCGCCCGTTTCCGGCTTGAGCGACGTCGGCGTCGCTCAAGCCGGTGCATGATGGTGCGGTGCATGATGGGTAAATTTCCCCGCTAAATTTAGCGGCAAATTGTCCCCGCTAAATCTAGCGGAAAATTTTCCCCGCTAAATCTAGCGAAAATTTTTCCCGCTAAATCTAGCGGAAACTTTTCCCCGCTAAAGTTAGCGGAAAATTTTTCCCGCTAAATTTAGCGGAAAATTTTCCCCGGTAAATTTAACAGAAAATTTTCCCCGCTAAATTTAGCGGAAAATTTTCCCCGGTAAATTTAACAGAAAATGTTCCCCGCTAAATTTAGCGGAAAATTTTTCCCGCTAGATTTAGCGGAAAATTTTCCCCGCTAATTTTAGCGGAAAATTTTCCCCGCTACATTTAGTGGAAACGTTTCCTCTCTAAATTTAGTTGAAAAATTTTCCCCCTAAATCTAGCGGAAAATTTTCCCCCCTAAAGGTCGAGGTCACGTGACCTCCAGGCCACGTGACCCCCCCCCCCCGTGCCTTCCCCTCCTCCTCAAGAGCTGCGCTCTAATTCGGCGTTACAGCGAGTTGTAAACGGCTGTCATTTTTTTTAACACACATACTGTCCTAATTTTAGACAGCGATGATGACCAACAGCTTAAAAACGTTAAAAACTATAGGCCAATAGCGCTCAGCAACGTGGATTACAAAGTAATAATGAAAATTTTGGCAAGGATATTACGGAATATTATTTGTAAAATAGTCAAGGATCACCGAACCTGTGGAATTAGAAGCGGATACATTCTAACCAACATTCACATCGTAAGAAGTTTATCAGAAGTTTGTGATAAAGATCTTGATCTCGTGGCTAAGCTTCCGATCGACCTGGTGAAAGCTTTCGATGGTGTGCAACACTATGTTTTGTATAAAATATTGGAACATATAATTGTGGAGAATTGATTTTACGTTTCGTTAAAATTGCTTATTCTGGTTGTACAACTCGGCTCATAATTAGCGGAAAGCCAACTACATACAGTACAGCACGGAATGAAACCCGAACGCCGGAACGGGAGGCCATCGACGCAGGCTGTTCCACCTAGAGAGCCCCTGACAACTAATGAAACTGCGCCGGGTGCGGGGGTGAGGGTACTACTGAGATGCACTCGACACCTGCGTGGCGCGTCTGGGACTTCCGCATTTCGCCGGTGGCGCGCTGTCAGCGCCGTCACTCGGGGTGCTTTTGTGTCGCCGCACTGTCGCCCGGTCGACACCTGCAGCTTGTGCTCGGCGCGAGCCGCAGGTGTCGACATACGAGACCGAAGAACAAGTTGGGACACATGACGAGTGATGACTCCTGACTGAAGGGGTTACTACTACAAACATTTAGTATATAATATATGAGCACATCCATACGTCCACTCCCAGAGCTCGTCCATTAACCACTCTTGTTCTTCAGGCTCGTATGCATCGCTGTTTTGCTATAAGTACTGCTAATTATAAAATTACGATACGTATAACAAACAATTAAAACTGCGCACGCCAGGAGGAGAAGACACCATGGACGTGCTCCGCTGGCACGCGCGCAAGCAGCTTGCTGCTGCTTCTAGCATCGACCTTCTCGCGCCGAGCGCTAGCCGCAGGGTTTTACCGGACGACAGTGCAGCGACACTAATAGCATCTTCGATCAACTCGCACTGGAGCCGCCCCGAAACCAGCACGGTGCGCAGTGCCCCTCGGTGGTGGTGCACGAAGTCGGTGCAACATCGAAGACAAACTACACCGCGCCTGTGTCGGCGGTAGCGCCACCATTAGTCACCTGGATTTTGGCGCGCATTGCAATTGAGCAGACGCTTTTCTCTTTTTGCCAGCTGTCAGCGGGCCTGGCCTTTCTTTTTGTTTGCGTGCTCCTTTTGCCGTGGTAAAAGATGAACACGGTTGAGGTTTTTGTCAATGGTGCCAGACATCGTGTGACGTTATCCAAGGCGGACATCGACGATCTGATGGCCGGCGAGTTGTTTTTTTTTTTCTAAAAAGTAACAGATGTCGCGTACCGTTAGCACCTGTAGTTTTGCTTGATACATTTTATTTATTTATTTATTTATTTATTTATTTATAAATACTGTTAACCCTTGACAGGGTCATTACAGAGAGGGAAAAACAACAAAACACATTACCTAACATCTTTCACAACAATAGTACACGTCAAGTAGGCTCTCAAATTCACGAACATTTTCCCTGTCAACAATATAACTAGGCAATGTATTCCAGGACTCAATCACATCAGGAAAAAATGAGTATCGAAAAACATCAACACGGGCATTGAACGGCTCAATGGCTAGTTTGTGATTTAATCGGTCACTTCGTTTACATGGTAGTTTTACATAGCTGTCCTTATTAATCTTAATTTGTCCATGGATGAGTTGAAAAAACAATATCAGTCGATGTTTTTGTCTCCTTGTCTCCAGTAGCTCTAAGTCGCATGAGTCTAACATTGATGTAACCGAATCTGTCGATTTATATTAGCACAAACAAAGCGGACAGCTAATCTTTGAATTCTTTCTAATTTGGACTTCAAGACTTTCTGATGTGGACTCCAGACAGCCGATGCATATTCTAGAACTGACCTCACGAATGTTTTGTAGGCAATTAACTTAACGTTCTTTGTTGCGTTGTGCAATTTGTTCCTTAAGAAGTACAATTTCTTTGCAGCCTTAGAGCACACGTTTTCCACATGTTTTCGCCAGTTTAGATCATGGGTTATGGTCACTCCTAGATATTTAAAACTATTTACATTGTTCAAGAAGTTATTTCCAATGTTATACCTAAAACAAAGTGCACTCTTTTTTTTAGTTATATGAGTAAATGTGGATTTAGTATAGTTAATTTCCATGTCCCACTTTTCACACCACATGTTCAAGGCCTGAAGGCTACGATTGATTTTAATTTGCTCATTCACATTTGTGACTACCGAATAAAGTAAACAATCGTCGGCAAAAAGCTTCATTTCTACGCCTGGCTCTACAATGCTAGCAATATCGTTGATGTACAACAAAAATAATAAGGGTCCCAACACAGATCCCTGTGGGACACCAGAAAACACCTCCAACGAACAAGACATACAATCGTCAACACGCACCACCTGCCTGCGATTGATCAAATAAGCCTCAATCCATTCTAATATTGTAGAGCTAATACCGATTTTTCGAAGTTTGAAGAGTAGTTTATTATGAGAAACCTTATCAAAAGCCTTTGCGAAGTCTATACAAATAACATCTATCTGCCTCTGGTCGTTTATTGCTAACGAAAAATCGTGAATAGTTTCGATTAGCTGCGTAACAGTGGAAAGATTGCTTCGAAACCCGTGTTGATGCGGGTAAAGCAACTGGTTCTCTTCAAGAAAAATAATAATATGTTTTGCTATATTGTGCTCCAGAAGCTTACATGACACAGAGGTAAGAGACACGGGGCGATAATTATTCACAATTGCTCGGACTCCGCCTTTAAAAGATACCGCCTAAAAAATAATAAGCCATTGTGAGGCTTATTAAGACAGCTGACTTATGCTCTTTTTATGCATCACTGACGAGGAATCAGATTATTTCATTTAAAGTTTTGTTTCATAAACAGATTCGTCGAGGTTGCAAGCCTGGGCATCCACGTTTGCCGGCGGCGCAGGACCTTCGACGGTCGACGGCGCAGGACCTTCGACGATCGGCGGCGCAGGACCTTCGACGGTCGGCGGTGCAGTACAACCTTCGACACCTTCGACGGTCATCAGCGGTGCGCATTTGTCTATCAATATATATTTTTTTCATGCATACTCCAGAGTAAGGGCATACAAACCTGCCGTCCAACTTTTCACTCAGGCAACAGGGGAAGCGCCTTCTGTGTTGCTCCATGAACGGATACATCCCGTGTGAGCCAAATGCATCGCTGACCTAAAGGGGCTGCACGACTACGAGTTTGTACAGGGGGACGAAGGTGGTGAATTTTGTGTATAAAATTTCCAAAGAATGCGCTTACCTAATTAAGAGCGTGAATTAGCTACCTATGGCGGCCATCTTCAAGTGAAAGACAGGTGATACAACAGCTAAGAAAAGGCAACAGCTTGACATATATTGGCAAGGTGATTGGACTTCATATTTTATTTTCATATTTTATTTTCACACTGGTGATTTAATTAGTTATTTGAAATTTTGATGCACAGGATGCACTATTTTCGGCCACCTCTCTACAAAATATTAGCGTGATGCATTAAGAAACCGATTTATGCAGTTCCTTCAAAGGGACAAAGATTTAGTTGACTCGCAAGGTAGGTTCAATTGAGATTTTCAGGGGATGTTGTAGTGTGCCATTAATAATCTCAAGAAGTTCATGGTGTGTGTTGCTGCGACGAGATGGCACCACTTTTCCGGCAGTGGCATCTGCCCGTGTGAACAGCAGTGCTGATCCCCGTGGATCTGAATGTCTGTATGCTGGTCACGAGAAAAGAACGGTCTTCATTGAACTCCGAGCTGACTTGACGTCTTTCCGTTCACCGGGGTTCGCGCTTGGATCCCGGGACACCGGCATCTCGCGTCCCACAATGTAAGCCTCTCAGCATTTTTACAGGCCTTTTGAGGCACTGTCTTTATCGTAGCTTTTCCTGTCTCTTTCCACACATTCATAGTGGCCATCAACGACCACTACAGATGTCATCCTCAAAAGCTCCAGACAATTTTTCAGGTCAACCTGATTTATGTGGGCGGGTGCACCTTTAGTCACATTTTGAACGCTCAACGGCTACAGTTCTTCACTGATCAAGCCGTTCACATTTTTCGACCACGAAGCAAGGGCAAGTTACATTGGAAATTCTCTACACCCCACGTCCAGCAACATACAAGTTTGCGGATGGTCAAACGTGCAATGCCTCCAAGTTAACAATGACGTCCACATTTCAGATCGACACGATACGAATTCCTACTGGGATGATGATGGTGATCCTCTGGGAATCATGTTCAATGCGGTCATGTGTACCTGTTTATTTCACAAGTTACCCAGTTGCAGCTGGACACCTGCTGTGCCAAGTCCATTTCAGGTGACAGTGCCTGCCTGTGTTCCTGATCCAAGCTTCTGCTGTCCGGGGGTCCCAACGTTCATGATCCTGTCGAGCCTTTTTCACCGGTGACTACGAGCGCCCTCATTGTGTCTTGTCCATGCATGCCTTCGTCAGAGCCTCCTCTTCCAGGCAGCACAGGTGTGAGTTATGATGATAATAATGAGCATGTCATTCAGCAACTGCTGAGCCGACCACATTGCAAGGCCGGCCAGTTCATCAAAAGAAACTTCTGACACCTCTCAAGAACTATGTACTCTTCTGCCACAAGACGTCAACTTTTCCTTATGAGTCTATTGATCATATTTAATTTTAGCTGAATGTTTTTGATTTCTAGTACTGCAGTGTTCAGTTATCCTTTTCTTCTCCAAGCCAAAGGGTTATACGACATGCCATGTGCATTTCCTATATGGTTATCAACTAACGTTTTTGTTAAGATAAACCAGGGTGTGTGCTTTGCATGGTGTGGTGACATCATTCCATTTTCGTTGCGATGCATTTGTTAATTTTTTGTTCTGGAGCATGTGAAAGAGTGTGTTCGACATAAGCTTTTAGTATTGACTGTTCTATGGCAGCGTTTTATTCCCGTCTATTTCTTTGTACTTTCCTTACGATGCAGCTGTTGGCAGCGGGTACTACACAGAGTGGTATCAGCCTTCGCAAAACGCACATGAAAGCATCCTAGGATGAACTGATGTGACAGTGCAACTAGTACCATATTGTAATCTGCACACGGTACATAGTGCATAGGATGGTTAAGAAAGGGAAACAATGCAGGCAAGCTGGTGAATGACATCCATAGTAAAACTGAGACAAGCTCTGTTTAGCACTTTGTTTTTCTGTCGTTTTTTTTATTATTCCTGTCTCGGGTTTACTATGGAGGCTATAAAAGGGTACAGCAGTTGCTGCAGCTCCTTTGAGTGCTCCACCTGTTTGGAGCCCCCTGGGCTGGGTTATGTCCATAACAAACACCTACAACTTGGGTTGTGAATTTACACAGTGTATTTTTTATATGTTTACACTTTCTCTTGTGACCTGGTAGTTTTGTTTTTTATCGAAGGGGGGGGAAAGTTATATTGTGTCTTGAAAAGCCAGAGATAAGGATTTCAATTGCCTTTTGGGAAGCAATTACTTTGTGCTGGAGATTAAAGGAACAGTGCTGCTATTTAACCACTTGAAGTGATTTTCAAGATTTGTGTTTTGTGAGATTTTAACCTGCCCCATTCTTCCTTCTAGCTGTTACTGTACAAGGGAGGGACAATGTTCTATTTGTAAATAATATTTTTATTCACTGATGACACTACTTCGATTGTGCCATGTGTATGTTTCGTGTTTGTTTCATTTCCCGCTTGGCGTCACAATTGAACTGGTGCATATTAAACATCCTAAGGCAACCACCTTAGACCCATTGTTCATCAGCACCAGTGAGTCCTGTCTTATTCTTCACAATGGGTTCCACCTCGGAGCTGCCAAACATTCATCGGCATCAAGGAAGCGCCGTCTCTTCCGTCGGGGCTTGTCTAGGTCATCCCCCTGCTCCAGACTATGGTTACAGTAGGCTCGTTCGATTTACTTGCACCTCCTGCACCGATGCAGTGTACTTCCGGTTGTATCTCAGTACACATACCTGAAGTACACTGCCCTACACTTTTCTGTACCGGTGCAGGAGGTGCAAGTAAATTGAACGAGCTTTGTGATGATCGTCCTTCATAAGAGACAAGGGATTGTGCTGCTTTGGGATGCATGAAGTGTATCAGTCAACACAAGCATATACTTTGGCACAGCCCTATAATTTGTAGTACAATGGGGGTTGCCGAGAGTCCTTGTTGGGATTTGCCAGGATGTTCTATATTCTATTTCAGCAGGAGCTGACAAAGGGAGAAAGTTTGAACCTCGTGAGCCAGTCGGAGCAACAGAGCAAAGTATGTCAAGAGCTCGGTGAACACTGTCGTATACATTGTCATGTGCTTCCCTCAAACACTCCGATGGGCTCACTGGGACCCTGCTGTTTGCCAAGTTATGCTGAAACAGCATAGTCCCTCCTCCTCTTTAAAATACACCATGGGTAAAATTAAATAATGCAAATTGCTTCTCTGCTGCAATAAATTTTAAACTTATTTTTTATTAAATAAGTTTTAGCCACTATTTTTAGTTCTAAATATTTCAGTGTGTTGATCTAAGCTTATTTTTTGATTCCAGTCTGAACAGACAACGAATCTGTGGTTGGCGCCCGCGGGAGCCGCCGATGGTCACGTGGTAGGCTCGCGCGTCGCCGCGCTGCGTCGCCGCGCTGCGTCGCCGCCGCCGCAAAGTCACGCCGCCGCCGCCCGCTGAGCGTTGTGCGACGCCACTGCAACGCGTTTCTCCACGGAGCCGTCGCCGCCGCCGCACAAGTTCGTCTGCTTCGGGGCACCTTCGCCGTCATCTGACCGGCGCACAGGTCTATCACATCTGCTTGCGCTTTTTCAGGAGTTTCCTTTGGGCTCTAAAAGTTACGTATTGATCTTAGTTTTTGTTATACGTCAAACAAAGATGAATAAGTTACTTTTAGACGCCATACGAAGCTTCCGAAAGAGCGCAAGCACCACGTGACAAATAAGGGCCCGTCACGTGATAAATAAGCGTCACTTTTCTGCCGCGCCCGCGGGCGCCAACTACAAATTCGTATAGCGCCGTAATTATAGCTCTAAAATTTTTTTTCTTCGTTGTTAAATCATTTTATGACATCCTTTTTCCATCAAACCTGTTTAAAAAATGTGTTTTTCCTTTGCATGTGTCCTTTAAGAACAAAAAAGCCATGTGGGCAGCCATCTCGGAGGATATTGCTAATGACCTCGGCTCCCACAAAACGGCAGAGCAGTGTCAAAACCGTTTTAAAACTATAAAGAAACGCCGGACGGAACGGAAATAACACAATGCCTCGTCAGGTGCAAATCCTATTTCTATTCCCTATGATGAGGAATTTCAAAAAATCAAGTCCATTGACGACAGTGTGGAACCGGAGCTTCTTAGAGGACCTGGTCGAGTCGAGTTTAAATCCTCGGCCATTTCACGCAGTTTGGATAGCACTAAGCCAGAATATGCCAAGGATACACCGCCCACGAAGAAGCAGAATATAAACTCTGTATGTGAAATGATGTGGAAGATCCACATGCACAAAAAAGATCAGCGGGAACGTCGCCACAAAGAGAAGTTGGAGGTTTTGCGCAGTCTTCTGGCTCCTGAAAAATATCCCGATGCCTAATGGTACACGTGCAAATGTAAGGACTATCAGCCAAGACGTACTTCCATATGGACAGAGACGAATCCATTACATTTTTTTGTATTTATCAATATTAACTTTAATGGAGTTCTTTTGCTAGTTGGTTTTTGAGGCTGTACAGTGCGCTGCAATATGAAAGACCCACTGGGAGTGCGTGGCCGAGGCGGTGGCTGGCGGGGGCGCTGCGAGCGTTCATGGCAATTCCATTCTGCTTCGAGGGCAGGACGCTCACTCGGGGCTCAGCTAAAGTGCAACGCGCTTATCAGTTTGTGCTGAGCCCCGAGTGAGCGTCCTGCCCTTGAAGCAGAATGGAATAGCCCGGAGCGCTCGCAGCGCCCCCGCCAGCCACCGCCTCGGCCACACACTCCCAGTGGGGTCTTTCATATTGCAGCGCGCTGTACAGCCTCAGAAACTATGTATGCTATTGCTCAGCAGAACACAGGATCAGATCAAATGCATAAATACTAACTTTATTATGTTATTTCCTAACAACAAAGTGCACAAAAAAGTTTGCAGGTGCTGCTCACTTTCCTACAACGTAGTGGTGCACAGTAACGTTGACAAGTTACTTGACTGTGCGGAGGTAGCATGTAATTTTTTTTCTCTTTTCTTCACCCAGTTGTCTTAGTAGCTTCTCCCTTTTGGGGTTTTCTTTAGCCCAAGCATCGCCCGGACCTGGCTTGCGACCCTTGCTTGCATTTTTTACTTCTTCCCCATCTATATCTGTGTCTCCTGCATCGATACACCAATTGTGCAAGAAGCAACACGCAAGAATAAACTGTGTGGCCTTGTTGACACTCCAGAATTCAAGGTATAAAAGCTGCCTGAAGCGTCCCTTCCGTAACCCAAAGGCATTTTCTATTCGGACACGTGTCTGGCTCAGCTTTAGTTTGTAGTTCACCTCGTCGGGCACAAGTTTGTCGTAGTTCGTAAATGGAGTTAGGAGGTACTCTCTTAAAGGGTACGCTGCATCTCCTAGTACATGATACTTGCCACCCTCACATATTTGTGGCAAGTCATCCAAGACAAAGGACCGCTTGAATGCCTGTGCGTCGTGTGTTTTCCCCGTGTGCCCAAGAAAGACATCACGGAACTTTCGATCAGAATCACAACTTGCTTGCATGCTGTAGGACTTCGTATCGTGTTCGTTCGTATAGGTGGATGGAATTTTATGTGCAGGGCATCTGGTATCCACATAGGTGCCGTCCACACAGCCCAGAACACGAGGGAAGCCGGAAATCTGAAGTTAATTTGTGATCAGTACTTTTTCAAGCAAGTGCAGATCTCTAACTTTACCTTTTCGAATTTCGTACTAGCTGCAACTTTAGCTTGTGCAGATATGGGAAAATTAATGACGTCGGTACTAATGCTTTCCAAGAAGCTTGCCACCCGCTCGACGATGTTATGAAGAGTGCTTTCTGCCATGCCAAATATCACTGCGACGGCTCGCTGGCTTATTTTGTTTCCAGCAAACCTGAAAAAAAAATTACTTTACCTGTCATATCCAAAGCTCAAATTGAGAGCAATCTTCCGACCTAACGTACTCACCAAAGGAAGGAAAGTTCTTCAGCGGTCTTCCGGTGGTAGGGACCATGGCCACGAGGATAGAACTCAGATTTCTCATAGTCAGGTTTCACTTTGTAGCACACGTTTCGGGCTACTCGGGAATGCTTTAGAAACTGAAAAAAATATATTTTGCCCATTATTACTGGTTCAAGAAAGAGTACCACCAGATAATAGCCTTACCTCAGTGTTATCGAAGCGCCTCACAACGCTCTCCACGAAGTTCATGACTTTCGGGCGCTCCTTGCCCGTAGTAATCACTGGTAATCGCGGCGGTGGTAGAAAGTTCGTCGTCCTCGCTGCCCAAAGAGCTAAGGAACTCATCGAGTGCCGCTGCGAGGAGTGTTCGTTTTTGTAAGGTCGCCATCTCGACAACCTGCGCGCCTGCTACTCCCGCTATCTTCTCGATTCCCGCTCCAGGCCGCAATGCCTGATGGGACTGCACCCCGGCGCACCGTCGATTTTCTTGGTGCTCGTTGGGGCAACGAAAAACCGCACCGAAAGGGTGCGCTTCGTTGATCGAGGACGTCCGGTGCCGACCGGTGCGCTTGATCGAAGACGACGGGGCGCACCTCGGTGCACCGGTGCGCCCCACGGTGCGGGTGATCGAGGATGCTATTAGAAGCGCAGCTCTTAGGCGCCCGTTTCCGGCTTAAGCAGCGTCGCCGTCGCCATCAGCGTAACCGCGCATTGCATTATGGGACGTTTCCCATAATGACGTCAAACTTGACGTCACGTGCGACGTCACGAGGGTCATGAGTGACGTCGCGAGGATCACTAGGGTAACGAATGACGTCACGAAGGTCACTCGTGAAGGTCACGACGAAGGTCACGACAACAAAGCATGTAGTTGGACTAGTTAGTGGTACATGCTGTCTGGTGGGAACTGCGCAAAAAAGTCGTAGGACCAGGATGACGAAACACAGTGATAGTCGTGAAGAGTACGATGATCACAGTGAAGGTCTCGATCTTTTTGAGTGACGTCATGAGGAGGGAGGAGTGGGAGGGGAGGAGGAGGAGAGGAGAGTGAGAGGAGGATGGAGGCTGTTAGAGGGAGGAGGAGGAGGAGAGAAAAAGACGGTACGGAGGAGAAAGAGGGCATGCCCTCCTCTCTGTACACTCTCCTCCTCCTCGTCAAGAGCTGCGCTCTAATTCGGCATTACAAAAAATTGTAAACGTCGTTCATTTGCTTTTTATGTGTGCGTTGGTCTTACCTTTTTTATCTCTCTTCCCCGGTTTTTTCTCGCCAACCCCCGTCGCCCTCTCATCTTAAACACTACCGACATCGATACACACACCCCTTCTGGGTGACCGCAGTAGCATTGTTGAGAGTAGCGAAAGATGAGCTCTAAAGCCGCGAACACCGCGCACGGCTCCATAATATCACAAAGTTTAATCTTCGCTTCGATTCCGAAGCGAAGGTTTGGCCTCAAATAACTCTTTACCAAAGTTTTGAAACGTCACTTGGTCGTCACCGATAGCTTCCACAAACGCCGATCTTGCGACAAGAAAGTTCAGAGTATTTGCAGCCCGCCCAGGGACAATCTAAACAGCACTGACCCTAAAGTGGGGTAGGAACACGCGGGCGCGACGTCATCAGTGCAGCCGTTCAATCTGCTGGCCCTATGAAGTTGCTCGCGCGCGCTCCGATGAAGCTCGTTATGACTTCCTGTTTCATAATCTCACTGGAATTTGAGCACCGAGAGAGTTTTGAAAGTAAACATATTCGGCAAAAGTTTCCTGGTTGGGTAAGAATTAAAATCCAAAAATGTAGCTCCAAACAAAAGTCGAAAGGAAACCCGACGTTTCGAAGCCAACTCAACGTTACCCGCGGCATCTCAACCTACAAGTCTCACCTCGACTTCACGACGTCGTGACGGGATATGAACATTGTTCCCCGAAGCCTCCGTCTCAAGCGCCTCGTCCTCACAAAGGAAGGGCACAAGATTGTGGCGCAGGCCACGCTAAGAAGAAAAGAACTAGACCTCTTCTTCGCACGCCGGCAACTCGAGCACCGCATCCCGGACGTGTTCCCAGCTTTGCAGGCTTTTGCCACGAATGTCGCATCTACTGCTTTGGATAAACGACGGGCATCTCGGAAAGAGAAGATTTCAAGGCTAACAAGATCGGACGATTCGAGTCGAGGTACCAATGACACCAACTTTGTCAAGCACCTCTCCTATAGACAAGTCTCGCCATGCGAGATTGCGGTCTTGGCAAAAGGCCACAAATTTAATATGATCACGCAACGGCCGCTTCTCCATAAAATGGTCGAGGCTGTGGAGGACGGAATTATGCGCCTAGATCATAGCATCCGGGATGGAGTGCGGCTTAAAGCGGTAAGCATCCTTTCGAAGCTCCCACAACGGCAACGACACAACCTGCCGACGGAAGAAGTTCCTGCGCTTTGCAAACTTTGCGAAGATACGGAGATTGTGCTTCTGCCAGCCAACAAAGGGAAGTCGACCGTCGTCCTAGACCGGTAGGTATACGAAGAAAAGGTACGGAGTCTTCTTGGCAGCCATACTTGTGAAAAACTCAAGATTCTACCCGCTGGTTCAGAGGAATTTGAACAAAATTCTGGCAGAGATTTTAAAGAACTACCCTGAGTCAAAGATCCTTTACTTGCGGCTCATTTGCAGGAACGGCTCCGCTCGAGGAATTTACGGCCTTCCAAAGATCCACAAACCTAACGTGCCTCTACGACCTATTGTAGACTTTACTTACAACCTCGCCGCTACGGGCGCTATCCAGTTATCTTCACTGGACTTTGGCTCCCCTCGTCGGAAGCACGTTGACTCATGTAGAAAATGCCGGCCACTTCATGGAAGGCAGTTTGATACTTTAGACCCCTGTTACGGATAAAAAAAACAGGGGGCGGGATGGCCAAAAAACGCGTTTTTCGTGTAAGGCTCGTCCAATTATGAGGCGCTGGAGAAACTCAGCCTTCTGTGTTAAGCCCTTATTTCGAACTCTTTTTGTTCGCGTTCCGCCTATTGAAAAGCATGCGCGAACGGCCTGAGCACGCACCTCGTATCGCTGCGCCGCAGTGTTCTTTCGCATAATAAAGGTCGTCTTCTTTCACCGCCGTCACCGTGGCAACGAACGCCGAATGGGTGGAAGCGCGCCCGGTACCGCCGTGTTAGAGTCACTAAATGAGCTGCGCTTAGAGTATCGGCACTCTGTTCCTCGACATTGTTGGGGGCGCCGCCATTTTGGTGCTTGTGCTGAGCAGACGCAACTGCCGATCAACAAGATTCAAAAGTGCGACTTCCTCAGCTTTAGATTCGGTGTTCGGAAGGTCATGTAATATTGCTTTGCTCTGTTGCGAACTCTCTAAACATTTGTGGAGGGCGGAAAAGCATTTCTTTTAAGTTCTGGTAAAGTTTCAGATAACTGGCAACCATGATTTTAAGACACCATATGGGAGAGTTTCGTTACTCTGAAGCGTAGCTTATTTAGTGGCACTACGCCGCGTGAAGGCAGCAACAGCTGACGCCATTTTACGAACGTCGTCTGCTAGCCAAAGCCGAACGTCGTGTGTCAGATCGGCCGCGTTCACCGGTTTGCCGCTGGCAAGGACGACGAAGCTGAGACACGCCGACGGCGATTGAGCAAGCCAGAGCACTGCGGGACGACTGCAACGGGGGCATTTATTGGGATCAAAGGCGCGTAATGACGGCACCTGCCACAACACGGGCTCCATCTCAAACGTCGTATCAATCCAGGAGGCGGAGGAGATGGCCATAGCGCTGGCCATTTCACACGCAATCCCACGCAGAGACACCACCGACCTCAAATATAAGATAAATATCGTCACCGACTCGCAAGCAGCGTGCAGAGCGTTCGCGGGCAACACCCTCTACCCACGGACAGCACACCGCATCAACGCCATAAGCACCAAATGGTTGCAAATACCGGTCATCCGGATCATCTGCAGGACCCCTGGACATCTGGGCTTAACCGGCAACGAAAGTGCTCACGCACTAGCCCGAGCGGTAGCGACGAACCGGGCTTGGTCGGATGGGATCAGGATACAGTGGGACCCAGAACCAAACACAACCGCGGACTCCTAGTCCCTCCGCACTCCAACCGACACACACCTTAACACCTACCACCTGGTAACGGAATATTACCGAACAACCCGCCGGGTCCTGCCCCCTCCGCATCGGGAGCTATCCCGGGCAGAGGCAGCGGACTGGCGACAACTTCAAACGTTTACGTTTCCTAACCTCCACCAGCGACATCGCTGGTTCCCCAACCGGTACCCAGGCACCTGTCCGGGATGTGGCAGCGATCACCCTAACGTGTACCAATCCATCTGGGAATGCCCCCACCCCCTCGGTGAGGGTATCACCCCCATTCCTTCCCCCACCTTTTCCTCCTGGGAGGCGGCCCTTTCCGGCACAGAGCTCGATGACCAGCAGCGACTGGTTGAGCGAGCCCGCCGAATCTGGGCGGCCAACGGAGCCCTGGACTAAGGGCACCGACCAGAGACCGCAAGGTCGTTTCACTTTATCGATTAATAAAGTTTACGATGATGATGATGATGAGCGAGAGAAATTTGTATTTGAGTCATAACGAGCGAAATCCTAGTTGAGGACCACATACCTTCGCTGGGTCTTTCCTGTGAACTTTTTACGGAGATATGGGGTTCCGCATTAAGAAAGCAGCTCCGTTTGCAAAATATAGGGGCCCTAAAAAGGGCCGTTTAGAAAGCTGCCAGACCCTAACTGACATAACGAGCACTTGACAAGCGGTTGCCGCATAAGTCGTCTTTATGCATGCAAGCGGGCTACGGGCTCAGCACAGCGGATCACCCGAAGTCACCAGGGGCCGTCAAAATCCTCGTCCTCTGCACTATTAGCGGCGAGATGTTTTGGTGGCGCCCTCTTGTGGTTCCCCCTTGTGACGTCATTACCTTGCAAATAACAAGTTCGATGGTGTTTTTTATTAGCATGGTGGAAGCTTGAAATCATTGCGCTCTCAAAGGAACACTGCCAACACCGTCAAAATTAAAGTTCTTTCATTCCTCTTATTTCCGTCGATGATAAATCCCCTTTCCGACGTCATAGTCAGCGTTCAGTCAATCGTGGAAGGCCGACCACAGCGACGCTTTCGGTCGCGCACGGGGCTAATAGGGAAGGTCCATGTCTGCGTCGGGGCTGTAAATTTTGGTGGCCGCGGCTGTGCTAGGAGCTATTGGCGACGTGAGCCATCGAAAGCGTCGCTGTGATCGGTCTTCCACGATAGGCCGAATGCTGACTATGACGTCAGCAAAGGAGTTCACATCGACGGAAATAAGAAGGATGGAAGAACTTTAATTTCGACGGTGTTGGCAGTGTTGGTTTGAGAGTGCTATGATTTCAAGCTTCCACCATGCTCTTTACAAACACCTTCAAACTTTTCGTTCACAAGGTAATGACGTCACGAAAGGTAACCATAGGAGGGCGCCACCAAAACATCTCGCCGCCAATAGTCATCGCGAGGCGTGAGCCGGAAAAGACGACGATGAAGAAGGGGGAGGGGCGCTCGAGACAGATTCTTAACGGACGCTGGGTTTAGTCCTGAGTTCCTGAGGCCCTTACAACACATGGTGTCAGAAGTGCGCCAAGGCATTATCGCCTGAGTAGGAGCTACGCAAGCAATGGCCACGTCCAGCTTCTTGTGTCAACCCCCCGAGCCGTACACCTTTGCAAACCCAGAAGAATGGACCTCCTGGAAACGCCGCTTCGAACGATTTCGAGTCGTCAGTGGTCTCGCTGCGAAGCCAGGAACAGAACAGGTGAATGCTCTAGTCTACTTCATGGGGGATAAAGCGGATGATATCCTGCTGTCTCTCAGTTTACCTGAAGAGCAAATGACCGACTACAGCGCCGTGCTCCGAGCCTTTGAGAACCACTTCGTCGTGAGACGGAACGTTGTTTATGAGCGAGCCCCTTTCGATCGGAGATGTCAAAGAGAAGGAGAGAACGTCGAAGAGTTCATAACAGATCTGCAGAAGCTTGCCAAGTTCTGCAACTTCGGCACACTCCACGACGAAATGATTCGAGACAGGATAGTGGTAGGACTTAAGGATCACACGCTTTCTGAAGACTGCAGCTTGATCCAGATTTGACGCTTGAAAAAGCAACAAACATGGCGCGACAGTCTGAGGTTGTCAAAGACCAACAGACCAAACTTCACACGTCCAGTGACACCAACGTGGATCGCCTTTACATGTCAAAGAAGGCTCCTTCAAGAAAAGCCAATCGTGGAGGAAGAGTGGGCGAGAAGACGGTACCCAACTCCACTCAGTTTCAAGCATCGACTGGACACTGCTCACGCTGTGGCAAGTGTCAGCATTCGAAAGAACAGTGTCCGGCACGAAAGGCGATGTGCAACAAATGTCGCATAATTGGACATTACGCCCGCCAATGCCGAAACTCCGCAGAGCTGAACCAAGTTTCCAGTACAGAGACTGCATTCCTTGGAGACATCGAATGTGAAAACAGTCAACGATGGACAGCGACAGTGCAAGTTGGCGATGTGCCGATTGTCTTCAAGGTCGACACTGGCGCCGAGGTGACAGTCATTCCGACAGAGACGTACAAAGCGTCTTTTGCAGCGACGTCCCTGCAGAGGCCCACAACGATCCTAAAGGGTCCCGGTTGCCATGAACTAGACGTGCTGAAAACGATCACGAAGGACATGACCTAAAACCAAGTCGACAAAGGCGGACCTGTACGCTGTTAACGACTTGGATGAAGCTCTTCTTTCGAGAGATGCCAGTGAGAAGCTGGGAATTGTCCAAAAGGTCTGCGACGTTGCGTCTTTACGTACTGTAGACGTCAAGCCGAAAAGTGAGTTTCCCAAACTTTTTTGGGGGCTGGGACACGTGAAAGAAGCTTACAAAATTGAGCTACGAGATGACGCAGTTCCTTTTGCACTGATGACGCCTCGGAGAGTAGCCATTCCTTTGCTAGGCAAGACAAATGAGAAGCTTGAGGAAATGGTCAAGATGCAAGTAATAGAACCCGTGGAAGAGCCAACAGAGTGGTGCTCTGGGATGTTTATAGTCGCAAAATCCAATGGAGACGTGCGCATCTGCGTAGATTTGGCCGAGCTAAACAAGTACTTGAAAAGAGAAGTGCATCCTTTGCCAATTGAAGAACAGGTGCTGGGACACCTTGCTGGAGCGAAATCCTTCTCTAAGATTGATGCCAACTTCGGATTTTGGCAGTTTGAACTAGCCGAAGAGTCTCAACATCTGACGACCTTCATAACACCTTTTGGGAGATTCAGGTTCCGGCGATTGCCCTTCGGCATCACATCAGCACCGGAGTTTTTCCAGAAAAAGATGACACAGTTTCTCGAAGGTCTGCAAGGTGTCCTGTGCAACATGGACGACGTCCTTATCTACGGAAGCACTCCAGAGGAGCATCATGAGAGGTTTTGTAATGTTCTCCAACGACTCCAGGAGAGGGGAATGACCCTAAACGCAGAGAAATGTGAATTTTTTGTTAAGCAAGTGAAGTTCCTCGGGAACATCATCGACCAGGAGGGTATCCGACCAGACCCAAACAAGATCAGAGCAATTGTCGACAAGAAAGTGCCGTCAAATGTGTCTGAACTAAGAAGTTTTCTGGGAATGATAAACTACCTAGCCACGTTCGTTCCAGGCATGTCAGAGATTGCCTACCCGCTAAACTGCCCACTAAGCACGAAAAACGAGTGGATCTGGACAAGCGAACAACAAAGAAGTTTTGACAAGTTGAAAAACGCATTGACAAGAAGTCCAGTGTTGGCACATACGACCCAGGAAAGCACACAATTATTTCAACTGATGCTTCATCGTACGGGCTAGGAGCGGTACTGCGCCAACAACAAGAAGATGGAACGTACTGACCCGTCGCCTATGCCTCAAGGACTTTGACTGAAACCGAAAGGAGGTATGCGCAAGGGGAGAAAGAAGGCCTGGGGGTCGTGTGGGCATGTGAAAGGTTCCAGGATTTTATAACCGTACTTCACGTTTTGATTGAAACAGATCACAAGCCTCTTGTGCCAATTTTCTCGTCAAAATCTTAGCGGACATCACTCCACGAGTTCAAAGGATGAAACTTCGGATGATGCGATTCTCATACGACATGAGACACATTCCTGGAAAAGCCTTGATTACTGCCGATCTTCTCTTTCGGAAGCCTCTACAGGAGACAGGTCAAGGGGACTTTCAGGAGCAAATTGCACTCTACGTCAGTGGAGTTACAGCATGCTTGCCGGCAACCGACCATGGGTTGAGAGAAATCCAGAAAAGCAATTTGCGGATGTCACGTGCAGGACACTGGTCAAGTACAGTGAAGAAGGCTGGCCGACACGAAATGTGGTTCAAACTGACTGCAGGGATTACTGGCCTCAAAGGTCAGAAACAGCTTTGCAAGACGGTCTCCTCATGAGAGGATCTCTAATTATTATTCCTCAGTCAATGCGCCATGACATCCTACAAATACTTCACGAAGGACACCAAGGGATTACCAAGTGTAGGGCGCGTGCCCGACAGTCTGTATGGTGGCCTGGACTTTCCCGTCAAGTGGAAGATGTGGTACGCACATGCACACAGTGCATCCAAGAAACACACAACCGACACGAACCACTGCTTCCATCACAGTTTCCAGATCGACCATGGAAAAAAGTCGCAATGGACCTGTTTTACTTGTAAGGAAAAGACTACCTCCTTGCCACCGACTACTTTTCACGATTTGCAGAGATTGCACTTCTCAACAGACTGACGGGGACTACAATAATAACTACCTTGAAGTCTTTCTTTGCAAGACATGAAAGACTTGAAGTAGTCTTCAGTGATAACGGACCACAATTCCGAAAAATACAAGGATTGGAGTTCCAGAAGTTCGCCGAAAGTTGGGGCTTTGAACACAGAACATCCAGTCCACATTACCCCCAAAGTAATGGCTTTGTGGAAGTTGAAGCAAAACCAAATGCGGCGCGCTCGCGCTGCCTCGGGTGACCTGGTCGCTTCTATAAAGCCGATCGTGGACTGAAATCTATAGCAAGTTTCACATGCAGCGATTCCGCGGCCGAAATCGCTACTGCTTGCGGCGCGGTGGCACGGATCGCGAGGTTTCATTTCACATGAGCGTTTTCTGCCGTTGCGATGGCCAATGTTGCTTGCACCAAGCAGATGCATACAGTCGATTACAGCGACTTCTAACAACCGTTTTAATGCCTTAGTCTTAATTTCCCCCCTTAATTTTACCTTAATCAAACAAAAAACGTTTAGAATACTAGTTATACCTTGGTCTTATTTTCTTTCAAACTTCGTTATCGCGGAGGATGAAACCTGGAATCATCCTCGGCAGAGTCACGGGCACCGCCTTCCTTGGACGTAAAGACTAGAGCACAATATAGCTCCTTCGGAGCAGAGTAGACCAATCTAGACCGCCGTCTCTCGGCGACTAGCAGCGAACGCCCGGAGGTTCCAAGTCCGGTCAGAAATCCATAGGGAACGTGAGAAAATTGGTGTTTCTTCAATGTTGTGGAGATGTACGGAACGACAATAGTTTTTGACATAATTAAGGAACATTTTAGAATAATGTTCGCTAAGTTGTGTGCCAAGTGAGGACGTAATTTTTGTAAAACAATTGCATGAGCGGCATCACGCAGCAGACGACGCGTCAACGTCACGGCGACGTCACAGCGTTCACGTGACCCGCTCCGGCCAACCCAGAAAGTCCATCTCCGCTGCGCACAAAAATCGTCTGCTTCAAACGCCATTGCCTTGGAAATTGCATTCTCAAAATTTTCACACGCATCCAATATTATGGAAAGTTTGATAAAGTGTTTAGTGCTTTACCAACTTCACGACAGACTAGTTTCGAAAAGTGTGAACTTGGCGTTTATTTTTTAATCAGCCGTGTTGAGTCGATCTCCATGTATTCTCCCATAGGGCGGGCCGCCTCCTGGAACCCTGAGTACCACGTGACTCGCGCCGAGCTACTCTGTTGGCCATGTTGTCGGCGAAACACGCGGATCAAAGAATAGGTGAGCGGCGTTTAGCAACTTCCGGTTTCTCTGGAAATTTTGTTTAGCTGTTGACAAAATACGATGGTAATCTCGAGGCCTGTCTAAGCATGGCTCTAAAAGCTACAGTCTGGAGGTTTCAAGACCATGCTTGCACAGGCTCGTAGCTCATTGTCGTCGTTTGTCAACAGTGAAACAAAATTTCCTAAGGAACCGGAAGTTGCCAAACGCCGCTCACCTATTGCGCTACGCTGCTCCGTAGGAGCTATATAGTGCTCTAGTAAAGACTCCAACTAATGCGGAGGGCAAGTTCGTCTGCTTCTCGCGCAGGGGGTACCGGTGACGTCAGAACGCCGTGCCCTGATTGGCTGATCGCGGCCCCCCTATCTGAGCGTCGTCTGCTCCTTTGCAACGTCGTCTGCGTCTGTCTTACCTTTCCTGCGACTTTCGGAAGTGTAGAGGCCAGATACACAAAACCATGTTACGCCGAAAGAGTGCGTAAGACAAAACGTGAGAACAAATTCGTATTCACGAAACGAAATTATCGTAAGTTTTGCTCAGGTTACGACGGAATCCTACGACGATCAACTCAGCATGGCCGACAGCGTCGCTCAGTTACTTGGTCGCGACGACCCACGGACGTTTATTTTTGTACGTGCTCTTCTCACGCGTCACGACTACAAGCAGCAAGAAAAAAAAGTAAAAAGTACTTGAAATAAACCACGACGAACAAGAACGCTGGATCCACAAACACCCGGGAAATGCTCCAACGGCCACGATTCCACTGACCCCGTCCAAGCGAGCTCGGCAGATAGGCCTAACAGCGGCGCAGCGGTGCTCCGGCGGTCCTTGGCCAAGACCGTCTGCCCACGACCGGCTGGCGTGCTGAATGGAATATGCCCGCGCGACCTTTGTGAACCCTTCAATTTCTTCCTCTTGTCATCGCCTCGTTTTCCGAGGCAGCGGCGACTCTCGCCGGTGAAAAAGCGGTGAATCTCCGACAGACGCAGGAAAGGTAAAGCAGCCATCGCTTTGACTAGCAGTCGTAAAGCAGACGACGTTAACTGCACCAACCCGCCGACGCCGTTTAAGATTGAGGAGCCTCGCCGCACACGCAAGGAGGGAAAAAGTATTTGGGAGGGAACTTGCGGACACTCTCGCTTCTTAGCAGACAAGCCTCGGCGTCTCGGGACACCTCGCCAGCGAGTCCCTTGACTTCCCTCCTTGATGCGCGTCTCCTAGTTGTTCGACAAAAACAACGTACCGCTCGAGTTATTTCGTCTCCCCTCTCTGAAAGGCGAAGTCGAGCTCGCTCGTAAAGACCTGCACTTCCGAAAGTCGCAGGAAAGGTAAGACAGACGCAGACGACGTTGCGAGCAGACGACGTTGCAAAGGAGCAGACGACGCTCAGATAGGGGGGTCGCGATCAGCCAATCAGGGCTCGGCGTTCTGACGTCACCGCTACCTCCTTTCTCATGCGCAGAAGACGAAAATGAGCCCACTTGCGAGGCGTATATTATGGTGCCTGGAACGCGTCTCCGACTGGTGTGTTTACCGCGGCCAAAAAAGTGGTCCCTCGATTTCCGCTTGATGACGTCATAGAAGTGTCATGCTGTCGCCGGTCGCGACCCTGGCGGCGTCCCAACAGTTGTGGTACATATGATAGACGCCTGTTCTGGTGCAGGTCGCTCTCCACTGTGACAGTTCACGGAAGCTAAAGCAGCCGGAATTTGGGACGCCTGGGACGGCGTGAGGACAGCGACACTCGCGTTCGCTCGTGCTTTTCGCCGGCATTTCTACGGCCAACCGCCAGGATCGCGACAGGCAACAGCATGACACTCCGGCTTCTGTGACGTCATTTGTTGCCACATTGGGACCACTTTTGTTGTATGGGCGGGATAGGACGCTAAACACACCCGTCGAAGACGCGATCCAGGCACCATACTAATATGGCCGAGCCGAACCTCCTGCACCCGAACTTCCCCTAGTAGTGCAGTGGTTTCATACCGGCCATGTCGATCACTTTCACGGCCTCAGTCACCTCTTCCCAGAGTTTCTCTCTGGTCCCATTGTTCATAAATTCTTTGAGCTGCGCGTCCCAAAGAACCCAACACTTCTACACTTCACTGATAAGCAGTTGAATGACCTGGGTGCGATACATTTTGTCTTACTTGGTGTGACGATCTGTGTTGGAAAAGACACGTCAAGGTCGCTCAGTTCTTTTACTGCTTCTTTTGTTCTTCTCACTAGCGCTCGCATAAGCCGCTTCCGATTAGCGTCTCTTGCGCTCGCTACAGTTGGTACTCAGGCGAAAAAAAGTAAAAAAAGAGCCGCGTAATTCATTGAGAAAACAAATTTCGAGCAAGGGGACAGTAATCCCCCTCCTCCATAATCTCCTAAACAGTTCTGACACGACTCCTGAAACAAAAAACTCGACCCGCCGAAAAAAACAAACGCAAACCATTCGCTTGCGTACTTCTTGTCGTCTGCTTCAAGAACGTGAAAACGCCGTCGTTCTATGCGCCAGCTTTCCCGCAATGTTTCTCCTCCTGTCACGTGATTTCCCGCCGTGCTGTGAGTGGCCAGCATGGAAGGCGATCTTTGCAAGGGTACCAGTAAAATGATGGCTGTCGCGAAGTCTAGATGGAAGAGAGTTTTCGACGTGGGCCCAGGTGCCCTTCAACGTATTGGTGTGCGCACCAGTGTTCGGGTCGATAAAGTGCAGCTTGTGATTGACGGTGAAGTGCGTGAAGCGAACGTCATCTGCACGCTTGCGATATCCAGCCCAACAGTGTTTAGCCCTTCCAGTGTTTTAGTGTCACGGGTCTCCACGAATACAAGAAAGCAGCACCCGCTGTCACGCTCCAAACCACCAAAAACCCACTGGCCAGGCCTTAAATACCCGCGATGGTACTTTCGCCGCCCGAACATACTCTCGTCTAGTTCTGCAGTCACGCCTTCGCCGCCAATCATCTCTGAATGCGTAAAGACGGCATTTACCACAACCTCCCGACAAAGGCTCGTCCAATCAGTTATTGTCTTACTTGCGACATCAGTCTCCCGCTGAATGACGGCGCACGGCAGGTTCTGGCACCAGTGGTAGATGATTTTTATGAGTTCGGGGAAGCGTCCGGTGCAATCCCTCGAAAAAGGAACCGCTCCGTACCGAGACCTCGCCCCGGCACTGAACCTTGACCGGCTTCCTCTTGGGCGCCTCACGAGTCATCCACACACCGCACCTCCACGCGTAGCCATTCGCAGATCTAGCGCAGAGTTGCAGCGTTATCGCAGCTTTGCACTCTGGACACGCACGAGAACTTAGAAGCAGGCCCACGCCCTGAAGCAAATTAATTGCTTCAAGATGGTCTTTCATGGCGTCATGAAGACTGGACAGGTTAAATGCCATGGCACTGCGATGCTCGCCACTGGAAGAATTAAGCGCCAATGGGGCTGAGCGAGAAGAGCTGCGCGCTCATTTGCATGTATTATTTTTTTATTTTATGCTCCATTTTATACCTCGTGACACCATTCTAACAAACTCATTGGTTAATCGGTCAAACCATTCCATCACCTGGCAAAACAAACGCCAATTGTATGACCACAACGGTTGCGCGAATAAAATAAAATTGAAAAAGGGAGCCGTTCGATGCTCCGACGGCGTGTTCGCTGATGAGAGGAGGAAAGGCCGAACTTCTTGCAATGTTCCTTTTTTGTTTTCCTTTTTTATTTTTTTTTGTTTTATTTTATTTTTTTTTTTTTTTTTTTTTTTGCTTTAGAGGATGCCACGACGTTTTCAACCCTTATTTGAAGCTGATTTGTTAATTTAATAGCAAACAACGCGTTGGAACGGAGGAGGGAGAAAGTCTCGGCGCGGCGGGGGGGGGGGGGGGGGGGGGGGGGGGGGGGTCAGAATTCGGCGTGGTCGAGAAAAAAAGAAGAAAAGAACGATTGTGCAATTTATACAATGGACCTTTTGTAGAAATACGCGGTGCGCATGCGCGGAGTATTTCATGCGCCTGGGTTCAAGAGTATCTAGTTACAAACAATCCGCCATCTTGCATTTCTCGCCTTTGAGCGGTTTCGTTGTGTCGACCTCGGGGCGGAAGATTACACACGATGGGGACAAAGGTGAGCTTGGGGGAGCCGTATCTAGGTAACATCGCCTCAATGGGTGAACAGGATGTAGCTGACGTTTTGGGTGTGGAACGGGTGGGAGAGGCCTTGGGCGCGCGTTGTTTTCGAATCACCTAATCTCGAACCAATTCGCGTGTCTAGGTGGCAGCACATATTCGCCAAGAGGTCCATTGCAAGGCCGTTATATTCCGCACTTGGCGAGGCCTCATGACGCCGCCGACGACCGTTAGGCTATTTATTTTGTTTCTTTCGATTTGTTTTTTATCGTGACGACTGTTTAAGGGCCTTTCACCGTGCCTCGGAGTTTCCAGCGTCGGAGATCCGGCATTTTTTAATAATTATTATTATTATCGTTTGAAGGGCACTCTTCCTATGCTGCTTCGTTCCTGACGCCATAAAAATGTAGGACGGAAATAGCTAGACCCCTTCCCCCCCCCCCCCCCCCCCCCCCGCGCTGCGCTTAAGCCGCTTCGCGGCGACAGTCTGCGGTGACTCATTACAAAAATGTCACTCCACTTGGCCCAACCGTGAACGCCGCTTCGCGCGACCGACTATTCGTTATAGCGTCATTCGGAGAAACGTCGGCGTTCGTAAAAACGTCATCTGATGAAGTGAGTGCCTCTCGGTTTTCGCAGTGGACACGTCCCAGAACTTCATAGACGGTTAGAATACACGTGAACGTTTCTGAAAAGTTTCCGAACTACCAAAACGTTTGTATTCCTAATGTGTCCTGGTCTTCGACTAGCGACAAGTCTGCAATTAGAGTGCATACAGATAGCGCGAAACTTCTTACTTAACATAGGTGTGTGGAAGTGAATTGGGGTGCATCAGGGTGTCTTTTCTAGATTTGGGGACGTTGCTGTACTCCAGAATAAATTACAACTTATTTGAGAGTAGAATAACGAGTTTTATAATAATAATGCTGTTACATTTGTTGATCATATGTATACCGGTGCGGGCGTACCATATCAACAACTTCTGATAACTTACAAATAAATAAGGTAATCATATGACTATTGCACGACATATTCTTGGTAAAAATAACACCGATTAAGCTTGAAATCGTTAACAATTTCGATTTTTGGTGAGCTGATGATGCCTTTTAGCGGGCGAAATATGTGGAGAGCAATTATAGGCGCGAGAAATCCACACGGACTAGGGCCTGAGTAACAGCACACAGATGTTGGCCGAACCTCTGCACTGATTTCGCGCCAAATATGACTTGGCGTGAAATCAACTGGGAGCTAAGGAACAGCCGGGTTGCGCTGCTGGGTCAAGCAGTGTCACGTCCTAGGAAAGACTAGGCAGGTCATGGAACTATCTACGTGTATTGCCCAAGCCCGTGTGAATAACACGCACCAATAACCTCCCCATCTTTACTTAATTCCGAAATGCATTATAAAAAAGTAGCTCAAATTTTGTGTGAGTGTTCGCATGGCGGTTTCATTGGGGCAGGCTGGTGTGTGTGTGTGTGTGTGTGTTTGTGTGTGTGTGTGTTGGGGGAGGGGGGGAGGGGGTTATAGTTGAAGTGAAGGAGGAAGCTAAGAATCAATCCCGAAACCTCTCGGTCCTAAACTATATGTACAGGGTGAGGTTTTCTTTCAAAGGAAGCACAAGCTGACCCCCCCCCCCCCCCCCCCCCCGGCCACCAAAAAACAAACAAACGTTTACACGCTAAAACAGCCCGCAAAAATCTGCAGTTTGACGGATAATGTTGTAACTGCTCTGTTGTTGTGTTCGCGCCGACAGTGTCGCCTTGTGTACGTGATATCAATGAGGTAAAAGCAACTTCTCCGCTATTGGAAATTTCATATTCTACTCCATCTCACAAGCATCCGCTGTGCAGATAAAGGCATGGGCACGAGCGCGTGGCTTTGGAAAGCGCCTCCTGAGTCCTATGCACTAGTTCTCGTACAAACAAAAGCATTTCGCTAAGATTGGCTCACGCGCCTGTGCCTTTGTCTTTACTGCAGACATTTGAGAGACAGAGCAACGTGGTTCGGGAGGTATTATACGTGGCGCTATCTATTCCCGCCCTATACTTTTATAGCGTCAGAAACGAAGCACCATAGGAAGAGTGCCCTTCAAAAGACAATAATATTAATTATTAAAAACTGCCGGATCTCCGCTGGAAACTCCGAAGCATGTTGAAAGGCCCTTTCAGTGGTCGTCACGATAAAAAAAGAATCTAAAGAAACTAAATAAATAGCCTAACGGTCGTCGGCGGCGTCATGAGGCCTCGCTGAGTGCGGGGTATAACGGTCTTGCAATTGTATATATTGTGCATTCGTTCTTTTTTTTCGACCACGCCGAATTTTGAAGACTCTCTCCCTCCTCCGTTCCAACGCGTTGTTTTAGAGCACAGCTCTTAGGCGCCCGTTTCGGGCTTGAGCGGCGTCGGCGTCGCCGTCGGCGTAACTGTGCGGTGCATTATAGGAAATGTCCAATAATGCACCGCGCGGGACCCTCGTGACGTCACTCGTGAAGTCACGTGTGACAGCACCAGGGTCCCGCGTGGTGCATTATGGAACATTTCCCATGACGCAACGCGTGGGGAGGAGGAGAAGGGAGAAGGAGGGGGAGGAGGACGAGGGGGGGAGAAGGCGGGGGAGGAAGGGAGGGGGAGGAGGACGAAGGGGAGGGTAGGGGGAGGGAGGAGGAGAAGGAGGGGAGGTCAGGAGGAAGGAGGAGGAGGGGAGGAGGAGGAGGGGGAAGAGAAGGGAAGAGGGGAGGAGGAGGGATAAGGAGGAGGAGAGGAGGGAGGGGGCGGAGGGAGGAGGATGAGAGGAGGGGAGAAGCTTGAAGGATGAGGGGAGGAGGAGGAGGTGAAGGAGGAGGAGGGGAGGAGGAGTACGAGGAGGAGGAGGAAGATTAGGGAGGAGGGGAGGAGGAGTAGCAGGGAGGATGAGGAGGTGAGGAGGGAGGAAGGGTATAACCTCCCCTCAGTACCCTTCCCTCCTCCTCCTTAAGAGCTGCGCTCTAAATCGGCGTTACAGGGTGTTGTAAACCTCTTTCATTTTTTATTAAATTATCAAATCAGCTTCAAATAAGGGTTGAAGACGTCGTGGCATCCTCTAGGGTAAAACAAAACAAAAAAAAATTGCGGTGGCTTAGCTCGGCTATGCCAGGATATACGTAGCGTGAGCTAGGAAGCGCACATGAAGGCACCCTAGCGTGAGCTTATGCGCACAAAATGAGAGGCGCTATCAAGCAGCTCCGGTGCAGCGTCAGACTTGGCTACTGCACAACGGAGGCGCACAGCTGGGCACGCGGCGGCGCCAGTGCGTCTGCCGCGGCTATGACGCCACTCCTCTGGAATGCGAAGACCGGTGATGCGCGCGCGGTGGCGGCGGAGCCCGCGGAGGCGGCGGCTCCGGCACGCCAGCTGTGCACCATGTGACGTCACTGCTCCTCGCGCTTGCGCAGACCGGTGAGGCGCGCGCGGTGGCGGCGGAGCCCGCGGCGACGGCGGCTCCGCCCCGCCAGCTGTGCGCCGTGCTCCTCGCGCTTCTCCTCGCACTGCTCCTCGCGCTTGCGCAGCAGGGATCACGGCTCATTATGCGAGCCACGCGAAACTGCTCAACCTCGGCCAGTGTAGCTCACGCTACAAAAAGAAATCAAACAAAAAACATTGTGAGAAGTTCGGCAGCTTCTCCTCTCGGCAACGAACACGCCGTCGAAGCATCCAACGGTTGCCTTCTTCATTTTTATTATTATTCACGTTGTTCCTTCATTTTGTTGCTGGGTTCGATTGCTCTCTTCTCTGTAACGATGTCGTCGCAACCGTTGTGGTCATTCAATTGGCGCTTGATTTGTCACGCGATAGTGAGGTCCGACCGATTAACCAATGAGTTTGTGAGAATGGTATCACGAGGTATAAAATGGTGGATAAAATAAAAATATAAATGCAAATGTGCGCGCAGCTCTGCTCACTCAGCCCCCTCGGCGCTTTATTCTCCCAGTGGCGAGCATCGCAGTGCCATGCCGTTTAACCTGTCCAGTCTTCATGACGCCATGAAAGACCCTCTTGAAGCAATTAATTTACTTCAGGGCATGGACCTGCTTCTGGGTTCTCGTGCGTGTCCAGAGTGCAAAGCTGCGATGACGCTGCAAGTCCGCGCTAGATCTGCGGATGGCTACGCATGGAGGTGCGGTGTGTGGATGACTCGTGAGGTGCCCAAGAGGAGGCCGTTCAAGGTTCAGTGCCGGGGCGAGGTCTCGGTACGGAGCGGCTCCTTTTTTGATGGATCGCACCTGACGCTTCTCCAATTCATGAAAATCATCTACCTCTGGTGCCAGAACCTGCCGTGCGCCGTCATTCAGCGGGATACTGATGTCGCAAGTAAGACAATAACTGATTGGACGAGCCTTTGTCGGCAGGTTGCGGTAAATGCCGTCTTTACGCATTCAGAGATGATTGGTGGCGAAGGCGTGACTGTAGAACTAGACGAGAGTATGTTCGGGCGGCGAAAATACAATCGCGGGTATTTAAGGCCTGGCCAGTGGGGTTTCGGCGGTGTGGAGCGTGGCAGCGGGGGTTGCTTTCTTGTACCCATGGAGACCCTTGACGCCAAAAAATTGTAAGGGCTAATAGACGAGTGTGTCCGCCCTGGAACAAGAATAATCACTGACTGTTGGGCTGACTATCGCAAGTTTGCAGATGACGCTCGCTTCACGCACCTCACCATCAACCACAAGCTGCACTTTTTCGACCCGAACAGTAGTGCGCACACCAATACGGTGGAGGGCACCTGAGCCCACGCCAAGAACTCTCTTCAATCTGGACGGCGCCAGCGCCACCATTTCACTGTTTACCTTGCAAAGTTCATGCTTTGGAGGATAGAGAAAGCGCGTGGAAACACGGATAGATTCCAGTCGTTTGTCGCCGCGGCCGCCAAAATCTACAGCCCCGACGCAGACATGGACCTTCCCTATAGTTCGGAGGACGAGGATTCTGACGGCCCCGGTGACTTCGAGTGATCCGCTGCGCTGAGCCCGTCGCCCGCCTGCGTGCATAAATACGACTTATGCGCCAACCGCTTGTCAAGTGCTCATTACGTCAGTTAGGTTCAGGTAGCGATCTAAACGGCCCTTTTTAGGGCCCCCATATTTTGCAAACGGAGCAGTTGCGTGGTGCACGTGCTACGTGCGGTCGTGTATCACTACTGCGTGCGGTCGTGTATCACTTCTGCGTGGTGTACGTTAAAGACCCCAGGCTAGCGGTTGTACTGCACTATCTATATTGCTCATCCACAGCGAGTGACTCGTCGCAACTTTGAAATGGCTCACCAACTACACGCTGTATACATATCCTCACGACCCCAATTATTCTGCAGCGCGAGTTTTCGCTCCACATGCTCCGAGCTCCGGTGCGCTAACACGCTTCGGGCACCGATCCCCCTTTATTCTTTTCGAGACCCAGATTGAAACTAGGGGAAGCGTGCTCTTGTTTCCTATGGTTCTCCATGAGGCACGTAGTGATTCTCTCTGTCCACAATGTGGGTGAAGACAAAGCTTCCACACTAACGGCACAAAGCACGGGCAAGGGTACCGAACACGAGGTTTTATCGGTTGATTTCAGTACGCGAGCGCTGCATTGGCGCCTCCCACGGCTTCGGTCTCGCGTACATATCATTTGTTTCACCAGGCTTATAAACATGCACGCATCCCGATTTTTTTTTTTTTTTTCATGAATCTTGCATTTTTATCGTTATTGTCGTCAGAATAGAAGCAGATAAAACGTTCTCTTTTGATTCGTAAATTTTATTTTTATTTTCTGCTCCAGTTTTCGTGCTGTTTCACTATATGATACCCAAAAAAACATTGGGTTGTGTGTGTGTTTATACAGAGTAGAACGTGGTCTGCATCAACGGGCGACGAGTCTCCCAGCTGTAGATGAGAAATTTAGCCAGTGCAGTACAACCGCTAGCTTTAACGTGCACCACGCAGTAGTGATACACGACCGCACGCCGGTACGATGCTCATCCAGATCGAAACGGGCAGGGGTGGGGATTGAGCCCAGGATCCTGGGCTCTGCGGCGCGAGCTTTCGCTCCACGTGCTCCGAGCTGGTGTGCGCTAGCCCACTCGGCCACCAATCCCCCCTATGATGCCCCAGAATGCAAGCTTTACCGCTCATTCACACTGGAAGCGGATCCGCGTTCGCAAAGCGGTTGCGAACGCGGTTGTATAAAGATTCAGTACAATTGCACGCACACTCGATGACATCAAGTGCACGTGCAATTGTACTGGATCTTAATACAACCGCGTTCGCAACCGCTTTGCGAACGCGGATCCGCTTCCAGTGTGAATGAGCGGTTAGAGCGAATCTATAGGAAGTATTCACTGGCGGCCATAGCTGTGTGCGCGACTGCTGAGCGCGTGCTGATGGCGAGCTTCCACAGTTCTTTTGTAGCGTGCATTCCGCACCCTCAAGATTGCCGGTCTTAGCAGCCTATTAATGTGGGCTCGTTCAGAGCATGCGCTCTAGACATCACCCACAAATATGGCGCCCAGTGAATACTCCTTATTCATCGTGGAAACAGCGCGAAAACGCAAGGACGTAGACGAAGAAGAAACACACGGGACGAGCGCTGGCAATCAACGTTGCTATATAGTTCAACTAACCATTTTTTTACGAAACAAACACGAAGACGACCCTTCGTTTTATGGCATTCCGATCCCGCGCAAGCGCATTACATGACTATGACACGGTGAATTTCCACCAACTCGCCCAAAAATCTATTCTTGTAATTCGAATCTATATTTGTCGTCTGCGAATACTGTCTGAGCCGGCGGGACAAGCATAAAAATATTTTGTCGTCATGCATGAAAACAACGTTACGAATTTCACTTACGTGCACGGACATTTGTTCTACACCTTTCGCGCTTTAAAAAGATGAACCTTCAAGTTTGGATCAACTTCTTCCTTGCCAAAAGGTCTGTGTGTTGCGGCGAAAGGTGGGGAGCACATTTCGCGTTGCGTCCGTGTTCCGAAGACCGACGATAATGGTGATGATGATAATGTGCGGCTAAGCTTCGTATTGTTCGGTTTGGTTGCGAGGACCTATCTTTACCGGCGAAGGCAACGGCCTGAGGAGAGCAGCCGGCACGCGAAAAATCTCGAATTCCATGGTAAAACAAAGCATAGTTCTGCTTTTCGCCACATGAGCCATGCCGATTGAATCTTGAGGCGTATAAATATTCCACGTCAGTCTGATGTACCGCAAAAATAGCAAAACTCGGCACGTGCGTGTTCAAATACTTGACAAAGCCTACGAAGCACGCGCCATGCGCACGAACCCTAATGTGGAATTGTTTTGGAGGATTTGATGCTATTCACAAGCACTCCGTGCTGGCACCTTTAGTGCGGTAGATGCGAACACGCGCTTGCGCACCCAACAAGGTACCACAAGAACAACGCTCCAAAACCGCTCCAGTTCTACCTAGGAAATGTCCCGTAAGCTGGAACTGGCCAGAAGCTCAACACTACAGCTGTCTTCCCACTCGCAGTCCGTGAGCTGGAACACGGACTCAAAGACGCAAGACGAACCAAGCAGAAGTCTTAGTGGCGTGCTTTCAGACTGGTCCTTCTTCAGCAACGACAAGGTGGTCAGGGCGTGCACGGCGGCGTCCATTGCGGTCTTCTGTCTGCTCGTGATCCTGGTGGGATCCGAAGTCCTGCACAGGCCCGCTGCTCTGACGCTTGCGAAGAACTCAACAACGGCCCAAGAGAAAACCCGGTCCAAAATGGAGAGTCCGAGAACACGAAGAGACAGAAACCTGACGAAAGCTTTCATTCCTGCCAATGCCAGGTGAGACCAAACAAAACAGGGCTCGCGGTGCAGAACCCAGGGATCCAAGGCTCAATCCCCACCCCTACCCAACGCCACCTATAACAAATAACAAAAGGCCTAGTCCCCCCTCCCCCCCCCCCCCACACACACACACAAACACACGCACCCCAACCTCAGCAATAGTAGTAAGGTGCCTACATGGCTGCCTGTGTTAGGGCTCATTCACACTGGAAGCGGATCCGCGTTCGCAAAGCGGTTGCGAACGCGGTTGTATAAGGATTCAGTACAATTGCACGCGCATTTGATGTCATCCAATGCGCGTGCAATTGTACTGAATCCTTATACAACCGCGTTCGCAACCGCTTCGCGAACGCGGATCCGCTTCCAGTGTGAATGGGGGGTTAAGGTGACGGTAAAATAACGTAAAAAAAGATTAAGGCTCCAATTTATGTTGTGAATATTGAAATTATAAAGCACAAGGGACGGACACAGACACCAAGTAGACAGGACAGCGCTATAGTCACAACCGGGGTTATAATAGAAAAATAAGGAAGAGAAGAAAGAAGCGATAGAGGTTACATATACGGAAGACAAAAAGGACGAAAATAAAAGAAATAAATTAAAGAAGTAGGAGAATCATGGGAATTGTAGATATAAGCTAATATGTAGAAATAAATAAAAAAAATAAAAATGATTGTTCAAGGTATTACAAAATATATTTGAACAATATTTTACCACGACTTTGAAAGATGAAGTTTGAGATGATCATCCAACTAACTAGAAACCTTCTGACACTTCATGTAGGGTGATGGAGGTATAATAGTTCTTTGTCTGACAAGGACACAGAAGGCGCACTGACACAGACGTCCCCACAAGCCTTGAATGTCTGCGCCTCGTAAAGTTGTAAAAATGGTTGTTGTGGAGGTGGTTCAACCATGTTATTAAGATGGTTGGACAACGAATCTGTGGTATCACCTGCAACGATTGCCCACTGCACTATAGACCCGTTTTTTGGCAAACGCCACCAGGTGGTGCTCCAGTCTTTCACGTCCCAGAGAACTTCCGGTTTATAAAAAGAATGAACAAAGGCCACCTTAACACCGCTGCCTCAAATGTAGATGGAACGTTTAATTACCAATTCTCCGGGTGAACGCCAAAAGAACGAAGGAGCGCGAGATCTGTTAAAATGTTTCGAGTATTCTTGTAAACCAACTTGCCTCCTCCAAGATGTAATATTGTTCAGCCGAAGGATCTTGTTAAATCTTAAACGTTGTTATCCGTGTAGCATTTATCACCAGTGCGTTCTAGCACTGGTGACATAAGCAAGCTCAACAGGCTTGCAAAGACGGTGCGACCGGAAGCCGCTTGGGACACAAGTGGCAGTTCATGTTTGTCACAGCAAAAGGGCCTATATCTATACCAAATGAATGACGAAAGAAAAGTAAATGCACTGTATCAAAATCTTTTTTATATATGAAAAACTTCGCACGCTGCCGTTGCCGCGGTAGCTTATGCAACCGCAATCTTTACCGCGAAACGCATGCGGGAAGCGCTACGTGCTTATCATCTATCACGTGGTTTTGACACTTCTTTTGTGATTTTCTTATTGAAACAAGTGTCAAAACCACAGGACAACAGATAAGGAGCGCGCGAACGGTGATAAGGCGCGCGCATGGGTTTTCTGTCGACTATCTTATTTGTCGACTACTGGGGGGCTAAGCTGGGCACGGAGAGATCAACGCGAGTTCTTCGCCGAACTCACCGCGCGCCGTCACTCCCTAGGTCGTGACGTCACAACGGAGAGTTTGAGGCGGTCGGAGAGCGACTTTTTCGAAACTCGTGGCGAAATGCGGTGACGTCATTGTAAGTTGGCAGAATCCACCGAGGATGGGAAAAGCTTGCCGGCTCCGACCTATGCAAGTTGGGGGCGAGAAAAGGAAGAAGCCTCCAAAATGGCAGCGTTTTTGTACGTGTTTCGACATCGGCGAGGGTATTTATGCCATGTCAACGGGTTTGACATGAACGATATTGATTTTCAACAACACTGTGGCCCCTTTAAAGACGTAGTAAGGTGGGTGTGCGAGGAACTGCGTGGCGATCCGGGATTGAGACGATGGAGGCGTGCACGGACCGTCGTCCCCAATGTTAATCCTACAAACAAATGGGTCTTTACGGCAATCTGCCGCCAGGAACACAATTCATCATTAACTTCAGGCTTTTATAATTATTGTGATGGTTTGCTGCTCTGAATAGATGCAAGAAAAACGCACTTTAAAAAAAACGTTAAACTAAAACAAGATAAAAAAAGGCAAATTGTTGCGTGTATGTTTATACAGCCGGAGGTTAGTCTGCCTCAGTGGGCGTCTGGTGTCTCAGCTGTAGATTAGCGATTTAGCCAGTGCGGTACAACCGCTAGCCTGGGGTATTTAACGTGCACCACGCAGTATTTATACACGACCGCACGCCGGTACGATGCTCATCCAGATCGAAACGGGAAGGGCCCAGGATCCCTGGGTTCTGCAGCGCGAGCTTTAGCTTCACGTGCTCCGAGCTAGTGTGCGCTAGCCCACTCGGCCACCGATCCCCCTAAGCGATAAAATAAAATCAACATACATGAATGGCGCACACTAACAACTGTGGAATTTCTTTTTCGCCTTTCATCTATGTTGTTTTTCTTTTATCCTGATTTAGTTTAAATTTTTTTCAAGTGCGTTTTTTTTTTTTGCATTTCCGCAGAGCAGCAAACCATCACAATGTCTAACGAACTAGGCCATATCCAAGCTTTATTTTTGTAATTAGCATCCATGCTGTCACTGATTTTTATTTCTCATTTACGATTTAAATCAAGTTAAACCCTTCACTGTGGAGCGTAGGGGCAGATCGGAGTGACGCTGGGGAAGTCGCCGCCGCCGGGGGGATTGGAAATGTAAAAGGAAGAGTGAAAAACTCGCTGTGGCGGAGTCAAAAGAAGCTCCTCCGCTCCCCAGATACGTCGCATCGGAGAGATTCTCACCGAAGTCGAACTTAGCCCCCCTGTTCTGTCGACGGAGACAAAAATACCCGACCAACGAGTTATATACAGCTTCGCTGTAAAATGTGGACTCCCGTGGAGCTTCTTAACGGCTTTCACTGGCTGTGGTTCATCTGCTGAAATGTCCCAGGATACCTACCGTGTGGTTCTGGCATCTCTACCTACAGGTATTTAAGTTTCGAACTCTATATTCGCTCATTGCGACATCACCGGACCCCCGTACAAGATTGACGATTTTCGAGGAGAAATGGGACACCACGGCGTTCTAAACGACCTCTCTGGAGCAGGCGCGCAACAGATGAACCACGTCCGGCTTTTCACCTTTAACTCTCTGAGAGGGACGCGGAAAAAATCTCGAATCTAAGGAACTTGTGGTGAAAAAAAAAAAGATGCCTGCTCATCGATCCCGACGAGTGCGAGTTGCCGAATACGGCTCCACTGGATACCAATTCACATCAGCGAGGACGCAGTGCAGAGGGTCCTCGAGCCCTACGGAAAGATCAGCGAAGTAGCCCGAGACCCATGGAAAGCGGAAGGCTTTCAGAATGTCCAGACGACGACAAGGCTGGTGAGAATGAATTTAAGGAAGGCGTCACCAAGGATAACCTCTCGAACCAGCTGCGTCTGTTCGGCAGCAACGTTATCGTTCTTGCCCCCAAAAGAGCGCCGCTCTGCCTCCGATGTAAGAGCACAGGCCACATCCACAGAGAATATTGCGTAGCTCGCTGTGGCAAGTGTCATCATTTTGGTCACGAGCAAGAGGATTGCATCCGGACGTACGCCACTGTAATGCGCCCTGCCTCCAAAAAAGACAACTCGGAGTTCATCATTGACGAAGAAGAAGCTTCGAAAAATGAAGACAGCACTGGGTACCCAACTACCCATGCCCAACAGTCTTCGGCCAGTGACGAACGAAGAACATCACAAGACACCACCGCGTCAAGTCTGGAACCTGACAAGAAATCAGCTGCCAGTGGTGGAACCTAAAGTCACTGAACCCTGGGAAAGTAACGCCAAGCTCCCCGTGTGGTCGCCATCTTGGTCCGTGAAATGAGCAATTTCTCCTTGATTCCTCCGTTCTTGGTGAGCCGATCTAGATTCGCTGGTGGCGGGTAGCTTTATGGAGTCGTTTTTGTATACCGAGATTTTGCAAACCACACACCGGCGAAACAAGCGTACACCTTCGTACCACCACCAGATGCTGTGTCGGTGTTTGGAGGCACTGAAAAATAAGTTTACTGTCTTGAAATACGCAAGAAGAACAATATAATTGTAAAAGATCCATGGAGATGGGCATGATTAATAAGTTGATCACATACAAAGTGCCAAAGACTCTTAAATTGGCGAGGAACGCTTCCAGTACGATGATGCTCTATGGTGATCTTGGCGCGACTGGTTTAGAACGACCCCCTGGAAGCTTCGAAGATTTAAATGGACCAAAATGGTGATTCCCATGGCAACGCAGACCAATTAGCCAATCGCCTTGCGAGGTTTGGGTCGTCTGTATGTTAGTATCCGTTTGTGTCCGGCTAGCAGGTAGGGAAGGCAATGGCGCTACTTTCCCAGGATCCAGTGACTTTAGTGGAACCGGCAAAGGCATCGACAGTGCCGCTTCAATCTCCCCAAAAAGCCAGCACACGAAGACAGTCGACGGAAACGGCCGCTCTTCAGACGATGCCACCTATGTTGACTTGGAAATGGACGACAGCTCCGATCCGTGCAAGCGACCGCTGGATCGCGTCGAGGAGGAAGACCCCGACCTCGAAGGGCCTGAATGGAGCACACCTCAGGGAAGAAAAAAACTCAAGCCCCGAACTCCGCCGGATAACCGACGAGAGCAAACCTTGCAACAGGTGGTCACTCTTACTTTGAAGACATTTTATACAACTGTTTCATTAGATTTGTATATTTTCTCGTGCTTGTCGCCACAGCTGTGAATTATGTAAGTTTTGCGGGAGGCTGTTGTACATCGCTTTCCATTGCAAACCTCCTCCTCCACCCTAATAATGCTTGCCCTCACAGTGCTAGCACCATCTACTATTGGCTTAACGCTAGGAACACTCAATATGAGAGGTTTGAATTCTACTCGTAAACAGTACCAGCTATTATTACGTTTGCTTCAAGAAGAGCAGCTTGACTTTTTAGTCATACAAGACACAAAAATGTCAGAGGAAGAACAAGTTACGAAGGAGCTACAACCCTTCCTAACCTTGTACGTGGTATGCCTAACAGATGCAGTTGGCACGACAGGAGGCTGTTTTTGTTCCTTAAAAAAAACGTTCAGCCTTTCCATTCTGGTGAAGAAGGAAGAGCAGCGGAGCTCTAACTCCTGTTCTCCGCGGTGGCTTTCCAGGCGAGCGTCTGCTCTTCCTTCGCAAGGGAATCTGAAGCGCTCGACGCAGTGGAACTTAGGCGATAGCGGCCTCGCGGCGGTTGCGGAACCATTCGCGCTGCTGCGCACATCGCCGCTCGTTCCGTTCCCGCTTTTCTTTCTCCGAAGAAATCTTGCCGCCATTTATAAGCAACGGCAGCAACCAGTTGTCTGGTTGTCTGGTTGCCGAGGCTGGATAAGTTGCCGCGATCTATGAGTGACGGCGGCAAGCAGACGACCGGCAAACACACCACTCTGGACAGCTACCGCCATCTACGACCGACGGCGGCAGCCAGAGTGTTGTGTTGACCACAGGTGTTGACATTTGTTTGGTACCGGACACGCTCTTGGGGAAACTAGCCCTTAACAGCTCCGCTGTAGACAAATATGTCCCTCTCTCTGAAGTGAGTCTCACCACCGATGTTCATGGACGTTTTAAAATATGTGACTTTAATTTCTTTGCTAGGCGACTATACCTGTGTATGCGATGCCGGTGATAGGTTTTCAGTCACACGTGATAGCGATGCTAGTGAAAATTTATGGCGTGAAATCATTGCAAAATACAATTTGGATTATATTTTTCAAATTTCGAGTGGAACTAAAAAAAAAATTCAGTTCACGCACTTTCAAGAATTTTCGCACGCACCCTTTGATCTCATTTATGTGTCTACTGGCATTATACATAAGATCAGTTCTTATTGCTTAAAGCCATTTTAGTGACCACTTCCCCCTAAAGGTCACAGCTGAAGAAAACCAAATACCTAAGGCAAAATTGGCGGTTGTGGATCGCTGAACACCAATCTGCTTAAAGACGAAACATTTGTAGATACAGTAGATGACCTGTTGAGGAAAGCGGCAGAGCAGAATGAGACATGTCCATTCGAACGATGGGAGCGGTTCAAAGAGGAAGTAAAAAGGTCAGCAATCGAAAGATCGCGCACGCTTAAATTTTACGCTCGGGCAGAGGAACGAAAACTGCAGCAGGATTTACGTACTCTGGGACTGAATGTCAATGCCCTGGTTGGGGAGGAAAATATATCGCAAATGTCAAATCACGCCTCAGAAAAATTCCAGAACGAGCGATATGAAGGCGCTGTGATACGTTCAAGGGCGCAGCGGTTTCTCTGGGGTGAGCAATCCACCAGGCAGGCCTTGATAGCGGAAAAAAGTACGCTTTGTCCAAATAAATCCTTGAAATCAAGAGGAATGGTACCATAAATACAGACAGAGCGCGTTGAGAGTGCTTTTGTGGGACATTATCAATGGCTTTTTGAACTCACTCCAGAATGACAAGATGATGGAATTGGTGAACTCTTGTCTTTTATGCAGAGTCTAGATGACGAAACGAGGAAATGGCTGGAGGAATCCATTAGCATGGAGGAAGTCGAGAGGGCAATAGGCAACCTGCACGGGTGTAAAACGCCAGGCCCAGACGGGCTATGTTGAAGTTCTTGGAAGATATTCAGAAAAATACTCGCTCCCATTCTGCTCGCCGTCATAAAGGAATTATAAGAAAGAAAATCAATACCATCATCTTCTTCTACAATCGATACTGTGTTGATTCCTAAATCTCAGGACGCCGCCACATTGCCACGTGTAGATGCTTATCGACAAATAATTCTGTGTAATGTAGATTATAAGATATTAACAAAAATGTTGAATGGAGGGTTACAGCAAGTAATTCGCAAATTGGTGGGTGACCACCAAACCTGTGGCATAAAGAGCAGGAGGATCCAAACAAACGTTCACGTAGCCAGAAGCATTTTAAAATGCTGTGCAGAGGATGGAGACACGATTTCCATGCTGCAGATTGATATTAAAAAAAACGATTGGACCGCGTACGTCATAAATTTCTTTGGGTCATTTTGCGGCGCGTCAACATTGGAGAAGTTATTTTTGAAGGTGTGCGAATGGCGTCTGGTAACTGTTCTACACGACTAATTGTTGATCGTAGCGCAATTTGCAACACCCTTGTACTGTCTTCTGTGCGTCAGGGTTGCCCGCTTTCGCCTTTATTCTTCTCACTTTATCTTGAGCCTTTTTGTTCGAGTGTCGTTAACAATGGAAACGTTAAGTGTTTTACGCTTAGCTCCCTCGAAGTGGAAGAATTGGCATATATCTCTACTGAAAACAATTATTGGAATTTATATAAGAACTGATATCGAAAAACTGATGTGCGACATATGGATTCTGATATGAATTATTCAAAAACCGATATGTGACATATGAAACTGATATGAAATACCCCAAAACTTATATGCGGCATATGAGAACTGATGTGAAACATATGCCAACTGATATGCAGCATACAAGTTCATATGTGATTTAAACAATAACTTATATGACTTTCATATCAGATTTTGCAATGTGTCCAATAAACATATCCGAAATGCATTCATATATCTTTTTTTCTTCAGTATACGACGTGCCTCGCGGGTAAGCAAACACGTGGCTTCGAACCGCAGAGAAGCGGCTTGATATTTTGGCTTTTAAATAATTAAGCCATGAGCGTTTACTGTTTACTAAGAGATTCATCCCCTGAGCCGTTCAAGATAAGGCCCCTCTATACGGAAAGGTAGCGCAATTCCTCCTTTCCCCTCGTTTTCCTCCTTTCCATCGACGGCAATCCTCCTCGCCCTCTGTCCGCCCCACGCCCTCCGCCGCCATGTCTGAGCGGGGCCCGCAAGGCGCGCGACGGCGCGCGCCTGTGTGCCGGGCACAACCGGGTGCCGGGCCGTTCATGTTATTGGATACGGCGGACGTTTTCTTTTTTTTTTTTCAAAAATAAAGAGAGTTTTGTTTTCTAACTTGAGGAAACTAGCGTTTGTTTACCTTTATTGGAATTATAAAGTACGGGAAGACGTCTCTATCGGCAAATATAATAGCACGAGCAGAGTTGGAATCGCTCGGGCGTGAAGCCAAGCTTTCTCCTATTCCGCTAAACGCAAACAATTAAAAAAAAAAAAAAAGCAGTTGAGTTTTTTGGAACATCGGCATGCACTGCGAAAATATATTTTGTTTACCCGTTTATTGCAGCGAAAGCTGAGAGCAGGCACACGATAGAATGCGCCTCTCCTTGCGTTTAAGTAGAGTTTCGTGGGCAAGGACTGCGTTGCTAGCGGGAGCTCGTGCCGTCGCTTTGAGCATCAATTGGGCATGTCCCCGCAAGGCTCGCAATCCTTAGCGTACGCTCTACTAAAACGTTTTAGTATCTTGAATGAAGTGCATTTGGAGAATCGGCATTGCTGGAGTTAGGCAAATGAATGACACTACTGTGCGTGTAAAACAGGACTTTTCGGTAATTTTTAGCATCACCGATCGTTTTGTCAATCCAGCAGCTTGGTTTACTTCATACACATTTTATAAGCGTCGAATACTACCTGCAACTGTGCACATGCGCGCGGAGGAATATGCGATGTGTGCTGTTTACGCGCCTCGTGCATAAAACTACCCGTCAAATAATCAAATACACTCACTTGTATCCCCTCCGTTAAAATAAAAAATTGCGTGTGCTCGGTTGCCTTGCCAGCACGTTTCTCATTTATCACATATATTAGTGTTTTGACGTTCTCACGCGCAAGGTACACCCTTGAGTTCACTCTCAAAGCGCATAAGCTTTGCCGCACATCCGCGGGCGTACCTTACTGCGTGAGTTACAAAACGAAGACGGAGAGATCCTTCGGCAAAGCCTTTTAAATACAAGAGAATTTTTTTATTGTCAATAATTGATGTTTTATTAATCACAAAGGACAAATCACATACAAAGATGAAGACAAGAAAATATTCATTGCTACAAGGCAAAATATCGCACATTCGGAAGAGGTCGGTGTGAAAAAATAGAAGGATCTGCATATGGCTTGAGTATCTTGAGGCCAGTCTTTGCCAAGATCACTGGCACAAACTGATCGTTCGTGAAGTGATCCTGAAAAATAAATGCAGCATCGCATATTTTTAGTTGCCATTTGTGAAGCACCGATCGCGGAAATATGTTGCACAAACAAAATCACGAGGTGCTCGATCGTTGGTGACTCTCCTTTCACTGACGCAAGATGCACGCGGTAACACTACAACCCTTTTTTTTTTTAGTGGCACCCTAGTCTCTCGCGCATCGTTCTAAACTCGGCCGACTCAATGCAAGCGAGCTAAGAGTGAGCGAGTCAGTTTCTATGCTCGAATACGCACGAAAAGACGTGTCTAAGTCCTTCGTGCCGGTAATATAGTTCCGTGTTTGTCTCGTCTCATGACCGTACTACGCGATCTTCATCGGCGAGACCGATAGAGACAGGTAATACGATTCAGAGTTTGACAATGACTTACCTCACAAAGTCTCCCTCGGAGGCACTCGAAACTTTTCCGACCGATCCGGTGGAGCAATTGTCTTCGCCATTGAAGATTTTCCTTTCCCGTCGGGACGGCAAAAAAGCTTCTTTCCTTTCGCAATGCTGTTTGTGCAATATACAGCGCAGCATGATGGCATCGCGGTGCCGCCGAGGTTGTGGTAAAATATAAAAAAACCTACGGCCGGGCCGCGAACAACGGAGCCGCCGCTACGCCTGGCCCAGTGATGGCGTTGGTTTCGAGCAGACGACCGAATCGCGCGGGATCATGGGAAGACAACGGTCACGTATCGCGCCAGATCCAATTGAAGCGAGGGGAAAGAGAACGTTTGAGAGGGAAAGGGCATCGGCGAGGAGAAATTTCTTTTCCCCATTTCAGACAATGGTTTGCGCTACCTTTCAGTATACAGGGGCCTTAGTTCAAGATACTCTCAGAGGTATAAAATCAGTGAAAATAAATAAGCGTGTTGGGAATATTATTTATTACTTAGGTGGTCAGCGATAAAATCCGTACCTTCGAAACAACGAGTATAAACGGTGGAAACGCAGAGCTAAGAAGTAGTTATCGGTTGTGTTGTTGTATTTATGTTTGTTGTGCCGTGTATGTGTATTGCTCAATGTATATGTTCAGCTGATGCTAGTGGTATGCGTAATGTATCTACATGGTGGCGTGAGCAAGTGAAGATAATTTTGTAGCACATGAATTGGGCGGTACCTAGCGCCGCCTAGCCTAGCTGAAACTGACACGCGACATATGAAACTGATATGAAATAATAAGTTCTGATATAAAAAAGGTGTCCAATAAACATATCAGTAATAAATTCATACTTTTTTTCAGTAGGAATGCTGCTGGTGTAGCAGTTTTTTGCGAATACTAAAAAGTTTAAGCAGCGTCATTGATTTAGATTAAAACTTTTGTGATATTACTGGTGCGGCTGTAAATTTAGAAAAATGTTCTTGATTTTGGCACGGTACATTGGCCACAAAGCCATCAGAGCTTGATGGGATCAAATGAGGCTCGACGCCTACGAGACTCCTTTTCGTGCCACTTTAACACATGCGCAATCCAAGTATTTACTGGTCCATTGCCACAGAAGAATTGAAAAAGCGGGTATCACGGTGGCCAAACTGCGACTTATCAATTTTCGCTATAGCAACAAATTGCGACATATTTCTTGTTGCTAGTGTTACATTGTGATCAAGGTGCCATAAAGAAAGTTCATAGGATATGTGCTACATTTATTTGCTAATCAACTGGGAGCGAATGAGAATAAATAATCTTTTTCGTCGCATTCATTTGGGAAGATTGGGCTTATCGCATTCGCTTTTCTTGTAGCTCGTGTCGCGATTCATGTTTTTATGTTATAGTGAACAACATTTTATACATGCGGCAATTCAGACAAAACTGGCGGAGCACTTTCCTTTGTTTCTAGTCTCAAACCATGGCGAGCAGCTAACAAGAATTGTTGGATTCCTAAAAGAGGCTGTTGAAGCATACACTTTTTTGGCAGTTCGCTATTCCAGAAGATATTTGTCTTGTATAACTAGAAAATCTTTGTCCAGCGCCCTGTATGACATTATTTTCCAGGAGCCTTTCTATCGTAGATTGTACAACCAGGGACCAAATCAAAATGTTCTTTGTCGCGTCAAAAAAACAATGACAACCCAGCACGTGCTAAAAGTTTATTTTTCAAACTTCATACTCCGACGCTCCCTGTGAAAATCCGGCTTCACGAGAAAGTTGTTTTTGTTCCTTGGAACAACAATTTTTTACAGTGTAAAGCACCCGAATCAATAGAGCACGTGATTATATTTTGTTCGGATACCTTGTTGTTACGGGACTTGTTGCAGAGAACTTTGAAAAAGGACTTTAAAATTACAGCGCACTTGATTCATTTTCTTGCAATCAGATCCCAGGAACCTGTTACGTGCGACCTTATAACATTAATTGGCCTATACAGCATCTGGTGTTGACGGGTGTCGGTGAGGCATGGAAATCTTAAACCGCGGCCGGTTGAGGCATACGTAATTGAATTTGTCACTCAAATACGTAGTACCTATGCATAACAGAATACTGTTTCTTAGTAGGTCAGTGAGTGTGAGAGTCACCTAAAATGCCCCCAACGTATTCATTGAGATGTCGTAATCATACGAGTGGACGGTTAGCCTGAATTTGTTTGTGCAATATATGCTGTAATAAAGAAAAAAAAGTGTCTGCGTGGCCTAGTCGGTAGCGTGTCTGGCTCGCAACCGAAGAGTCGTGGGTGCGAACCCGCTCCGATTAAAATTCTTCGAATTTCTTTCTTTAAGGCAAATAAATTACTGACCAATCATGATTTCCCGGTCCCACCGACACCGACGCCGGATTTTCTGCGTCACGAGCCTTTTAAGCTATCGCTTTAAAAACACGATTGGGCGCAAAATTGGCTGAGATGTCACTGCACTCTCGATAGCGCGTGGGAGCATAAAGATACTTTAAATAGTAGATCCGTACACCGCAGCCTAGCTTGCGTGAGCATTGTCGGCAGCGTATGCAGCATCTTAGAAGGTGCGCCATGCCTGACGCGGCGACGCCAATACCCACGCATGTATCGCTTTGCGGCGTACTCTCGTCAAGTGTCAGTGTGTTTGCTACTTGGGGCGGGTGGGGGATACACTAATGGTGACGTAATGCGTTGGCCTTGTCTTCTAGGTAGCATCGGTTCAATCCCTACCCCTGCCCGCTTTGATCAGTATGAGTATCGTACCGGCGTGCGGTCGTGTATCACCGTTGCGTGATGAACGTTAAAGAACCCAGGCTTGATAGTCGTACAGCACTGGTTGAATTTCGTATCTACAGCGGAGGTAACAGACAACCAATGGGACTGATTAACGTTCTACTGTGTAAACATAGACATAACACAATTACTTTTGCAAAGCCAGAACGCAATTGGGACTGCTAGGATGCACTTGATGTGGAACACCATTGAAGCATCGAAGCGGCAGCCGAAGTGTTGCTAAAAGGCCCGACGTCTTCGAGTCTTTCACCACCCTAAAGTACCGAGAAGTTCCCCACCCCCGAAATTTAACCCGCCCCTATTTTTGGCTTCATTTGCTATTCTCTCTTAAGCACTGAAAGATAACCCACTCCTAGTAATCGGAGTGCTCATATCAACAATGACCTCGGCGTAAATACGCACACTCTCAGAAAAAAGGGTGTATTCTTACACCCTCTGTCCCATATAAGACACCCCAAAACTCCAGTTCGACATACAGCGCACTGACGTCGATCTGACGGTACTAACTTTCGCGAGAGGCTTGATAGCCGTGTGGTACTACTTATTAAAATAGCTAATGTACGTGTTACTGACGACAAAAAAAAAAGTAATCGGGGTTTTCTTAGCCCTACTGCAAAACGTCAGTGTTTTCTTTTTGTGATCTTTGATACGTACCTCCGTTATTTAATAAGTTAAATCTTACGTTATCAAGCACCTCCTAAAATATGGGGCCGTCTGTTCGGCTATAGTGCGCTGTACGTCGAACTGAAGTTTTAGGGTGCATAATATGGTACAAAAGGGCGTAAGCAAACGTTGCTGACTGGGAACAACAGTCATGTTTGCTTCATCTCCCTTTGCCGCAATAATAAGCTTGGCAGGGACACATAATCTAAAAATAGCATTTTTTTATTAATTAACTTTTTTTTATTGCGCAAGGAAAGTTAGCCCACTTCTTATTTTCACCCAATTTTCTATCATTTTTAGTTGGGCTATCTCTCGTGATATTACGGGTCCACCAAGTTTGTTTAAATACCGTAAGCCACTTTGAGGTTTGGATAAGCTTCCTCTCTAGATGACAAGCAAGCAGAATAGACCGCCTGAGATGTATACTCCTCTTGAAATACCTGTATACATGTTCCTAGACCGTTGTGCACGAACGCAGTCGTAACTGGCTGCACTTTTATGTTTATTTATTTAGTTCATATGCGAAATTGCGACTTACAGGCATCCACTGCGATTTGTTTCTTGACAAGACAGGTTTTGTGCAGGTTTGGCATCAGCACCTGCGATGACTCGGTGTTTTGTGAGGTCATCAAATAGATAATCAAATTTGGAACGCCAGGAATGCTGCAACCTCCGCTTCATCGTCATCGTCAATAGCCACTAAACTGCTTGACCAACTCAATGGCTCCGGTATACTCTCTACCTGTTGGACGGAGGAAAGTGAATTTAAATATTTACGCAACCTGTAAGGTGAAACACGGCGACAGCTAAGGTGTGACGTCAATGCCGTTAAGGTGTCATTTCGGAGCAGATGGACCGTATGAACCGTAAAGGGACGAGCGCGCACCATTAGAGTCCACATAGGCGTTTCGTATTAGACCGAGTGGCACACCGGACGAAAATTACATAACGTTGCACTTCAGCTGTCTGCGAAAGAAGGGAGCGTGGTTTCGTATGTCACTACGGTACAAATAGTCGCACGTGCTAACAAAAAGCGTCGAATCAAGAGGGACAAGGAAGTAGACAAGACGAAGTGTACTCTCAAATTAAGGTTTATTGAAACAAACACGCCATTATTATTACCATCTTTCTGGCTATTCGTAAAGAAAATAAAACTCTGTAGACTGTATCTGTCAAGTGCACAGACGGGGCACTGACGCACTTGCTTTCCCCTTGCTTTCTGATAGAGAATGCATCGTAAAATTCTAAGGCATTTTTATCTGCGTATCTCCCGAGATTTGTCTTTTGTGCTAAGTCTGGGTCAGGTGGGCACCTATCACTGCCAGATTGCCCGGCGGGGACTGTGTTACTGACCACACATATGTTATCTTGCTACCATGCGTGGCCATAGATGTTATCTTGCTCGCTTGTTACCTTTTTTTTATTGCCAATGCGGCCCATAAACCACGTGACTCCGATCAAGCAGTTGGAATCTCTCTGTAATATAGGCTCTCTGAGCCACGAGCAGACGACGCGTCGCTCGCAAAGCCTCGGCGTTAGCCTCTAGGGAGCCTGTATTGCAGGGAGCTTCCAACGGCTCGAGCGTGGTCACGTGGTTTATTGGCCGCGTTTGCAATACGAGCTGCGAGGAAGAGCCCAAAGCGTTGATCGTCTGTAAACGCCTCCGCCTTTCCGCATCGTTTCCTCCTCGCCAAGCGAAAGCGCAGCGCATGCGGACTGGCGACCAATATCCGCAGGAGGCGTCCGCCTTTAATTGCAAACGCTTCCTGTTATTTAAGATGGACCCTCTCCTCAATCGGCTTTCTATAGCCCACCAACGAAAGCAGCGCCGTCTTGCGACACACACGGGCGTTATTGGAGGAGGAGGGCACGACGGCCTCGGGGATCGCTTGCGACAGGCAGAGAGTATACAGCAGGCATTGACCAATCCTACTAGAAGGTTCCAGTTATGTGCTGCTAGTAGGACGGGAAGCCAATCGCGCTGCTTTCCCAGGACACGGTGACTTCAGAGTAACTCGCCTTATAGTGCCACCCGCCATTTCTTTTTGCTCGTGCCTACTTCATATTTTTTATCTTCGTCAATATGTATATTATCACAGGGAACACGCGCCTGTATTGAATGTTACTGAATAACCTCGAGGCTGCAGCGTTCCTCACTAAATGTCCAAATTTGTAGAAGGATGGTGAGCTGGGCTAGTTGGTAAGTATTCTGCGTGGATAAAGTCAGCGAGCAACGTGAGGAAACTGTAGAAGAATGCAGGAGACAGGAGACAGAAGGCACCTTCTTTCTTCGTCTCTTCTAGATGAAATACTGAGTTATGAGTTCAGCGTCTATCTTGTCTGCTGTATTCTTCTACAGTTTCCTCACGTTGCTCGCTGACTTTAACCATGTCCAGGTTTGTCTGCGTTTTCCACGGAAGCAACACTCAGGGCAACTTTGGCACCAGGAACTTTCCGTACGCCTACTGTCACCACCTGGTGTACTGCTGCGTCGGCGTGGAGGCATCGTCAAGTGACGGGGACGTGCTCAAGAACGTGTCCGCGCTGTCGAACAACCAGTGCACTGTGGGCGTTATCTTCGGAGGTGAGATTATGGCCCTATGAACTCAAACACGTTTCCGCATAGCCTCACCTGTATACCATGGTGTGCAGAACGCGTCTTTGACTGGTATGTTGATCGGTTTTTTGTTTTATCCCAATCATTTTCGGCTGGTGACGTCAGAAACAGTGCAGTGTTGGAGATTGTAGCCATTTTGGCGGAGGACAGTAGTACAGAAAAAGAAATAGAGATAAAAATAGCGATAAAAAAGAAAGAGACGGAAAAAAAAACGGAGATTAAAAGGGACAGCGTGGCCAGCCATCATGCTTAAACCTTGCCCCTCTTTTGTTCCCCACTTCTTTTTTTTTTTTGTCTCTTTTTTATTATTATTTTTATCAATATTTTTCTTTCTCTCCTGCCCCTTCTTACGATGACAATTTCTCGTGTTTTATTCGTGTGCCTTTCTCTCTTAACTGTCAGTACTTCGTCTCCGTCTTTCTCTCACTTAGTATTAAACGCCAGTTTGAGCAGCGCTCTATCCTGTCTCTACGTTCTTCCTCTCTCCTTTTTGCGCAGATTTTACTAAGATGTATAGCCAAATATCCCACCAAATGATTTTAATACAATTTCTTTCTTCTACAGTGGGCCCTTTTCCGTGTACGTCTCACCTGGACTCAGTTTCTTTTTATGTCAATATTATTGCTATGTCAACGTGCAAGGCGAGATTCCATTTCTTCGCCATCAGGAACAAAGTTGTCCCCCAAGACTTCAGAGTGTTGTTCGGCTGCGTAAGGCCTTCCGCACACCGTATGCCAAAAGGACTTGCAGGATCGTCCGTTCTGAGATGTGGTGACAAGTTTGTTATCACAGAACGTGCCTTTGGGTGCTTCCTGGCGGAGGGGGATCCAGGTCGTGCCCAAGGGCAAAGATACAAGGTACTTCTGGATACAGCAAGCAAGCTAACGCAGTTCTTCTGGTCGTCATACTTGCCTCAACTCAAGAGCCTTCGTTCCCTAAGCAAGCAGCATAAAAGCGAGCTCATCACATTGTTGAGGGTTCCTTCCTTACCTGTGGAAGTAACAAAGGTTCTTGAAAAATATCAAATATTTTGTACTACACCTAAGAGGGAAGGCATCCATTTATTGTCAACTGTACACGACATAGCTGCCAAAACCCAAGAAAATAGCAAATACAGATGCGTAGAGGACTGTGTCGAAATACTACTAAAAGCGAATCTCTTTGAGGAAAGAAAGATAAAGATTTCTCTTATTGTATATTATTTTAGAAAGAATGATCTAAAGCTATTAATATCCGACAAAGAAGAAGGGTTTGTTGTGATAAATAGGGCTAGCTACCTAGAAAGCGCATTGTGTTGTTTCGTTCTTACTCTCGTTCCTGTCTTGAAGCGCTATCATGTTCTCAAAGTACCTAAAAAAAGCTGGGTGTGCCATAGACAAGAACTTCACCAGTTACAAGGCTTCAGTGCAAAACTTGTCAAGGCCAAGGCCCTTCAATTTTGCAATAGACTTTATTTGGCACATTTAAAAAAAAGCTTATCTTGGCATCCGAAAAGAACCAACTGGGCATGTCTTTTTACAGCAAAGACACACAAGCAGGGATGTCCCTTTCGTGTACTTGTTACAGGAAGAGAGTCTTGGCGGGCAAATATATCTCGATTCCTCCTACGTCAGCTTTCTACCCTTCAACTGCTGAACCTTCTCTAATACCAAATTCTGAAGAGCTAGTAAAATATCTGCAGCAAAACAACACGACAGTTCGCTATGGCTTTTCCCTGGATGTTGAAGATTTCTTTTATTTTATTTCATACGTTAAACTGCCGGAGAATGAGGCCATCTCTTTTCAGAACCAATGTCGCATTTAGGTTGAATTTTTTTTAAACCTTTTGAAGTTCTACTTATCGGCCACAGTTGTCACGTTCAACGATGTATCATTCATACAAAAGAAAAGAACATGCTTAGTGTCATGCGTGGCCCATGTCCTGTGCGACACTTTTCTGGTCAAATGTGACAGGGCCATAGACAAGACACTCTGCGACACGCATGTCTCCAACATTTTCCGCTACGTAGACGATTACCTTGTCCTCCTTAGAGAACGCCCTGTTGACCACGACAAGCAGCTTCTCAGCCACACACGATCTTCCTTTTAGAACAAGCAGAGGGTCTCAAGTTCACCGAAGAGATACCGGAGAATCCCATCCTTCAGTTTCTGGAACTGAAGGATGGGATGTCTGGAACTCAGCGCGTGTCCTGTGCCTTGCCAACCCCAGTGCGTGGCTATGATCAACATTGGCGGCATATAATCGGCTCCATATTATGTGACCGATTGTTCTGGCTGCGAGTTGAGGGGGTGAACGCTGCTCGTTTTTCTTTCATTTTTTTCTGGGACTTCTATAGGTGAGCGGCGTTTGACAACTTCCGGTTCCTTAGAAAATTTTGTTTCACTAGTGGCAAGTGACGACAATGAGCTGCAAGCCTGCGCAAGCATAATTATGAAACCTCCAGACTGTAGTTTTCAGAACCATGCTTAGTCAACCTTGCAGATGATTGTCATCGTTTGTCAAAAGCTTAACAAAAATTCCTAAGGAACCGGAAGTTGCCAAACGCCGCTCACAAGCTCTTTGTCACGCTGATAATGTAACGCCGATAGAACGAGTAACGGCTAAATTCAGAGCACAAAAATAATAAACGTACAATTTCAAAGTTCGGGTCTCGCCGGAGGCAGCGTGCGTTGGCAGTGCTACGAGCAAAACAAACCGACAAAGCGCCGGTCCCGGGGCCCGAGCACGGTTGACCTTGAGATCTGGCGCTAGAGCGCTCGGTTTAACGAGGGCTAACATGACGGAACGTGTATACTTTTCAGGGGGAAGGAGGGGGCGGAGGAGTCGGCGACTCGGCGATTTTTGGACTAACCCACGGCTTCTTTTTTCGCCACGAGAAGGCGCGCAACGGAGTGTCGGACTCGAATTCGCTGCCTCGCCATTGTCTTTGTCTACGAACTTACGGACCGGAGGGAAGAATTACGCTGCGTTGTTCCCGTTCGCAGACATTCGTGGCGTAGTGCGTGGCCATTGTCGCCATGAAGGTCGTGACTGTCAGGAGTTTATGAGAGAGACAGGTGGCCCCAGTGGAAGTGGGAACGTTGCATCTCCGTTCGGCTGGTGCTTATACTGTGGTCACGCGCATGCAAGCCTTGGGCGTCTTGAGTTTTTAGGTGAGCGTTTGGCTGTTTTTAAAATGTACAAATTGTGCTTAAAGGGACAATGAAGACGATTTATTTAATTTTTTTGAATGGTGTTTCTATGCTTCTTGGGAACATAGCATGGTGCCCAATTTTTTGTAGACATTTGTGATGCGTATTTCTGTGCCTACGAAAGAAGTAAAAAAAAACGAAACTGAACAATCTCCATTCTCGTTTCTGGGCCTCCGAAAACGGAGGTGACGTGAGGAGTGACGTCAAGTGTGAATAGTCGGTATCGGTAGTATTTAGGAGATCGAGACTCTGGTAACCGCGGTGGGTTATAGCAGCGCGGTTACGCGGTCGTTTCGCCGAATCTGTCAACATGGACGGCAATGCCGCTCTTGCGAGCGAGTTCGAGCTTCCGTTCACTGACCGGACACCAACGGAACGGGAGTACGTGTGTGGCGGACCCGACGGAGACCGCCCAGCCGGCAATGAGCGGCCCGCACGCCGAAGGACGGACGCGAGGGACATGCCGAGGGGAAAGCGGTAGCAATCCGGCCGTTCCGGGATCCGGTTCCTCCGCGGACGTCCTCTTTTCGTCGTCAAAGAACACGAACAGCAACCCACACGTGAAAACTAGCGTCGCCCGAACGAATACTGGTCTTTAGTCGACCGTTAGAACAGCCATCTACAGCTACCATTTTGCAGAATCCTTCGAGTACCGTGTTCTTTTTTTTTATTTTATTTTGGTTGCCATAGTTGCTCGTTGCCCGTTTCGCGTATAGCGTAGCAAAGAAAAAAAACAATTATGCTGCTTTATTTATGGTTTAGTAATCATTTCCGGTCCGATTTATACTTTTCGTGGTTATTCAAGCGGAAATTAGAACAGTATTCCTCAAAATCGCGAACCAAAACGTGACCGAGGGCACGTTTCTCGTTTCGCCCAATCGCGGACGCGTCTTTTGTGACGTCGCGCTTCTTGGCCCCGCATAGGTCACGTGAGCTCCGCTTCTCCTGGCTTCTCCCGCAACTCTCGGGGCGTCGCCCCAGTCGATCCCGGTGCGATTATTACCGCGTCTGTTTAATTGATTTGCGCGGCACACAAGCGCCGGTTTCGGCTGAAATTTGGGCAACGTGGCCTGAGACGTGCCTGGAACCCAGTTCAATCGCCAAAAAGGTGTCCAAAATCGCCTTCATTGTCCCTTTAAACCAGCCGAAAACTTTGAACCTCGCTGGATTAATTTGAGGCTACGCAACATCCTTCAGAAACTCCACCTTCTTCAGAGATAGAGCGTCGTTTCCTGTTTGCATTCTGTTCACCCTTAAAGACAAAAGGCTTAAGCATCTCATAAATATAAAGAACGAAATTGCCGTGATGTATCCCACTGTCACCCCTAATCATGAGATTGAAGCTTTTTTTTTTTTTTTTTTAAACGTCCGCAATAAACTGTTGAAACTCAGTTATTCTCGTTTTCGATTCTTGTTACTTTATTTCGAGTTGACATACGATTTTTGGATATAGTCTCTTATTTGTGCTCCGACCGCCATAAAAAACAACAACAACAACAAGCAATTGCAAGAGACTGTGATGTCGTTTTGCTCAAGAAGCGTAAAGCACGCGGGGATAATACTTAGTCATTTGTCCCTTTGCAGTTCGCATTTCGGGTTCGAAAGCGTTTACCGACATTAGCATTTTTGAACAGATTAGACATCAAATGCCGCCGTCTTGCTTTTTAGAAGAGGTATATACGCACAACGGTATTTTTGATTGTAACACCAATTTTCATTGCGACCAATTGGCTACTAGCCGTTTCGAGGGGTCACATTTTTTACGTCAATTTAAGCCTAAAGGTGTCAGCAACGCCTGAACGGCGTCACAAAAGTCACGTCAATATTGGCGTGACTTTTGTAATGCAGATATCTGCGTGACATGTAACGCCGCGAGTAGCCGTTAAAAAAGTGGCACCTTTTCACGCCAAAATAGCCGTTACCGAACTAAAATTGTAACGCCTATACGGCACCGCAGAAGTCGCGTCAATATCGCCGTGACTTTTGTAACGCCAATATCGGCGTGACATGTAACGCCGCGAGTAGCCGTTAAAAAAGAGGCACTTTTTCACGCCAAAATAGCCGTTACCGGACTAAGAGTGTGCCCGGTTCAAGAGTCGACCAGCTGTCGTCTGTCTACCAGGTTGCAGCCTCCATCCCAGAACAGGATCGCCAAGACTTCGTGGGCTCAGCGGTTCGCTCAGCGTGTGCCCACCCTCCCCCGCCCTCCTCGGGTGGGTCTCTGGTGCCTTCGGTCTTGGAGGAGCTGCGCGGCGCCCGACTGAAACTATTGGAATCTGACAAAACAGGCGTTTTTGTCATCATGGAAGAAGACCTCTTCGGCGTTAAGGTGGGAGCTGCCCTAGATAAGAACTTTATCTTGCTCAAAAAAAGACCTTCGGGGTCTCTGAGATCCAAGGTTAAAGACCTGTGCACGAACCTTGACCTGCCAGCCTTGAGGAACGCGATAGCCGCCCCCTCAAAACAGTACCTGACTGTCTTTTTCTCCGCAAAAACTCACAAGCCCGATGTTCCGCTCCGCAGCATCATATCAGAAAACGGCTGTTGGCAGAAGCGCCTGGCATCCTTCCTACTTAAGCACCTAACCTCTCTCACTCTCCCTCAACCTTTCCGCATCACCAACTCCTTAGACCTGATCTCACACCTCACCCCTCTCCATGATTCGCCTGCCCCCCTCGGTCTGTTTTCCTTAGATATCGAAGACATGTATTTTAATCTCGATGTCCATTACCTGCTTGAGTCTGTGAGCAACGCCATAGATGAGAACGGCATGTGCAAGTTCCAAAACGCGTCGGGAGTCTCCGTTAAAGGGTTCCTTTCTCTGCTAGACCTATACCTCCGCTCGACGCTCGTTGAGTACGAAGGAAAAATTTACATCCAGAAGGCAGGCGTCTGCATCGGGTCTTGCCTGGCTCCCATTCTTAGTGAAATCTTCCTAATGTATGTGGATCGGGCTATAAAGGCAAAATTGGAGGCGACGGCACCCGGGTGCCAGGTATTCAGGTACGTAGATGATTATCTTGTGCTGCACCAGGAACAGACCAAACCTGAGACCATTCTCAAAGCCTTCGCATCAAGCCCCGCCGGCCTCACGTTCAAAAAAGAGGACCCGGTAGGGGGAACCCTTCAATTTTTAGAACTACAACTTAGTCTCCGATCCGGGGGGTTGTGCTGGGAATTCAAACAGAGATCAGAAAAACCAGTTCTCCCCTTCACCAGCGCACACTCAAAAACAGTCAAGCTAGGCCTGGTTAAGTCCCTCATGAAGACTGCACGATCTAGATCCTGCCCTCATCTAGCCACAAACAGCGTTATCCTCCAAATAGATAGATTGCGGAAAGCCGGCTATCCAGAAGACCTTCTGACGAATATTCTCAAGAGGCTTATTACCTCCTCAAACACACCTCCCTCTACACCCCGACCCCGCCGAAAACAATTCGCCGTCATTCCGTACACGCACAACACTTCACATCGCCTCAAGGCGCTCGCCTCACGCTTCGACGTAGGAGTGGTCTTCAAGTGTAAATTCAAACTGAAGCAGATGTGCCGTCAGGTCAATAATCCTTCCCCTCCAAATCCCTGTCCCAAGAAACATGAAAAGCAGTTCGTCTCTTGCCGGAGAGAGAGAATCTATTCCATTCCTTTCTCTTGCGGGGGAGAATATATCGGGCAAACGGGGCGGTGCCTAAATGACCGCCTGAGGGAGCACTTCCGAGAGGTCGCCGACCCCAGCGAGGATTCGGTGCATCCGATTGCAGCACATCGCCGCACATGCGGAGGATGTGAGCCAAGGTTCAAAAAAACGCGCGTGCTCGGGCGCCATCCTCAGAGGTTCGGCAGGGAAGTTATCGAATCTTTTGCAATAATAAACTCCGGAGTCAATGTCTCTTCCCCATCGCTAGCCCTCTCTGATAGAGAGATAGATTATCTTAGCCAAGAGCTGTCCGGGGTGATTAGACGACCTCGGTGAGCGGCCCGAACCCAACGGGTCGACGCACCCATCCGCCTCTCCCACCCGCCCTTCCTTCCTCTTACCCCCCCCCCCCCTCTACCTCTGCCCTTTCCCCCTTTCCCTAAGTGTGCGCAGGGGAACCTGCGTTCGTACTCCTTGGAATAAACTTTGTTGTGAGTTGAAAGAATGTAGTCGTCTGTGTTTCGTCCTCTCTATGTTTTATACTTTCTGTGATCAAGAAGGGTTTGTTGTGATAAATAGGGCTAGCTACCTAGAAAGCGCATTGTGTTGTTTCGTTCTTACTCTCGTTCCTGTCTTGAAGCGCTATCATGTTCTCAAAGTACCTAGAAAAAGCTGGGTGTGCCATAGACAAGAACTTCAACCAGTTACAAGGCTTCAGTGCAAAACTTGTCAAGGCCAAGGCCCTTCAATTTTGCAATAGACTTTATTTGGCACATTTAAAAAAAAGCTTATCTTGGCATCCGAAAAGAACCAACTGGGCATGTCTTTTTACAGCAAAGACACACAAGCAGGGATGTCCCTTTCGTGTACTTGTTACAGGAAGAGAGTCTTGGCGGGCAAATATATCTCGATTCCTCCTACGTCAGCTTTCTACCCTTCAACTGCTGAACCTTTTCTAATACCAAATTCTGAAGAGCTAGTAAAATATCTGCAGCAAAACAACACGACAGTTCGCTATGGCTTTTCCCTGGATGTTGAAGATTTCTTTTATTTTATTTCATACGTTAAACTGCCGGAGAATGAGGCCATCTCTTTTCAGAACCAATGTCGCATTCAGGTTGAATTTTTTTAAACCTTTTGAAGTTCTACTTATCGGCCACAGTTGTCACGTTCAACGATGTATCATTCATACAAAAGAAAAGAACATGCTTAGTGTCATGCGTGGCCCATGTCCTGTGCGACACTTTTCTGGTCAAATGTGACAGGGCCATAGACAAGACACTCTGCGACACGCATGTCTCCAACATTTTCCGCTACGTAGACGATTACCTTGTCCTCCTTAGAGAACGCCCTGTTGACCACGACAAGCAGATTCTCAGCCACACACGATCTTCCTTTTAGAACAAGCAGAGGGTCTCAAGTTCACCGAAGAGATACCGGAGAATCCCATCCTTCAGTTTCTGGAACTGAAGGATGGGATGTCTGGAACTCAGCGCGTGTCCTGTGCCTTGCCAACCCCAGTGCGTGGCTATGATCAACATTGGCGGCATATAATCGGCTCCATATTATGTGACCGATTGTTCTGGCTGCGAGTTGAGGGGGTGAACGCTGCTCGTTTTTCTTTCATTTTTTTCTGGGACTTCTATTGCGTGGGGTGAAAAACGAACACGTGTTCTATAGGTCAGTAACGTCAGAGATCCGTTCTTAACGGTATTTGCTCAAAGTAGAAAAATTGTTGCATCGCCCCTTTCAGTGTTCAGGATTTCCCGATTTAATTCATTCTGGTGTTGCTGAACGGCTGCTCACGTTACAGAGAAGAGAAAGAAGAAAGGAAGAGAGACGGCGTCTTGCCATTGTGCCCTACATTGTCACATAATCTCAAAACATAGCCTCAACGTACAAGGTCCAGTAGCACTCTCGGCACCCGATAAGCTCAAAAGACTTTGCCCGAAAATAAACAACAAAACAGAAGAAAATGTTGGATACAAGGTAAATCATCAACACAAGTATGTGGACTGCTTCAGTGGAGTAGTCTACGAAATACCCTTTTCATGTGGTAAGGTCTATGTGGGGCAGTCGTGTTGTTGCATCAGTGCCAGATTGAGAGAGCATGACCTCGCGCTCAAGGCTTTACCTGCGGGACATCTAGCGGTGCACGTTCGGGTCTTCCAATGCACCCCATTCAGCAGCATAAAAGTTCTACAGCGTTTCAAAGAAAAAAGAAGTAGGGAATATACGAAGCCCACATCATTATGAAAAAAGGAGGTATATGCATCAGCGCTCCGTCAATGGCCTTATCGGAGAAAGAACGGCAACACCTTAATCTGTTTCCCTGAGGTCCGAGTCCGGCGGCGTCTTGGGTGAGGTCCAGGCGACAGAATGCAAAGGACTGTGACATGGTCACCGCGAAAAGGGTTCGCCATTTAGAACATAAACCACGGCTTTCCCGGTGTCCTGGAAATCGTTGTCGTTTTGGGCAGCGTAGCCAGCCTTCAAGCGTAAACCTTACCCCTTTTTTTTCCTTTTTTTTACAGCGGGGCTGTTAAGGGCTAGGTTCCCCAGGATCGTGTCCGGTACAAAACAAATGTCGACACAGCACTCTGGTTGCCGTCATCGCTCATAGATGGCGGTAGCTGTCCAGAGTGTTGTGTTTGCCGGTTGTCTGCTTGCCGATGTAGCTCATAGATCGCGGCAAACTTTCTAGCCTTTCCACTCTGGCTTGCCTACTTGCGGACGGCCATTACTTCCTTCCCATCATAGTACAGCTTCTCTGGTCTTCCTTCTTCACCAGAGTCCAAAGGCTGAAAGGTTTTTTTTTTCGTCTCTTTCTTTTTTATCGCTATTTTTAACACTATATTCCTCTTTCTCTCCCGCCCCTTCTTACACTAAAAATTCCTCATGTTTTATTCGTGTGACTTTCCCTTTCAACTGTCAGTACTTCTTCTCTGTCTTTCTCTCACTTAGTATTAAACGCCAGTTGTAAGTAGCACTCTATCCTTTCTCTAAGTTCTTGCTCCCTTGTCTCTGCGCTAATTTTACGAAGGTGTCGCCTATCCACCACCTGTTCTGCAATGTCACAGTCCCGGCGTCTGGTGGGCACCACCAACACTACATATTACTCTAAGAGATCTGGAGCGTCTGCTCTCCCGAAAAGCACCTGGGGCAGCCAATTGCTGCAATCTACGGAGGGCTCTCGGCGAATCACGGGGCTGATCCCAATAAAAGGTTCAGCGTTGCGGCGGTGAACACTGTCGCACGTCACGTTCAACGACACCGAGCAGCATTTTTCTTTTTTATTTAAAAATATGAGCAGCCCTGTCCTATCCCGAGCGCTCTTCGTGGATTGCAGCGATTGGTTCTCTCAAGTGCTTTGCGGGAAAGCAGACGCTCCAGGTTTCTTGGAGTGCCCGACGCAGTCAGACGACATGTGTCACAAGTGTCCGCGGGCCCTAGTCCACACCAACCACAAAACCGCAGGCTCCGCGGAGAAAGACGACACGGACCTGAACATGCTCCTTTCGGACCCCTGGCGGTCGGCCCAGTTCGCGGCCAGGCTTCTGGGCCTGCACAGTTCGGCTCCCTTCTCCTCCGCCTACCTGTACTGGAAGCAGCCGTCACCAAGCAACAAGAACCATCTGACCAGGCTGGCGGTCACGCTTCGCAAGAAGCTCGTCTCCCATTCGGTCGACCTCGGTCTCGTCATCGATGGCGCAGGAGATGTCACCTCCAGCTTCAACTTCCGCGGGTAAAGGACGATTCCCCCACTTGCGTTGATTCGGACCGAGGGCGAGGGTTGCTATGGCAACATCTGCGTCGGCTCCAGCAAAACCGGTTTTTAGCCAGTTTTGTTAGAGCCGACGCAACTGTTGCCATAGCAACCCTCGCACTCGACCGGAATCGACGCAAGTGTGTGGATCGCAATTAAGGCATGAAATAAGAGTGGAACGCGATAACGTTGTCGAGTCCTGTTCGCGTCGCCTTCTCATTCGCGTCTCATGCTCAGAGACGCGAGTGCGCTTCAAGATCGAGAGACGTAATCGCATCTCCGAATCGTCCTGTCGCTGCTGTCGCCTCACTTCGGCTTGAAGGGCGCGCACAGTATCAACCAATCAATCAGCATATAAACTCCCGCTCGTTCCCAAGCCGTGCCAGCGTGCCTTGCGTGGCCTTGTCGTTAGCGTTTGCGGCTCGCAACCGAAGGGCCGTGGGTTCGAATCCCCCCAGAAGTTCTCCAATTTTTTTCTTTAAGGCAAATTAATTACTTTTTGAAGTGAAATCGTTTGAGGCATGCCTTTGACCTTTAATTTGCAATACATGTCCTGTTTTAAACACTCTTATTACACGCGTGTTGTCACGTCTCACGTGAGCGTTGCGGGACGTTTGAAATCGCCGCGCAAGGTGATGTGGCTGTGACGTCATGACCCTATCGAACATTCAGGATTTTTCCTCCCGACCGACACTGACGCCGGTTGTTCTGCGCCACGAGCTCCTTAACGCTCTCGCGCTAAAACACCGATAAGGGCGGTTGCCGAATGCAAGGATGCAGTTCAGACCTGCCATTCCTTTGTTCTAGTAGCATTTATAACTCGTTGACTTCATATCTTTTTAGATAAGCTATGACAACACTAACGTTCCGTACATGTAATTCAAACGCACACGGCTTGCACTGATGTCACATTAGCGGCCCCTCGGCCTTGCTGCTTCGCATGATCATTCTGCAGGCCACATACATTTAGCATCATCGAAATTGTTTCTCTCGCCAAGGACAAGTAAAAATGTCCACGAGCGTGATAAGACGTATAATGAGCGTTATCGGGCATGGCAACAAGCGGTCGATGACCCGGTCACCCCACATCTATAGACCATTTCGCAAACAGGCTCCTGGCTTTTAACCAGGTTGAATTAACCTGAGACGGGGGTAGAGAAGAACATTAAAACGTAGAAGGAACTTTGGAGACGTCGTCTTGTCTATTTTCTGTCCCTTCTACGTTTTGATGTTTCTTCTCTACCCCAGTCTCAGGTTAATTCAACATGGTTAATATTCAACCGCTCGCCTGCGCCCTTACGATTTTTTTGGGGCTCCTGTTTGCTGCAATTTTAAGCTTTTATGCGTATGGTGCGTGCTTTGTTTGCTTTCAGAGGCGACCGACACGCGTGTGCTTTCATGCGAAGATCATACACACACCGCGGCACTGATTTTGTAAACCTTGGAACGGTATATATTCACACCGAAAGTAACAAAGCTGCAGTGCTGATGTTTCGGCGTCACGCAGAGGATGCCAATATTGACAGCAGCGTCAGCGCAGGGATGGGTCACTCGGTGACGAGTCCCAGCCGAATCCTGACGCAGCTCTCGTGTACAATCTGCCTCGCGTTGGCTTTCTCTAAGTGACGCCGAAAGCACTGCGGCTTTGTTACCTAGAAGCCGTTGCTTATTGTTTTGTTTTACACCTTCCCAGCGCTTTTGCTCCAGGCCAAAACTGCAGAGCTACTGGGCTATGGACGCATGTGCGGCTTCTTATATTCCAGAGAAAAGAGCTATAGTGCGCGTGCGCAGAACACGTACCAGACTCGAGTAGACAAATAAACGGCGGAGCGCAGAAGGGGATTATTAGAATGGTCAATATTATCGCTTTCAGCCTACTCAAGGTTCTGGGCGCCGGCTTGCTGACAGCGCCGCCTTTCTACCCGCCGGCGAAGCTCAGCCACCCGTACCACGGCAACGAGGCCCTCCGGTGGCATGAAAATTTTGCCTCCCTGGTGGGCCCTGCCCGCAACAAGGTGTGCCACACCATCAGCGTCGCAGCCACGGCGCTGCATTCAGCCGCGGAGAACACGCTTGTCCCCTTCGGGACGCTTTGCCGCCGGGGATATCTCACGGACGACGCCGTTCCTTCCCGGTGAGCTCGCGCAGTTCCACCGTCGAGGCTCGCTCGTCTTGTAACGCGAAAGCATTAACTGTCTCATGGAGCGAACCGGTGTTATCAGCTTTTGAAGCCGCGCGCCAAACGGCCCCTAACTTTACCTGTCCCAATGGTGCTAAGCCTGTAGTCTGTGAACGCGATCTGATGGATAGGCTCCTATTGGCCGGCGCGCGTCATAGTTTCAAGGAACGCCACCCCATGGCGCCGCGGGCCCGCGCCGGCCAGAGCCGTGTATTGGGAGAGTTTGGCCAATAGGCGGAGCAAAGGCCGCCGCCAGCGCCGAATATTCCCCCCACGCTTAGAGCGTAAACTAAATTTGTGACACAGCGTCGACCAATCAGGAGACCTCAACTCCATCTCACAAATGTCTGCAATGAAGACAAAGGCACAGGCGCGTGAGCCTAGCTCAGCGAAACGCTTTTGTTTGTACGAGACCTCGTGCATAGGAGGCACTTTCCAAAACCACGCGCTCGTGCCCATGCCTTTGTCTGCACTGCTAGAACAGCGTCCTGAGCACGACCGGTCGTGGTCCTGAGACTGGCTGAAAGAAAACAGTGCAAAGGGTGGGGTGCGCGAGCGTCTTGAGACGCGGAGTTCCGCTCGGCACGGCTCAAATTATACTTCGTTTCACTTTATCTGCGAGCGAAGCCAAAGCTAGAAGCGCGAGACCAGCGCTTTTTGCATTTCTCCCCAGCTCGCGCGCTCGAGCAAAGCCTGAACGCACGGAGCTTCCGTGCTCGCGCTTCCAGTTTTGCCTTCGTTCGCACATAAGGTGAAACGAAGTATAGTCGTGTCACATATTTAGATCACACGACCACCGCTAGGGGCTGTTTCGCGGCCTGTGGTTGGCCCCGAGATGCTCGCCTATTCAAACCAATGTATGGCCACGGCCGGACTGGAAGCGCGCGCTCTCTTTCTCTTCTTACGGCCTTTGCAATCGCCCGGGAGTCAATGGCATTTTTTCTCCGTATGTAGTTCACTTGCTTGCCGCCAGAGGCGCAACCACCTCACCCCACTTAATTCCACTCGGAGAGTGCCTTCGAGCTGCTTTGCGCTGGTGTTCGAGCTTCGTAGGTTGTTGTTTTGGCAACGGTTTATTGAACTTCGCTCCGATTTAAGTCACTCTACCGACAGGCAGTGTCGTCAGCAAACTGCGTTGCCCTGTGACATGGACGGGACCTCTGTCCTGACCTGAAAAAACTGAAAGAGCCTTGCGCTCCATCTCCATTCGTGACATACTCTGGTCTGGTGTACGTCGGTGGCTATCTGGTGAAACTCATTAGTGAGTATGGGTACGACGCCTGTGTTATGCTGTTGACTACGAGTAACAGAGGTGATCCTCTGTTCGTCTTATTGCAAGGCCAGGATAAAAGCGGACTTCATTATCCAAATCCTAGGTTCCTCGCACTTCTGGACAACATTGTTGCTTTTATTTTTTTAAAGGCTGTTAAGCACCTTCCGCGTACAAATGTGCACGAAGTTCTGCAACTATTCATTGCACCCTATCTTGAAGACGCGTCAATCCTAAGTTGCCCAGATGGCATTGACAACAGTCACTCAAAGCGCTTGGCTGGTTTAATTTGCAACAAGTTCCTCGGAATACCTCTGATTAACCATGCAAAGACGGTCACGGACAGAAACGAAAGATCAGCTAAATATGTGCACAAGCCCTCGAGGAAGCACTTTAGGCTGTAATATGCACTGTGCGAAAATTGTACAGACTACTACACCCCCGCCTAGAGCATCTGACCGACTTCATGTGCGGCCTATGAAATGATGATGCAGACCACGGCAATAGATAGATTGGGCCTGCTTACATTTCACGAGAGTGTACGAATTATTTATCATTTAAAGTTACTCCACGTAGAAGGGGTCTGTCTCCTCCTGTTCTTGAGTTGCAACAGAAGTCCTGGAGGTAAAGACGAGTATAGTTTTTACGCAGTTGCATTCGCTGTCTCTACTTACTACTTTTTAATCCCGAATCTCTCGGAGATGTGCGTCAAATATTCACCGTTTTGGGCTCATCAAAAGCGCATTAGATAGTGGATAAGGGTCTAAACGGAAGGATCAGGTGTCAAAGGCTATAGAAATCTCGGCCGCAAGTTGCGACAGCGCTGAGAAACACTGTCAGACGCGCCCTGTGCAAACGGTAAAGGGTAGCCCAGGGGTGAGGTGACAGCGCCCCCCACAAATTGCGGCGGGAGGTGGCGATTGCCCCAATTGCAAAGGCCGTAAAAAGAGAAAGAGAGCGCGCGCTTCCAGTCCGGCCGTGGTATGGCCAAAAGTCTCTCAATAAACGGCTCTGGCGCCGGCAAAAGAAACACGGTGGCTCGCGCTCGACCGCTTCTACTTCACTCAACGCCGACGAACATGGCGGCACCTCAAGCATCTACATCGTCGGCGGCCGCAACCTCGTCAGTAGCGAAACCTGCCGGTCTAATCAAAGTACACCCCAGACGAACTAAGGGAGCGGAATAACGTGGCACAACGAGCGAGGAGGCAGGCAGAGAAATACATTATCGTTGTCAAGTCTCCGAATACACGGCGGGAGGAACGAGCAGCGGCGCAACGCGCTAGGGGACAGAGCAAAGCCTTTCGAAAGCGTGAGGCGCAAGAGGATCGCGATTCACAGCGTCTCAGGTGGCAAGAGGACGAGGCCCTTCGAAAGCGCCAGGCCCAAGCAATACGTCGCAGGTGCCAGGCTTTCGCATTCAAAACTCATAAGTGCATTTTTTTAAAGAACCATTGACCGCATAAAATTATTTTTATATTGCTGAAAAAAAAATTATGAGGATGATTCACAGACATATCCTCAAAATTGGATGATAGGGAACTGCTTATTCTAAAGCTTTAGGTCGCGGGAGAATGAGGTACATTTTTCGTTCTCCTTTCCTTATTGCGCGATTCACAGAATTGCTGCAGTGGACAAGGCTCCATGTGGACATGCCGCGGGTTTCTTTAAAGTGCCACTCACGGAACGAACTGAACGGGAGCATGGCTGAACAGAAGCGTCGGCGCACTGAGTACGACCGTGCTTGACATGACAAAGTGGCGCCGGAGCAGAGAGAGAAGCAAGGTGGCTCGTACTACGGAAGGTGGTGCGAGGACAAGCAATTCGCGTTTCGACCAGTGTTGTAGGCGTTACCGAAAAAAAAAAGCAAATAAATACCTTACTCGTTACTTACAAATAGAAGGAACGCCATACAAACCTACATTATATCAAAATAAAAGAAACGCGTTACCGTTAAAAACAAAATGTAACGCACGTTACTTTTGTATTACTTATCGTTATGAATTAACGCGTTTTTTCTGTTGTCACGTTAGAGGTATGCATAAGCGCCACATTTCAACAAACATTATCTCCATGCAGAAACTGAACCTAATTACCTGATCTTTTCCACGGTTTCACCCAAAATACTAACAAACAAAATAAAAAAAAAGGTCCAAAGCTCGAAAGTTCACAGTAACTTGGCGCCTAAAACACAAAAAAATGTGTGTAATTTTTTTTTTTTTTGTTGTTGTCTTGGGAAGAATATGTAAAGTGTTACATAACTACGTTACCCACTACTCAAAATAAGTAACACAAGTGCGTTACCGGTTACTGTTTTGAAAATGTAATGAGTGCGTTACGCGTTACCAAAAAAAGAGGAACGCTTTACCGGTAACGCCGTCACTTGTAACGCGTTACCGCCAACACTGATTTTGACGTACTCTGCTCTCTTTTCACCTCATCGATCACGTTCGTGCGCGTCCGCCCACCTCCACCCACGAGCCTCTTTCTCTGTGGCCGTTTCACGTCTCCTTTTTTCCGCGAGCAGACGACACCTCGCTTTCCAGTAGACCCTTTGCTAAGTTACACATCAGGAAGAATGCAGGGAACATAGATACACCCGCTTCACGCGTTGCCCAGAGCCTACTTTATTCTAGAAACACAACGACGGAGCTATTGAGACCGCGACCGCCGCAAAAAGGCGAGGTAGCAGCGCCGAACGGTTACCCATATGGTAGCGCAGAGCCACTTCTCGGGTAACCTAGAGTCAAAAATAGGGGAGGGTTTGGACACGCGGACCTGGGCTGCAGAGGAGATACTCTGGAGGAGGTCGCCCGACCTCAGGGCACAAGGGTGGCAACAGAGGAGGCCGTGACGTGCCCGGGGATCAACCTGCAACATCTGATTTCGCCGAAGAGCGACCGAACTTGGAACCTGCTTGTGAGCTGTGGACAGTGCCGACTGTCGGACGCACTGAACTCCGCCCGACCTCTGCAGGGTTGTTCCTACACCCTAAACGTTGTTTACACTCCCTCATCCTTCCCCTCTCATGAGAATGACCTACTAGCCCCCGCCCTATGTAATCCTATCCCATTTTCATATTTTCCAGTACTCTATCTCCGTCACACCCTACGATGAACTAGGGCCCGAAGGCTGCAGCGGGTGGGGCGGGCAGAGCACTGCCTCAGGAAAGCTTGCATCCGCATTGCGAAAGAGTGCGCGAGAGAAATTCCGGTACGCAGAGTACGAAGAGATCTAATCTAACGCATATGGTTCTCTGTTATGATAGCGCGCTATTATATATTGGTCAAGTAAAGGTACATGGGATTTAGTTTCATAAATGTTCTTGCCATATTTCGTAAACATGTCATCTGTTGGAGAAGTTGGACGGTGCACGGGAAACGCAGACATAAAGTCGTTTCCCCTTAGCCATAACAATCCGATCCAATCCAACTTTTGTGTACGTAAAACGTACCCTGGACCCATATCTCCCTTCCGCACACGAACATTCTATCCGACTCATCTTCATTTCTTAATAGCCACTGATCCTGGTTCCGGGTTCTTTTCGCGCCGTCGCTTCCAAACGGTATTTAATCCCTTCAGTAGTCTTCAGAGCAAGCAGACGGAGCTGCCGCGAGGGCTCGATAAACAGACGAAAAACTCGCCTCCACATGACGCGTCTTGGCGCTCTGATACGTACGACGGAGCAAATATACCACGTGGTTTCTAACAGGCTCGTGATTGGACTTAGCGGCCTGTAGCATTGGGATTTAATCCGTCGTAGGATGAGACGGAGGGCGTGACCTCGTTGACAGCTCGTCAACTACATCACTGACGCGCAGCGCGAACGCCACGGCCACGCCCATTTCGCCATCTTCGAGCCCAAACGATGCCGGGGATGGTAGGCTCTCGGTCTCCTCCAACGTATAACTTTTTTATTCCGTTTTAAGTCATCCGCTACAAGTATTTGGGCTGTACCGTGTTTATTCAAGAATTAAGCTTTCCCGGTTACCTTGCCTATCCTCCCTCCGTACGCAACGCGACACCAGCCCGTGCATACGATTCTCGGACGTTCGGTGCGTCGCGAAAATGACACTCGCGTAAATTTCGCAATTTTTCAGTTCTAGTTGACGCCTCTTGTTATTTTATCGGGAAGCAACGATAACAACTTTCAATTCGCCGCTGAGGGACTTTCCGTCGAGTGTTCTGATGAGCGAGCTTAAAGGAGCTGTGCAACGATATTCAATTGGAATGTTTTTCACTTTACACGAGCTTACTGGCACTAGTGGGACTCAAGGATACTCGCATGCAGCGAGTAAAACAAGAAAGCTTGAGCGAAGCGATCCATACTCCTGATTGTGGATGGTCACGCCGTGCATGCTTACCACGTGCCTCCACCGAACTCTCTAAGCAATAAAACAGCGATCTTGTTCTCCGAACATCTAGGAAGCCGGAAGGTTACGAAGAAAAAAAAAATATTGGAGGTTTTGCGAGTTTTATGGCATTAAAAACGGCGCCGGAACTAACGTTTGTCGTAACATTAGAGCCGTCTATTTCGTAAAAGATGGTTACGAAATAAACATCGAGCGACTCAGCGTCAGGCGGCTCTTGCCGAATGGTAAACTTACTCGTTTTAATAGATTTAAGCTCAATTAATTGGTCGTTTCTAACGGCGCTGAGATTCCAGCATCCATCGTAATGTCATTACATGAAACTAATGGAAGATAGAAAGACAACAAAACTAGCTTTTTTATACAAAAATAATATTTATGAAAAGGCATCAATTCAATAATAAATTCGTTAATTTCATGGTTTGGAGAAGGGAAAAAAGCTCCACAGCCATGGGACACCCCTGTTTTGTGCTAAAATATTCACATAACACATTACATGCGTGCTTTCTGTAGCAGCTAGTTCGGTTTTTCTTAGAAAAAAAAAAAAAAAAAAACTTTCTATAAATTTGCGTTTTTGAAACTTTTATAAAATAGAGTTTTCGTCGGAGTAGCGGAAAAAACTCTTTTTTACAAAACGTTTCAAGATGATACAAGCAATCCTATCTCACAAAGACGAGAGCCTTCCGTGGGCGTCCACAACTGTCGCGCTTGGTTGTATTAAACCGTATTTTGCGACTTGTTTTTTTTTTCTTTTGGAATCATAAAAAAGAAAAAAACAAAGAAATCCACGACGGCTCATTCGAACATCCGACTGCACAACAACCGACCATTTTCTCATCACGAAACCTAAAACTAAAGGTGTGGGCACAGGATACCACGTGTCCCTGCATGCGCGCGCGTTGGCCTGGGATCGGTAATGGGGGACAGGCCCGCGCCGTTCGCCCAGCGGTTTCCGTTGCTAGGCGGTTGCTAGGCCTGCCGTCAGTTATATGGGAGAGGCCTGGGAGGAGCTAAGGTATGGCGAGAGGTCACCGAGGACAATAGAGGTCCAAAATCTTCCCCTGGGGTAACCCTTCAGCCAACGCCAAGAATGCGCGCAGTGGCTTCTCCGCGAAACAACAACAAACCGCAACAGAGAAAAAAGAAAGGAGGCTACAGGCGCGTGGAGAAACGGGAAAGGGGCGGAATAAAGGAAGGTTGACGTAAAATTTGTCACCTTGCCTGAAAACAGCAAAAAAAACAAAAAAAAAAAACGCGTTCCTGTTTCCGTATTTTACCACTGGAACATTTGTTTGGCGCTGCCAGTGAGATTCCCTGCGCGCGCCCACTTCTCTGATCTCCTTTCCCCTTTACAGCAGCCACGTTCTTTTGCGATTTGACAGCCTTTTTTTAAAATAAAAGAGGCTAGGGTTCACGTGATCTGTAAAAAAATGACGAACGCACGCTCAGCGCGCCATTTTTTTTAGATCTCTTTTTTTTTTTCATAAAACAGTTACTTTGTCAGACGCCAGGACGCGCTGTGCGTGAAACAGCAGAGCAGAGCGTGCTCCTTGGTGCTTGAGTAACTTAGCAGGTCGTTTCAAGTTTCGTTTTGGGACAGTACTTTGCTGAAACTTCGGTGTTTTGAGTTTTAAATGCGCGAGCGTTCATTTCAGCAGCAGTCTTTTTTTAAGAAATTACCGTCAACTACAAACTTAGAAACTCAGATCGTCATTGCGGCACCTTTGGATTGTATACCAATGCTGTACCCCTCGAAATCCCCATGACAGTGACAAGTGGGCCACCCTAGCCCGGTCGGCTTCCGGTGACGTCATTTCCTACCTGCACCCGGACCGGGCGCGATCCTACGTGGCGGCCGTGCACAAGCGCAGCCGCTCCGCGTGTCTCGGGTTCTGGAACCCCGAGTTCGACGACTACGCCGGAAGCTGCGGCGGACCCTCGTACCCCGTCATACGGGCTGTGGTCGGAAATCCCGTCGAGTGAACGTGGAGCCGTCCCAAGAACGTCTCAACATTGGGACATTTCAGTACCGTATTTGGGACTCTATATACGCTACAATAGAGTTTAAGTAGTTCATTCCGATACATCCGATAGCTATACCCGATAACAATAGACACTTCTAACAAACCGCTAACGTGTTCCACGTACCGTACTACCGGAGACTTTGAACCAAGTTTTTAAGCGCGCGCCCGGGGGATACCGTGACCGCGGCGCGCCCGCTAAATAGCATGCTTCAAAGGCTCCGGTAAAGCGGTACGCGGAACACGGTAACGGTTTGCTAAAAGTCCCTAATATGATGCATGCGCGAAGGCGTCGGCGGCATCGGGTAGCGTTATGGGAGCATCGGGATACCGATATAACGAATTTCTATTGAGTAGCACAGTCAAATATAGTTCTTTACTTGTCAATGAAGCTATTTATTTCTAATATTAAAGAGCAATTTGTTTTATTACACTTGTCTGAACATCGGCACACCTTTTTTATCTTTCTGTAAGGCTATTAGTGAAGCGTTTCCCAGGCACTGCAGCGTGATCTAAATAAACACAAACTATACGTTTAGACACATCGTTGCTTGGTATCAATTTCGCCGTCAGCTTAACCCACCAGCTTGTTCGGCAATCCTTCGCTTTTTTTTTTTTTTTTCAGAACTCGGAGATACCATCAGCGTACTAAATAAATCACTACAGCGATTATACACCGTGAAACTGTGTATGTACAAGTCTATGTGAAGTTTTGCAGCCCAGCAGCTGCGTGTTAATGGCCTCGGAATGCGAGCAAGGAACGCGCCATACGCCTAAACTTTCAGGATGACATCTGACAGAAGCTCTTTCGTGGAACGGTCTATAAACCTTTTCATTTTAGTAGTTGCCTCACCGGCGGATAGAGGGCGCAGACGCACTCGGCGCCATCAGGTTGCCTCAATTTTGTTGGTTTCGGTTTCAACGTGAACGCGACTACGTTGCTGTTTTATGTTGTTTTTGCTTTATTTTGTGATACGATTATTTTCCTTGTAGCACACAACCAATGAAACAGTGGTATTGAGCCACTTTGAGGACTACGAAGTGTATTTTAGACTAATTGCGGGATTTTTTTACCAACTCTTTTGATGTATCTGATTATGGTTGGTTGCGAAACGCCTGACTGATGTACAGGGAAGATTACCGGTGGCGTACTAACTTGTTTTTGAGGGGGTGGGGGGGGGGGGGGGGGGGGGGCAAACCAGACCCTTTCCCTAGGGCTGGGAAACGGTGACCTTGGAATCCCTTGGGTGCTGCCGGCCAGTCCAGTGTTTGCCCTAGGGTGCCTACATGTTTCCGCTCCGCTTTAGGGTGGCGCCAACTTCTTGTTACCCTTCCCCAGATCCTCTCCCACCGCCATTTCTTCCCACTTCTTATTTCGCTAAACGTACACAACGTTGTAGTCTCGACACACCGGCAACACTGTGATGCCACTTCCGTTTCCGTTCATAAGAGGAGTCGGAGGAGTCGGAGGCTCAGCGGGATGGCGGTATTCGTGGCTGCCGCTCTCTTTATTCGGGCGTTTCGCATTTTGAAGTTGCGAGCAGGAAGTGTGCGTTGCTTTTATCGAAACGCGAGTTCCCGCGACAAAAAGGAACGCCACAGACCGGCATTGAACGCCGAAACCTCGCCGTCGGAACGAGAGCGGTGAGCGCTTCCTAGCCCTAACGAGGATTAGCGGCGTAGTCCTAGCGCACGACCGGCGACTCGACGAGTGTGACAAAATGGTCGATGAAAACAGCGGAGGTTGCCATGGTAACGAGGTAGCAACACTGGTTTGTCGGCAACAGGTATCACATACGGTGTCGCCACCCTAAACAGCGGAGCGGCGGAAACATGTAGGCACCCTAGTTTGCCCTGCCCAGTGGCGGCTGTTCAGGGGGAGGGGGGGGGGGGGGGGGGGGGGGGCAAAACAGATGCCTTGCCCCCCACTCTGAGAACTGGGGAGGCAAGCGCCACCCTTGCCCCCCCCCCCCCCCCCCCCCCCCCCTTGGTTGGTACGCCCATGAAGATTACCATCGTCTACGGTCGTACTCGATGACACCAGTTTCCAGGAACAACTAATGAAGAGACTAGCACGTTATTGTAAAGAAGCATATCGACAGCTTGATTAGCAATGTGCTGAATCGGCCAGAACAAATGAACTCGCGAGTTTACTACTCACTGTTCGGTTTTCGTGGGCACCCAACCTTTAGTGAACTTCGCAGACTAAAAACGTATCGTTTAATGACGCAGATAATTGATATAAACGAGTAATATCGTCCTGGCCTCTTTTTTTAAATTCAGTACTCGAGCATGTTTTGACAGGCCGAGTAGGAAATTTCTTAGATTATCAACCCTGCTAAAGTACTCATCAGCAACATTTCGCGATATTGGCCCTAGAAAATAAATTACTTTATATGAGCATTTGCTTACTCAAGATATGATATAAGTAGGGCTCCGTGTTTTCAGAGTTTATTTTTCGTCAAATTCGGAGGGTGTTTTTCGGAGTTTATTTTTTGCCGAAGATTCGGAGTTTATCGGAGTTTATATTTGTTTGATTTCAATTCTCCGAAATTTGGAGTTTAATTTCGGAGTGTTTCCTATTGAAAATAAATATGTAAGTAATAACCGGATGTAAACGTATGCCAGATAAAAATTAAAACGCGCTTGTATCGATTAAACTTTCGTCAGTTGAATTTGACGTTCGTGCCATTGCCATTGGCAATATTAATTTGTCCCACGACAAACGTCGCACACAATTGTTGCTTCGATAAACGTCGATATCTTAAAATCAATAAACTCCCGGAGGTAGTTGCTACGAAGCTTGTAGTCATCCCATCCTATTCCATCAATCTAGCCAGCGGCCGCGCGAGGTGGAGTGGTTAAGAATGTAATAGAGAGTTTCAAATGTCCATTTCCCCTATTTAATACAATGTCTATAGTCCATAGCTTTCACTGTTACAAAAACATACCTTCTCCTTTCTCTAAATCACAAATCGCCTGGCTCAAACTGGAAACCAAAAGAGTGGCTTTTGTCGTGACCCGAGTGTACAATGACCTGTTGCCCTGAATCAACCTTGACGAGACAAGCGGCAAGACCCCTTTTGACAACGGTTTGAGATGTGAAAGATAATTATGCTGCCATTTTCCCAGGACCATTGACTCCGTGCTGATCAAATTGTGAAAAGACAAAAAAAGTATTTTACTTTTTTTTTTTTTTTTTTGGGGGGGGGGGGGGGGGTGGCATTTGCACATAAACATTCGGAGTGTATCGGATAAATCCGAATTGACCATAATTTTACCGGCGGGTGTTTTTCGGAGTTTTTTTCGGATTTATCCGAAAGTGACAGCTTGTCAAACGAAATCTGGCATTTGTCTTTCGTAAAATTGTCCAAATAAAGTTAAAGGGTGCAGGAGGAGAAATACCTTGGAATGTTTGGCTGAATTCTAGCTCTAGGCACCACTTCACGGACCTGTGTGAACAGATATTTATTTGTTTGAACAGATACGCTTTGTAAATTTAGGCGTCGCCAACCACCAAAAGCAAACCATCGACAATCCTGTACTCAAGTGATTGTTATGCAAACGGCTCTCTCTCTTTTTTTTTTTTTTTTCTTCGGCGTCAAATTTTGCGGATCCCAGATACTGGCCAAAACAAAAACAGCGCACGCAAAAAAAAAAGCGTCGTCATTATTGCGCATGCGCCGAACCCAAACCGCGTTTTGGATTCGCAAATAGAAACGACGTTATTTCTTTGTGCACGCTATTCTAAAACTCGCCACTGTTGTTTGTGGCAGTTTCTTAAGCGGGAAGTCCCCACCTTTGTGTTAAAATAAATTAAGTGGATGGCACTGGTTATCTAAATATAATCAATAAATCGTTTAAATGACTGTCAAAATGGGAGCGAGCACGGTATTCGAACTTCTTAAACTTCATAAGTAAACCAACCAATCGAATGTTTACGTCGCAAAAAAAAAAAATAATAATAAAAAAAAGATTGAGAACCTCATACCGCGGTCGTGTGATATTATGGACAAACACAAAGACGTGTGATATTATGAACAAACAAATCGTCTGATGTTGACGTACCATTACTTCTAGCCTCAGATAAAATACAAGTTAAACGTTCGTTGTCTATCTCTTCCGCGAGTTTCCTCACATAATCAAAAGAAACTGCTTTCGATATATCTTAAATACAAAGAACAATACATTCAGGAAATACAGATAGTCTTCTTGCGCTGACTATTCTTGACGCCTTCCGATCCTAAATGCGCGATATAAATATACGCGCTTCTCACAGAGAATGTTCCGCCACTGTTAGTAAATAATCCTCAGTTGTCAAAAAGACTTTTGAGCCCTCGCGATGTCTTAGTGGTTGAGTAGACGTATACGACTACACTGTACGAAGTAAGGAAAAAAAGCCCGGTGGAACGCGATGAAAAACACGAATACAACGCATCCGCCAAGGCGTGGAGGTGAGAGCGGAGCAGCAAGTTGAAGCAACCTTACGCGTCACGTGATTCCAAGATGGCAGCGCCTATGCGGAGGCGGATGAAAAGGTCTATAGACTTTTGCAAAAAGAGCTCTCTGGCCGGCGCCATTTTGCGACTCAAACGATCCCTTTCAGCCAGAAATTTATGCCGCCCACCTGCATTGTGCACTCGGGATTCGCCAGATTTTCTTCAAACTTTTTACTTTATTTGCCTGTTCAGGAATGCTCACCCTTTGTGTGAGAACCAAGAAATACCAGGGCTTGTAGCCTGCTCGGCCTTCGCAGGAAACGAACAAAGAAAGCGACCGTGAAGCAGCCCGCGACGCAGGCCGTTCGACGTTCTTCGAGGATTATAATCTTTGAAATAATCCCCGAAAGGCCTTCCCAGCTATGTTCCTGGTTTTCGCGAAAAATAGATACGGAATTTGCTTCGGTGCTGTGCAAAAAAGCAACCCTCTTCAAAACGTGCCCCAAAACTAGCCAGATTCCGTCCGATCGTCGTGAATTGACAATCGTCGACGCTGTATATTGGATATATGCTGTGTTATTTGAGACCTTATCAAATCCTCTTCGGATAACGCGGCTCCGTGGGGTGCCGCGTTATCCAAATATGTATGTGTTTTTCGAATACAATATGCGTTATTCGATTGATGAGACTCGTTTAATTTCTTGTTGTGAGCGGGGAATAGGTACGGAACAGGTCGGCTAGCTTGTGTGGTCAAGTATTTTCGACAGTTAAGACCTTTGTAGGTTGTCACGGCTGAGTGTATAGAATACCGTAAGAAAATCGACATAAAAGAAAACAAACATTCCAGTTGCATTTATTCTGTCACGCACAAACTCACCAACAACAGCTTTCATTTGTTTGTTTTTGTTCCCAAAAATAGTACAATAATCTTTGTTTTGTTTTTTAAAGGCCGAGACATTCTATTCGCCACAAAACACAAAATAAAAAAACGCAGCAATTTATTCGTTACCAACGTCCGGAATTGCGCCTACGCAGGCTGCCAGAACCCACTGATGAGAAAACCCACAGCCCAGAGCAGTCGGTTAACACTGACGTAGAATATCAAAACCAGAAACAAGCGCTGTAAATCACTTCGTATGAGACTGCCGCTGGAAATGTCCATACGGTGAGCAGTAGAGGGAGCGGAGGAGATGAGAGCGTGGGGCTCTGATAGGAAGGATTAATGGGTACGCGCAAAAACCGGCTGCCTTTGTCTTTACCCCGTTGCCACCAGCCAATCAGATCGAACAAGAGCGTCGTCTGCTCCGCCGTTTCTCGCGATCGAACGGATGACACCGGCGTTCGGCGTTCGAATAGTAACTAGAGACAAAAGCAGCAATACTTCGTCCCACTATAACGCGGCCAACTGTGGAGGCTGCGGCCCCCGGCCGCGACCCATAAAGAGCATCGGAGCAAGGCACGTGACAACACTCCATGGCCGAGGCCACCGAGGCCTCGTTAGTGGTGTTGCGGTAAGACTCTTCTGACCGCCATATTACACGACACGGAAGATTAATGAAGACACGTTACTTTTCAACGGTAATTAATATGGATCAACCAGTTTCCGAGCATAACGTGGCGTTTGAACGATGTTTGAACGATCGCAGCCGTGAAATCCACCGCTTCCACTCAAATCATCGCACTAGGCCCTGGCCTCAACACCCGTCACAGGTTCGCGGGTAAATTGAGCGTATAGTGCTCTCATGAACTGCTCCCCAAGAGCTCACTACAATGGCGGACGGCAATGTTGCGCCAGTGAATGTTCATCTGAAGTTGCTTGGTTTCGCAGCAGGCGACTCTTGGCCAGCAGACGACTGCCGGTTCTTCCGAGCCTTGCATTTGGCGCAGTGACACGAACGCTCCCGTGACGTATACTGTCACGTGCCTCGCTCCGACGCTCTTATTGGGTCGCGGGAGCCGTAGCCTCCACGGTTCGCCAGGTTATTGTGAGTCTGTCGAGCTTGCCTATGTCGCCAGTGCTATAAGGCATAAACGCTACACGCACATCAAAGTTGGAGATTTAACGAGGGCCCTCGGCTGGTCAATTTAACGTCTTGGAGGAGGCAAGTTGGTTTACAAGAGTATTCGAAAATATTTAACATATCTCGGGCTTCTTCGTTCTTTTGGCGTTCATTTGGAGAATTGGTGGTTAAACGTTTCATCGGCATTTCAAACAGCGGTGTTAGGGTGGACTTTGTTCATACTTTTTATGAACCGGAAGTTCTCTGGGACGTCAAAGACTAGAACACCTCCTGGTGGCGTTTGTCATGAAAAGGGTCTATAACGCGCGAGCGTGCGGCTTTCTCCGGGGAGCGCTAGACTGGTGGCATTCGCGGAAACTGAGCTAGTCACGTGGCGCAACATGGAACGGCCCGCTCGAGGGGTGTTCGTCCCACTCTATCAGCTGGCGGCGAACGCGGAAGGCTGCTCACACGCTTTTTACAAACATCATTGCTCGAACAATAAACATACTAAAGCATGAAGGCGTATCAACGATGTCGTCATCAAAAAAACAAAAATATATCATAAAGCACTACTTTTATCGCTTATCAAGCTGATAGAGTGGGCAGGACACCCCTCGAGAGGGCCGTTCCATGTGTGACTAGCTTAGTTTCCGCAAATGCCACCAGTCTAGCGCTCCCCAGAGAAAGCCGCACGCTCGCGCGTTATAGACAAGTGTGATTAGCACGTACCTTGACTAACATTGTAAAAGTGTAATTGCTTTAGTTAGTGCATTTTTCTTTATCAGTGAACGATGTATAACTTCGCTATATTTAAAGGGCCTCTGACACGCCAAAAAAAATATTTTTTTTTCATGCTAAACGTTGCAATGGCATATCAGGACATTACAAAAAAGATTGTAGTTGCGTAGTTTGTTTATAAAAAAATAGAAATACGAGGCCCAATTCAAAGTTCCCGCCGTGCACTGTGACGTAACAGTGTACCGCAAGGTGTCGGGGCGGTCAGAAAGGAGGCATCGAGCTACGTCACTAAAAGTGGGTTCACCGGAAGTCGCGTGAGTTTCACTCCTCGTGCTCTCCGCGACCGTGCCTGACTTTTTTTTCTTTTTATTATTCTGCTCTTCGTACGAGCGATCGTAGAAAACGAAGTTTCAGTTCCACTAGCTCTTTATCCCTGCACAGTTGGTTAGTTTGCGTGCTGTAAAATTTGAGGACGAAGAGTCAGTGGATCGACGTGATGGAGGTCAATGATGAAAGCGTTGCGAGTACAAGCCAGTGTACGAGTGTATGCCGTCAGTCCGATGATACAGGGCTATACTGGGCGCAAAACAAGCTATCAAGTTTTGAAAAAAAAAATTTAGAACGCTCGCAAAAATTAGGATTGCTAGTATACGACACGCCCGATCGCATTGCTGAAGGTTGAGACACCGAGGTCGTTGAATCATCGGATACTCTCCAGGCTGTAGATGCCTGCCGTCTAAAGAATACGAACTGGTGAGGGTACCAAGTACAAGTAAACGTCGAGCACAAAGTACGTATTTTGTCTAGAACATGAGTAGAACTTGTTTACTAGGTGCTCATGCGGCCGATGTATGTCTCTCAGAAATGCATGCAGTGTGATCTCTTCTTCAGTTGCTGAAATACCGGGACAGTCCCTCACACAGCACCTTCTAGGCATTGTAGTTGATCACGTCAATTCACTGACTCCGCTTCTTCTACCTTTACAGCAACATTAAGCGATGAAAAGCAAATAAAAGAAACCTTGTCTGCTTGGATCGCTCGTGGAGGTGCGGAGAATAACAAAAATATTAAAAAAAAATATTACACGCGCTCGCGGTAAGCACGAGGAGGGATACAACTCACGTGACTTCCGGCGATGCCTCCCTTCTGACCCCCCCCCCCCCCCCGACACCTTGCGGTACACTGTTACGTCACAGTGTACGGCGGGAACTTTGAATTGGGCCTCGTATTTCTATTTTTTATAAAAAAAAACTACGCAACTCTATAGTGAAACAATTTTTTTGTAATGTCCTGATATGCCAATTCAACGCCTAGCATGAAAAACAAAATTTTTTTTTTGGCGTGTCAGAGGCCCTTTAAGTCCTAAACATGTATTCCGCAGCAGGTGTGTAACAATAAGTGACGATTCAAAGCAAAATAACAGGAGAAAGGAATGCGGTGAGCAAGTCGTCTGCTTCTTGCGCAGGGGTTGCGGTGACGAGAAAGACGCCGAGCTCTGATTGGCTCCGAGTGAATGGACAGCGGGCAGACCTGAAAGCAAGCAGCCTCCAGGTCTATTCGCTATCCTTCCATCAGAGCCAATGAGCGAATCAGAGCTCGGCGTTCTGCCGCCACCACGAACCCTGCAAAACAAGCAGACAAACTTGCGCTCCGCATATAGAGTGTGTCCAAGGTTCGCCAGCATTCCGGTGACGCTTATACAGGGTGTTTTTTTTGTTTTTTTTTAGCTGCACCAAATTTTCGAAAAAAAGGGAACGTGAGAGAGAGTAATTTGAGCCCTGGGGAAGTGTTAGTGACCATGGCTGCCTCTAGAAAAAATGTGAAATTAGGTAATTAGTTTGCTAATTAACTAAAATGTTTTAACTAACTTTGCAATTTTTCATTTGAGGGCACCTAATGTATTTAGAGGATTGAAGATCGGACACAGTATGGTCTAGCCGTGTCGTCAAATATGGATAAAAAAATTCCTATACTTTGTTTCAGCTTAGGTCCGAGCGCGGCCGATGTTATGAGCCGAAGGGCCCATCAAACAGCGAAAGAGGCACAACGTCATGGCGTGCTCTGCAGTTGATAGGGCCAGCCGGTATTCGCCGTCTCTCTGTGCGTGCTCCTACGCCGGCTAGTCCTATCAAGCGGAGATAGCACGCCATGACGTTGCGGTTTTTGCGCCGTTTGATTGGCCCTTTGGCTCATAAGATCGGTCCGCGCTCGGACCGAAGCTGAAACGAAGTATAGTAGCCGCTACGGGATAGAGAAATGTCACTTTGGTAAATGGCGTCAAACCGAAACTAAACAGGAAAGAGCGCCGGTAAAGTTATCGCTCTACCCTTCCGGGCATGCGATTCGTCATTATCAAGGCCGGTTCCACTTGCTTACTCGAGCCGTCCGCGATAATGACGAATCGCTGTGCCCGGAAGGGCGGAGCGATAACTTTACCGGCGCTCTTTCCGGTTTAGTTTCGGTCTGACGCCATTTACCAAAGTGACATTTCTCTACCCCGTAGCGGCTACTAGGAATTTGTTTTATCCATATTTGACGACACAGCTAGACCATACTGTGTCCGATCTTCAATCCTCTAAATACATTATGTGCCCTCAAGTGAAAAATTAAAAAGTTAGATAAAACATTTTAGTTAATTAGCTAACTAATTACCTAATTTCACCTTTTTTTAGAGGCCGCCATGGCCACTAACACTTCCCCAGGGCTCAAATAGACCGATCTCACCAGTCAGTTTGACTACGCCACCGCTGCCGCAATGCATCGAGGGAACTTTAGTCTTTCTGCACGTGCGACAAACCTGCTGGAGCTCTGCGCATGTTAAGCACGAGACGGCACGAGCCCTCTCGTGCACTGCCGTTTGCCTGCTGCGAACTAAAGTTATGGCGGCGTCACGCATGCGCCGATCGCTTGGTGAGATCGGTCTATTACTCTATCTCACGTTCCCTTTTTTTGAAAATTTGATGCAGCTAAAAAAAAAAAAAACCTGTATATTGCTAACATACCAGTCCTGTCACTATATAAAAATAACCCCCGTCGTGCATCTTTATGAGCGGATAAAAACACTCAGAACGTAAAGAATGAAGAACGTGGGCAAGAAAGGTGTCTCTTTGTAGCGTTTTCTCTGCCGTGCAGCTTTTATCGGGCACTTGTTCTCAACCATTTGGAGCGTGCGGGTGATGTTTTGAACGTAGAAGAAGCATTTTCGCACAGAGAATAAAGAATAAAGCAGTACTTTTTTTATTTAAAATCGGAATATATTACGTGGCCTTCAACATATTTTGATCGCACATCACGGGTCCAGTGTTACTGCGCAGTTCTTGTCGCGCGTCACTCTTGGTTTCCAGATGTCCTTCGTTAGTTTGGCACGTATATATTTCTCATCCTGAAAGGCGCCGACGTTGTGTTCACGCTGACAGTGTCCGACAGTGCACCGAAATGCATGTGCGACGCCGTTTTAGCATCGTTTTTGATGCCATGAATTTGAAAGAAAAACGCCAAAATTGACCAATATTTTCGTCTGCCTGACCGAAATGTTCCAAGCTACATAGTGCATACGAATTATTCGGAATATTTGCTCTTACGATCGAGCGCAGGGAGAAATTGCACTCACCTTTTCCCATAGAAATGCATTACCGGAAGTCAATTTTCGACTGGTTGCTGTCTGCTTCAATTTGCGTCAGCACACTAGCGCCAGTTGCATCTAGCGTGCATTATAATAACTCTATGGTTTTGCATCCGCGTCGCGTTAACACACCGTGGGGTGGTGCGTGACCGAAAGCGTTCGGAACAAAATAGGCATGGCCATTTTGTTTCCAACGCATTTGTTTCATTTTTGTAACGTAGCGTGTGAAAAGACCGTCTCCCGGCGCGAGCTCTTGGCATTGAAAGTGCTACAACCGCATTTTGTTATCGGCTATTTCTTTGTAATTTTTCAGAGAGCGCGTGCAGTGGGCATCACGTATTACAAAAACCCTATAAGACAGGTGGCGTAGCTCTGCGGTAACACCTCCGCTTCGTACGCAACGGACCCAGGTTCGATTCCCACGGGCGGCGGGTGATCTTCTGCAAGGATTTGGTAACATCGACGACCGACGCCCTACAACGCCAACTACAACATTAACAACGAACGTCCTTTCCAGTGGTGGGAAGAGCCCATAACAGCTATCGCTGTAAAAATATAACGCGTACAGGGAGGATCGGTGGCCGAGTGGTCTAGCGCACACCAGCTCGGAGCACGTGGAGCGAAAGCTCGCGCTGCAGAACCCAGGGATCCTGGGTTCAATCCCCACCCCTGCCCGTTTCGATCTGGATGGGAATCGTACCGGCGTGCGGTCGTGTATCACTACTGCGTGGTGCACGTTAAAGACCCCAGGCTAGCGGTTGTACTGCACTGGCTAAATTGCTCATCTACAGCGAGTGACTCGTCGCAACATTAAAATGGCTGACCAACGACTCGCTGTATAAATATCCACACAACCCCAATTATATAACGCGTACAGACTGAACTCCATGAAGCGATGCGGCGAACAAGCAACACGTTTCGCTCGACGACATTTGCTGTGCGCGTGGCGTCTGTAAAGGTGTTGTTTGTTGGTCCAAGCGTGCGCGTCGGTCGTTCACCGTGTATTTGTTCCTGAGAGTCAAGCCTTTACAAGTAACCGCTTCGCTATGCTCCGTTTCACCTTATGCTGTACCGCAGCGAAGGCTAGAAGCGCGAGCCCATAGCGTTGGCACCTGCTTGAGCCGCCGAGACTGTGCCCTGAGCAAGGAGCTCGCGCTTGTAGCCTTTCCTGCGGTACATCATAAGGTAAAACAGAGTATAGTAACGGGAGCATCGTGTATGTAAAGGCCCTCGTAGAAGTCGGAGGCTCCGCAAGATATGCACTTACAGCTCGGCGTCTTGGCGCCGACCGAGAGACTTGGCAAAGAGCGAACGCTACCACTCCCTCGAGCCAATCAGAGTGAAGAAGGCGAAAGCGCGTGACGGCTTTTACCAAAGGTACTGGGGCGAGAGCATGACCCGAGACCAGACGTGTCCGTGACATCGACAGCACCGCGCGCAACTACTGAGATGGAGCGTAGTCATGCGCATTCCTTAAACGCTCTGATTGGCTCACTGGGACCGCTGCGCCTTCGCCGTTTGCCAAGTCATGGCAAGACGGAGTGTGGTATATTCCGTAGAACGCTAAGCTGACAATACGCCGGAAGCTACGAGCACGCAGGTCCAATCATACGTCTTCCTTCGGCCGCGTGATCCTTCTCCCACTCGTACTCACGCAGGGAGCGTTGTCAGACAACGAAATGGAGGCGGCTGATCGGTCCGCGGCAAGCGCTCACTCAGCTCCCACCGCACTGTCAGCGCAGAGGCGAACGGAGCATAGAAGCCTTGGTAGGAACTAAAAACAAAAAAGGGAAAGGAATAATGTAGTCCACTCACACTGCCCATAAAATAAGAGTAGCACGCTGCAATCGTGTACGTGCAAGCAGTGTGTGACCTTTTTTGCTTTCGCATTTCTTTTCCCAGTGACTTTGGCAGTTTTTTGTTTGCTCGCTTGACGAAGCAGTTTAAAAGTACATTCAAGTGTACCTTGGTGACGTACGTGTCCAGGCAAGCTTTGCACACGGCACCTTTTTTTCGTCGATCAGCGGCCTCAAGTCCGCCTTCAGTTGAACTCTTGTCTGGTGTGTCCAAGGCACGACTGATGTTACCGACTAGGTGAAGAACTAAGTCGAAAAGTGGTGTCACTTCCGCACTCGAATATTTCTCGTACTTCAACGAAATGTCTTTCGAGGTGTTCCATGATTCTGATTGCAGTTGGACTTGGCAAGCATGATGACAGATCTGACTGGCTGCCCACCCGGCTACATTGGACTGGGTGTTCAGTTGTGCGTCTGGTCTGTCGTCCATGAAGTTCTCCGCGATCTCCGTGGAGTTGTCATAATCGTCCGTTAAGGCGTCAGTAGCGATCTTGAAGCCAGACTTGGATAGCTCTTCCAGTTTAATTTGACTGCTGCAGTAACTAAATTACTCACGTTTGTTTGCACTTCGGAAAACGGAAGAAGGATTTACCATCATATCGCAGAAACTTGTTTTTGCAGTGGTAGGCAGCCCATGGCATGCCTGCCATCTCCAAGTATGCGCTGGTGTATGCCCGGAGGCGACCGATTCGTAAACAAACGATGACCATAGCAGATATTCCAGCGCACACTAATAAAATCCGAATAGAAATATATAACGAGCTTACACTTTTTAATACGTTTAATAAATATAAAAAAAGCATATGTGAATATTTCGGATTAGAAACTAAGTCGATAGACGAAAATAGGAGATTATCGCAGACGACAGTATGGAAAACAAAAACAACAACAAAGTTGCAGACGGCCCTCTGTCCGCGCATAGCGTAGCAGACGAGCAGACGAACCGGCGTAGTAAGCGCCGAAGCGAAGGAAATAAAGTGAAAACTAGCCAAACAACGCAAAGCAAAATACACGATGGTTTCAACGTCAGGTAAACAAAAAATAAAAAAAGAAAAAACAAAACAAAAAGCACAACATAAAAGCAGGAGGAAGAGAGACCGCGCCGGCGTAGCGTCGCCTCAAACATAAAAAGAAAGTGGGAGTTGCAAACAGTCCGACGGGTGCCGGCTTTTGTCGTAAAAGACTCAGAAGACGTAAGTCGTCCCGGCGCTAACAATCAGAATTTGTGCACCGTAAAGATCGTGACCGAAATCACCTTTAGTTGCGCTACGACGTTCTCTTTTTTTCTTTTGCAAGCGCGAGAAGTCTGCTTTTTCTGTAACTGCGCATTTATTAATTTCAGTAATAGCGTCAAATTTTCCATGTGCACAATCGACTTCTTCCACAGCATACTGACATCGCAGTAACGCACCTGGTTCGAGATTGCCTCTTGGTCCTTCATCCGGAGACGATCTTAACGGGATTAGCCAGCTCGCTTATTCGACAGAACGTTTATAAGCAAGACCTTCATTAGAAATGGGAATTGCAACACCAAAAAGAATTGATTGATAAGAACCGTAAAGTTGAAACGTAGCTATGTTTTAAAATGTTTGTACATTGCCCTTTTTTAAAAAACAGCGCGAAGGGGCATTCGTGTTTTGTCTGACTGATATAAGTTGTCACAGTTTTTTCGTCAGGAGAGCCCCAAAATCGCAAACTACAAGTTCTAACATCTTTCCCACACGAAGAAACTGTCCGTCACTCATGAGGTGGCACCTATTTTTTAACATTCAAAGCAGCGAATATCCGTGACAATTTTTTTTTTTTTTTTCATTGGTCACCTCGCACGGAGATAGGCAAAACCATTCCGCAATGGAGAATTCGTCTGCGAGCGGAACTTCCGAGCTCGCCAGGGGCACTGCAATCACTTTTCGCCCGCTCTCCGCGGGAGTTGCCACTATTGGCTTACATGGTATTTGCAGCTACTGCTAGCCACCCTTTCTTCGTCTCTGGGTTCCTTTCGCTCGGTCTTGGGGTTGTTACTATGGTCGGGTTCGTGTAAAAACCATACCAAGGGAACGTTAGATTGGGACCACAGGAAAGAAATAGCATGCTCAGAATAGCTAGAACTCAATGCACAAGAAATCGGCAAACAGCCACATATCAGAATTTATGGAGTCACCTTCGAGCAGACGACAAGACGCACGAGATGGATCTCGCAGATGAAAAAGGCATGGGCTCAGGGACTCAAGCTCATAATGAAAACAACGAGTAATTCCTCGGGAGCGGATGAGAAGGCTCTGCGTATCCTCGCGGAGGCACTTCTCACGTCACGACCATTGTACAGTTGCAACAGGCATAACCTCAACCAGACGCAGTGAAACAAACTCGAGAGACTTAACAACCGATCCAGGCAAGTAGTCACGGGCCTTCCAAAATACACGCCGCTCAAAGTGCTAGAAAAGGAAGCACAAATGAATCACATAAAAGACAGGGCCGAAACCCAAACAATCGCTTAGTTTCAAAGGCTAGAGCGCACTAAACATGCATGTAGATTCCTGAAAGACCTGGGATACGAGACAAGGAACAAGTCACCATTGAAACAGGCGCTACCTCCGTGGCGGGACGAGATGATAACGGATCATCGGCCTCTACCCCAAGTTCTCAACCAAGGGAAGAGGCTAGAGCCGCGAAGGTTCACGCGGCATGGTGTAAAGCACATGCGCCAAACGGAGAAGTACGGTACACCAACGCCGCAAAAAACGGTGACAAAGTGACATCAGCCCGGCACGACTCAAGGAGAAGCAAGCCACAAACCGAATCACTACCGTCGGGCACCACAGTGAGGGAGGCCGACTTGAGGGCGATATTGATGGCGGCCGAGGACATCGCAGGAAAGAGCACGACGGCACCGCACGCCAGAATTTTTACAGACTAGCAAGTAGTGATTAACGCAACACGCAGCAGCAGACCAAAGGCCTGAACAATAAAAAAGATCAAGAAAGCCGCGACGGAGCTTCCCATAAGGGGCAGCGACCTGCACATGACATGGCTTACAGGAAACGGCAAAATCCCCGGGAATCAGAGGGCACACAGGGCCGCAGCGAAAGAAATATTTCACAGCTCCGCGACTGGCCATAACACGGTAGACTTCGAGGAACAGGCAGAACTTGCTAGGCAGACGAGTAAGGCCTACCTCAGAGGGTTGCTGCCGTCACAAGACGACAACATACCAACGAGCTATACCAGATGGGAAGCTGTCCGAGTCCGACGGATCAGGACCGGAACAGCATTCACACCGGCCAAATAAGCGATCTTCGGTCTCGTAGACCTCGAGGGCTCCAGATACAAGGCCTGCGCCGGGAACAACACGGCCACACTACGCCACCTCTTCTGGAACTGTGCAGGCCTGGAACGGCTAAGGAAGAAAGTGATCCAGTCTATTCGGAAAGAGGAAAGACCGGCGACACTGGAGGAGTGGTCCCGACCCCAGAGATCACCGCAGCACAGGAAAGCTGACCTCGATTCCCTGATAAGCTACATCAGGGAGAAGGAGACCCATCACCCCATTTAAATTTTACGGCTGAGCTGTTAAGGGCTAGTTTCCCCAGTATCGTGTCCGTCAGCAAAAAATGATGACACGAAACTCTGGACAGCTACCGCCATCTATGAACGACAGCGGCAACTAGACAAACGGCTTGCCGGTTGTCTGGTTACCACCGTCGCTCATAGATTGCGGTAGCTGTCCAGCCTTCCCACTCTGGCTTGCCGACTTGCGGCCTGCCATTACTTCATTGCCACCAAAGTACAGCTTCGCTGGTCTTCCTTCTTCACCAAAGTGGAAAGGCTGAATGTTTTTTCACATTATCCCCCCCCCCCTAAATGCCCAAGTCCTCCTCCCCCTCCCCCCTTTCCTGTCTCAGGCCACCCCACAAAGACAGGCAAGCCACTCATGTCATCAATTAACAATTCAACAATTGCAACAACTGGTTGAATAGTTCGCAGACTCGAACTGCGCGCCGCGCGCGGATGAGCTCGGCCGCCGAAAGTGAAAAGGTAGTGCGGCAGACAACGGATGAGAGGGTGGATGGATGGATGGATGGATGAATCCGGCTGAGCCCTTTGGATCGGGCGGTAGCTTACGCCACCTAGCCAGAAAGGCATATACGGGCGCCCAGCTGCGGCGAGACGCCGAAACACACTTGCCCCGAGCGATGGAATGTCCGGTCGTGCTCCTCGTGTTCCTTGCGCTACCGCTTCTTTTCTCGTCGGGTTTAAAACCATGTTTCGGGTCCTTGTCACTACAGAAGCTGTGCGCTGAATACCAGAAATACTCTCTGCTACCAGATCCACGCGCTCCAAATCTGCGACCGGGTACTCATGGCTCCGTCGCCGAAGTGCCATCATTCATGAGCCTCATCTTCGGGCTATGAGCACGTGCTGCTGGACGCCATTTAAAAAGGTGATAGGAGCGGTGAGCCTGTCACTAATGGACTTCGGCCGGGAGCGCTACGTGGGTCGTCGGAAGCGGGCGTGTTATTACTCGAAACGAAACGAGAAAAAGAAATATATCTTTGCTTTTTATTTTCATCAGCCGAATGTGAGCGCCTTTATCTTGCAATGTATGCTTAGATTTATGCGTAATGAGCGCTGTCAAGAAGTCGATGCGGCTTAGCCCACACCGGGAGTGGAGGCACTTTCATGAGCCTCAGCTTTCAGGAAGATCGGTCATTTCAGACCGATTATTTTTTTAAATAAAATTTATAACTTTGCCTGGGGATCCATCCTGTATTGAAAGCAAACGAAAATCGCAAGTGCTTGATTTTCTACTCCGAGGTTTTCTGTTTGCTCGTAAATAAACCACAGCTTAAGCACTTTGCATTTCACTGCTTCCACTTTATAGTTATAGTTTTATAGTTATAGTTATAGCTCTTCAGTTATAGTTTCAGTTTTATTTCATCGTCATATTTGAAGATGTATACACAACGTGTTTAATTCTAATTCCAACAAGTTTATTTTACGAAAAGCCGTTAAAGTTAGAGTAATTCAGTTTGTGCTGGTTAGGTATACAACCAGGGGGCAAAATAGAGATGGCTAATTGTAACAAATAGAGTCACTAAATAAGCTACGCTTCAAAGTAACGACACTCGGCCATATCATGGCTGCCAGTTATCTGAGGCTTTATCTAAAATCACAGGAAACGCTTTTCCGTCCTCCACAAATGTTTAAACAGTTCGCGACAAAGCAAAGCAATATTACATGGACTTTCTAACACCGAATCTAATGCCGAGGACGTCGCACTTTTGAATCATGAAGATCGGCAGTTCCGTCTGCTCTGTACAAGCACCAAAACGGCGGCGCCCACAACAATGTCGAGGAACGGAGTGCGGATACTCTAGCGCAGCTTATTTAGTAGCCATGGATTTATTATAAGTATTGCGAAATGGCACTGCGAGATGGCGCCAATGGCCCTTGCGCGACTCGACCTGAACCAATACCTGCGGCCATCTGGTTCTCCGAGTGGCCGCTGCGGTTGAAATGGCGGTGTTGCGATCGCCTTTAGTTCGGTTCTCGAGTACGTATCGGAGCCACTTTTTCACAGCAGGCTCTATGGCAGTTTCCCAACTGGGTTGTTCTAATAACGTTGGTCGCACCGCAGGAAAGGCTACATGCGCAAACTCCTTGTTCTACACTGTTAGCAAAAATAACACGCCCAGACGTGTAAACCGTTGTCCCATAGCGGACACGTCGAAACATTTTCGTTTTACACGCAGCCATGTGTGTTATTCGCCTACACACGAGGTGCCGTGTTAACTTAACACGCTACACCGTGTCTGCCTTCCGAGAAAGACGGTTCAGCGTGTTCCCTATGAAACATGGCGGCCAGCAGCCGAGAACAGGCGAGAGACGAGCCCAGCGATCCGCGCGCCTTTCAGCGGGATTGAAAGCACACATGACGGGTTTGTTCTCGTTCGATGTCTTTTATACACAGTAAACAGTCTCCAAGCGGCGGAGGTAGCTATGTGCAAAGGTACGCACCTGCGTCGTCGGCGGTCGGTGGCGTCGGCAGCTACGACGGAACCGCTAGAGAGAAAAACGAATACCGAACTTACAGAGATAAATAACTCGAGCAAACTATTTGGAGTCGGGCGGTAACTTGCGCCACCTAGTGAGATTTCTAGCAGCCAGTGAAGAAAAAAAAGAACAATCAGGAGTCTGTTAATACGCTGTAACTATCACGAGTAGACAGCAACCCTACATACGAGGGGCGTTCATAAAGTTCGTATTATCGGCACAAAAAATTGAAAAAAACGGAACAAAACAGGCATCAACATGAGCGCGCGCCCCTCTAGTTTCCGCACAGTATAAACATCGCATGCTATAGTAGCTCGGAACGCCGATTGGGAGTCGAAACAAAAATGGCACCGCCCGTCGGAGCCAAGCACATTGAGTGGTCCGTTTTTTTTTTTCATTTGAAGGGAAGAAATGCCAAGGATATTCATTCCAATCTGGGAGCGTTGTTCGGGGACAACACCCCAGTTAATGATACTTTGGTTAAATGGCACAGACGCTTCCAGTGTGGCCATATAAAAGAAAAGCATTTCAAGGACGGCGACCAAGTGATTGCTGAAGTGGAGCGATTCCTGACCCCTCAAAACCAGGAGTTCTATAACAATGGCCTCCGGCATGTGGTGCATCGCTAGAAAAGTTGGTAACTTTTGGTGACAAATATGTAGAGAAAGTCTCAACTCCTACTCGAGTTTGATTGCTGAATCTCTATTCCTTCGTGACAATAATACGAACTTTATGAACGCCCCTCGCACATCACAGACAACACGAGTACCATGTAGGACGCAGCACCGACACATACACGGACACAACACCGACACTGCGCCCGACACTTCCTACTAACATCCTTTTCTCCCCGCGGCGTATATAAGCTTGACATGTGCGGGTGAGCTCTTCGGTCGCTGACCTTAACAGATTTATTGAACACACAAAACACGGCACAATGGACAGTCGTATGTAAGAACTGCTTGCATTTAAAAAGTATGGAGGCAAAATCTGTAAAGTTAGTCCGTTGCGAAAAATAACGATGTATTAACAATAAATCTTAAACCGGTCATGAAAAAGTTACAATATTTGTTATTTTTATGCTCGACCAGTGTTATGAGCAGTCCGACTAGCTTGAATCGGATAGAAAAACAAATTAATAGGATTTTATCATTATGTATTAATTAATCAATGAAAATTATCCTTGCGCAAAGGATTTTTTATATATTCTTGTGAAGGACATGGACATCCGCCCAACACTTCACTTCCGCTAGTTGTAGTACGCATACGGGAGCAGAAGCCTTCACTTTTGGGGCGTTTGATGCAGTTTGTTGTCGTATGTCGTGTCGGTGTCGAGTGGAGCGGTGGGACTTGGGAGTTTGTGACCGGTGTTATTCGTGATAACTAATGTGGCGCCGATGCGTTTTTTTTTTAATATTTTTTTTTATACCGCCATTACCCCGAACATTAAAAATTCACGGGCCCGTGGCACTGCATTATGCTGAATCGCGAGCTCCTTCTCTGTTGACGTCGTTTTTCTGGTAGCACTCGTGGATACTGCAAGCGTTTAAACAGTGTGCACCGTCTCGCCAACATCCGCGGTGACGTACTGGACCTGTTGAAACTTATTGCTTCCGTCATTTTGGACTACGAAAGGCAGTTATCTCGCTGCTCTGGTTTCGGTTATAAAAGCAAGGCAAACCGCTCGTAGTTCCCGCCCTCAGTACGCGTTGGACACCTTCCACACTTCGACACCGGATAACTGAATGAACGAGGATTTACATTTACTTCAGTGGTCACTCTCGCCGCTTCCTCACCGTCGAGCAGCAGGATCAGCTGGCGACAAGCCGCGGATGAAAGGCTTGAGCATCAACAGCCCAAGTGCACTCGGTGCCGATGCGGGCGATGCGGGTTTCTGTCAACCGGTAGCCCAGCACAAACCGTGACCGTTCCAGCTCTTCGTCATGGCACGGTGTTGCAGAGAGCAGGGTATATAATACAACTACACGGACCACCGAAGCGAACGCACTGTTACCGTAAATCTTGGCTTGTGACTGTGCCTTTGTAGATCACCTTATTCGTTTTGCTGGAGACGCAAACGACGGACATAACAAAATCGTTTGCATATTCCGCATACCTCGCAAAAGCATTTACCCAGTCAATTGCGAAAAGCGCAAAACACGGAGTCCGCACCGTCCTGACTTCCTAGTCTTTCACCTGCTTTAGAGCAGTTTGTACATGGTAGTAGGTATGTCTACTGAAACTGCAACTTGGAACTAGGGGCAGTGCCAGAGAGAAAAGAGACAAAGTCGGGAAAAGCCTGCTCGCTCTCCCAATTTCTCAACTCTCAAAGATTGTACCATAATAAATGCACCAACGCCTCTTCCCAAAGTAAAGAAAAAGCACTATGTTAACTACGTAAAAAATGGTCTCAGTTCATGCATCTGTGGGCAGGTAGGAAATCTTGCCCTAATTTAATCACACCGCATGATGAGCGCAACAAACTCACACGAGTCACACGAGATTTACGGGAAAATATCGGTGGTGACTCAAGTTTCCCTGAAATTCTGTATAACCAGTCGTTTGCAGGACCGAATCATCTACTCGAGCAGTGTGCGTCGCTGTGCAAACACGTCGCTGTGCAAATGCAGTCCAACAACACGAAGCATAAAAACCTTAGATTTAGGACAACAATCCGAAGTTCATTGTTCAATTAAAACGACATAATTTTGTTGAAAACGCCCGCAGCTTTTTACTCACGGTATGCGTCGGGAATCTTCCACATTTTGAAACGGAACGAAGGAAGATTTACTTTTAAAAACGCTCGCTGCGTCCTCCCGGACCAGCTGGACCGGATCAGCTGACGACGACGGGACTGAACCCGTTGAAACTCAGCTCCACAACAACCAATTTGAGCTCCGTGTTAGTGTGGGTGTCCATCTCCAAGCACCGCACCACAGACCACGAACGTTTCGGCTCTTTCTCGCATCGCCGTGTTGCCTCAAACAGAACGAGATCGCCGAAGTCAACGCAGCGCTGTCGTGAACCTTGGCTTGTGGTTGCGCACTCGTGGACCCTGTGATTCCCTTCGCTTTCAAAGCACACTCGACGATTACGAATAATACTTTCCGTCTTCCGGGAATATCATAGGGGCACTTCTCCGGTCACGTCTTCGCTATGTGCTCGCAAACTGCGAAGCTCTATGCGAAGCTTCTCGCGTCCCGTCAAACCAAAACAATAGCGGCGCCATGCGTTGTTGCCAGATTTTCTCAGGTCAAACAAAAACAGCGAAAGCAAACCGGCTCTAGCTTCCAGCGTACATCGGCGTTGCGCTTGCGCCGTGGCCAGATCGCTTGTAGTTGAAGGTTAAAGCCAAAACGAAACCAACTGTGATGTCACGTGCTCAGATCAAGGACACGCTTTTTATATCCATGTTAACTGTTTAAAACGAATAATTAGACCTATAAATTTATTTGTGGTGTGTAAGAAACTATTATCAAGACCATTAAACTAAATACTAACATGAACGACATGAGGGAAGCCGCATTGCCATCGACCAAAAAATGGCAGCGAGCACGGTAAGCGCAGGTTTCGCCAACGTCCTGCGACATGGCACAATTGCTTTTGGTGCATATCTGTCTCCGAGACATCTTTCTTTTCGCGGCATTTGTCTCGACGGTCCTTTCTAGGTGTGTCCCCAAGCATTCCGGTGCTTCGATAGCCGGCAATGCTGCGATCGTCGCCGGGGGTGATGCGTGTTTTCGAGGTCGGCTACACGGTTATCCATGTATGACCGAATCAAAACACGTTTTTTACAACCTCGCATGATTTGTGAACGAATTATCCGTTACTCAACGTGTAAATTTATGGTAATTTGTGTAAATAGTATGTTTTTCACCCCAAATATTCACCGACTACACGGGACTTGCTAAGAGTGTAGGGCACATCTCGGCGGCACAAGCTCTCGTGCACCAAGTGCAGCTGCCAAGGCTATGAGCTCGTGCTTCTAGCCTTCGCTGCGGTACAACATAAGATGAAACAAAGTATTGGCGACGTGCGCGACCGAAAGCGTCGCTGTGGTCGGCCGTCCACGATTGGCCGAATGCTGACTATGACGTCAGGAAGGGAATTCTCATCGACGGAAATAAGAGGAATGTAAGAACTTCAGTTTTGACGGTGTTGTCAGTGTTGGCATCAGAGCGCTATGATTTCAAGCTTCCACCATGCTCATTACAAACACCATCGAACTTGTTGTTTGCAAGGTAATGACGTCACGAGAGGAAACCTCACGAGGGCGCCACCAAAAACATCTCGCCGCTAATAGACGCTTTCAGGCAGCTGGGCATGGGCGCCGCCATAACCGACCTTCAGTTTTTGTTCCCTCTTATTCCGTTCGCTCCACTTCATCATTATCATAGTAGGTCAGGTCATTGCCATTTTAGATTCTACCGCGTCCTTCTCCCCAGCATAGGCCGTTGTGGAGACTCGTCAACGCCCGCTTCAGTGGCTCGGCATCTCGGTAAGACAAGAGAAGGTCGGCTATGGAGGCTCAATTTGGCGCGCGCTGAAAGCGTCTATAGACGTCAGCATGCGCTCAGTAGTCGCGCACTAAGCTATGGTGGCTATGGCTGCCAGTGAGTATTCATTGGCGGCCATATCTTTGTGCGTGGCTGCTAAGGCGCGTGCTGCCGGCGAGCTTTCATATACTTCGTCTCACCCTAGCATGGACTAACCGCGAAGGCTGTGCTAGCGCGAGCGGCCAACCTTGACAGCCTTGATTAGAGTACTTGCTGCACGAGCGCTCGGGCAGCCGCCGGGGCTTCATTCAGAGCGACTAGCTCGCGCTTTTAGCACGCGCGGCTAACAATAGTCCATACTAAGGTGAGACGAAGTATAGTTCTTTTGCAACGTGCCTTTTACGCCATTAACATTGTCGGTCTTGTCAGCCAATTAATGTGAGCTTGCTCTGCGCACGCGCTCTGAACCGTTGCTCTGAACAGCGTAATAAAATATGGCGTCCAGTGAATAGGGGTATTCACTGCGCGTCATGTGCTTAAACATTAAATCGAACAGGAAAAACAAAATACCGATCGCTTGTTCGAGTTAACTGTGCCGCGTTCCATACTACATAAACCATTCCACTAATTAAAGAAGGTAGCAACTTAAGGGCGTAAGTTCTATTTCGCCAACAGAGGGAACCACGTGACAGCCGAACCGTCCTCTAACAGGGAAGCTGCTGCTTAAGTACAGTCGCACGAGGTGCAATATTCAAATTTATTGCGTCAAACGCTAACAAAAAAAAAATAAAGTCTTAAAGGGGGGCCAGCAGAAATATTCTTCAGCCTGGCGGAAAGTCCTCCTCGCCCTCTTTCGGGTGCTCGCCTCCGTCGGGTGCTCGTGCTCCTGCTCGTGCTCACGAGCAGGAGCACGAGCACCCCAGCACCCGAGTACTAAGGTATAAACACCTTAGTGTTACAAGTTTCCCACATTTTGTTACATTATGTATTATCGTTTTGTTCTTCACAATTTTTTTTTTCATTTTTTTTCTAATTTTTTTGCTTGAATTGCATGTAGCTTTTTATCATTTTTATCTCAATTACTAGAAACCAAACGAAATTATAACTCTCTAATAGTTCTCAGGACATAAAACACGATAAACAAAAATGGCAAGGTTTCGTGAACAAACTACTATCGGCACCACGAGGCTACGCCATTGCACCCAAACACCTAAACAGCGAACACGGGAACCTGGAAAAGAAAAAGATGAAAATAAGCCTAAAGATTACAAATAAAATTGACTTCAACAACCCTATGTATAATTTCCGTTATTATGATGGCTTATTCGAGGCTTCGCAGAGGCCGTTACAGCTATCCCACAAAGTGCCGGCGCTTCAATCATCGCGGGAGCAGAGCCGTTTATACTGAGAGAGTTTGGCCAATGGGCGGAGCTTGTTGGCCGCTAGAACAAGCGGATTTCGCGATAACACAATATGGCGTTACTTCTTTGTCTTGTTCATTCCTGAGAAATCGCGTAGAGTTCCTATGAGTCAGAGCCACAATATGGCGGACGGAAGTAGTCATCCCCCGGTTGTCAGACTACGCTGCTGTGGTTGTCAGGCTGTCAAAATCTCCTTAAGAAGGCCAAACTCTCTCAGTATAAACGGCTCTGCGCGGGAGCTGTCCCGCTTAATAGAGAGTGGGCGGGAAAGAACCCCCTCTGACGTGGAGATTATGGCAATTTTCTTTTAGCCTAATTTGCGATAATCATCGATCCGCTTGAGCTGCTCACTCATTGGCGCCGAAATGAATATGTGCGTTGTCTTGTGTTGCCTGTTTTCTTCTTTTTTTAACGCAGAATGTGTTATTAGCGCCGAGATGTTTTGGTGGCGCCCTTTCATGGCACCCATACGAGGCGTCACTTCCATCCTTTGCTTCGCCATGACGTCACAAGTTTCGATCCTGACCACTTATAGTTTCGAACGGCAATCATAATGGCGTGTGTAAAAAAAAGCATGGTGAGAAGCTTGGTAAAAGGACATGGCAGAAAAAAAAGTTCGCTAAAATTTGCAAAACTTTGCATGACACCCAAATCTCCGAAGTTCATACACACCCGCGCAGCTTGAAAAGCACGCGGCGTATATTTTGCCTTCCGACTTTATCTCCCTGGAATTCCGATATATATTTTTACGTTTTGTTTTATAAATCAACGCAGACAAAAACACAATCTGTCGCAAAAAAAGAAGAAAAAAACAACACTTACGTTGTTGTTTTCTTGTTTATATTACAAAATTACTGAATGCTCAGTCATTGCCAAAATGCAGCGCTACCGGTCCGGTATCAGAAGCGAAAGTTTTAGAACTAACTGTAATGTTATTCAAAAGTTGGAGATGAATTTTTGTCTAAACTTTAATAATAAAGTGGGTTTTGTTTCCGGCAGGGGACGCCATTTACCTTTCTGTATTCGTAGGCCTTTTTGTACGCATTTTACCATCAAAAATTTCCAAAAATCGCTTTGAACTCTTCAATGAGACAATGGATTGCTCTGGAACTTTTGCATCTGGTGCGCTGGTGCGGACCGCTAGTGCTATATTTGGAAGAAAACAGACCAATCGCAAATGCGTAGTTTATTTTTGTTATACAAAATAACACTATGCTTTTTTTTTTTTTTTTTTGGGGGGGGGGGGGGGGGGGGGGGGTAGGGGGAACTTTGTAGTAAGTGAAAAAAATATGAGTTCACAGGTTCGCCCGGGATATATCAGGCAGGCGGATTCCATCGCGGATCATTTTCCCCAGGGCCCTTCGAAAGGGCCCGTGCCGGTAGAAGGGCCCGATGTCCATTGCGCTTTTCACGGCACTCTCGAAAAGCTCCCCGCGTTCCGCGAGCCACTTGGACGCGTGGAAGTTGGTGATCTGCAAACGGAAGCACGTTTGACCCCCAGAGTCGCGTTGAAGAATGTCTAGATCCTCAGTCACGCTACTCACACATCATACAGGCTAGGTGGCGCAAGCTACCGCCCGTTATAAAGGGTACAGGCGTTAGCATTCATCTATCTACGCTGTTTGCTGCAGACATGATGACAGAATGATCTGCGGACGCACCTCAAGCTTGTTCGAAGCACGTCTACTTAATACAAAGTGATGGAAGGGGCATTTGACCTTTCGTAATAGGTTCTGTAGCAGGCGAAATATTGATTTAGAGCCACCAATGACGCTTTTGGTGCGGACGCCAACATGTTAGCACCTTCCTTAAAAAAAAAAAGTGATTGCATTGCTAGATGAGTTTATCTATGACGCTGATGGAAGGTTCCTCTTTCATATACTGGAGGCTATTACTTGTTACCTTTGGCTGTAAGAATAGATGCGACGCAAAACGAACACATATCCTTTTTTTAGAAGTAAGGCTCTACTGAGAGAATGATCCAATTGACAATGGGCTTTCAAATATAGTCGAAAAATTGATCATAGCGCAACAACACTTCAGTTTGGATAAAGCCTTTCTCCCCTCCCACTTTTACACTCGGCCCCCCAGTTTATTTAGCCTGTAAACATGATTTCTCGAAAATGTCAGCAAAAACCTGCATATCCGCCTACCGATAGAAATGCTGAACCCCAAATTTTATGAATCAAGCAAACTCAAAACTCTAATATCATAAACTGCAGAAACAACCACCGACAAATATTATGAAAGCCTACACATAAATGGGACGCTGCTCTTTAACGGCGTTGGAGCCAGAGTTAAGTATAAGTTCACTTCCCTTCCGGTCAACAGCTGCACCGGAACTACCTTGTCTACCGTATTTATTCGAATAGAGAGCCGTGATTTCATTTTTCTCGTTCTCGGCACAGATTTTTAATCTTAGAGACCACCGTAAAAACAAGACCAAAGAAGGTTTGCCAATAATGATACTGAACATAATTTCCGTGCCTGTCGATTCGCTTTAGCCCGGGTGCTTCCCCCGTTTCAGCCGCCGCTCCTAGCACTCCAGTACAAAGGGGTGAAGCTCAACGCTGGCGCACCGCCAAAAAGGCGGTGAAGATTGACGCTAGCTGCAGAACCACGGTTTTGTAACCTTGATCAGTTCGCTTGATTATCATGTGTCAGACAATATAATTAAGCGATCTCATCAATATGACAAGACCTGTATTGTTCAAGTTCTGTATTATCACAGTAACCGCCATCCTACCGCTTTGCAGTTTTCTCGCGAATTTTGGCTCCTGGCATCGCCAACATCGTCTAAAAATATTATACGAGCGTTGCCGGCGAGCACTCTTTTGATTATTTAATTGCTCTGTATTCGTCATCTTCCTGTACATGCTTTTTCGTCGGCTAAAACTAGGGATGTCGCGAACCACCCTAGGTTCGAATTCCAAAGGTTTCAATAATTTCTAACCGAACTGAGGTTCGAATTTGAAACTTTTCGATATTTTCGACCGTACCGAGGTTCGAATTCGAAAAAGTTCGCAATTTTCGAACACCCTGGAGTTTCCAGTTCGAAAAGTTCGAAGCTTTCGGGGTTTCTCAAAGTTCGGGTTGAATATTTCTTATTTTTTTACTTGAGGTTCGAGAAATTCGAAGATTTCGAACTTTTCTAACTTGAAGGTGGAGTGATTCGAAAATTTTGAATTTCTTGGGATCTGAAGTTTGAGAAATACCAAGATTTCAATTTTTTTTAAATCTGAAGTTCGAAAAATTTGAAGATTTCGAAATTCTTTAAATTTGAAATTCAAAAATTCGAAAGTTTCGATTTTTATAGACATAAAGTTCGAACAATTCGAAGATTTTGAATTTCTTTCGACATAAAGTTCGAAAAGTTTGAAGGTTTCGATTCTCTTTAACGGCTAAATTCGAAAAACTTCGAAGATTTTGAATTGCTTCAAGTTCAAGTTCGCAAAGTTCGAAGTCCGGTTTTCATGTTCCTCTACAGTTTGAGTTTCAAATAACATTTTCACGTCTCACTGGTTTTCACGATATCAGGTTTAGGAAAGTTCGTGTGTGATATTTAGACTGCGCGAAGTTGGGTCAGGCAATTAAATGAGACGACGAGTGTCCCGGATGTGCTGGAATATTCGCCAGTGCAAGGTGACGTGTGATCATAGATCAGTAATTGTGACCGCCAGCCCGCATACAACTTTCTAACCTCGAATCAGCAACACGGTTCTTGAATTTACCAGAACATCACATTACAGAGTCAACAAAAATGTGCAGCCGCGGCCAGGAATCGAACCTTGGCTTTTAGCGTGGAAGGCAAGCGCGATAGCCGTTAGGCCACGAGCGCGCTGCTTGCATGGTCAGCTGCGCTCGTGGCAATTTTTCGTTTCAACGTAAAGTCCCGACGCAGCCGACGTTACGAGTTGATGGGAGCTATCAGACAACGTCCAAAGCGCACCATCATGGTGTTCGTCATGTTTCTGCACTTGTTCTATCAACGCTGGGAACAAATTGTAAACATAAAAGACTTGGCAACTTGCACTTTTGATGCTGCTTAATTGTCCCATTTTTTCAACGCGCTCTGCTACGTGTACCTCGCAGCGTCGGCTGCGTCTGGACTTAAGCTGAAACCAAGTATAGGAGTGTGTTATCAATGCTCTGCCTTATTATACTGGAACTCTTAGTTATTTTGTGAGATGTCTTTTTTCACATATTCGGAGCAAGGAGTTTGCGTATCACCGCCTTGTAGAATTCTTTCACAACCCAGACTGAGGACACTTCTACTCCCTCCGCTTATGCAAGCATGTGCATTGCCAAGCTTCTATGCACTACGATAATTAAAACATAACCGCGGGGGTTGCACGTGCACTGCCCATAGTGAGGAAGACAGAAGCGCCCCTAGTGAGCTTCTGAAAGCGAATAATCACCGGCTTATCGTTCGTCCGAAACAGATCACTAACATATGCCGATTTAAGCAAAAATGAAATAAATAAACACCAAAAATATTAGCCGATTTCTCCTGTAAATAAACACCGGAAGATCTAAGCCCAAGCTATAGTCATTGGCAAAATAAGAACAACAGAGCGTGTACTTTGAAAACCCGTCCTTCAGCATGCGCTCCATGTCTTACGTCGTGCCTTGACTGCACGGGCGCACGTGCTCGAGGTGCACAAGGCGCCGAAACGTTGTCGAAGGTAGGATTATCACCTTGTCAATGACTATGCTCCGTTCACCCTTAAAGGGGCGATGCCACAATTTTTGTACTTTGCGCAAATACCGCTTAGAACGGATCCCTGACGTTAATGACCTATGAAACACGCGTTCGTTTTTCACCCCAGGCAATAGAAGTCCCAGTAAAAAATTAAAGAAAAATTGACCGCATCTCCACGTGGTGAATGATGTTGCTTGGGGCGAAGCTCTGGTGGTGCTTGTCAGCGTAGACGCCGAGCCGCAGCATGCCGAGCCTTTTCATTCATGTCAGTAGGAGAATGTGTGGTTTTCTTCTTTTTCTTTTTTTAAGCAGACAGATGGGATGGCATCTCAGAACCCCTACTCTTTTTTTTCTTCTTTTTCTTTGAGCCTTTTCATTCATGTCAGTAGGAGAATGTGTGGTTTTCTTCTTTTCCTTTTTTTAAGCAGACAGATGGGATGGAATCTCAGAACTCCCTACTCTTTTTTTTTCTTCTTTTTCTTTTTTCATAATTTTTTCATCTTTTTTTTCCAATTTTTTTTTTTTGCCCTACACGAGCACGTGAGCATGTGCTCACGTGCTCGTGAGCACGTGATCTCACGAGCAGAAGCACGAGCACCCGACGCCGGGCCTACGGCGGACGGCGGACGGACATGGCTAGCCCCTAAGGAGCTTCGCCCCTAAAACGAGCAGCGTTCACCCCCTCAACTCGCAGCCGGAACAAGCGGCCACGTGATCTGCAGCCGACTATATGCCGCCAATGTTGATCATAGCCACGCGCTGGGGTTGGCAAAGCACAGGACACGCGCTGAGTTCCAGACATTCTTATGGCTCGGCTATTGTCGTCGTTGCAGCGATTGGACACGGGCCACTACCCGAATGCTTCTCGAGCTAGTAATTATCACGAGCCCAAATCGAGTGCCCACGCAATGCTCGGGTCCAATCTATGAACAGCATTCAAATATCGTCATATGGGTGTACTGCGATCCCCACTTTACGGCATCAAATTTTGCAAGGGAGAGATTGAATGAAAATGATCGCTTTTGTCTCTGAAATTACACCGCAACAAAGGAGTTTCTTGGCCAGTGGCGCTGCGTGCGAGTAACCTTGAGTCCCACTAGTGCCAGTAAGCTCCTCTAAAGTGAAAAACATTCCAATCGAATATCGTTCCACCGCCCCTTTAAGCTGAGACTGCAGCGACCAAAGCTACAAGCGCGACCTAGCCCGCACTCCCGGCTTTGAGACACGCATTTCTAGCGCGAGCGCTCATTGTGCGGAAGAACGCTTCGAAGCAGCAACAACGAGCACTCGTGCGTGTGGCATTGGCAGCTGTCTCAGCTTAAGGAGGAGGAGGAAAACATTATTTAAAAGCTCAAGTCCGAGCCGTCTTAATCTTCTGCGCTGGAGAGGGAATTGTCCTCTATGACTTGGGTTAGGGTTGTTCGAGGCGGAGGGTCTACGATCTCCCGCACATGAAGAAGTAGGAGAGGCCACAGCTCGTTTTGTTGGTCAGGAGGAGGAACGGCCCAATTTACCCAGGAGTAGGGGAGGTGGGCAGGAAAGTTAAAAGCTGAACGAAGTGTATATATATATATACTGAACTTAAACTTGAACCTGGTTATTTCAGCACAATTGTGCTGAGGGCACTAGACAAAATGCTTCCACAAGCACTGTCTGGTGCTCCTGCACTTACAGGGCAAGGGAATAAAAACTCTATACAATATATATTTTCTGAGCAATACATGCGCGTACATCTCTTGATTTCTTTTTGTTAAAATATCAATGCAGTCTATAATAAACTTGTTAAGTAATCTAGGCAGGTTGTGAGCAATGGACCTTTTGTAGAAATACGCGGTGCGCATGCGCGGAGTATTTCATGCGCCTGGGTTCGAGAGTATCTAGTTCCAAACAATCCGCCATCTTGCATTTCTCGCCTTTGAGCGGTTTCGTTGTGTCGACCTCGGGGCGGAAGATTACGCACGATGGGGACAAAGGTGAGCTTGGGGGAGCCGTATCTAGGTCACATCGCCTCAATGGGTGAACAGGATGTAGCTGACGTTTTGGGTGTGGAACGGGTGGGAGAGGCCTTGGGCGCGCGTTGTTTTCCAGTCACCTAGTCTCGAACCGATTCGCGTGTCTAGGTGGCAGCACATATTCACCAAGAGGTCCATTGACTTAGTGCGTAATTGGTACGAACATGAGGCACGTTTCACGACTCTCTGCGTCGGATATGGACAGAAGATTCACGTTTTGTCAGGTGGAAGAAATTGGAGCAAAAAGAACTACACTCATCAGTTGAAACTAAATAAAAACATAGCAAACGGTACTCGTATGCGATGTCAATTCTCATGACGTTGACCTTGTCATCTTAACGTGCATATCTGCAGGCACTCGTATGGATCCTTTCAAAATCAAGAAGGGCATAGCCTCATACGCCTCGCAAGCCGAATGAACTGCCTCTCGGTATGGCGGCCTTCAATAACGCTATGCCAAAACTTTCTATTAAGTCGAAGCCACACGGCTAACGAATATTACAAAAGAGGGTTTGAGGCGTGTGTCTTCCTGTTACATCGGTCATTAGACGCTGTGTCCGCTCACGTGTTCGAAGTATACATATTTGCGAAGCGAAGGTGCTTCGAAGATTATTCCGTGATCGTGTTTGCAGACAAACTCCGTGTCTTTTGTACAATGTATGAGCAGTTTGACTGCGGCTTCCCAAGGTCGGAATGCGGGTTTCTACCTTGAAAGCGCTCAAGGAGTGTCCTGTAATGTTCAAGACGTCCAGGGCCGCCTTCTCGTAGTTGAGTTCAATTTCAACGGAGATGTACAGCCCCACGTAGTCGACGTCGTACTGGAAAGACACCGGCCTCGTAGGGCTCTCAGGGAGGGGCCCTGGTGCAATGCCTTCAGCGTTGAAGCGTCCGTTTTCGAACTTGACCCACATCTGCGAGCACAACGAACCCACGTGTGACGAGGAACGCCTCGTCTTTCTTACTACGTGCACGGCCACTGCTCTGCACACACGACTGCACACAGACTACACACAATATCACAGGGCGGCACACAGTCACACTCCCGCTGAATTTAGCGGAGATACTCATCGCTAAATTTAGCGGGTAAGCCCGGTGTTCAAAAATTATCCGCCGAATGTCAAAATGTCACGTGATGTCACGTGTCAGCATGACATCACAGTGTCGCGTGGCACCGTGACAAAACGTCTTCATACCAGCGTACTCACGGCGTAATGACCCGCCTCCCAGGTTTCCCATGTGTACACCCTCTCGATGACCATCGCGTGCATGCCCCACAGGAGCCCTTTGACCACGGTCACAGTCATCTGCTCCGGGTGATTGGGCAGGTTGCTGCTGGCAGTCACGTTGTCCGTGCGCAGCGGCCTCAGAGCCGTATTTCTGGCCACATTGTGCATGAAGAGTTTTCGGAACCTGGTGTACACCTCCCCCACATTCCTATGGCGGTGTCCTTGAGGTCTGGACACGGGTACGCACCCTGGGTGAGCCCCGGTACGGATCTAAAGGCCACTTCTAAAGGTGCAGGGTTATAAAACTCGGATCAAAATGTACACGGTTGGAAAGAACGGTTCTAAATGCCGGTTGTAAAGGTGGTTTAGAAGGCCCGTTCTAAAGGTGGATTGTAAAGGCCGGTTCTAAATGCCGGCTCTAAATGCTGGTTCTAAATGCCGTCTCTAAAGGCGAGCTGTCAGGTCTATTTTAAAGGTGCACGATAGTAAAGGCTGATTGTAGATGTGGATCGTAAAGGCCGGTTTTAAAGGTGCACGGTTGGAAAGGCTGGTTCTAAATGCCAATTCTAAATGTGGGTTGTAAGGCGCTTCTAAATGTGTACGGATGTAAAAGCCAGTACTAAAGGTGGGCTATAAGGCCGGTTCCAAAGGCCTATTCTAAAAGAGGATTCTAAAAGTAGGTTGTAAAGGCCAGTTCTAAAGTGGCGCGGTTGGAAAGATCGGTTATAATGGGCGGCAATATAGGTTGGTTGGAAAGGCCGGTCCTAAAAGCGGGATTTAATGGCCGGTCTAAACCAACCCGTATTTCGGGTCGCGTGTAGCAGAAACCACAAGGTATTCGCGGCATCCGCTATCCTGTTGTAGGTGGAAAGCTTGCGGCTCACTTTGTACGGGTTGGAGAGTCAGCTGCATGACGCAAAAGGTGATCCCCTGGTTTTTTAGAGCGCAGCTCTTAGGCGCCCGTTTCCGGGTTGAGCGGCGTTGGCGTCGCCGTCGCCGTCGGAATAACCGCGCGCGTTGCATTATGGGACGTCACAGTTTCCCCGCTAAATTTAGTGGGGAAACTGAATTTGTTTTTAAGTCACGTGACGTCAATTTCCCCGCTAAATTTAGCGGAGAAATTTTCGTTAAATGTTTCGCTAAATTGGGCGGGAAACTTTTCGTCATATTTCTTTCTAAATTTAACGGGAAATGTCGAAAAAATTTCCCACTAAATGGGAGGGGACGAAGGGAGGAGAGGAGTTTATGGAGAGGAAGGAGGTGCATACTGTCCCCTCCGTACCCTCCCCTCCTCCTTTTCAAGAGCTGCGCTCTAATTTCGCATTGCACAGAATTGTAAACGTCTTTCATTTTTTATTCCCCCGCCCACAACGCGAAAGAAGAGAGCGGAGATATTGAACAAGTGACAATGATCGCGTCAAACCAGCCCGAGACGACGGTGTGGAGAGGCGGAAATGTGTCTGGCCGACGTGGGTCACCGAAAGATAAAATATATTTAGGATTCCGTGTCTTCGGACTTTATTTCTCGAGGAATTCGGAGGGTGTTTTTCGCAGTTTAGTTTACGTTGGAAAGTCGGAGTTTATAGGAGTTTATTTTTCGTATCTTTCCCATTTTAAGAACTTCGAAGTTTGATTGCACTGTTTTTTTTTTGTTTTTTGTTTTTTAATAGAAATAAAACAATATACGAACATAAACGTACACTAAATTAAAAAAAAGAACACAAAAAACACCCTTATTGAAAATTAGTTCTGCAGCTGCCTTTTTCATTGGCGCCCTTCCGATTGGCGGTACTATATGTCCCAAGACCAATCTTGCAAACAAGTATAAGTTCAATAAACGCCAGTACCTTGAAATATTTAAACTCCTGGACGCATATAAACTTCAGCTGCCCTCCCCATCCTAGAAAATCTACACGCTCACACCTTTCACTCTGATGAAAACACAATCCTTCCTCCCTTTAGGAAGCGCACATAGCATAGTCCGAACTGGGAACCCAAACAGTGGCCTTTGTCGTCGTCCAGAAGAACATTGGCCCTTGTACTGAACGAACTTCGTAGAGATAAACGGAAAACCCTCTTGTCAATAGTTCAGGATAAAAAATAAAGAATTGGCTTTTTCTCATGACCACTAACTCTGAATTCTGACAACCTTCAGCCGTAAATTACCGTTTTTTTTTTTTTTTTGATATAGTGACTTTGAAATTTAGAGTTCTTTTCGGATGAAGCCAAATTGTCGAGAATTTTACCAGCAAGTTGTTAATCGGATTTATTCTAAAACACGTAACCATTAATATATTCAACTCTGAATGCACCTAGTGAAACCCGCAAAACGTCGCCGGTTACGTCACATGACTTGCAAGAACTTTGCGGTTACCGGTGTCCACAACGCAAAAACCTGTTTGGATTGAACCGGGCTTTAGCGCTCGTTGAAAACTTGCTTGTTCAATATCGGCTTAGACCTAGAAAAAAAACGTTAAGGTACGCATACAAGATTGTAAGAACTGGACCAGTCAATCAACCAAAGTCTTGATTTTCGAGTTTTATAAGAAAGAAATTTAAAAAAGATTTTTTTTTTTTTTTGCTTTTAGACCGAAAATCGAAGAATCGCGATCTTTTTCTTTCAAAGACAATTTGAGAATTCTCTCCTACACTCCAAGGAATGCCTGTGCGTCTACTTACCCCCAAAACACTCGAAGAGCCAATCTCTGCAATCTACGAAATCAGCTCAGCGAATGATGAGGCGGAAGATCTGTTTAGACCTCAAAATCAAGTCTGCGCTGTGGCATTACGCAGTGCAAAGCATAACGCTTTGCACTGCGTAATGCCACAGCGCAGACTTCATTTTTAGGTCTAAACGGATGTTCCGCCTCATCATTCGCTGAGCTGATTTCCTAGATCGCAGAGGCTGGCTCTTTGAGTGTTTTGCGGGTAAGTGGACGTACAGGCATTTCTTAGAGTGTATTGGGGATATGGTTTACTTTGAGTAAACAGGAGTTGTTCTTTCTGGCATCCGTAAAATGTTTACACCATAAAACAAGAATCCCGCCTGTCTTTCTGAGTGAATTGAAGCTCCTGTCAAATTTGCATCATGACATCGTAATACATTTAAGAGTTGTATTTAATATCGACTGGCACGACTTGTTCCTGTGTCTTTAACCAATTTTTTAAAAAAGAAATATTGAGGGATTGTAGTTTTACTAATAAAGTGCGGTTCACACATACAAAGGACCGCAACGTTAGCGCCTCATGAGCGCTGGAAGCAGCGCTAATGTGTCACCGACTTGCGCGTGATGTAGCGCTCGGTTAACGCTTCAGCAGTGCTTCAGAAGCGCAGTGTAAGGGCTCATTCACACTGGAAGCGGATCCGCGTTCGCAAAGCGGTTGCGAACGCGGTTGTATAAGGATTCAGTACATTTGCACGCGCATTTGATGACATCAAATGCGCGTGCAATTGTACTAGATCTTTATACAACCGCGTTCGCAACCGCTTCGCGAACGCGGATCCGCTTCCAGTGTGAAGGGGGGGTAAGCGCTCTCACGCTCCTTGTGCCGTGCTTGCTGCTGCGGAACAGCGCGTGCACGGCGATTCCGTTGTTCTTCTTTTTCCTTTGGTGGTGACAGAAGAGGAAGTAAGAGAGCCGCTTTCCAAGCAAACGGTCGGGCAGACGATCCAGAGTCATGAACTTTGAGCGATTAATTGATTCGGTACGATCTCATCGCTTTCTATTCGACATGCGTGACCCTGGTTTCAAAGACACGCAGTTAAAAAATAATCAACTTCGAAAGAGCTCTGTGTCTCGGTCCCTCAGCATGGGAACAAGGTTCGCCGGGTATCGGTATCTCGGTGGCAAAAGATTTCGCGCACCCAGAAGGCTCTTGTGGGCGTTAAGCCGTTCAAACACATATTCACTAATTGCGTATGTAACAGGATTTGTCGCGTTTGTATTTCAGCGTCCCACATGTCCCCGCCATGGTGCTGCTGATGCGCACCCAACCACAGGAACCGGAACCGCACTGCACGCGCTAATTTGCAGCAGTAAGCGCGGTACAAGAAGCGCTAACAAGGCGCTGCTGAAGCGCTAACAAGGCGCTACTAAAGCGCTAATCGCGCGCTATATTAGAACTAAGTCACGCGCTAGGAAGCGCTGCATGAGCGCTCTTTCGAGCGCTCACGTGGCGCTGACTTAGCGCTCCGCTGTATGTTTGAACAGGCCTTTAGAAAAACAATACTACATCTATTCCTATTTTCGTGAAATGTACCCGGGAACTTATTTTCTCTCACGTCGCAACGCAAGAACGTTCCAAATGTTTAGGATGCCTACAGCAGCTCAACTTTCCGACATCACGCGACTGCGGTGACGCTACTGCCGGCACTGCGCGCGCGCAGACGCTTTACCTCTAGCGAATCTGGTTTCTGCGCACGCCGGTGCTCCCACCTGGTGGGACTAAACGAAGGCCTGTTTGTGAACAATGCGTGTACTCGAGAACGAGGAAACCAAAAATATTACGGAAAAACACAAAAGTTCCAGTCATAAATGCTTCCGTACTTGGCCTTAACCGGGGAATTTACCTCGGTCTCGATTACGAACGTTGATCATCTCGCCTGCCTTGTTACTTTAGATCCAAAGATAGCGTGGGCATGTGTAGTATAAATGCGCGGAATGTTTGTTGACGTCATTTCTAAGCGTCAGAGTCAAAACCAGTCTCTATTCTACAACTAGAAGGGAAAACAAAAGAGAGTTTGCCTTTTGGCAGAACACGGGTATAGCCAGTCACGGGGAACAGTAGGAAGAGTGCCAACGAATGACGAAGCTGAGAATAATATTAGAGCAAAATTATGCGATGTCCGCAGGAACAATAAAAAAACTTAAAATGCCATGCACATTGCCGGTGCACACATCACTTTGTTTTGTCTCATCGTATTCAGTGCATCGTTACTCGCTGAGATCCTTCTACTGATCGCTATGATTGGCTTGCTTCGTGTTGTGTAGTAAAAATAAGTCAGATATTTTTTTTTTAATTTACGCTGAGGAAATAGATGTTTTTGTTGCTGTTTTTTTTTTTTAAATCGTAATACGCTATAAAAAAAAACTTTGTCTCATCCTACGATGGACTAAAGGCCAAAGCCACAGACCGCGAGGTCCAATCACGTTCCACACTAAACTATGATTAGGCTAAACCATGACTAAACTATGATATGAAACATTGGTTAGGGATGGACGAATAATGCTCCAAATCCAGAAACGCTGCATCATTGCTATAGCTTCGACACTGCAAATGGCCAGTACGTCGATGCTTTTTTGCAATGTAACATTGTTGAGTCACTCACTGCTATTTGATTCGAACCACTGTCCTTCCATTCCCATGAATGATTCGAGACGCGGGCACAGATACGTGCATCAAAGCGCAATACCACGCAATTTCTAAGTGGCTCGTTATTGGATCTGGCGATCCGTAGCTTTTTCCTTTAGTCCATCGTAGGGTGAGACGAAGTATACAAACTTCAATATGGGACAGAAGTCGAAACCTGTGTATCCAGCCATATTATAGCCTTCCCTACATGAGCACTCGCACTGCATCCTAGGTAAAAATGACGCCTTGAAGGTCATCCGTTATATTTTTAGAAGTGATAGTATGCTGCGTGATCTAAACATGTTTTGTATCGATATTACAAAAACGCGCCGGTTATAAGAAATGTAGACATCAAATTTCGTACTAACCTTCTGTTAGCTCTTGGTATAAATCTGGAATCAGACGACACAACACTGAAGTCACGAAACGTACCCAGTATGATCATTGTAATTCCTCCAATCCACATTTCGCACAAAGAAAAAGAAGAAAAAGATAACAAAACTAAGGCGGGTGTCGATATTCTAATGTATGCATAAGCTATTTACGGCTAATATATTATCTGATAGATGCACGTGTTTCTGCTTGATTTTTTTTTTTATTAAGATCTACTAAAAGCTGAATCGACAGGCAATTAAGGAACGCTTTTCTCAAGTGTAATAGACCCCTTTCAAAAGTGCACCCCATCTAGTAACTACTGCGTCACTTACCCGACTCAGCCATTGCTTAGGGGGGGGAGTCTTTCTTCAGGAAGGGGAAAGACTCGCATAGGCGAAGGGGAAGGGGGAAAGAAAGATGTGAGAGGGGTTTGTTAAAAATAGTTGGCCGCAAATATGCGAAGGATGCCAATCAATCAACGTATGTGAGGGGAAAGTTGGAGAGGAAATGTAGAGCGTTGGCAGATCATAGCTCATGAGAACTTGTGACTAAGTCACATGTCGCGAAACAGCGACGCGCGAAATCTAGCTGGTAGTTGTATCTCTTTCAGATTCATGACTCACACAGGCACCTGCTCCAAGCGTGTATTGCACACAAGGGCTGCATCAGAGTACGGCCTGGAGAAGGATTCGGATCCAATCGCACGCTTCGCGCCCATGGATACATGGATGAATGCTAAACGGCTGTACCCTTTATTACGGGCGGTAGCTTGCGCCACCTAGCCTAGAAACTAAAAACCGAAAGGATTATTTATTTATTTCTCCAATTTGCTAACTCTAGTAAAGTGGTAAGCTGGGCGAGTTGGTAAACGTTGAACATGATGCAAGATCGCGCACGAAGAGACAAGGACAAAAGAAGAAGGAACACAGACAAGCGCGTACTCACAACTCTGGTATATTAGGTGAAGCAAGGAAAGATGAAGCAAGATTCATTCATGACAGGGGACACCGCACCAGGGGGAATACAGATCAGTCACCGTAAAATGATCGCAAAAAGGCAACTTTTTTTTCGCTTAAAGGAACCGACAGCTGACTAACGCAGGGATCTGCAAAACTCAAGATGGTAAACGCCTCGAGCACCTTGCGCGTTTGTTTTTCTTTGAAGCGCCCAATGATTGAGGTTTTTTTTGTTTTTTTCTAAAGATGGTTAGGTGACCTCCTACAGTTGATCTTGAAGAAGGATTGTGTTCTCGCAGCCGATCATTCAGACACCGTCCAGTCTGTCCGACATAGCCCCTTCCACAAAAAAGAGGAATGCTATATACAACGCCCCATGAACAGGGAACTAAAGGCCGCGCAGATGTTTTGTGGCACGTGTTTTTTGATAATTTTTCCGCTTTGGCGCGAACCTTAGAACAAATTTGTCGCATTTTCTTAGCGGCTGATAGTACTACGGACACACCATACCTACTTGCCACTTGTTTTAGATTATGCGATATTTTGTGTAGATATGGCATAACCACAACCCGGTTTGTGGTAACCACATCCTGGTTTTTTCACCTCATTTTACCTTCTTTACTAGCTTTTTTATTACTTCCATTAAGATCTGATTCGGGAATTCAGAAGATTTTAGTCTGTCGATTTGGCCGAAGAAATTCCCATTAATAGCATGGAAACATAACTTTTTTAGGCAGGAGATACCTATGTGAGTACGCGCTTCTCTGTATTTTTTGCTCCTTCCTCTTTTGTCCTTGTCTCTTTGTGCGCGATCTTTCATCATCATCATGCTTACCCTCTGCGATTTCTTAACTATCACCCAAAAAATGGCGACCGCTATTGTTGCTTGATGAACTTCTAAAAGGGGTCTATGGCCTGCTCTACGAATTGCTAGGCATTTCACAGCTCTAAAAATATATAAATAAAATAAAATCGCTTTTGTTTTACAAATTGATCAATATTCTAATTATCATGCTTTGCAATAAGACCACCCAAAAGTAGAAATTTTTCGCTTAAAATGCCATGATTAAAATTAATTTTAGTTTAAGGAAATGTTACCTGCTTACCTATTACGTATACCAAGGTCCATAGTAGATTCATTAAACGATCTCTCTTGGTTAACTTCATTGTTCAATATTATGTGACACAACGGTCTACCTACAGGGGTCCTTCAGTTAATCGTAATGCAAGATGGCAAGATCGCCTCGTTATTTCGGATATTGTTTTTAATTCAAGTAACTCGTTCATCGGAACTAACTGTCTTCCCCGAATAGGACTTTCGATTTCAAGGGCCAGAGCTATCAATCAATAGAAATGTCCAACTGTGTTCACACCCGGAAATGAATGCAGCTCAAATTCGTTGAATTACCAATACGATCAATATTATTTTCAGGAATTATGGTTTCGAAACTTTCCGATGCTTCATCGGCAGGTGCGCCTCGCCATATTTTTTTTTTTATTTGTATACAGCAGATATTTCAATGCAATTGTTAGCGTACACTCGTGAGGTAGTTAAAGAAGCTTTTACATAGCCGCTCCGAGACGGTCGTATCAACTCAATTCGAATTAAATAATGCAATATTACTTGTATCTGGCGCTAACATGCCTATCGATTTCCAGGTACCGGGTTTGCTCCGTTGTGCAATATTAGAAAATAATGTCCTAAATGCTTTGTGCTTACTAAACAGTAGCGAAAGGATCTACGCAAGGGTATTCAAACCCAAAGAGCGCGATTCAAATCGTATCAATAGACCCTTTTTAAAACCCCATCAAGCACCATTTGTGGTCTTCATCTCACGCACACAAAACGTGTGCTTAAATCGGAGTTCTCGCCGCAAGCCGACGCAACAAATTGTTCTCGTATCAAGCTGAGCCGAGCTCCCGCTGAATTCTGACACAGTCTTTGTTTCCGATAATGCTGAATACGTGCCATAACAATGGCGAGCTCAGATAATTGCCTCGAGCTACTAAAAAATAATAATACTGGCAGTCACCTCAAGAACCAAAGTAAAACAAGTTCGGCTGCCGGTGGAGCGTTTTCAGTTTTCACCGATAAAACGGCGCCGTGAAACGTAGACTGCACCACCTTCTGTCGGACGGTAGTGTGTTGCACATTTTAATACCGAAACCAAATCAGGGCATACCACAACAGCACTTCCCAGTGGAAAAATTGAAACCCTACACCGCTAAATCCAGTAAATGTCGTTTATTTCCGTTTAACAGGCGAAGCTTAATGAATTGAAAGTGAACATAATCGAGAAGGAGAACGTCCTCCGCTGAAGACGCTTCTTGAAACTATTTCTCATGTAGACTATTTCTTGAGACTATTTCTTATGACAAATAACTCCTTCCCAAAGTTGTAAAGAATCACTTTGTTCTCACGGATGACTCCCACAAACGACGGATATAGCAACAAGAATGTTCGGACAATCTATACAGCCTTGACAGTACCGTGGCGTGGGGATGTAGAGACACGCGGACGCAACGTCTTTGGTACAGCTGTTCAATGGGAGGCTTCCACGTGGTTGCCCGCGTGCGCTCGGTGAACCTCGCAACGACTTTGTGTTCCACAATCTCGCTGCAATTTGAGCAACGACAAATTTCGGATGATTGACATTTCGTCCCACATGAGGTCATCGTCGCAAGAATCCAATCAGTGCGCTCCACGAACTTGGGCCCTAACTTTGTGTATGACGAGCCTAGCGACCCAGTGTCGCTAAACTCGTGGAACAGAAAGATTCCTTGCGTTCTGAAGTTGCAGGAGAGTGGTCGAAAGAACGCCGCAAAGTTTTCTTTTCTCACGAACCCGCCGGTCCTTTTATCTTCCTGGCGTTTTTCATTGAAGGGCGAAAAATCCCTACCACTCCCTTGTCGCCGAACAAGAGCAGCACGAGAAAGCATGCGGAGACGAACGTGGTTCATACGTATGATGTCACGATAAAGATTAACAGCTGCGACCTTCATGGTCTATAAAGAGCACAGCGGAGGCTTGGGCGATTGCATTCTAATATCAACACTGTCGAAGATGACAGTCTGATTTCGTTCTTATTTCCGCCAATAAAGGAGGATTTACTGAAAAACTTGGAGGACGCTTAATCTTTGCCTTTAAGAGCGAAACGCCATAGCTAAACAAAGAAACTCCCGCTTGTTTCCAAGCCGTGCAAGTGTCTCTGAGTGGCCGGATTCCACCTCCGGCACTTGCACAAGACGGACGTATTATCATGAGCTCCGTCGGAGCAGCGAAGGCGGCCACGCTCGGCCGTGGTACCTCTGTTTGTGAATCTGCTGACGCTTATCAGGTTATTCTGCCCTCGCTGCCAGCTGGATACGTCATAACTAACGCTGTTTTCCTGCATTATATGAAAGGACGTCCGTATCGGATACAAGACTTTCGAGAAGAACTGCAGCGGCTGGATGTGATGAAAGACCTGGCGTCCGCCGGGCCTCATCAAATGAGCAATGTATAGATTCTCAAGTTGCACTCGCTGTCGGCGAAACAGAATTTAGTCGACGCGAAGGAGCTGACGATAAAAGGTTGGCGGTGTCTCGTCATCGACCCATCGACCCGGCGAACACGGCGGTGAAGCTTAAGCTTCACTGGGTCCCATACGACGTTCCCAGCGGCCAAGTGAAGAAGGAGCTGGAGCGATACGGCAAGGTCTCCGACATCACCAGAGACCTGTTCCAAGAGAAGGGGTTCGAAGCTGTGGAATCAAACACAAAAACGGTACGCCTGACCCTCAAAGAAGGTCAAACCATTGACAGCCTACTCCACGAGATCCGTGTGGACGGGTGCAAAGTGCTGGTAGTGGTGCCAGGACGAGCCCCGCTCTGCCTTCGCTGTCGCCGTAAGGGACATATCCGCCCAGACTGCCACGTCCCCCGCTGCACTGACTGTCATCGTTACGGTCAAGAAGCGGAGGACTGTGTCAAGACCTACGCCTCGATGGTCCGTGACCGCAAGGCGGACGATCAGTCCGATTTCATCATGGACGACGCGGAAGCGGAAGAGGCGGTCGGAGCAATTCGACGCAAACCACACTTCAACTGAACGAAGGCGACAGGTCGGCTGCGGAGGCAATCGCCAGTCAGCTGGCTTCGGCGCCCGGTACGAGCAAGTCCGAGTGCGTGCCTCAAGGTCCAGGAGTCGAGGGCGAGAAGGCGGTGGAGCCATCATGTCAAGGACAAGTGCATTTTCAGCGGGCAGCGGGTCCGGCGAAAGAAAGCAATGACGACGAAGGCGGTCGTGACCCCGCGTCTGACGTGTCGGTCACTGACGTTGAGATGGGCCAGGTCGTGAAGCGACTGCGAGACCCAGTGTCATCCCCTGAAGATCCCGCAGCGGAGGAAACTGGTGCGCAGCTTTGGCTCAGGACTGGCCCAAAAAGATTTGTGTTAACGTCAAGTCACGCGTCACGGGCGACGACAGTCGCAGTAAGGACTCATGGTGCGTGTCCGACCATGTAAGTCCCGTTCTGCATAACACTCCTTTTTCTTGGTTTCTGTTAGAAAGTCCCCTATTTAGCCGCGTGCATGACGCCTTATGCCTCGCGCTCATTCGTTCTTCGCGAGCCTCTCCGATTCGCGACTCTAAATGTCCGAGGCCTGAACTCGCGCAAAAAACAGTACCAGCTACAACGATTACTGGCTGACGAGGAAATCGATTTGCTTGCATTACAAGAGATAAAAATGCCCACCGATAGCGACATCGAGCAAGCGCTGAGGCCGTTTCTTAGTCGCTACGAAGTGTGTGTAAGTTATGCGGTCGGAGTACCAGCGGGTTGTTCTTTGTTCCTTGGAAAGTCAGTACCTCTTCGAAACTTGAATGTAATTGTTTACGAGCCAGGACGCTTTATATTATGCAATAGACCCCTGCACAATGGCGTAACAACAGCATCGAGGAACGTGCAAGTCATTCCATAAGATAGCGAACGTCGAAACGCGGCCAACACTAGAGCAGACGATCCAATGTAACAGGGTCGAGAGTGCAACGTCACTGCGCTCATCACCTTTTTCTATGGGTGTGTTTTTTTTCCAGTATGCAGTGACGTTGAGGTTTTAGTCTTCCATTGTTACTTTGCTCCGCAGCTACAAAATAATTTGTAAATACCATGCGCTACGCTAGTTAATTTCACTACTTCGTTTGAACGCTGGAAGATTTCTGTCCACGTTTGTAGGTTTCATTTTTAGTCTTTTTACGTACCTGTCTTAACGCCGAATAATGTTGGTCTCCTATGTCCGCGTAGAGGAAACTACGAAGGTTTAACTTCATTATATATATATTGTGCTAGTTCACCATAGGGTACTTTGGTGCCCATCCTGATTTTTGAACCCATCGTTCTTCAGCTTTTGTTTTTCTGGAATAATATGGAGTCCATTGACCGATGTCCCTTATGTGTTTATACTCAATTTTTTATAGCATGTACCACGTGGTGGAGTTTGTGAACGCCAGAAAGAACAAGCTGAAGTCTATCGACGTTGTCCCTACTTCTTGGGTAAAAAACGACAAATGTCTGTGGCCACCATGGAAAAATTCCAAGCTGGTTCAGGCGGCCATCGTCTCGTCCTCGATGCCGGACTCATCGTGGACAGCTCACAAGATAAGAATTATTCGTAGTTACCGTAAGCTCTACTAACAAAAAGTGCACGTAATCGTTTATTAATTACATTGAGTGTTTTAACCACTGCAGCGGACTATACGACAGCCGTCTACAAGTGTGACAAGGCCACCAAAACGACCAGGCTCACAACTGACAGTGAGCAAGATGCCACCAGCTGCAGCTCGGATGACGATGACATCGGAGATTGCACAGACATCCCGGAGTTCCCTTCCATCAGGTAATGATAGTTCCCCTACCACACGTCGCTTACACTGATGTTTACGGTGAGAGAGTGCTCTAGTTTTGCTCAGCAAAACCATTTTGTTTAATCATCCACATATATTTGTTTCGCCTTATGGTGGTCGTGACAACCGATTTTTGTAGGAACCCAGAGCTTGAAAGTTCAGATGCCACCAGTGTACAGCGTGATCAAAGCACGGTACAGCATGAAGCGTCTGCAGGAGCCGGCGGCAGCTCTGAGCAGGGTTTGTGCACTTTTCAATATCTACATGTAGTATCCTTGAGCGACCACCTTTGTCTCCGTTTGTTTTTCTGCGTCCGCATCAATGTTTTTTCAACATCTTTTTTTGCTATAGACACTGCTCACGTGATTCTTAGAGAGGTCCTCAAGCTAAGGGCTGAGGTCGCTGGCCTACATGAAATCATCGAGGCCTTGCAACGGCGGATCGGTCAGCAGCAGGCGGCGCCCATTGGAGCCAGCAGGACATCGAACCACTCCCCTCTCAGTTCACGTGAGGAGTTGGACGCCCTCGAAGCGAGACTGATTGACGAGGAACACCGGAGTGACCAGGTAAGGCAGATTGATGAACTTGCAAGAGCACTGGCGATAATAAAGCTCGCAGCTCCTGGAATTATTCTCGCATTACGGCAGCTTCCTACGTAGCAATTGCAGTATTACTTCGACCCCACGCAATTTTGCTCCTGACGAATTTTTTTATTATTCCTTGTATCCAGGTCAAGTTAATCTCCACGATCGGTGGACACTCGCCATCAGAAGCTGTGATACGGCTCTTCAGGGCAATGCTAACAGACGAGCTGGCAGTTGAGTACAGTTGGTGCGGAGCAAAAGGAAAGCTTAGGTTTGGCTCCCTTCGTCTAGCGGCGGCGGCTTTCGGTGAGTGTCCTTAATACGTACATGCTGTTGTTTGTTACGTTTTTTGTTCCACAGAACTTGACCAGTCATAGTCGCTTTTTAAGCTTTGCCGTCCCTTCCCGGAAAGGTGCCACGCACCTCGACTCAAGCAGCTTCGAAACAACCTGCACACGAAAAAACATTTCTAGCTTGCTGGGTGATATCTGCCATGTTGGGGAAAACTTTCTGTCGTTATGAGAATTATAAGTCGCAACTGTTTCAAAACCTACGTGTTTGTGCTCTTGCCTATCAAAGCGTAGGCGTGTCTACGATTTCTTTATTTTGTCTTGAAGCTTTTTAGCTCGGCTTCAAGACAGGCGGGTCGAAGGTAGCTTGTTAAACCTTGGAATAATGTTGATTGCCTAACAATTTGTCCTGATTGCAGACGGGATCACACTTCTGAAGCCATTCCCGTGCACGCAGCGAGAGTACCACCTATGTGCGATGGGGTGGCTAAAGCACGCGCGTCAGCGCATTAATCAGAGGCAGAACAAGGTAAGCGGTGGAACATTTCGCGCAGCGCGACATCGTCTCTTGTTGATTTCTTTACGTGAATTTGTTTGTTCTTTTATATCTTTCAGGCTGGCACATCCAGGGACGTTTTTGGCGCCGCTCCATAGTGCATCTCCTGTCTCAAAATAGCTCAAATAAACAGTTCATACCAAATCTGTGTTTTAGTTACTCCCTTTGTACTTATAATACTTGTAATATATTATTGTAATATAATATACTAACATAATGCGTACTTGCATGAGAGCAACTTGCCGTCGCAATGGTACTCGAAAAATACTTTTTTGGTGGGGGGGGGGGGGGGGGGGGGGGATTGACACAATGTCTTCCCCACGACGCCTAGGGAACGTAATTTGGAATGGTTTCTCGACATTCTGTGAACGTCGTTGATAGTCCGGATGTCGTAAACACACGTATCAGAAACGTCGAGCAAGGACGCAACGGCCCACTGAGACGCGTATGTGACGTGTGACAAACGTCCTTTGGAACGTTCCCTCAACCTTTTGTGCACCTTTTCTCGCGGGCATTTAAAGGTTTCATAGACGTCGAAGGAAGGTAACGTCCGGACCTTCGACGTTGTACGACGTCACGTTACAGACGTCTTCGACGTTCTTTTGACGTTTTCTTCACGTGTATGTGCTGCTTGGGTAGGAGCAGACGATCCAATGTAACAGCGTCGAGAGTGCAACGTCACTGCGCTCATCACCTTTTTCTGTGGGTGTGTTTTTTCCAGTATGCAGTGACGTTGAGGTTTTAGTCCTCCATTGTGCAAAATTACTCTCCATGACTGGAGAGTAATTTGTGTTTATGCGCCCAACAAAACAAATGAGAGAAAAGCTTTTTTTTTTTTAATTTTCGGAAACGTACTTGCAAGTTGACAAGGTTGTAGTCATGGGCGATTTTAATTCCGTCTTTAGCCCGGCAGATAAAACATCGCCCGTGGTAACCCGAGACAGTAGTGCAGAAATGCTGACTAATGTGTTACAAGATCACTTTCTGGAAGATGTAGCGCACGCGAGGGCCAGCCGAGACAGGCTTCACTTCACCCACTTTCAACAGGCGTCCAACTCGCGATTAGATCGTATCTACGTTTCCGCCGAAATTATCAGTAGTATAACAGATTACTCAGTAAAAACGCTTTTTTTATTGACCACTGTCTCGTGAATGTGACGCTAGAAAAACGGAAACCTAGAGGAAATAAATTTAAATGGCAGTTTTGGAAAATAAATAACACTCTCTTGAAAGACGACGACTTTGTCCAGGCCGTAACAGAAACACTTAACAAAATAAGAACGACGGAGAAAATTTGTTATCTAGAGAAGTGGGAATACTTTAAAGAACAGGTAAAACAAACCGCAATCGAGAGATCGTCCTACTTAAAGCGTGAGACAAAAAGAGAGGCGAAAGAACTAATGAAGTACTGGCATGAACTTTTCAGAATAGAAAATGCTAACCCGGGCACAATGACAGAAGAAATAAAGCAAGAAAAGCTGAAACTAGAAGGTTACCATCAGGAGTGTTACCGTGGAGCTGTCGTACGAGCAAGATCCCAAAATGTTTGTTAGGCGAGCAACCTACTCAGCGGGCCTTGAACGAAGAGAGAAAATATGCAATCTCTAAAGAGATCCCCGCGATCTTCCATGACGGCATCACAAGTAGTGATAGGGATTTCATTGAAAGGGTCTTTATGGATTACTACATCCAATTATTTGGTGGCGGAAATATGGTTGTGAACAAAGAGAACCTTGAAGCGATACTGGAAGGAACGCCTCGACTCTCGGATGAGGTTAAAGAGTTGTTGGAAAAACCTGTAACGCTTGAAGAGATTGAATGTGCCATAGATGGTTTATCATCCCACAAAACGCCTGGACCAGATGGCTTCAGTGAAGAATTTTATAAGAGATTTAAGAACGAAGTGGCTCCTTTCTTTCTGGAGGTTATTCGTGAAGCCTACACCCTTAATGTCCTACCGGCCTCCTTTTTGAAAACGCATACCATACTAATTCCAAAGACACCTGACGCGGTTCAGGCAAGATCTGTAACCGATTTTCGACCGATAACATTGTGCAATGTTGATTATAAACTTTTTGCTCGAGCTTTGACTAGTAGACTACAAAACGTCATAGGCGTGTTGGCTGGTGAACACCAAACATGTGGTATTCGAAGTCGATTCATACAAATGAACATTCACATCGCGAGTACTATTTTCGAGTGTGTTTGCAATGGAGACCAAATAGCCATGATTCAAATTGACTTGCATAAGGCGTTTGACCACGTTCACCATGACGTGGTTTGGGCTGTGCTAAAAAAACCGAATGTTGGCAACTTACTTTCTAAGGAAATTCGTATGTCATACACCGGGTTACCACTCAGTTAGTGCTGAAAAATGTTTTGACACCAAAAATACCAGTATGGGCATCTGTGAGGCAGGGATGCCCTATGTCTCCGCTGTTGTTTGCACTATATTTGGAACCTTTTTGTACAAAGCCAACACGTTCGAGGTTTCGTGATGGGCTCTATAGAAACAAAAGTTCTGGCGTACGCGGATGATATCGCTTTACTTTGTTCGGACAAGAAGAGTGTCACTGCGACCTTAAAGCTGTGTACAGCGTTCTGTGCTGCAACGGGGCTGCCGTTAATCTTGATAAATGCTGTGGCTTACGGCATGGTACATAGGGTACAACGCCAGCACGATTCGAAGAGATTGGATGGGATACTGCCCCGTGTAAATACCTAGGTGCACTAGCCCCCCCCCCCCCCCCCCCCCCCCCTGTATCCCGAACATGGTTTAGCACTGACCGTAATTTGTTTTTCGTGTGTACGTTGGTCGTACCCCTTTTACAGCGAAGCTGTTCTGTGCTAGGATCTGAGAAAAAATGCGTCCATGGATGTTAACAAAAAAACTCCCGTTTAAATAGCGCTCCTTCGTTCCGATTGGTCGTGGCAAGTATAAATAAAAAGAGGGGGCAACCCGCGTGAGTCAGCCTTCCTTGGCATTATGAGATAGTGAGTTCCTGATCCCTTGTTATCATCTACGGTCACCGACTTATCTCAGCTAAGAGTGCGCTGTGATGAGGCTGAGGGCAGAACGCGCCGATCAAACCTTCTTTTCTTTCGCTTCCGCAATGCTGATAAAGAGACTTGGGCTCAATCGAAAACGACTCCTCGAGGTATGCCTCGAAAATTGGCTTTAGAACTAGCCCATAAGTGACAATAAGGCAATGATAACTTTAGTCACTAAGAATTGAATAAAGCAAATTAGACAACGAAGTCCCGTACGTTTCTTCATTGCAATCATATATAAATCGTATAGATGTCGTACAGTTGTCGTAAAGTTGTTGTAACGTTCTCGTAAAGCTGTCGTATAGATAACAGCTTCGCTGGTCCTCCATCTTCACGTGAAGTGGATGGGCTCTAAAAAAAAAAAATATTTCTCTTCTGGTTTTTTTTCTCGCCAACCCCCGTCGCCCCCTCATCTCAAACATTGCCGACGTCATTACACACACTGCCTCTGGGTGACCCCGGTAGCATTGTTGAGAGTGGCGGAAGAAGAGCTCTAAAGGCCGCGAACACCGGGCACGGCTGCATAATATCACAAAGTTCAATATTCGCTTCGATTCTGAAGCGAACGTTTTGACCTCAAATAACTCTTTCACAAAGTAGTGAGACGTCACTTTGTCGTCACCGACAGCTTCCACAAACGACGATCTTGCGACGAGAAAGTTCAGAGTATTTACAGCCCGCCAAGGGACAATCTAGACAGCATTGACTTTAACGCGGCGTAGGGATGAATGGACAAGCCGTAGCGACGTCATCAGAGCAGCCGTTCAATCGGCTGGCTCTATGGTGTTGCTCGCGCGCGCTCCGATGAAGCTCGCTACGACTTTGTGTTTCATACTCTCGCTGGAATGTGAGCACCGAGACTGTTTGGATGATTGGCATCTCGTTCCGCGTGACGCCATTGTAGCAAAAGTTCAATCAGCACGCTTCGCGTACTTCGGCCCCATCTTTGTGTTTGACCAGACTAGCGACCCAGGATGTCAGCTGGATCACAAGCTGAAACGAGAAAAACAAAATTTCTCTAAGAGCCCAAAAACTAGAAATGGCGTCGTGTGTGCCTGCGGAAATTATTTTAACGATGACAACGTGGAATAACGATTGATAGTTATTCCAAAAACAAAATTTGACGTTCGTGTTTATACAGTGTAAGGTCGGTCTGCCATTCAACTGCGGTGACACTGGTTGCTATAGATAACAAATTTAGTCGGTGTAGTACCACTGCTAGCCTGGGGTATTTAACGTGCATCCCGCAGTAGTAATACACGACCGCACGCCGGCACGATGCTCATCTAGATCGAAACGGGCAGGGGATTGAACCAGGATCTCTGCAGGTTCTGCAACCCGAGTTTTTGGCTCCACATGGTCCCAGCTCCGGTGCGCTAACACACTCGGCCACCGATCCCCCCTTATTCTTCTCGAGACCCAGACTGAAATTAGGGGAAGCGTGCTCTTGTTTTCTATGGTTTTCTATTAGGCACGGGGCGATTCCCTTTGTCCATATTTTGGGTAGAGACAAAGCATCCACACTAACGGCAGAGAGCACAGGCAAGGGTATAGAGCACGATGTCTTAGCGGTTGATTCCAGTGCGCGAGCGCTGCATTGGCGCCTCCCAGGGCTTCGGCCTCGCGTCCGTAGGGCGAAAGGTAAATCTGCCCCCACATGATCACATCGGATGACGCGGAACAAGCGCGCCGACAGCAGACGACGGTGGAGGAGATCTCGGAGGCGCCGCCTTGAGCGCTTTGAGCGGAGGATAGGCGAGGGCCCCTAGGCCGCTACAACAGAGAGCCAGTCCGGGTCTCCACCGAGGCTCCACCAGCTCCACTGCGGAAACCGCGGTCTCTCTCCACCCCCTACAACTCATCACGTCGGCGGTTTCCCCCGTGGAGACACGGACAGAACTCTACAGCGCGACAGAGGGATCAGGCACTTCGAGTGGCAGGTAAACCTGACGTGCCCGGGGACCAACCTGGACAACATCTAATAGACCTATCGCTAAATTACCCAAGCATCAAGGAGAATGCAGGGAATGGTGTTCCACGCACCACACGCGCACGCCTTCCCCGTATATAAGATTCGAAGTAAATAACGAAAATAAAGTGTTGACGAACGCGCGAGCAAGATGCAATTCGTTTTAGGCATTTGATTTAGAAAAGTTACTACTGCTGAGGTCAGCACGCAGCGCGTGGAAAACCAATCCCTGCATTCTCCTTGATGCTTGGGTAATTTAGCAAGAGGTCTATTCAGCCGAAGAGCGACCGAACTTGGACCCTGCTTGTGAGCTGTGGACAGTGCCGACAGTCGGACGCACTGATCTCCCCCAACCTCCTGCGCGGACTGCCTCATTCAACATTGCGACAGCTACAGCTGTGGACCCTCTCCCTGTTTTTCCTTCCCTTCCTACCCCCCAACTCGAAGCTTGTAAAACGTGGGATTGCTTCCACTTGCCTTCACGCAGCCATTACAAAAAGCTGCCAGCATAGACTGCCGGTCAGCTTTGATCATCAGGTTGCACGCTTGACGAGTTCCGGTTACCCGAAGTGCTTAGTGTTAAGTGTGTGTGAAAGGCTACTACAGAAGATTACGCGAGAGGGCGGTGACAAAAGTCGTGAAAAGACAGACAAGATGCCAGACCACGTGGTTCCATATTTGCACAAGGTGTCCCACAATTTAAAAAAATATGACTGCTACACACAGGGTTAATGTAGTGTTCTCAGCCCCGTGCAAATTTTCAAAGATATGCTCCGCGATGTCAAAACAAAAGTTTGTTTCGTGCGTAAAAAAACACGTAACAAGATACACCGAATGCGTGACTAAGGTGGTATATGATATTCCTTTTATTTGCGGCCAAATTTACATCGGTCAAACCGGCCGATGCTTTAATGATAGAGCGCGGGAACACAAGCTTGCCGTACGCAATAACTCGGGTGGGCATCTTGCGGAGCACTCCAAACGATGTGGGTGGGAACCAATGTTAGAGCGCACAATGTTTCTTAAGACAGAGAATGAAAAGATGGAAAAGGAAATAATCGAAGCTTTCTGTATACAAAAAGCGGCTGACAAATGCGTAAGCATGCCATCCCTTTATCTGCTGAACAAAGAAGTTGTGTTTCTTTATGCCTGCGTGTGATGAGTGATAGGAACCTTTATCTTTTTGCTCGGGGGAGTGTACAGCCATAGCCTCCTATATACTGACAAAGCCTGGCAGATCACCACGAGAAGGGGCCGCCGAAATGGAAACGGTCAAGCGGCAGACAACGGATAAGAGGAAAGCCACGTGCCTGGCGCCCCGCTGCGGCGAGACGCCGAAACATACTTCTCCCGAGCGAACACGTGTGTTTCGGGTCCTTGCCACTGCAAAAGCTGTGCGCTGACGTCCAGGTTCCCCAAAAAATGGCTCTTTGATGCTCTGTGCTACCAGATCCTCGCGCTCCAAATCTGCGACCGGGCACTCTATGGCTAAGTCGTCAAACTGCCAGGCTCTGTGAGTATGGAGAAGGCTATGGTATAGGTGATGGGGATCGACAGTTTGACGATGTTTGGTGTTACATTAAATCAGTTGGAAGTTGGCGCTTGTCCGTATCGTACGTGTGTCTTTTTTCGTCCTGTATCAGTTCGCGCCTTTTAACCTTTTAATCTACCCCTAAACCTTTCGTCCTCTCCCTCACCCGTCCCCTTACCTAAGGGTGATCTACTGGCCCCCGCACTATGTAATCCTATCTCATTTTCCTATTTTCCAGTACTCTATCTATCAAGCTGGCGTGACCTCGTTGACAACCCAAACGCTGCCAAAAACTCATGCCGGTACGCTTGGTTCTCGGTTTCCTCAACGTATGACTCTTTTATTCTGTTTTAAGTCATCCGCTAGCAGTACTTGAGCTGTATCGAGTTTATTCAAGAGTTAAGCTAGTTCCCAGTTACCTTGTCCATTCCCCCTCCGTACGCAACGCGACACCAGGCCGTGCATACGCTTCGCGGACGTTCGGTGCGTCGCGCAATAGTATACGCTCGCGTAAATTACGCAATTTTTAGTTATAGTTGACGCCTCTTTTTATTTTATCGGTGCGCAACGATAACAACTTCTAATTCGCCGCTGAGGGGCTTTCTGTAGAGTGTTCTGATGAGCGAGCGTAGAGGATGCCATCGTTGACCGTGTTTTCGAAGAAAATTGTCTGTTAGACTGTAAAGAGAGCTAAAAGCCCTTCGTCCGAGAGTTTCCCGGACCTTTGTTATTTCCTGATTGCATTTCTTCTTGACCATGCTTCAGCGAGTAACACAAGAAAGCTTGAGCGAAGCGATCGCTACTCCTGATATGGGATGGTCACGCCATGCATGCTTATGCGTCTGCCTCCGCCGAAATCTCCCAGCAATGAAACAACGATCTTGTACTCCGGACATCTAAATAGCCGGAAGGTTACGAAGAGAGAAAGAAATTAAATTAAGGTTGCGCGAGGTTGATGGCATTAAAAACGGCGCCGGCACTAACGTTTGTCGTAACCTTAAAGCCGTATATTTCGTAAAGTTTGGTTACGAGATAAACATCAAGCGACTCAGCGTCAGGCGGCTCTTCCCGAATGGTAAGCTTACTCGTTTTAATAGATTTAAACTCAATTAATTGGTCGTTTCTAACGGTGCTGAGATCCCGACATCCATCGTCATGTCATTATATGAAAATTAATGGAAGATAGAAAAACAACAAAAGTAGATTTTTTTATACAAAAAAAATTTTGGAATGCATCAATTCAATAACAAATTCATTTACTTCGTGGTTTGGTGAAAAGAAAAAAGCTTCACGGTCATGGGATGTCCCTGTTTTGGGCTGCAATTACTCACATTACACATTACATGCGAGCTTTGTCTAGCAGCAAGTTCGCTTTTTATTAAAAAGAACAATTTTTTTTTTATAAATTGGAGTTTCTTGAACTTTTTATAAAATAAAGTTTTCGTTGCAGTAGAGTCAAAAACTCTCTTTCATAAAAAGTTTCAAGATGAAACAAGCATTCTTACCTCACAAAGACGGGAGCCTTGGGGGGGGGGGGGGGGGGGGGGATCGGCGGCCGAGTGGGTAGCCACACTCGCGCTTTTAGCACGCTCGCCTAACAATAGTCCATACTAAGGTGAGACGAAGTATAGCACACACCATCTCGGAGCACGCGGAGCAAAAGCTCGCGCTGCAGAACCCAATGATCTTGGGCTCAATCCCCACCCCTGCCCGTTTCGATCTGGATGAGCATCGTACCGGCGTGTGGTCGTGCATCACTACTGCGTGGTGCACGTTAAAGACCCCAGACTAGCGGTTGTACTGCACTGACTAAATTGCTCATCTACAGCGAGTGACTCGTCGCAACTTTGAAAATTGCTGACCAACTACGCGCTGTATAAATACCCGCACAACCGCAATTATTAGACGGGAGCTTTCCGTGGGCGTCCACAATTGTCGCGCTTAATTTTATTCAGCCATATTTTGCGACGTTTTTTTTTTCTCTTTTGGAATCATAAAAAAAAGCGAAAACCGTGACTGGGTGATTGGAGCATCCGACCGCACAACAACCGACCCTTTTCTCACGAACAAACCTAAAAAAAAAGGGTCTGTACTCAGGGTACCATGCGGCCCTGCATGCGCGCGCATTGACCTGGGATCGGTAATGGTGGACAGGCCCGCGCCGTACGCCCAGCGTTTTCCGTTGCTAGGCGGTTGCTAAGCCTGACGTCAGTTCTATGGGAGAAGCCTGGGAGGAGCTAAGGTACGGCGAGAGGTCACCGAGGACAATTGATGTCCAAACTCTCCCATATATATGGCTCTGGGGTCTGAAAATCTATTGTCCTCGGTGATCTCTCGCCGTACTTTCGCTCCTTCGGGACTCCTTTTATAGAACTGACGTCAGGCCTAGCAACCGCCTAGCAACGGAAAACGCCGAGGAACGGCGCGGGCCTGTCCACCATTACCGATCCCAGGCCAACGCGCGCGCATGCAAGGCCGCACGGTACCCTGCGTACAGACGCTTGTTTTTTAGGTTTTCCGGTGAGAAAACGGTCGGTTTTTGTGCGGTTGGATGTTCCAATCAGCTGTCACGGTTTTCGTGTTTTTTTTTTTTTTTTATGATCCCAAAAAAGAAAAAGACGTCACAAAATATGGCTGAATAAAATCAAGCGCGACAATTCTGGACGCCCACGGAAGGATCCCGCCTTTCTGAGGTAAGAATGCTTGTTTCATCTTGAAACGTTTTATAAAATGGAGTTTTTGTTGCACTAGCGACGAAAACTAGCGAACTATTTCCTACACAAAGCTCGAATGTAATGTGTAATGTGAATAATTGCAGCAGAAGACAGGGACGTCCCATCTGTGAAGCGTTTTCCCCCGCATTCCTGTTCAAACCGCGAAGTGAATTAATTTATTTTTGATGCCTTCTATTATATGTTCGTTTTTGTATGAAAAAGCTAGTTTTGTTGTCTCTCTATCTTTCATTAATTTTCATGTAATGAGATGATGATAGATAGTGGTATCTCAGCTGCGTTAGGAACGGCCAATCAATTGAGTTAGATCTATTTAAACGAGCAAGCTTACCATTCACGAAGAGCCGCCTGACGCTGAGTCGCTCGATGTTGATTTCTTATCCTTCCGTTATGCAATAGACGGCTCTAACGTTAACGACAAACGTTAGTGCCGGCGCCGTTTTAATGCCCTCAAACTCGCGAAAACCTAATTCATTTTATTTATCTCTTAGTAACTTTCCGACTTCCTAGATGTTCGAAGAACAAGATAGTTGTTTCACAGCTGAGAGAGTTCTGTGGAGGCACGCGGTAAGCGTGCACGGCGTGACCATCTTATATCAAGATTAGCGATCGCTTCGATCAAGCCATCTCGTTTGACACGAATCCTCCGACGAAGGGCTTTAGCTCACTTGACAATCTAACCGACAATTTTCTTGGAAAACACGGGGAACGATGGCATTCTCGTATACGCTCGCTTATCAGAATATTCTACGGAAAGCGTCCATGTGCGAACTAGAAGTTGTTATTGTCGCGCACCACTAAAATAACTAAAGGCGTCGACTAAAGCTGAAAATTGCGGAAATTACGCGAGCGTGATTTGCGCAACACACCGAACGTCCGCGAAGTGCATGAACAGGCTGGTGACACCGCGCGTACTAAGGAAGAATAGACAAGGAAACCGGGAACCAACGTAATATGGCTCTTGAATAAACACTACATAACCCAAATACTGCTGGTGGATGACTTAAAACTGAATAAAAGTGTCATACGTTGGAGGAAACCGAGATCCAAGCATGGGGCGGGCATAAGCCCCCGGCGTCGGTTGGGCTCGAAAATGTGCGAAATGGGTGTGGCCATGGCGTTCGCGTGGCGTGTCAGTGACGTAGTTGACGAGCTTTTAACGAGGCCACGCGAGGTGGCCAAACTCTCCCATGTATATGGCTCTGGGGTAACCCTTCAGCTAACGCCAATAATACGCGCAGTGGCTTCTCCGCGGAACAACGAAAAAACGCAACGGAGAAAAAAGGAAGGAGGCTACAGGCGCGTGGAGAAACGGGAGAGGGGAGGAATAAAGAAAGGTTGACGTAAAATTTGTCATCTTTCCTGAAAACAGTAAATCAAAAAGGAGCGCTTTCCTGTTTTCGGATTTTACCACTGGAGCATTTGTGTCGCGCTGCCAGAGAGATTTCCTTGGCGCTCCCTCTTCTCTGATCTCATTTCCGCTTTACAGCAGCCACGTTCTTTTGCGATTTGACAGGCTTTCTAGAATAAAGGAGGCTATGGTTCGCTTAATCTGTAAAAGGTTGACGAACGCACGCCCAACGTAAAATTTTTCTTACATTTTTTTTTCATTAAAATAGTTACTGTTGCAGACGCCAGGACGCGCAGCGCGTGAAACTGTAGAGCTGTACAGAGCAGAGCGTGCTCTTTGGTGCTTGAGTAACTTAGCAGGTCTTTCCGAGTTCCGTTTTGGGACAGTACTTTGCTGACACTTCGGCGTTTTGAGTTTTAAATATGATAGCATTTATTTCGGCAGCAGTCTTTTTGAAGAAATTACCGTCAACAACTAACCCGGAAATCAGATGGTCATTGCGGCACCTTTGGGCTGTATACTGATGCTGTACCCCTCGTAATCCCCATGACAGCGACAAGCGGGCCACCAGCCGGGTCGGCTTCCGGTGACGTCATTTCCTACCTGCACCCGGACCGGACGCAATCCTACGTGGCGGCCGTGCACAAGTTCAGCCTCTCCGCGTGTCTCGGGTTCTGGAACCCCGAATTCGACGACTACGCCGGAAGCTGCGGCGGACCCTCCTACCCCGTCATACGGGCCGTGGTCGGAAATCCCGTCGAGTGAACGTGGAACCGTCCCAAGATCGTCTCCGCCTTGGTACATTTCGGTACCGTATTAGGGACTCTATAAACGTTACAATGGAGTTTAAGTAGTTCGTTCCGATACATCCGATAACGATTCCCGATAACAATAGGTACTTTAAGCAAACCGTTAACGTGTTCCGCGTACTGCACTACCGGAGCCTTTGAACCATGCTTTTGAGCGCGCGCCCGGGTGATACCGTGAGAGCGGGGCGCGCGCTTAGAAGCAGGCTTCAAAGGCTCCGGTAGTGCCGTACGCGGAACACGGTAACGGTTTGCTAAAAGTCCCTAATATGATGCATGCGCGAAGGCGTCGGCGGACCATCGAGTAGCGTTATGGGAGCATTGGGATACCGATATAACAAATTTCTATTGAGTAGCACGGTGAAACATAGTGAGTTCTTTACTTCTTAATGAAGGTATTTGTTTTTAATATTAAGGAGCAGTTTGTTTTATTACACTTGTCTGAACATTCACACCCTTTTTTTATCTTTCTGTAAGGCTATCATACGCTTTTATTGAAGCGCATCCCGGGCACTGATCTAAATAAATACAAATTACACGTCTCGACACATCGTTGCTTGGAAATGTCGGCATCATACTAAATAAATCACTACAGCGATTATACACAGTTGAACTGTATACAACCCAGTGTGAAGCCCAGCAGCTGGGTGTTCACTGCCTTGGAATGCGAGCAAGGCAACGCACCATACGCCTCAACTCTCAGGATGACACCTGCCAGCAGAGGAGGAGATGTGAGCGTGGGGGGACATCTTAGCGCCGAGCTCTGATTGGAAGGATTAGTGGGTAGGTGCAAAGACTGGCTGCCTCTATCTTTACTTCTCCCGCCAATCATATCGAACAAGAGCGTCGTCTGCTCCGCCGTTTCTCGCGTTCGGCGTTCGAACAATGAGTAGGGACAAATTCAGCTAGCCTTTGCGCATACCCACTATCATTCCAATCAAAGCTCGGCGCTCTAACTTCCCACGTACTTTGATCTCCTCCTCTCCCAAGCCAAAGGAAGGGTACTGCGAGCGTTCGAACGCCTTCACCGCCGATCGAAGCTGCGCACGCACACCGCCTTCAGAAATGCGACCAAGTTGTACCCGAGTCTACACGAGTGGTGTTACATAGCCTTCATTTTGTCACAAAACTATTTCAGAACGCATAAACCGGTAGGCATGTATCTTCGGAAGCAGGTTCTATTATACTTATGTTGATGGTGGGTGTTTATGCCACTTGATTATGGTCGTTCGGCTTTCCCTTCAGACATAACCCATAAACGTGATCATTTTCAAACAACTTTAGAACGAACAGCGCTGCGAAGGTCGCAGACGGCGTACAGAGGGGTCTGGAACGCTCCCAAGCTATGCTATGAGGCATTTTCTTTCCGACTTCCAGATAACAAACCGACAAGAGACAAAAAAAAATTATTTGACGTGAAATGTTTTTTGACGCGCTGTATGTCAGGCCGACAATTTTAATAATACGCGTTTACGCATTGCTCGCTTGGAACAGTAACAAGTACAGTACATTTCTCGCTCCTCTCCGCAGAAGGAAACGAGCCTTTACCAAACAAAACATTGAGCAGTACTCTGTTAATTCACGCTACAGTCACAGCGGTAACTGCGACACGTCACGGTGAAGTCGCATGGGCATCGGCGTAGCGTTCACGCACCGTGGGGTGGTGCGTGAACGAAAACGTTCGGAACAAAATAGACATGACCATTGTGTTCCGAGCGCATTTGTTTCCTTTTTGTTCCGGAGCGCGTGAGAGACCGTCTCCCGGCACGAGCTCTTGGCATTGACATTTTTTATCTGCTTTTCTTCTTATTTTTTCAGAGAGCGCTGGCAATGGACATCGGTTAGTAGAAGAACCCTGAGTATATGACGCGGAATGTTAGCGCTGTGGCGTAGCTCAGTGCTAACGCCTTCGCTTCGCACGCAGCGGACCCAGGTTCGATTCCCGCGAGCGTTGGGGATCTTTTTCGAGGCCCTTGACGACATCGACGATGGACGTCCTGCAACGCCAACTACAACATGAATAACGGACGTCATTTCCAGTGGTGGGAAGAACCCATAAAAGCTATCGCTGTAAACATATGACGCGTACAAACTGAACTCCATGAAGCGAATATATGCGGCGAACAAGCAACACGTTTCGCTCGACGACATTTCTTCTGCGCGTGGCGTCTGTAAAGGGGGTGTTGCTGTACGCGTGCGCGTCGGTCGTTCACCTTTTACTTGCTAGATCTGAAGCCCTGTCTAGGACATGGGATCACAGAGACGGAACGCTGTATGTTGATGGTGCCGGCCCAGTGCACGGAGTCGCCGCAATCACAGTGGCGGACGCCCAGGGTCAGGTTCTAAGATTAGCTTCGGTCAGAGTAGACTCGAACTGGGCAGGCTGAGGAAGCGGCGATCGCGTTGGCGGTCGTTTGCAACCCCAGGGCAACAGTCATCTCTGGCTCACAGAAAGCATGTAGAAATTACGCTCGCGGGGTGATGTGTGCCGTCGCGGGTAGAATACTTAGTAAAGCTAAAATATAGGGGGCACGTGTGGCCTCGTCCCCTGGCCACACGGGTAACACTGGGAATGAGGCAGCAAATGCTGCGGCCCGAGGTTCTATTCTCTGGGACTCGTCTCAGCCGGGTGGTTAGGTTAACCCCGACCTCTCGTTTAATGAGGCACTCGAAGTGCGGAAGCTAGATAGACGTATTCCCAGGCCCGTGCGGGGACTCCGGAATTCAGAAGAATGAACCTGTAGGAGGCTACAGACGGACACTGTTGTGACCCCCGCAAAGTTGCACCAGTGGTACCCCAACCGGTACACTACAAAAGACTGCCCCTTCTGTGGTGAACCCTGCGCGGACGCGCAAAACATTACTTGGAGGTGAAAGAAGATCCCAGGTCTGGCTCCACTGGTGGAGCCTTCTACCCAAGAGTGGGAAACGGGGCTGCAGAGCGATGTTATCGGTGCGGAAAAGCGGCTGGTGACCCGCGCGCTACATGTCCAAGCCGCAATTGGAGTCCCCGAATGAGGGCATACATCCACTCAATCCCTCTCCCTTCTCTTCCCTATTCTTTCCTGTGATGTCCAATTAAAAGTGTTCAACAACAACTCCTGGGAGTCAAGCCCGTACAAGTAACGGCTTCGACGGGAGCGCTCACTCTGCCCCCACCTCACTGTCAGCTCAGAGGCGAACGGAGCATAGAAGCTGGCAAGTTGCATCGTGTTTTCTGGTTGAATACTTCGCGGGCTCAAACTGCGCGCAGCGGGCGGATGAGGCCTTGCTCTCAGCCGAATGACAGTGCCATCATTCATGAGCCTCATCTTCGGGCTATTAGCCCCGTGCGCGACCGAAAGCGTCGCTGTGGTCGGCCTTCCACGATTGGCCGAACGCTGACTATGACGTCGGAAAGGGGATTTATCATCGACGGAAATAAGAGGAATGAAAGAACTTTAATTTTGACGGTGTTGGCAGTGTTCCTTTGACAGCGCTATGATTTCAAGCTTCCACCATGCTAATAACAAACACCATCGAACTTGTTGGTTGCAAGGTAATGACGTCACAAGGGGGAACCACAGGAGGGCGCCACAAAAACATCTCGCCGCTAATAAGCACGTGCTGCTGCACGCCGTTTAAAAATGTGTTTGGAGCTTTGAGCCCGTCACTAATGGACTTCGGCCGAGAGCGCTACGTGGGACGTCGGGAGCGCGCGTGTTATTAATGTCGCTTCGAAACAAAAAAAAAAAAGATAAATATATCTCCGCCATTTATCTTCATCAGCCGAATGTGTGCGCCTCCATCTAGCAAAGTGTGATTGGTTTTATGCGTAATGAGCGCCATCAAGAAGGCGACGCGCGGAGCCTACGCCAGGAGTGGAGGGCCTAGAGGCACTTCTATGAGCCTCGCGGCTTTCAGGAAGATAGGGTGTCTTTTTATACCGACTATTTCTTAAATAAAATTTAAAAATTTGCCTGGGGATGCAGCCTCTACTAAAAGCAAACAAAAATCGCAAACGCTTGATTTTTCTACTGCGAGGATTTATGTTTGCTCGTGAATAAACAACAGCTTAAGCACTTTGCACTTCACTGCTTCCGCTTTATAGTTATAGTTTTATAGTTATAGTAATAGTTTCAGCTGTGCTTCGTCGTCGTATTTGAGTTGCGTATACAGCGCGTGTTTAATTCTAATTCAAACAAGTTTATTTTAAGAAAAGCCGTTCAATTTAGACTAATGCACTTTAGGCAGGTGAGGTATACGGCCAAGTAAAACCGCTAAATTTGTCAATTTTTGCACAGTTTGGAGCACGTATGAAGCGCGGTGGTGCGATAAAGTTTCCACTTGTGCATCAGGCGCAACGCTGGCGCTCCAGAAACGTGGAGGAAACAATTATTAATCGCGATTTCGGTCGGCCAGCTTTGCACGTCTTGTGCGAGTAGCAATGTAGCGCATGCACCGCGCTTATCACGTGCATCAAATCTTTCACAAATTTACTGATGTAGGGTTTTAGATGGCGCTCATCTGGATTCCTATTGAAACCACGTGTTTATTTTTCCTAATAAAAGGGTGATCAACAGATTTTTGTGAAATATTTTACTTATGAGGATTAGACACCTACATTATGTCTCCCTGGCCGCGCAGACGGCATTAAAGTGCACCTTTCACGAAGTTTTTCTTCTTTTTTTTAAAGGATTTTCGAATTAAATACTAAAACCTTGTATATTTGTAAGGTTCTCGCCGCAAGGCTGCATTTATAAGCCCACATGTGTATATTGTGATCGCAATATGTGCACAAGCGGGAACCAACGACTTAAACGATAAATAAACCCTCACGACAACTTTGAGCATTTAACGTCCGTACTTAAAGAAGGAAAAAAAAACCGGATGTACAGTCGCACCGTTCTATAAAACGCACCAAAAAAACTTTCGAAAAAAAAAAAACGTGAGTTACATGTTGGAAAATAAGATACATTATTTTGCTTTGTTACGTCTATACTCTTAACCACGTGCAGAACAGATGCTAACAACTCCATCAACTCTGATTCCCATGGGATTTTTCCAATCAACAGATCACTGTTGTGGAAGTTCAGTTGAAAGGTATGCACTTGGGCTAGTTTGTGATTCATAGTTCAGAGGGTAAAATCACTAAAAAACAACGAACAAGTGAAACACACGAACACCACAGAGCGCTACTTGCAACTGAAGTTTAGTCACAGAAAAATATAAAGGGGTGTCACCCTTTGATTATAATTGCTCCAAAGTAAATCCCCTACGTGCTTGAGGGCTTCCTTAACGAAGTCCTGCCCACATAGGATAGGAGATAGCTTTAGGCTGCAGATAGTAAAGCTGGAGGAGGGAGGCTTCCCACCTACGCTTCTTGTGGGGGTGGCAGAAGGCCTGATAAAGAAACTTCGGGTTAGGAAGCGGTGTTGTAAGAAAGAAACCAAGGCGTAGACCAGTTGTAATACCTTATGTGCATAAGGTTAACCACTGAATAAAGAAAGTGGGACAAAAACATGGGGTTCCTGTACTACTCTCAGCTCTTCGAAAATTGGGCAGACTATGTGGAAAGGTAGGACGAAAGGAGCTACGCGTCAGAGTATGTGAGAAGAAACATAAGACCAGGTATGTGGTGTGCAGCGAAAGCGTGGTATACAACATTCATTTCTCATGTGGCAGAGTATACATAGGCCAATCGGGTCGTTGTATAAATGACGGGCTCAGGGAGCATGGACTGTCAGTAAGATCGTCACCCTCGGGAAATCTGGCTGTGCACTGTGACAGATGTGGGTTTGCCCCGAAGTCTGACAACACCGTTATCTTAGCCCGAAACCGAAACCAAATGACAAGGGAGACATTCGAAGCGTTGAAGGCACGTGCGTCAGCGCTCCATCTATAGACCGACACGCTGTTTACAAACAAGTCCGCGTTTGCCCACACGAAGTGTGGGCACTGCGCGTGCGCAGAAACCGAATTCGCGTGAAGTGAAGCGTCTGCGCATGCGCAGTGCCGTCGACAGCGCCACCGCAGCTGCGTGACGTCAGTGCCGCGTGCTGGTCTATAGCCCTGTTACATGGGTCTAAAGTATCAATCTGCCGCCCTGTTTGGCTCTGAGGTGGTGTTTTTAAAATTTTTCGGAAAGTAGATAGCAGATAGATAAGCAGTGGTTTGATGATGTCGCATTTCTGTCTGGATTTCACGGTGTGTGTGTGTGTGTGCGTGTGCGTGTGCGTGTGTGTGTGTGTGTGCGCGTGTGTGTGTGCGCGTGCGCGTGTGTGTGCGCGTGCGTGCGTGCGTGTGTGTGTGCGTGTGTGCGCGCGTGTGTCTGTGTGCGTGCGTGTGTGCGTGCGTGCGTGTGCGTGCGTGTGTGTGTGTGTGTGTGTGTGTGCGTGCGTGCGTGCATCTGTGTGTGTGTGTGTGTGTTAATTAAAAATTGGCAGTGACTTTACCTTCAAAGTCCTATAATGCATGAAATGCATTACAGGAAATTGGTGTGTCACATGACGTATATTTTGCCGCTAAATTTAGAGGGAATTTGAATTGGCGTATAAATCACGTGACATCAATTTCTCGCTAAATTTAGCGGGGAAACGGAATTGATGTTTTGGCAACAAGGCGTTAATTTTCCCGATAAATTATGCGCGGAAACTGATTTGACGTATGGCTCACGTGCCTTCAATTTCCCCAAGGTATAAAGGTCACGTGATCCCAGGTGACGTCACGTGCGCCGCTTTGCCCGCTAAATTTAGCTGAAAGTGCACGAACGGAAGAACACAATTTTGGGATTTGGATGTATCGTTTAAAACGCATTTATGCTTTAATAACGGCGCTATACATTAAAAAGCTGCTGCTGCTGCTTCAGGAAAGCGACCCATTCAAGATAACCAGTTAACGAGTAAGGAACGCGCTCCTTTTGAATTACAGTAACCAGTAACGTACTTGGCTCTTTTTTAGGCGAGAAATCAGTAACGGTATTTAATAACATTCAGAGTAATAATAATACTTTTTTATTGTGCCCAGTAACTGCCGAAACCTTAGCACTGCTGCACTCGTTAGTAGTAAAATAACAATGCGAATAAATAAAGAATAAGAAAGGTAAGAAATGCAAGCCACAAAATAGAACAAAATGCTCAGCAGTGACTACGTATATATAGGGTGGTTCAAGTTACCAGGCTCGATCTAAATTGGACCGTAAAAATCGACGCCTGCACGTAACCGTCTAAACTTTTCGTCAAAGGTGTATTTCACAGGTCGGTTTTTTCTTGTAAAATTACAAAGCGTAGTTTTTTTAAGTAAAATGTAGGGCCAAGAATCTTGCCAGGGTCTACGGCGGGCGGCGATCAGGACGACCAAGTCCAGTAGCGGGGTGTGTTTGGCGTTCGTATTGATAGATGGCGTCGGGAGCAGCGTCTGAAGGTGCAGCCGACCAGCGAAAGATAGCAGACGACATGCAGACGAAATCCGTTGGCAGCAAAAGCGCCGCCGTTATGCAGACGCGTTTTTTTACTTTAAGTTTAGTTTTTATTGTTCACATTTATTTTTTAACCGAAGGTACATTTCAAAAGGATTATATTCATTTTAATAAACCATGGTGGTTTCGAGCCGTCGTGATAAGGACGTAGCGCCATCTATCAATACGAACGCCAAACACTCCCCGCTACTGGACCCCTGTCGTCTGCGTTGCTGCTCGCCGTAGACCCTGGCAAGTTCCTTGGCCTTATTTTTTACCGAAACAGAGCTACGCTTTGTAATTTTACAAGAAAAAAACGACCTGTGAATTACACCTTTGACGAAAGGTTTAGATGGCTACGTGCAGGCGTCGATTTTTACGGTCCATTTTAGATCGAGCCTGGTGACTTGAACCACCCTATATATCAACCACATACATGGCGCAAGCACTTTTCAAATCGGCACAAATCTGGATTAAAAATGTCTATATCAGCTGAGTCTAAATTGTTTAAATAGTTCTGAATTTGACCCGATGGTGACATAAAGTTTGTGGGGTCAACGTGGAACGTGCGGTGATTTCGAACATTTTTTCAGGTATATGATAGTGTAAATATGAGACTAATGAACTCATGTCGAAGTAAGAATATACGTATGAGTCATGAGAACATCTAAAATGATAATTTCTAGCAAACCTTTTCTGTATACGTACTAGATTTTTTGAAACAGTCATTCTAAGACTGTTCCAGATCACTGAACAAAAATCATATTTTAGGAGAACTATGCTCCGGTGAACCACAAATAAAATACACACACTCGAAACTATTATGCTAAATCGCGATATTACACCGAGAAGTCTGAAACAAGAGCTCACAACATGCGACACATGCGAGTTGACAATACGTTTGGAGTCAAGCAAAGCTCCAAGGTATTTCACACACAGTAGACGGTTAATGGCCGATCTTTCTAAGCAGTACACAAAAGAGGTAGGATTTGTCTTCCGCGTAAAAGATATAACATTGTTTTTTTGTTTGTTTTTTCAAAGTTGAGTGTAAGACCATTGTCTAGACACCACTGTCATATGGCGTTATCATCCTCTTGAAGTAGGATACAGTCACTTAATGTCAATCTGTTTTTTTTTTTTTTTTTTAATTGTCTGCAGACTGCAAGATACATGACTGATGAACTACATCTTGGATGTCCTTGATAAATACATTAAAAAGAAGATGTTCACGGTTGGAGCCCTGGGGTACCCCAATGGTACAGAAAAGAAGCGTGACTTTGCAGGAGCATAGCTGACACAATTCGCTCTTCCAGAAAGATAACTGTCAAACCATGAACAACAATCATCACTGATACCGTACACAAAAAATTTATCTAACAATAGATTATGGTTCACATGATTGAATGCCTTACTAGAGTCAAATTATCCCTGAGACGACTTGAAAGCGAAAGCCCAAGCGCCGATGCATTAAAAACAGACACATAATTTACTTTCATTCCTCTTAATTCACTTTATAGTCCTTAATTTCATTGCTCTCAATTCGCCTGAGTAATCACGTAAACCCGGTCTTTAACTTCGGTGTTCGCGCTTCCTGTACATGTTTCCTGTGAACCCCTCATTTTCCGGTCTATAAGTCGCAGCCCCTATATAAACGGCCGTTTTCACAGAAAAGTTGGTACATAAGGCGCAGCTTTGTATAAAAAGCACTTCTTTGTGCGGTCGAAGCATTTACTGCAGTGGCGGACCTAGACAGCAAAGCTTCGAACCGTCTCTGGAGATCTGAAAGAGCAGGCTATCGGCGGGTGCCTTTCACAGTTAAGGTGAATACATATATAAATAAAAAGAGCGGACCGTGGCATAAGGCGCACCGACGAAAATTTAAGGATACATCTGAAAATATACGGTACTTTTTGTAGGTTGAACAATCGAAATAAAACACAAGTTTCAAAAAAAGGGGTGTGCATGCATGCATGTCCAGCACGAAAGACATCGTCAATAGCTTAAATAAATTATATAAAAAGCAGACTTCCATTTACCCCATTTAATGCTCAGGTGGGCAGCTAAGAGTCACACACTAATCATAGTATAACTGCAGGTCACAGTCGACGTCGGCATCACGAGTCGTGTCCTGCGCCTCTTCGCCGGAGAGCTCTTCGCAGTAATCGTCATGTGACTCAACCCCGATGCCGTCTTCAAAAAAGTCCCTGGTCTCCCCTTCGTCTCTTAGCTCTTCGCCCAAAATCGTCCTCCTGTGACTCAACTCCGATGCCGTCTTCAAAAAGTTCCTGGTCTCCACGTTTTCGTCCGTCAGCTCTTCGCCCAAAGTCATCTCCATCTGACTCAACTCCGATTCCGTTCTTGAAGAGTCCCCCGTTTGTCTGGTATCTCTCGATGACGCTCCGAGGCCGGGACACTGGAATGCAACCTGGATGCGGTCACAAGACGACGGCACCAATTAATTAAGCAACTGGATTTCCCGCTTTCATTCGGGACTTAGTTTATTCAAAGTCTGCTTAAATCAAACTTATGGCTTGATCACACACTCAAACTAAACCGCTGTTTTCGTCCTTTTAGTCAGCAATGGAAATAGCAGTGACCTTGTTGATGCAGCGCGGACTTGATTAGTAATGCAGCGCTGATGTAGGGCTGCATCGATGCCAAGTTACGTTCAAGTCAGCGCTACATCAGCAATATTTCTAGCATTGATTTAGTGCTTAAACACACCCACGAGTCTCTTTCGTGTCGTAATATCAAATGCGATAGCACGTATTGCCCTAGCTGGTGCATCTAGCTGTCTTTCGTTTGGACGGTCGCGGTTTGGAATAGACTGGTTTCGTGATACCGTGCCGTGGTTCCCGCCGTGTTCTTTTGCTCCCTTCGTTCGCTCGTTACGTCCACTTTCCCTCTTACAAGAGGGAAAGAGTCTTCTGGCACGCTTCCAATGACGCGCCGCGAGAGCGGGAGAGGAGGGGATCGAGCGGCCGTGGTCGTGTGCGACGACGTAAAACCGAGGCACAGCGACGACGCCGTTTGCGTGAAACCGCAGAATACCCGGGAGGAAAGATTCACTCTTCGAACACAACCGTAGGCGGCGATCGAGAGGAGCTGCGGTGGCTGCATCCGAAACCGCCGACGCTAGGGAGAAGAGACTGACTCTCCGAACACCACAGTGTACGGACCGTTGCGAGGTTGAAATTCCCATCCTTCGCCGAGTCGGAACCCTTGCGCTAAATGCTAATGTATTTCGTCGTGAATCAGTGTAGTGACAGCGGTAATATCGGCATATTTTTTTCTATATTAATAAAGCTCTCCTGGTTTTATGTTTGACAAAGTTATGGGGTAAAAAATCGAAATTTTATTTTTCCAACCAAACTTTGGAGAAGAATGTCATTCCTCTCAAAACAAGAATCAAAGAAAGAATAAAAACACTTAGTGACAAGCACAGACCGCACAGTTTTTGAAAGAACTGTGCTGTCTGTCCTTGTCCCCAAGTGTTTTTATTCTTTCTTTGATTCTTGCATTTTCACCAACCCGCTCCTTGTTCTTTGTTTTCTCTCAAAACAAAGTTGTTGCTTTTTACGTGTTTTTTTTTTTTTTTTTTTTTGGGGGGGGGGGGGGGTACATAAGCTAACGTGAAGAATTTTTACACAAACAAAACTTGGTACTTCACAGATTGTGATTTCAGGTGGTGTTCCTGAGTGGAAATAAATGCCTTTTTTTTTTTCAAAACCGTTTTTTTTTTAGTTTGTGCAATTAAATTTATAAAAGATGTTGGTGATGTCACGGTCGCTTGGTTTTTGTTCCCGCTCCGTTAGGAAGGGCCTGCTGAGTGGCTCTTTTTGCCAGCTCAGGCAACCTAATGCCGCAAGCTTACTGGCTGCGGAATATGAATACTGTAGGGTGAGCAATTGGACGATTAACCTACCGAATAATGAATGGATGAATTAAAAGCGATTAATTTTAATTGGATAATCGGTAAAATTTCGACTAAAAAGAACGAGTAAAAATTAAACGCTTTAACCACGCACACATGGACAAGAACACCTGTATAAAGGGCAAACCTCAGGTAAAATTTGAACCTTAAGTAAAATGCAGGGGCAGGATATGTAACTTCTGAAAGGTGCAGCAGGTTATGCTTGTCCCACCCGGCCACTTCAACGCCGTGCGAGTGTCCGTTCAGCGCAGCAGATACTATTGTGAACAATTAAAAGGGGGTCGCTCTTCGTCGGAGAATATCAACGAACATATATCTGCCTCATGCAGCTGAAGTAAGAATCTGAGAGTGTCAGTGTCTTTGAACCTGTCTCAACTATACATCAAGGTTGATTCAGAATCGAAACTGTATTCTCTCGTTTATCAGATTATCAACAAAGGCTAAAAGAAAAAAATTACTCTTTAAAATATTATGCTGGGAAATGGAAGAGAGATTAATCGATTAATAATTCGGTAGAAAAGGTTGGCGATTAATCGGGTGAAAATGTTTAATCGACGCCTAACCTTAATAATGTCACGAATGATGACTGGCAGAGACGGTTAGTGCAGTGGGAAACAAAACGTTTAATAGGGGCAAACTTGTGTCCAAAACAAAAACACAAAGAGGTAGCGTACGTCGAAGGTCGGCGTTGTGCCACGATCGAGCGCAAGAGCGAAAACTGACCCCGGACCGCCACGCAGAGCACCTTTTGTATCCGCGGGGGTTTCTGGAAAATTCGGCGTAGAACATTCGAACCTCGACCAGACGACAAGGTTCTCGCACTTACGAAAACGCTAACTTGAAAGAATAAATAAAAGGAGCTTCCGCTTCCAGGAATCCAACCTGGGGCCTCCGCGCGGAAGTCAAGCACGGTAACCATTCGGCCACGCTTGCACGCGCTCGGCGACGCGCGTGGCAATAATAAGGTGTTGGAGACCCGCCACTTCTACACTTTTTTTAAGCAGTGAGTGACTATGAATCAGTGAGTCAGAAGCACAGAAAACATAGTTAAGAATAAACAGTTGTATGAAAATGTTTGCTATAGGCATTTCAACAACGCCAGTTTCTATTATGGGTATCAAACGCAATACTACACCTTCCGTTAGGTCTTGGGTTAGATCTGAAACGAAGAACAAAAACATTGAAATCATGAAGCGTTTTTTTAGTGTGCACAATCCCTTCGCGTTTATTACAGTGCCTTTCAAAGTTAAAACGTACTTTCCCTAGTACGGTTGTTCTGTTTTTTTTTTGTTTTTTTTTATAAATAATTCACGCTGCTACATGTCGTAGCTACATTTTTGTACCAAAAGGGCAGCTAAAACATATTTACCACTTCTCTACCAACGTGTTCCTTGTCCAGTGGAACTTCAGGAAATTTAGCAAACGTTGGCACTTACGTATTACGTGTAGCAGAGTCCACATTAGAGGCAACGAACGGCACATACTGGTTAAATGCATTGCTCGAAATGTTTAGCCCAACAGCCCACCTTGTAGATTCATAAGCTAATGATTACTCGAGCTGGCACGTGTAAAGATGCTTCATACAAGTGAATAGATCGATGTTCTCTCGGTAATTTAAATAATAGTGCTTAACAACTGTCCATTGTTTACCTTTATTCAACTAACATATGGGCACTCATGCCCGGAGGTTAGCTGAATAGGGCTCAACCTTTGTTAGCGGGATAGCTCTATTAAAGTCATGGCTCGCTAATACGGACCCCGTTAAACTGGATACCACGAAATACAGATCAAAATGTTCTGGGACGAACAAGCTAAATGCATGTATTTTTGTCTCATTAAGTATGTTGAACAGAGGTGTCCATATTAACGAGACATCACTTATCTTAATAAACAACGGAAGACCTACATGTTCCGTCCTTCGGCTATAGATCAGGCTGAAGCTAGCTTAATGAATTATAATTATTTTAGCAATTATGACTTCAACGTTATTTACTATTTTCTTATACTTCGTTTCAGCTTAGGTCCGAGCGCGGCCGATGCTATGAGCAGAAGTGCCAATCAAACAGCGAAAGAGGCAAACGTCATGGCGTGCTCTCTGTAGTTGATAGGACCAGCCGGTATTCGCCGTCTCTGTGTGCACTGCTCCTCCACCGGCTACACTCCGTTTCACGTTGAGTCCGAGCGAAGCGGACGCTACGAGACGACAGGGCCAATCAAGCAGCGACGAAGGTGCAACGTCACGAAGTACATCGTCGCGAGATCCAATCAGGTGCAGAAAGTGCACCATGACATTGCGCTTTCGACGCTGCTTTATTGGCCATGTCGTCTCGTAGCGTCTGCTGCGCTGGGATTTAAAGTGAAACAAAGTATATGTCAAGCGCAGAGAGCACGCCATGCCGATGCGCTTTTTACGCTGTTTGATTGGCCCTTCGGCTCATAACATCGGCCGCGCTCGGACCTAAGATGAAACGAAGTATAGCAGGCGGATATCGCGCCTACCTTTTGTCCGCATTAAATATTCCAAAGCAATTGATCACAAACTCGGGAGTAGATTAAAATAGAACGTAGATATTCCCCAACACGTTATTAACGAAAGCATTGTTTCCTACCTTTCGCATACAAGCTAACAATATATCTGGCTGTTGTGACTGTTCAGTGCTTCTATCAGTTTTTAATATTGAGTGAACACTAAACAGTGTTAGTGAAAGATCCCTGGTAGGATATTCAAACTCGGGCTCGATATATATTAGCATATATTATATGGTTTATATCATGAGCGCCTTCATGAATGAATTTTCGTCCCTCCCTCGAATTTTTTTATTTTATTCATTCATTCATTTACACATCTACAGCACCCAAGGAGCATCTCAGTCATGTGATGCTCCTTCATCATGCGAAGTGTCTGTGATAACGAGTCAACGATGCACGCATTTACCCAATTCGTCCCTGCAAATCTTGTCTATGTAGCGCGGTTTCCATATTAGCGCCGCACCACCGTATTTAAGGAATCAACAAAACAAAAAAATACCAGCTATTATTTACATCAAATAACTAAAAATAACATGAACCAAACTAGCGCATGGACATGTTGACATTAAAGTATATAACGACCTCTTATTTACGACTGCCTTCAAAAGAGCGATTAATTGTGATCCACGAAAAACGTGAATGAAACAGTTAATTAAACATTTCAGTTAATTAGTCCAACGATCGTAATGGCAACCCCCCCCCCCCCCCCTTTCTAGTGTTTGCTGAGCTCGGTAACCGCGCAGTGAAAACGAAACTGATATGACGGTCCACCTTTGATACGTAGCAATTAAAAACAAACACCCCGTATAGTATATGTAAAACTAGTGGTAGTATGCGTGTATAGCAAAATAATAGACCCCTTCCCAAATTCAGTGCCATTAAGTGGATCAAATATCAATCTAAATTCGTGTATGCTCATGACGGTTAAAATCTAGTACCTATTAGTCGACGGCAAGCGTACGAAAGTTACGGTGCTCTTCGATGTACAGTTATTTTTCTATTTGCTCAAGTTTCGATGGAAACTACCAGACTGTTCGAGGCGCTTAGTTGAGTAAAACTCTGAATAAAATGATTGACATTTTATTGTTGTGAGCTGCCTGGGTCGTGTCGAAGCCGAGCATTCTAAAGATCTAGATGACATCATCAAAAGCGTACCTCATAGAAGCTTATAAGACTCGTCACGGTGGCATCGAACAATACAGCGAAATAACGTCTCGAATGTTCAGGCTCCGCGTCGGTGCCTGTCTTCAAATTCTTGCTTCACAGGCCATCAAAGGCTGCCATTAGCCTGTACAGATGATATACAGTCAGATGATGATAGTTATTGAAATAACCAGGCTGAATTTCGGAAAGTGTCTATTGTCGTTGAATTCGCACTGGATAATACTTAACGAAACGTGAGACGTTTTGAACCTGAGGATTCGTCGTCGGTCAAAGCAAAACTTCCTGTGTGTGTTCTTTTATTTTTATTTTATTTGCAAGCGTAATACGACGTTTTGAACCTGCTGGAGAGTCATACTGCATCGGGTAAATCTATAATCTACAGCATGAACCAAGGTAGTTATTCGAAGGCAGCTAGCTTTAGGTGTACCCACTAGTCTATAGACTATCCGACCAGAGCTCGGCGTTCTGACTTCCCCACGCAATCTCGTCTCCACCTCTTCCTAATTTTCTCAGCGCATAGCATCGCGTGCCAAGTGGGTGGGTGTGTGTGAGAAATGGTGCGTACAAAATGAAATGCACAACGAAGCGCCAGTTTTTTTTTTTTTTTTTTTTTTTAAAGCCTTTGTTCTCGCAACAATCGTTAAGTAGCTCACGCAATTCAAAACACTAATCCCGGCGCGAAGTAGTTGGCACACAATCCAGAGTCTCTGTCGCGCATTAATGAAAGCATTGTTCAATTATCGGACGATTAGAGTTTATTTAAAATTCGCACCTGCTCCACTGTTTCAACAAGGCTCGTCCGAATTTCTTGGGGGACTGTGGGGTTCGTCTGACGGCCGAATACGATTCGAATCTAATTATCTCAATATACCGATAATTCCGAGCATTACTCGGGCGTAATTTTTTTTTATAAATGAACCAAATGAATGAGTGCAATTAAACGTTTCACAGAGGTGTCTTTAGGTGGTGCATTCATCATACTCAAACTGTTTACTTTAACCTACGCACAGGGAAGACAACGGCAAAAACTGTCTGGTTAGTGCTGCAACTACGAATGGCACAACATAAGGGGAAAACGTGAAAGCTTCATTGATATCCAGACGAATATCTAGCAGATCCAGGCTTGTGCGGTAACATCTCTGATTAACAGTTTCAATTTCCATACGCTTTTTTTGTCTCTGCTGTCTGCCTTCTTGTGCATAACACACACACACACAAAAAGTTTTTTTACGCCTATATCTTGTTTTTGAAACCTGCACTCATGAGGTGTGAGTAGGATCGATTCACTACCTAAAGAAATATTTGTGAAAAGTCTTCTATTGCACTTAGTTCATTGGTTTGTTTATACGAATTCCTATACGCCCGAACAGCGCTCAGGAACATCCTGAAGACACACAGCAGATGATGTCACCTTTCAACACACGGATAATTTCCGAGGGCTACTCTATTTTAATTGATCAAGGGGTTTATATTTCTCAAGGAATTGAGCGTGTTCGCGACTAGAACGAGAGAACAAAACAGGTACACTCCGCGGCACTGTTAGCACGAACAAGCCATTACTTGTTTTCTATGTTTTTATCTCAGCATCGAAGGACTATCATCAAAACGGGAACGCGACAGAACAGCACACGACAAAACAGCACGCGACAAAACAGCACGGTCAAAACAGCACGCGTCAAAACAGCACAGCGTCAAAACAGCACGGCGACAAAACAGCACGCGTCAAAATAGCACGCGACAAAACAGCACAGCGTCAAAACGGCACAGCGACAGAAGAGCACGTGCCAAAACAGCACGGCGTCAAAACAGCACGGCAACAAAACAGCACGGCAACAAAACAGCAAGGCAACAAAACAGCACGCATGTAGCAACTTCAAGCGCGTTCTTCACCTCTCTCTGCGCGAATAATATCGAATCTCCTTGACCTTTTCATTTATTGTACCTACGTTATAAAGGAATTTATTGCCAATTTCAGAGCTTACCAGACTCCGCAACCCGGACCCCCCCCCCTTTCCAAAAAAACAAATATCGCGTCACGACCTTCTCTGGGGCTTTTCACGAGGCTACAAGAGTCAGTTACAATGATGAATATTAGTAGCAGTCGACATAATAAAATGTATGCTGAAGATGACTAAACTTATAACCACAAAAAAAAAAACTGGATCTGTCGGACCCACAGTTTGGAAGGCACGGCAGTTGGTAGTGGACCACAATTTTTATCACAACAGCAGTTACCGATCGGCATCCAGCGTAAAGAATTCCCGTAAGGTGACAGGCGGAAAGCTTTAAACAAACGAATGCAATTGTTCGAACCTCCCTCAGCGAAGCTCTTGTTGGTGCGTTTTTCGGATTTTTCAGTGTCGTTTATAGTCAACAGAAAAAGAAAAGGTCAGTATTAATTGAAAAAGGTCAATATTTTCGAGGGCGTTTGGAGGGGTGGAGGGGGGGGGGGGGGGGATGTGACTCATTCCTGACTATATATGACCACTTTCTTTCGCAGTTTTCAGCTTGTCTCCGAGGTCGGATCAACTTTCAACACAAGTTCCGGGGGCGCAGGGGTCTTCAGGTTGAAATCGGGGTTTTTGACCTGATAGGGATTTGTGTGCCGAATTCTTTACTCGAAGAAGAAAATCTAATCGTGAACTGCACAATGCAAATCAAGCGCGCCCGTAACTGCCGCACACTTTTTAACAACCCTAGCTTCCGTCTACTAGAGGAGGGAATAAATACGATTGTTTTATAGCCGTTTCTGTGGTCGTCGCGAATTTACCACCTCTCGCAGTCGTGAAAATGGTGAAAAATCGCACTGAGTACAATGCTTGCAAATTTCTGGATTTTGATATTTGCCTTTCCGACCGAAGCGGTAGTGAAGCTTACGTTTGTACTGTGTACAAACACGAGCACACGAAAATAATGTCAGATCCCGATAGGGCCCCAGTGCGTCTTGCAGAACAGGTCGCGTCGGCTGCCACAACAAAAACAAATATCAGTACCTGGTTAACTCACTATACATTTTAAACAAACGCTTTTAAATATTACATTTCGTCAGTATACTGAATTTCGTCAACAAACCAAAAAGAACCGGGAAGTTTATGAGTCTACAAAAATTTAACGCAATAATTTCCGAAACACCTTTTTTTTGGGCGCTGTGCTGTCTTGTCGTTTTGCTGTTTTGACGCTGAGCTGTTTCGACGCCGTGCTGTTTTGGCACGTGCTCTTCTGTCGCTGTGCCGTTTTGACGCTGTGCTGTTTTGTCGCGTGCTATTTTGACGCGTGCTGTTCTGTCGCCGTGCTGTTTTGACGCTGTGCTGTTTTGTCGTGTGCTGTTTTGACCGTGCTGTTTTGTCGCGTGCTGTTTTGTCGTGTGCTGTTCTGTCATGGTGCCCATCAAAACTACTACGTGGTGGAATGTGTTCAGTTGATGTACTATACCCACACTCCAAGAAGAAATCCGTTCTGGAAAAGTTATGCGACGCCCCAAGAACTCTTCCAGCTAGTAAAGAACGGTTTGGCTTCAAACACTATCGCCCCCTGGCGCACTAGAAACGCAACTAAGTAAGGAACTCTTTCGTATAAAATAAAGATTAAAAGCACCTCTTATTAGGTTTTCACAAAGAACCCTTTCAGGAGGTGCTTAAATAAACATTTCAGTGTGCAATATATGAAGAAGCCGAAGAACCCCTAAGAGTTCTTTTACGGTCGGATAGTTTTTAGAATCAAGCGGTACATTTTTATCATTTTGGACAAAACCCCGAGATAAAAAGGGAAATAGTCGGCGTGTTGAAGGACTGCGAATTTCCGTCACAGGTATCCAAATTAAACAGCGCTTCCAGTGACAAGTTTGAGATTACGTTTTTTCTAAAAGACCACAAGGTAGACCTTCCCCTCCGGGTAGTGGTCAACGAAAATGGCACCTGGCAAAAATTGGTCTCTTCTTTCCTTCAGAATGCTTTGTCGGCCTTGGAAGTTAGAAGTCCATTGTCACTACGTTCTTCAGATGATTTGGTTACGGAGCTGCAGCCCTTTCATGGGAGACCTTGTTCGGTCTTTTCGATGAATATAAAGGACCTTTATTATTCGCTAGATCCCAAAACTCTTCTCAACCGAGTTAAATTTTTTTGAAAAACAACCTCGTAAGGTTTCAATCACAGTCTGGAATTTCGGTTCCGCATCGCCTTAAAATTTTAGAATTGTACCTCCAGACAACGGTGGTAAAGTACGATGGTGAAGATTTTATTCAAAAACAAGGAATATTGTCACGAATGACAATTGAGGAAGCAATAATAAATGAAGAAACTAAACGTTTAATGGAGCGAACTTGTGCCCAAAAACTAAAAAAAAAAAAGGGAACAGAAGAAAGCAGAGCGTCGCGGGCGTCGAAGTCGGCGTGACAGCAGAGTCGAACGCTGGGGCGAAACTGACTGAGGATCGCCATGCGGAGCCCCTTATGTACACATGTTGGTTTCTGGAACAATCAATCGGCCTAAAAGGTTCGGCGACGAGAACATTCGCACCTCGAACAAGCAACAGGATTCTCGAATTTACTAGAACAATAAATTGCAAGCATAAACAAAAGACGCGTCGCTCCCAGGGCTCCCACGCACTTCGCGTGGGAGGCAGGCACGATAACCGTTAGGCCACGGTCGCGCTGCCTACTTGGCTAGCTGCGCGCGCGGTAATATGTATTGGTTCGGCCGTGGCCCCAGTCCTCTCGGAGATTTACCTTAGCTTTTTGGATATGCGTCTAGTTGGTCTCATTCAAGGCCGTTCTCTAGGTGTCATCCTCTTACGGCGCTATGTAGACGATATCCTGGTTTGCACTACCGATTCTTCACAGTCAGCGTTGGTAGAAAACTTCGTCTATGAGAGAGAGAGAGAGAGAGACATGTTTTTATTTGATGAGGGGTTCACCCGCTATGGAGTTGTGCTCCTGAGACGGGAGGGGAAGGGTTGTGAGGGGTGAGGGGGTGAGGGGGATTGCACGATGATGGTAGTGACGTCTTAGATGAGGCTATGTACACCCGACTCCCTGATGTACTGTATCAAGGAGTCGAGGATGGCTTTCCTGTGCTGAGGAGTGCCCGTTGGATTGGTCCACTCCTCAAGCGTCGTAGGCTTGTCTGCGCCTTGGATCTTGTCGAGAGCCTCATTTCTATGATGCTCGAGGCCCTTACAGGCCCAGAGCAGATGCTGCAATGTTGCCTCGGCTCCTTCCGAGCAGCTCGTGCAGGTGGGGTCCATATCTTCTCTCAGACCAAAAAATACTAGTTTGGATGGTGTAAGTGCAGTATTCGTCCTTATTCTTCGAATCCTGACTGTTTCCCACCGACTGTATTTTGCCAGTATGTTGCTGTCTGTCGGCGGAAGCTGGCTGAGGAGGTAGGCCTTTCTCTCCAGTTTGGCGAGTTCGGCCCGTTCCTCCGGGTCCATTGCTTCCGCCTTCGTCGTCTCCCGAGAGGTTGAGCCTGGCGCGGAGTGAGTGCTACAGGCTGTCTCCGCTGCGGCTCGGTGTGCCCTCTCGTTCCCGGGTATGCCACTGTGTCCGGGTAGCCACTCGATTGTAAGTACGGTGCCCCTTGTGCGGAGCTCCACTGCCACTTTCTTTATTTGCTTTACCGTGCGACTCTTGGTTCTGCTGCATCGGCACGCACGTATTGAATCTTGCGAGTCCGTAAAAATTCGTGCTTTGCCTGGCTGGGTCTGTTTCTTGAGCACGTCTTTCACCGCCGCCAAGATAGCCCTCAGTTCCGCCTCTCTGATAGAAGTCCCCTCGGAAAGTATTTCGGTGCTCTCTTCCTTTCTTCGTGGGTCGTACCATGACGTAGTTGTGGCGTTCTCCGTCTTGGCGGCGTCCGTGTACCGCAACTCATCTTCTGTCGCGTGCGTTTCGCACCAGCTTGCGTGAAGTCTGGCCGCTCGAGCCCGCTTCCCTTGGTTAAGAGTCTTCGGCAAGGGTTTGTGGTCGGTGATGGTGTTATCTTGCCATGGAGGCTGCGGTTCCTCTAGCGGGGGCCTGTCGCGCATGTCGTATCCTAGAATTGCTAGGAGCTTGCGTCCGTGCTCTGTTCTCTCGAGCCGTTGAAATTGGGCAATGTTTTGAACCTCGGCACGTTCTTCGATAGTGTTCATCTGGGCTTCTTTCCTCAGGTCTTCTATAGCTGTGTATTTTGGAAGGCCTGTGACTACCCTCATCAATTGGTAGTTCAACCTTTCAAGTTGCTTCCAGTGTTGTCTGGTCAGATTGAGCCAGTTGCAGCTGTACAATGCCTTGGGTGTGAGTACTGCCTCCGTTAAGATCCTGAGGGTTTTCTCGTCAGCGCCCCAGGACTTACTCGTGATCTTTCGGATGAGCTTGAGACCTTGTGCCCACCACTTCTGTAGCTCGGGTATCCACCTCGTGGTGCGGGCCGTCTCCTCGAAGGTGACTCCCAGTATCTTGATGTGCGAGCGTCTACTTATTTCCTGTCCATTGATCTCTAGTCGTATCAGGTCGGCTATTCCTTTCCTATGGTCCCTTGGTCTGGCCACAACCATGTACTGTGTTTTATCCGGTGATGGCTCCATCCCAACTTCAGAGAGATATCGAGCGACCTCATCTATACCTTCTTGCATCGTCTGTTCTTGGTCTCCCAAGGAGCCTCCGCGTGTCCACAAAGAGTCTATGAGAGTGCGCTAGAGCTGCAATTCTCAGTAGAAAGACCTGTAAATGACTGCCTGCAGTTTTAGATATACAGCTAAAAACACCCTCCAGTTTGTGTTGGCAGTATGGCAAAACGGAAGTCAAACCGCTCCTGCCTTTCAAAAGTTGTCACTCGAAGAATATCAAGGCTGGCATAGTCAGGAATTTGAATCCCGGACAAAAGCTCACCGGACAAAAGCACACCGGACAGAAGCTTACCGGACAAAAGCTCACCGGACGAAAGCTCACACATTTTTTTACACACCCGGACAAACGCTCACCAGGAGAAAATTTCATGTTGGTCTTAACACGTGTGCGGACAACTTAGGTGCATGCGTGTGACACTAGAATGCAACGATAAATTAAATCTGACAGGCGCATGGTTTTTTGCTTAGAGTAGAAACAAGTTTGTTTATCGATTGCTTAGAAGCGAATGCAGTCACCCACTAGCTCCGGCAGTCTTGGTAGATCTGGTGTACCTGTAATCCCTCGAAAATATTTTTCACACGATTCTGCAGGCGCAGAGTGGTTTTTTCGCATCCGCTTCTCTTGGGGTTTACCTCTGCGGGCATGTGCCAATGCCGTGGCAACGAACGCCTGATTTTCATGTGGGCATTCAATTAGCATCCAGACGCTTGGATGGGCGTGGCCGACAAACTTCTAGAACCCAGTTTTGCTTCAGTTTCCTTTTCACAACACCCTGAGATAATCCTTGATTTCAAATACATTTGCGACGCTCAATGACGGAATGAATTTAATTTTCCTAGGCATTCACTTTAAATATTAACCTGAACCCCAAGAAAACCCATGATTAGTAATGAAGAGACATTGTGCCGAACCTTTATGTGCGTGTTTAGCGTGACATAAGCACAATGAAAAAGCGAGGTCGACAAAGGGTGACTTCGTTTCTTCGGTCACTCTTCGGGTTCAGAAACTTCGGTTCACGAAGTTTCTTGGGCTTGGCACAAAGTTTTTCCGGCATACCTTGAGTCAAGCAAGCTTGATCATATCAGCTCAACTCAGTTTGATCCCAAATTGTTGCTTATCTGTCGACACCTTTGCAGGGGATGGGATGCCAGTTCTCCTAAAAATGGTGCAATGACCATCGCGTCCGCACATTATCCCAGCCCCTGTTTCGCCGAAGGTAGCAAAAAAAAATGAGGTGAGCTTTTGTCTGGGTTTGTGAAAAAACGGGTGAGCTTTTGTCCGGTGAGCTTCTGCCCGGTGAGCTTTTGTCCGGTAAGCTTTTGTCCGGTTACCCAGAAATTTAGTAGATAGTGCACTTAGAAAATCTTGTTCACACTCCATTGGTTCTGCGCTACAACGCCTTTTTAACCATTTCAGGGTGTCAGGTTATCCTGAGGATTATGCGTTCAGACAGTTGTTGTACCGGGTTAATATGAGAGACAAATGCCCAGAGGTTTGCGAATCTGCCAGACGGGTAGTTCTCCCTTTCTTCCATCGTATTTCTCATAATCTAAAATCGGCCGGCAACCGCTACAGCTTTAGCACTGTGTTCAGAAATGATTTCAAACTAAGTCGGTTGACCCTGTTCAACTCCGCCAGAACTGGATGTACCAAAAAACATAGAGAAAAAGATGTTGATTGTGTGTCGGGCGTAGTATACAAGATTCCTTTTGCCTGTGGGTTATGTTTCATTGGACAAACGAAGCGGTGTTTGAATGATCGTTTAACTGAACACAAACGTTGTATTAGAAACAAAGAACAGTATTCAGAAACGTCAAAACATGTGTTGGAATGTAGTAATTCTGTACCTCTGTGGAATTCCACATCGGTTGTGTTGACCGAGAGAGAGGATCATAAACGCTTGGTAAAAAAGTCCCTCACTATTATTAGCCATGGAAATGCAGTAAATAGGCCGTCTTTTAATTTCGACACGGAGTTGAAAAGATTTCTACAAATTTGATTGTTTGGAGGTCACCTTTGTATCTGTGTAGGATGTTGTTTTTTCGGGTTTAAGTTTCACCCCTGCCCCTTTGTTTCGGGTGTGACGAATGTCGGGGGTTGTTTCGCTTTGTCCATGTTCGATCTTTCCCCTAATGGGTCACCATTCTGCAGCCCTTTCTTTTGTGATGTTAACAGGACCCCACTGAGGTGGGTTAAAGGGGCACTCAAGTGGTTTTTGAGTTCGTGTTTTGATGATGACAACTGAATCTAGACGCCCTAAGTATCCCTAAAAGCCAAAAAATATAGTCATACGGTGATTATTTCTTTAATAAAAATGTAATTGAAGGCCGCCAAACCTCGGATCCATCCGAAAACGAAACCACTCTCATTGGTCATCGCACGCTTATCAAGAGGATCTCGGGCCAATGGTGTTAGACGACGTTTCGTCGCGCAGTGATCCCGAGGGAGCCGCACCGGCCGAACGTCTTTGTCATTCGAGCTTCGATCATGGCGGAGTTCTCTACGCTCGAGGACCTGACGCCGTTAGAGGCTGAAATTCTTCGGCGGACAGCCGACCTGGGGATGATTTCCTATGACGCCCGACGTGCGATGTGGACGATAGCAGCGCTTCGGAGTCGTATTCGGGTTCCGAGGACGACGAAACGCAGGCCTTTTCGGGCGTTCTTTGATTTGCGGTTGGGGCAAGTCGTAACCAAACCAACGTTTGGCATCGCAGCGTAACCCCTGGTACGTGATGTCAAACGATGTCGCCACGTTGACTTTCGCCTCGGGAGGAGGCTGGTACAGACATGTGCAACGAGCGCGCTACCTACGACTGCGTCCGTTGCAACCAGAGCGACCGGAACGACTGCTCTGCGCCGCGCGTACACACACCTGCAACCAGTGAAACAAGCGCAGCGGGTCATCAGCACGGCGACCGCTTCTACGCCGCCGTCAGCTGTTTTAGCGGCGCCTCCAAAAAAGGGGACACACTGCCACTCAATGCCGTAACAGAATATAGACATACAGTTCTCTATAGCCTAAAGCAGTGGTTCTCAGCCAAGGACGTGTCGGGGACCCCTTGCGGACCGCTGGCAGTGATGGGGGACCCCTTCCAGCGGGAAGGGGGGGGGGGGGGGGGGGGGGGTAAGTAAGTTTACACGTCTGGAGCATGAAACAGGTGCCTTTTATTGCTGTCGTAGTTGCGGAAGCAGGTTGCAAATTAGTCACGGCCGGACTGAACTACAAAAAACGTGCCAAATAAAAAAAAAAATTTGTTGAGGGTCTCGTGGTCCCCAGAAGTGGCTTCGCGGACCCCCTGGGGTCCGCGAACCCCTATTTGAGAACCACTGACCTAAAGCTTTATTTTTTTTTTTTTCATGATATGCTTGCAGGGTACAGTGGATGAAAGAAAAAGATTCAGAAAGCCGTCTTGGACGATCACGACTCTAATACACGACTTTGCCAATAGTACAAATGTCGCCACACCTCTTTTCTGCGATTATAAAAGACGATGTAATCTTAGCAGCGATATAGCAACGTAGAAATATGATTTCGTGATCAGATAGACGTTGCGAGCGTTCAGGATTGCTAACACTAATCACTTTTCTCCGGTGATGAAAACGCGTGAAATTTCGCATCCTTTATACGGTACGCGCCAGTAATACCTTGAACTTGAGCACACGCATGAAATGCGCCAAATAAGAAATCCGGGCGATGTTCGAGGACACAAATGCTTAGAAAGGACCACTGTAGTCGAAGTAAACAAACACGACGGCACAGGCGTTTCTGCTGTCTTGAGAGTGCCGCCACGACGTCGCCGCACGAGTAGGTGGATCTTCCCTTCTATAGTCCGTTGCAACCTAAGCACGAAGGGCGAGGGTAAGACGAGCCGGGGAGAAAGAAGCAGACGGAACGCTAAAGAGAGAGGGAGGTTTCCCCTTTCTTCTCCAGCGTGCCGTCTGCTTCCTCCTCCCCGGCCCTTCTTACCCTCGCCCTTCGTTCTTAGGTTGCAACGGACTATAGTACGTGCTGGGTTATCATAGCGACACACCACGAAAATGCACAGTCAAGGACGGCGCTTTTACGCGGAACGATGAGCTTCCACCACGCCGACTACGCCAACGATCACCACCGACGCCATGTTCGCCGATAGAAGGATCCGGCCCGCGACCGGCACGACCGGCATGCAACGTGCGCAACCAGTTCTCCTCGACCTGTAATTGGTCTGTCGCTGCGGTTGTTTCTAACGCAGCGGGGAAAGAAAGGCCGCCAAAATTTTCAAACATACGAGAATTTCATTGGTCGGCGCAGGAACAGAAAAGAGTCCGCACGTATTTTATTCCTGCGTGATTAATAGGCGGTTCTGCCTTCTAAAACTGAAGATACTCATTCACTGACACTTCCTTAACACCATCGCACCGAAAAGTAGCTTCCCCAAAAACCGCTTGAGTGCCCCAGATCTTCCCCCTCCCCTCTTTTGTTTGAGTTAGAACAGTACCGGTGTAGCTACTGGCCCTATCTTATGTGTTCGGGAAAAAGAGGTTCATCCTCTCCTTGAGACTTTGTGTTGTGTTGCCCTTTCCCCTCCCTCCCTCCCCCCCTCCCTCCCTCCTCCTCTTCCTCCTCCTCCTCCTCCTCCTCCTCCTCCTCCTCCTCCCCCCCCCCCGTCTCGGGGTTTTGTCCAAAATGTTAAACCTTCATTAGCTTGTTTGCGCCCTAACTTTTTGTACATTTTTATCCCCGCCATTACCCTTTCGAAGTGAAACGCGCAAAACCGCCGAAGGGGTGTTCGCACTAACAGTTTATCGCAGCGTACATAGAAGACAATACAGACGACACGAGCTTTAAATTTTCAACAAAGTCGCTTTCTGGCATGAACTCAATAAATGACTTCGTTGAAAGTTGAGAGCCCGTGTCGTCTGTGTTGACTTCTACGTGTCTCCCACGGTTTTTATTATTACTATTATTATTATTATTATTATTACTGACGTCTATACTGTGTATGAATCTGTCAAACAAATAGAACGCGCACGCTAATTCACAGACAGCTGTGCAGCAAGGTTAACCGAATGCATAACTTTCAAACCGACTGCCCTAGCCATGATAAAAAAAGAGAGCTACGGACACTTGTAGAGACGAAGACTGTTTATACGAATAGAAGAAAAAAGTATTACACATTGTTAAAGTGGTAATGCGGGCGAGTTAGTTTATGCGTATAAAATTTTAAAAACAACACACAGAAAGCACAAACTGATGTTACAGCGTCTCTGATGATGAGTATACACAAAAAAAAAAAAGCCATTGTCTTGTGCACTTTGTCATCAGTCCGTGTTTTTTGTACGCTCTTTTTAAATATTTTTAAGGTTTTTTTGAAGAATGGTAACAATCTTTGGAGAGGGCTGCTTGTGCTGTTTTATCTTACAGTGGACCGCAGCAGACGTTAAGAGCCATTTCAACCAATCCAGTGCCGTGAATATATCACGTGGCTACGCGAACCGCGTGTCGTTGCGACCATCTCAAAAATCGCGAGATGCTCATACCACATTGGATTGACTTCGATGGCTCGCGGCGTCACCTCACCCTTTCAGAAATTTAGTGACATCTAGCGGTTCAAATGTCAGTCTAAATTTATGTATTCTGATGGCGATGAAATTCCGGTATCTATTCGTAAATGGCAGACGTGCGAAGGTTAGTGTCCCTTCACTGCACAATGGACCTTTTGTAGAAATACGCGGTGCGCATGCGCGGAGTATTTCATGCGCCTGGGTTCGAGGGTATCTAGTTCCAAACAATCCGCCATCTTGCATTTCTCGCCTTTGAGCGGTTTCGTTGTGTCGACCTCGGGGCGGAAGATTACGCACGATGGGGACAAAGGTGAGCTTGGGGGAGCCGTATCTCGGTCACATCGCCTCAATGGGTGAACAGGATGTAGCTGACGTTGTGGGTGTGGAACGGGTGGGAGAGGCCTTGGGCGCGCGTTGTTTTCCAGTCACCTAGTCTCGAACCGATTCGCGTGTCTAGGTGGCAGCACATATTCGCCAAGAGGTCCATTCTCTCAACTCGTTTCAATTTCAATGGTGTCAAGAAACTACTGCTGTGTACGAGGCACTTACTTGAGTAAATGTCTTTATAATATTCACCAGATTTTATTGCAATAGAGGGTATTCACATTACGCCATATTGTTGGACGTTGTTTCCAGCGCTTAATCAGAACTAGCTCCCATGTATTCTCTTCTAAGAACAATGATTTCGATTGCGTGGAATGGATGTTGAACGTGCATTCTTGTGCACTCCTCTCAGGCAGTGCAACCAAAGCTATGGATACCCGTGCGCTCGCGGACCTTGAGCACCGATCAAAGCTGTGCACGCGCGGTGTTCGCTCCTTCTGAAATGCCAGAAACAGATGTCCTCAAGGATCGTTCTAAGCGTGCGCTGCGAATAGCGTCCAACAAAATGGCGTCCCGTGAATACCCGCTATTGGCGACGTGCGCGATCGAAAACGTCGCTGTGGTCGGCCGCCCATGATTGGCCGAATGCTGACTATGACGTCAGGAAAGGATTTCTCATCGACGAAAATAAGAGGAATGTAAGAGCTTGAATTTTGATGGTGTTGGCAGTGTCGCTTTGAGAGGGTAATGATTTCAAGCTTCCACCATGCTCATTGCAAACAGCATCGAACTTGTTGTTCGCAAGGTAATGACGTCACAAAAGGGAGCCATGGGAGGGCGCAACCAAAACATCTCGCCGGGAACGTGCCTAAGCAGAGCATTCCAAGGATTTAATTGGTACCCTCAAACGCGTAGCGCACAAAAGTATATATCTTGTCACGCTGACATCAAACAGCAAAGCAACGGATTAACATATGGAAAAATTCTTCCTTCATTTGCCATTAAATGGGTACGGAAACAAAATGTTAGAGCTTACATCTTTGTTTAGATGTGGTCTACGTTGTGCTGGCAGGCCAGGAACGCTGCCGGCAGAAAAGTCAAGGCAACTACTAATTTTAAAACGAATCAACAAATTTCGAAATTGCGCCTGCCGGCGGTTTGTAAAGCTCCGTTGGAATGCCGTCCCGTCATGGTCCTCTAGAGTTCCTGTTGTAGAGACGTTTCCTCTACATCGCGTTTCGATTTGCAATATTTACAAGAGCTTAAATGCCGCGGTCCGAAAGCATTTTGAGTCGATGCGGTGGCCTCCTCGTTTCCCCGTGACCATCTTCTTCTGCCTCTCCGGCTGGTCACTACAGTACTCCCCCCCCCCCCCCCCCTCCTAGTGGGGGGGGGGGGGGGGGGGTGACGACCGTCTCAGTGTCTGAGATGTCCGGTGTGGTGAAGAGTCGTGATGTCTGTCGCGACACATGTTTTGAGTGTTGCCGGATCGGAAACGAACTTGACGAGTTCCCTGAACTAGTGTTGCTGCTGACACGCAAAAGTCGGCGTCAAGATGAGTGGGCTTCATTCACTGGGTCTAACGAAACGATTTTGTCCTTACCGCTGATTAGCAGCGTCATAGTCTTTCGATCGCGTCGTAGGACTTGAAGCGTTCAGTCATACGGAGGCTGTAGTGACTTCTTGACGCCGTCGTATCTTAAGAAGGCGTGCAGCACCATAGTATATCACTCGAGATAGAGTTGTACACTCCCAGAAAAAAAAAGTATATTCTTACTCCCCTTGTCCCATATACGACACCCCAAACCTTCAGTTCAACGTACAGCACGCTGACGTCGAACAGACGGCCACAACTTTTACTAGGGACTTGAGAACGGTAATATATACCTCATTAAACAGCTAAAGTACGTATTAAAGACTACAGAAAAAAAAAACACTGACGTTTTGCAGTGCGGGCAAGAAAAGCTTAATTACTTTTTTTTTGTAGCCGGTAACACGTACATTACCTATTTTAATAAGTTGTACCACTCGGCTATCAAAATGACAAAGGATACCAGTTGCCTTCGACTTGCTGCTCTAGAACGGCTCCCACTGCGCCATCTGGGGCATCGACCATGATGGTGACAGGCGCCCGGCTCTTAGGATGCATGAGCATGGTGGCATTAGCCATGGCATCCTTCACCGCCTGGAAAGCTTGATGAGCCTCCTGTAGTCCAGCGGCGACGTTTTCGTATTGTTGCCTTCGAGGAAGTCGTGGAGGTGCTGACAGACACTTGCGCAGTGGGGAACAAATCGGAAGTAAAATTTAACTAGCCCAAGAAATTCTCGAAGCTTCGTTGCCGCCGTCGGGGCTGGGAAGCTCCTAATGACGTCTAGTGTCTCGAGCAACCGTCGAATCTCGTGGCTGTCAACGTGGTGCCCAAGAAAGTGTGGTTCTTCGACGTCGAATTCATATTTGATCACGTTGACAACGAGACCGTATTCTTGCAGCCGAGAAAAGAGCTGTCGTAAGTGGTCGGCGTGCTCTTCTGGTGAGTGACTGAATACCAAGATGTCCTCGATGTAAGCAAATGGGAATGTAAAACACGAAGTACTTGGTCAACAAGCCGTTGGAAGGTATGAGCCGCGTTGCGAACTCCAAAAGTCATTCGCGAAAATTCGAACAACCCTAACAGAGTGACGATGGCAGTTTTGGGAATATCAGCATGCTCGATGGAGATTTGGTGATAAGCCTTAACCAAATCTACTTTGCTGAATATAGTAGCGCCCTCTACGAGGCCTCTAAAGGCCTGGATATGGGATATTGGATAACGATCGGGAAGAGTAGCCTTGTTTAATGCTCGATAATCTCCACAGGGCCGCCAGTCACCTGCCTTCTTGGGTATATCATGTGAAGCGGTGAGGACCACGAGCTGGAAGATGGGGGGCTATGTTGCGCTTTTTGGACTCCCAGGAGACTAGGGAGAGGGAAGTGACGTCCACAACGCAGCAAATGCAGATTGGATGTTGATTTTGTTTTCTTCTGTCAACATCCAATCTGCGTTTCTCTAGTCGTTGACGTAACTTCCCTCTTCCAAGTCTCCTGGGGGGCTATGTTGCGCTTTTTGGACTCCCAGGAGACTTGGAAGAAGGAAGTGACGTCAACGACAAGAGCAAACGCAGATTGGATGTTGACAGAAGAAAACAAAATCAACATCCAATCTGCATTTGCTGCGTTGTTGACGTCACTTCCTTCTCCCTAGTCTTCTGGGAGTCCAAAAAGCGCAACATAGCCCCCCTGGGAGTCCAAAAAGCGCAACATAGCACCCATGGTCGTACATAGCTGAATGTAAGCATGTGATCAAACTCATTTTTGGCTATTTGAAGACGATCGGATGCTAGGCGTCTAGGTCTTGCAAACACCGGAGGGCCCTTAGTCTCGATGTGATGAGTGGTTTTGTGATGGACGCTCTGGGGGGCTATGTTGCGCTTTTTGGACTCCCAGGAGACTAGGGAGAGGGAAGTGACGTCAACAACGCAGCAAATGCAGATTGGATGTTGATTTTGTTTTCTTCTGTCAACATCCAATCTGCGTTTCTCTAGTCGTTGACGTCACTTCCCTCTTCCAAGTCTCCTGGGAGTCCAAAAAGCGCAACATAGCACCCCTGGTCGGGCACCGACGAGCGGAACACAGTTGGGAACTCGTCAACAATGAGCTTCCACGGGTGTCCACTTTCGCTCGTGGGAGGATAGGACTCAGAAGTGCTGACTGAAAGTTGTCGCTCAGCTCACCACAAGACCCAGAAGCAGCGTGGCTGGTTGAGTCGGGAGTCGCTTGGTCTCGGGTCACCAATATGTAGAGGACGTTTCTTCTACATCGCGTTTTCATTTACAATATTTACGAAAGCTTAAATGTATAAGCTCTCGTAAAAAAAAAAAAAAATTATTATTATTATTATTATTATTATTATTATAATTATTATTATTATTATTCCTATTATTATTAATAATGCCGTGGTTTGAAAGCGTCTTGACTCGATGCGGGGGTATCCCCGTGACCATCCTCTTCTTCCTCTCCGGCTGGTGACTACACTGTATGGGAAGCGAGCATGCCGGCCGCGTCGCGGCGGTCGCCTATTGTTTGCCGCATGAATTGTTGTGGCTTTCTTAGAGCGAAATAGCTACCTTGGAAATTACAGCGCTAACCCGCTACAACGCACAACCAACGCAGCGACTGGCAGAAGTTCCCCGATGCAACGGACCCGTTTGCCGCTAGGGGCGCCCTGGTCGGGGCTTGAATTAGATCCGCACCTTTTCTATGCCGGCCGCGTCGCGGCGGTCGCCTATTGTTTGCCGCATCATTGTTGTGGCTTTCTTAGTGCGGAATAGCTACCTTGGAAAAAACAGCGCTAACCCGCTACAACGCACAACCAACGCAGCGACTGGCAGAAGTTCCCCGATGGAACGGACCCGTTTGCCACTAGGGGCGCCCTGGTCGGGGCTTGAATTAGATGTGCACGGTTCCTCCTTACGAGCCAGAGTTGCGCGTCTGTTTTCCACATGCCGCCGCGCCACTATCGCCGAGATAGATCGCGGGAGGAGCAAAGAATCCCATGCCGTGCAGGTAAGTTACCGATACGGTCGCTTCGCCGACGTTGCACGCGCCCCGGCGTATGTTCCCCTGCTTTTGCCTCCTCTTCCTCCTTTCCTGTTTTTCATGCGCGGCGGCGCGCGCGGCGCCGCTATTCGCCGAGTTCAGTCACGTGACCGGCGGCAATCGACGGAGCACGGCTCCTACACGTGCGAGGAGTGGCTTACTCGCATAACTCAGGATTTCAAGGTGGCTAAACGCGCAACTCTGTCTCCTGTTGGGAGCCTGTACAGGAAATCTATGGGCCTCTAAGAAGCAACTACAGTTCGAGGCAGCATAGCTCGCTCCCGGAGTCTGAATGTGACTTGGCGGAGGACGCTAACGAGTTTACTACGTTATATATGCTAAAGCTTCCACAGTGCTTCCACAGCGTGCATTCCACACCATCAAGATCGCCGTTTTTCGCAGACGATAAATAAGAGCTCTGATCTCTCGACGTCGAGAAAAAAGCTGAATCGGACACAGCGAATCAGGCGTAACAAGTCGGTGATAGCCATTAATGATAACAATAATGAACATATCTTTGTATCTACTGTTTACACCAAACCCACTTACCCCAACCAACCTTCAAACTTAAACGTCCTTTGATGCTTGCACTTACTTCGTATCGCAACTAGCGGGTATTGAAACGAGCAGACGACAACAAGCATACATGTTTGACAAAAACAGACGACAGTTCGAACGATCAGGTGACCGTTTGAATTTGAAGACGCACTTAACGTAGCCCGCGCGCGGTTCGGACAGCTTGGCGATTTCCCCCTGTTCATGTTGGAACAAAACAAATAAATCGGACGACCACAAGGACCCATGAATTTAACCCAAAGTGCTTCCCGCACAAGCAATCGTTGTCCGACGGCGTCTGGCTTTATTTTTTCACGGCACGTATCCACTTCCTACGACTAACCGAGCAGGCAGAAAACACACGAAAACTGATCTTCAGACATTTCACGACTCTTATGGTACAGCCCCGGCCGCGGCGTTTTGACGAGAAGGCAGGTTTTGGTCTGGACTCTTCCAAAACAACACAGGAATGCACGTCCCGCATGGTGACTTTCGACCACAGTCTCAGAGAGGGAGTGCGCCCGGCGTGCCACCACCGCGGCGCGACGTAACAAAGTTGAGTTCGTGTGTACCCATGGAAGCACTGCCGACAAATTAGACTTATCACACAGTTCAACGGTCAAAACATGTTGATGTATTATGCATATTTCATTCTCGCGGGCGGATGTTATTTCTATTCGATTGAACGTTTTAAATAAACACTGATTTTTTTTTTTTTTTTTACAATAAACTATCAAGTATAGTCAACAACAAACATCAAAGGCCTTAATAATGGATATTTTCAAATCCCATCAAGTAACATTGATGACGTCAATTTCTTTGGCACAAAGAGTGTGACTGTATCCGAGTCGAACGCTTACACAGTCCTCGTGTCTTATACTTGCTCCAAGTCCGTGCCCAAACAATGGCGGACTCAAATAATTTGCGAAACGGCTCCTTTGTCTCACCGTACCATGGCAAACAGTGAACTCTACGGCCTCTTCAAGCCAATCAGAGCGACAAAGGCGAAGCACGTGACAGTCGTCACCAAAGATACAGGGGCGAGAGCGCAACCAAGGCGTAACCCAACCAGTTGGGGAACAGGGAAAGGAGCTCCCCTCTTACTCGGATAAAGTTTTTTTCCCTGAACTCTCCTTTGTGTGTTCCAGACACCGCTTTTGTCCCCCTCGGAGATTACCCTGTCGATCGAAATTCGCATAAAACCGTCTTTCCTTTCTCCAGTTCTGCTTCGACAGCGCTGCGCGCAACGTCTGAGGTAAGGTACGGCCACGTGTTTCCCTCCGATGCGCTGACTGGCTCACTTGGACCATAGCCTTTGCCATTTGCCAAGTTACGGTGAGAATAGATGGCGCACTTTTGAAAAGGTTCACCCGATATAAACGAACAGATTGCTCCATGTACACACAGTTTAATGGTCAGGTGGAGGTCATGAGAGCCACAAACTCCTCGTAGTTTATCTGCCCGTCGCCATCGACGTCGGCCTCGCGGATCATTTCGTCGACCTCTTCATCTGTGAGCTTCTCGCCCAAGGTGGTCATCACATGGCGCAACTCCGCAGCCGTTATGAAACCGTTGCCGTCCCTGTCGAATACCTGTGAGTCCCCGCCAAGGCAGGTGATGAGAAGCTCAGACACAGGACGCTTCTTGTGGCTTCACGTTATGTCATTATCCCTCGCTATCGTTCGCTTGGAAGTACCACTTATCTGCGGCGTAAATTCAATGCAAAAGAGAGAACGTTTGCAGTTGGCAATATACCACAACGGGGAACCCAATAGACGCTTTCTAAAACCCCATCAAGCAAAACTGTCGGTCGCCATTCCTTAGGTTACGACACTGCAGAGGGTAAGCGAATTGGCGAAGGAAAGAAATCATACTTTTGTTTCTTAATTTCTAGGCTAGGTTGCGCAACCTACCGCCCGTTACGAAGGCTACAGCCGTTAGCATTCATCCATCCATTGGGCACGAAAAGAGACTGAATCCGAGGGGAGTTGCTATTTGCACAGCATCAGCCGGGGGGTCGCGTGATGCTCCAGTGACGTCGTTTCTTTGCGTCACGAATTTCCTTTGGTTATAACGGGGGCGCGTGTTAGCACCCCCATTATAATTTCTCGCTTAGCGACGTTATAATTTACGTTATAATTTCTCGCTTAGCGTTATAATTTCTCGCTTAGCGGCGGCCGAGCCTACCCGCTTGCAGAGCGATCAGCTTGAGAATACACGAACCCAAATAACGCCAACCGACAAAACGCGAAGAAAGGGAAGGCCGCGTGGCCCTCACCAGCATAGATGCGTGACGTAGATGGGTGGCGTCACTGGAGTGTCACATGACCCCCCGGTTGATGCTGTGCTAATAAACGCTGATGCAGCACTCGTATCCAGTACATGCCCAGAATGCGTGCCCCAAATGGCAGACTGGCAGAATTGGAGCAGACGCTATAGATGGCGCGAACCTTTGGAAAGGGCCTATTCCGCAACTGCGAGCTTTCTATCGTCAACCGTTGTTTGTGCGAAGGGGCAAAAAGTTACAAAAAAAAAAAACGAAATATATTCGAGTCGCCCAGCGTATGACCATGAGCCTTCCTAACAGTCGTATCTGAAAAGACGGACCTTAATAGCCTCACGCTGTAGTCAACGTAGGTTCTGTCACCTAGCGACACGTTACGATGGAAATATGTGAGTAAGAAGAAATATGTGAGTAAGTAGCACGTTATGATGAAAATAGGTGAGTAAGAAACGTTTGCTACAATATTAACAAATTAGAAAGGATTCAGACGAACGCATTAAGATTTATATGTAATAAGTATGGCAGAAACACCTCAATTTCGGAGCTTTATGTACAGGCCGGCATTTCGCTTTTACAAAAACGTAGAAAGATCAATCGACTGAATTTTTTTTTTTAATCTAATAAATGGGAACTACAACTTAGATTATCAAGATTACTTTCATTTCAATACGTCTAGGGTCACAAGAAATAAACACAGTAAATCAATCAGTGAAATAAAGAGCAGGACTGACTGTTACAAATACTCTTGTTTTCCACGTACTATTCATGCCTGGAATGCGTTACCCGAACAAATTGTCTCTTTAAAGGGATACTGAACCAAAGAATTTAGTGTCCATAATAATTGGCGCACGTTCTTTCCACGAGCCAGCAGCCGCCGATGTGCGCGAGCACACGCAACGAAAATGACGTCAAAGACCTCCATTCGCGCTTAAGAGGACAGTGAAATGCATGAGCTTCGGGCCAAAGGAGAATAAAGATTGGCTTTTCATCTCTACAAGTGAAAGCTACGTGCTTGTTAGACCAATTAATCGCTTACCTTTTACACCAGACACCACGGTGTAGATGAAAACTTGTCTTTATTCTCCTTTGCCTCGAAGCTCATACATTTCACTGTCATGTTAATCGCGAATGGAGGTTTTTGACGTCATTTTTGTTGCGTGTGCTCGCGCACACCGGCAGTTGCTGGCTCGTGGAAAGAACGTGCGCCACTTATTATGGACACTAAATTCCTTGGTTCAGTATTCCTTTAAATTGTTTGACATTGTTTCTAGCTTTGATAAACGAATTACCAGAGTACCCCTTAAAAGAATAGTTTTCCACTCTGCGTGTGTTCCTGATAATATATGTTTTGGTTTTTTTTTTGTGATTTCTTTTTTTTGCGTTACCACACTGTGTGCCTGCTTTATCGTAAACCTTGATTGAAGTATCTTTCCTACCTTAGCTGCCCCGCGGAGGCCGGTAGTACCAATAAATAAAAAAAAAGAAACGAATGAAGGGGCATGAGATGGAAAGAAGCGGGCAGACTAAGCATCAAGTCCAGCGCTCTATAAGGAACCAACAAAGTGGCAGGTTGTTAGTAACGCAAGACGTGGGCGGTTCACCTTGAAGGCTTCGCGAATCTCGTCCTCGCTGTCCACCGTCCGCGTCTTCTTGGTCATCATGGCCAGGAACTCGGGAAAGTCGATGTTTCCCGAACCATCAATGTCCACCTCCGCGATCATGTCCTTCAGTTCGGCCTCGGTCGGGTTCTGGCCCAGGGCGCGCATCACGGTACCCAGCTCTTTGGTCGAGATGACGCCGTCTCCATCCTTGTCGAACAGCGCGAACGCCTCGCGAAACTCCGCGATTACCTCTTCGGACAGCTGCATGTTCTGGGCGGACGCCGGCGACGCGCCGGAGGTCACCGGTTCCTTCTTCAGCGGCACACCGGGGCCCAGTGTCCCCGCAGAAATGACGGCTTTGGAGGTCGCCTTGAGACTCGGCTTGGCGCCGGTGTTCGGAACGGAAGCGGAGCCGGAGACTGTCTCGGGGCTCGGGTCCGGGCCGGTAGTGGGGATCGCGGGCGAGTCCGCTGATGGCCCGCTTGGCGTGGACGAGCTCGTGGAAGTCGGCTTCATGGGTACGCACGTGGTACGAGACGCGAAGCACCGCGGTCCGCATGTCCCTTCTTCTTCACTTCTTGTGACAGTGATGGGGATATTTCTCTTAGCTTAGGCGTGCCGGTTCAATCCCCGCCCCTGCCAGTTTCTATCTGGATGAGTACGGTCGTCGACGAGTACTGTGTGATGAACGTTAAAGCCCCCAAGCTAGCGGTCGTACTGCACTGGCTAAATTTTTTATCTCCAGTGGGTAACAATGTCGCCATGTTCTGCCCCACTAAACTCCTGTTTTGTTAACTACTGACGACTATTTATTTATTTATTTTTCAGGAGAGACGTAGCGGCGTGGCAGAAAGGCTAATCGCCCGTACCAGTATAAACGGCTCTGGCCCGTACCATGGCCTCGCGAGATTCTTGGCGCTCAAAGCTCTCCTCCGGCCATTCCATTCGTCAAAAAATACTGACATTCAAAAAAAAAAAAAAAATAGCTCGGGGTTGTTTCTGCCACGCGGTGGCGCTAGGTACAAGGCCGAAAATCGTTAGCATCGAGCTTGCTCGGCTAGCTGCCCGGATATAAAGCCCGCATATAAAGGCGTACGTTGGCCCGATTTATACTAAAGTAAGTGTTGTATGTATGTTTAGACAATTTGGACCATTTCTAAGTGAGAGCAAAAAATAATAAAAATGAAATGTGTCCCTCTCTACCTGCACCACCAAACGGTGTAACAGGTTTAAACCAATTACAAATAAATAAATAAGGTCTAATATGACCAAAATTGACATTTTGATTTAAAAGCCAATCAACAGAGAAAAACAGGGAGGTAGCGAAGCTACTATGTTTAGACAACCGGGTGATAGTCTGCCCTGGAGCCACTATATAAGCTACGCTTAGAGTATCGGCACTCGATTTCCCAATATTGCTGTGGGCGCCGCCATTTTAGAGTCTGTGCAGAGCAGACGAAACGGCCGATCGCCATGATTCAAAAGTGGCACTAGTCTGCCCTAGAGCCACTAGTCTGCCCCAATGGATGTCTGGTTTCTCGGATGTAGATAGAAAGTTAGTGAGTGCAGTACAGGTTCGTTTACATTGTCATTCGAATTGCAACCGCAAAGCGAGTCCTATCGTTTTCATCATCAAACGAGCGTGAAATTGTATTAAATCTTTAAACAACCACGTTCGCAACCGCTTTGCGAATGCGGTTCAACCGCTAGTGTGAATACGGCGCACCACTGCTAGCCTGGGGTCTTTAATGTGCACCATGCAGTAGTGACACACGTCCGCGCGCAGGTGCATTGCTCATTCAGATCGAAACGGGCAGGGGTATACTCGCGGGTGGGGATAGAACCCAGGATCCCCGCGTTCTACAGCCCGAGCTTTCGCACTCCATATGCGGTGCGCTAAAGGGACACTGGCACCCTCAACATCGATATAGATATTTTTTTTTACTGTCTCACAATTTTCAAACACAAGAACAACATTTAAAAAAAAATCATCCCGAAAAAAAAAAATATTTGGCGCGCGAAAAAGCTTGTTAAAGTTTGTGACCTCCTCCCCCAATCCTCGCTTCTTTTTTTGGTGACGTAATTGGCGAAGACGTTTTTGAAAATGTTAAGAGGTGTCGCAAGTTGTATGGCTCCAATAAATATTATTGTCATTAGTAAAATACTTTTTTTTTTACGACGCCTGGAAAAGACCTGCAATGTTGACTTCGAAAAATAGATTAAAGACCGGAAGTGTTAATGACGAAGCATCGGTCGTCTCCTAGATTTGTCCAACGTTGGCTTTGTCTTCGTACTGTCAACATGGCAACACCCGGCTGCTGCGCTGGGGGCGCTGAGCAATACCACCTATTGCGTTGAGAGGGGTGCGTACGACGGAAAAATCAAAAACGGCTCCGACCATTTTTTTTTTTTTCGTTACGGAATAACCTTACGTCGCCCACCGAGGGCTGCTACACGTAGTTTTCTTCATTTTCACTTTAAAATGTTTTAGACACTGCTATAAGGAGTATTCACTGGGCGCCATATTTGTGGGTGCTGTCTAGAGCGCATGCTCAGTACGAGCCCCCATTAATAGGCTGCTAAGACTGGCCATTTTGACGGTGTGGAATGCACGTTCCAAAAGAACCCTGGAAGCTAGCCATCAGCACGCGCTCAGCAGTCGCGCACACAGCTATGCCCGCCAGTGAATACTTCCTATAACTTCCTATAATTATAGAAAAAGAGGCAATGAAATGTGGAGCGTCGTGTGCATGCGAAGAAAGGTCTCGCGAAATACTCTCGCGGTTGTCCGGGTGCCACGTGCGCGTGCCCATGAACTATGATTGGTAAAGAAAGGAAAGTTAAAAGACACTCTATGCAAATACTTTTTCTTGCTTGATGTTTGAAGTCATTGAGAAAGTAAAATGCACCATTTCGCTAAATATGTCATAAATACGGACGGGCGTTTCAAATCAAGCGCATGAGAAAAACTAATTTGTTCTCTGCAAATACGCAGTTTTCAAGATTGATATATTTGTGCGATCCCTGGGGATCATTTTCATTCGTCTGCAAAAATTAAAAAAAAAAAAATGTTTCGGTTGTCAGCGGCTCTTTTAACACTCTCCGGTGCTAATGGGGTTACAAGTTACTGAGCATAAGTACTAGAAAGTTATCATAGAAGATGCATAGCCTGCCGGGGTGGTCATATCCTCTTTAGAAACTCATGGGATTGTTTCTTCGTGGGCTTTGCAACCAACGGTTCATGCGGACGATCTCCGCGTCGAAATAACGCCCTGTTACGCGGAATCGTGAAGTGCTGTGCATATACAGCTTGATTCCGATGACCGAGTTTACATGTGCCCTCTGTAATATCTGAAAGGACGAGAACGGCAGAGCGTCTTTCAAAGGCCCGGCTTCCAGCACGCGCTCCATGTTTTCCGCCGTGCTTACGAAGCGCCATCGAAGGTAGAAGCTGCTCAAGTGGGATTCACGATACCAACGTATGCTGCGTCTCCCTGACCCTCTCCACTTAGGCTCTCAGCATATTTGCGGCAGTTTACCGCCACTCTGAAACCCCCCAGTTCTGAAGAATAGACCGATCTCGCAACCAGTTTCATTAGGCCACCGCTGCTGCCTTGCATCGTGGGAACTGTAGTCTTTCTGCACGATCGATTCTGAGGATCTGAGCGAGCAGAGCACTGAGCAGCACGAGCTGTCTCGTGAACTGGCACCTGCCTCCTATGAACCACTACTGCGTGATGCACGTTAAAGACCCCAGACTTGCGGTTGTACTGCACTGGCTAAATTTCTCATCTACAGCTGGGAGACTCGTCGCCCCTGTGAGGCAGACCAAGTTCTAGGCTGTATAAACATACACACAACCCAATTTTTTTAGTTATGGCGGCGTCACGCATGTGTGGAATACTTCGTGAGATCGGTCTAATGTGGCGGTCCGCCGAGTATTCTTGTGTTAGCATAGCAATATGCGCGCTAGTCCTTTTTCTGGGCCAGGCGAGATAACATTTCCGAACCACAAATATATAGAAGAAAGATAACATGTAAATTCGCCGGGCCTGCTTCGCGCTAGCCCACTCGGCCACCGATCCTTTTTTTTTTTTTTACACTCGGTGGGCAAGTGGGTTAGCGCACACCAGCTCGGAGCACGTGGAGCGGTAGCTCGAGCTGCAGAATCCAGGCATCTTGGGTTCAGTCCCCACCCCTGTCCGTTTCGATTGCGTGGTGCACGTTAAAGACCCAGGCTAGCGGTTGTACTGCACTGGCTAAATTGCTCATCTACAGCGAGTGACTCGTCGCAACTTTGAAATGACTGACCAACTACACGCTGCTGTAAATATCAGACGACAAAATTCTCGAACTTACCAGAATCTCAAGTTGAAGGAATAAATAAAATAGAAGTCCGCTTTCTGGTATCGAACCCGGAGCCTCCCGGCGAGAGCCAAGCGCGGTAACCATCCGGCCACGCTGGGCAACGCACGTGGGAATATCACTGATAGAGGTTACAAAACATTTCTGGGAAAACAGATCAGACCGTGGCGCCCCAAGCGGTTAACTTTAGAACTAGATGGATGGGGACAACAAATACAATGGCTCAGCGCTCGGCTGACCTAACAGAACGCGGCGTCAGCGTTCGGCTGGAGTTCGTGTTCTCCGGTGAGGGGGAGGAGTGGCTCTTTTGTTACCACTCCGGCCTGCATGAACAATGCAGCATTCACCCTGCCCAGCTCAGCACAAAAGCCCAAGTGGGTCAAGTTCGCATCCTCTGACGACTGCTTTCGGGGGAGATCCGGCATTTAACGCCACTTCACTAATTGTTGGTAGTGTTTTTTTCATTACACTATGCCCCGCGCTCTATTAAAAACAAGATGACACGAACATTCCCACAAGGCCTGAGGGCATGTGCATAGGCCTTGCGTTAGTTAAACACCGAGGTGTGGGGGTGATAAACGGGACAGAGCGCTTCGCCAATAGTGACATCGCTGAATATCACATCCTGCGGCGCACCTTAGACGCATCGTTTTACTACAATCCATACAATCCATACAATCCAAACGAACTTGGGAAACGGATATGAGCGAATGAATAACAAAGAGAACCCACATAATAGCCACGGCAGTGGTCGCAGGTTGCGTTCAGAAAGGCACTCAGCGCTGGGGGAGCTTTGTTGGGATTTTGAGAGGTCGTCCAGCTCGCAGTTCGTTTCCTGTACTGTTCTCTGCTTATCAATGCTCCCTTGCAGACAGTGGTCGAGAGAGCAATAAGTGCCAAACTGACAACACATAAAAAAAAAAAACTCGACGTTTTGCTTTGGCGGGGTCAAATATACAAAAAGCAAAACAAAAATGTATACTTTTTTGTGTGTGTTCACTTCTCATTTTCTTCTATTTGTTATTCATTGTTCTCGTAGGTCGTGTCCCGGTTTGCTTGCGTCTCCGGGTGGCATCTTTACTTCCGTAAAACCACACCTTTGGTTTTAGGTTTTTTTTGGGGGGAAACTCTATAGAAACAAAAGGCGCCTTTTGGAAGGCGAGGGGAGAACCTTCATTGTACGAACTTTGGGCTGAAATATGAGTCACAGTCGGCAAAAAAGCGATATTTTCACGAGCTCAGTTAAAGTCACCGTAGATAATCGGAGCTAGCAACAGGATTCGGTTGCTCGAAAGAATGTTCGTTTGCTCGTGCCACGCCCACGCCACTTCACACCGAAAAACTCGGAAAATGGCGGAATGTAAAAAGTGTATTTAAGATAATGAGTACAAGATACTCGGAATTGTAATTAAAATAGAGTATTAAATACTCTCCATCAAAGGTATTTGTAAGATACCAAGATACTCCAAAAAGTATTTAAGATACAGTATCTTGAGTAGAGTATTTGAGATAGGCACAAGTCTGGCTGCGTCTCCCTGACCCTCTCCACTTAGGCTCTCAGCATATTTGCGGCAGTTTACCGCCACTCTGAAACCCCCCAGTTCTGAAGAATAGACCGATCTCGCAGCCAGTTTCATTAGGCCACCGCTGCTGCCTTGCATCGTGGGAACTGTAGTCTTTCTGCACGATCGATTCTGAGGATCTGAGCGAGCAGAGCACTGAGCAGCACGAGCTGTCTCGTGAACTGGCACCTGCCTCCTATGAACCACTACTGCGTGATGCACGTTAAAGACCCCAGGCTTGCGGTTGTACTGCACTGGCTAAATTTCTCATCTACAGCTGGGAGACTCGTCGCCCCTGTGAGGCAGTCCAAGTTCTAGGCTGTATAAACATACACACAACCCAATTTTTTTAGTTATGGCGGCGTCACGCATGTGTGGAATACTTCGTGAGATCGGTCTAATGTGGCGGTCCGCCGAGTATTCTTGTGTTAGCATAGCAATATGCGCGCTAGTCCTTTTTCTGGGCCAGGCGAGATAACATTTCCGAACCACAAATATATAGAAGAAAGACAACATGTAAATTCGCCGGGGCTGCTTCGCGCTAGCCCACTCGGCCACCGATCCTTTTTTTTTTTTTTTTTTACACTCGGTGGGCAAGTGGGTTAGCGCACACCAGCTCGGAGCACGTGGAGCGGTAGCTCGAGCTGCAGAACCTAGGCATCTTGGGTTCAGTCCCCACCCCTGTCCGTTTCGATTGCGTGGTGCACGTTAAAGACCCAGGCTAGCGGTTGTACTGCACTGGCTAAATTGCTCATCTACAGCGAGTGACTCGTCGCAACTTTGAAATGACTGACCAACTACACGCTGTCTAAATATCTACACAACACCCAATTATTTTTGTAAATTCGCCACCTACAGAAATCAATATGAAGACCCAATTTTTTTTTTTTTTTTAGGCACCGTTGCAATTTGCAGGTTGAGGACACTTTTATTTTTCATCAATTTTTTTTTATTTAGGCGGAGCTATTTTGTGTTTTCCCTGTTAACGTCGAAGTTGTTTTCTTCCGTATAGCGTTATATTCAATACAGTTTTGCAATGAAATGTGAACTTTTGTACTCATAGTCGAACATGCAAAAGCAAAACGGGCCTTCCGTGCATTGGCGCATCTGTGAGATGTTCGAGTTGTTTATCAGGAAGCAATTGTCGCCACGGCTAATACGGGGGAGTGAAGTTCGATCTCGAGAAAGTATACGCAGGGTTCCTATCGTCGTGGGGCGGACCGGATAAGAAGTCTCGACTAAGGAGCTTCCCTCCAATGCGTGACTTTTTTCCCTCATGGGCGTCGGTAAGGGGATGCAAAAAGGGGTACTTGGTTACCCAAGGAAGATTGCATCTACCCCTCGGCAAGGAAGCGGGTTGACTGCAGGTTTGCTAACAAACAGAAATAACCGAGTGCCATTTTGTTTGAATCAATGCACTTTCGTTTTAAGAAATCCACACACACAAAACAAACTCGCTTCACATTTGTGTTTTAGTTAGTAAATAACAAAAAAATTACACTAGAACATTTAGGACTGCTTACGTGTAGGAAGGCAAAAGTCAGTCAAGGACAACATATAGGACGACTTCTGTGAGAACCTTAAGGACGACGTCGAGAACGACGCTTAGAGGACAACGCCTAGGACGACATCAAGAACGTCTAGGACGACTTCTAGGAGGACCACTTGGACAACCTCTAGGACGACGTCGAGAACGACGCCTAGAGGTGGGCACTTAAGTAGGCTGTGGCGTAAGTACGTGGGCGAGCAGGTTTGCCTGCGGAAGCCGCCGTAGATGTAGACGCGGTCGCCTCACAGTCCATCGCACGAACCACACAGCGACCAGAGATGAAGTCCGAAGCATACCTTCTGCACACGGTGCTCCGGCGGTGACATCACGCTGATGACGTATGATGACATCACGCTGATGACGTATTCTTATGGCCATCATTCGGGCACAACAACACCGACGCCGCTTGTTTTTCACGTAATGTGACAAATGAGGTCGTCCTAGAGGTCTAGGACTACTTCTAGGACGACCGCAAGGATGACGCCAAGGTACTGAGACAAGTATAGGGTCGCCCATTGAGCGGCGCGTGGCGTGCAATCGCGTTTTTGCAGCCATTTACTCCGAGTTTTCTCTCAATGGGACAAGTAAGGCTTTTGCCTTAAAACAAAAAGAAACCACAGAATAAAGGAGTGGACAGAAAAGTGCAACCAAGCCTCGCCTTTGATTTTTCTCCGGTAAGCGTTTCTGCCCCGTCCGATGGGAAAGGGTTTCTCCGGTCTCGGTAACCACTTGACCTCGTGTTGCCGAGACGATGTACAACACAGCCAGCCGAGAGCTGTGGTGAACCTCTTCTGAGGAGGTTGGACGGGAGAGGGGGGGAGTTCGAGTTGGGAAAACGGGAGTCTGCTTCTGGACAGTCCAGTTCCGTAAAATCACGTCCGCACCAAGTCGTCAACGCAAGTTACACGTGGCCCGTAGCTGAATTCTGTATTGTCCGCATTCCCAGAGACACACTGAAAATTAACCCCCAAGTGGTTTTTATCAAGATCGGAAAAAAACCGAAAACCCCCGAATTTGAGATGTTTATCATGCAATTAATATTCTCGTATAATGCAATTAAGCTTCTCGTAAAATAGCTTTAACATGGGCATTACTTTCTGTTGTCAAGGGAACACAGCTCAGATTGAAATGACGTCGAAGCTGCTTGATTCCTCGGGTACTAGATCCTTTGTCTTGTTTTCTTCTCACGTGGGTAAAGAAACGATTTGCTAACATTCGAGTCTGGCTCATGTTCCCTGGAAGTGGGGTCCCGTGTCCCAATAACGTGAGACCCGATAATGTCGAGGCTCATGTTGAAATGTTAAGATCATTACACGGGATCGTGTTCCTGTTTGTGGTCTTGAAAGAACAGACGTCCTCAAAACCATTCATTTCAGAAGGCACAGGAAGTGTTCTCGAGATCATCGAAGACGTGCCCAACGAGTTCTATACCCGCTTTTTGAGTCGGGGAACGAGTTCATAAAAGTCTTCGAGCCCACAGATTGCCTCAAGGATAACACTGCGATGTTCAAGGCTTTTCTTGACTTCTGAGCTAAACTGGTCACGTTATGGACTGACGGCAAGATGCGCTCAAGTATTTGCATGTGCAAGATGAACTACACATTTAGGAGCTCGTTTTCTTTCAAATAGTTAAAGGAGCTGTGCCACGATTTTAACGTTGAAAGAATTGGCATCTTCTGCTTTTGATATTGTTCACCTTGTCACAAATGACAGAAAACACACCTCCTTTCATCGAAATGTTGCGAGTTCGCCGCGTAATCGCGAGGTAAAAATTAGAATATCCCCCGACCTGCAGCCGCGAGCGGCCGTCATGGGAAACACGCGGCGTGACGTCACTTGGGTAGTTGTATAAAAGATAGCAAGTTCTGCAAATACCTGCTCGATAAAGGGTATTTTTTCCATAAATATTGTCGTCCCAACATAAATGCTTCAAAAACGTAGTATCATTGACAAAAATGTTTATTATACATAGAGTATTTTAGTGGCGCCATCTACCCGAGGTGAACAAAACCGTCAGCTGGAGCAGCGTCAGCGGCTAGCACGAGGAGCCGAACGAGCGCGTTGGTTTGGTTTTCCGCCGATCTCGACTTGGAACGCCGCCGCTCGGCAATGCCGACCGGGTTCTCCTGTGTCCTAACCGGACTCCACAAAGCCCTCTTGTCCGTGCTAAAAAGCTTCTGTTGCATCGTTTACCGTGCGAAGAACCTCTCAGGGGTCCGGCGTCCCCGCGTACGGAACGAGCCCCAGTGACTCGCTGTACTCCAGCATCTGGAGCTCGACCTCGTTGAGCTCGCCTCTCCAGCAGCCGGTGGCCATGTTGATCGCGTGTCGCAAGCATGTGGTGACGCGGTCACGTGGTCGTGAGCGGATGAGTTCTCGCCACTCACTCATGGCGTTAGAGAGGAATTTACCGGAACCCCGCGCCTACTCCAGTGACGTCACTGCGCACGTGACCCGGAAGACGATGTACGAATTGAGAGGCGGCAAAAACCTGGATCTTTTTCATTTTTTTTAAATAAAAACTAGGGTATCCAGGCAAAATCTGTTTTCTGTAGTTCACTGCAGAAGTGTCAGGCATCAACTTCCACAATTATTTAAGCAAAGCCCTGAAATTGTTGCACAGCTCCTTTAACTTCATTTGTGGAAAATGCAATATTGATCACCTATGGCATAGCCTCACAACAAATAAGTTCATGTCAGCTTTCATAGTAGCGGAATACGTAAAACATCCGTCGGAAGATTATAGAAAGTTTTTACCGTGCCATTTTAGCCCCCGTACCCTAGAGCCAGCGGTAAATAAGTAATGAGTTTCAACAACGGCCGTCTCTTCTTGACTAGCGAGTTCGAAATGAAACTAATCGAACTCAAAACTCATACGGGAGGTTCTGTTGTTAGAACGGCGACGGACGCTGCATAGGAGTTTCATACATATCATATGTGAAAGCACTTACGCATGCCAGCATAGAGGCTTCATCATTATATTAAATCTGTTGACGCCCCTCAACGCTTCGGTTAGTGTTAAGCCCGGTTCACACAGTTGCGTTTGACTGCGTTTGACTGCGTTGCGGCAGCGAGACACCAGGACATCCCTGCTGCTTATATCGCGTGCCAAGAAGATTCCTTGAATTGGATTCCACGCTTCATACGAAGCACAGATGTGCCGGTGACTCGCTTTCGGTTCTCGCCGCAACGCAGTCAAACGCAAGTGTCTGAACCGGCCTTTAAACGTAATCCACCCTATTGAGCTGCATTTCAACAGAGCCATAAACAGCTTAAACTACCGTACAGATAGAGACAATGCCGGGCTATTTAACAATCTTCATCATTTCAGATCGGCCGGTTTTTGATTTTATGTACGCAAGCGTGATCCGGTTCCCAATGAAAGAATATTTATCTTGCCATTTTTAAGGAGGTATGGTTAGGACCTCTTGCGTGTTGCCGGTCACTCGTCTTTACGTATGGCCTAATTGCCAAGGTTATGCAGAAGGCGAATATAATCCTATTCGTATTTCACAAGATGGCGGCATTCTTTTAGCAGAGCACTGAGCTCCACGCAATCCTGCTGAGCAAGTCTTCGTCCCGGTTGTTCTGCAGCATATTGATTGTCGTGATGTCGACAGCATCCAAAGGCCACGTCTCACTTCGCGTTTGAATGACGTCTTCCGTTCGATGAAGAAGCCACCCGGCCAGTTCGTGTCGTTAGCGCATCTTGTTGGAAGAGCACATCGGCTCTGATTTCTAGAAAACCCGGGCATCCTTGGTGAATTTGGACCGCTAATCATCTTTAAGAACAATAGCCTAATCCGGGAACAACATGAATGCTACCAAAGTTCAAACTCCACACAGTCCTCGCTCGATTGAAATCTCTGCTTGTGGAAGAGACACGTTCTACACCTACAACTCGCGAACGGATCCCATGGTACCCGTTCGCGAGTTTGGAGCACTCTCGCCGCAGCGAGGCTTTGAGGCGAGAACTTTTGTAGCGTAAGCTACACTGGCCGAGGTTGAGCAGTTTCGCGTGGCTCCTGGAGAGCCGTGCTGCACATGCGTGAGGAGCAGTGACGGAACGGGCAGGACTGGTATGGCGCCCAGGTCAGTCCCCGATGCGCGCGCCGCGCGCATGCACCCGCTCGAGATCATGGCTCGCGCTGTCCGGTTGTTCTGGGCGGCAGCTTGGTTGCTTGCAACGTTGGAAACTCACCGTCGAAACCTGGGCCGCTGGCGTCCACCGAGACCGAGCTAAATACGACAACAGCGCCACTCTTCATCATTCATCTGTACTGTGGTCACCTTGAGCTTTTAGAAAGCATGTTTTTGCGTAAAAACAAACGAAAAAAACTCTTTTTGTATGAAATTTATTGGAATTTAGTACAAAATGAAGGGCGCGCGATGTTTTTTAAAATTTTTAGTTATGAAGGTTTTGTGGCACAATTAATAGTTTTTATACAACCATGCCTCAGCGGTGCTTTCAGGTAGCGCATCCCGACCTATAGTCCGTTGCAACCTAAGAACGAAGGGCGAGGGTAAGACGGGCAGGGGAGGAGGAAGCAGACGGAACGCTGGAGAAGAGAGGGGGAAACCTCCTTCTCTCTTTAGCGTTCCGTCTTCTTCCTCCTCCCCGGCCCGTCTTACCCTCGCCCTTCGTTCTTAGGTTGCAACGGACTATTCGCGACTCCAGCAAAACGGACGCCACCAAGCGGGAAAACCGGGAACCAGCCGGACCAGGTCGCTCCGCGCCCCTCCGCGTCTCTGGTGGCTTTCGCGGCGGACACGTGTTGTCGGCGCGGTGGCGAACAATGTAATTTGACAAAGGTCCGAAAATTTCTTACGTTTGCCTGAGTGCTCATTTGTGTGGTGAAGCCTCAGTAGATTGTTTCCTTCCATCACGTGTTTGAAAGCCCGTTCGCTCCACAACACACGGTCGCGTGCTTTCGATTTCTTGGATGGGGAGGAATCACAGAAAAACGTTTTGATTTCTTGTCTGTCTCGAATCTCATTCAAAGTGACGACTACTTGGTAACTGATAAGTGGTTTCTTTATAAGAGTGTAGAACAGTGGACTAAGGACGACAGGCGAGGTGTTTCACTGGAGGGAACACCAATGTTGCAGTCAAGTGAATGGGAAGGTTCGATAGCTGCTTTTCTTGAGTTTGGTTGTGTTCGATTAGCTTCAAGTTTGAGCCACACACGCCGGTCGGTGCGTTGGCTATTCATCTTGACTGCTTTTTGCCAAAAAAGCCTCTGGACCACACTGAAGGAGTTGAGCTGATTTCGCAATTACTTGGTTCAGGAAAACCTGCTCGCTGCATATGATTAATGAGGGAAATTATCTGCTTTCAAAAGGGTGGGGGATGCGTCTCGCAAAGTTAGAAGCTGTCACGACATTATTATGATCTATCGCGCCTCCAATATTTATATTATAGCCCCGTCGAAGCCAGCAGCAATGTCTACATTGCTCAGGTTGACCGGCCAGAAAAAATACTAATTTTATCCGTTCAGGATTCGAAGTCAAGCTCAATGCAGGGAGGTTTTGCGTGAATCTCCGATGAAAACTCTCTTCAGTTTGTCCGCATTCGTCTCCGTGCTACCGGCTAGAACCATTTGGCTAAGTTTAAGAAGTAGCTCTCTGTCTGTCAAATATACTTTTATTCAGCAGTTCACCTAATAGCTCGTCAACTAAGCTCATATTTCAACAAAAAGAATATACTAATATCGCTTTAGTGGGACATAGTACGTAATATAATACATAACCCGCTCGTCAAAATGACTTCTAGATTGCTACTAAAACCTGAATTGAAATACAAGTACCAGCTGCTTAGTGGGGCGCCAGCGAACTACATGCTCCTTGGCTCAAGAAGCGCTCGCTTAATTTTCGTAATTTTCCTGCAGCCTGTGTTGTTCACCGAGCAGACGACTGGAGCTGTTCCTTAAACGCGGATACGCACAAAAGCTCGATTTCGCGGACAGATAAGTCGCATGGTCGAGGCACGCGAGTTAGCTGAAAATTACTCTCGGTGGAACAATTCTGTAGTCATCGCCGCTTTCCTTAGATGATCAGAACTGATTAGAGTGTATTACCGTCTCTCCGGAGCCCATAGTTTCGGTTTTGAACGAAATCTCCGAAACGAAAGTTTGACATGAAAAGAACAAAAAACACCGGGAAAACAAAACTATGCTCTGCATATTTATGTGCACCGGCTACACTTAACCGTCTCAGTTCAAATACCTATAAAATTGGGCATTAAAAAAAAGAAAATCTGTTAAATTGAATGCGCCACCCCTGCAGGCGGCCCGGCCGAGCCGACGCGACCTGGACTCAGCCGCCATGTTTGTTTGGTGGTGGCGCCCCCTATAGGTCGCTGGAGTCGCGAATAGGTGCATTTTAACTTCGTTAGTAAGACGCGGCGCGTCCGCTGGGGAGACCGGTGTGGCGCCCCTATAACCTCTACCACCGTATCTGTTTCGGCGCCAAAATGGCCGATTTTAAACCAAGATAGAAGCAACGCGAGGTTCCTCGAGTGGCCGCTGCGGGAGAGATGGTGGCGCTGTGTTCGCCATTAGCTCGGTTCTCGAGGACAGATCGGAGCTACTTTTTCAGAGCAGTCTCTATGGCAGTTCCCTACCTGAGTGGTTTAGTAACTTTGGTTGCTTGATACATAACAACACGGCGCACAGCTGGCGCAAAAAAAGTCAAATTTGGGGGTTTTATGTGCCAAACCAACGACGGGCATCTGACACGCCCCAGCGGAGGACTGAGGATTAATTTGGACCACCTGGGCCGGTTTTCTCGAAGCGATGGTAAACCCATTTTGGTAAACCACGGTGCCTAGGAAGGGGAAAGTACCTAGGTACTGTAATAAACGGCTGGATATAGAACAACAATAGTTATTTTTGATTGGGCAGTAAGATGCGTCATCTATCGGTGAAACAAGCCAGCCATTTTGTTTATCCTCTTTTTCCGCTGGTTGTTATCGATCTATAAATGGTATTTTAAGTCAAAATATAGTAATGTTGTACTTGAAGACCAATGTATTTGCTTCAGATGGTACGAAGAAATTTTAGCTACTATGCTAGAGTTTGTCGACGAATGTTCGAAAATGTAAGAAACATTTCCTTCAACATGTTTCGCCATGAACAACGCATAGCTTTCCCGTGTGCCTTCCAGTCTGGCAACGCCGGGGCTGTAGGCTCGTTTTTGTTCCTTGCGACGCACGTTTCTGCGATCCGTTTGCCCCTCTTCTGTTTGCCCAACCGATCCACCGATTAGCCCACCGACCGACTGCGGACTTACTAACAAAGTGATTTTCGGGCCTATTGGAACTTTAATAACGGAAACGATTTGTTTATTTCTCGTTTCTGCGACTTCTGCAGATGACATCGGCAAGGTTGATTCGTATACCGCGCTTGTACCTTTCCCATTGGTGGATGCATCGACCGACCGTCACGGTCAGAACCAGACGCAGCGGCTTTGCTTCAGCGTAAAACCTGTGGGGATTTAAAAGGAAGAGAATAAAGATGGCTCGTGAGGCGGGTGAAGCTAGCGCGCGCTCAGGACGAGCGCGGGTTAGAACGGGTGTGGACACCAGCGAAACGGTTGTCTGTTCTTGAGTCTCCACAAGCTAAGATTCTCGTCACCGTTGGATTGCTGGCCATCGGGGATATGTAGAAACCTCGATGCTGTCGGCATACTGTCGGCGCACTGCGAACAAAAAACAGTACAATGTCCCAGCTGTTCACCCGGAACGAAGACTTTATCGAGGATAACCCCCTTTCTCCGCAAAGTAATCGCTGCTCACGAGTTGGCGTGCATAGTGTAACAAATTAAACGTGTTAATATAAATATATACCAACACTTGTTCGCAAAACATTTTTTTACTCACAATAAAAACACTTGCAAGGCTTATGTACCGTCATATGTCTTGGATCCCGGACTGCTGAAGAGTGATGCGTTCGCGGAATGTTTCCGTCGGTTAGTTCAGTAGTCCCTCTGAACTACCGCTTTGCTTGACGTGCTAATAAGTTGATGGTGCGTCATTAATATAACAGCCGGATTGAAATGAATGTTCAGCAGAACCAAGCAGAACTATTAGTCCTCATTAAGCGACGTCGCGGCCATTTTGCTTATAGGTACTGCTCCTCCCTCGGCGCCCCTGCTCTCCCAGTCACGTGACCTAGAATTCCCCCTTCTAGGGACAATAGTTAACTTTAACCCGCGGTTCGCGTTCGAGAAAACGGGCCCTGGGGATCTTTTGACGTGCAACTGAAAGCTCGGTTACACGGCGCCTCCTCATCAATAAGAGCGGAGAAGCTTAACTCATCGGATCCCGAAGTAGTCCCATAATGCGTATATACCGTCTGTGTGTCATTGAAGCAGCAGTAAGCATGATAATCAAGCTAATCCTAGACAACCAGGAAAGCTAAGAATAACCAGCTGAACCTATAGCTTACGCTACGTGTATCCTGGCATAGCTGAGCTAAGCCACTGCAATTTTTTTCGAGGAGGTTAAGTCGAGACAGAAGGCACTGTGTTTTCGTTCCCTATAAAACCAGGAATGAGATCACTGTCGGTCTACGGACAGAACTTGGGTACAACCACTGGTACAACACTGAGTCGAGCGAAGCTGTATATTGGGAAAGTTCGGCCAGTTCATGATCTCGCCGCCGTATCACCCCCTCCCCGAGTGAGCCAATCAGACGGCGACCCAGAGTGAGAAGCGTGAGTGCTTGCGCGTGAACTCCCGGCTGCTCCCAGCTAAGCGGGGAGGGCAGCCATTTTCATTCATTCGCCCGGTGTAATGCATGAGATCGGCATCTAAATTTCGGTTAGTTCCTTTTATATCGCTTACTGTGGCAAGAAAATGATACACTGTTATTCCTTGGTGGGTTAGAAAGCTAACAAATAAAGTTTCCTCAACGTCTGACCGCAAACTTTTATTCAGACGAAAAAGAAGTCGGACCATAGCAGACGACGCGTAGCTTCAACCAACACCTCCTAGAACAGAAGGCCGTAGCGCTTCGAGTCGTTACGTCACAATGTCGGAGAAGGAAGTCCATAGCGCAACTACGCGAGAAAAATTTCTGGACATCGACGTAAAAAAACGTTTCTTGTCGAGCGGCGCGGTGTGTTCGTGAGCGTTTATCCGACATTAATATATGTTTTAAAAGCGCAGTATTGTACAATTTAATATAGATATATAATATAAACATAATATACAACGCGCTACCAAAGCTGAAAGTACCATTTTTTTATATTTATGATTATCCCCGTAACCGCGGGACTACGTGCAATCCCGCAGATCCCCACACTTTTCGAATGAACCGGTCCGCTGGGACGTTTTCTTCCCTCGTGCGGGCTCCGATTCTGGTAAATTTACGTTGTGTGTGAGCTGCTGACTGTCTAAAAAGGAACGCTGAGACTTTCAGAAGGGAAGGGAACCGAAAGAAATCCAGTAATCGCCGCAGAGAACGCCCGCGAGCAAGAGATGGGTCGACAACGTTAAACCTCCCGCACTGCGGCCGCTGCTCTCGTGTGCGTGTGTGTGTGGTTCTTTTGATCCTTCCCGTCGTTTCTTGGTCGTCACCGCAGTCTCGGGCAGTTTTTTTTGTGTTCGCTTGATACTACGGCATTTACGTGGATTCGCGGAACAAGTCCTGCTACGGTTTGAGTGACATGTGTGGCAACTAGCCAACGATGACACTGGTCGATTGTCCATAGACCACTCTTTCGACAAAGAGAGAGACTTAAAGTTCGTGTTCAATTGTTTTCGTCACGGGTATTGTGGGACGTATGGATACAATTGGCATGTGAGAAACAACCTATTTACGGACGTCATGTGGGACGCCATTAAAGTGCTGCAGTCGGTTTTTTTTTTGTTTTTTTTTTCGTTATAGAATGGCATCTAGCTTGGTCGTCGTTATCCGTGTGCGGTTGCGTCGACATTTGTAAATATGCGTGGTAATATTCTAGTTTTCACTGGAAGGTGAATAACAAGTTTGTGTGATTATACAAAGTGCGTTGTTTGTGCTTATGTGTTTATTTATACTAATGTTATTTTATTGCCTTTATCGCTTTTATACTAGAATCTTGACTGTATTAAGGTAATAGTATTATTGTATACAAAATAAGATATTTTGTTCTAAGGCAGCTCGAGCCCATAGGGAGAAGTAAATTAGTTGACTGTAAATAGTAAGTTTACTACCCCTTCCACACGGAAAAGTTAATATATTTTCATTAAATGATATGGGACTTAATCAGCTCGCGGTCTTGAGTGATTATACGAGCGTCGCAAGCTGATTTGTCGGCCCCATAATGTCATTCGATCTAAATTACATTACTTTTGCCATGTGGCCGGGGTATGATGCAAGAATTCAGTGACTGCACGCGATAACATCGCTTACATGATCGTAAGTGACATTTGTCTAGCCGTGTCCGCGTTGACTACGTCTACCTGATTTTTAACTGTGATCTGTTTTGCTGTGTCTAATCACTGCGTGTCTCGCCATTTTGTCGCAGTATTTCTGTGTGAAATATGCATTCCTACAGCAATAATTGCGTGAGTCCATGTTTTCTCTTATACGCCTACCTCGTACCATTTCATACCGATTATTTAGCGGTCTAAAATTTTGCCCGTGTAATAAATTATTTTTGAGACCCCTTGCTATGTGCAGCTTTCATTTTAGCTAATAAGACACGCGTATGTGACTAAACGCGCGTTACGACGGTCGATCCACGCGCGTTGCCTACGCTTCGACGCGCGCCCCCGATGGCCTTCCTTCGCGACGTCACGAGAAGAGCGCTACGGCCTTCTCTTCTAGGAGGTGTTGGTCTGCTTCCTCCCCGGCCGGTCTTGCCTTCGCCCTTCGCTCTTAGGCAACGACCGACACGCGGAGCGGCTCTGTTTACCAACACGGCCGGAAGGCTACGCATGTGCGGTAGCTGTGTGGGCAAAAGTGGCCCGGCTCTCCGTGTTTTCGCCATTGCGTTGTGTGGCGTGCGCTCGTTGTTGACGTTGTAGGCACGCTTCTAGCTTTATTTGTGCGTCGTATTTCCTGACACCGTATGTCGTATGCTATGCCCGACTATTTGAGCTCGCTACCCGAGCCTGAACGGCAGCGGTACCGAAACAAACTGTGCGTGGACGGCGTTGCCCACGAGGATCCGTTCGCCGTAAACAAGGCCTGCTGGACTTCCGACGTGAAGTTGCTGCCACCGAAGTCGACGGCTCACGTCGTTGTTTATTTAGTTTTTTTCGCCAAGCCAGTTCACGGCCGACACGGTGCAGGCGTACAAGTCTCTCGAGGCCTACGATTGCTTCGAGTCGGTTTCCGCACTGCCGGCGGGATCAGCAAACTGTGGGTCAACGGAAGTGTATTTAAAGGGATACTGAACCATAGAATTTAGTGTCCATAATAAGTGGCGCACGTTCTTTCCACGAGCCAGCAGCCGCCGGTGTGCGCGAGCACACGCAACAAAAATGACGTCAAAGATCTCCATTCGCGGTTAAGATGGCAGTGAAATGCATGGGCTTCGGACCAAAGGAGAATAAAGACAAGTTTTTCATCTATACAGAGGTGTCTGGTGTAAAAGGTAAGCGATTAATTGGTCTAACAAGCATGTAGCTTTCACTTGTAGAGATGAAAAGCCTGTCTTTATTCTCCTTTGGCCCGAAGCCCATGCATTTCACTGTCCTCAAGCGCGAATGGAGGTCTTTGACGTCATTTTCGTTGCGAGTGCTCGCGCAAACCGGCGGCTGCTGGCTCGTGGAAAGAACGTGCGCCACTTATTATGGACACTAAATTCTATGGTTCAGTATCCCTTTAAAGGAGCTGTGCAACGATATTCAATTGGAATGTTTTTCACTTTCCACGAGCTTACTGGCACTAGTGGGACTCAAGGATACTCGCATGCAATGCCACTGGCCAAGAAACTCCTTTGTTGCGGTGTAATTTCAAGGACAAAAGCGATCATTTTCATTCAATCTCTCCCTTGCAAAATTCGATGACGTAACGCGGGGATCGCAGTACACCCGTATGACGATATTTGAATGCGGTTCATAGATTGGACCCGAGCATTGCGTGGGCACTCGATTTAGGCTCGTGATAATTGATAGCTCGAGAAGCATTCGAGTAGTGGCCCGTGTCCAATCGCTGCAACGACGACAATAGCCGAGCCATAACAATGTCTGGAACTCAGCGCGTGTCCTGTGCTTTGCCAACCCCAGCGCGTGGCTATGATCAACATTGGCGGCATATAATCGGCTCCAGATCACGTGGCCGCTTGTTCTGGCTGCGAGTTGAGGGCGTGAACGCTGCTCGTTGTTTTTTAATTTTTTTCTGGGACTTCTAATGCGTCGGGTGAAAAACGAAGGCGTGTTTCATAGGTCATTAACGTCAGGGATCCGTTCTAAGCGGTATTTGCGCAAAGTAAAAAAATTGTTGCATAGCCCCTTTAAAGGGGCGATGCAACGATTTTTGTGCTTTGCCCAAATACCGTTTACAACGGATCCCTGACGTTAATGACCTGTGAAACACCCGTTCGTTTTACATCGCACGCAATTGAAATCGCAGAAAAAATTAAAGAAAATGAGCGGCGTTCATTCCCTCAACTCGCAGCCAAAACAAGTGGCCACGTGATCTGGACCCGATTATATGCCGCCAATGTTGATCATAGCCACGCGCTGGGGTCGGCAAAGCATAGGACACGCGCTGAGTTCCAGACATTGTTATGGTTCGGCTATTGTCGTCATTGCAGCGATTGGACACGGGCCACTACCCGAATGCTTCTCGAGCTATCGATTATCACGAGCCCAAATCGAGTGCCAACGCAATGCTCGGCTCCAATATATGAGCCACATTCAAATATCGTCACTGGGAGGTGCTGCGGCCACCGAGTTACGTCATCAAGTTTTGCGAAGGAGAGATTGAATGAAAACGCTCGCTTTTGACCTTGAAATTACACCGCAACAAAGGAGTCTCTTGGCCAGTGGCATTGCGTGCGAGTATCCTTGAGTCCCACTAGTGCCAGTAGGCTCGTTTGAAGTGAAGAACATTCCAATCGAATTTCGTTGCACCGCCCCTTTAATAATTGATTAAATACACACAGCGTCTTGAAGTCGAGGTATGATATTTTTCCTACCCTCATGACCACAAGGCATGACAAGCGGCAACGCTTTGTCCGTTCTGCAGTCTTGGCGGTAACACCTTACAAGTAACGGCGTTACCAGGAACGCGTTACTTTTTTCACTAACGTAGTAACCTACTCGTTACTTTTTCGAAACAGTAACGGGTAACGTACTTACGTTACTCGTTACTACTTCCCAAGTCTTAAAGAAATTACACTTCAATTTTGATGACCTCCAGAGAAAAGGGGAAGGAGCTCCCCTCTTATCAGGACCCTCCTTTGTGCCTCCCGGATATGCACAGACGTCGCTATTCTCCTCCCAGATGATTATAGAATAACCTGTCACTCAAAATTCTTACAAAAGCAGCTTCCCTCTCCTCCTTTTACATGGTGTTCAAAAGTATGCGATGTGACGTCAGTGCAAGGAGCCTATAGTAATTTTTGTGTGCGTCATGCCGACTGAGGTAAAAAAAAAAATGCCAAACACCGTCTCTTTGACAATCCGGTGGAATAATCAGAGCCTTGTATCTCATAAGTTATTATATTTGTCGCTTATTCAGCGGCTATCGACCGGGTATAAGTTTAGTTTATTTTCATGGGATATTTTATATTAAATCTGAAATATCGTCAGAAATGAGATTTACCAATAATTTGAACGTGGTTTATTACAACATTTTTTATTTTGTTCAATTTTGGGCTCATAATAAATAAATTAGTTGAATATTATCTCAAAGTAATCAAAACGGTCATCACTATGCCAATTAGGCCGAATTAAAGTCAACTGGGCCATTAGTAACTTAAAGGCCGACGACCAGACTCTAGATTCTGCAAGGCAGAATATCCTCCTCACCAAAGGGGAGGAGGAAACAAGCAACGGTGGACATAGTAAAGGGGGGAAAGGAGGGAGCGGGGGAAAAGTGGAAAGCGCGAACTGGTCGTCGACGCCAAAATCATATTTTTTTTTTTATTATCCGAAACGATTGAAAACGATGTCGGGACATTACCCTCAAAATTTGAAACTTTAAAATTCAGTATTTGTGAATTAAAAAAAAACAATTTGCAAATGCCGAATTTGAAGTTCCCGCGCGATCCTCGCCATTCCAGTGACTCAAATCTTGCGGTCTCCTGCGACTCGACTTTCTTTTGGACCTCCGCCGTTGCCACAGCGACCAGAAGCGAGGAGGAGGGCGCCGGCGGGAAACAACCGGTTTTTCCCGACTCGCCAACGAGCGCCGGCAAGTTTTCCGAAAGAGGGTACAAATCTAGGAAGCAACATCACACCGAACTCTGATTTTTGGTATTTTAAAAAGAGGAGCCGTAGTGCGTTTGCAATTGCGTTAAAAAACATGTTTTACGATTGCCGTTATTTAATGTTATAGAAATGTCACCTACAAAGCTTCTAAATTTCCGGATTTTTGACGTCACCGATCAAAAGAAGCGAGGAGGTGAGCGGCGGGAAATACAAACGCCAAAACTAAAAAGGCGCGCGCGCGCGCGAGAAAATTTTTTTTCGCGATGCGGTTTTTTTTTGTGTGTCTATGACTACAAGTTGCATCGCTTTAGACAATAAAAAAAATACGACCTTTGGGTTGTCAGTGCCCCTTTAAAGGGTAACTGCAAAGGAAAAAAAAAGTGTTTTTTTAAACAGCCTAATTGGGACAAGCATGTCACAAAACAAATCTTCCGCGAAAACAAAATTTTTTTTTTTTTTAGCAATATTTACGCCACAGGACTAATTTAGTCGGAGTCACAACCTCTCCAGATTTGAAACTCCCACTCTTTCGACCCGCCCGCAGGAGAACTACGCCCCGCCCCTCACTCTTGGATTGACTTGGCTGCGGAGTACGCAGCGTCTCGACTCCCGGCCGCGGATCGGGGGGGGGGGGGGGGGGGGGGGGGAGGGGGAATGGGAAGGGGGGAAGGTGCCGTCCATGTGCGCTGGAAGCTAGAGCCGGTTTGCTTTCGTTGTTTTTGTTTGGTCGGGGAAAATATGGCAACAACACACGTTCAACATGGCGCCGGTATTGTTTTGGTTTGACGGGACGCGATAAGCTCTGGGGTTTGCGAGCACGTGTCGCGAAGTTGTGACCTGAGAAGTGCCTTGGTGCGAATCTCGAAGGCGTCCGGAGCGAAATGACGAGAACATACCTGGACTCGTTTGTCGCTACGCGAACGCCCGATTGCCTGCAGCCAAATAGCATTCAGCTTGTGATCTTTCGGGGCGATATGGCTGCAGGAAGACTCGCTGTCGCGATCATTCATCTCGCAGCACTTTACAGAGCAACGACGCTGCTTACAGGAGCTCACATCTAAAAAAGGTCGGCATTTGCACGTGCAAGCAAGGGAAAAAAAAAAAAAAACACGCTAAGAAAGCAAAGAGGAAAACGAAAGAAACAAACCGCGCTATGAAAGCCAAAACCCCGCGTTGCTTCCTATCACTAACACTAGCGACAGCTGCTAATCACACACTACTTCACTTCAGAAAGTCGCACTCAAGCACCTGGGTCAACACGAAACACTGATCACTTCGGCGAAACGACTAGTCGAGGAAGGCGAGACAGGCGGGAGCAGAGACTTCGGCGGCCATGAAAAAATGGCGAAGCTTTTGTTGTTTGTTTTGGTATGAATCCAAACGGAAGTGCCCATCTTGTAAACCATTTGTAAAAAATAATAACTCTCATTACATGGGTTATTCTTTAAACGTAAAAATATGCCGCTCAAAAGGAAATTACAACATATAACAAAGGTTTAACAACCAAGATCTAAGCTGTCAATCAAACTCTTAGCCAATAGCAGCCGGTTGGGAGCAACGTCACGGAATCCCAACTTCGTGGCGCGCGATTTAAAACGGACGAAATAGCCGCAAACTAAAATCAGTCTCACGCAATAAATATTGCTGAAAAAAAAAAAAAATTGTTTCCTCGCGGAAAAATTGTTTTTTGACATGCTTGTCCCAATTAGGCTGTTTAAAAAAAAACTTTTTTTCTTTGCAGTTACCCTTTAAAGTAATCGAAAAAGTAATCACATAGTCGACTAGGCTTATAATAAACCAGTTGATTGAATATTAGGTCAAATTAATCAAAACAGTCCTCTAAATGTAATGTAGGCCAAAATTGAAGTTCATTGGGTGAAAAGTGACTCGGAAGTAATCAAAAGAGTAATCATCATACCTATTGGGCTCATAATAATTCAATTGGTTGAATATTAGCTCAAAGTAATCGGTCATCACAATGTTGACCGGTTGACTTAAAGTCAACTGGGTCAAAAGTAACTCCAAGGAATCAAAAGAGCAATAATAACGTGAACTGAGCTCGTGATAAATTAACTGGTGGTACATCTTACTCGAAGTAATCAAGAGTGTCCCCAAAATGTCAGTTAGGCCGAATAAAGTTAATTGGGTCAATAGTGACTCAAAGTAATAAAAAAGTAATCACAATGTCCATTGAACTCATAATAAATAATTTGTTATATTCTTAAGGAATCAAAAGAATCATCATAATGTCAATTAGGCCCTATTAAAGCCTATGGGTCAAAAGTAACTCTAAGTAGTCAAAAGAGTAGTAATATTGTGAATGGAGCTAATAATAGATAAACTGGTTGCATAATAACTCGAAGTAATCAAGAGAGGCAAAACAATGTCAATCAGCTGACAGTCTATTGAGTAAGTAGTAACTTGAAGTAATAAAACTACTAATCACAACATCAATTAAGCTTATAACTAATCATTTGTTTGAATATTAGCTCGAAGTAATCAAGTCATCAAAATTTCAATTAGGGAAAATTAAACTCCATTGGGTCAATAGTAACTCGAAGTAATCAAAAGAGTAATCATAATGCGACTCGCCCTTATAATAAATTGGTTAGTCTATAATATGCTCAAAGTAATGTCAAGAATAATCATGATATCAATTAGGCCAAACCAAACTCCATTGGGTCAATAGTAAATTTAAGTAATCAAAAGAGTGATCAAAATGGGAACTGAAGTGAGACTAAATTCTTCGGTGGTATAAAAGCTCAAAGTGATAATGAGAGTGAGGATTATGTCTGACCAATATAGTCAAATAGGTCACTGGTTACTCAAAGTTACCAAGATGTCAATAACGCTGATATTTACTCAGTTATTTGGCTAATATATCGGGGAAAGATAAAAAGCAACCACTAAGCTAATTAAGTTAATTTAAAGTCAGTTGGGTGAATAGTAACACGGATTAATCGAAAGTGTAATCAAACACTTAGCTGAACTTATATGAAGTCGCCTTTGTCAATAATAATTCAAAGCGATCGACCGAGTAACGAAATGTTTGCTTCCATAAAGTTGTTTATGTCAATGGCTATACAATTAAAAAGTAATCAGAATATCAAATGAGCTTCTACGAAGTTATATTTTTGTCAATAATTCCTAGAAGTAATCCAGAGAGTAACAAAAATGTTGAACTTTTATTATGTAAATTGTGTTATTGATAGGTCGAAGTAATTGGAAGTGAAGGCGATTTTAAGTCAGCGGTGTTAATAATAGTGAGAAGTAATTAAAAGAGTAATCACAAAGTGTGATTATACTCGTATCATCTGAACTGTATCAATAATAAGTCAAAGCAACGAGAAAGAGTAAACAAAACGTCAATTCAGCTAAAATAGAGTGCGCCACTAATAACTCGAGGTTATCAAAAGAGGAATCCACATGTCAATAGTGCGACTAGGAACGTAACTCCCAGTGGTCAAAATAGGAATCCATACATTAGTGATCCCAACAAGATAAATAATTACTCGACTTTATCAAAAGTGTAATCGAAACACAACCACTGAAGACAAAAGGGGCATGCATATATTATGGATTAAATTGGCCAACCCCGGGATTAAATTGAATGGCGCTTGAATTAAATTGATTGGCACTTGGAATAAACTCACCGCCATTTGGTTTGAAATGAATGGGACAACCTGTAGTAAAGAAAACATATGCATAATTTCAGATGTATTTAACACCCATATTTTCATACACTGCAACAATGCTGGAAAGCTTCACATCGCGTAGTACAGTTTACTTATTTTTAAAACATTGCGAGAAAAACTTCCACAAGAGCTGAACCACACAAATTAAGGTAGAAAATTTAGAACTATTTCCACACAAAGAAATTATGACTCGCACATGGGCGTACCAACCGAAGGGGGGGGCAAGGGGGGCGCCTTGCCCCCCCCATTTCTCAGAGTAAACACAAACGACATCCGGTTGCATAACAAGGTTTGCACACTTTTAGTAAAAAACAAAGTTTCCGCAGCAGAAAAGGGCCTAGCAAAGTCCCACATGCGGCACGGCCCGGGTCCACAACGACGGAGACTTAAACTGGTCCGCGGAGCGCATGGAACAGACAGATCCCAAAAGCAGGTCCTTGAATTCTTGAGGGATAGGCTCGTTCACGAGGCCCACGAGCCATTCCAGCACCTGGAGAGCATTGAAACCAGAACTTGAAACACTGGCTTGGGCCATGTTTCACACAGATCAGAAATGATGGCACAAGAGCCTGCCCCTCGTGACCGACAGGACACTACCAGTCAAGCCCTCAGTCTCTCCACTCACTGCACATATTTGTGTGTGTGCGTTTTTTTTAAGTTTTTCGGTTACGTGTGTTTAGTGGTCTTAGATCCAGAGGTTCGAACAAACCATTGAGGGTATGCACTGCGCACGTCCAGTGCAAACGGCGAATACGCACTGACTGGAATTTGAGGCTGTCTCTGGTTTGCACGACAGTGAAGCTACGTTTCCCGAGTGATCTATGCGTGAAAAGAAGTCAAGCCTTTGGTTCAGTGTATCTCCTGTCCATTCTAGCTTGATGCACTAAATGAATATTATCTACCTTTTTCCAAACTTCTTGTACTTGGGCACTGAAACATAGCCCACTCCAGGGGGGGTGGGCCATGTTTTTAGTGGGCCTATATTGTGGTACTTCCATTTCTGCTCGAGGAAAAACTGGATCTGTATGTTACTTTTAAGTGTAGCATTTAGGGCTCTGCATCTATCTACACGCTGTACCTAGGTTCGAGCTCCCACTCACCACTTGATTGATACCCTCCCATTTGGGAAGTCTGAGCAGATTTCTTAGTGCCCTTGGCAGGAGAAGCAACAGGACACTGGCTAAATCGGACTGCTCAACAGCATTCTGCCGCATGTAGAGGCCCCCGAAAGCGATTGAAAACAGCGAAACAAGCTGGAGCTGGAATCTCAGCAACTGCAAAACAGCAAGACAGAGCCTTCAGACTAATTCCCACACAAATTCAAACTACAGAGTGTTTTTTTGTTTTTTTTTTTACACTTGCATGGTTTGTGTTACACTGTGCGGTTTGTGCAGGTGAATTTACGTCCAGGGGGACATAGCATAGGGGGCTAATCGTAACGATCAGTTGGCTAATTAAGTAAAACGTGTTAATTAACTTTTTATTAGTGATATGGTTCGAATTAGAAACTTGCTGAGCATCATCGAAAGCCACTAAATCAGTAATTTCTAGAAAAACTGAGCAAGGTTACCGGTGCAATAACGTGCCAGCGCGATTTTTCTGGCTCTTATAGCCCCAGACTTGTACCTGCTCAATGAACTTATGCCTTTAGCGCACTACTACGCTTTCCACGAGTTCAAAGTGTTTTTAACAAATTACCGATTTAGTGGTTTTCAATGATGCTCAGCAAGTTTCTAATTGGAACTATGTCTAATTGCACTAATTAAAAAGTTAAATAATATATTTTGCTTAATGAGCCGAATGATCGTCACGATTAGCCCCCTATGCTATGGCCCCCTGGCTGTATTCGCGACTCCAACTAACTATAGGTGGCGCCACTCATTTTCCAAAATGGCGGTTATAGTGAGGGTCGGAGATGCGTGCCGCTGTTGAGCCTGTCTAGTGTGCTGGCTTCACTGAGCGACGCAAATTATTTCTGGTAATACGAGGAAGCTAGGGTGTTATGAGCGCAGGTCACCTCTTTACCCTGAAAACAAGAACGGTGTTTAGCGTCATATTTACGCATTGATGCGCGTTTAAATTCTGGAGCGAAACCGAAACTAAACTGTATTTTGGATTTAATTTCTCCATATAGCTCTTAATTTTGGATTCTTTCATAACTCGAGATATGTCTCACATCGCAATTACTTGGTTAGAGAAGTTATTCGTGGAAACTTTATTTTGTGACATACATGTTCGATCCAGGCTGATATTTGTAGTTGTTGAAAAAATCAGGGCTGATATTTCTGCGTTCTCGCTGCCTTTTCTTGCTCAGACAATTGTCATGGGGAATAATGAACTGCGGGCCTTTTATTGGGTTTTTGGGTACTTAGATGATTAATTGGTCTAACATTATTCCCAGCACAAGAATAAGAAAATAATTTCAATTTTTACAATATGTCCACAAAACGTATAAATTAATAAACGCTGTTCTCACTACAACAACCCAAAGACGGAATCCGAGTCAGACAGCTGAAGTGTGTGTGCGTTTTTTATAGCAGCGCGTGACGCATAGGACTTTATATTACATCCAGTGTTTGACTGTTTGTCTATCTTAATAACGATGTCAGAGTTTTTCCCCCATATGCTAAAAGAAAACAAAATTAACCTTTCTGGAAAGACTCTTATGGTTAAATGGCATATTTTCGTGATCTTGGCGTCAATTGGGGACATACATTACCGCGATTTGTGTTAATAATAATATTAAAATTCAGATATTTTAATATGTAATTTTTTAAGCTCTAATATAATTCGTTGCTTATGATCCAATTTCAAACGCGCGAACAAATATGACAATCAAAAGTGTGCTAATTATCATCACTGGTGCCAATTTCAGCATTTTTAATGACCAAGTAATAAAATAAAAATAGTCTAATATCAATGAGAACATTCTAGCTAATGTGAGAAATCCATGTAAAATTACATTAATCGTGATAAAAGTATAATTTGCTATCAAAGTCGCGATTTTTGACAATCGGCAAAACATCCGAAGTCGCCACCAATATTCTTCCAGACCATATCCCCAAAAGTAATAAAATTAATAATTTTTTTATTATTAATATTTTTATAACATATAGTTACTTCAATTTTTACGCTCCGTCGTTCTGCCAATTTCAGCCTTTCCAGTTCGAAGGAACGCCTACCTGCTTGCACGTCAGCTCACTGCAGCACGTTTCGTTGGCGTTGGAAGCCGGTGAAAAAGTAGTGAGTTTTAGTATTGCGTATACGAGCGAACGCAAGCGCTGTGTGTTTGCGTTAGCTTTGCGTGTTCCACACTGCGCGTGCGCGGAGCCCAAAATTGCGGTCTTGGATGGCGGATAGCGATGAGGTGCCCGCACAACGTAGGGCACTCAACTCTAACACAAACGCACAGCGCTTTCGTTTGCTTCTATGCCCAATACTAAAACTCTCCAGTAAGGTACGATCTATACCGGCTGCAGCCTTACGCTGGGACAGTGAAGAGTGTTGTTTGCATTCGGAAACAACATTTCGCGAGCCATGATCGCGAGCACTTCCGCCGTACCCGCTGAGCAGGAGAATCAGGGGACCCTCACTAGAGCGCTTCCCGTTTCCGCCGCGGGAGGGCGAGCGTCGAGCTGGAGACGCGAATAACTCACCTGTACAAACCGCATACGTGTAGCTTTCCCGGCTTTTTTTAAACAAATATGTTAAGCTCTAAAGAAGCACCCTGTAGTATATACCAGACACAACTTTGTACACCAGTGAAGACAAAATCTAAACCCGTGCCAACACTGGAAATCTAGTGGGACCTCTTAATGCACATTTTGTATACCCACGTACCCTGTTAATATGGATGCCCTGCAATATAGACAAAACTTCTGGAGACAAACAGGGTGAATACATGCACTCTTGTCTCATTATTATGGAGGACTCACGCTACCGTATGACCCCTCTTCAGGGGAAACAAAGGTGTCCATATTAATGAGACATCTCTGTATCTTATGTATCTAAGATATATTTGCCCAATAAAAATGTGTCTAAAAGAAACCAAAAATGTATATTTATGCTGAAAAAAAAATTCCGTGATGGCCCATGGGCTGACAGTATCCAAAATGAACAAAATACTAGTAGGTAATGAATAATATAGTGAAGGCATGAAAATAGTGAAGCAAAGTTGAAGCACGCTTGTAACACGGTACAGGCATTTCAGGTCCCAACATAGCGAAGACGTCTTCCTGAAAAAGCCGACTTCACTTAGGAGGCTTTACTTTACAAGCATCCAGCATTTTCTTTTCATAATCTTCAGAACTGGCCTAAATGCATGAAGTGCGCACAAATTTAACCCAAGCTGAAACCCACTCTCAAATTTTGGTTTGTGTTAGCAGTTAGCAGTTGAGTTAGCAGTTGTTCCGTGTTTTAATAAAATAATCAGGGTTGTGCAAATATTAGAAATTTCTAATAGTAGCACAGTAAAACCTCGTTAATTCGGATCTCATGGGACCGGCAAAAATGTCCGAATTATCCGAAAGTCGAAAAAGCGAAAGGACAAAGAAAACAGTGCAAAAACATTTCCCTGTGACATACCTTTATTTTGACAAGAAATCTGTTATTGCCGCCTGCTTTCTAGACGACATTTGGGCGGAGACGACAACTTTCCTTAGCGCGGTCAGGTGCTCCACCGCACTCGCACTGTCAGAGCTACGCATCCCGTGCGCTGACAATTTAGCACAGCAAGGCCTCTTCTAGTTTCGGGTGCACCACCTTCCACAGCCGCTTTCTTTTCGCGTTGAACTTCTCGCTCTCGAAAGCCTGTAGGATCTCGGCCTCAATTTTCACGTACGTGGCCAAGGTGCTTCTCTTGACGTCGTAACTTCCCATCACTTGTTGTCGAGAAACGCCGTCCTTCAAGGCCCTCAGTATTTCCACTTTCGTCGCTAAATCCTTGGCCTGGTACAGCTGCAACGAAAAACAAGTAGCACAACTGACCGATGATCGGAGCGGCAAAATCGTGACACCCGGCGCTATTTTTCCCGAACGCGCCGATAGCGAGAGTGCCAGTCACGCTGCATGTTTCAACGCGGGGGTGGCCAACAAAAATTGAGGGATAAGATAGCTGTTAAAATGCGCGCCTTAGGATGGGCTGCTTTCTGCCGGCCACTCCGCGTTGAGGCATGAGACGTGACTGTCACTCTCGCTATCGGCGCGCTCGGGAACAATAGCACCGCGTGTCGCAATTTTGCCGCTCCGGTCGTCGGTCACTTGTGCTACTCTTCTTCCGTTGCAGCTATGCTTCTGCCGCTTCCATGCCAGGAGAGTAGCGCGCTGACGCACGGCAATCCAGAGCAAAACTGGTGCGAAACACGGAGAACCGGAAGAGCGAAGAACCATGGGAAAACCGGAAAAACCACGTGTGCACCTTGGATGGATAGCGGTCATACCCTTTGGAAGAGACGGTAGCTTGCGCCACCTACTGAATTCGTCCGAATTAACCATAGCGCGCCGCGTTCCCTCCGAATTAATGAGCGTTTGGTGCCATTGACTAATACATAAATTTGACGGGACCGGATCGGCAGTTCAAATTATCCAAATTTCCGAATTAGCGAGGGTTGAATTAATGAGGTTTTACTGTAGTTTCTAATAATACACTATTCAATATTCGTTTCGAGTTGAACTGCAGTATTCACATTTTTTAAACTGTTGATCGCAGCGGGTTAGCCTTGCTGAGCGAGATTCTTGTTGAGCATGGGTGCACTACGGAGAAGCAACACCCGCGAAAGTAAGCTTCGTGGGTGTAGCTTCTCCGCAGTGCACCGGTGCTCGGTAAGAAGCACACTGAACGGGGTAGCCCACCGCGATCAACACTTGCAAAAGTATGAATATCGTAACTGCGTGCTCGGGAGAAAAGCATGTTTTCAAAGCGGGACGTTGCACGCGTGTGCCCGGTGTATTTAAAAAGAAACGGAAACTTTGTAAATGTTATTATCTACATTGCAGTAAAATTTTCAAAATTAAACTGTGGCTGTTACGCAAGAGTACATGTTAGGCAGAGATGCCCGGGCAACCTGCGTTCATCATTCATGATTACTCTTTTTCAACATCAGGCATGAAGGAAGAATATTTGCACATAGCAAGATTTGTAAATCCACTCAATTAGGTATAGCTGGGCATCTCTATAGGCATAAATTTATGCTAAATCCATCGTTTACTTGCCAACTCAAGGCATCGCACTTCCTGAGGTCACAGTTCATAAATATTGTTTAATTAAAATTAGCCCATAAATGGACAAGAGGAAGCTTGGGAACAAACTTCACGAGTTTAGCTGGGTTTTTGTTTAAAGGGGGACACTACCCAGAAAAAAAATATTTTCTGCAAAAAAAGTTGATTTTGAAAGATGACCTATTTACATCTGCCAACATCTAGAGAGTATTCCCAGAAAGTTTCATTTGTTTACAGTGCGTAGTTATTTTTTTTTTTTATAAATTATTGTCAGACCACCAATGCTAAAGAAAAGGTAGAGGTTCTAGCACCTCGACTGCGTTTTTCTCCAATCCACTTTTTAGCATAAATCCCACCTTAATTAAACTATTGTTTCAGTATGAAACTATCGACATACTTATTATTTGCGGCATATATGCCAAAACTTTATAGAACCGGTTACTATGAACTTAGACTTTGCATTTTCATGTTCCTTTATTATGAAAAATTGTAATTGACAAAACTTGGTAAATGTAAAAAAAAATCCTTTTTTCATACGTTTTTTTTATTTCAAAAATTTATATTTTCTGAAATTTCTTTTTACAGCAACCGGCAACAGGTATTCCAGTATGCATTCCACCAGAAAATATCTGGTTAGCAACACCATTTCTCAACGATAGATTCATTGAGCAGATTCCATGCAAAGCTATGCTTTACTTCATTCTGGGGTTATAGTACCTCATAAAATTGGTTCACTGGGCTGAAACTTTGCATGGCCTCCTTCTATATGAATACAAACACCACCTGCAAATATCACACCGATTGAGTGAGCAGTTCAAAAGTTGACATTGCCAGATAGTATCCCCCTCAGGGTGCAACAGTAGTGAAAGGCTTAGAGAAACTATTCAATATTTGATTCAGAAATATTCAGCCAAAACCACTATTCGCTTCGAACTCTAAATCCACCATACGCTCAGGACTAGAAATAAGCTTTCAAGGAAACAGAAGTTAATTCAAACTGCCTTGACATCAATGCCAAGTTGAAAGTGACACTGTTCTTGTCTGGCTCGGGCACTTCCGTAATAAGAGACTTGTATTTCCTATAACCTCACATTGTGCTAGCTTCAACGCATTTAAAACACAGATTAGAACCGATCACGAGGCAGGCCTGCCAAAGAGCCGCAAGAAAAGATGTGAAATTGCTCACCGCCACGTCTAGACTAGGTGATTGGGTGGTTTCTTTGACGGCCATCAAGCAGTCGGCAAACCACCTGATAACGTCCGACGTCGCACTGGCTTCAAAGCTCTCAAGGTCCAGACACGTTAGCAGCATCCGAAGAACACCTGCTCTTTCTCTGTAAAAATGGTAGTAGTATAGTACCTACAATCGTGAAGCAATACACCCTAAGTGCAGCTCCAGTAAATACCGCCTTACTTAGACAGGATCAGGGTTCTCCCCACGGTGGGCGGCAGTGGCTTTGCCGCTCATTGCTCCGACTGGCCGCCTATTGCTTTGACTAACCGCCCACCGCTCGATTATGCCGCAAGATGACAATGCAATTTTGCCTGCGCACATGGCTGCAGCCCATCATACTCAGTATGCTCGCGCACCGCCACGTCATCGCATGCTACTGCATCGCTGACTGCCACCACACCTTCAAACGGAGAGTGGAGCCAACACCTCCTAGATAACAAAGCCATAGTGCTAAATGAGATTGCATCATCAGAGAAGGCCAATGCTGGACACAGATTGGAAACGTGTGCTGGCTCAGTGTTCGGCTTTGTGTCAAGTTTGAGCCAACCAATGACAAAATTGTTGTGTCCAATCTGTGCACAGCGTTGGGCTTCTTTGATGGCGCCATTTTATTCGACCATTCAGCTTTGTTATCTAAGAGGTGTTGGCGGAGCACCGCCGGCAGTGTGCGGAGGGTGAGAAGGGGGGGGGGGGGGGGGGGTTGCTCTTACGAGCAGAAACACACACAAAAAGAAATTGTGACGAACGCGCACTGCGCAGCAGTTCTCTCCGCAGATGGTGAACGGCGGAAAGCAGAGCCAAGAAGACTCCTTTTTCACTGCTCAATGCTAGCTCGTGCGGTGGCTTGCTTTATCTCCGCCTCTTCGCTCGCTCCCCACCTTTTTTTTTTTTTTTTTTCTCGAGGCGTTCTGGTTTTTGTTTTATCACCACGGCTTGGCACTACTCACAGGGCCTACGCAAAGTGCGTTCCGTCGGCAAGCCAGATTGTGCCGCATTGCAACCCCCCCGCCGCATGCATGGTGGTCATGTCCACCCCTAAAAAATTCCTTGGGAGAACCCTGCACAGATATGAAGATCTTCCTTAGTTAGTCAGAGCTCACATACTGTAAACAACTTTGTTTTTTGGCTGAGGACCTTATATTCACGAATATTATGACTTCCAAAACGTTGAAAAAATTGGTCTCATGAATAGGTTCGCCCATGCAAATACACGGCGTATCACTCCAAATCACAAAATTTTATGCCTACAAAATATTCCTGAAGCCCACAAAACTCTTGAAATACTGAGCCTGCAAAGAGATAGTCATTTACAATACTACCATGAAAAACCTATTACTTATGAGAAAGTTGATGCTGCACAGAGGAAGATTGTAGGGTACACATCTTATGCCTCAAAGGTGTGAACATTGTCGCACAAAGAGTCGTTGAAAGAACATTCTGGCAAAACTCTCTCGCAGTCACGCATCCCGGCCTCGACCCCCCGTATTTCACGTCTCAGTTTCCTCCGATGCACACGCTTGCCCTCTTCCCCTGGCCCTCTGCACACTCTCCCGCCACATGTGCGAGCAGCCCCCTCAACACCGCCTAATAACAAGGTCGTAGTGCTAAACTTCCCGGGTGCCCTCTGGAGGCTAGGACAGGGCCACGATGCAAGATTTATATACCGTGGACATGGCATGGGTTGCGGCTGCCAGATAAAGTCCTCTCTTTGCCTCGGTTGAGGGCGGCGCCACCAGATGGCTCCTCGATATGCGGCTATAGGCAGCCCGTTGCAGGGCCCGTTTCCCGCGCTCCTCTACGGGAGGGATGCTCGTTTTTAAAATTGTTTTCAGGGTGCGCCCCCTAATGAAGCCCTTGCCACTTGCGCTACGCGTCCTGCTTAGACACTGCTTCGACATCGGTCCTAATTTCATATCTGAACGGCGGCAATAACAGTTTTATGAACGCATTCAAGCGGAGAGATCTCTGGAGCAGTGTTCCAAGCCAGCGTTCATCAAGGTTCGAGCAGAAGCTCTGAGCGGAAAGAGCGAGCACCCAGGTGCCACAAAAAAAAAACACTGTTTTTGCCTTTTTTTTTTTTCCTCAGTTGCGTTGCCTGGATGGCAAGAATATCGTCGGCTGTGGCTACTTGGGCATGTGCCAAGAGGACTTTATCTGTTCGATTGCGTCGCAGCATTTGCCATATTGCATATCCTTAGCTATATGCATCTTACACTGTGGGTCGGGTACATGTTGGGTCGCGTACGGCTGGCACTCATACTCAATCAAATTTGGCGATGCTCTCTAAAATTTGACTAAAAACCCTGAGACTAGGACGAGAAGGGACGAGAAGGGAACACCAAGTCTCAAACACAGCTCGCTTTGTGTTGGATTCCTGGTCGTTGGGTTCATTGCGTCCTTTCTGTTATAGTGTTTCGGGTTTCGCCAGAAAAGTGTACATTTCGAGGGTTCCTTGAGACGTCTTTCTTTTTGGGTTTCTTTTGAGCGCTGTTGGTTTGGACAATGTTGAAATGTCCATTGTATAAAGGAGGTCACTGCATCTCAGTGCTAGTGCAAAGGTTGCTTTGCTTTTTTTTTTGTATAAAAAGGTCACTGCTTCTCAGTTCTATTGTAAAGGTTGCTTTGTTGTACTGCTTGGGGCACGGGATTCCCCATTTCTCCCTCTCTCTCTCTTTCTCGTCTCTAGTGTTTTGTGTAAGATTTGATACCTATATAAACCTCCTTCGTTGTCGAATAAATTTCAGCTGTGTTTGTCCGTCCCTTCTCATCCCAATCTCGGGGTTTTTAGTCAAATGTTTAACCACCACCAGTTCGTTTTTAACCTTTTGTTCATCTTTAAAATATCTGCGAGTATCCTTATTACCATATTTGCTTCCATAATCAACATACTCACATAATGTACGCATACCCCCACATCGGTCATTAATATCTGCATTTTCATTCTGCCGCACATAATGAATGCACCCCAATTTTCTTGGCTCCGCGGTTCTTGAACTGCCTCCGACCCAGCCAGCCACAGAGTCAATTAAGGGGGGACACTACCCAGAAAAAACAATTTCTGCAAAAAAACGTTCATTTTGAAAAATGTCATATTTACATCCAAAAACATCTAGAGGGTATTCCCAGAAAGTTTCATTAGATTGTACTGCATAGTTAAATTTTTATAAATTATTTTCGGTCCACCGATGCTAAAGAAAAGGTAGAGGTTGGAGCACTTTGAACGCATTTTTCTCCATTCCACTTTTGGGCACAAATTTCACTTTAGGAAAACTATCGTTTTGTTATTACATAACTTAGATTCATTTTGATGAGTTTTTCTGGGGTGAAATTTTAAGGGGAAGATAACTATGAGCTTGTATTTTTTATTTTTGTCATTTTTCATGCTCAAAAACAAAAATTTTGGACAAAGGATGGAAATCTAAAAAACCGTATTTGTGTTTATGTGGCTTTTCTGTCATGAAAGATGGTATAACATAGAAATATAGCTCCATAGTTATCTGCTCTGAACTGTCCTAATGCAATATAACACATGAAAACGACAAATTTTTAAGTAATTTCAAAACGATAGTTTTCCTACACAGGCACGCCCACTTTCATCTTTGAACGTTTGCAGTTTTTTTTTGTACTTCACCCAGGCTAACAAAATTTGGCAGAAATGTTCTTAACATAAACAGAAACAAGCACTGTAAATATAATTTAAATCAGACAAGTGGTTCAAAACTTTACTTTTTTGGGTAGTGTACCCCCTTAAGCCACCAAGCGGCCAGGTCGAGCCAAGCGCAGCAGCATACACGCACGTTATGGCTGCAAGTGAGAAGTTTCAGATGTGACCAACGGGGTGACTGAGCAGTGCGCAGATGCATTAGGGAGTTTTAGAATAACGTACGCAATTTTAGCGCACGTTAGCGCTAAATTTAGCGCTTGCTTTAGCGCACGCGACGCAAGAGAGTTTTAGAATAGTGTTTCTCCGCCGCGACGCAAAAGCCCAAGCATCTCGCGCTTGCAACGCCACCAAGATACAGTCACGATTTTTATTTCACTCACGAAATGCCGCAACTTTAGAAAAAACAAGATTTTTGGTCCGGAGTAACAATTTCATATTTGTTTAAACGTGAGAGTGCGACGCGAGCGGTCGACCGGTCGTGTCCGCCGCATGCGTCGCCTCGGCAAGTGTACTGACCTTCGCCGATAAATGTTCGCTCGTCGCAAGCATCAAGTTGCCGGTGATCGTTGCCCACCCTACTGGGTTTTCCAAACCGAGTGAAGTGTCATAGTCGCGAGGATGCCGCCGACGTCGCGCTCACGACGCCGCCAAAGAGACCGCAGCCATAGTCCTGGGGGCCGCCATTTTTTTAAACTGTGCTCGTCTTGGCTTTAGCCAACTTCTCATCACGAATCCTCCTTAGAGGAGCGCAAAGACCCTTTGCGTACGCACGCTATTTCCGAGAAATAGCGCACGCTAAAATTGCGCACGCAAAGCGCAAAACCTGGTTTGCGTTCGGAGCATGCGTAGTGGCGACGACGCTATTTTTTGCGCACGCAAAGCTTTAGCGTGCGCTATTCTAAAACTCCCTATTATGTCGACAAACAGGCCATCGTCTGTGGTTTGCTTTCGGACAGTGAGATCGTGAAAGTGGTTAGGCCTAGGGACGCTCGCGTCGCTCTTCGCAACCAGTTGAGCTGCTTTTTCTTTAGCAAAAAGGATGCCGAAGGTACCCTAAAAAAAGTTAGCAATTTGTAGAGCGCGGTTACTGTGGTGCACGCATGACCAGCCGTGGGTGCGCCTCCGTCGGTGGAGCCATGCAACAGTGACACCCCTGTCGGATGGACACCTAAAGTGACATTTATGCAAAATGTGTAAATGCACAAAATTTCAACCAAAATACGCGTCGGTTTTCCGCGAAAAGAGGTACGTGCGGAAGTAGTATGTGATAGGGCAGACATCACCACTTTGCACCAGGGCACTTGCAGAAGGGGGTGAGGAGGAGGAGCACCTTGGTTAGCTATACGAGGGCTCAGAAGTCTACAAAGGACGTTTGATATGTCCTTTGCCTAGTTTCCAAACGTTTCAAAAGTAGCATGTAGACGCTTGTTGTGACACGCGCTACCTCACGCGTCATGTCACCATCATAATTTTTGACGATGCGGTAGCAAATTCCGCATTTAAAACTGAGAATGCATCAGAAGTGCGGGAGTGTAACTGAGTAACAGGAATTTTGCCTAGATACCCATCATCCAGCACCAGCAGCAAGGACGACGGTGATATCTTTGCGAGTGCATTCTAAAATTTCAGTCAAGAGCCTTGTTTACCCCTGAGGCAGGCTGCAGGCTGCAGTGAACGGGTTGCAGATTGACCCGATGCTCCGCTTGCCCTTTCTGAACAACTGGCAGTGGAGGTATATCATGAGGGTCAGAGACTTTGTTCCGTCCAGCAAGGTGCCCTGGGCGCTTTCGGGCAGCAGCACAAAGCAGTCGGCCAGCGCTTCCGAGCGACTGTTTCCCGAGAAAGCTTGGAAGGAATTCTCCAGCCTGGAAAACAATTCCACCACTGTCTCGCAGACCAAGAGCGTCGTACTTGGCTGGAGGTCCGACGACTGGAGCACCTCTTTCAGACCCTGCATTCGAGGAACGAACGTTGTCGCGAGGCTGACTGCAGTTCACGGCTTGTCTGCAATGCAAGCTGTGGAACCGCCAAAACAGCACGTTCGGTTGTTGTTGAGCCGTCCCAAGTTCACAGCTTACCTTTAAAGGTAGCACTTTTGAGCTAACCCGCTGTCCACCTTCAACGGCGCGTGCAGCAAATTAAAACTCGGACATTCCCACAACCATCACATCTTGATGAAACTATTCCCTTTTTTTGCACAATCTGCGCATTGCTGCAGCACTTTTGAAGTTCAACAGCTCACACAATTATACAAACATCTCATTTCATAAAGCATTACACCCATCGCAATAAAACCTACTGGTTTGTTCCTGCAGATGCAATGCTTGTAAATGTCCAATACTTTGGACTATCTACACTGGGCTCGTTCGATTTACCTGCACCAGCCTACACTGATCCAGAAAGGTGGAGCGTGGCGCAAGGAAGTGCGGGGCAGTGCACTTCCGGTCTGTGTTTTACGATTGGATGCACTCATAAATCGAATATGGCGGCATGCACCGAGTGTAACTGGTGCAGGAGGTGTAAAAGAATCGAACGAGCCTATTGTTTGCCCCACCGTAGAATTCACAGAAACTTTCGAGGATATTATGCTTACAGAAATTTGTTCGCTGCTTCAGGTTGCACGCACCATTGTAGAAACAGTAGTGGGGTCTAGAAGTACCGTAAACGACTTTGATCCGTTACAATGCTGTGTGTGTCAGAACAGAAACTACTGCACACTCCCAGAATTAAATGGGATGCTTTACCTTGACGGCGACCTCTGCAACTTGGCCGGAGGAGGCAGCCCTGATCGCCACGAGTTTCAGGAAAGGCCGTAGCTTGCTTGACGGAACCACCCGCACAACAGTGCTGAGAGCTGACACCAGAAGGTCCACACATTCAGGCTGCACAAACATGCATGGCCAGAGAGTAAGAGTCACAAAAATCACATTGGTTATACTGCACCGACCGTTTATAACGAAGTCGGTTATAACGAAATAGCGGCTATAGCGAAGCGGTCACAATTTCCCATTCCTGTTTGCACTTTTTCAATGTATTTGTGTTTGTTTTTAGCGAAGGAAATTGAAGAGCTCTCGCGGATATGACGAAGAGAAATTTTGTAATACTTAAAAAGATATTAAGATTCGGAAAGTTTACTAAGTCGCAGACCGCCGCACTTTGTGCTGCGGCCGAGCAGCCATCCAAAGAGGACTGCAGACGTGCTGCAAAGGCCGCAGGTGGCAGCCTCTGCATAGTCGTCTGCTTCCCGCTCCTTATCTGAGAAACGGCTTTTCTGCATCTCACGCGGAGAAGCCGTCGTGGTGTGCCGACAGGGGCGTTCAGGGGCATTAGCAACAACGTACCGATGGAGACGATAATGAGAGCCTAGATTTAAGCGAGGGAGTAACTCCAACCACCGAGAGCATTTGTAATGTAATGGCAGATGCCTCCTGGGCAGATAGTAGTGATGAGACAAACTTTTGCTGAAGTGAAAATTCGACGCCGAATCTTAGGATCTTGCAAAGCCGAATTTTTGCCGAACTTTCTTAAAAATTCGGCAAAGATTCGGCAAAACTACACTGTCGTCAGACCTAAACGTTGATATTTCGTTTTTCTGGGCAAAACAAGTTTTTAGTTTTTTTTTTTAAATGTGTATTGACAGAGTTATTACTAATTAAGGCAATATTAAGGCAAAAGCCTTATATGTCTCATCGTTCAGTCGACCTTCAAAGTCCTTGAGCGAAAACACGTCGGTGACACGAAAGGTATCAAAGTGAAAGGTACCAATGAAATGGTGCCAAAAGTGCGCCGTCAGAGAACACGCTGTCTTCAGAGGTTCGCTATCACCGGGACCACAGCCGACACCACGATCTGAGTGAGCCAATGAAACGGCGCCAAAAGTGCGTCGTGAAAGAACGCTCTGTCTTTGGAGGTTCGCTATCATGCTTACATCGGCGCTTAGGCTTTCACCTTCAAGTCATCTTAGGGATAACATAAGAGACCTTGTGAATTTTTCTACAAGGTAATTGTATTGATGTCATTTTTCTGTGTTTACTGGCTATTTTACAGCGACCTTTCACAGAAGTGGTGTGACAACGAGGTTGGGTGGTAGCAGGGTAGCGGGCGCAGTCACGATACGCGAGTTTCGGTTTTGAAGCCTCATCAGCGTAAGCTCACAAGTGTGTACCATGTTGAAATAAAGGCGGTAACACTGTGTTCTTACTTTCTCTGCGAGTCACCATTTTGTGCGCGAAAATGAATGCAACGGCTGCTGAGCCTTCACCAGAGGAGATAACAATGTTATTGTAAATATGCATGTTTGTTTGCTTTTTTTCCTTGAATTTGAGTCACTTCAGCTTCGCATGAAAGTGTGCGTCTCATATTCGCGATGTCTCGATTCTAACTTTTAAAATTCTGGTTTCTGATGTTAGAACACATACGGATGTTTAGGAGTTGGGAATGTCGGATGTGCAACGTCAAGCATGATAGTTCTGTGTTTAGTTTTATGCGGACAGATGAAAACCGCGAAATAATGCTAATTAAAAAGCAATAATATTTTGTTTTGGCACAAACTACTTGTGAGCGGGGGAACAGGATTGCTATAATGGCAAGGAGTTGACATTGACAAGTACTTTTAAGTACTTGTCAATGTTACAACTAACTTGTGCATCACTAAAAATTTCAAATGAAAGTCACGTTATCCAGAATGCACCGCATCATTTGTCACTTGCGCAGAAGACTGCGTCAATTCCTGGTCAATCTTCTGTTCTTGAGGCAGAAAATATTGAAGAAAACCACACTCACAAACACACAGTTACCATATATACTCCGCACCTCGACGTAACCTCCGGTGGTACTACATTGTATGATGATAACCGCACGGCGGCCATTTGCAATCCATGGCCCCGCAACCCCGTCGCGTTCTTGCGCGTACGCAGGCGTTTGCCGACTTTTTGCCGAATCTTTGCAGAACTTTCCTTCAAAAGTCTGGCATGGGCCGAACTTTGCCGAATCTGAAGTTCGGCAGATCCGATCCATCACTGGCAGATACGCACAAAATTTGGTTGTTTCGTGGCCAGGGTGGTGAGGAAACCGGGCAGAGAGGCGGACACGTCTGCAGGGGATGAATGCTTTTGACTCCTCGCAGTCCGCAGCTCGTTGTGCAGACGCGGCCCACAAACCACGTGACCCCGATGCAGCAGTTGCCCCCTCTTTTAAATCTAGGCTTTCTATGCCAACAAAACACAAACCTGAGAGCGAACACGGTGCCGTGTGCGCTTTCAGGTTCTTTACGTTTATGTTCTTTACGTCGCTGGTCGGTCTGGTCGCTCTCTGCGCGAAAGTCTAGCTTTGCTCAAGGACTGATTCGGTGACTCATCGCCACACGACGCAATTCCCGGCCCTGCCGGTACCTCGACGGGGAAGACGAAGGCAATCTCCTTGAAACAAAAGCATGCCGCCATCCTCAACGGAGTGCGCATAAACGTAAAGAATGCCATCTGCTGTCGGCGTCCTCCACGGCAACCGTCGCAGCTGTCGACACGGTCCATATGTAGCTCACAGTATCTTCTTTCGTTCGGAGCTTCTCGCAGTTGGCGAGAAGCCGCTCCAATCTAGCAGAAGGCGTGTGCAGGGAAGCCTTGACCGCTTTCTGCAGGCATGATGAACATGTGCCCGTAACGACCCGTGTTATCCTTTGTTCTTTTTTTTTTGTGTTACTTTTATGGAGTTTAGATATAACAAAAAAGCAGATATTGCAAAGTGATTTCAAATTCCCATTGACTTTGTTATAACCGGTCTCGACAGTAAATAGAGCACCCCTACAGAAAGTCAATAAGAAAAAATATTTACAATGTCAGCATTGATGCTAATCAGTACCTCAAATTCCTGCAGCAGGTTAACAAGCTTACCCAAACTTTACTGTATAAAATAAAAACTGTAGTAAGCTCATGACTCTGATACAGGAAGTTGAGATACTGACACAAAAAAAATAATAATGCAGGAACCACGTTTTCCTTATAAATTCTAACAGATGCTCAATTGCTAGCCATAATCCAGCAATAATATTTTTCGTAGCCATCAGGTTAGACCTCGCTGCTAAGTGACTGGTAGACTGGGTGACTTAGCTGAGGCTTTCAGCAACAATAAAAAAGTTCTAATGGCCATTTTTCAACAATTACCACAACCACAATAGGTGACATGGTAACCCTGGAGCCGGGGAAAAGTAGGAACGTAGGACAGACACAAAACTCCAAACACAGCTAAATATTTATTTCACCATCACGTTCTTAAATAGACCTACGACCAAGCGACGCAGACACAAAAGGTTTGACAACAAAGAACCTACGTACGACTTCTTTTCCCCGGCTTCAGGGTCACCATGTCAGTAATGAACCAGCTAGCCTGCACCCTTGCTTTAGTTACAATAGGTGGGATTATGTTAAACAAAAAACGGAGAAATGGAGGATGGTCATGCAGCGAACAAATTATAGCTATCAAATGTTAAATTTCACACTCCCACATTGTCTAGTCTTTGTATTGATAATTATGATTTTGACCGTTTAACTTTCAAGGACATGCGCTTATACTTTTGTACATGATTATTATTTTAGTTCCACGTTTAGTGTTTAGGTGAACTTTGGTTTGCGCGCATATGAACCGCAGATGTGCAATGTTTCTACTCTATAAGTCGTCTTTTGTATATTTTCCGCATGCTTGCTGTTGACCAGTGTAAAAGGCCCAAAGACCAGTCAGCTACCCACTGGAGCATTTTTCCTTTTGGGCCCCCCATCATAATCAATGGAAATAATGGTATTATTATTAGTAGTAGTATTACGCAAGGCACCCTTGACACAGGCAGGTAGGAAAAATGAAGCAACTAGCTGCTCACCAAGAGCGTGTGGAGAAGGGGGAGAGATGCGCAGGAGGCCAAGAATGAGCCCATGGAAAGGGAAGACACGCCGTTGCGCACGGCAACGTCCAGTATCAGCGTGGCCAGGTCCGCATCTACGTGGAGAGAGAGCAATCATTCACCGCATATTACACGCAGGAGTTGCAATACAGTGATACAAGATTCCACTGGCCACCTTACGGTGTTCGGTAAGTGCCTTCACGGAAAGGGTGCCCTCACATAGATGAGAGAGGAAGAAAAAAATTTTAGAGCCCTTCCACTTCACGTGAAGATGGAGGACCAGTGAAGCTGTTACTTTTACGTCTAGGACGATGCCTAGAGGACGACGTCTAGGACGACCTCAAGGACGACTTCTAGGACGACCTCGAGAACGATGCCTAGGACGACCTCTCGGACGACTTCTAGGACGCCCTTGAGGACGACACCTAGAGGATGACCTCAAGGACGACTTCTAGGACGACCTCGAGGACGACTTCTAGGACGACCTCAAGGACGACGCCTAGGGCGACCTCAAGGACGACTTCTAAGACGACCTCGATGACGACGCCTAGAGGACGACCTCAAGGACGACTTCTAGGACGACCTCAAGGACTTCTAGGACGACCTCAAGGACACGCCTAGGACGACCTCTTGGACAACCTCAAGGACGAATTCTAGGACGACCTGGAGGGCAACGCCTAGGACGACCTCTCGAATGACTTCTAGGACGACCTCGAGGACAATGCCTAGGACGACCTCGAGGAGGATGCCTAGGACGACCTCTCAGACGACCTCAAGGACGACTTCTGGGATGACCTAGAGGACGATGCCTAGAGATGATAACAAGGGATCAGGACCTCACTATCTAATAAGGCCAAGGAAGGCTGACTATTTATTCATACTTGCCATGACCAATGAGAAGTTTTCTGTCAACATCCGCGGACACATTTTTTCCCAGATCCTAGCGCATAACAGCTTCGCTGTAAAAAAATATTTCACCTCTCTGCTTTGCATGGCGCCGCTATCAATCAATGTACTACAGTCATGCGACCGTTAATGTGCACCTCTTTGTCTGTCTCCCTCCCTCCCTCCCTCCCCCCTCCTCCTCCTCCTCCTCCTCCTCCTCCTCCTCCTCCCCCCCCCTCCCAAAATCTTCCATAATGCGAGTCGTCCTTAATAACAAGACAAGAATGCATGTACCCAGTTCGTCCCCGAAAATTTTGTTCATGTAGCGGGGCATCATTGTTAACGGGGTTCATGTTAACGAGACATAACCACACTGGCAGACCCAGCTTTGCAAAGCGATTTTATCTCCATAACCCTCCCGCAGAAAATCAGCCAGCCAAGTGGAAATCTGTTTGATAGCCCACGTGTAACTTGTTCATAGTTTGTAATCGAGTGCAACTCACTTGAAATAAAATTTGTTATAACAAACTCTTCGAAGAGATACATACAGTGGTACCAGCAAACTTTAGGTAAAATTGTACTAAGCAATTAAGTTTGCCATAGAAAGCTCCACTATACAAGTGGACAAACATATAGAAGATGTGTTTAATAAGGCACTTAGACTACTTTAAAGGTGCCAAGGAAAATTGACCGCATCTCCACGTGGTGAACGATGTTGATTGGGGCGAAGCTCTGGTGGTGCTTGTCTGCATAGACGCTGAGCCGCAGCATGCCGAGCCTTTCGTTCGTTTTCATCCATGCCAGAAAGATAATGTGTGGTATGGAACGTGGTTATATAGGCATTTGAGCATTTGAACGCAGCGCCCTCTCGTCTATAAACGTTGAGCCAATGCATGCAAAGTTTGACGCGATTATATACACATTTGACCACAGCGCCCTCTCCTGTGTAGACGTTGAGCGGCTACATGCAACGTTTCATCCATGACATCCCCAGCTCTTGAGTTACTACTACCACATCTCGGAGCCCCCAACTCGTCCCGCAGTCATGGCAAAGTGGTTAGGGCGATGGACTAGAAATCCATTGGGGTCTCCCCGCACAGGTTCGAATCCTGTCGACTGCCGCAAACAGATTTTTTTTTTTTTCATCTTTTTTCTCTTTATTTTTATTTATTTCTTTATTTCTTTATCTTTTTTTTTTTTTTCCCTACACGAGCACATGAGCACGTGCTCATGTGCTCGTGAGCACGTGAGCTCATGAGCAGGAGCAGGAGCACCGGATGCCGGAGCTACGGACACCTATGGACATGGCTAGCCCCTAAGGAGCTTCACCCCTAAAACTGTAGCTTGTTATAAATGAGCCTGTACAATATAAACACAAAAGAGAAAGCGCACGGCACAAGAAAAGCAAGCAAGATGGAAGGATGTTTCGGGACAAGCCAAGCCTAACTAGGGAACTTTAAATAAACATTTATCAATAAGATCTCAATAAATGATAGAAACGTGTCTGACGCACATATCCGATGCACGACTGAAAGTAGGTCTATGAACACCAATTCAACTTACCCTCGGTGTCCTTCAGGATGGGAGTCAGCAAGGAAGTCCAGTTAAACGGTGGCAGGGCACGCGGAAAGTCTTGGTTCAGGGCACGCAGGCACGCAAACACGTGGGCATTCACCAAGCCTGTGCCGTCAGAACAGTAGCATGCAATAGAATCATACTAAAGCGTCCCACTGTCAACTCTTATTCCGCAGTAAAATGTTAATGTGTTTGGGCCCCCCGAAGCAGGATATTAAGAGGGGATGCAGGAATTAAAAAAAAAAAAAGAAATTGCGAAAAAGTAGATTTTTGGAAAACCACTTTTTTGGATTGTATATTCCATCAATTACCTCCTCTGTAATTATCAACACCTAAATCACTGAGAAAATATGTTCAAAAAAATATTTATGAGGTCCAGGCAACTTCCAAATTGCGCTAAACACGCAAAATCAAGCTGGACTTTGAGCGCTTTTCGCTCTCGATCAACTTGGTGCACAGCCGCGCCTCGAGATTGCGAAGCACTGATTGGCCAAAGAGCCTGCTCAAGAGAGAGCGCTACTATTGGCCACGACGTTTATTTTCCTTCCGTTGCCATGGCTACAATGGTGCCGGGGTGCATCTCCCCGCCTCGCGTCGTCTGCTTGTTCCTGAGCTTTGTCAACTTTACTTTGCTTTTCGCCATCTTTAAGATCGTTTGAAGCACTTTGTTTTAGTAGTTTTGCAAACTTTGCCCGTGCGTTTCGTGGCCGCAAGATATGCGGCGAATGAATTAGGAGACGGTGCACGTATTCGACGCACAGAAGCGGTTCATGCAAGTTTCTTTGCATGGCGACCATCAAAAGCAGCATCGGCAGCCCGCCTCTGCACGGCGGGATACCGATGCTCAACGCATCGCTACTTCAGATTGTGATTCTTTTATCTATACTGGCCGTCGAAACTAAGTAAAGACAACAGCGAAACAAAAAAAAAGTATGCAAGGACACTTCCAGCTACTCCACGGGTAAATCCGTTTGAAATGGTGCAATCCTGCTTGCGATTTTCGTGATTTTCGGTTGCAGCGTTACTCGCTCGAGAGAAAACAAATAAATAAAAGCCGTGGCCAGTGACTTATGAGCGTGCGTACAGTGTCCACAAGCTCTTTGCCACACGAGAATGAAAATCGCAAGCAGAATCGCGCCACGTGAAACAGGCTCAATGCTGAAAATGTGTGTGCAACTTTCAACTGCCATTTTCTCAAAATATATTTTTCCGCTGGCATTGGCGCTTATAACAGCGATATCTCGGGAACTGTTTTAATGAATTTGCATGCAGTATTTTTTTATTCTGCTCCGAAATACATTTGTGAGGGCCTGACAAGCTTCCTTTATTAGAAAATTATGTTAAAAATTTATAATACTCAAATTAAATTTGGTATACAAGGATATGACCAACAATATAAAATTCAATGTTGTACCAAAATGTTTTTGAAAAGAAATGAATAAAAAGGGCTTTGTTATGCCCTGGGGTGCCTATCCAGGAATGCTTATAATAAAATTCAGATTGCCACTATGTTTTTCTATTTCTCCAGGCCTGGGATAAAAGAAGCAAGCGAACCATATTAAAATTTTTTTTGTAAACCTGAAACTTGGCAGCTACTCTTATATATGTGCTATGAATGTACCCTGGGCATTTCATACACATAGCTCTAAAAATAAAAAAAGTTTAGGTTCCTTGCGAGCTTCCCCCTTTAAGCAGAGGTGTTAAAAGCAAAAGCAGCAGGCAAGCTGGTTAGGAAACATCATAATCTAAACCCTGTAGGAATAAAACACCAGACACCACGACACAAACTCAGATTTCGTCTCGTGTTGTTTGCTATTTTATCCCTCCGTATCTCAGGGTCTAGGTTATGACAGGTGCGAAGTTGTGCTAAGATGGAAATCACTCGTGCACATCAGTGAGAATTTCGTCTTCATCTGCTACACAGCAAAGATGATGGTGATGATGAAGGTGACGGTTGCACACATTTAGTGAAGCCGTACTGACATAGTAAAAGTCACGATTAGTTTGGCAAGCTTTCTATTCAAAATCTTCTACCACTGACGTAATGAGGATAGGCTATAATTGCACGATTCGGAAACCGTAACCTAAAGTGTTTGAATTAAAAGCACATGCGCTTTGCCGTCTCGTCGCCTTTTAACTATATGAATGTTTTTATTTTACAACAGATCTGAATACATTGATGGCTGGCTCACAAAGGACATTTTCAGGTTCGCAAGGAAAGAAAAAACAGTGCTGCGCAAAGACGACGCTAAAGACAAAATCGTACCTGACTTCGTGGCTGCAGACACAAAGTTTGTTAGGGGCCTCAGGACACTTTGATCGCTCAGGTAGGCATAGCTTGCCGGAACTGCAAGGTCGGGCCAGACAAAAAAGAGGCTGCTCATACTCATCTCTCAGCTCATGTCAGGTAACCTATCATCGAGCGACGTGAAGCACTAAGCTAATAAGGGCTAGAGCATAGACCTTCCCATATGCCCAGAGTAGAATGAGGGTAATTAAAAATAATGAGGAAACAACAGGAAGCATACTTCCTGTTGCATTGCAGAGAGCTTTACGACTCAACAGGGTGTTTCCGCATGACACCAATCTACCATTTGGTTGTTGGTTGTCACTTCGTATCTCTCAAGACCGGCAAAGTTTGGTGGTGGGAAGGAAGTGCTCGGGGAACTCACTAATTGCACATGCCGAACAACAAGATAGCGGAGAGGAGTGTGCCAATGAGAACACTTTACGTGTGCGGAAGTAGCGCAATGTGATTAACGTGACAGTAAACAAATGATATCTACACAGGATCATCTCAATCTTGGTCAATTCAGTATTAATTTGGATTTTTCAAGCTTACTCCGAAAGCTTGAATAATCTTCCTTTGAAGTACACTTTCAGTAATATATCCACTTAAACAAAAACTCAATCTGTCCGTGGTGTCCATTAATATGGACACCCCGGACAAAATTTTCAGTGACCAATCTTTTACCAGGCAATTTTGTCATGTTAGTATGGAAACCCACAGTCTGGACTATGGACAGAAATTTTGGGGACGAATTGGGTAAATACTGGCAACTTGTCTCGGTGTTATAAAAAACAATACCCCCAGTTTAAAAAAAAAAAAGGTCCAAAACGTTTTAAAGATTTCAGTGAACCCAAGAGGTCAATGTGCACCCAGACGTTCGTTGCGGGTCTTGCGATGACAGCTGCGCACCAAAAGACGTTTCTGTTTCGTCTTTTATGTAAAGTGGGTCATTACCACTCGCAGCCTATTGTTGCTCGAGACTGTGCACAACCCACCACCGGGGACAAAGAAGAACAAACCCTAAAGCGGCTAGGTAACCTCAGTGTAGACCTCGTCACTGCTTGGCAAACGGGAGAGTGTAGCTCTGGACCCAGAAAGCTACTTTCTCTTACACTCCGTTTCGCCGTAACCGGGCAGACGCCAAAGGCTACGGACCGAGTGAGCCAATCGGCACGTCAGAGGGACACACATGGCTCACTAGGTGTTCGAATGCGCTGTCAAAGACACAGATGGGAGAGAGAAGAATGCTGCTTTTATACAAATTTCGAGTGACAAAGGGGACAAAGCGGCGTCTGGGGCATGCAAAAGAGGACCCGGATACGAGTTCCTCTTCCTCCTTCCCCTCTTCACCAACCGTTACGAACAAGCCACGTACGCTCTTGCCCCCATACTTTTGGTAAGGACTATAACGTGCCGATCCGTAATTATGGATGACTCATGCTATGGATGAGCTTTCTGGGGAACGGAGGCGTCCGTGTTCATGAGACACGACTGTACCAGCTGTTTGACTCAAACCGGTACTCCTGACAATTCCAGATGGGAATGTTGGGGTCTCAATTCCAAACAGCACAAACGAGCTCTCAGCTTCCATTTGGCTAACTAGAATGCTTTAAAAGAGACCGAGCAATCGAACGAGAAATCAACGAGCCGTGACCAGCGCTCCTAGGGCTGCGATGTTCACCTGAAGATGTAGACTGCGTCTGACCGCTCAGTGCAATGTGCAGCTGTCCCAGGATCCAGGCCGAACAGTTCATTAAGCCTGTGTCCTTGGAGACGTTCAGGAGGCTGGTGAGCAACTCGGACGCCTGCTTCAGGCCCTTGGTCGTGCTCGCCGATGGCTCTTCCGTGTTCTGAAAGAACAATGAACCGAGTGCGCTTTCCTCACAGCCCTTGATCACTCCGGGTTTTGCTCAGTAAAGATCTAGTACTGTCGAGACCGGTTATAACAAAGTCGGTTATAACGAAATAGCGGCTACAGTGAAGCGATCATGATTTCCCATTCCCATTTGCAATTTTTCAAGGTATTTGTGTCTGTTTTTAGCGAAGGGAATTGAGCGGCTCCCGCAGATATAGCAAAGAGAACTTTTGTGATAATTTAAAAAAATAATAAAATTTTGGAAAGTTTACTAAGTTTCGGAGTGCCGTGACCAAGAAGCCATCCAGAACAGGCTGCAGAAGATGCTGGAAAGGCCGCCAGCAGCAGTCTCTGCAACGCCGCCTGCTCCCACTCCTTATCTGGGAAGCAGCTTTACCGCATCGCACGCGGAGAAGGCGTCGTGGCATGCCTATAGGGGCGTTCGGAGCGCTAGCGACAACATACCGGCGGAGATGATGGAGAAAGCCTAGATTTAAGCGAGGGAGCAGTAAGTACGCCTGCATATGATTGTCGCGTGGCCAGTGTGGCGAGGAAACTGGGCGGAGAGGTGGACACGTTTGCAGAAGGTGAACTGCTTTTGAGTTTTGACTCCTCGCATGCTGCAGCTCATTTTGCAAACGCGGTCCACAAACCACATGACCCCAATTGAACAGTTGCCCCATCTCTTATATCTAGACTCTCTATACCGACGACAGACAAGCTTGAGCGCGAACTCGGTGCCGTGCGCGCTTCTTTGTTTGCTTCGTCCTCCGTGTCAAAGTCTGGTCGGTGAGGTTGCTCTTGCGCGTAAGTCTACTTCGCTCAAGCACCGATTCGGCGAATCATTGCCACTCAATGATGGAGAGTCCCGGCACCGCCGGCACCTCGACGGAGAAGACGAAGGCAATCTCCTTGAATCAAAAGTGTGCCATCCTCGACGGAGTGCACATAAACGTAAAGAATGCCACCCATCGCCGGTGTCCTCCGCGGGGCTGTTGCAGCTGTCGACATGTCGACACGGTCCATATGTAGCAGGATCTTTTTTTACAGCGGAGCTGTTAAGGGCTAGTTTCCCCACGATCGTGTCTTCCAGATTAAAAATGATGACACCGAACTCTGGACAGCTACCGCCATCTAAGAGCAATGGCAGCGACCAGACAACTGATTGCCACCGTCGCTCATAGATGGTGGCAACCTTTCTTCGGAGGAAGAAGAGCAGGAGCGATGTGCGCAGCAGCGTGAATGGTTCCGCAACCGCCGCGAAGCCGCTACCGCCTAAAGTTCCACTGCGTCGAGCGCTTCAGATTCCCTTGCGAAAGAAAAGCAGATCGCTCGCCTGGAAAGCCAGCGCCGAGAACAGAAGCTACAGCTCCGCTGCTCTTCCGTCTTCACCAGAGTGGAAAAGCTGAAAGTTTTCGATCGGAGCTTCTCGCAGTTGGCTAGAAGCTGCTCCGATCTAGCAGAGGACGCATGCAGGGAAGCCTCGACCGCTTTCTGCATGCTTGATAAATATGTGCCCGTGATAACCCGTGTTATCTTCTCTTCTTTTCATGTTATTTGTATGAGTTCATATACAACGAAAAAGCAGATATAGCAAAGCGATTTCTGATTCCCGTTGACTTCGTTATAACTGGTCTCGACAGTAGTTGTCAAATAGTCTAGGTACCTCGGGGTCCTTGAAAGAACATTAAGGATCCAGGAAGTAATGGGCAATGCTACAAAGAGCCTAGAGCAGGAGTCTCTAATCTTTTTGGCTAAGGGGTCTAACTAGGAATCTGTCGCAGTCTCAAGGGCCGGGAAAAAAGAGTAATTATAAAAAACTAAAAAATACATAAATAAACCTAGGTAAGCATTTGAGCCCAGATATTAATGTTGGAGTATTAAAAAAATACCGCTAAGGTTTATGAATACTCAAATAAGAATTTGAAATTTAATATTTAGCTTATTAGGACATTACACAAGAATTGTCACCATTTTTCATACGTGCGGTTTTGGGCTCACTTTTACTTTTGAGAAGCCTAAGGAAGGGGCGTTGCAATTCTTATACCTTCTCCTCTCATTGCACGCCGATCACTTGTGCTGGTCATTCTCACCACGTTCTAAAAAAGGTATTCTTCACTACTCATCCTCGCACTCCAAGGTAGTGAAGAGAGGCATTGCTATCTCTTGCCTCACTTCAGCCCTAAAAAAGTCATGTTTCCACGCCATCCATCGGAGTTTCTTGGGCCAAATCGAAAGACTAAAATCTTCAGGGTTCCCTAATCAGGTCTTAATGGAAGTGATAGGTACGCTGGTAAAGAATGTAGAAGGTGGTGAAAAAACTAAGCGCCCCGTTGACAAAAACCGGGTGGTGGTTATGCCATACCTACACAAAATATCGCATAATCTAAAACAAGTGGCAAGTAGATATGGTGTCCCTGTAGTACTATCAGACCCTAAAAAAATGCGACAAATATGTTCTAAGGTTCGTCAAAAAGCGGAAAATTTATCGAAAAACACGTGCCACAAAAAACATGTGCGGCCTTTTGTTCCCTGTTCATCGGGCGTTGTATATAGCATTCCTCTTTCCTGTGGAAGATGCTATGTAGGACAAACCGGACGGTGTCTAAATGACCGGCTCCGAGAGCACAAACTTTCTTTAACATCCACTGTAGGAGGTCACCTTTCGGTGCATTGTAAGACCTGTACGTGCACACCATCTTTGGATAAAACATCAATCATTGGCCGCTTTAAAGAAAAACAAACGCGCGAGGTGCTCGAGGCGTTCACCATCTTGAGCCTGGCCGATCGCTGCGTTAGTCAGCCGTCGGTAGCTTTAAGCGAAAAAGAAGTTGCCTTCTTGCGAACATTTGACGGTGACTGAACTGTTCACCCCCTGGTGCCGTTCTCCCCTGTAAAAATCGTGCTTCATCTTTCTTCTCTTCAATTAATATTACAGAGTTGTGAGTGCGCGCCTGTCTGTGTTCTGTGTTCCTTCCTTGTTTGTCCTTGTCTTTTTGTGCGCGAATTTTAACCATGGTCACCAAGGGAACTCACCAGGCATAAACCAAAGTGCATGGGAACTTCGGCCCATTCACGCACTACAGAAGACTAATTAGAACGATAAACTAATTCTGGCAATGTGCAGTAGTTGCGACAGAGGACATCCAGCGCATTGTACATGAGAATGCAAAAGAATTATAACTTAGTTATACAGACATGAAACCGAGGACAAACAATGAGAGAAACTGCATTACAATGCAGTTTCTCTGATTCTTTCTGGTATCTTCATTTGCACATATGGAGCATGTCGCAGCACCATTTCTTTACGCGCACTTCTTTCTGTGCCTGTAGCAGCGGGTCTGATGGAAGCGGTCGCGGACCCGGCTTTATTGAGAGGACCGTGGCCAGCCACGGGCCAGTCAGAAGGTTTCGGTGGGACGGATCTGGCCGCGGGCCGAGGTTTGGACACCCCTGGCCTAGAGCATTTCTCTTGGTGCATTTGTGCATTGCAGAGAAGCATGTCTGTATCCCCCTTGAAAAAGCACGAAGCTGCTTACAGTTTAGCTGCATGTACAACTAAAAAGAAAAAAAAAATTAAGTACAGTTTGACCGAACAAAAAAAAAAAAAAAAACAACTCCCCTGTATGTGTAATAATGTAAAAAGCTATACAAAAGTCACAGTGCACTTATCTATAATTGTGTCAGTTTTGTAGAATTTTAAAAATACACCTCCTGAAGTTAAATATAAATTGTCATAAATGAAAGTATATACTGTAAACGACTTATTTATCACGGGCTCAATATTTCGCGATATAGGTGAAAGCTGAAGTTTTAGAATAATTTGTGGGTTCTAGTTTTCGCGATGCAGTGGGATCTCAATATGAATTCCAATGTGTTTACATTTTACTTGAATTGTTTGCGGCACCTATTTTTCGCAAATTGTAGGCGATTTGCGAAATTCGCGAAAATTAGGTCCTCGCGAAAATTAAGTCGTTTACAGTACATCAGATATATGTGACACGATGAGAAGTAAAGAAGAGACACATCCACAGAGACTGACCATAAGCAAAACTCGACCTCCAGTCAGCAGGACACACAACCCCTTGATGGCTGCAAGCCGAGACAAAGTCGGCTGGCTCTGGAAATCAAAATATTTTGTCTGATGAATCGCTGCTACGCTCTCATAATGCTTTGGTGAAAATGCTTGGAATGTGCAATAACTCATACCCACTAAGTAGTCCCCATAGCCCACTTGTCTAAATTCTCCCTTAAGTATTACCACAAAAATAAATAACACACCTATTGCATTCGCTAGACGACACCAGTGCCAACAGTTAGCGGGTAAACTTGTTCCCCGCTCTGTCTTTACCGAAACTGACCTTGTGCAAGAAACACATCAGTCCAAAATTAGAATATGCTGCTGCCACGTGAAACCCGTCTTTTATCGTTAATCACTTCGACTGAATTCGTTCAAAATCTTTCGGCACACTTGATCCCAAGCAACTATCATCGCACTGCCGTGCTGCTGTACTAACGTGGAAAACTCTTTACGCCTGTTGTTTTTAAAGGAAAGCCGTAATATCCTTCGTTTGTGTCATTTTCGTGAAATACAGTCGAGCCCAGTTATATCACACCCGGGTACTTTGAACTATTGCTTATATCAAACAGTCCAAACATCCCCTTGAAAATCACATGTAATAGTATAGGAGCGTTGTCTTTTTGTATCGAATTCCCAGGCGGGGACACTCGATATAGCGAACGAAGCCCGGCCGCACATTGAGGGGCTGACAGACCGCCAAGCCAGCATACATGAAGTAAGATACGCAGCCAGCGAAAGAGCAGTTGTGAAAAAAAAAAAAAAGAAACAATGAACCGTAAAAAAAAAAAAAAAAGTGGATGATGACAAAAGCAAAGGGAAGGGCACGTGCGCACGCAAAGGAAGACCAGGGAGTGCTCACTGTCGGAACGGTAGCCTGTGCCCTTTCCCCGGACACTGCTGATGCTGCGCGACTCCCTAGCCCCAAAATAAAATGAACAAAAAAATTTTAAAAAGTCTTCAGCATGTTGAGTGTGTCAACAACAACGGTTGTGCAATTGCACTTTCAACGACTTATCTTTGTTGACCTTTTTCTTTTGCCTTGAATGCTCTGCCCATTTTGTTTCTTTCTTTTTTTCCCCTTTTTTTTTGCTTTTCTTTTTTTGCTGCCTGAATTTAGTGAGCTTTCTTTTTTGTTGCTTGCTTAATTTTTTTTTATGCATCTCGCTTTTCCGTTTTTCTTTCCTTTTTTTTTATTATTTTCGCGTTTTGTCGCCTATGCTGTGTGGAGGTCCCAGCCAGGTGCGCACGTAAGAGTGACGTTGTTTGCAGTCTCCGCCAACTACAGTCTACTGTATTTGGCAGCTCTTAGATGCTCTATTTGGTAAGCTCCCGTTTGTCACGGCCCTCGGTATTAGCAGAGACGCCAGGAAATTTCAACTCGAGCTTAATTTAACATATTTTTGTATATCAAATCATTGATATATCAAACTATTTTACAATCCCCTTTGAATTCAATATATCCGGGTTCGACTGTATTACGTCGAAGCACTATACTTTGTTATAAACTAATCATTCCACTATTGCACATTTCCTTTTGCATCCATCATTGTCATAAAGTTTGTATTCACACCTTTAAAACATCATGGTTCCTTGAAAATCGTTTGTGTTCTTTCATAAGCTAAATGATAATTGATTTGAACGGCCCCTTCCCCCTTCCACCCCTAACATTACCAATATTGTTTTGTTTAAGGATGCTCTAAATATGTGCACTTTTCAATTGTTCTTGTAAGCTCACTCTCCTCTTAACGTATTACCTCCAGAGTATTTTAAATTAAAAAAATAAATAAGGTTGACTCCAGCCCCATGAGCCTTTGACCAAAACTATAGAGCCACATGGGTGACGTTTCGTGCACACTTCACAAATTGTAAAGCTGTACTCAGATAGTAGTCTCAAAACCAGCACCAAACAACAACAAATTACGCCAAAAAAATTGAAAAAACAAAAATTGTAAACATATGGTAGTAGTACTTTACCTCAGAAGCCACAACTGAAAGCCAGTGGCTCAGGAGAGAACTGTGCAAGATTTCTCCCTTGGAATGGTTCATCCCAACCATAGTGTGGACCAAGAGTCCCAGGGACATGGACGTTCCTGCGCACTGAAAGTGCACGAAAAAACAACAAACTCGAACAAAGGAGGAGAGGTTGGGGAAAGTGCGATGCATAGAAACACGTCTTTGACTGGTTTGTTCGGTACCCCGTACCGGCTGTGCAGCGAATTTGATCTCCAAGTGGCAACGAATTACGTCACGAGGCCCGGAGTGTCACACTGTCGGTTGTGGGTGTTCTGCCGAAAAAGTATGAGTGGATGCAAGTGTCGCTGTCATCACAGTTTGCAAACTCGTTGCCGCCAGAGCTTCTGCGAACGGCAATACAAAAGAGTGGCCTACGGCAGAACAAGCATCTGCCACACCCACCTCCACTGCTGTGCCCCTGTCAGTATCACAACAGGCGACATGACACTTGTATGACATTATCTGGCAAAAATCGAGAGACCAAAAATGAGGGCACGGCCAACACCAGCTGGAGGCGCATTCCTGGCACCACACTGAAACCAGCTAAGCACGCCATGAGTTAGCTGAAAAGAGCACCCATAATAGTATTGTCGAGACCGGTTATGACGAAATAGCGGCTACAGCATAGCGATCACGATTCCCCATTCCCTAATTCCCGTTTTTTTGCGAGTTCGATATATGCGGGTTTGACTGTATTCTGCACAATAGCCTTCAATGAAGGCACCTTCACCAAAGAATATGACCTAAAGGTTTCTTTTCAATATCGGCGAGGTGTATACCAATGCGCCATCGTGCAATCCGAACATTGCTCGGGTCGAGTTGGTGTAGACCAGTCAGATTCGCACACCTGAGGATGCTCCTGGCGCCGCTTCTCAAACCAGAGGAAAAGCTCCTCGACGTTCTCGATCGTCAAGAGCGTCGACGCTGCGCTGCAGATCAGGATGCTGGTGCAGAGGCAGTGAACCTGCACACCAGACGTCAACACTTAGCAGCCGAACAAATCATTGAGTCTATGCCTCCAAAGTGTAAGTGCTGCTGTTCCAGCAAGGCAGATATGAACACACATACTATGCTTCCAAGTGGTGATGAAGCAATCTTCTTCACAAGGCTTAGTTTTATGGTGAAACACGTGAGGAAAGAATGAAGGTACAGGCTAGTTGGTAAAATAGTGACAACTCGACACCAAGATGAGGGTGGACAAAAATGTGTGCACCACAACACTAGCTTAGCTTAGGCTAAAGTAGTGAAGTTAGCTTGGTGTAGCTACGGTATGCAACACCGAGGCTGTGTTCCAAAATTTACTCGATCTTACTCAACATTAAGGGTTTCATACCTTAACGTTCGGAAACCTACCCGCACCCAGCGTTTTTCTATCTGCGTTGTCACGCGACACGACCCGTCGGAGTAACTCGGATCCATTTGGGTAAGATTTGAAACACAGCCCAAGTGTACTCCCGTACAACGGCTCAAGTATCAGTTACTTTACAAGCAAAGTAAGGTAGCACACTACCATAAACTTAGCTAAAGCTTAGCTACACCAAGTATGAATACCTACTGCACACGGGACAGCACTGTTAGTGTGAACAAGCCATAGCCACATTTTCCCGTTTTCTCTCTTAAAATTGAGCAGCTTCCTTAAAAACAACAAGTGTGGCAGAAAGTCCTCATTTCACGCAGTAACTTGCACTCTAAAGTTTGGTGCTCATCGATGTTCGAGTAAAATGCAGAAAAAGTGCCGACGTGAACGTGCCAACGGCGTTGCGCAGTGTACGTTGGAGAAAACCTCAGCTCCCTCCAAATCTCTTTTCTCACTGGGAGTTACACAAAACAGAGAGCGCAGACACAAAATGGGAAGTACCTCAAATGAACAAGACCTTGAGTCCATGGTGTGGAGGAGCTCGCAGAACCGGGCGCACGCCTTGAGAACCACGTTCTTGAGGTCCTCGTCCCTCGCCTGGCTCAGGCCCGAAAGGCAGAGAGTGAGGCAGACAAGGTCGCCCACCCTGTCGAAGAGAGTTTACAGACACCGCGGGCCTTGCCGATCCAGGCACAGTGCCCAGAACGCATCTTGCCCCGGCGCGTTTGGCGCCCCGTTCCACCCGCGCACCTAAAGCAGTCCCAAAGTGACGTAACAGTTGCGTCACAGAAGCCAGAGTGCCGTGCCGTCGGACGTCGCAATCCCGGCGATTAGACATAGAAATTCCGAGAAAAGGCACGAGGAAGTGCGCGAGCATCGCTGTCATCGCGGCGCTCTGACTCCCGGCCGCCGAAACTTTCGTGGATTGTCGCGCCGGAAGTCAACCCACAGCAGAACGGGCGTCTGCCACACCCTCCACCGCCGCTGCGCTACAGCCGCCGGAATCGTGGCGGGCAATGGCGCGACACTTCTGCGACACCATCAGGCGGAAATCGAGCGATCACTTTTGGGGACACAGTAAGCGAGCGTACCAGTCGGAGACAAATTCCAGGAACTACGGTCCGAATACCGGCTGGACAATCTTACCTCGGTTCGCTGTCCTCGCCTGCAAAGCAGGCCGCTGTCAGGTTTTTGGTCAGGTATGCCACGAGCCCTTTCCCCTGAAACCAGAGTGAGATGATGCTCCGGTTGGGCGCTGCAAGTACTTTGCGAGGTTTCGACGTAAGCACCTCGCAACTCGGATTTCCTGAGTGATACTTTTGCCACCGAGTGACGAAAAAATTCGAAGAGAAAAGTGTGCTGGTCAGGTAGCATGTCGAAAACAAACAAAAAGAGACAGAGAATGTTGCCTTAACCAGTGTGCACTTCTTTAATCCTTTCCGACATGCCGTGAAGGAAGAACAGCCACTAAAACATGGGTCCTCAAACTGGGTTCCTAGGAACCCAAAGGCTCCCCAGGGCACCCTCAGGGGTTCCTTGAGCTTCCACATTTTTTCAACTGTCTCCGTCTTATGTAAAGCAATTTTTTCATTTAAGCAGTATGTTAGGAGATGGGATCCACCCACTGGTACTAAATACATAAAGCACAAGTAAAGAAGGACATGAAGAAGACAGGACAGCACTGCCCTGTCTTTTTTATGACTTCTTCTGTACTATCTTGCACCTTATACAGTGATATTCTTTAATGGAAACAGAATTTTTAAAAGAGTGCAAACTGCTAGCTGAGTGCTGTCTTCACTAAGTGTTTCTCAAGTTCGGCAGACATTAGCTAACCGCCATATTCACAAACCTCACTCAAATTGAGGGGCCCCTCCACTTCCTCAAGGAAGGCGTGAGGGCCGGCGTTGGCCAATCGTGACGGCGGATCCGTTATCGCGATTGGCCAGCGCCGGCCCTCGCGCCTTCCTCGAGAAAGTGGAGGGGCCCCTCAATTGGAGTGAGGTTTGTGAATTCGGCGGTTAGGATATAATTGTCATGCCAAGTAGGCTTATTAACTAAAATCTGTTAATTAACTTATTAATTATTGGCTTTACAGGTCATGTTGTACTTGCAGAGTTGACAACAATTACAATTAGAGGCCAGACCAATTAAAAGAATTTGCAAAATTTTATTAGTTTTTCAGATATTAATAAATTGATTTTCACATTGTTTAGCACAATTTAAAAATTGTCCGCAAAAAGTGCGCCGCAAGCCCTGCCCACAATAATGCTGAGAAGACTGACCACGCTACTCCTCCAAGCGTCATCGTGGACTGAACTCGCAGTGCGCTTTTTGCGCGCAATTTTCAAATCCGGCTAAAAAACGTAACTGATCTCAAACACTAATAAACCTACAAAAATGCATTTAATTTGTCTGGCCTCCAATAGCACTTGCCATCAACTCCGCAATTGCAACATGACCCGTAAAACCAAACAAATTTCAGTTAATTAGCCAACTTATCGTGACAACCATTGCCTCGGCTAATGTCCGCCGAACTCGAGAAATGCCCGGCGAAGACGGCGTTCAGCCAGCAGCTTGCACTCTTCCTTCAAGATTTTGTCTCCATTGTCTCCGGTGAAGTGCCACTATGCCCCAGAGGCCATGGTGGCACTTCACCGGGAGCGATGGATAACCCTCTAATGTTTTTCATGCAGTGTCCGATATCCCTGGCTGGACTTACGGGCTCGCTGATGCTGCAGCTCGATTCAACGGAATGCTCGGCCAGCAGAACCATGATCGGGCAGCTCGACTCAACGGAGCGCTTGGTCAGCGCAACGCCGACAGCGCAGATCAATCTTACGGATCACCAACACGCCTCGTCATGATTTTGGTCACGGTCTCACGGAAGCAGCGATGCCCCTTCACATATCAACAGAGAACCTGGCAACATGTTCAAGCCACTGGTGCTCAGCGACATCGCAAATACCGGAGCGACATCGACAACACGTCCCGCCCCCGCCTACGAAACTACAAAAGGGCCGCGTTGGCTGCTCAGCGTCAGAGGGCATGATGGCACTTCACCGGGAGCGATGGATAACCCTCTAATGTTTTTCATGCAGGGGAGTAATGATTGCTCCTTGTATTGTAAACGTACAAGCAACATTTGCCTTTTTTCGCTGCCATGCCCTCGGACGTGTGTGTTGTTGTTGCAGGAGTGTATTGATGTCACTTTTGACCTATTGTTATGCGGGGACATTGAATCGAATCCGGGACCTGATGAGGGAGGCACTGACACCCCACTCACGATGAAGGAAATGGTGAAAGCTATTCTGGCTACACAAAAGGTGATTATAAATGATCTCGGAGTAATAAAACTAGCCAGCAACAGTTTGAAAGCAAATTCGACAGCTTAGCTAAAGGGGTTGAACAGATTGAAGTAATAGTCCAAGACACAAACGAGGTTAAAGATCAAGTCGTAGGTATTCAACAAAGCGTCACGTCAATGCAAGAAGACCTTTTTGAGTGTCAGAGGAAGCTTCGCAGTGTAGAAGATTATAGCCACCGCAATAACCTTATGGTTTTTGGGATTCCGGAAGACAACAATGAAACGGCAGATACGTTAAAATCAAAGGTACTAGATGGTGTTTTCGAAGAAATGCTTGGAATTCGTGTTAACACTGTCGAACGCTTGCATCGCGTTGGGCGAAAAACGAACAGGAATCGACCTGTCATCGTTAAATTCTTGGATTCCGCAGAAAAAGATAATCTTCTAAAGAAATGCAGACTTCTGAAAGAGAGTAAGATAACAATGGAACACAACTATTCCTGGATGACATTTCAAAGGCGCAAGAAGTTGTGGGAATGCAGCAAGCGGCATCGTGATAACGGAGAAAACGTTTTTCTAATTCATGACAGGATAAAGATTGGCGACAATATTTTTTTGTGGGACGATATCAATGGGCAGATGTGTAAAGCAAACAAACAGCAAGCTCACCCTAACAATAAGTGACGCCACAAATCAGTTAGTAAGCACCCGCTGAAATTATTTAAGATATTGAGCTTCTATGCCAGAAGTATATTAAATAAAGTAGACGTACTAGAAATGATCTTGTTGTTTCATGACCCTCACAATGTTGTTATTACGGAGACATGGCTGCACGATGGTATTGGGGACAATGAAATTGTCCCACCTCCATACAAAATGATTCAGAAAGACAGAGGATCAAGAGGCGGGGATGTGGCTATCATTTTTAAAGACAGGGTAGATTCGTTTCCGATAAATTGCCTTATCAACGGTGAGGTATTATGGTGTAAAGTAACAATCGACGGAAATACATTTATTATAGGTGCCGTTTATAGGCCCCCAAATATTGCGCCAAAGCTTTTAGAAGATTTATACGACTACATGGCTCTACAATTTACTGACAAAGCTAAAATTATTTTGACAGGGGACTTTAACCTGCCCGGTATTAATTGGACAACTAGCCAAGTGAGTAAAAATGAGGTACTGTCCTCAGAACTGCTTTTTAAAGGGGCCCTGCAATCATATTTAAGCGTCTGCCTTTTTTGCGGTTTCCACGTCTCTTGGGGTTCGGGAAAGCCAGCGGGCATGGAGAGAGTAACTAAATATCAGTGCGTCATATTTTAACCGGACGACGCGGAAACCTCCTCCGCCTACGAGGGCGACCCACGTTGCCGAAAGCGCGCGAAATGTGACGTCTTTGGTCCTGGGCTTACTACTGGTCAGAGCCGCTGAAAGCTTTTTTTTAGTCGAGATACAAAATATAAGTGTCGCGAACCGTTTCAATTATGTATGAAACTAGTTTTTGTTCAGTATTTCAGAACAGAAAAGAAACAAATGCAGTTTGTAAAGTACGGAAACAAGAAATGATCCATCGACGTACCCGCCACCAAGCGGCGGAAAAAACGGCGCATACTAGAAAGGGCTAGTGGGATGAGGCCCCGACGAACTGCGAGCATAGAAAAAGTCCGGGTGTATGCGGCGGCGCTGCGATCGTATACCGTCTCGAGCATCCGACCGCTTCAGAGCGTCCGAAGGCCTTCGGCGCGGGCTTGGTTGGCGATTTGGCCATTTGGCGGTATGGCAGCACGAAGTGGCTCCTGTTCTGAACTGATCTTTACCCCGTGTTTGCTGTCGTTTGTGGCCAATGAAGTGTTACGCCGAATTAGTCTTTAATCGCGCAGCAAATGCAATGCGAGCCGCCGTGGCCGCTCGCTTCATACAGCCTATCCAAAACATGCTTTAGTGGCGCCCTCTCGAGCCGTCGACACGGAGTGCGGCAGCCGTGAGCGCTCGATGAGCCCACTACCCTTCCTCTAGTTCACGGCCACTCAAGCCAGGACCTACGACGTCATGAAGGAGGTTATTTTTTGCTTTTTTTTTGTAATTCTAATTTGCCTATAACTTTTAAAATAAAGCGAAATTTGAGAAAAGGAAAAGTTTCATTAAATTACTACGTTCAGTGCGCTCAGGTTCGGTGCAAATTAAAAATCAGTAAAAAAGTCATTGCAGGGCCCCTTTAATATTGCTTTTTGTTTCAACCTGAGACAGTTAGTGATCCGTCCGACCCGAGAAACAAATACTGGTCAAGCAACGTTAGACTTATTTTTTGTTAGCAACATGGTTGAAGTGGACGAGATGGATATTATAGATGGAGTGTCAGATCGTAAGATGTTGGTATTTTCATCTCAACTCTCGAAAAAAACATCCCAAAACACCCGTCCCGAAAATTTAGTTCACGATTTCCAAAACGCGGATGATGTGTCTGTTTTTGACTACTTAGAAGAGCATTTTGATTACTTCAGTCATCTATCTGATGTCAACGAGCTGTGGAGAAAGTTTAAAAATATTGTATCTCACTGTATATGTCGTTTTGTTCCTTCAAGGAAAGTGAGAGCACAAAGGAGGCATCCTTGGAAAACGAGGGACATTCTGCAACTAAAATGAAAGATAAAACGCCGAAGAAAAAACAAAGTTAGAAACACCCTTGAGATAGCGAATTTAGGACGACAGTTAAAGGATCTTGTGACGCAAGCAAAGGAAAGCTACTGTGGTAATGTGCTCTCACGGTTCTTAAATGGAATCCCCACAGAACTTTTGGCGTTTCTTTTCGACTCCGAAGGAAGAAATTGCGCAAGTGTTAATCAATAATGAAGTTGTCTCTTGTCCTTCTGCGATTGCGGAAGAATTCAACAAATACTTCCAGTCTGTCTTTACGGTGTCACGTGACACACCGGTAGACCCTGTCGTCATACCCAACGACTCACAAACGCCAGAGTTGGTTTTGTCTGAAAGTGGTATTTTTAATTTACTCTTGAATATAAACGACAAAAAAGCATCCGGACCAGACAATATCCCCAATGCATTTCTGAGAAAATATTCAGAGTGGGTGTCGCGGTATTTACCTATATATAATTTTTCAAGCGTCCCTTCTTCAGAGCAAGTTACCAGAAGACTGGCTTTGTGGGAAAATTGTGCCCATTTACAAGTCCGGAAACAAGATGGACATTCAAAATTATCGCCCCATATCCTTAACAACGACATGCTGAAATCTTTTAGAACACATAATTTCTAAACATATAAATAAATACTTAGAGGAAAATAACTTACTGTATGAACACCAGCACGGGTTTCGGCAGGGTCTTTCGACAGTCATGCAACTAATAGAGTGCACAAATGAGTATGCATCAGCAATAAACGAACGAAGTCAGGTTGACGTAATATTTATTGATTACTCTAAAGCATTTGACCGGGTACCCCATGACAAATTAGTACAAAAATTAAACTTATTGGGATTAAATCAGGTTTTGATATCTTGGATACATTCTTATTTAGAAGGAAGAATGCAGTATGTTAGCTGCAATAAAGTTTGCTCTCCTCCGTTAGCAGTTTACTCAGGAGTACCCCTGGGATCAGTGTTAGGGCCCCTTTTATTCTTAATTTATATAAATGATATAGCAACAAATTTCCCTCCCTCGGTTAAAGTTAAATTGTTTGCAGACGACTGCATGGTCTTTTCAAAAGTGGCTAGAGTTCAGGACCAGGAAATTCTCAACCAGTCCCTGGAAGAAATCTTCTCGTGGAGTAAGAAATGGGGTATGGTAATTAATTTTGATAAAACTGTCTTTTGCTGTATTATAAATAAAAAAAAGGTCTTAGACTTCTGCTATTCTAAAGGCGGCAGTGAACTTAATAAAGTAGAAGAATTTAGGTATTTAGGAGTTATTTTAGCTAATACCCTGCGCTGGAATAGTCATGTGGATTACATATGCGCCAAGGCTTATCAGAAGTTAGGCTTTCTTAGAAGGCATCTTAGACATGCAAATAGAGATGTTCGATTAGCTGCGTATAAATGTTATGCACGTCCAATTTTGGAATACGTGGGGTGGGTATGAAACCTATACAGGAAGCAGCAGGTTGCGCAAAATGAACGGATACAGAATCTGGCACTTCGGTTTGTTTTTGTCTGAGTATAGGCGCACCGAGTCAGCTAGGGCAACGAGAAATGAAGTGCGGCTTGATTGTTTAGAGAAAAGAAGTGTGTAGAATTATACGCGGTGGCTAATGGCTTGACAAAGATTAATCCTGAAGTGTACATTTTGCCTTCAACATCACGCTCCAAAAGAATGAGCAATACTAAAGCAATTGCACCCTACCAGTACAGAAATGATGTCTTTAAATACTCTTTCTTTTGTCGGACTATTATTATTGAGTGGAACACCCTGCCAGAGCAAGTTGTCAATTGTTGTAGTCCTGAATTATTTGAAGCGCAGCTGAATGAATTGTTTAGTTAAGTTTTGCATGTGGAAATGTATATTTTGGGCATGCGTGGGCAGCTGCAACCTACCTGCGCTCGCTTCACACGGTAAGTGCATGATTGAGTTTGTGTGTTGTTTTTTTCCCCTCCTGTGTAGACCGACAGGTCCACAGTATTTCAAATAAATAAAAATAAATAAATAAAAACGTGCCACCCAGTGTATTTAGTATGTTGAACCTAATGGTGCGCACCTTAATCTTTTACCACTAACCGATGCATGACTAGTATGGGCCAGTATAGTATGCGAATTATTGTCTAGAAGGCATGGAGCCACTCACCCCAGTCCCTTCGGAGGTCTCGAGAATGCCCTCCCTGGCAGCGGCTTGAACGAAGGAACCGAGGCCTATGCCCACAAAGAGCTGGGTGGTCTTGGATTGCTCGGTGTTCAGGTGGTTCATCATCTGCTCGAGCAGTAATGACAGGGCCTTGGGGTCCTTCTGGTGCAGGTAAGGCAGGATCCAGCGCGTGCTTACGGCCGCGCACCCGCGCAGCAAAGACGCCGCGCTTGAACCTGCCTTAGTCGAGTTCTGAAAATAAATTTGAAAAAAGCTGCCCTTTTATTTTTTTTTTAAGTGCAACAACACAGCAACGGCCAGTGCTCTTCCAGCCATTACGGGCAGCTTCGCCATTTACTTGCTGAAACCCATTTTACATCATAGCTCATGTTGCAGAAGTCTTACTGTACATACTACTCTACTTATCTTTTCTTCATGGTGTATTATGCAAAAACAACACGGACGAAAACGAAGCGAGAACTGGACAGGACGCAGCGTAACTTTCAACTGAATGGTTTATTTCGATGACATACTTTTAAAAATATAAAAACAGGCACACTTGGCAGAACACTTTGTTTTCATCAGTGTTGTTTTGGCATATTACACCATGATGCAAAACCAACTAGCCCAACTAGCCATCCTTATCTTTTCCTTTCGACAGAATGCCACTGCGGCAGTTTTTGTCTTTTCCTTTGCCGAAACTCATTTTTCATCTTTTCGTTTTGATGGGATGCCATTATGGCAGTTCTACTGTTTACTTGATGGAAGCCTATTTTTCATCCGTTTGTTTCGATTGAATGCCGTCACGGCAGTCTTACCAATCCCGTGTTTGAAATTATCTTTTAGTAATAGCGGAAGTTGCGAAAGTCTTGCTGCGCTTATTTTTTTGTTTCGACAAAATAACGTTGACGGGAGTTTTTTAATACCACAAGTCATTCTGCTAAAGAAACTGACACTTAAAAAGCTATAGAACAAAGCAAGAGTCTGCAGGGTGACGGTAATCCTTAACTTGCTCGGCTATGTCGCATGTGCGACGAGCTTAGCGGTGATCCGAGAATATTCCTTGCCTTGAAGATCCACTCAAACATGTTCCCACGGTAGTCTAGCTTGTCGTTCAGGCAGGCGGACACAATCTCCAAGCCGGCATTGGTCCAATCCGTCGGACTGACGTGGTCGGATGCGTGCGAAGCGTGCTGCTTAGAGGCTGTGTCGAGTCCGTTGTAATACTCCATCACCGTGACCAGCAATGCTGAGAGAGCCAGCAGAGCATTGCCTTGCAGAGAAGCTCGGCCTCTGAAAGAGGAGGGGGAGTTCCATCAGCTCCGGCAATACCTATGTGCCATAACACTACAGCTGAACAGCTGCTACGCTGCATTCTTAATGCTATCAAGGTAAAAGAACTGTAGAAAAATCTCCAATATGTATTACGTGAAATTAGTTCTCATGTTCGCAGTCTCCGGTAAGAGAACTAGCCTTTAGAACCAGTAAACTGTTGCTAAAGACCCCGAGAGACGATCCTCGCCCTTCAGTCCGACCAGTGAACGCCCTGGAGCGTCGTCGCCAGGTGGCTCCGGTCAGCTGCGCCCGGAAGCAAAGGGAGAGGCGCCTTGGGGTCGCCAAGGTGGCCTCCAACAAGCGATTATTGAGTTGCCTGAAAAAGTGGGAACACGGGACGTAATTATTATCTGGCCCCTAGTCGCCCCGACAGCCTTGGAGCGCTTGTGGACAAAGGAGCGGGCTTTGCGTCCTCTCCCCAGCTTCGAGCGTTTATGGGATTACTATCCCCTTAGCGCACGGAAACCAAGATGACTGCACTTGTGGACAATTATATCTTTGCTTCATCTGGACTTCGATGGCGCCGGTGACCGACGAGATTGACTGGCGACAGAGTGACCAAGGACGTTTGGCCCCTCGGTGTGTATTACACGAGTGGCGGTGTGTGAGGGGGAGGGGGGGTGGGGGGTGGAGCGTGCTTGGACATTACGAACAATAGCCCCACTGCTTTGGTCGAGGCCTTGACCATGGGGATTCTCTGCTAGGGATATGGGGAAATGCAACGTTATAAAAGGAGCAGCAGGCGGCTGCTAGCGTGTGTTCTCTAGTGTTCTCGAGCGTTCTCAATCGCTCTCCGCTTGATGTTGAACCTGTCAATAGGTACATAAACAGAGTTATACAAGACACTCCTCCTGCTCCCTGGTCCTTCACGATGAGGTCCTGCCCTGGCTCGGCTCCCTGCTGCACACCAGGTCGCGGAAAACCGCTCGCTCGCAACAAAACTCACTTGAAATTGAAAACTTTGTACTTGTCAACCTGTTTGTGATACCGGTATATTGCAATTGGTATATTATTATCTGGGTATTCTGTACAATATCAGTTGAGTTCTTGAGGTCAAACATGGCAGTTATATGATGGCATTATCTTTGTTATAATGGCATTATCCTTCCTCATTATGGTGGAATTATCCTCAACATGATGGAATTAGGGCATTATTTTCGTTTTTTGTTAAAGTGGACTTTCATCATTCAAACAGACAGGCCCAAATCACATACATTCAAGGGTGTCTCTCAATACAGTTTTATTAATATCTCTTAGCACAGAAGTCCGGCGTGTGGCCCATAGAGTAGGCATCCCAGTATTCAGTACTATACAGGGCACCCCATGGAGCAGTAAATTTAGACTGCTCTGCTTTCTCTAGAGTAGGCTTGAAATAATTCAAACTTGGATATTTTGTACTTCTGGCTAATTCAAACAAACTTCAAGATTTGAGTTCTCCCGCTGCAACGCCGAGCACTTATTGGCTGATTGTAAAAAATAGTGGGTAAGACCTCGAGGCATCTAGCATTGAGGTCTACCCCCTATCCTTTCAATCAAAGCCAATCAGAGCTCGGCGTCGTTCTGACGTCACTCCAACTCCTGCACAAGAAGCAGACGACTTGCATCCACATAGGTCTACATCACAGCGTCTGCGCAAGTTGCTATGAAAACTGCCACGCAATGCCCGTTTTCATCGCTCGTGTGTCCCCCGCTTAACAGTCCGCAACGAACAACTTTTTAAAGCGGCAGCCTTACGAGCGAAATTTTGCAGGGATCTCAGTGTCTGCGTTTGTTGTCTGTCGTCACAGCGGAGACGGAAAAACTCCTTTCTCCCCTCATGGCACAGGAAGAGAGAAGTCGGGCATTCTGGCATCCCCATTGGCCACGCCACGCGAAGAGGGAAGATCCTGCATCCCCCTCTTTGCTCATCGCTGAATGTCAATGTTACCCGCTCCCCTCGACGCTCAACAATGCCGGAAAAACCTACGCCTTCCTTGTGTCGTCACTGCCGCAGACTTTTGCGCCGCCGCGCCAAGGCCATACTCCGTCCCCGGGAGCAAGCCCAGAGGGAACGGCTGGCTTCTGCGGCCCCCGCGGGCGAACACCTTCGACAGCAGCCAACCGGCAACAGGCGTTTCACAGATTTTGTGCTTTGCTGATTCCGTGCTCTGTGCCACGACAACTCATCGTAACCGGCGACTTCAACATTGACCTCGGCGGCCATAAGAACGAGTGGTCCCGCGGCTTCGTCGCAGTGGAATCGGGCCTCTGCATGGTGTCCGATGTCGGCGCACCGAGGCTGAGTGCCGGCACCCCCACCGACCACGTGCTTACAAAAAACATTGACTCGCGCATCCCGTGTCTCGTCTTGCCCAGTTACTTCACCGATCACCGAGCACTTGTGGCAGTCGTCGGTGGCGTCCATGACGCCAACCACGTGGCAACGTGCATTGACCGCTTCGCACCTCTGTCCTCGGGTACGTGACGACACCGTTTTGCCCGCATTGCGCAACTGTGCTACGACTATTACTTTTACATTTTTCGCACGTTGCAGGCGAAAAGGGTGCTTTTTTATTCCGGAAAACTTAATTTTGTTTTGAGGTATCACGTGCTGTCTAAACAATCCACAATAAAGAACTTTTTTAAGAGGTGGAAAAACTTACGTTATCCATTTCACCAATGTTTCATGAGTGGCACACCCGCTTAAGATTAGTAGGCCTGTGTTGATGAAGTCATCAAATATCTGCTTTGTGTGTGTAGCCATCCATATAGCAAAGATTAATTTCATCTCGCATCATATTTTGATAAATTTTTGATAATTAAAACTTCCAATGATTCAAACAAAACCCGTGGCGTCCTGGAGTCTGAATTAATGAGACTCTACTGTAGTTGACTGTTTAAGATTGAGTTTGGATTGAAACGACTGAGGAAACAGCAAAAGGGACTCACATGCAGCTTTTCTTGATAGCATCAGTCAACATATCCCTTGCCCTGAAAGGAAAGCAGTCATAAGCCAACGGTTACTATGGGCGAATCTTAGGGTTACTATGGATGAATCAAGACCTACAGAGAATTACTAACAATGACAATAAGCTGATGTCAGTCAAGTAAAAAGCTTATATTTTGAAAATATATCTATATTTTTTTTTCTAGCTCCATGCAACATTATTACCGTCGCCGACCGATTTTTCTAACTTCACACGGACCGAAAAAGCGACTGAATAAAAGACCAGTTCGAAAAATCAGCCGATTAAAAGACTAGCCGCTATTACATCTAAGCAGGCTTAAAAAAGCCGCCAATAGTGCCTTGCTCCAGGTTACGCCTTTGCTTGCTTTTGGACACTTTCTATTAGCTTTCTTTTCTAATGTTATAATCGAGTACTTTCCACGCTTCTTAACGACACTTCGCAGCGTAGTCCAAAAACTTGATTCACTGAGATGAGATAAGCGCAAGTCCCGCAAGTCCACAACTGCAGAATGGCGAACAAACGAAGCAAAATGGTAACAATGATGATGATAATAACGTGCAACTAGAGAAAAAAACAAAAAACAAGTTTCTTGATAAAATTTACGCTTACAAGTACCGCCAACCACTGTTGTGAAAACGTGCAAGACACGTGTCACGAGCGGATGCTCTGCCGCCATTTGTGAAAAGTGTTGGTAAATTTCCCGCTAAATTTAGCGGGGAAAATTTCGCTTAATTTAGCAGGAAATTTAGCGAAACGTTTCTGCTAAATGAGAGGGGAGCCGAAGAGGAGGAGGGGAGCAGGGGCATACCCTCCCCTCCGTACCTTCCCCTCCTCCTCCTCAAGAGCTGAGCTCTAATTCGGCATTAGAGAGAATTGTAAACGTTTTTCATTTTTCTTGTTGATTTTTTATTTATTTTTTTTATTAATGAAGATAACATAGCGGTATTAGAAACATGCTTTCACAGAACAAACGTTCGCACTGTATGCCGATCGGCGGTGTTCAATGCGCGTATGCAAGCAACAAACTTTGCGATAGTAGAACATTCTGTCACAACATTTCTTGCATAAAACAATGAAACTAATTCGAGTTTTGAGTTTAATGTTTTTCTTGCGCAGCCGCGCTCGATACGTACAAAGAAATGGGCGTTTTTTTAGCTTTTTCTTAACTTTTTTTGTGCTTACCCACCGAGACATGGCCCACCCCACTTTTTCACTTTTTCGCGGGTCGAACGCTTATGAGCGCGCACTTCTTTTACGGCGATAGCTGTTAGTGGGACACTTCGTGGTTTCGCGCCATCGACTGCACTTTATATCGATGCAGGACATTTTCGGCACTTCACCAAAACATTTCATGGGCTGCTGATAACAAGAAAACAAGCAAGCAGGATAACATGCATGGTCATGCATGGCAGCAAGATAATGTGCATGGTCAGTAAAACAGCCCCGCCAAGCAATCTGGTAGTGCACTGGGATAAGTGCCCATGGGACTCAGAATTAGCACAAACAACAACTCTCGGGAGATATGCAGATAAAACTGCCTGAGAATTTTACGATGCAATCTCTATCAGAAAACAAGGGGAAAGCAAGTGCATTAGTGCCCCATCAATGCAACTGACAGGTGCAGAGTTTTATTTTCTAAACGAATAGCCAGACAGATGGTATTAATAGTATGTGTTTGTTTCAATAAACCTTCAATTGAGAGTGCACTTTGTCTTGTCTACTTCCATGTCCCCGTTTATTCGGCGCTTTTCGTTTAGTACGTGTGACTATTTGTACCAAAGTGAAGTATGAAAACATGCCCCCCTCTTACGCAGACAGCTGAAATGCTCTCTACTTAATAAACCCTCATTAGTTCCAAAACACAATGGAATTTTCGTCCGGTGTGTTACTCAGTTTGGTATGACACGCCTATGCGGACTCTATGATGCGTGCTCGCACCTTCACCATTCATTCAGTCTGTCTTCTCCGAAATGACACCTTAGCGGTTCTGACGTCACACCTCAGCTGCCGCTGTGTTTCACCTTACGGGTTACGTAAGTGTTCAAAATTTTTTTTTTCTTTTCCTTGGCTGAATGGGGCGTTTTTTTTTGTTTTTTTTCATCAAACAGCAATACAATTGAGCAAACAAGCCAAGGTAAATGGAGCAACAGGGGTGGTTCTGCCACCTGACTGAGATCGCGCTAAACAAGCGCCAAAGCTGAAACACGAGTCACACTTGTGGTCGGGCTTTATGGAGCCGACTTTGTGCTCGATCACTTTTTTTCTTGCTCACACACACACAATGCAGAGCTAACTCAGTCCTGAGTCAGTGCTGACAGTAGTGCTGACGTAGTGCTGACATAGTGCTGACGGTAGTGCTGACAGTAGTGCTGATGCAGTGCTGACTTTGCATTATCTCAGCGCTAAGATGCATAAGTGAATTGGCCTCTGTGCTCTCGACAGAAAGTGAAGGGAAAACTAACTTTTCCCTGCCTCCCACCCCTGTTCGCGGTGGAGGAAAACCGATATTAACTTGAGCGTACCAGAGCCAGCACGTGCCGAGACGGGCCGCGACCTCTTCCGCAGTGCCGGGCAGTTTCCCGTGGGACCGCAGGTACTCCAGCTCCGCCCTGCGGCTTTCCTCTGCTGCCCTGAACGCACGCTCCATAAAGAGGCACCACGCCGAAGGGACCAGGAAGGACCGGTACCAGTCGTTCGCATCCAGGGGAACGTCCTGCAAGGCATATTAACCGAACCGCCGCTTTGTTACAGCATGTCTAATTTTTCACAGTTTATTTTAGGGGCGAAGCTCCTTAGGGTCTAGCCTTGTCCGTCCGGCGTCCGTGCTCACATCGATCTTGCTGGTGCTCGCACTCGTGAGCTCACGTGCTCGTGTTCTCACGAGCACGTGCTCACGAGCTCGTGTAGGGAAAAAATAAAAATAAAAAAAAATAAAAATGAAAAAAAAAATGTTTGTGCAGTCAACAGGATTCAAACCTGTGCGGGGAGACCCCAATGGATTTCTAGTCCATCGCCTTAACCACTCGGCCACGACTGCGGGACGAGTAGGAGGCTCTGAGATGTGGTAGTAACTCAAGAGCTGGGGATGTCATGGATGAAACGTTGCATGTAGCCGCTCAACGTCTATACAGGAGAGGGCGCTGCGGTCAAATGCGTATATAATCGCGTTAAACTTTGCATGCATTGGCTCAACGTTTATAGACGAGAGGGCGCTGTGGTCAAATGCTCAAATGCGTATATAACCATGTTCCATACCACACATTCTCTTTCTGACTTGGATGAAAACGAACAAAAGGCTCGGCATGCTCCAACTCAGCGTCTACGCAGACAAGCACCACCAGAGCTTCGCCCCAATCAACATCATTCACCACGTGGAGATGCAATCAATTTTTCTGAAGCATTGGCATTCCGAACAGATCACAAAATAGTTCTGATGTTTTTTACGAGACCTCGAGTTTATTAATTTTTGTTTATCTTGATCAGTGTGGAACCGGAACCGAACCGAACCAAAAACCGGAACCAAACCATTATTATTAGGCAAACTGGAACTGAACCGAACCCAAATCTTCGCCGCCATCTTGGAGCTGAACCGGAAAAAAATAGAATGGTAACCGGTTCAAAACGGCTCATGGTAATTTCTTTTATTATTATTATTTTTGTTAATATTACGAACTAAATATTTGAGAAGCAAAGATTGGCAGCTGTATTTCTATGTATTGATCAAATCACCATATGCAAAATTGCAATGTATGAGAAATTGTGGGTTTTCGTGACGGTTTTGTATTGGCACTACGATTAATCATGTGTCGTCACGTGTTCACGTGACGTCACGGTGTCAAGACACGCTGTCAAGTAATGTCACGTCACATGGCCCCGTTACATCACGTGACTCACTGTGTCAAGTCGATTCAAATTCAGGATGTCATTAGATTCATTAGCTTTGCGACACCGTGATGTCACATGACATCCTGACTTTGCACCATAAATCACGCGACATTGTGATGTATTCGATTGTAACAAACCCGAGTCCAGTGCTCGGGTTCATGGCAATCAGCCCCTGCAAACATTTGGGTAATAGCTCGTGTTCAATTAAATACGAGAAAAGCCCAGCTCTAACGATGTCTGAAGCTCACCCCATACTCTATGCTTTGCCATCCCCAATGCATGACTAGGATAAACACAGACAGTATATAATTAGCGTCAGATCACGTGGCGTTCTAATTGCGAGTTAAGGGGAAACACGTTTGTTTCCTTAATTTTTCTGCGTCTGCCTTTGCTTGGAGAGGAAACCTAATGGGTGTCTCGCAGCTTATCAACATCAGGGATTAGTTCTTAACGGCATTTACTGAAAGTAGGAAAATTGTTGCACGACCCATTTTACATGTACACATCACTGGGGCACCCAAACATGCTTTCGTTGTTGCTGACCTGCCCCAGAAAGTTGTCCCCAAGAATAGAAGCATTGGAAGGACTAAATGTGACTTATTAATCCGACATTACATAGAACTAGTGTGTACGAGAGGGATACCTGAAAAGAAAGATCCTGGTGACCTCAGAGGGACAGCCGAATGTTGGCAGCCGCTCTAATGTCTCACAGGAGTGTCATTCTCACATTCTTCCCCCAGCTCCTGCCACCTCCGTATTTTGTTTAAACTTCACAGTTATTGGGTGCAGAATATAAGAGCAATGAAAGATTACTGTTAACAGCTGACTCAAATATAACTGTAAAAATCAACAACTCCGAACGAAGGAGGGTAAAGAGTGCCTCAGGAATAAAAAGTATTCTCTGGAGAAACAACAACAAAAAAAAAAGTCCGACGACACTTAAGCACTTCTTGAGTTGTCAATGCGAAAGCATGAAGCCTGTGACGAATTGCTTCTGCCTCGCGTTGTCGAAGGGCCTCGTGCTCTTGACGCCCGAGACGCTTTGAATCGTGATCCGCTTATGCCTCACACTTTCGAGAGGATTTGTTCTGTGCTTTTCATGTGATGAACATAAATTTTATGTGCCTGTGGGCTGGACAAAAAAGAAAATACACAGGGGCATGTGTCGAAACTATGAAGATTACGCACGCAGACCGCCAAAAGCAAGATATTAATTTTCGTGAAATTTGCAACTTGAAAATAATTACGAAAAATGGATCGCAAAAATATATTATTTTAGCGTAACAAATACATACCATACCACTCCCATTCGCGAAAATTTGTGAACGCAAAATATTCCCACAACCCACACTTCAAGGGTTTTCAGTATATAGAGACCACAAAAATAAAAGCGTTCAGTTTGTTACTCGGAAGGTCGAAACTCTCTGAACACCTGCCCTCAAAGAGAACCATTACCATGAATGAAGTCTGCAATATTATTGTCACCATAGCACCTACAACATAATAGAAATAAAATGACAGATTCCAAACGGTCAATCAGATATTCTACGCATTTCTTTTCCTCTCAACCTACAAAAATTGTCAACACACAAGTATCGAAGTATTGTTTTGATAAACATACTGAAGATTGGAAACCCTATCTATATGTTTCACATATGTCTAAACTTGCGGATAGGTCCATGCCAAAGACGCACAAAAAGAATCTTATTGTAGCACACTTAATAAAAGCAACAGTACTCTATCTTCCCCAAATAAAATGGCAAATAAAAAATGAAAGATGTTTACAACTCCCAGTAGTGCCAAATTAGAGCGTAACTCTTGACGAGGAGGAGTGGAGGGTACAGAGGGGAGGGTATGCCCCTCCTCTTTGTACCCTCCACTCCTCCTCGTCAAGAGTACAGAGGGAAGGGTATGCCCCTCCTCCTCTCCTGCTCCCCTCCCATTTAGCGGGAAATGTTCACCACATTTCCTGCTATATTCAGTGGAAAACATTCCCCGCTAAATTTAGCGGAAAAATGTTTCCGCTAAATATAGCGAAAAAAAATTCTCTGCTAAATTTAGCGGAGAAATTTTTCTGCCAAATTTAGCGGAGAAATTTTTCCACTAAATTTAGCAGGGAAATTTTTCCACTAAATTTAGCGGGGAAATTTTTCCGCTAAATCAAGCGGGAAAGTTTTTCCGTTAAATCTAGCATGGAATTTTTTCCGATAAATTTAGCGGAAAAAAATTCCCTCCTCCTCCTCCCTCGTGATGTCACATGTGACGTCACATGTGACGTCATTATGGGAGACGTCCCATCATGCAACGCGCGGTTACGCCAACGGCGACGCCGCTCAAGCCGGAAACGGGTGCCTAAGAGCTGCGCTCTAAAACAAAATGTGGCCAACAGTAGAAGTTGATAAAACATACTGACCCGTGTTTCTTGCCTCTAGTTTCATGTTTTATTCAGGCTACTTAGCCTCAGGTCTTACTAAAAGAAAGAACACAGGTCAGCTTGCCAGGTGCAACTGTACTTAGCGACAACTTTTCTTGTCAATGAAGCCAAAGCTATGGGTATTGATGCACCTTTTAAAGCTGTGCACATGCTGTCTTCACTTCTTTTGAAACGCCAGGAAAAGTTGACTTCGAGTGTAGCTACTTTCTAAGATGGAGCAAATTTAGAGATGACCGACCTGAAGGAGGGAGCCCAACAGGTGCTTGTAGAATCTGGTCTGGTTTATGAGGGCATCCTTTGTTGGGTTCCCAGCAGAATCACACTGAAGGGGCGGTTCGTAAGTCAGCAGCGTTCCAACTGCGGTCAAACCCCCCCTTCAAAGATTAGACAAAGTTTCCCTCAAACAAACAAAAACACTTCCATAACTTATTTCCACTGATATGCCATTACGAGCTAGGAATATCAATGTCAACCAAGAGCACATTGTCTCACTACCCAACAAAAGACAAAGCTTGCACAATTCAGTCCTGACAAACATCAAAGAAATGCACAAAAAAGCAGCTATATGATCAGTTGCACGTGGCTCATGAATAAGACCCATTCATATTACCGAAATGGTCCAATGTGCCAAAAGTTAGCCTATTTACAACAGAAGGCCACTCAAATTGCCACATCTGCATCATACCAGCACTACCGCTAATTGGCTGATAATCACTGACTACTCGTCAAGTAGCCCCATCCACACTATCTTATTTGCTCGGCCCTTGTGCAAGGGATTGACTTCCTTTCGGGAGAAACTCCCGTCGAATTATTTTGCCAGCGGCACACAGAAATTCGCAAGAAAATGCACCGTTCTAGGTGTTGCTTCCCGTCGGTGCACCCGAGCAGGCGGGGGGGAAAACGTTCCCCCCTCAGTGGCGATTCTCTGCAACAAAACTGCGTGTACGGGACAAAAAACTCTTTCAGGCACGAGCATATAGTAAATTAGATGCAATACTACCACGCCGTAATAGAGAAGCGTACATCCATGTCAATACACTAACACACCTGGATAACTTTGAGTCGAAATGATACAAAATCATAGTTGCAGGATGAGAATCGCGGGACAAGCCCCTCCCACGAAGCTCTCCGCTTGCCACGACTGGTGCTTTCCTCCTCTCCAGCATTCGCTTTGCTAAAATAGAAAGAGCAGACGGCTATGTGCGAGGAGCTTGTCCCGCTTTTTTTAATAACCTGCAACAGACTACAGTTGCCCCAGCGAGGTGCAGCAAGAACGTTCACATACTTGCAATGCTGCTCTGGATGCTCGGGTGTCGGTTTCCTTCATACAGCGAGCAAAGCAGTTGCGGCGCTGCCTTCAGGTTTCTGTCCTTCGTGTCGGGCCTTATTCGAAGATGTAGTGTCGAGTATGCAGAGCGTGGCATCGAGTTCACTTCGCTTCGCAGTAATGCCGACAGGAACTCCACGTAGTCTGCAGATGTGACCAAGACACCGGGAGTGTGAATATCGTTATGATAGAGGCCTGGGCGAGCTGACCCTTCATAGTACGAAGAAACAGCGCGAGAGGACGAAGATACAACAGGGAGACACGCAAGAAAGACGAACAGAGGGCACTGCCTTACAATTTCGGTATATACAAGGGTATACCAAAGTTGTAAGACAGCGTCTTTTGTCTCTGTAGTGTTCTTGTCCTTCTGTGCTGTTGCTTACTACAGTAAATTACCTCGGAATAAACGAGATAGCCTCCAAACAATGTTTCTTCATGTATGAGTGGATGTACTGTCGCGGACAATATGAGCTGAAACAGCCCTTCCTGATCCTTTTGCCTACCTGACAGTCTTTGAGAGAGTTGTGGCCTGAACTACGCATGAAACACGAAGTTGGGGGTCACATCCTTCTAACTGCTCAACAAATTGAGAGATAATAGGGCTTGTGGGTACCACAGACGCCGAAAAAGTAAAGTATGTGTCGGGTGTTTCAGGTCACACTGTTCGCGGGTGTTACACCACTACTGCCCTTGACAAGCTGTAAACACTGCCAAGTTCTGCTAGAACATCCACAGTGATTTGCCGGGGTCCCACTACTAAAACCCTTCAGTCACGAAATCGAACATGCTACTCAAAACTGAATACAGTACATTATATAAAGAAATAAGCACAAAGACAGGGTGCAATGGGACAGAACTGAAATGCAGTCATATTCGCCGTTCGTAAATTAACCTATTGATTTGTACAAGTTTAATTCTAGAAACAAGAATCCTGATGATTCTGCACACTTCAGTCTTGCTTTTCAATTCATTCATGGTGTTTAAAATGGAATGTGGTTTTGAACTGCAAAAAGTGTCTACAAATGTCTGCGACGCGAAGATGTTCACCGTTGTCTTTTACATACTTAAAAAAATTGCGGTAGCTTAGCTCGGCTATGCCAGGATATACGTAGCATGAGCTAATGCGCACAAAACGAGAGGCGCTATCAAGCGGCTCCGGTGCAGCGTCAGACTTGGCTACTGCGCAACGGAGGCGCACAGCTGGGCATGCGGCGGCGCCAGTGCGTCTGTCGCGGCTATGACGTCACTCCTCTGGAATGCGCAGACCGGCGAGGCAAGCGCGGCGGCGGCGGCTTCGGCGCGCCAGCTGTACACCGTGTGACGTCACTGCTCCTCGCGCATGCGCAGCACGGAGCACGGTTCATTATGCGAGCCACGCGGAACTGCTCTACCTCGGCCAGTGTAGCTTACGCTACAATAAAGGGATACTGAATCGAAAGTTGGAGCTCACAAAACAAGGCTGGAGCGATAGGCAGGGTGCTGCAAAACCCAAAAACATCACTCATACTGCAATATCTCTAACGGATGGCCATACTTTTGGAAAAGGAGTTTGCGACTGAATATGGCCGATGAGGCCGACGAGACGTGTTGCGTCACAATTCTCATTCCCTCTCTTCTTCGCTTCATCCCCTCAAGCTGGTGACCCGAAGCGAGGAGGAGAGAAGCAAGGCCGCTTCCCCTCATTCTCAACCAGGAGAATCATGAGGTCGCATTCCTCGCTTGACTGCGCCCTTCTTTTTCAAAAATACAGCCATCCGTTTGAGAAATCGATGTATGAGTGATGTTTTGGAGCTCATACCGTCCCATTCAACGCTTCCGCGGCCTTATTTTGCGAAATCCAAATTTTGGTTCAGCATCCCTTTAATTAATGCCACACCACTTGTGTCAGTTAATCAATTTCGGTATCTTGGTGCTTTAATTACTTCTGACTTTACCGGGAACACTTATGTAAACGTCATCGCCCAGAAAGCTTTGCAGAAACTGTGGTTTTGAAAACGCAACCTTTGTAACTGTATGACAGAGATAAAGTTGTTGGCTTATAGACCTTTAATTAGACCAATGCTAGAATATGATGATGTTATATGGGATCCCCACACCAAATTGTCCTCTGATGTGCTTGAGGCTGTGCAAAAAAGGCATCACGGTTTGCGTACAATTGCTACAGTTTTATGTCTTCAATGTCCAAATTATATGTCCTGTCAGGAGCACATGATTTAGCAACACAACGAAATATAGATCAGCTTAAGTTTCTTTATAATATTGTTCATGGTAATTTGCAACTGTGCGTGAACAATTATTCGGCAATTAACGAAGCTAGGTCGTCAAACCATTGTGTAGAACCAAATTGTTTAAATTGTCCCTCTTCCCTAACACAATAGGCGAATGGAATAATCTCTCTAAAAGTGTTATCAAATTAGAATCACTGGCCATTTTTAACGACGCGCTACTCAAGCATTTTTTGTCAATTAGTTTGCCTGTATTGCATTGGTATGTTTTGTTTTTGTCATTTTTGTTGTATGCATTGTCTGCCTTGGCATTTATATAAAAACGCCGGCAGTATACACAAATAAATAAATACTGACATACAGTATTGCTCTGCTTTTCTTTTTTTTGGCCTCTCAAGCAGTGCCAATTTTTTATTTCTTAGATAGTACTAACTTCCTCTTCTTCTCATGTGTTCCCTCCTATGCATGTTATGCTTGCACATTAACAAAGTGTGCACAGTGAGGTAAGACTATATCCCCAGTAGTAAAACTGTCATTTAATCAACTTAAATTACAAAGAATTTGAGAGGCAAAAATTCAGGTTCAGGAAAAATTGTACTAGTAGATTGTCACTTTGCTTAATGCTTAGAATGGCTAGTATGGCTGATCACAAGGCATCTTATTCACCTTTCAGGATTCCAGGATCCTCGATGCTTTGCAGTAAATCAATGAAACAATAGCCCGGCGTGTAGTTCAGCACATCTTCGGGATTTCGTCCGAGGTCCATTGGTGTTGATATTTTAGATGCTGGGATCTTCAGGTTCCTTTTGGCCTTCAAGAAGAATTAAGTCCAATGTATTAAATTTCTATTATTAAAATATTCAGCAAAACTTTCTTAAAAAGTATAATCTATTAGAGAAAGCTTTATGAAAAAAGTTGAAAGAGTTAAATTGGTCTAGCCTAAGAGAAAGAAACTCTACCCCCCCCCCCCCCCCAAAAAAAAAAAAAAATTCTGCAATAAAAAGTTTATTTTGGAAACTACCATAATATTTACATCCACCAACATCTAGAGATTATTCCCAAAAAGTTTTATTTGTTTACACTGCATAGTTATTTCTTTTATAAATAATTTTCAGTCCACCGATGCTAAAGAAAAGCACTTTTGAAATTTGAACACATTTTTCTCCGTTCCACTTTTTCTCATAAATATCACTTGAGGAAATCTATTGTTTGGTAATGGGACAAAAGGAAAGGCTCACTCATTGCTTTTCCTAACTGGAATTTAATGGGCATTGAAACTGTGGAATTGCTGTTTTAACTTTGTGGATGTACAGGGTCTTCCCCAAAACTTCCCGGAATGATTTTTGTAGTCGGCAACACCGCCTGGCGGGGCGCGGCTTCGGGCGGAGAAGCTAGCTTCGAAACGAGACCGGTCTCAGTTGCCTGCGAGCAGTCGTTGAGGCAGGTCACGCTCCACGCAGAGGTATCTACTGCACCCTCGTTGAGAACAAAAATGGACCAGTTTTTGGAGCAAGCCTACGGTGACAACGCGATGAAACAAAGCCAAACGTTTATGTGGCACAAGAGGTTCCGGGATGGTAGGGAGCCCGTCAACGAGGACGACCGCTCGGGACGCCCGTCGACATCACAAACGGACGACTCGGTGCAAAAAGTGCGTCAAGTTTTGGACAAGGACCGGCGATTAAGTGTTCAGATGATCGCAGAGGAGTGTGGAATACCCAGAACAATCGTTCATCGCATTTTAATGAAGGATCTTCAAATGAGGAAAGTCTGCACGAAAATGGAGCCAAAGGTCCTGACGAGTGAGATGAAGGAAGAGCGTTTCTTGAAGTGCCAGGAATTGCATGAACGCTACAAAACGGACCCAGCATTTTTGGTCAGAGTGATCACAGGGAACGAGACATAGATTTTTGAGTACGATCCCGAATCAAAGCTTCAGAGCAGCGAGAGGCACACCACGGAGTCTCCTCGCTCGAAAAAAGCAAGGATGAGCAAATCGCGAATCAAGGCAACGCTCATTGTGTTTTTTGACAGAAAAGGTATGGTTCACATTGAATTTGTGCTACAGGGACAAACAGTCAACAAGGAGTTTTACTGTGAAGTGCTCAAATGGTTGCGCAACAGGGTTCAACGAGTCCGAAAAGAAATTCGTGACAATTGGATCTTGCACCATGACAATGCGTCAAGCCACACTGATCTTATTGTCTCTGAGCTGTACATAATGAAAAATACACAGCGCAAAAGGAGATAAAGGGAAGAGACACACCGGATAGAACAGCGCTCTGCTCTATCCGGTGTGTCTCTTCCCTTTATCTCCTTTTGCACTGTGTATTTTTCATTATGTACAACCAAAGCCAACTAGCCCAACTTTCTACTTTATTACAGTCTCCGAGTTGCTGGCTAAAATGGGTGTGGCAACGCTGCCCCAGCCGCTGTACAGCCCCGATCTGGCACCACCGGACTTCTTTTTGTTCCCAAGAATCAAAATAACTCTGAAAGGAACTCGGCATGGGACGCTGGAGACGATAAAAGCAGCTGCGACGACCTCACTGAAGGAGGTTCCCGCTGACGGCTTCCAGGGAGCATTCAGTGATTGGGTGAAGCATTGGCAACGGTGCATCGAAGCAAGGGGAGAATACTTTGAAAAGTTTTGAAAAGACTGTAAACTAATATTAAATAAATGATTTATAAAAACAAAATTCCAGGAACTTTTGGGACAGACCCTGTATTTTTATAAAAGATGCTATGATTTTGTCAATGACATAAGGCAAAAACTTTATTTGATTTTTCAGCTCGATGTTATCATTAAATTACTTTTCGGAAATTTTGTTTTTATGGTTGCACTCTCCAGGTATTCTACTGCATATCTAGTGAAGAGAATGTGGGGTGCTACATTAGTTTTTTAACGATAGTTTTCCTAAACAATCTCAGTGCCTTCCTGATAAAAATAAATATAATTTATTTCACAATTCATGTACAGAGATAAAATTCTGTACGGCCTGTACGGCATTCTGCCTCGCAACTGCCAGTTTATACGGCAAATTTCATTCATATTAAGCCAAAGGTTCAAATAATGACCCTTTTGGTTAGCGAATGAATGCCCATATATATGTCCCATATAACTAAAGCCCTGCATATCCGCGCATTACCTAGGATCATCTGCAGATATCTGCAGTCAACTGCTGGATGAGGATAAAAATTAATCAGATTTCGCGGATTGCGGATCGGATGCGGATGCCAGGGGCTGTGGATGTGGATATCTGTGGGTCAAGATCTGTGTTTTTGACGAGGCAGCCCATAAACGTGTGTGACTGCAGAGTGTAGAGTGAATAAGTGAGCGACACTATGAAGTGCATCACCAAATGTTTTGTGGGAGCAAATTACTCACTCAAAAAAAAAAGGTGTGAATCAAGGAGAAACTTGTTCTTTACACCAAAAAACCCCCGATTCTCACCGAGAATCGAGTTTAGGGCGTTCTATCTAGCCAAAAGTTAGAATAGCGCGCACTAAAGTTTTGCGTATGCAAAGAGTAGCGTCGTCGCCACTGGGCATGCGCCGAACGCTAACCACATTTTGCACTTTGCGTGCGCTATTTTTCGGAAACTGCATGCGTACGCAGAGTTTTCGCACTCCTCCGAGGAGGATTCGCGATGAGAAGTACCATAGGCTAAAGCCAAGACGAGCACAGTTAAAAAATGGCGGCTCCAAGGACCATGGCTGCGGCCGCTTTGGCGGCGGCGTGAACGCGTTGCAACGTCGGCGGCATCCTCGCGACTGCGGTTTTCTATAGACGCTTTCAGTGCGCGCCAAATTGAGCCGCCATAGCCGACCTTCTCTTGTCTTACCGAGATGCCGAGCCACTGAAGCGGGCGTTGAAGAGTCTCCACAACGGCCTATGCTGGGGAGAAGGACGCGATAGAATCTAAAATGGCAATGACCTGACCTACTGTGATAATGATGAAGTGGAGCGAACAGAATAAGAGGGAACAAAAACTGAAGGTCGGTTATGGCGGCGCCCATTCACAGCTGCCTGAAAGCGTCTATACGGGACGATATTGCAATCGGTTCGAAAAACCCAGTAATGGGAGCAACGATCGCCGGCAACTTGATGCTTGCAACAAGCGAACATTTCTCGGCAAAGGTATAGTGTGCGAAGGTCAGTACACGCCTGCGTCCCACAAGCGGACACGACCAATACTAGACCGCTAGCGTCGCATTCTCACGTTTGAACAAATCTAAAATGTTACTAAGGGCAAAAAAACTTGTTTTTTTCTGAAGTTACATCGTTTCGTGCATGAAATAAAAATTGTGACTGTATCTTGGCAGCGTTGCAAGCGCGAGATGCTTGGGCTTTTGCATCGTGGCGGAGAAACGCTTTTCAAAACTCTCTTGCGTACAGGCGCTAATGCAAACGCTAAATTTAGCGCTAGCGAGCGCTAAAATTGCGTATTCTAAAACTCCCTAATGTATGCGGATCGGATGTGGATACAATAATTTAACGAAAGTAAGGATGCGATTTGAGTGCAGAAACAAAGTCTGCGGATGCGGATCGGATGCGGATGATCAAAAAGTTATACACGAAGGGCTTACATAAAACTATTATATTGTTACAATGTTTTGTGGGATTAAGAGACGAGACGTCTACTTGATGTCGGGTTTTAATCCAAACCGATCACCTCGGGCTCATGACTGCTGTTGCTGCCACAGCACCAGCAACAGCTCGTCTTCCTTTTCCTCATAGCAACACAAAAGTTACCAGATGCAAGACGTCGCAATTGGTTGATTAACAAAACTTAATGCGACGGTTATTCCTCATCTAACGTCTGCCAAGCCCGATTAATACGCACGAAGATGACATCTATATAACTGTCACCCCTTTTTAATAGATGCTGCGCGAAGTAAACCTAAACAGATTTGGTCGTAACAACAAAAATGTTTTCTGCACGTTCATTTTCCAACTTTCAATAAAATAAGAAGTATGGTAGGTATCAAATGCTGACACAATTAGTACCCCAAATCACCGTGTATAATGGGAGAAATTTATAATGTTCCGCGAGTTGACAAACTGTTGCTTTCTACTAGTACGGCTCTTGCCGAACTCTAGGACGCCTCTGGGGGGCGCTTTGTCCCGCTTGTTTTCTACGGGGCTTGATCTTTTCCAAACAGATTCTTTACGTCGTCAACCTCAACAGAGCACAAGGCACAGGTTGGACACATTGACCTGGGAAGGCACAACAAATTGGCTTTACATCGGTTGCGTCTTCCCAGGCAGTACTGGTAGAGGCATAATATTTTTAACTGATTTATAGTCCTCACCCCAATTTAAGGTCAGACACAAGGGCTGCGTCAGTGTTCGGCTGCGACTAGTTTTTGACTGGTGCTCCACCGTTCGAACACGACCCCCAGCGAACGCCAACGCAGCGGCATTCGGCTACATCAGCCAAAAACCACGTCAAAAACAAAAAAAAAAAAAAAAAACATTTACGTTGTTGCTGCTTTTGTGGCTACAGTTCTCAACTTGGCCGCTGAAGGTGCGACGGTTAGATATCCTCGCCAATCGGTGCGTATACGGTAGGAGGTTAAACACAAATGCAAATGATAAAAGAAACTACTCTATCTTAAAAGAGGAGCGGAACCTACGGCATCGGGCAGAACCTTGAGCGTGTGGCAGGAGCTCGAAAAAGCAGCCAGGGCCCTGTAGGCCCCACCAGTGGTCGCCGGTTCGTTGACTCTGTCGATGACCTTCCAGAGTTTGGCTGCCGTCTCCATCTCAAACTTCTCGTACTCGATCGAAGGCACCGACAGCGCGGGCACCACAGACATCAGGTGGTAAAGGCTTCTCAGCACTTGGGGCCTTCGCCGACGCGTGCGAGAAAAGTTTGGGCGCAAATTGTCGACCGTCCGCAGAGTGGCCAATGTTGAATTTAGCTTCTCAAAAGATATTGCTCGTTTATAAACAAAAAGGATCCCAGCACATTCGGCTGCCTTAGTATGAGGAATAAATGCATAACAGAAATTATTTTATTAATAAATTGCAAATATAAAAAGTGCTCTGGCACTTGTAAACAGCTATAGTATTAGCTTTTTGCAAATTTCCAACTGTAGTTACCAACAGGATTAGAACGGCATAAAAAATTAACTCCTTACAAATACAAAAATATCTGCTGCATAAATTTAGTGCACTTACAAAAAAAAAAAAAAATTCCAATGTATTTGGTTAGTTTAGTTTCAAGGCTTACATTGATTCGCAGTTAAAATTGCAAGTATAAAAATAAATCTGACAACCACAAACAGTGTAAAAAGTTGTGCGAAACCCGCATCTCTGGAATCTGACCTTTCGTCCCTCCATAGCTTCGGAACAATCGCTGCTAAGGTTGTCTTCACATCTATCACCTGGGAAAATAAAAACAATTGAAGACTGAATGCTCCATGCTCATAAAGAAGGACACAGTTAATAAAGAGCAAATTTTAAAAAATTCACTCATGTGCACACAGCTTAAAAATTGGTACAGAGAATTAATTGCCATATCAGCCACATATTACCCAGAAATACATATCACAAACTGAAACCGTCAGAGCAACCAAAAACGAGTGAACATCAGTTGATCTCGCTGTCATATATCCTCACTTTAATGAGAGGTTTTAAGATAAACTGGCCTTTTTGGCATCTACAAATTATCCAGTTAATTCCACTGCACTAGTTATTTCGACGATACCCTTTCAGTGGAGGGGAGAGGAAAGTCTTTAAATAACAAAAAATTAAAAAAGTTTTGTTTTTAAAAATTACAATTTTGAGATTTTTACAACCCCAGAGTACCTCTGCACAAAATACAATTGCTGAATTCAATCTCTAGCTATTCTAAAAACACCAAGTTTCAAGTCTCAAGTAGCTGGATTTAAAGTATAACAGAAACTGATAGAGAATTTCTCAGCTTTGACTTTTGAGTCAAGAGCCAATGCCTTACGGGGTTTTTGACTATGTTCTCCTAAATGGATTTCAGGAAACTTGGTATTGTTGTTTTCTGCAATAACTTAACTGCATCCTAGGGCTCTACTTTGTGCCCTATACTCAATAAATAAAAAGGAATTAGCATCAACTTAAGGTACTTATCATCCCATTTATTTTATTTTCACAACTGATTCATTTATAATAAATAATACCACCTTATAAATATTTTATTAGCTTTAGTATGTATGATGGACCTTTGGGAACCCCTATATATAGTTAGAAGGAAAGATTTTTAGTGAAAAATTACCCTAATGACCAGTAAGAAATGACCTATCGAAGCTTCTATATTTTGCCATTTCTTTGGTTTTAGAAAAGATACAGTAAACTTTCGTTAGCTCGACCTCGGTTAATTCGATTTTTCGTTTAATTCGATCGTGTTCAAAAGTCCCGGTGAGCGCCCATACATTTCTATGGGAGGAAAAGTTTGATAGTTCGAACTCGGGAAGACTCCGCGTCGGATAATTCGTCCCGAGCGAATGCACGCGGGCTCACATCGCGCGGCACCACGGCAGAAAAACCACCAACGTACGGTGAAACAAGGGCCCTTCACTGCAAAGCCGAACGTGCGCAAATATGCGCCTGCTCCTCTACGCACTTGAGATGGACCGTAGCGAATAACACGAGCCAGCGCAACCAATCTGGCGTGGAGTAGCGCGGAGAACATAGCACGTGGTCGGGCGCGTTGACAGGGCGCGCTCTCAAAGCGCTTGTCTGTAGCCATCGTGTGCGGTCCATCTTGCGCGTCAAAAAGCGATGGTTGTCGTTTCCTTTTTTTTGTTATTTTTCTCAGCCGTAAAACTTTTTTTTTTTTGTGTGTGCGATTTTTTGGGGACGTGACATTTACTAGTTACGTTGCTGTCCGGAGCATGCTTTTGGACACGCATTTTAAGCGCAGACGGCAGCAGACCATCCATGAGTACTTTGGACAATAAAAGGAAGTTTAGTTTTAGCTGTTTTTCTGTCCTTTTTTTAATTGAATCATTCGGATAATTCAACCAAATTTCATAGTCCCGTCAAGGTCGAATTAACGAAAGTTTACTGTATTTCAAATCTGATTGCAGATTCAAAATCATCATTAAAGGGGCCCTGCAACGACTTTTTGACTGGTTTTTGATTTGCACCGAACCTGAGCGCACTAAACGTAGTTTAATGAAAATTTTCTTTTCTCGAATTTCACTTTATTTTAAAAGTTATAGGCAAATTAAAATTACAAAAACAAACAAAAAATAACCTCCTTCATGACGTCCTTGGTCCTGGCTTGAGTGGCCGTGAACTAGAGGAGGGTTAGTGAGCTCAGCGAGCGCTCACGGCTGCCGCACTCCGTGTTGACGGCTCGAGAGAGCGCCACTAAAGCATGTGCTGGATAAAGCGGGCGGCCAGGGCGGCTCGCATTGCATTTGCTACGCAACTAAACACTAATTCGGCATGACACTTCATTGGCCACAAACGACAGCAAACACGGGGTAAAGATCAGTTCAGAACGGGAGTCACTTCGCACTGCCAAACGGCCAAACTGCAAGCCAAACCCGCTCGCCGAAGGCCTTCGGAACGCTCGAATCCTCAAGCCCATATGACCGCAGTGCTGCCGCGTACATCCAAGACCTTTCTACGCTCGCCGCTCGTCGGTGCCTGATCCCACTACCCCTTTCTAGTATGCGCCACCTTTTCCACCGCTTGGTGGCGGGTATGTCGACGGGTCATTTCCTGTTTCCGTACTTTATAAACTGCATTGGTTTCTTTTCTGATCTAAAATACTGAACAAAAACTACTTTCATAAATAATTGGAACGGTTCGCGCCCATTATATTTTGTATTTCGATTAAAAAAAAAGCTTTTAGCGGCTCTGACTAGTAGTAAGACCAGGACCAAAAACATCACGATGTCGTCACATATCGCACGCTTTCGGCATTGTGGGCCGCCGCCGTAGGTGGAGGAGGTTTCCGCGTCGTCCGGTTAAAATATGATGCACTAATATTTAGTTACTTTCTCCGTGCCCGCTGGCTTGCCCGAACCCGAAGAGACGTGGAAACCGCAAAAAAGGTAGACGCTTAAGTATGATTGCAGGGCCCTTTTAAAAGATACATCTACATAGGTACTATATTTGAGTGACATGTGGTAATAAATAAAAAAAATAAAAAATATATATATTTAAGAACCCTCGTTTCCTCTTAAAAGATAAAAACCGAGGATAAAAATGACAATCTCTCATTTGCTCTAGCCGTATCACGCTCTATAGTTCTAAAAAAACTCTTACAAACAAAAGCTTGAGGCTTTAAAAAGAGGCAATTTACAAAATCAACACGAACGAATATGCCCTCCACAAACAAGCAGGCGAGCTTATGCCTGGACACACCTCGGACTTGCAGAGGTCGTAGATGCCTTGCAATGCAAGCACCACAGCAGCAGACTGGTGGTACTTGCTGTGCTTGCTCACAATCAGGGAAAGCGGACCCAGCATGTCCACGCCGTGCATCGAGGGGCTGCGAGCCAACAACACACATTGCCAGCGCATGTTAGTGCGACCACTGCTACAAAGGCAGATGCACCATTTAACGCTTCTCAAACTTTTTGGTCCCACGGAATCCCAGGAAGCCACAAGAATTGCCGCAAAGCACCCCACCCCCCTTGCCCCCCCTTCCATATTTGCCGACCGAGAAGCAACACAAGTACAATCATAGGCAATTTTGCCTGTGTTGCTTCTCGTATATCCCCACCATATCAATCGCGATGCCAGTACAAAGTGAGATGAAGGCTTTTTGCACGATCCTGTGGAGGGAGGGTGCAATTTGGGTGTTTGCGGAACCCATGAGACCAGCTCACGGAAACCCTGTGTTCCGTGAGCTGTGGTGGGGGGGAGGAGGCCATAGCGTGCTTGGCCCCCTCCCCACGCCTGCGGGGGTGATGAGTACAAAAGGTTAACCTCCGCATACATGTGGAAGAATACACTGAAATAAGGGCAGAGAGAAGAACTCCCTGCACTCACTCGTGCTTGATGACATCGCCGATGGCAGCCGCCTTTGCGAGCAGCACGTCGTCGTAGCACGAGTCCTCTTCTTCTTCGCGCAGTGCCTTGAGCAGGAGGGGGAAGCTTTGCGGCTGCTTGGCGTAAAGCTGGGCCATGCCGGCGATGCAGCACGCCTTCAGCACAGGGTTGGCAGACAGGGCTTGCAAGGCATTGTACAGCGGAGGGATGCAGTACTGTTCGATTCCAAGAACGAGGGGGGAGGGGAGGGGGGGGGGAACAGGACGACAGGCTTCCTTCGAGACAAATGATCCAGTAAGGCGTCTGCCGCTACTCGGTAATGCTACAGTACCGCTTCGCTCAAAGAGTCAAATTGAAGTCAACCTTGAGGGTCTTACATGACGAACCGACGAAGGGCAACTGGCATGCCTTAGAGGGGGGGCTGGGGATTAGTTTCGGCCACCTGGGGATCTTTTGATATGCAACCGAAACCTCGGTTGCACGGAGGTCCTCTCCGCAATCAGCCTCCGTGAGATTGCAAGCATCTCGGCTTTACTCGCAGCAGTACAAATGTACTGTTGGGTGTGATGGAACATCCCCCATGATAATTGCACAATGTTAACATCAAATTATTGTGTCAGCAGCTCCGTTGCTAAAACAAATTGCTCGCTACCCTTCTAAAGTGCTACGTCACGGCATAAAGAAGGTTATGAGCAGACGTCCATACTCAAACGAGAAAAAAATTTAGCGGTCATGCATTAATCCACACTACGGTCAGAGCGATAGCTGCGACAAATCACGGCATCGCGTTCATGCACAGTGGGGTGCGTGAACAGATGCATTCGGAACAAAATGGATATCTGCTTTGCTCCGAACGCTTTTGGCTTGTTCCATTTGGTTCCGAACAGTTTTGTTTCTTTTCTTGTTCCGGAGCGCATGAACGCGCATCTCCTGATACGAGCTCTTGGCATTGACAGTGCTACAACAACATTGTTATTGGCAATTTTTTTTTTTTTTAGAGAATGCGTGCAGTAAGCATCTGGTACTACAAAAACCCTATATATAAGGCGGGTTATTAACGCTGTGGCTTAGCTTAGTGCCAACGCTTCCGCTTCGCACGCAGCAAACCCAGGTTCGATTCCCGCGGGCGGCGGACAATCTTTTTCAAGGATATGGCAACATCGATGGCGGACACCCTACGCCCTATTACGCCAATTACAACAACATCAACTATAACATTGACAATGAACGTCATTTCCGGTGGTGGGAAGAGCCTATAACAGCTACCACTGTAAAACATCACATTAAAGCTAAAAAAAGGGATTTAAAAGCTTTGCATTACAGACGACTTGGTATGAAGTGAGCTCTGTTGAACAATATTAGCGGTAATAGCAATTGCGACTAACTTTGTGGACGGCAGTCTTGGGGAGGCTTTTGAGGAGAACTAAGATTGTGTCGGGGGCCCTGCATCTGCCCAGCTTGTACAGTATCAGAGGAAAGATGGACGTTCCCTGAAAAAAGGTGTTCCCATCGTGAAAATCACATAGCAGTTGAAAACGTTGAAAGCAGTGGCCATGCAATGTAGCAACAGTTTTTTTTTTTTGTTCTTCTTTATAATTGGGGCTGAGTTTGTTTCTGCTGCATTCCCATAGCCTAATTTTCACAACCTATCTGGTTAAACAGACAAAGTATGCACATTAGCCAAGATGTTTTGATACCAAGTTAATTCATCAAACACAGAACTTACAAGGCTTCTGGTACCTAAAGTGTGGCATAGGATTAATTTGCTTTCAGGCACACTACTCAATACCCGCAGACGTCACACCAAGTGTTCAAATTGCTCTTCCAAAACTGCACACAAAAAAAGCGTATAATCCATTTGGAAATTCATGTTTGGGAAGCATACATGCTAAGGTAAATGCTACATGATACAATACCACGTTTGTAAGAAAATCACGCTGTCTTTTCATTTCGTGCTGAAAAAGGCACTTCTTTCAATACCTCAGACGGCACCATTTTGTATAGTACAGCAGTCCTAGAATTCCGCATTGAGTGGCGCGGAGTGCCGCAAAGAAAATGCAAGAGCCTTGGACAGAGCAAACATTTCAAAAAGTGCCGATACGAGCTGTAAGAATCTCGGCACTCACCAACTCGACGGTTGCAGAAATGGTGCTCAAAATGACGTCCAAGGCAGCACCAACCACGCCAGCGTCCTCGGTCGACGCGACAATCGCCGATGCAGTCAAGGCGATAAGGAAATTTGGGTGTTCTCTCGAACGGCGCATTCCACCGAGGGTCTTGATGAATGGTTCGCGTCTCTCACAGTCCAACTGATTGTACTCGTAGAGGACCTTGCAAAAAGGTTGAGATAGCAGTTCGCATGAGACCACAGGATTTGCCCTTTCTAATGGCATATAAATTCAAATATACGAATGATCAATTTAGTGATCAAATGAGAGTGCAAGCTAGAAAGCCGCCGTGAAACGAATATTGGCGGGGCCAGGATCTGAACCCAGGTCTCCTCCTTACCAGTGAGATAACTCAAAAAGCGAGGTATAGTGCAACATGTAGTATACCTCACCAGTGATGAGTAGACCTAGGTTCTCAAATAAGTTGCCTCCTTAAACTTCTACTACAGCCACCGCAAGCCATATCCATATTTTTTCATATCCTTCGTTAGAATAAACAACTTTTTAGCTGTCGCCTGTTGCATTCCTTTATTAGTGCACGAGTTTCGTAAGTTATGCTTTCAACAATTAGATATGTTTAACTTCAGTTGTGCAGCTTTGCTGTCTATGTAACCTCAACAAAGAAACAGGCAAGTGTAACTAACTAAAGTGCTAGCAATTGGAGCGTTAAGCCCGTTCTTCGAAGCGCAAGAGTTTGACGCTCCGCTCATTAAATGGACAGGAGCGCTGCCAGAGACACTCGAGCTGCGCTCTTCGTGCACCTAGTATTTCTCGGAGCGCGAGTGACTTCTTCGCGCTCCATGACATCACGTCCGAAAACAAGATGGCTGCCCTGTCGTCGAGGCCGTCGAGACGAAGAGCGCAGCCGGACCACTGCCACTTTTTAGTTGAATAGGGCTCAATCCAGCAGGCAATTAGCGTTCTGAAAAAGGTTTGTTTGTGCATCTCTCCTGAAAAATAATTCATATGTCGAACAGTAGCGTGCCAATAGCACAGCGACAGAAGAGTTGTTGAGCTGAGAAGACATTTGGACCGCTGACTTTTTTAGAATGCTTAGCCCATCGAATAAAAGTATTTGCATTGGAGAGCCAAAACATCAGTTAGTGTTGCGGAAAAGGTTAGTTCAAATCATTGCCCGATAACGAACTAATGTGCTATCTATTGAACGGTGGTGTGGCGGTATCGGCGTAGCACATCGATGGGTTCTATCTCGCGCTGCAAGACGGCAGGGAACACCTGGCAAGTTTGACAGCTTCCTGCACAAAAACAAGCGAGTTCAAGAATGTTGTCTTTCATTTAAATCTGAACAGCGTGCATGGTCAATAAATAGATTGGCCAAGGTAACTTTCTGCACATGTGCTCAAAGCGAATCTTCAAACCTTTCAGGAATATTAAAACATTCTTAGAAACTTTCTCATGTCACAGTCTTTTTTACTTTATACTCTGCCGCTCCACAGAGGCCCTAATTAATTTATCTTCGGAGTAATTTCAGCTTCTGCCACCCATATCACGAGATGCCGGGTTCGTCATAACTGTGTGGTCGAAAGCGGCCCGTGGAGCTCGTCTATAGTTTCAGTGTGTCGCGCTCCTGTAAGCTATGCATCATTTAGTTGCTGCACTCGGAGTATGACACTAGGAGCGTCGGAGTAGGAGTAAAGGAGCGCGGACTTAACACACCCATTGAATACCTTGGCCACCAGCATGGCATCGCAGAGAAGCTTGCAAGTTCCGCCAAGGTTCGTTAGCGGAGCGCGAAACCGGTGCGGCAATAAGGGCCGCTTCTTGGAATCTTCCGGATCAAATGCTTCCATCTGTTTGAGGAGTGCCACGGCGCTCGCTTGGAGTCTCGACCTCTGTCCGGAGGAAGGACCGGAGTCCGGAGGCTGGACCACCAGTTGCGCCAACGGCAAGGTGAGAACCCAAGCAACCAACGAGGAGCCAGCATTTTGCTTCAGCAGAACGTCACCTGAAACATAGAGTGTGAAAAAACAGACCACTCCAAAAAATCGCAGACGAACCCGGGACATGTCGGCACCGTCTGCATGGACGGTACTAACATCTCCACAGAAACCATCATTTCTCAAAGAAGAAGAAGCCATAGGATGTGCCTGGCCCCTTCGTCACTGCCCTGAACTTAGGTTGCACTGCACCCGTAAAAGTTTGGTTTGCACGCTTGCGCTAAAGTTTGATCAACCGCGTTGCAACTACAGTTGAATCTCGTTAATTCAAACTCGAGGGGGACCGAAGATTTGTTCGAATTAAACGGAGTTCGAATTAAAGAAAGCTCATTAAATGGAGTACTAACGTGCAGCGCTGCGTTGGGCAGCGCATGTGCACTGAGCTAACACATGAGTGACGAGTTCCGGGACATTTATTTACACGGATCATAAAGGGAAGTCATCCGTGATGCGTGCCTGTGCGCGGTTCCTCAGTCGTGAATCAACAAACATTGCTTGGAGCTTGGAGACTAGCTCTAACGCAGCATTTGCATTCTCCTGGCAAGAGAAGTAGCGCGCAGTTGTGTCCAGCGAGTAGGAAGCAAGGCAATTTTTCAGCTCCCCAGATAGCCACTCTTCGCATGTGGCTCTGTCCACGTCCACCTTCTTGCCACAAACGGTTTTGAAGGTAAGGCCGTGACTTTCCTTAAACCGTGACAGCCACCCGTTCGATGCCGAAAATTCTTCAATAGCCATCTGGCTTGCGAACTCCATCGCCTTGGCTCCAATTATTGGCCCAATCAGTGGAAGGTTTCTGCTACAAACCTGTTTTATCCACATGACGAGAGTGTCTTCAAGCTGGGGATGTGCTGACTACAGTGAAATGTTATAGTCTGACTGGTAGCGCCGCAGCGGCTGCGGGGGCGCTTGGCGGCGTTAGCGGCCATGGTAATAAATGCGGTGGCCATGGGGTTCGAGGTCAGTTTGTGTTGCAAGCCAAGGCGGCCCGCTGGTTGTCTGTAACTTAACAGGTATTAAATGTTGTGTTGAACGAATGCAACAATTGGCGACGAGGATTAACCACTAAAATGAGTTAGGCAAGTTTCATATATATATTTTTTTTTTCCTGGTTCGCGAGCAACCGCCAAGCACCACCCCCAAGATGCCGAAGTTGGAGCCGTTCGCCGGGGACGGCGGGGAGGACTGGAACGAATACGTTGAGATCCTGGAGCAGCACTTTATTGCCAACCAAGTCGAAGAGGCAAGACGGCGGGCGGTCTTCCTGAGTCACTGTGGACGAGCAACGTACTCACTGCTGCGTAGGCTACTGGCCCCACGGAAGCCTAGTGGGGTTCCTCTCGGCGAATGTTGGCGGCGCTGACCGACCACTACGCGCCGAGACCATCGGTTATTGTTCAGCGCTACCTGTTCTACTCCAGAGGACAGCAGGAAGGTGAGCCAGTCAAGGATTTTTTGGCAGGACTGCGTCAGTTGGCAGCGCCCTGCGATTTTGGCGGTTAAAAAATTTTAATTTGGGGGTTTTACGTGCCAAACCAACGACGGGCATCTGGCACGCCCCAGCGGGGGACTGCGGATTAATTTGGACCACCTGGGGATCTTTTGAAGTGCAACCGAAAGCTCGGTTACACGGCGCCTCCTCCGCAATAAGCCTCCGTCAGATTGTGGGCACCTCGGCCGGGATTCGAACCCACCACATGGGGATCCGTAGGCGATTTTGGCGGTGAGCTGGACAATAACTTGCGGGACAGGGTGGTTCACGGCATCGGCGACGACGCAATGAGGAAGCGTTTGCTAGAAGAGCCTGAACTAACACTGGATAAAGCAGTAAAGATCGTGACCAGCATGGAGGCAGCGGCAAAGGGGGCTAAACAGCTAACGCAGCACTCTGGAGGCTCAGAGGTGAACCGGGTCACGGGGCCCAGGGAGGCAGGTTCCCGCTGTCGTCGCTGCGGAGGACGACACAGTGACGCTACGTGCAAGGCCCGAGACCTACGGTGTTTCAAGTGTCAAGAACGCGGTCATTTAGCACGAGTGTGCACCCAGCCAACGGGGACTCAACCGAAGGTCAAGGGACGCCGTGTTGAAGATATTGCCGGGGAACGGTTTGAGGAAGGGCGGCGGAACTCCAGCAAGGTACTGCGCAGTGAACGCAGCTTCTGGCGACGACGACTCGGACACTGCGGAGGTTGAGAACTTGTGGTCGCTTCATCCTGAGGCATCTCCATTGTCCAGCGTTGGGGTCATCCGGTCTGTGGAACAGCGAGTACCACCCATTTATGCCGAGGTCAAGGTTCAAGGCAAATTGGTCATAATGAAACTGGACACGGGAGCCGTGGTTTCAGTGATGGGGGCATCTGAGTTCAAGAGGCGTTTTCCTGATGTCACCGTAGAGGCGTCCGATGTCCATTTGAGAAGCTATTTTGGACATACCACTGCGGTCGTTGGAAAGGCGGTGGTAGATGTGGAATTGAGCGGAAGGCACGCACGGCTACCACTTTTTGTGGTTCAAGGGGACGCTCAAGCCCTGCTAGGGCGGAATTGGGCCAAAGCAATTTGGCATGCCACTGGAGGAGTTGCTGAACGTCAACCAAGTGGGCGGCGTGGACAAACCGGTGAGCAGGTTCCAAGCTTTGTTTTCGGCGGGTCTGGGGAAGCTACAGGGAGTGACAGCAAAGATATGTGTTCCAGAGGGAGTGAAGGAATCTTCAAGCCACGCGTCCAGTGCCTTTTGCACTACAAGACCTGGTGGCACAGGAACTTCAGCGGCTACAGAGAGAAGGCGTACTGGTTCCCGTTCGGGTTTCCGAGTGGGCTGCACCCATTGTGCCCGTACTTAAAAAGGACGGCGGGTAAGAGTGTGTGGAGACTTCAAAGTCACAGTCAACCAGGCCGCAGAAACCGAGACATACCCTGTTCCGAGGGTTGATGAGTTGTGGGCTAAGCTGTCGGGGGGCATGAAGTTTTCGAAGCTACACTTAAGTGATGCCTATCAGCAAATCTAGTTGGATACCACCTTGCAGACGAACGATAGAACTTTGGACTCTCGTCAAAGAGTGAACTGGGAACTGTGAAGTGTGGCTCGCGACTCTGCTATCTTTTTGTTGTGTATTTGTGTTTTACCTTTGTGGTGCATCGGGACGATGCACTTTTTTAAAGGGGGGAATAATGCCGCGAGCGCAGCTGACTAAGTAGGCAGCGCGCTCGTGGCCTAACGGTTATCGCGCGTGCCTTCCACGCAGAAAGCCCAGGGTTCGATCCCTGGCAGCGCCGCGTCTTTTATTTATTCTTCAAATTTAGATTTCTGGTAATTTCGAGAACCGTGTTGCTCGTTCTAGGTTAGAATGTTCTGCGCGCCGAATGTTCCAGGCCGAATGTTCCAGAAGCCCACGCGTGCACAAAAGGGGCTCCGCATAACCAACCGGACTCAGTCTCGCCCCAGCGTTCGACTCTGCACTTACGCCGACTTCGACGCCCGCGACGCTCTATTGTTACCTTCTGTTTCCTTCTTTATTTTTGGGCACAAGTTCGCCCCATTAAACATTTAGTTTCTTCAGTTATTTGCCGCCTCATCACTTGTCCTTCGTGACAATATGTGACGATTAACACGCAAAAAGGGTTGTTCCAGTACACCCGGTTGCCGTTTGGGGTGTCGTTGGCACCTGCAATTTTTCAAAGAGTGATAGACAGTCTGCTACAAGACTGCCAAGGGACAGTGGTATATTTTGATGATATCCTAGTGACTGGCAAGAACAACAGGGAACATTACAGAAACCTGGAGACAGTGCTGGAGAGGCTACACAGTGCTGGGTTGAAGTTGAAACTCAAAAAAATGCACTTTTCTCGCAGGCAGTGTCGAGTATTTGGGCCATGTCATTGATGCATCAGGTCTTCATCCAGCGCCTGGGGAGGTTGAAGCTGTCGTCGGTGCTCCTGAGCCAACAGGCATGAAGGAGTTACTGAGCTAACTGGGCTTGCTGAACTTCTACCGTCGATTTCTGCCAAACTTGTCATCGGTGCTCCAACCACTCCGCGTGCTACTCAAGAAGGGAGAGGCATGGCATTGGGGCCAAGAGCAACGTCAAGCATTTGAGACAAGTAAGCAGTTACTGGTATCAGCATCTGTGCTAGAATACTATAATCCGGGCCGGCCACTGGTTCTGTGCTGTGATGCATCCCCGTATGGGCTAGGAGTGGTGTTGTCACATAGGCTACCAACGGGAGAAGAAAAGCCGATTGCTTTCGTCTCAAGGCGGTTGACGGTGGCCGAGAAGAATTACAGTCAGCTCGACAAAGAGGCCCTTGCTATTGTTTTCGGAGTCTCCAAGTTTAACCAATTTGTGTTCGAGATCTTTTCGGATCACAAGCCGCTACTAGGTCTCCTGGGTCACGACCGGGGCATTCCTCAGCAGTGCTCGCCACATGTATTGCGATGGGCTCTGAAACTCAGCTGCTACGACTACCGACTGAAGTATAGGCCAGAAGTCAACTTGGGGAACGCAGACGCGTTGAGCCACCTTCCATTGGCAGCGACTTCCGTGGAAGATCAGGTGGTGGGCGACGTTTTTCTCTTGGAGAAGGTTTATCCCGACTTGATGTCTGCAGCGGCGATGGCGAGGGCTACAAGCCGAGATCCTGTCCTGGCGGTCCTGCGAGAAAGTTTGACGACAGGGCAACACCTGCCGGCTGCAGAGGAGTGGCCGCCATTTGCGGCGAGACAGGAGGAATGCAGCGTTCAAGATGACTGCGTGCTTTGGGGGAGCCGGGTTGTGGTGCCGGCATCTCTTCGGGTGGGCGTGTTGGACGTGCTGCATGAGACGCATCCTGAATAGAAAAAATGAAGATGGTGGCCAGGAGCCACGTCTGGTGGCCAAGGATGGATGATGACATTGCACAGAAAGTGAACACTTGTCGTACGTGCCAGGCATATTAACGAGCTCCGAGGTCTGTGCCGCTCATGCCCTGGCCATTTCCTGAGCGACCATGGTCGAGATTGCATGTGGATTTTGGGGGTCCATTCCAAGGAGTGTACTTTTTAGTGCTGGTGGATGCCTACTCGAAATGGGTGGAGGTGGTGAGGGTGCCGTCTCCATCGGCTGAAGCCACTGTGAAGTGTCTGCGTACTGTTTTTGCAGCCCATGGACTACCGGACAAGGTGGTTAGTGATAATGGCCCGGCGTGCGTCAGCTCTGAGTACAGGACCTTCTTGGAGCGCAACGGCGTCAGGGCTGTGTTCATTCCTCCTTACCATCCAGCGTCGAACAGTGCTGCGGAAAGAGTGGTGCAAACCATAAAAAGCAAGCTCAAGAAGGCTGAGCCAGGCCTGTTCGAGACCAAGACCACCAGGGTGTTGCTGAACTGGAACACCATGGGTGCCTGGAACACCATGGGTGCCTGGAACACCATGGGTGCCTGGAGTGGTGGGTGAAGCCAGTAGTGCATCATCAGCAGAGGTAACGCTACCTGATGGCACTGTTTGGAACCACCATGGGGACCATCTGCGACACCGAGCGGCACCTGATACGACCACCAGCACAAATGAAAATGAAATGGTTGCGGCGCCACATGAGCCATTCCCCAGCTGAACGAGGGACTGTCGTGAGCGAGACCAGTTGTCCGCCCGAGGTTGTTACCAGTGCACCACCCCCGGAGGCTCTGCAAGACGTTGTGACTAATCTATCTACCCCAGTGCTCAGACGGTCAACCCGGGACAGAAGACCCATGTCGCGTTATTCACCGTAGCTCATGTTTGAACTCTGCTGCGGCTCCGGGTATTGCTTGTCTTGAGGGTAAGGAATGTTATAGTCTGACTGGTAGCGCCGCCGCGGCTGCGGGGGCGCTTGGCGGCGTTAGCGGCCATGGTAATAAAGGCGGTGGCCATGGGGTTCGAGGTCAGTTTGTGTTGCGGACCAAGGCGGCCCGCTGGTTGTCTGTAACCTAACAGGTATTAAATGTTGTGTTGAACGAATGTAACAGTCCGCAGCCTCTTCCTGGCAGGTTTATGCTCCTTCATATCCAGCAAAGATGGCCTCCCTGTTCTTTATATATGTTGATAGAGTACTCTTCGTGATGCTGTGTTTCTTCGCTATTTCCGTCTTGGAAAGGGCGGGCACCTTGGTCAACTTGTTGCAGTATCTTTACCTTCGTCTTGAGGTCCTTTGGTGGGCGATACGTGCCCCGGCTTGCCACGATGCTTGGAATCGAGATAACGTCAGTCGCGTGCCCACCGAAAACACGTTGAACCGCAGCAATGCGCGAGTGCAAGGCAAGAAACATAGCTGACGCACTTCCCCCGAAAACACGCCGTAGAGCAGCGGCGCAGCAAACATCAGTCGCGTGCCCACCAAAAACATGCCGAACCGCAGCAACGCGCGAGTGCAAGGCAAGAAACATAACTGCCACGTTCCCGCCGAAAACACGCTGAAGAGCAGCGACGCAGCACCGTCACCGTGCAAGAGAGAGAATGACAACAGCCACTGCCAGCACTGCACCACTCATCACAGCATTCAAGGTCACCGCGTGATCGGCTGTCATGGTTACTTGGAACTGGAGACGGGAGTAGCAACTGGTGCACGGAGTAGCGCGGCCACACAGCCGGGTCGGAGGCGCCGCAGCGCGAGTTAGCCCTCTCCTGAAAGCATGGTCAGCAGCGCGGACGTTTAAGCGATCGAATTACCGGGCGTTTTCGCACACTGAAATACATATAGTGTAGAACGGACCACAGCGTCAGTTTGAATAAACCGAAAGTTTGAATTAAATGTGTTCGAAGTAACGAGATTCGAATGTACTTGTAAACATTTGTGACGAGAGTATGCGCTGGCGCCACCTGTCGGGCAGCTCCGGAACAATTCCGATCTGCCCATTTTTCACACTCCACTGTACTTGAAATAATTCCAAAAATCTTTGAAAAGATTATTTCTCATAGGTAGTGCATATGTTTGATCTCGCAAATATTGCAATACCTCCAGTCTAGTTACTAGTCTGAAGGATTCCAGGACTACGCAACAGTGGCGCCAGTCTGTTTGAGTGTGTGCTCTCGTAAGCGGTTACGAGCGGCCGCAATGCAGTCGAGTCGATCACACTCGAGTGCAAACGTGTGAACCAGGCTCAAGTGGAGCAAAACCTCACAAGCACTAACCCTTTACTTGTGATGTATCGCGTAGCGCGGCCTTATCGAAAACCGAGTGAAGAAGCAGAGTTATATAAAGACACAAATTTAGTTATTTAGCGATATATTACTGGCCCAAAGACTTTGACAAAGTCAAAGTCTTTGTCAAACAAATCTGTTCAAATGTTGAGCAATTGCAAAGTTTGAATGGTAGTTAAAGTAATGTGAAAAATCTTCCCTTACTCAAGGTCGCCTAGACCAAAGAGACAAAAAGACGCAGCTGTATTTTTACAGGCACTGAGGACCAAAAAGACGAAGGGCCCAGTAGCCTTTTTGAAGGAAAATTCTTACTCACATATGTCAAGAAGCCTTCCGATGTATGGCAGCGAAGCTAGTGTCAGGAAGACTGATAGCACAACAATGCAGACATCGGTCAAAAAGTCACACTAGAAAAAAAAAGATCCATAGGTATTTGTTCAACATACACATTATTAAGCCAATAAAAGACCTCACAGCAACCGGTGACACAAGAATTATAATGTTGTTGCTGCCACCTGGTGTTTATTATCACCTTGCAAAACTTCTATCAAACAATAAGCTATCTAACAATCGCCCCATCAATTTTTTTTTTAATTTTCTAAACATTAAATTTTAAGTGTCTGCGATGAGCAAATTTACTTTCGTCAAACATGCCAGACAATATATTTTGAAACTTTAATGGAAGTAGTACTCAAATTATTTGGTAATATTTTAAAAGCACTTAAAAACACTGCTATCAGAGTTTATAGAGTAGATTTCCTGTCCCGTGTGAGTAGGAAAAGAGAAATAGACCCGAATTAATAAGCAGAAAAACAATTGTGAAGGGTGATGGTTCTCCTTGGCTTCAAAACATTTCCCTGAGGTTACCATTTTTTGTTCCCACTCAGGAACAACAAAAAATTAAGCAGTTTTAAGTTTGCCACAATAATACGGCACATATTAACAAACTCAGAATATTCTCCCAAAAATAGAAAAAAAGTACCATATTTCACAATGTATAACTCAGTATTTTGCCCAAGATTTCCGTCGGTGCGCCTTATGCAAAGGTGCAATATTATATGCAATTATTGTTTCTACACTGATCAGCCAAAACATTATGACCACCCATCTAATTTGGGTGCATATTTTCGGCACCGACTTGATGTCCAGGGGGCGTGGTCAATGACGTCACAGACGTCAAAATAATATTAACTGTTATTCTGACATAAACACGATGTAGTTTGGATGCCACCAACTGCATTTTGAAACGTCGGTCGCTCGGCGTGTGTGCGGTCAAGAGCTCGGCGGTGTCCGCGCTGGTGTGTGTCGTCGACGTGTCGCCCGTGCTCGTCGTGTTCTTAGGAACATCAAGGTAAGCGTTTTCCATTTTCAAATTTTGCCCGGTACCGTCCGTCACTCCTGTTGCAAATGAAGATTACGTGTACAGAAGGCGACAGAGCCCAGCCGCAGTAATTTTGTATGCAGTTTTCTGGAGCTGTACCTGTGTGCAATACGACGGATTATCACACTTGCACAGAATAGCTGCGAAGGCCGTGCAAGCGGCGAGCGAGTAGCCTTGACTGCCATGACTGGAGCACCCTCTGCAGGCTCGCTCGTGCCGCGTGATCCAAAGCAACTAGCTCGCACTTTTAGCACACGCGGTTCAATGAATTCAGCCGCCGACTTTCCCTTTATTGCTCAAGTGTCATGCGTTGAGAAAGAAGCCATCAGGTCGACGAGAGCCCTACCAGACGCAAAGACGCAAGGCAACACACGACCCTTGAGCAATAAAAGGAAAGTCGGCGGCTGAATTCACTGAACCGCGTGTGCTAAAAGCGTGAGCTGATTGCTTTGGATGACGCGGCACGAGCGCTCCTGCAGCGGGTGCTCCAGTCACGGCAGTAAAGGCTACCCGCTCGCTGCTTGCACGGCCATTGCAGCTAATCTATGCAAGGGTGATAATTTGTCGTGTTGAACATAGGTACAGCTCTAGAAAAATGCATACAAAATTACTGCAGCTGGGCTCTGTCACCTTCGGTACACGTAATCTTAATTTGCAACAGGAGTGACGGATGGCACCGGGCGAATGAAATTTGAAAAAGCTTACCTTGATGTTCTTGGATGTCGGCAAATGATCCGCAACAGAAAGTCATGAGCACAAGCGGCACGTCGACAACACACACCAGCGCGGACACCGCCGAGCTGCCGAGCACCCGACTAAAAACTAAAAAGTGTTTATGCCAAAATAACAATAAATATACTTTTGACGTCCTAGACGTCGAAATAACAAGTGTCAGCCATTTCGACGTCCGTGACGTCATTGGCCACGCCCCCTGGACATCAGTTCAGTGCCGAAAATATGCACCCACCTAACACCGTGCTGGTCTAGCTCTGGCACGCAAAACAGTTTCAACCTATCTCGGCATAGACCCTACAAGACCGTGGTGAGTGCCCTGAATAAGATTGTGCCAGATTTGTAAGCACAGGTCGCTAAATCCCTGTAGATTACAAGGAGGTGATCTGTGAGTTCTAAGCTGGTGCCCCATCACATTCCAGATGTATAGGATTGATATCTGATGAGTTAGATGGCCAGGACATCAACTGGAATTTATCATGCTCTTCAATCTACAGTAGCACAATTCTGGCACAATTCTGTAGTAACTGGTCAGCCCTTTGTCAAAGTCGCTTAAGTCGACCGCCTTTCCTATTGCATGTGCACGTAGTCGACAAAATGATCCCCCGCATCCCCCAAAAGTCATTATGTACCATCTGCATCAGAAGATGGAAAATAATGCATCTTCAGCTAGGTGCGCTCCTTCCCAAAATGAAGGGATGGTCATAATGTTTTGGCTGATCAGTGTATAAGTACGGAACCTAAAGGGGCAATGCGACGATTTTTGGACTTTGGCTAATTAACTGCGAGAATTAATCTGTGTCCCCTATAAACCGGCACGCTGTTTACAAACAAGCGCGCGTTTGCCCACACCGGGTGTGGGCACTGCGCGTGCGCAGAAACCGAATTTGCGTGAAGGGAAGCGTCTGCGCATGCGCAGTGCTGTCGACAGCGCCACCGCAGCTGCGTGACGTCAGGGCCGCGTGTTGGTCTATAGAACGGAGAACAGAAAACCCATTTTTCTCGTGCGTGCTAGTTTTTATTTAAAAAAATTAAACAAATCGAAAATCAAAGTACTTCTCAACTCTCGCGCTGTATTTCGAGCAACGTCACTGGGGGGACCACTTGGTTTCCCCATTGGGGTCTGTCTTCAGAGCCCTCGGCCGCTCATTCCGCGATTGTCGACTTTTCGAGGATCAGCATTGCCGAAGGTCGCGGCGAGCAATCGAGACGAGACGGTTCGCCACGGTGCCGACGGCGAGTGTGGCATTGGAGGGGGACTGGATTTGTCGACTTCCGCGTGTACCCCGGTGACATGTCACCGGAGTTCACATAACCGCCACACGCAACCGCATATCAACAAATCATTTTTTTTTTTATTATGTAGCGGAAAAGCAGTCTTTCGGGAGAAGGAGGCGCGTTTTTTCTCACTTGTGCATAGCAATATCAATAGCAATTTGCAGCAATTTAAAAAATATGAGCTGCAAATTCTTTCGACGTTAAAATCGTTGCACTGCCCCTTTAACTGCAAAAATTATTTGCCACGGGGGTAATATTTCTCATTTAATTCGTTGACGAGAATATTGCGACTTGCTCTCGCTTGCGCATGTGTTGCAATCATAACACACACATGCGGGCTTTTCGATGCAGTTTCACCACGCCGACCGTACAAGTACCTACATAGGTGCAACTCATATACAAATTCTGTTTTCTAAAAAGGGTCGTTTATTGGGGGTGCGATTTATAAACCGAAAAATTATGTTAAAAGCTGGTGGAAAAGCAAGTAAAAAAAGCGGTCACCTCCTTCGACGCCTCGCAGAGCCTTTGCACCTGACGCAGCAACATGAGGCAAGTGACTTGATGCTGGTGAGCGTGAAGACAGACTGACAGCGTGTATGTAGCACACCAGCCATATAAATTAGGATAGTGAAGCTCCACCAGTGGACAAAGCTCTTCAAGTATCGCCACTACCTGAGCAAGTTCTGCAGCATCCGTCAACTGCAAGAAACAACGGCGGAAATCGGAGTTGCTGTGTGCCGACGAAGAGAATATTTAAAGGGGCACTAAAGCGGTTTTTGAGATTGTCTACTGTCGTACAAACTCAACCTATGCGCCCTCAGCATCCTAGAAAACCCGGGAATACATTAATGTGGGGCCTTTTTCCATTTTAAAACTCCAACCAAACATCAGGACACTCCCTTTAATAAAAAAAAGGGGGTGAATCAAAATTTTTGGTCACATTTTTAAGAAGGAAAAAGGTCACACATGATCATAATATATTAGATTTTATAGGACGTGAGGGCACATAGTAAAGTTATAGTCATAAAAGGACAATGTCAAAATCCACTTTAGTGGACTTTGAGATTGTCGCAGTAATCTGCGACAATCTCAAAGATTGTCGCAGATTTCGCAGTAAAAAAGTTCCTCTACTAATTTTTTTTTAATGTTATCTATAACATATAACAAAGAACTAGTCATATCTTCTGCAGAACTGCTGAAGTATTGTAAACAACATTTCATGCATAATAAGGGGCAGCTCTTGAAAAACACGAATTCCATTACTATTTGCCTGGGCTTCATTTCTCTGAATTGGAAAATTATAAACACTGATGAAGAAGGATGTCATACATTAAGCTCATACTAGAGCGGCACACTCTTCAAACTTCCCATTTTTGGGTGAACACGAAGACTATCCCTGTTGTTTATCATTTTCGAGGCGTGTTAACACATATAGCTCAGTGCTAACTCAGTGTCATATTCAAAGTGATGACTATGTGCTACATCAGCACTGTATCAATGTTCCACTGCATCTGACCCTACCTCTTTTAAAGCTTACATATACAATGCAACACTACCCTAACTCAGCACTGAGTTACGATAGTGATGCACATTGACAATAGTGGTCATACAGCCCTGATTGTATTATCTCAGCACAGCAATGCATGTGTAAAGTGGCCTTGGTGGCTAGACAAGGTGACGACATGTGGAGTCTCAGTAACAGGCTTACAGGTAGCCACTGCAGGGAAGCCCTCAGAAAGGCCTCTTGCTGGTGGCAGAATTTTGGACCACCGATGATCCTGAAGAGCCCCATCCGCAAAGCAGCATGCTCCAAGGGCCATAGCGGACTGAGCAGCACATAGTCAAAGAGTGGCGAGAGCATCTCAAATGTCTCCCTGAAACAAAACGTTAAATTCTTCCGTCAGTGAGATGGCATGTAAGAAAGCGTCTGACAAAAACCATTTAGCAACATTCAGCATACAAAAAAAAAAAAGGCTACATCTTGTAAGATGGGGACAGGAAAGACGGATGGAGAAAATCGCCACGAGCGTGCAATAATTCAAAGCTAATTTAAAATATTTATACTATCTGACCATATTTGTTGTTATGGGTAAAGCTCGTATACCTTCAAATAATTTCTCCAATTAAGTCCAACTTTTACCATACAATAGAGCAATTTCAACAACTAGCTTGACTCCGCCACCGCTGCCGCAATGCATCGAGGAAACTTTAAGTCTTTCTGCACGTGCAACCACCCCTCTGGAGCTGTGCGCATGTAGAGCATGAAAAGGGACTACCATCTGCCTCCTGTGGACTAAAGTTCTGGCGGCGTCACGCGTGCGCTGAATGCTTAGTGAAATCGCTCCATTAAGCAATCTGTTAGTGGGGATTTTTACCACAGGGATTAATGAAGCAACTCGACAACAAATAATGCCATTATAAAAAATCATGAGAAGTATGAAATACCACACCTGAGCTCAGGGTTTCTCAATCATTTCAATCTCAAAGAACACTAATTTCCACTGATTGAGAGATGAGGAACCCCCCCCCCCTCCCCCATTGGCATTATTGCAATAAAGCAGTTCAGAAGCCCACACAGTTTGACAATAATAAGGCCCAAAACAAGGAAATGTTTGGCAACACAACAAAACCAATTAATTACCCGACTAGAGATGTAAAATTTCATGAAATTTTGAGGGGCATAAAAAAAAAAGTTTTTTTCACGTTTTTTTTTTTTTTTTAGAAAAATATGAAAAATTGAAAAAAAGACGATTGCACACATAGCTATGAAAAACCCGATACATTTATTTCGTTAACACTGAAAAGAATTTAATTGTTACATTACTGCACCACAAAAGTCCCAGGCTCCAGCGGAGCTTCCGGTATCTAAATCTAGGTATGATTTCACGTCAAGGCATTGATTTCACATCAAAGCGTCAAGACTGACATTTATATCAATCCGTGTCTGATAATTCCGATTCATTTCTGCTTGACGCGTCAATGCTTCACTGTGCAGCGGATGAAGCCTTCCAGACATTTAGGTTGGAGTGCACGTACACAAGTTTTTGCACTCGATTCCCTGCAAGCCTGTTGCGTAGCTTGGCGTGCACATTTCCAAACTCGGACCAGTTTCTTTCACATGCCGCAGAAGAAAGGGGGATCTGCAGTACGCGAGAAGCGAGGGGACTCAAGGGTTGATTGAAGCAAAGTCCTTGCCACCACGTGGATGAATCCAGGTGCTTCGCAGACTCGCAAACTCCTTCTTTTGACCAAATCTCCTTGCAGGTTCTGTATTCTGCGACACTAGACAGAAGTTTCCCGACGTCCAGCGAGAGGTGGACGTCGCCGTCGCGCGGCAGCGTTTCGCAGTTTGTGAGCTCTGTTTGTTCATTTTTTTCAATTTTATCCTGGTTGAAAGAAAACGAAAAAAACCTGTTTCTTTCCGAAATTTTCAGTGTTTTTTTCAACCGCTTACATCTCTACGCACCCCTTGATCTCTAGACAACTGGAAGTAGCATGTTATGTGCATGTAGCTCATTTCGAGGACTCTTTGAACACATCCTATAGGCCCTAAGTACGAGCCAGTATTGGGCGAACGGACAATGCCCAGAAATATTCATAGTGCTGACAGTACTGCAGCCAATCTAGGAAATGAAGCACAAGTGTGTCTGTGCTAATCTTTCAATAACGGCCTTATGTCTGGGCTAGTGCCTCATTCAGTTTGCTTCACACGGCATTGAAATAGTTCTTAGCCAGCAAAGCTCCTGCCTTACCATCCCTGATGTTCGTCGAACGAAAGCTGGACCACTTCCAACACGGATCTCCAAGAATCCGGCTTTTCTCGAAGAACAAGCACAAGTGGATGTGTGGGGCTCCTGCCAACAAGAATCCAAACGGGACGGATCACTTGCTGATCAACAGTGTGCAAAAAAAATATAAAAATAATGGTCCTTCTACAAATATGTCACATGAATTTAAGATAGAGACGCTGTTAAATGGTGCCATAATCCTTCACTTAAAATATCAAGAGCTACCTTTCTTTGAACTTACAGGTCCTCAAATCAAACCAAAAGATTAGACTGTCAAAATTTCAACAATAGTGAAATCATAATGTGATGCATGAAGTTAACTAACAGCTGCATTATAAACACACTAGGAAATAAAATCTACAATAAATACAACGAAACCAAATAAGCAATGTAGAAAGTGTCGATGCTCGTCTCTTCTCGTCATGAGCTGGAATCTTCCTATGTCTCATATCTCGAGAAACTGGCTTGTGCAATCTGCTTTAAAGCCACAGAACCTCGTTATACAATCTTCATTTATACGTCTTCGCAACTATTAAGTTTACGAGCGCTGGTGCCGTTGAACCCCCATAGAAATATGTGTATCGATTTCCCATTTGCAGTGTTTGCCTTCCCGCATGACCCAGAACTAAGCAGGCTCGAACAAGATTGGGGCTTTCGCAATCATCTGTTCAATTTTTGGTGCTTTTTCCCATGCACACACATATTTTGTTTTTACTGGTTCCGCTAGTTACGTTTCGCCTGGGGTTCAAAGTTTGTAATCATGCACTGTGCACTCACGGCGCACACGAGTTTAATACTTTGCATTAGCAGATGTATCGCACTGGCTAAATTGCTCATCTACAGTGACTCGTTGCAACTTTCAAATGACTGACCAACTACACGCTGTATAAATATCTACACAACCCCAATTATTAATACTTCGCATTGGCGTGTCAAAAGAGAAACTGCAAAGAAAAAAAACGTGTTTTTTTAAACAGCCTAATTGGGACAAGCATGTCACGAAACAATTTTTCCGCGAACAAAAAACATTTTTACAGCAATATTTATAGCGCGAGACTGATTTTAGATTGCGGCTATTTCGTCCGTTTTAAATCGCGCACCACAAAGTGGGTATTATATGTCACGGAGTGGCTGCTATTCGCGACTCCAATTCACTATAGGTGGCGCCACTCGTTTTCCAAAATGGCGGGTTTAGTGAGGGTCGGAGATGCGTGCTGCTGCTGAGACTGTCTAGTGTGCTGGCTTCACTGAGCGATACAAATTATTTCTGGTAACACTAAGAAGCTAGGGTGTTATGAGCGCAGGTCACCTTTCTATGCTGAAAACAAAAACGGTATTTAGCGTAATATTTAGGCCAGGAGGTACGTTTTAATTCTGGAGCGAAACCGAAACTAACCTTGATTTTGGATTTAATTTCTCGGTATAGGTCTTAATTTCAGATTCTTTCATAACTCAAAGTGTGTCTTACGCCGTAATTATTTAGTTAAAGAAGTTGTTCGCGGAAACTTTTGTCCCTTTAAAGACAGGGTCTTTCATACAACTTAGAGGTAACATAGAATATTATTATTTGTTGAAAAAATCAGTGCTGATATTTGTGCGTTCTTTCTGCCTTTAATCGCTCAGATAATTGTCATATAAAATAATGAACTGAGGGCCTTTCAATGGCTTTTTGGGTATTTAGATGATTAATCTAAATGAATTAGGAAACGCTGTTCTCATTAGAAAAATTCAAAGACGGAATCCGAGTCAGGCAGCTGAAGTGTGCGTGTTTTTAAAGCAACGCGTAACGCATAGGAGTTTATATTTCATCCAGTGTTTGACTGTTTGCCTTTCTTGATAAAGATGACACAGTTTTTCATATGCTAAAAAGAAAACAAAAGGATACTTTTCAGGAAAGACTAATATGGTTAATGGCGTATTTTTGTGATCGTGACGTTAATTGGGGGCATACATTGCCGCGATTTGCATTAATAATAATATAAATATTAAACGTAAGATATTTTAATACGCAATTTTTCAAGCTCTAAAATAATTAGTTGCTTATGATCCAATTTCAAACGCGCGAAAAGTATGACAATCTAAAGTGTGCTAATTATCATCACTGGTGCCAGTTGCAGCATTTTCAATTAACAAGTTATAAAATAAACTCTAAAATCAATGACAACATTCTAGATAATGTGAGAAATTCATGTAAAATTTGATTAATTGAGGGTGCTATCAAAGTAGCGACTTTTGACAATCGGCAAAACTTCCAAAGTCGCCGCCAATATCCTTCCAAACCAAATCCTCCCCCCACCAAAAAAAAAAAAAAAAAATTATTATACTTTTTTAACATTTATTTACTTTCGTATTTGCTCGCCGTCGTTTTGCCAATCTCAGCCTTTCCAGTTCGAAGGAACGCCTACCTGCTTGCGCATCTGCTCATTGCAGCACGTTTCGTTGGCGTTGGAAGCCAGTGAAACAGTAGTGGGTTTTAGTATTGCACATACGAGCGAACGCAAGCGCCGTGTGTTTGCGTTAGCTTTACGTGTTCCACGCTGCGCGTGTGCAGAGCCCAAAATTGCGGTCTTGGATGGGAGCATGGCAACGATGCGCCCGCTGAACGTGGAGCACGCCACCCTAACGTAAACGCACAGCGCTTGCGTTTGCTTCTATACGCAATACTAAACCTCTCTAATAAGGTATGATCCCATACCGGCTGCAGCCCCACGTTGGGACAGTGAAGAGTGTTGTTTGCATTCGGAAATGACATTTAGCGAGCCATGATTGTGAGCAGTTCCGCCGCGCCCGCTGAGCAGGAGAATCGGGGGACCCTCACTAGAGCGCTTCCCGTTTCCGCCGCGGGAGGGCGAGCGTCGAGCTGGAGACGCGAATACTTCTCATTGGCTAAGAGAATGATTGACAGCTTAGATCCTGGTTGTTAAACCTTTATGATATGTTATAATTTCCTTTGGAGCGGTATATTCCTATTTTTAAGGAATAACCCATGTAATTAGAGTTATTATTGTTTACAAAAAGTTTACAAGACTGGCACTTCCGTTTGGAGTCATATCATAACAAACGAAAGCTTCGCCATTCTTTTCATGGCTGCCGAAGTCCCTGCTCCCGCCTGTCTCGTCTACCTTGACTAGTCGTTTTGCCTAAGTGATCAGTGTTTCGTGTTGACCCAGGTGCTTAAGTGAGACTTCTTGAAGTAGTGTGTGTTTAGCAGCTGTCGCAGGTGTTAGTGACGCGGTGTTTTGGCTTTCATAGCGCGGTTTGTTACTTTCTTTTTCCGCTATTCTTTTTAGCGTGCTTTTTTTTTTCCTGCGCGTGCAAATGTTGATTTTTTGGAGATATCAATTTCTGTAAAGCGGCGCCGTTGCTCTGTAAAGTGGTGCCAGATGAGTGATCGCGACAGCGTGTCTTTCAGCAGCCATGTTGCCTCGAAAGATGACAAGCTGTACGCTATTTGGCTGGAGGCAATCAGGCGTTCGTGTAGCAACAAAAGTGTCCAGGTATGTTCTCGTCATTTCACTCTGGAGGCCTTCGAGATTCGCATCGGGTGCACCGAAGGTCCGCGACTGAGACACAGCTGTTACGTAAAAAAACCTGGCACAGCCAGGTTATTACGTAACAGCTGTCCGCAGAAGCCTTCGGACGTCCGAACTCTGCGTTAGCAGACATATTTTTTTTCTCGGCTTCCGAACCATCCTACGTAAAGTTGTTTGAATTGAATGTGTAGTGTTATTGTAAATGTGTACTGTTATCGTAAATCTTGGCCTGTGATTGTGCCTTTGTAAATCATCTTATTCGTTTTGCTGGAGACGCAAACGACGGGCACAACAAAATCGTTTGCATATTCCGCATACCTCGCAAAAAAAGCACTTACCCAGTTACCTTGCGAAAAGCGCGAAACACAGAGTCCACACCGTTCTGACTTCCCAGTCTTTTACCTGCTTTAGAGCAGTTTGTACCTGCTAGTAGGTATGTCTACTGAAACTGCAACTTGAAACAAGGGGCAGTGCCAGAGAGAAAAGAAACAAAGTTGGGAAAGCTTGCTCGCCCTCCCCAATCCCTGAACTCTCAAGTGATTGTACCATAATGAATGCACCAATGCCTTTTCTTAAAATGAAGAAAAAGCACTATTTTCACTACGTAAAAGATGGTCTCAATTCATGCATCTGAGGGAGGGTAGGAAATCTTGCGCAAATTTATTCACACCGCATGATGAGCGCAACAAACTCGTACGAGATTTACAGGAAAATATAGGTAGTGACTTATGTTTTTCTGAAATTCTGTATAACCGGTCGTTTGCAAGACCAAATGATCTACTCAAGCGGTGTGCGTCGCTGCATTAACACGTCGCTGTGCAAATGCAGTCCAACAACACGAAGCATAAAAACGGCAGATTTAGGACAACAATCCGGAGTCCATTGTTCGATTAAAACGACGCAATTTTGTTGAAAACGCCCCGCAGCTTTTTACACACGATACGTGTGGGGAATATTTTACAATTTGAAATGGAACGAAGGAAGATTTACTTTTAAAGATGCTCGCTGCATCTTCCCGGACCAGCTGGACCGGATCAGCTGACGACAACGGGACTGAACCCGTTGAACCTCAACCCCACAACCAATTTGCACTCTGTGTTAGTGTGGGTTTCTACTTCCAAGCCCAGCACCACACACGATGAACGTTTCAGTTCTCTGTTGCATCGCCGTGTTGCACCAAACAGAACGAGATTGCCGAAGTCAATGCAGCGCTGTCGTGAACGTTGGCTTGTGGTTGCGCACTCGTGGACCCTGTGACTCCCTTCACTTTCAAAGCACACACGGCGATTACGAATGATACTTTATGTCTTCCGGGAACATCACAGGGGCGGTTCCCCGGTCACGTCTTCGTAACATGTGCTCGCAAACCGCGGAGCTTTCGCGTCCCGTCGAAACAAAACAATACGGGCGCCATGTTGAACGTGCCTTGCTGCCAGATTTTCTCCGACCAAACAAAAACAACGAAAGCAAACCGGCTCTAGCTTCCAGCGTACGCCGTCGGCACCTTCCCCCATCCCCCGTCCCCCCCCTCCCCCCCCCCCTCCCCTGATCTGCGACATATCTTCGACAAGACGCACCGGAAGTCGAGACGCTGCATACGTCGTTAAACTCCGCAGCCAAGTCAATCCAAGAGCAAATCCAAGAGTGAGGGGTGGGGCGTACCTCTCCTCCGCGCGGGTCGAAAGAGCGGGAGTTCCGAATGTGGAAAGGTTCGGACTCCGATTAAATTGCATCCTGTAACGTAAATATTGCTAAGAAAAATTTCTTTTCGCGGAAGATTTGTTTTGTGACATGCTTGTCCAAATTAGGCTGTTTAAAAAAACACTTTTTTTTCTTTGCAGTTACCCTTTAAGAGCAGCGTCTGATGCAGGGGAGCGTCTGCATTAGCTCTATGGGATCAAAATTTGTGCACACTCTTTGCACATTCTTTGGTTAAATTTATTGATAGACCCCACCCTATAAACAACAATTCTGAAAAAAAAAAAAAATCTTTTGCTTGAGTTTAGACGGTCAAACTCCACAGCCATCCATGTGAAATAAATTGCTGTGTGTTTCCTGCTGTCTCATATATAGGCCCCAAAAATAATATCACTTGTTATGGTTTCATGAATTATGCATTCTTTTTATCACAGACCCCCAAAGAATGTATCAATAAGGCTCTACATACCGAAAAAGGCAAACAATGTTTTTCTCACCACAAGTATGAACTAATATATATATATATATATCACTGAAAGCTCAGGCTAGACCAGAATGCAGCGCTTTACGTAGGATAAAAAGCCTTAGTTTCAAAACAAAACATGGTTAATTCCAAAGTTAAAAGCAATTTCCGTAAATTTTTAATTAGAAAGGGCTGTCAGTTTTTGGTGGCATACACTATTCCCCTCCACGTATTCATGCAATCCAAAAACTGCTTCTATCTTTTTACCAAGATAAGGCTAAGTTCTAAAATTTTTAAACCATTCCAAGCTGCTAGAGCTACATTTGGGCAGAATCTAATCTTTTGGCAATAGGTAGAACATTACTTGCAGCACAAAAGCACTTTACAGAAAGCTTGCAGCTCACCGAAGTGCAAACGGACACTTGTACTTTGCCTTTGCTTGTATTTCTCCTTGCATTTGAGTTTGGAGAAGCTTTCCTATGACCAAGATGGCAGCACCCGTGTTGCTTCTAGAAAAGATATCAGCACACAGCTTCCTAATGTGCTTCAAGAGACACTATATTCTCAGTTTAACACTTGGACAATTGTAATGTGTTCAAACAGAGGGGGTTAACCTCTAGATAATTTTCTTTTTTTATTGAAGGAAGTGTTTTCTAACACTAATTAAACAAAAGCAATTTTTTCTTTCTACCCTTTCCATCTGTAGGTCAGAAGGAATGCCATAAGCACATAAGAACACAAAGAAAGTTACTTGGATGAGTACAAAGCAGTCCCTGTCTACAGTCTGACTACATATAGAGCCAAAGCATTAGGTAGTTAAAGGGGCCCTGCAATCATATTTAAGCGTCTTCCTTTTTTGCGGTTTCCACGTCTCTTGGGGTTCGAGCAAGCCAGCGGGCACGGAGAGAGTAACTAAATATCAGTGCGTCATATTTTAACCGGAGAACGCGGAAACCTCCTCCACCTACGAGGGCGACCCGCATTGCCGAAAACGCGCGATATGTGACGTCTTTGGTCCTGGCCTTACTACTGGTCAGAGCCGCTAAAAGCCTTTTCTTTAGTCGAGATACAAAATATAAGTGTTGCGAACCGTTTCATCTATGTATGAAAGTAGTTTTTGTTCAGTATTTTAGATCAGAAAAGAAACAAATGCAGTTTATAAAGTACGGAAACAAGAAATGACCCGTCGACATACCCACCACCAAGCGGCGGAAAAAACGGCGCATACTAGAAAGGCTAGTGGGATGAGGCCCCGACGAATGCGGAGCGTAGAAAGGTCTTGGATGTACGCGGAGGCGCTGCCGTCGTATACCAGCTCGAGGATCCGATCGGTTCCGAGCATTCCGAAGGCCTTCGGCGAGGGCTTGGCTGGTGATTTGGCCATTTGGCGGTATGGCAGCACGAAGTGGCTCCCGTTCTGAACTGATCTTTACCCCGTGTTTGCTGTCATTTGTGGCCAATGAAGTGTTATGCCGAATTAGTCTTTAATCGCGCAGCAAATGCAATGCGAGCCGCCCTGGCCGCCCGCTTCATACAGCCTATCCAACACATGCTTTAGTGGCGCCCTCTCGAGCCGTCGACACGGAGTGCGGCAGCCGTGAGCGCTCGATGAGCTCACTACCCCTCCTCTAGTTCATGGCCACTCAAGCCAGGACCTACGACGTCATGAAGGAGGTTATTGTTTGCTTGTTTTTGTAATTCTAATTTGCCCATAACTTTTAAAATAAAGCGAAATTTGAGAAAAGAAAAGTTTCATTAAGTTACTACGTTCAGTGCGCTCAGGTTCGGTGCAAATTAAAAACCAGTCAAAAAGTCCTTGCAGGGCCCCTTTAAGGCCATGTACACTGTCATGCCAATGCATAGTATGTCTGAACTGCACATGAAACATATCTTTTCTATGTTACAGCAGTAAGGATATTTGCCACCATTACTAGGCTTTCTGTGCCCATTACCTAAGCATAAAAATAATAAAGAAAAACATTTTTGGGCTTTATGCGCCAAACCAACAAAGGACATCTGGCATATTCCAGAGAAGGACTGAGGATTAACTTGGACCATGTCAGAACCTTCCGGCGTGCAACCGAAATCTGTCACCCACAATAAACCTCCATCCAACTGCAAAACCTTCAGCTGGGATTCAGACATACCAACGTTTCCTACCCATCCAATGATTTTAAGACCATCCATAACACTGTCAGTGGAATACTAATTGTGTTGAATAACAGTGCCCAGAAAGAGGGGTGAAGCAGAAGGTGATGCTTGGACCCGGTTTCTGTGTGCCGTTATTCAGCCAGATCAATGTGCGCCTACTGGCCAATATCCACCCTGTTGTCAGCACCTCTGGGAACATGCCATCCTTAAATACTCATTGTTAAAAACCAACCCAAAAATTAACTCAGTGCCCCTTTAAAAGGAGGTGAACAACCCAATTCTCCAAACAATGAGAAATAAATATATTGCTCACTTGGATGCATAGAGTGCTCCTAGTAGCTGAGTAATGGCAAACTTCCAGTCCAAGTGGCCATTCACGACAAGCGCAAGCAAAGCTTCACAGCAGTCGTGGCTCACTACAGAGTTGCTGTGGCAACAGCTTTCAAGCAGCAAGTCGAACTCTGCAGGTTTCTGCAGAAAGACAATTAGAAATGTGTCTTTTTCTTGCGTATGTACCCCAAGTCATCAGAAAGCACCGGTCTCTGGGCACCAGATGAACAAACGACTGCCGAAAATGCATTAGTAATGGTGTTTATGTTAAATAAACAGCATTAGAGCAATAATCAACACTGCTCAAACTTCATCAGCACAATTCCTTACATTGTTTCCTGGCAACAGGCATTTAGGGGCGTGATAGGACAAATATTTCTAATACAGAACATGATGCAAGTGGTTTTATTACACAAAGGTGGAAATGTGACCACCAGATTCTCTTTAGTAAAGGCATAAGTGGTATGAAGAGTCTGTCTCTTTGGACAGCCAATACTGATTTTGTCATGCATAGGATATAGACCCTTTCTGAAATTGTAAAATGACGAATACGTTATGCGCAGCCACCATTAGTTGGTCTCATCGCTTCCGGCGTGGAGCCTGTGATTGGTTCCGAGTTTGTGCCGAGCACTGACGTAGCACTCGTGTGGAATGCGTTTCGAAACGAGTACACTCTGAATGCTGACAAAGGGCTTGTGTCCAATGCGTGCTCATAGTGCATGACCAACTAATGGCAGTTGCACATAATCTATGCATCACTTGGAAAAGGGTTTATTATGAAGGTCTTGTCTCACTCAAGCAATTAGCAAAAAAAAACACTACTTGCAAACCTGTCAAACACGACATGCAAGCAATGGGTCCCTATCATTTTGTAAAAACATGTTTCATGGAAACATGTTTCGTGGACAACTTTTCATGGACACATGTTTCGTAGACATTGCAATGTTTCATGAAAACTCGTTTCATAGACAAATGCTTCTGCGACGTTCCATCGACGACACATTTTTTTACTAAGTCGATTGGATTCGGTTACCAGATCCATTTTGTTCGCTAAAAGCATACCGCAACTAAAGCAAACTACTCACGTGGCTCCAGTAGAGCAAAAAGAAACTTAGGAGCCCTAATCCTAAACTTCCAAACAGTCCGCACCATGTGTGGACACCCCTCGCTTTGCTTGGGAAAACATTAACAGGCTCGAGCTTGCACTAGGCCTCATCGGAACTGCCAAGGCTTGGCAAGCTAGGATATCATCCAGATGCTGGCGATCGGGGTGATTTGAGTGGAAAGACTCTTTTGACGAAACATGTCAAGATGTTGCCGACTTCACAGTGCACAAACATGTTTGTCCTAAATACATCAGTATTTAGGACAAACACACAACATACACACCACACTGTCAGCACGGTATGTATGTTGTGTGTTTGCCCTACTAATGTGTATGTGTGTGATATTTGTGAACTGTGAAGTCAGCAATATGTTCAACCAACCCTCCCAAGCTGCAGTTTTGACAAGTATCAAGGTGTGTCTATGAAACGAATGCGGGAACCTTTCGATGACATAAACTGTTGATTAAATGTCGCCGTGTTGACGAAAGAATCAGTTGACGAAACATTGTTCAACAAACTGATTGCCACCAGTAACTGTAAGCAACCTTGTTCGTGCTTGAACTTTCCATTTTCTTTTTGTTCCGTTTTTAATTTCAAGCTTTAGATTTGGTAGGAATGAGAAAAGGGAACCTTCACAAAGTTGCAGAGAATTTGGAGAATTTGGCAAGAAACATGACAAAACTTTGCCACTGAAAAAAAATTGCGAGGAACTAAGCACTTCTTACAAGTTGTGAATGCGAAAGCATGAATGTCGTTCTACCGCTCCCTTAGTTTGTCTGCGGTGTACTGGCCTGGACGGCCATGTTTCACAACTGCCAAGGTTGCGGCCCGCGGCCGTGCGTGCACTCTCGTGAAGCGGCCGCCAATGGCTATCTAGGGGCCATTTTGCTCAGCCAATGGGACAATGGGCATTTTTTTCGCGTTTTTTTGCGGTTACAGACGTCGCCGGCTCCACTCCATGGGATAGTTAATGCTTTTGCATCAAAAAATACTGAAATAAATGTCATGTGTTACATCATTTTAATGTGCTGTCAAAGGCCACGACAAGTGTGATAATGCACCGTGATGCAGTTGAACTGCTCCAGTTTTTTATTCAATAACTCTTTCCTATCACAACCGTGCAGAGGTATCTGTCAAAGCAGTTTCTCAGTTGTGTTTTTCTAACTTTGTACTAGCCACCTCACTTCCTAGCTCTCGCCCCGCACAGTGTAACTTTTAAAGGAGCTGTGCAACAGTTTCAGTGCTTTGCTTAAATAATTTGGGAGTTGGTGTCTCGACCTTTCTGAAGTAAAGAACAAAAAACCACTTTCGCCTGCATGTCCTAGTTTTTATTTTAAAAATGAACAAAGTTTGAGGTTTTCGGCACCTCTCAACTCCTTCACCATCTTCCGAGTCATGTGCGCTGTGACGTCAATGGGGGTCGCGCGGGGTTCCGGTGAAGCTCTCTCTCTAGAGCCATCAGTGAGCAGCGAGAACTCATCCGCTCGCGACCAAGTGACCACGTGCTGGCGGGCGCAGCGCAAACAATATGGTGAAAAGAGGAAAGTCTCATCCGGGTCCGGCCATACCCGTCCGACTCTGTCCCCCTCCCCCTCCGGCTTCTGGCGGCTGTTCGCGGTAGCAGATAGAGCTGACGGTTTTGTGGACCTAGGATAAATGGCGCCACTAAAACTCCGTATAATAAAAGTTTTGTCGATGATACCACGTTTTTGACGCATTTATATTTATGTTGGAACAACAAGATTTATAGAAAAGTTACCTCTTATCGAGCAGGTATTTGCACAACTTTCTGTCTTTCTACAAGACCTCCATTGACGTCACGCCGCGTGTTTCTCGTGACTGCCGCTCGCGGCTACAGGTCAGGGAATATTCTAATTTTTGCTTCACGATTACGCGGCGAAATCGCAACATTTCGAAGGAAGGAGGTGTGTTTTCTGTCCTATATGACAAGATGAACAATATTAAAAGTAGAAGATGGCAATTCTTTCAACGTTAAAATCGTTGCACAGCTCCTTTAAACTCAAGGCAAGCCATCAACCAGCAGTTTAAACAAAGAAATTATGACGAAAAAAAAAAAGGGAGGGAAATGTGGGGGAACATTTCAAGTATGTGCGGTATATGTGCCCAAAAGAGGGATTTTTTTGTTGGCGAACTATACTTCGTTTCGCAGCCACAGCTACAAGCCACGACCGGCTTTATAGGGGCGACCAGGTCACCCGAGGCAGCGCGAGCGCGCCGCATTTGCTTTTGCTTATTAAGTACTTTCTCTAGTTCGCTGAACCGCCACCGCGTTTTCTGGCGCTGTAGCTCAACACACTAGCAGACGCTTTCGCGTGTGTATCTATCTGTGTCCGCTCCACGACCGGCGACATTTTGAGGATATTCGCCTGTATTTTAAGGACTTTTCTCATCGCTATTGCGATTGTACGTTCGGTAAAAAGCTACAAGCTGATCTAGATTGCCATTCTTCTTTTGTCAAAATATAACAAACTTCCCCTAAACTTAAACCAAATGTGCTACCATGCACATTTGGGGGGAGATTGGCTAGGATAGCTCTTAGCGTCCGCTGCGTCCGGACGTAAGGTGAAACGGAGTATAGAACTCCTTCGCACCCCGTGCATTGCAACTTTGGAGGTCCCCTCCTCTCCCTCTCCCTCTCCCTCTCCCTCTCCCCCTCCCCCTCCCCCTCCCCCCCCCCCCCCCCCAACCCCACCGCGCCAGTCACCAGTTCACCTCCAATCGACAGTGTCTCACTTCGGACATTCACCAAAAGCGTCACGGCCCACCTGTGGAGCATCTAACTCGATTTGTGTTCTCTCACAACTCACGGACACTCTTTATTTATGCACCGGCTTTAGTTATTTATTATTTCTTCTTTTCTTTTTTTGACATAGAGGCACTGTAGACCCCTTGGTATGGGCTAATGCCCGCTCACAGTTGTATTGCCCCTCCTGGGTTAAACCAATAAACAAACAAGCAAACAAACAAACTGTGATGTAGATAATCACTTTCCCAGAACCTTTGCCTCACAGTTGAAAAAGTACAGCCATGCAGGTATTAAATAGCCCCACGAGAGTGGGCTTTTTTTCGTGAGGAACGTTCGACTGGTGGCTTAGGTTCGAATTAATGACCGGTCGCCCCTAATAAAGCCGGTCGTGCTACAAGCACTACAAGCGCGCGCATGTGGTCCTGAACAGTGCTTGCACTGCACGAGCGCGCGTGCTTGGCAGGGACGCTGAAAGCCTGGAGATCGCTCTTGTAGCTTCTGCTACAAGGAATGGCAGTGGCTGTGATTTAAGGCCCGTTCACACTCTTGCGACCTCTTAAACCTGGGTAACAGTGTAAACTCGGCGGTCCGGCATATTTTTTTATTTCTCTCGCGCATTATCCTTTCTTTCTTGGCTCGAACAACTTTTGTCAATGTTATAAACGAGCCTTTCTATGGGTATTACGCACATTTGACCTCGGAAATCCCGCAAAACCTTCGCTCTTGTGAAATGCAGTTCCAGGGTCACCGCATAGATGGCGCCACAATGCCAGTGTGTCCTCTGGTTTAAGAAGTTTTAAGGAACCCAGGTTTAAGAGGTCGCAAGAGTGTGAACGGGCCTTTATGCACAAGGAATGGCAGTGGCTTGATAGTAACGACTGGCCAGAAAAGAACCATGTGGAAATAACATGTTTGCAAACAAGCGGTATAGGTTGTTTTCATATGACGTCAATCCGCCATTTTGTTGTTAGTTTATTTTTTCAAACAAATTTACTAATATGAAGGGTTACATCGCAACCTGTTGAGATGTCAGCGTGGTAAGACTTGTAATGTTCTGTGCTCTATGCATTTAAGGGGTCATGGAAATTCTTGGAATGCTTGCCTTCTGCACACGCTAAATAGCTCAAAACAACAAAATGGGGGACAAAATTACGTCAGTGAAAACTCCCTATTGCAAACCGTAGTATCTAGAGTACCGTCCGACGGCACTCTTGCAGAGCGTTCAAGTGCCGTCCGACGGTGCTCCACTCACGCGTTCAAGTGCCGTCCGAACGTCTCGTATAAAACGAGTTCTCAAAACGAGATTTTCGAAGCTGTAGTGTAGCTTAGTGGACAGATGTCTGCCTCATAAACAAGCGGTCCCCGGTTCAATCCCCAATGTGGGGCTATTTTTTTTTTTCATACATTTTGTTTTGTCGACGCATTTAGCGATATTTACATTTCTTTTTTACGATTAACACTGGAAAAACCGAATGTTGCCGACGAAATTTCGCTGAACAAAACGGTATGGGACTTCGTTTCCGGAGGTGCATGGGGAACAGCGGGGCTTGGTTTGCCGGCTGGACACCGCGAAGCAGCGTGTACGAAGGGGCAAAATGGGTCAATAGCTTTGTAATTAGCAGCCGAATACTGTCGCCGCGAAGCGGCGTGAACGCAGGCGGGGGGGGGGGGGGGGGGGGGGTGTTACCGAGCTCCCCAGTGATACACGCGCCGTCCGACTCTCTTTCGGACGGCACTTGTAGGCGCGAGTGGAGTGCCGTCGGACGGCACTGTAGACACAGCCATTACAAACACGATTGCACGAGTCATCAAAAGCTGAATTTTATGTGCCGCTAGACAGAGTCTGGTACTACCGTGATGGCGCAGGCGAGCTGGTATAAGTTTACCTTTGGTTTAACAAAATGGAAAAGGTTAGGTGCCTGTCGCGAAGGCCCGCAAAACTCACTTTAGTGCTGTCCGCTGCAAGCGGTTGTCCAGGCGCCACGCTGAGGGTAATCCGCTCGGAAATCTTTTTCACGGCCTGAAGACAGTGATAGTAGTAAGGTGTTAAACACCGTCGTAACTTTGTCAACTGTACTTTATTTTCGCGGGTTCGGAAGATGAGACAGCGCGCGATCTGGCACAGCGGCGTCACTTACTTTGCGCTGAACCGACGCCCCGTCAAAGTTCAGCATTGCCTTTAGGTCCTCCATTGCAGCGTGTTATTGTCGTTTATATTTGCCGTAGCATTCGATACGTCGTATCGAAATACTTATGAGTTCCAGTTGAAACTATAGCAAAACTATCTGTATTCTCACGTGCGAATTTGGCGAACGTACTTTTTCATGGTGCCGCCATGCCGCGATGTCGCTTTCAATTGCCCGACTAGTATGATAGAGCATTGCGTTGTGTGTCAAGTGAAAACTACAAGTGCGGGTATGTTGTTTTCGGCGGTGCTTGCTCTGTACAAACGCACGTGCACAGTAAAGCACGAGACCCGCGTATCCTTTTTGTGAATAGTTCCACAAAAGCATACACCTTTCGGCAAATTAAAATGCCACTTCTCGCAAAACCGTTTTACAGCGAAGCTGTTATGCGCTAGGATCTGGGAAAAAATGCGTCCGCGGATGTGGACAGAAAACTCCCCGTTGGCCGTGGCAAGTATGAATAAATAAAAATAAAAAAGGGGGCGACCAGCGTGAGTCAGCCTTCTGATCCCTTGATATCATCTCGAGGCATCGTCCTTGAGGTCGTCCTAGACGTCGTCCTAGAAGTTGCTCTAGCTAGACGTCGTCCTCTAAGCATCGTCCTAGACGTCGTAAAAATAACAGTTTCGCTGGTCCTCCATCTTCACGTGAAGTGTAAGGGCTCTACAATTTTTTATATGTGCAGTGCACACAAAGTGCACATAGCTTCCTGTGGACATGCGCGCATTCGCAGAGTGAAGCTAATTTATGGCCCTTTGCGCCTAGATATCATTTAATTAAAGTTCAGGTATTTGGGGAACAAAAGGGGCGCGCACTCCTACCCGCGCATTCATTCTCTATGCATGTTTTAAAATATGTAGTCGCGTGCGAATGCGGAGGGCAAGTTCGTCTGCTTCTTGCGCAGGGGGTAGCGGTGACGTCAGAACGCCAAGCTCTGATTGGCTGATCGCGACCCCCCTATCTGAGCGTCGTCTGCTCCTTTGCAACGTCGTCTGCTCGCAACGTCGTCTGCGTCTGTCTTACCTTTCCTGTGACTTTCGGAAGTGCAGAGGCTTCACAAAACCATCTTACGCCAAAAGAGTGCGTAAGACAAAACGTGAGAACAAATTCGTATTCACGAAACGAAATTATCGTAAGTTTTGCTCAGGTTACGACGGAATCCTACGACGATCAACTCAGCATGGCCGACAGCGTCGCTCAGTTACTTGGTCGCGACGATCAACGGACGTTTATTTTTGTACGTGCTCTTCTCACGCGTCCCGACTGCAAGCAGCAAGAAAAAAAGTAAAAAGTACTTGAAATAAACCACGACGAAAAAGAACGCTGGATCCACAAACACCGGGGAAATGCTCCAACGGCCACGATTGCACCGACCTCGAGTAAGCGAGCTCGGCAGATAGGCCTAGCAGGCACAGCGGTGCTCCGACGGTCCTAGGCCAAGACCTTTTGCCCACGACCGGCTGGCGTGCTGAATGGAATATGCAGGCGCGACCCTTGTGAACCCTTCAATCTCTTCCTCTTGTCATCTCCTTGTTTTCCGAGGCAGCGGTGACTCTCGCCGGTGAAAAAGCGGTGAATCTCCGACAGACGCAGGAAAGGTAAAGCAGCCATCGCTTTGACTAGCAGACGTAAAGCAGACGATGTTAACTGCGCCGACCCGCCGAGGAGTCTCGCCGCACACAGAAGGAGGGAAAAAGTATTTGGGAGGGAACTTGCGGACACTAAGACGCTCACTCTCGGTTCTTAGCAAACAAACCTCGGCGCCTCGGGAGTCGGGACACCTCGCCAGTGAGTCCTTTGACTTCTCTCCTTGATGCGCGTCTGCTAGTTGTTAAAAACAACGTACCGCTCGATTTATTTCGTCTGCCCTCTCTGAAAGGCGAAGTCGAGCTCGCTCGTAAAGACCTGCACTTCCGAAAGTCGCAGGAAAGGTAAGAGACGCAGATGACGTTGCGAGCAGACGACGTTGCAAAGGAGCAGACGACGCTCAGATAGGGCGGTCGCGATCAGCCAATCAGGGCTCGGCGTTCTGACGTCACCGCTACTTCCTTTCTCATGCGCAGAAGACGAAAATGAGCCCACTTGCGAGGCGTATAGGTTGTGGCTAGGGGTGTCGCGAACTTTTGTCGAACCAGATTTTTAGGTCGAACTTTCGAGGTTCGACTGTGTCGAACCGGTTCGACGAACCTTCGAACTTTTTACCAGATTCGACCGGTTCGACTTTGTGGACAGTGTGGCCAGACCTTGATACAAGCATGTCTCGGTTTGGAGAATTTTTTTTTATGCAAAGGGTTATTTTAATTTTATGAACAGCTACAATTGAAAGAAATTAATTTTATTCACTGAAGAAGTTAATAACTTAATTTTCTTGTACTGCATTAACTTAAATAACCAATCAGTGCTGCTCTTAATTTATCCCTTAGCCATCACCATCCAATCCGAAGCCAACTGGCCAGCCTGTCGCGCATGCGCACACGAGTCGAACCTCAATACAAGGTTCGTCGAAATTTCCACTAAAAGTTTGAAAAAGTCGAACCTGGTCGAACTCGAACCTCGGGCGGTTCGCGACACCCCTAGTTGTGGCCGAATATTTTCGACTCGAATATCGAATTCACTGGACGCCATATTTGAGGGCACTGTTCACTCGGCATGCTCAGAACGAGCTCGCTTCCAAAGACCGCCAATCTTGATGGTGATAAATGCACGTCGCAAAGGCACTGTGAAAGCTCGCTGTCAGCACGCACCGAGAGCTATGTACTCAGCTATGACCACCAGTGAATACACCCGATAGTTTCTCCGAGCATTTCACTGCGTTGCACCTGCTTGAACGAAAACTAAGCTAAACTTGTGAAGGTTGTTCCCAAGCTTTCACAATTGCCCATTTATAAGTTAATTTTAATCCGAACGGTGACGCTCAGAAAGTCCGATGCCTTGGGATGGCAATTAAACGACCGATTTGACAGTACCTGATTACCGTAATATCCCGAGTCATCGCCCACTCTACTTTTTGGGTGAATATCGATTTTCAAAATAACACCGTATGACCTCAAGGACAACTTCTAGCACGACGCCTAAAGGACGACTTCAAGGACGACCTCTCGGACCATACCTAGAGATAACAAAGGATCAGAACAAGGAAGGCTGACTCATGCTGGTTGCCCCCTTTTTTATTTATTCATTCTTGCCACGACCGATGGGGAGTTTTCTGTCAACATCTGCAGACGCATTTTTTTTCCAGATTCTAGCGCATAACAGCTTTGCTGTAAAATGGATTCAGTATTTGCAGTACTCCAGTTTTCTTCCGCAAGGCAGAAGCAGATGCAGCCTCTGAACGAACAAAGGATATTTCGCAAGAGTCGGACTATCATGAGGCACTATGCCAAATGGTTGTAAAGAATAAAAAATGTCAAATACGTAGTTAAAAAAAAAATTAGCTCTCCAAAAGATAAAAGATTTCATAAAACAAACAGACTACAATTTTATGTATGTAACAGCGATGCACAGGAGTTATAGCCCATTGCAGTTTTAGCAGAAGCTAAAATTCTATATCAGTAGTTACTCAAAACTGATTCATAAACACTGAACATTATTCATTTTCCCAGCTAGGCCCTATGGGAGGGTTCAATACGACATTCACATTTTTCTTTCTATGGGATGCAGACTTTTGCCGGAACAATTTGGTCAGTGTTCCGAGAAACGCCCTACACATTCAATGATGCTCATGCAAGAGACAGACAGCATGTAATTACTGCAAACCATTTTAATTTCCTTATTCCTATTTGCATTCACAGATAACATGGACATAAAATGCCAACATATGTACATTTGTAGACAAGAAAAAAAAAACGGGAGAAAACTTATCATTACACTATCGCACTTCGGACCACAGTCTGAGACAAAAGGACCCATGACCCAACCCTGCAGAAATGCAATTCCCGAGAACCCCCATTGTTGTTTATTTTTGAAGCCCGATATCCCGGGGAAATGTATTAATATACAAGAGAAGGTGGTAGTGGTGTCATATAATACAGTTGCAACAAGGGGCAATGTTTAAAAAAAAAGTTACAGGTGTAAAGAAAAGTGTAAAGCACACAGGACACACACACACCAGTGCACGAGTCTCCGGCACTACACTGGCACGGTTACACGATGCCTCCAGGCCAGTTTAACAGGAACAATGGCTTCAGGTTGAAAAGACATGCATCGAGAATGTCCACCGAGCCAACGCAACTTTTCAGGTAAACTTGGCAACGAGTTTTAACACAACACGGTCGCCCAAGTTCGTGAAGGAGCACCTAGGTAGGTGGTTTCAGTAGCCAGGAAACCACACCTGATCTTTTGGACACATCGCATCTAAGCTGCACCAATTTACGAGTTGTTTTGATTCACTGAGGGGAGCGGCTTACGACGAACCGGGAGCTAGCTTCTGGTCGCACCCGGCCATGTTGTACAGTTTTTGTCCGTCGATGTACGGCGATAAAACGGCGCGACGGTGGGAGAACGAAACGCGGTGAATAAACAGCAACTAGATTAGCGATAATATAACATGCCGTCGACATTGAACTGTTAAAAAAGGGACGGCCGTATAAGCCACCGACTCACCGCGCAGGGTGCAACATTAAAAGAAAACTGGGCAGAAAAAAAAAAAGCTTACCTATATTGTACAGGAATCTCCTAAATATTTACAAAGGCTAGAAAAAAACAAACAAAAAAACGAGCCTAGGCATGCAACAGAAAGCACATGCAAGTGAACGTGCTACAATAACGTGCCAATAACGGCTCTGCCGAAAAACGAGCAGAGACTCGCGAACTCGTAAATAGCGTTCCTTTTCCTGTTTGCCGAGCCGGTACGTCAACTCTAAAAAAAATAATGAAGGACCAACGAAACCAAGCTTCAAAAGCCCAGTTCAACGATTTGCCAGCCATTATTTGATTACGCTGCTAGATTAAAAAAACAAAATTGCAGAAGGGAGAAACGAACAACGCCGTGTAACAGATCAAGCAACACCAACTGTTGGGCTAGCAAAAACAAACCACGGCCCGAGACTCGCTGAGCAATAACGATTTCCGACCGTCTTGCAACAAACCTTGGACTTTTCCGTTGTCAACCATTATGCGGCTAAACGTATTGGTGCTTAGCCAACTAGTATTTCACGGGCCAACATTTCAACTTCCACCGTTTTGTGCCAAGAGCTCTGGTGGCGGACCGTTTCATACCTTTTGTGGCAGACCATTTCGTCACACACCGATTCGAGGCAAACATTTCGTGGCCAACAATCCCGATGTGAAAAATGGTGAGGCCACACAAACGTTGCCTTGGAACCGCAACAAAAAAGACATCTAGGAGAGATCCCTGGGAGAGCTTCAGAGAAACCTCGAACCCCTCAATCAAGGGATGGCGCGGGGCTACTGTGACGGTACTTTACGACACAATCACGAGACAGGCCACAGGTCCAAATCCCTGAAGTATTTGCGACACAGCATCGCACACACTGAAGGGTGCTTGTCGTACTTGAAGAGGGATACGCGCTTGGCGGCCAGTTCTTCATATGCCTTCAGGTAGTCCAAGTAGAATGATTCTGCAAAGATACAACACCCGACAGAGCGATTAAGGCCTTGGAAGTATGTAGAATATATAGACTGATAGACTGAAAATAAAAGAATGAATGAATGAATAAAAATTAGCTTGCTTTTTTTGTGCCAAACCAGTGGAGGGCATCTGGCACGCACCAGCGGAGGGCTGAGGATTCATTTGGACTGCCTGGGAATCTTTTGATTTGCACGCAAAATCTCGGTTCTCGGCAATTACTCTATCAGACTGCTGGTTCCTCGACCAGTATTCAAACCCGCCAACTAGGTATCCATGGCGTTACTGGTCATTACACTTTCCCAGATCATTCATTCTTTTATAGCGGCCCCCCTGGGAATGTCATTACAACAAATCAACGCATCTTGCAAAGCTTTGGAGTTTGTCACAAGTGGTTTGCACAGCACTATACTATCTCGGATACAAGACTTGCCGAAACAAAAATGACTACAAATACAAATGAGTAGAAATATCAGAAAGGTTGCAGTGAGCTTGCAATAAAAAAATACCGACGCAGTAAAGACTTTCTGCCTTTGAATAAGTCAGTCTTGCTGAGAGAGGTTTACTAGGGTGGAAGGTGAGAGGTCCAATAAGCCTGACAATGATGTATGGCAGTCGACACATACGCTGGTTGATGGCATCCTTGCCCAGTGTGGCGAGCGCAAGGAACAACACATCCCTGTACAGGCTCGGCCTACGCTGGACGCTTCGAGTCTTTTGTCGCTCTGCCAGGAGCGACACCACCGCCTCCCGGACGTTGTTCTGTTGGACGCTCCAGAGCACTCGATCACGCAGACTGGACACAAAGAAAAGATACGAAACACAAACACAGTGAGGTACTTTGTTAACCAACACTGATGTTCGGAAGCAGTACGAATTCCCCTAGAATTCCTCAAGTACTCGCATTTTGCTTCAAGCATACTTCGGTAGAATATTTATACATTTTTCAAAATTGGTTTGCGGAAAACGGCAGACAACGTTGAGGGTACCTGTTGGTTTGCCGTCGAAGGCTTTTTCTTGCACCCTAAAGCAAATACTTTCTCTCTACTTTGACTTTACATAAAGGGGTACTCCGGTGTTTTCTTTACAGACCCCGATTTGCCTGAAAATTTGCTAAATGCACAAACAAACATCGTTGAAATAGTAACCCAAATATTGGGCTAAAATGAATTTTTTTAGCCAAGTTATTGAATTTACAATTTTGGTCCTCACCGTGTTTTTGAAAGTGAGTCTCTATTGGCAACAATGAAAAAGTGACGTGAGGGGAAGGCATGGGTTCACTTTTTGGACTGTAGAGTTTGTTCCGAACTGTTTGCAAGCAGTTTCATAGAGTCAAATGAATGCTTTGGAAGCTGGCTCCTACACCCACGCAGCTGCACGATACAAATGCTTGGCATAGTCCATTTTTAGACTGCTCGTTTAACCTGCAAGCCCGCATTCCCGACGTCATGCCAGTGAAAAGGATGGGTACATTTGAATGTCAGTTTTGGGGTCATTTTCACTTGACAATTTTACAATAACTATTCTGAATTCCGCAATACTAAATAGCATACTGGAAAGGGTAAAGGCTGGTGATTCCGGAAGTACAGTTAGTTGGGATAGCTTAAAAATCGCCGGGGAAACCCCTTTGAGGTTTAAAAGCTCCCAGCTACCTTAAACCACACCTAAAATAGTTTTAGATGTACACTGCATGATACAGTTAGAACGAACTCAACATTGGCATTTTGCTACAATTAAGTGAACACACCAATATTGAATGCCATACTTTACCGCCCAAGCTAGTGTGAAACGAAATCACTCCGTCTTACTCTAAGCATTTTCAAGCTGTACGAAGATAAAAGAGAAAAAAATATGGTAGTTGTGAGGTTGTGCTGTTTCACTCTGTACATGACCAAGTAATAATCCACAAACACTTCTGCATGGTTAGTGTTTTGAGTCAAGAAAATCTGTGATGTCATTACAGCAAATCTAAAAGCAAGGGGTGTGCAAATATTCAAAATTCCGAATATGAATTGAATATTTTCCTTATCCGATACATATTTGATTTGAGAATTGCACATTCGGAATTTCCTGAATATTCGGCCACGGCAGAATATTTGAAAAGACTACAAATATTCGGACAGGACTGCGAATATTTGGGCAAATAAGAAATAACACTGTTGCGACCGGTTATAACGAAATTAATGGGAATCAGAAATCACTTTCATACCTGCCAACCTAGCAACATAAAAATTCAGGAGACCGCCGCGGACAGGGGGGGGGGGGGGGGGTAAAAGTTAAAACATTATTTTTTTTTTTTTTTAGTTTGACAAGAAACCTTGTGAAGAGGCACTCTGCGCGAATCACACTGTCTTCGCAGTTGTTTTGGAGTAAACTGCCTGTGGTGCCCTGTCCTTCAACGGCACGAACATGGTTCTGATGCTTTCGTGAAGCGATGTGTATCTTGATGTCAAGCTTGCCACCGTGCGAAACGCTCACACATCACAGGCACACATGGTACAGAATCCATACTTGTCAGCTTTCTGCGAAGCGACAAAGCACGGAAACTCAGTCGCGTATGATCTCAGAAATACTTGCAAGTACTTCTTTTTGGCTTTTGAAAGTGCCATCAATCGTTCCAACAGATCAGTGGTTCCAACTAAACTCGGGGAAACACGAAGAGTAGTTCGGCGTTCCGCACCTCACTCGACGACCTGACAAAGCCAACTGAAGCCTAGCGCACCCATGGTCATATAAGCCGTGTTCCAAAATGCGCTCCAACTTCAGGAGTACCGTAAAATTCCGAGCGAACGCCCACGTTTGAAGGATCGCCCACCCCCCCTTTTTGTCCAACATCTGTTGGGAACGGTATTCCGATACATCGCCCTCCCCGCGATTCCCGCCGGACGTCACGCAATGTCCGAAGGGAATCGCGCGTCAACGGCGCTATCTGCGGTTCCGCGTTTTTGTCTACGATCCGCGCGCGTGAAATGCGTGAAATGCAAATCTGCTGCGTTTGCGATCTGCGCTATCCGTTCCCGAGTTTTTAGCGGATTCCCGTATTTTTGCCCGCGATATCGATTCCTAGCTGTAACACGCGCGAGTTGTTCCGCGTGTATTATTGCATCGTGAAATGCGATTCTGCTGCGGCCGCGATCTGCTTGATTTGTTTCCGTGACATGCGGGTTTGCAGTGGATTCCCGCGTTTGAGTCCGCAATCTGCGCACGGAATATCGGTTTCCGCGGCATCCGTTCCCGTGAGATGCGAGTTCTCGGCGGGTTTCCGCGGGTCCATCGCGCTGTGAAATGCGCGAATCTGCTGCGTCTGCAACCTGCGGTATCCTTTCCCGTGACACAGGAGTTCGTAGTGAATTCCGTCGTGTTTATCGAAACGCGAATTCGCCGTGCCCGTGATCTGCAGTATCAGTTCCCGCGTCACGCGGTTTGTAGCGGGTGCCCCGGTTCTTATCATTATTTCTGATAAAATTTTGCTGTGGCATCCCCAAAGATAGCCCACCCCATGTTTTTCACCATTTATCTCTTCATTTTGGGTGGGCGTTCGCTCGGAATTTTACGGTAGAGGTTTCGTACCTTGGCGTTTGAAAATCTACCATCGTTTTACGCTACTGCTCTGAGTTGTCACGTGGTAACCTGCCCGAGTAACCTACTAAACCTACTCTCGAGTAACTCGCAATGACACACGCGTGATGATTATAGCAATAAGACGTCATAAAAAAAAAAAAAAAAAGAAACCTACAGCGGATACTTTTCGGGAGATTTGAGGTCGCGTCCATACAATCGGGAGATGTGATCACAATTCGGGAGGCTCCCGGACAATTCGGGAGAGTTGGCAGGTATGCACTTTGCTATATCCGCTATTTCGTTATAACAGACTTTTGTTAACGAAGTGCAAAAAGGAATGGGAAATCGTGATCATTTCGCTGTAGCCTCTATTTCGTTATAACCGACTTCGTTACAACCAGCCTCGACAGCATGTGCCGTGTATACCCTAGCATTCTGGAGTATCTCGGGATGTTTATTCACCGAAATCTACACACGGTGCATTCATTATCTGTTCTGTATCGGCTCTGTTTTCGTTTTGTATAAAACTTTTATTTGCCCCACAAGACAGCAGCAGTTTTGGTTTCTTTTTTTAGGGGCGAAGCTCCTTAGGGGCTAGCCATTTCCGTATGTCCGTCCGCCGTAGGCCGGCGTCGGGTGCTCGTGCTTCTGCTCGTGTAGGGCAAAAAAAAAATTGGAAAAAAAAGATGAAAAAAATTATGAAAAAAGAAAAATAAGAAAAAAAAGAGTAGGGGGTTCTGAGATGCCATCCCATCTGTCTGCTTAAAAAAAGAAAAAGAAGAAAACCACACATTCTCCTACTGACATGAATGAAAAGGCTCGGCATGCTGCGGCTCGGCGTCTACGCAGACAAGCACCACCAGAGCTTCGCCCCAAGCAACATCATTCACCACGTGGAGATGCGGTCAATTTTTTTTTTCTTTTGTATCAAGGAAGTTGTGTTTAGTTTTTTTAGCGATATACATTATGTATTCTTTGCATAATAAAAAATAGGCAAAACAATAAGCTCATCTCAATAATGCTTCCCCGAAGTATTTATAAATGTTTGGAAACTAAAAAAACTTTCAGCCTTTCCACTCTGGTGGAGGAAGACCAGCGAAGCTGTACATGGTGGGAATAAAGTAATGGCCGGCTGCAAGTCGGCAAGCCAGAGTGGAAAGGCTGGAAAGGTTGCTGGCATCCATGAGCGACGGCGGCAACCAGACAACCGGCAAACACAACACTCTGGACATCTACCGCCATCGCTATTTCTTTGCTGGCGGACACAATCCTGGGGAAACTAGCCCTTAACAGCTCCGCTGTAAAAGGAAAAAGCTTCAAGAACATCGCACCACCGTAGACAAGAGCTCAACTACTGGACAAGATGGCTACCAACACCTTGTGTGCTTTGTTTGGAAACTTGTCAGCCACACTAGCTGCTTTAGTTAATGCCGGTGCCGTCCCTGTTCGAGTGTGTTCTCGGAGTATGGCCTCAGCCATAGCTGGTGGGCCACCGAGCAGGCAAGGAACGAAAGCTGGAAAAAGTTTTCTCTGGCGGTAACACACAAAACCCTCGCTGCTGACAGCTCAGTGCAAGTCGTGCAAAAGTATTATTCGAACGCCGACGGGAACAACTACAACGCTCCAAAACCACCTAAACAACAGCCTTGGTTGATAGAAGAATGTAAAAAGGACTCTGCAAGCAGGCCGTCGGGGAGTGAACCAACACAACGACATGGTTCAACAGAGGCAAAAGACAGGTTGTTACCATTTCTGATTACCGCACATATTCTATTCGATATTCAAATTCGTTTTTTTACCATATTCATATTCAATTCATTTTCGAAAATTTCGATATTCGCACACCCCTGCTAAAAGCACCTTTAGCAGACACTGATAACTTGCTGCAAAAACCCAGCCTGAAGTACGGTGCAACAAAGTGAGCAAAAAAAAAAAAGAAAGGTCTTACCTTTTCATGGGTTTCTCATTATCCTCCATTGCCAGAGAGAGCAGCAGCGGCGATACGCCTGTGGCACCATGGCATGTAAAGAAATTAATGGTGGTACTAAAGCTCTGACACTTTGTGGCAAAGAAAGATCAGGTTATGCACCTCACCTTCAGGCATAAAGGCCTCAAGGCCAACATCCCTTCCAAAACTAAAGAACACAGCTGTACTGACTGCAGCACCAGCACTAGTGGCAGGACACTTTAGGCACCACACATCAAGAAAATAGCGTGTGGTATGGTTGCAACAGCCTCAAAACTATCCAACGACAAATGGCGATTTGCTTGTGACCCCGACGAGTGTTTCTCATGACACAAGACAGTCACGTCTGTCCCAATGAGGTATGGTAGACTCTCATTAATTCAAACTCTAGGAAGCCACAAATTTTGTTTGAGTTATCAGAAGTTTGAATTATCAAAAATTCATCTAAATATGGTGCAAGATAAAACTATGCTTTGCCATATGAATGGCTACATATACAAAACAGATATTTTATGATATCCCCTACAGAGGCCTACTGATCATAAGCAGGTATGCCACACCAGGCACGTATCCAGGGGGGGGGCCCATGGGGTCCGGCCCCCCCCCCCCCCCCCCCCCCGAAATCTTCGATTTTGCTGGGGCCTCCTCCCCCCCCTCCCCCTCATACAGCATTTTGTCATGAGCGCCCCCCCCCCCCCCCCCCCCCGAAACAAAATCCTGGCTACGTGCCTGTGCCACACATGAAACATTTGTGGAAAGTATGACAGGTTTACTTATCTCTCAAAAAGGATTGTTTATTGTAGACTGTTGAGACAGCACATGACAACTCAAAACAAAATTAAGTTTGATCATTAGGCCAAGAAGTTGTCTAATGTAGACTACTAAGCAGGGGACACACGAGCGATGAAAACAGGCACCGTGCGGCAGTTTTCATAGCAATGAATGCTGTGACGTAGACTTATGCCATGCCGCCACGTCACAAAATCTGCTCAAGTTGCTATGGAAACTTTCGCGTGGTGCCCGTTTTCATAGCTCATGTGTGTCCGTTTGAGCCCCGTTGAGTGCGCTTCCCAGCAGGCACCAGTGTACCTTGGAGAAGCAAAATCCACGGAAGCAAGCTGCACATGTGTTGCTTCTCTGCAGTTCACCGGTGCTCGAAAGAAGCGCACTCAACGGGGCCGCGAGAATAAAAAGTAAGAATCGCATGAAAACACCGTTCGAATTAAACGGCTTATAAATACATTAAAAAGATAGCGGGACAACCAAAAATTTTAATTTGAATTATCCAGGAGTAGAAAATATTCGAGCTTGAATTATCGTGAGCCTATTGTAAAGAGGCCAATCAAGAGAAAATAAGCAGATCAATCACAGACCAATCAATCCTAGAGGCTAAAAAAGAAAGCACAGTTCATGCATACCTTAAAGTATGTTCAAACAAACAGTTCATCTATCAATACTAAAGTAGAAAGATGTACACTGGAATGTGCTGGAAAAAACTGGCACATAATCAAACAATCAATCCATTTATCAGAAATAAAAAAAAAAAAAAACACTGAAGTGTTGAAGTGTTAGTGAAAAAACTGTACTTGCAATATTTCAGTAGGCAATTCATAACGCAATTAAAAAGAAACCCCAAAACTTAATGTGGATGAATAGACCAATTAGGCAGCGAATGGCTGTGCATAGTTAGACTGGCACTCAACTGTTTTTGTGGATCTGGGTGTACATGAAAGGCACCATGTTCACGTGCAGCCTCGGATTGTCCCAGCAGCAGCTGATGCTCACCACCTTGCCTTCTGGAGACTTCCACTGCTCTGGAATCTGAATGGGTGACAAGGGGCAGCCACTCAGATGCAGGCGCATGCTACTATACCTAGCGTTTACCTTTTTGTACTGCATTGTCAAGGCTAGCATAGTTTCCGTAGTGCTGTCAAAGCTTCTTGCGCGAGTGCAAATAAAATGGTCGATGAAGCCATGCGTTCGAGCAGCAATGTGTGCCTACAGCACAGTGGAGACTACGCCGGCCACGACAGTGCAGCACAAAAGAGTCGACGCCGAGTGTGGATCTTGGGACTGGCCATCAAAATGGAGCGAATGCTGGCACTCTAGTCGAACCCGGATATATCGAATTCAAAGGGGATCGTAAAATACTTCAAAAGGTTGATAATTTGATATACAAAAATATGTTAACTTGAGATTCAGTTGAAATTTCCGGACGTCTCTGCTAATACCGAAGGTTGCGACAAACGGGAGCTTACCAAAGAGCATCCAAGAGTCCCTAAATACAGTAAAGCATAGTTTGCGGACACCGCGCGCACCTGGCCGTGACCTCCACACAGGGTGACAAAACACAATAATAATAAAAAAAATTAAAAGAAAATTAAAAAAAAAGAGATGCATAAAAAAATCTCTTGATTCATAAAAAAAGGTTAAGTGAGCAACAAAAAAAAAACCTCACTAAAGTCAGGCCAAAAAAAAAAAAAGGCAAAGCAATAACGGCAAAAGAAAAAAGGTAAACAAAGACAAACAAGGTGTTCAGAGTGCGATTCCACAACCGTTGTTGTCAACACACTCGACATGCCGAAGACTTTTTTTTTTTCTTCTTGTTGCATATTTTATTTTGGGTCTGAGGAGTTGCGCAGCGACAGCAGTGTTCGAGGAAAGAGCACACACCACCGTTCCAACATCAGGCACTCCCTGCCCTACCCTCCCCTCGCTTTTGCCAGTCTCCACTTTTTTTACATTTGTCCTTGTCTCTCCTCTTTCCCCCAACCGCTCTTTTGCTGCGTCTCTTCGTGCATGTATGCTGGCTTGGTGGTCTGCCAGCCATGCAACCAACACGAGCGATGTGCTCGCCACCAGCACAATCGGGGCGCAATCGCATCGCGGGAAAAGCGATGGGCGGCTGGGCTTTGTTCGCAACACAGAGTCCCCGCCATGGGAGTTTGATACAAAGAAAAAACAACGCTTCTATACTATGACATGCTATTTTCAAGGAGATGTTTGGACTGTTTGATATAAAAAATACTTCAAAATACCCGAGTGTGATATAACCGGGCTCGGGCTCCACTGCCAACACATAAGCCCCCGCAGGAAAGCTGGTGTCACGCCACAAATAATCGAGCATAAGGAGCATCAAGCACCCAACCTAAACTTTGGACACAGACGACGCAAGAGCAGCTTGATTTGCCAAGCCCATATAGAACAAACAGAAGAAAAAAATATATAGCGCACAACAAAATGAGAAATTACCACTTTACCAACCCCCATCAATTATACACCCTAAAAACATGGCCGATTTTGATGAGCTAGCAAGCTCTTTATGGCGAGCAATAAGTCATTGTCAACAGCATAGTAATATTATCTTTTTTTTTTTTTTTTCAATAAGCAAGTGACAAGTGGCACTTACTTCACGACCCCTCATCAGGGAGGACGCCTGCAGGCTGAGTTCAGGAAGGTGGCTGGGCAGATTCAGCCGCTTGAAATACCACATCTACAAACAAAGAGATGGCTTCATCGACACACACCCTGATAGAATGCATATCTTGCACCCCGAAATTCAAATCCCAATCAGAAGCAAAAAGTGTCGTTACATAACGCTTTAAATTCTGAGAACAGCATTTACTCGTCAGAAATCAATCGGAGAACAAGAGCATTGGAAAGTTAGTGCCCCTTCAAGTCGACTGTTGTGCAGCAAGCCACGAAACACACATTGGGGGGATTTGCTCACTTCTATAAATATTGCTTATGAATAAAGTGACTTCTACCTTAACCCATTCGCTACCGCGCGCGTTGCGCGCTGCCGGGCCTCTGCACGGCATGTTTTCCCCCTAAAACAGGGTCACACTAGGCATGACATTTTGCTCGTATAATGAGCTTTTACAGTAAAACTCAATGCAAAAAACAAGAAAACATGTTTATTAACTTGCTTAAGGGGTTCGTTCAAGTCTTTAAATCAATAAGCCCTCATAGATTCTTCCTCGTATGAAAGATCTCGAAGCACTCCATCCTCGGTTGCTCAGGCGTCACACAACCAGTGCACTCTTGTCGTGATTCGGACTCAGAACTGCTGTTGGAATCCCCCCCGTCGTCGACAAAAGGCTCCGAAAACTCGCTATCCTCACCAGACGTCCCTTCATCATCGATGTCGAAAAGGATATCTGTGATTTCATCGCCTCAAAGGCCACACCGTACACTGGACGCTGCCATCTTCTCCAAACAGGTAGCAATCAAACAGGAAAGACGACACACAAAAGAACAAGCTCAAACAAACACAGCAAACAGAACGACCCTCGCCATCTGTTGGCAATGTATCTAACTACACTACCCCAAGTCTACTTAATGCACCATCCATGAATGGCTCTTTAAAACAAATTCATGCAGACCGGCGAATCGCCGGTTTTGGCAATATGGCCCCTGACGGCACGCCCGGCAATTCGCCGGCTTTGGTAGCGAATGGGTTAAATGGACCTCTCCAGTCAAGATTCTGGGACCCCTCCCCCAGTCTTGGAGAGGTCCCGGGACCGAATCCCGGACCGGGCGGATTTCTTTTAGCGACCGCCAGTCTCCTATAGGGCGCAAGTTGCACTCGAGTTAAGGCTGAAGCCAATCTATTCTCACGCATAAATCTTCTTCACCTTGAAGATGTCCCCTAAAAATCACTATATAGTATCCATAAATATTGCTGAGATTTCATATTGCACGTATGCCCGTTTCATCCGAATTTTAAACTCTGCTTTTGGTTTGTACGGTTTGTCTCAATGACGTTTACAATGCGAAAGAATGAATATGAGAGCCTTGCGAGACAAAACAAGAACACACCAGGTTCCAGTAGAGGATCGGGTGGTGGTCTACGAAGCCGGGGCTGAGCAGGCACTCATCTCCCTCGTGTTCCAACACATTCTCCACTTCCTTGCGGAGCACGAGCGGGCTCAGGTACGGAACCGTCAGAGGATCCAGGGTCACTGAGGGCCCCGCTGGAACCGCCAGGCTGGCCCGCGAACGCGGAAGGCTCCCTGCACGTCGAGAAAGAAAGGCAGTTTATCTATCAGTGTGTCAGTGAAACAAATTAATTAATCAAACATCTACGAGAGACACTTTCACACCACGACCACTAACTAAATTCCGAAGCGAAGTATGTCAAACAAATCTGCTGATCCGAGATTGGCTTATGTTTTATCCGTGGGAGGAAGGGTGCATTGCTCCCACATTTCAGGGTATGGTAAAAAAAAACAACAACTCATGTTTATGTTTTGTGACAGCGAATATGCTTGACGAAGAGACTTGGGCTGTTGCATGCACAGACTCTCCCGTCGATGGAATACAGTAAAACCTCGTTAATTCAACCCCCGCTAATTCGGAAATTCGGATAATTTGAACTGCCGAACCGGTCCCGTCAAACGTATGTATTAGTCAATGGCAGCAAACGCTCATTAATTCGGAGGGAACCCGGCGCGCTATGGTTAATTCGGACGAATTCGGCAGGTGGCGCTAGCTAACACCCGTTCCAAAGGGTATGACCGCCATCCGAGGCGCACACGTGGATTTTCCGGTTTTCCTGGTTTTCCCATGGTTCTCCGCTCTTCCGGTTCTCCGTGTTTCGCACCAGTTTTGCTTTGGATTGCCGTGCTTCAGCGCGCTACCCACTACTCTCCTGGCATGGAAGCGGCAGAAGCATAGCTGCAACGGAAAAATGGTAGCACAGGTGACTGACGATCGGAATGGCGAAATCGCGACATGCGGAGCTATTGTTCCCGAGCGCGCCGATAGCGAGAGTGACAGTCACGTTTCATGCCTCAACGCGGGGATCCTAAAGCCCGCTATTTTAACCGGCCACCCCCACGTTGTAAAATGCAACGTGACTGGCACTCTCGCTGTCCGCGCGCTCGGGAAAAATAGTGCCGGGTGTCGCGATTTTGCCGCTCCGATTATTGGTCAGTTGCGCTACTCGTTTTCCGTTGCAGCTGTACGAGGCTAAGAATTGAGCGACGAAAGTGGAAATACTAAGGACCTTGAAGGACGGCGTCTCTCGACAAGTGATTGAAAGTTACGACGTTAAGAGAAGCAGATTGGCCACGTACGTGAAAATTGAGGCCGATATCCTACGGGCTTTCGAGAGCGAGAAGTTCAAAGCGAAAAGAAAGCGGCCGTGGAAGTTGGTGCACCCGAAACTAGAAGAGGCTTTGCTGTGCTAAATCGTGAGCGCACGGGATGCGTAGCTCCGACAGTGCGAGTGCGGTGGAGCACTCGACCGCGCTAACGAAAGTTGCCGTCTCCGCTCAAGTGTCGTCCAGAAAGCAGGCAGTAATAACAGATTTCTTCTCAGAATAAAGGTATGTCACAGGGAAACGTCTTCGCGCAATTTTCTTTGTCCCTTTCGATATTTCGACTTTCGGATAATTCGGACATTTTTGCCGGTCCCATGAGATCCGAATTAACGAGGTTTTACTGTAGTATAGAGGCGTCAACTGACGTGCGAGCAACCAACTTCATTGAAATGCCCGACGCGTAAACGGGTCTTGCATTTTCATGGGGTGTCGAATAGGAGAAGGGCCACATACCTTTCAACAAGGCCAAATTAAATTAGAAAAATGTATGGCACATCGCTAGGTTCCATACGTGAAATGTTCCAGCCTCACAAACGTTTATTATATCATTTAGCAGCGCATCTAGCCTGTTCAGCCAGACGTCTACGTTCACGACGCCCTACATCGGATAATTTAACGTGTGGCATGTGCACACTTGAAATGATAAACCTGGTGATCTTCCAGAACCTTCTAACCCACTCCTTCTCTCCCACCTTGCCTAACTCTCCTCCTCACTCCACCCCTGGTCACAAGGCCTCCCCGTTAACCAATCAGTGTCCAAGCACCTCACTCCTCCTTTCCCACCCAACAACCAATCAGTGTCGAGCCTCGCGGCCACACTTTTATGCAGGCTTCACCTTTGGTTTAATGAAATACCAAACACCCAGCCGAAGGACGTTTCACAATAAAAGCGCACATTCTTGTCCCCCTAAAGGCAATTGCCGATCGCACGTTCCACATGCAATTGTAAACCGCATGCTTTGCGCTGAACGCTTTACTTTTTACTGAGACTACATCCTGGAATTGAACTCGAAACTGCATAGAGCTGGCTCAATAAATGCTATGCATTTAGAAACGAAAGAACATGAAAGTGGACGTCACTGACCTGCCCCCAGCTTGAAGATGGGAGTGCCGCCCCCCCGCGGGCCTCCTGCTAAGAGGTCCCCTCCGACCCCCAGCAGCTGCGGTGACTGCAGTCCCAGTGGCCGGTCCCCTACCGTGACCCTCCGCGAGCGCTCGTCCGCCATGTCCGCCGGGCCGCCGTTGGAGCCCGACGAAGTTGCAGCCTGGGTCAGAAAAGCGACGGCCGTCTTAAGAAGGGGGGACACTACCCAGAAAAAAAAATTTCTGCAAAAAAAGTTGATTCTGAAAAATGCCATCCACCAGCATCTAGAGCTGTGGTTCTCAAAAGGGGGTCCGCGGACCCTTTGGGGTCCGCGATGGCATCTTAGGGGTCCGCGAAGCCCTGTCTCATTAGTCAAGCCAGGCACAAAAAGTTGTCCTTTTTAACATTGAGAAGAAACATTCAAATTTTTGAGTGAATTCTTGTGTGTGTATGTCATTGAGATAAGTCTAGTTCACACTAGCAATTAGTTATATTTGTTTATTAAATCATTATCATGATAACCCTATACCTTTCTATTCCTCTAACCCCGAACGGGGTCCTCCATCATCTCCGCCTATCTACAAGGGGTCCGCGAAACATCAACGGTTGAGAACCACTAATCTAGAGAGTATTAATAGAAAGTTTCATTTGTTTACACAGCATAGTTATTTTTTTATAAATTATTTACGGTCCACCGATGCTAAAGAAAAAGTAGACGTTCAAGCAGTTTGAACATGTTTTTCTCAGTTCAGCTTTTTGGCAGCAAATCCCACCTTAATAAATCTATTGTTCCAGTATGGGATTATCGAGACTTAATGTTTGCGGCTTTCATGGAGCCGGTCACTATGAACTTAGATTTTGCGTTTTCATGTTCCTTTATTATGAAAAATTGTAATTTGCAAAACTTGCTAAATGGGAATCTTTTTTTTTTTCTTTTCATATATCTATTTTGTATTTAAAAAATGAATTTTTTTTAAAATAGCAACCGGCAACAGGTACGTCAGTATGCGTTCCACCAGAAAAATATGTGGTTATCAACACCATTTCTCAATGATAGATTCATTGAGCAGATTCCATGTAAAGCTACGGTCTGGGGGTATAGTACCTTATAAAATTGGTTCACAGGGCTGAAACTTTGCATGCCCTCCTTCTATACGGCTACAAACACCACCTGCAAATATCCCGCCGATTGAGAGAGCGGTTCAGAAGTTGACATTCCCAAATAGTGTTCCCCCATCAAAAAGGACGCCCGTTTGGTGCCCGCGCGTGACCACGAAGAACCCCTAGCCTCCTGACTGACAACAAAGCCAAGGAACGTACCCCCGTTTCGGCACCGACACAATAAAGCAGTGCAGAAGCCCACGGACCGTGTAAACGGTAATGTACAGGGCCCGATGGAGAAAACGAAGAGCGGTTTTTCGGCCCCGGTGGTAACAGAATGCGAAACTTTGAAAACATGATGTTACCCTAAAGAAATACAGGAGAAAAACAAAATTTTCCTTCGAGACAACATCACTAAGCTTAATATTCATGAAGCACAAAACTGACATTGTGGGTGCCCGTAGCATTAATTGCAGTGAAGAGAACTTGTCGGCGAGAAGACAACACTGTTTCTGAAAAATCGGAGACGACGGACGAAAAAGGGGACAAACACGAAACGTTTCAATTGAGATGTTTTGCGTTTGTCCCCTTTTTCGTCTGTAGTTTCCGGTTTTTCAAAAACGTGAAACATAAACCAGTTCGCCTGTCTACTCGCCTTATCTTCAATCAACCTACCCAATGCATGCATTGTTCCGTGTTCGTCGTCGTATCCGTCACCTCTTCCACAATATTGTTTTCTTTCTTTCCAATGTTTTTTTTTCACGAAAATAAATGCAACAGGCACCCCAATGTAGTTTCTTGATTCGACGAATGTTAGACCCTTTGTAAAATACCGTGAAAGTGCCCACTTCGTTCAAGCGCCCACTATTAACATTTCCAAAATTTGAGAATTTTGCAAATTATTTGTTAAGCGCCGGATTTGACCGGACAAGCGCCAGTGTCTAGAGCAACCCAGTTTTCAGTGAAAGTAAGGACTCCGGCTCGTATAGAAATTTTGTTTTTCCCAAGCATCTTTCGATCCAGGTAACGTCATCTTCTCAAACTATCGCATCTTGTCGGCGTCCCATTCTCACGGAGCTTCAGCTCTCCGAGACACACAGTTTATTTTTGCGGGCCGAAAAGCTGCGTTTCATTTCCCCGATCGACCCCTGTACAAACTAGGGAGCATTTGGCTCAAACTAAAAGCGCACTTTGCTTAGAGACAGGGACGGTTGAGGGCATTTGGGAGCTCGGGGAACTCAACAGCTCGATGGGGAATCCCCATATTCCAAAAACTTGCTTGAGAACCCTCGCTCCCGACCATCGCGCCGCAACACAAATTGCCGGGATCGGGGCCGGCTCGAAACAGGAGACAGAGTCCAACGATTCGGAGACGTTTGAAGCGGCAGCAACCAATCGGGGACACAATGTTTTCGCGCGACCCTCCCCTGCGGCGATGACAACAATGACCGAACACTCTGTTATGGTTTGCAGTAGACTGTTTTCCTGACAAAATGGTTTCGGGGGAATCGGACAGTATTCTCAACGCTATTTAAGGGGAAACTGAAGCAATTCTGTATTTGAGGAAACACACTTAGATCGTCTTCGTTTGGCTTTCAGAATCTCGAATATCGAGATTATTTTTCAATTCGGTGCATGGAGGCTGCAGAAAATCATTTTGAAAGTATCGCTTTAGCCCTTCTTTCCCGGAGCGTGACGTCACATCAGGAGTTTTCGGAATCTCCGCTCTCGCGCACCTTCAGCGCTGATCAAAGCTATGCACGCGCGCTCTCGCTATTTTCAAAAAGGTAAAAAAAAAAAGACTTACGACTGGCACCAGTGCGGGGGAATATACCTGGCAAGCTTGCAATTGCACGTGCCGCCCACATGAGCGACCCGCGCTTGGCGGCCGAGAGATTCTCTTGTGACGTAACGACTCATCGGAGATCTTTCGTGTTTCCTCGCGTTTAGTTACATCTTTGGGGAAAACGAATATGATATTCAAATTTGCAAGATAAAGCTACGCTAAGATCAACCTCCATCTAATTTTTTGAAAGAAGTGCTTCAGCTTCTCTTTAAAGACATAAAAACCCTCGACGTAGTGTCTTAACAGCATGGGAAAACTTATAACTTTAATGATGCTGACAACAAGATGCAGCGATCCGAGCTTTAGCGGTTGCCGCACATGAATGTGAGAGGACTGTGTCGCCAAAGTTGCGACGCCAAGACGCCGGTAAAAACTGTACTGTCTGAAGCAGGCTTTCTAACCGTGTCGATGCAACCCACCAGCTCCGAGCTGGGCGGCCCGTCAAGGGAAATGAGGTCTTCGGTGGCAGACGAAGATGCCGTGGCGAAGGGGATGTCCATAGGCTCCGACAGCGTCCTGGGGATCGAGTCCGTGCCCGAGACGGACAGGAACCCATTGTCTGCACGTTTGGGACTGCCCAGTGGCGTTTCCGTGCAGGACTCCGGGGGTCTCGTGACGTCCGCTGGAACACACCGTTATGCAAAAAGTCACGCAAAACGAAACCTTAAATGGATGAGCGGAAAAAATGCCTGGCTTAGACATTACATCGAATGCCACAAAAGAGCGACAGAAAGGTGCGATAGATAGGTTGCTTGGCAGAGAATTCCATGACCGGAATTCTCTGCTAAACGACATTCGGAGGAAACTAGACACGCGCGACGAGACCGCCACCCCGGGAAAGCGGAAGGAAAGGAAACTAGGCACGCAAGCGCTTGGAACGACAACAAAGAGAGGGCGGTGCGAGCGTAGACATGGCCGACGCGGGTCGCACAGCGGCAAACCTTTGAGAAACCTTTATTATCTACCTGAGAGTCTACTGATCTTGAAAATGGTGCCTATTGATAACTAATCTACTGAATAGACTTATCGCTAAATTACCCAAGCATCAAGGTGAATGCAGGGAATGGTGTTCCACGCGCCGCACGTGCCTGCGTCTGCAGCAGTAACTGTTCTAAAGCAAAAGCCTAACAATTGGCATCTTGCACGTGCGTTCGTCAACGATTTATTTTGGTTATTTACTTCGAACCTTTTATAGGGGGAAGGCGTGCGTGTGCGGCGGTGTGGGCGAGACTGACCCGCGTCGGGACTCTCCTCGAAGAGCAGGAAGGTTTCGTTGCCGCTATCCACGCTCCCGGGCCTCGAGTTCCTCCGCAGCGCCTCCTGCTGGCCGGAGGGCGTGCAGGGGCTGGCCTCTTCCGCCACCTCCGGGGACTCCCGGTGCACCGAGGCACGTCCCAGCTGCGTCGGTCGCACAAGCGTTGGGGCGCTCTGCAGGCTGTCCGAGGACTGCGCTGGGCTGAGCAATGTGCTCCCACAGCTCTCTTCTTCCAGCCGGTAGTCCTGCAGCACGACGCCGAATTGAATGAACTGCCGTACAGAGAAACGAAAGCTAGAGCATAGGGTAATACCCAATTCATTTATTTTTCGAGAGGCTGCGGTAAGAAGTGCGCCGTGCAGAAAAACTGTAACAAGCGTAACTCTTTTGGGCCGACCTACAGATAAAAACAGAATGCAAATGTCACGTGGCAGCTTATTTCACGTCGACTTCCATGGGCGTGGAGGACTATGATGTATTTATGTATTTAAATATCGACCAGCATTCAAAGTTGGCTCTAAAGGACTATCTTGAGATTGAATTGTGAAAATGCAACAGGCAATCTCCATCAGCGAAAACAAAAAAGGGATGTTGCAGCTCGATTTTGAATATCCCAAAGTTCGCTTTCTACAGTCCAAACAGTAGAGAAATTTTCCCCTTTCTCTAAGGGGACTCATGCAGCATAGATACGGAAGAGGTAACTAACAACTCCATTTTAAAGGAGTTCGCACAAACTTAAGGACAGGATGTTTTACCAGCCTTGTGGGTATTTGAATGCCATGCGTCACCAGTGCTATTATCTATTAACGAGGACAAAGAAGAGAGATACAAGAGACAAGCGCTGGTGACACACACGAAGAGAGATACACTGGACAGTGCTTGTACAGTTTTTCTCTCTCCTTTGCCCTCATCCAAGCCACGCCGTTTTCCCCTATGAACTCCTAACAACTCGCCCAAACGTCCATTCTAATAGCTATCATCTGGCAAGATGAAAACGAAAGTTACTGTCCACTTTCCCCACTAATAAATAATATTTTTGACGAGTGTTCAGGCCCGAAAAAGGCACATAGCTACAGAACCAGGAAAAGGCTGCTTCGGAAATGTCTTTGTACGGTAGGCATCAAATTTTGAAGTCGCAAAATTTAAATGTAATCAAGTGAACTGCGCACTTTGCCAACTTGTTATATCGAGGTGCGACTGTGGTAACTGCCATGTAGCGAGACTCGCCAGGGAAAAACATACTTTGTTTCACTCAAATGTGCATATATTACATCGTTGCTAGAGTCAACTGACATGTACTCACATCAAGGACTGAACAGAATTTGGTTTTCTGATTGTGCAAGGCGACTACAGCAGTAGCTTGGCATAAATGCGAGAAACTCCGTGAGGGAAAATGCAGAAACAAGAAAGAATCCTGACATTTTTAAACCCTGGGAAGTGGGGAATATTGCCTGTACACTAGCATTAAGTTAAAAGAATCTTGTGAAGTTTCTGACCCGAGTCATTTTGTAGCACCTCTTAAATAGCCAAAAGTCAATTATGAAGCAGTAAAAAGTACTTTTGGAGCACAAGCACACTCTTCACTTTTATTCATACCACTGTGAATATATTATACGTTAAGATTTGTGTGTTGGCCTATGCAACTAAAAAAACATGCATGCTTCACCTTCACACTCGTGTGCAATGGCAGGTTTGATTTCCTTAAACACAGAACTAGATGTTTAGTTGCACATACAAGCACTAGGCATGGCAACAAGATGCTGATCAATGATGAACAGTATGAACTGCTGTGAATGGTCATTTAGGTACAAAATAAAATGTAAACCAAATAGTATATATTCCACTAAAATAATGATAGAATAATCTTGAGCACACAAATTGATGTTTCATTTAAGTTCTAAAGGTTGTAATAAAACAAAAATTCTTAATTCAGATAAAAAAAAATGTTGCCATTAAATCATTAAAATGATTCACATCTTGTATGTAGAACCTTATAATAACAAAGATTGGCATGTGAACGATAAGTTTGCCTTCTTAAAAAAGTCCAGCCAAAGTTGCTCAGGTTATTTCGCAAGCTTCCTCCTACTACTTCATCTAATTTAATTTTAGTTTATTCTACTGACTGTACCTTGAAGGGATAAAACATTTATGAAGGTTACAACTAAACAATTAAGTTCAAATAAAAATAAGCTTATTTATTTATCTGGTTCTTCGTGCCTCAAAACGACCAAAGTCTTTGTATGAGAGTTTGGCTTTGAGGATTTTCTATGAGACCTATAGAGCACTTCCTGTAAATTTTCTTGCGAGTTCCCTCGCTACATCACAAATTTGAAAAAGATATTGCTAGAATACCGTAGTCTATTATAAAAAATAGCCCCAGTATAAGTCAGAAATCTTTACTTCAACTAAGAGTTGTTACATTAATACTAACAAAGTTCATTTTCTTAATATACCTGACGCTTGGGTGTTTAGCGTCTCGCTCTGGGGGAATGCTTTCCCTTTAGCACTCGGATGCACTGCGGCGAAGCAAGATAAGTGAAATTGCGACGCTTACTTCACAGTTACCGCTTCACTGTAGTACACAAGAGCGTGGTGCGAAGCGCGCTCAACAAAGTTAACTTACATGCCAGAGCAGACTTGGAACATGAGAAATATTGCAAAAATTCCGAGTAATGTCAGTGTTTCATACTGACAGAGAGATGAAATAGGATAGTATCTTAGTTGCGGCTAAAATCGAAAGCTCTGAAAATTCGTGTAGCGGGGCCCGAGCCATCATATTTTCAGCATTTAATAACGTGAAACCAAGTTTTGGCGCAATGTATGTGCAAGTTCCTCACATTTTGGCTAAATGTAGCAGGATGTAGCAGGGAATGCCCTTTGGCGCAGTTTGGCACAAATAGCGCAGCAATCACACCACTGCTCACCTTGATGCTAACAGTGAGCAGGGGCACCAAGGTGTCGTTGCAGAAATAACACCTGCAAGGAAAGAAACAATATTGGAAGGAAAAGCTTTCTACTCCGACCTTAACCACGCCAAGGTTCAGCACCCTACGCGCAACATGGTCACTACGATTCCGCTTAGAAGTTCCACAGAATCACATACTGTATTTGTTCGAATAATAGCCGCACTTCTTATGAACAAAGCCTGTGGCCTTGATTAGCAGAAAAATAGCAGTGATTTATGGGACAGAGGTAACGTCCTAACGCGAAATTGCTATCTGCTCAGATCGAGTTTTTACGGAGAATCGTGTTCTCGACCTTGTTATTTGCCGTTTTCTTTTAAGCGGGATGCAGTGATTGCCTGTATGTGTGCTCTGCAAGAAATAGACGCAAAGGCCTAGCTCGTGAGAAGTGCGGCTTTTCCTTGAGCAAATACGGTATTTGTACAATTTAGGATAAAAGTTTAGTCCAAAAAGCAGAGCTCTAGTGTAACTACCGTAAAATTCCGAGCGAACGCCCACGTTTGAAGGATCGCCCACCCCCCTCTTTTTGTCCAACATCTGTTGGGAACGGTATTCCGATACATCGCCCTCCCCCCGATTCCCGCGGGACGTCACGCGATGTCCGACGGGAATCACGTGTCAACGGCGCGATCTGCGGTCCCGCGTTTTTGTCTGCGATCTGCGCGCGTGAAATGCGTGAAATGCAAATCTGCTGCGTTTGCGATCTGCGCTATCCGTTCCCGAGTTTTTAGCGGATTCCCGTGTTTTTGCCCGCGATATAGATTCCTAGCTGTAAAACGTGCGAGTTGTTCCGCGTGTATTATTGCATCGTGAAATGCGATTCTGCTGCGGCCGTGATCTGCTTGATTCGTTTCCGTGACATGCGGGTTTGCAGTGGATTCCCGCGTTTTCGTCCGCGATCTGCGCACGCAATATCGGTTTCCGCGGTATCCGTTCCCGTGAGATGCGAGTTCTCGGCGGGTTTCCGCGGGTCCATCGCGCTGTGAAACGCGCGAATCTGCTGCGTCTGCAACCTGCGGTATCCTTTCCCGTGACACAGGAGTTCGTAGTGAATTCCGGCGTGTTTATCGAATCGTGAAACGCGAATTCGCCGTGTCCGTGATCTGCAGTATCAGTTCCCGCGTCACGCGGTTTGTAGCGGGTGCCCCGGTTCTTATCATTATTTCTGATAAAATTTTGCTGTGGCATCCCCAAAGATAGCCCACCCCATGTTTTTCACCATTTATCTCTTCATTTTGGGTGGGCGTTCGCTCGGAATTTTACGGTAAGAATACTCAAGCTACTGTCCAGACCGGTTATACCGAAGTCGGTTATAACGAAATAGCGCTTACAGCGAAGCGATGACGATTTCCCATTCCTTTTTGCACTTCGTTATAATTCGGTTATAACGAAATAGCGGCTATAGCGAAGTGATCTCCGATTCCCATTGACTTTGTTATAACCGGTCTCGACAGTACTGTAATTAGTTACACTGTTAGCAACTAAAGTACTTTAAAGATTACAATGAATTTTAAGTGACTAACTACACCTTAATTATATTTTGGGGTCGATTTCTAATTTGTATGCAAGTTCACAAGTATTTACCTACCGTAATTGTTCAAATATAAATCAACTTTTTTTCTTCTTTTTTTTTGGAAATGTACAAAATTAGAGGTAAGATCTACCATCTTGACCAGAGAATTTCGACCTACATTCGTGACCAAATTTGCAGCGGTGCTCACGTCTTTATATTTGGTATTTCGTCGCTTCGCCCGGCTTCACCTCCTTCGTTTCTTGTTGTCGCCATTGTGCATGGTGTCAGTGAGGTATTGTTGCGAATTTGTGAGGATGTGAACGAAGCTTCCGACGGCTAGGACATGTCCGGAAGTTCTGATGATGAGTAAGGTTTTGGCATCACACTGTGATTTAGCTGAGAGCACTGTAAATAAGGGTTTGTTTCATTCTTATGCCCAAACTTACCTCTGTTCTTCAAAAAAAAAAAAAAAAAAGTCAATTTATATTATAGATGTTGTGTTCTGTTTGTCCCCTTCCGTGTTCCTGAGTCTCGGGTTGTTATTACCATGAATCACCACCAGCTCGCTTGTTTTTTAAGTATTGTTGAACCCATATTCAAATTATATTTTTTTTTAATTTTTGGCGAGATTAATATAAAGGCATTGACCTATATTCGTGGTCGACTTATATTCGAGTAAATATGGTAGTCTCAATGTTAGCACTACACGGTGTCAGTGCTAACTCTGCCTTGTGCAGAGTGCTGAATGTAAACAGAACCATGCCAACATCTCTTCTACCTCGAAAACTGTTGCTCAGCAATCTCGGCACACATCTCGACATCACGGGATACCTTAAAAGCAATATAAACGCAACTTAGTTACCATTTATAAGAAACCTGCACGGTAACGACATATATTCGTCAGAATGTAGATCCATCTGTAACTTACTCTAAAACCTTCCTACGATGAAAACATTTTTCTTTTCTTTTCGGGAAACAGTTTGATCGAGATCAGTACCTTCACTATGCAAGCACCTGAAATACCCATGCGAAGTGCAAGGTTGTCTGCTCCTTGCACAGGGGTTGCGATAATGCCAGGACACCGAGCTCTTACTGGCTGATTTAAAAAAATATTGGGTATACATCAAGGCATCTAGCATTGAGGTCTACCCACTATCCTTTCAATCAAAGCCAATCAGAGCTAGTCGTTCTGACGTCACCGCAACTTCTGCGGATGAAGCAGACGACTTGCTCTCCGCATGGCTCAGTCCAATCTATTTAAGCCTACTTTACGAACTGCGATTGGGTCCCTTCTGAGCGCATCTCAAATCCAGCATGGTAGCAGCCCAAATCAAAATCAAGATAAAAAGAAAAATCATGAGCCATTCCACTCTGTGAAGGTAGATGACCAGCGAAGCTGTTTAGCACACGACACATATCTGCTCCGAGGAATCGGAGGAAACTAGACAAGCGCGACAGGACTGCCACCCCGGGAAAGCCAAAGGAAAGGGAACTAGGTACACAAGAGCTTGGAAAGACGACAGAGAGAGGGCGGTGCAAGCGTAGACATGGCCGACGCGGGTCGCACAGCGGCAAATCTTTGAGAAACCTTTATTATCTACCTGAGAGTCTACTGATCTTGAAAATGGTGCCTATTGAGAAGTAATCTATTGAATAGACCTATTGCTAAATTACCCAAGCATCAAAAAGAATGCAGGGAATGGTGTTCCATGTGCCGCACGTGCCGGCGTCTGCAGCAGTAACTGTTCTAAAGCAAAAGCCTAAAACAAATGGCATCTTGCACGCGCTTTCGTCAATGCTTTATTTTGGTTATTTACTTTGAATCTTTTATACGGGGAAGGCGTGCCAGTGCGGCGCGTGCAAGCGTAGAGTTTTTAGTCACTGCACACAAAAATTCTGCGGAACCCTAGCCATAAAGAGCTTCGCTGTAAAAAGAAGAAAGAAACGGACGCTTACTTGGTGTTGAGGTTGGAGTCGTCGGCAGACCAGCCGTCCATGATCTCTTCGTCGTACAGGAGAGACTTGCACGTGTTGCACTGGGAACATGAGGTCAGCCACACCTCCAGAGCAAGCTTGGATGCAGATGCGGGCCGTTCAGACACCGCCTCCAGGCTGTCGAAGTTGCGGGTGGCCGGAGATACAAATGCTGGTGCACTACCTGCAGAGACATGGTACAATGCCGTTCGCAAAAAGGTGTACAGTTGAACCTCGTTATAACGAACATTGGTATAGCGAATTATTGCATATAGCAAACTAATCACGAAGTTTGGTTGGTCATTCTTTATTTGGATGGGAGTTCTAGTTATATAACAAAACCCAAACCGTGAAATCTGACGCGTTACCGGTTATAGCGAAGCAATTCCTGCTTTTCTTGCATCACAAAATACTACGAAGGTTATTGAAAAGTAGAAAAAATACAAAAAGTAATTTCTAAACGAAGAATTTCGAAAGTTTAGATCGCCCGATGTGCAAAAATGCGTGTTTTGGGAGGTAGCGCCACCTATGAACCAAGCGAATAACGGCGGTTGCGCCGCTGCCAGCTTCTATGCGAGGCATCAAGAACCAGTGCAGTCTAAAGCCAACCGCCAACCACGCCACTCGTAGCAGAGCTGCAAACGGAGATGAAGCAAAAAGCTGTCTCTCTGGAGACAAAAGTGAAAGTTTTGAGGGCGGTGGACAGCGGTTGGAAAAAAAAGACATCACTGAGGACTTCGAGTTTGCACCAAGCATGATATCTACCATCCTGAGTGCAAGGAAGAAGATCGAAGTCTGCTAAGCAAACAACACCGTCAAGACTGACCAAAAGAGTCTTAGGCCTAGCTTGCCTCGACCCGGACGTTAAAGAGGCTCCGTTCTCATGGTTTAAGGACGTAACGGCGCGAAATTTGCTGGTGTCTGGTCAGCTTCTTCAAATGAAAGCAATCAGTCTGGCGTGTCTGTTGGGGCTTGATGATTTCAGCGCGGGCAGCGGTTGGCTCCAGCGCGGTGGCTCCAGGTGAAGAGGCACCAGCTCAAAATCACGTCTTCAAATAAATGGAATAGATCCAGCTAACGTCGTTTCTCATGTTGCAAATTGATATCCTCATGCTCCGATCTATTTTTTTAGCGATGCTTAGTGACAGGTAAGGATCTCGTGGTCCGCGATAGCACGTTTTTGTATCTTAGTGCTGTGCACGTTTTTGCACGGGCTCGATTGCGGGAACATTTGCGTCAATGTTTGTGCGTACTTTTATAACGAATAACGCATAAAGCGAACAAATTTCTGCTCCCGATGCTAGTTCGTTATAACGAGGTTCGACTGTAGTTGCAAGTGGCTTCCGTTCCACTTGCATGCCACCAATGTTTTCGTGAAATGGGCTTCGGTTATTAAATGTGTAGCATTTACAGGGCCAGGTCTTAGCACACTTGGCCATCAGGAAAGCATGTGACCTGATGTGCTTTCCGGATGGTCATGTGACAATTTCACGTGAGGCCGTTACATCAGGTGACGACATAACAGAGGACGTATAAATGTTATGCATTTAGGGTGCCTTTGCGCTATACCAAAGAGACAGGCAGTCTTATTTACTTAATGCAAAACAGCAAGCAAATGCCTAGCCAAAAGTTTGAGAGAATTTTGAAAAACTCGGGGATGGGTGCCTTCCGAGTCTGATAGCAACCTCGCAGGAGCAGCACAAAGAAAGCTAGGCTTCAACAATTTACACGGGTGCACGCACGTCAAGCCTTCGCTCAGAAAAGCGGCTGACGCAGAGGAGCGCCTTGGTTGGTTAGATGGGTGGGCGAAGTCTTGGGTCGGTGCATGATATGTGCATCTGCTTCCTTTTTTAATATTTTAGAGCACTTGAATTTTGTTGTGTGGTCACTCCAATGATGAATAACGCTACTTGAATGATAATGTGTGGTAAGACAAAAACTTACGATGCAATAAAAAAAATCATTGTTCCTTGCAAGGTTCTGCAAATGAACTGCAGCGACAGCCGAGGCTCTGCACTGTACACAGACAGAGTATACACAATCACACTGCCCACAGATTTCTCCACAAACGTTAAAAATTGATCAGCGTACAGCGCACACTATACGCACTATTATGTGACAATGCGTTATGTGGTGTCATCTGGGTTGGTACATTCTAATGTGCAAGATAGGGCAGGCAAGAGGGCGGCAACACTTGCCCACTGGGTGGAGAGGCACGGAGTCACCGGTGAGGAGAGAGTCCAGGTCGTCTCCCAGGAGGTCCTCCCCTCTGCCCAGGAGGAGGTCCATACTTTGGCGACGACTGGACTCCAAGGACATGTTGCTGCCCTGGTCGTCGTCTTCGAGCAGCAAATGGTCGAAGCCCCGCGGCAGCGAATACGACGACCCTGCACGCACAGAGGCAGCACCAAAGCCTCACTTGCCATTCACTAACACTGCACAATAATAACATAGCAATTTAGTAATAATGATGGTGATATATATTTAAGGTTTCAGTTCACTTCAATGCAGGATTGTACAATTTTTAGTGCATATGTGAGATTGAGCGATTAAAAGTAGTTACCTTTAAACTACTACATACTACGTATGCAAATTGACGTTAAAAGTGACACTCACAGCAGCAAACAAAATAAACTAGAACTATGTGTACAATGTAAGCGGAAGCATGAGCTGGATCTGTCACTAATCCTATGTCTAAAGTCCCCGATTTGCCTGAAAATTTTCTAAACACACCGACAAACATTGTTGAAATAGTATCCCAAATACTGAATCAAAATATATACTGTAAACGACTTATTTTTCGCGGGCTCAATAGTTCGCGATTTAGGTCAAAGCTGAAGTTTTGGAATAATTTGCGGGTGCTAATTTTCGCGACGCGGTGGGATCTCAATATCAAATTCAATGTGTTTACATTTTACCGGAGTTGTTTGCGGAACCCACTTTTCGCGAATAGTAGGCGATTCGCGAAATTTAGGTCCTCGCGAAAATTAAGTCGTTTACAGCATATTTTTTGCAAAGGTATTGAATTTACAATTTTGGTCCTCACCATAGTTTTAAAACTGAAAGTCTCTATCGGTCACAACAAAAAAGTGATGCCAGCGGAAGGCAAGGGTTTACTCTTTGGACTGAAATATTTTTCCCAACTGATTCCAAGCAGTTTCATGGTGTCAAATGAATGCTTTAGAAGCTCGCTCTAGTATTTGCACACAAGACACGAAACAAATGCTTGGCATAGTCTATTTTTTAAACTGCTTGCGCGACTGGCAAGCCTGCCTGCCACTGACGTCACGGTACTGAAAAATGTGGGTATATTTGATGGTTGGCTTTTGCATCATTTTCATTTGCCGATTGCATGATATCTATTATAAATTGCACGATACTAAATAGCATGCCGGAAAGGGCAAAGGCCGGGGATTCAGAAAATATAGTTAAAACCAAGCTTGATCATGCTGACAAAGACTTGCATGCACAGAATGTGAGACAAGTCTTCCAGAGAAAAAAAGAAGGGCGTCTCAAAACGGCACCGCCTGCCCAAGATTTGTCATTCATTTCTGACACACGCCATGAGATGGCGCTACACGACTGGAAAGGGTGCAAAGCACCGGAGCTCATTCACGCGCCATGAGTCGTGAGCTCAGTCTTGCAAGGTTCGTACCACCAAGCCTGGACAACTCAGTCGGCAAAGCACTTGGCTTACAACATCGAGGTGGTGAGTTCAAATGGTTCCCTATGGGTGCGACACTTTTCGGTGTCGGTTTTTCGCCACAACTGGCTGCTACAGCCGGCTGTTACAGCCCAACGTTACAGAACTCCGAGGAAAATCGGCTACTAAGACACATTTTCCTTTAATAAAAAGAAATTAAGTTAAAACTCTAGAATGCCTCCTTTTAGAATGAGACGCCGGAACGTATAGAACCAACGCAGCTTCGTGTCGGCTAAATGTCCCCCGACAGCAGTGTTTCATACAGCAGCCTTTCCGGCACACCTACAGATATATAAAACACACACCACACACATACACACAAAGCAACATGGACTTTAAAGTGCAATTTAGAAAAAAACAATGTACCGCAAACTCTTGCACAACTGATTCCCACTTCATCAAAAACGAGAAGCGTTTTTCCTTACTCAAAGAAAAGAAAGGGAAAAAAAAGACAAATTTTTAAAAAAAGTTATCGCAGTCTTAGGTTGGTTCGCAGATACACCACAGTGCTACTTCAGAGCTAACAGTCAGCGCTGGAGGTAGTACTCACCTTGGTGATGCAGTGCTGACTTTATGATAGTAGTGTATTAGTGATACAGCGCTGATACATTGTCAGGTCTAACCTAGGTTCAAGTCGGCGCTGCATCGGTGTTCCTCTTACAAGCTGACTTTGAGCTACGCGGCACGTGTGAACCGGCTTTTCATCTCGAAAAAGACTAAAACAAGAAAGCTAGATTTACTGTAAAACCATTAATGTTTGCGAGCCCATAATTTTCGCAAATTGAAAAATACGCAAAATTTAAGGGCATGCGAAAATTTCGGTTTTTAAGAGTTTCTATGCAGCTGTCTGGAATTCTTGAAATTTAATGGCCACGATTATGTTTTCCGTGATTGATTCACGAAAGATAGGGGCCACGAAAATAAAGGGTTTTACATTATTACATTATCTCAATCCTACAGGTCGCAGAAGTCGGTATATGCAGAATGGATTTCCGCAACAGTCTTCAAAAATTGTGGTAGACGTCACGGTTTTTCTTAAAGGGGCCCACCAACAATTTTTTGACTGGTTTGAAGTTCGCGCTGAAACGGAGCTCCATGAAAGCAGGAACACCGAGGAAAAAAAATATTACAGAAATTCACAATATTTTGTGAGTTATTAGCAAATTAAATATTGCAGAAAACAGCTTTAAATAAGCAAAACATTGCGCTTCATGACGTAAAATGAAACAGTTTAGCGATTGGAGCAAAGCGGTTGGCCAATTGGACGCGAGTTTGGTTGATAGCCCGTCGGCCCGGTCGGCCATTAGGCCTCGCTGCAACCATCGTAACTTTGGAATCGGGTTGTCATAATCAATGAATTTACCGGGCTTATCGGATTTTAAGCACCGAATTCTTAAAAAGGAGTGCGGAGCTGGGCGCCACGCCGTACGAGGACACACCACGCAAGCGCCGCGACGCGTCTCTGCCTCAGTCCACTTCGACAGCCGCAGAAGCCTCGTCTCCCGCAACTCCGCCACTCCGCCACCGGAGCCACCTCGGCGAGTAGGAGGTACTCCGCCGCTGGGAGGCGCGCATGAGCGACGAGGCATTGTTTTCGCCCTTTTTGATCTTTAATTTGCAACTTTATTAGCTCTATAAAAACGACTTTTTAGAGAAATAATGACGGTTAACGTGTGATATACTTTATTCCGCTTCAAAATTTCTGGGACGGCTCTCGCCAATCACGAAACCCAGTGAATGTGACGTATAGTGAAAGGGAGCGCCGTTATGCGCGCGCATTCGGCACCTCGCGGCGCCACCGTCGGAGGAGGTGTTTCCGAGTTGTCAAATTAAAATATGATGCGCTAATATTTTTAAACTCTTTCGTTGTCCACTGGGTTTCCGGGACCACTAGCGTGGAGAAACCGCAAAAACAAGTAGACGCTCAAATACTGTTGGAGGGCCCCTTTAATTTTTCTTTGATTATAGTATGTTATTTTTTTTCGAAATTCTCCTTTCTTACTTGATGATGGGCACGTCTTGAAAAAATGAAAAAAAAAAACTGTCTGAGTGCAATCGATGAACGCCGGCGTTCGCGTCTGAACATTTAGTAGAGACCACCTTGGTAGAGACAAAGCCAGCTAGCTTTGCGCATACCCACTAATGGACGCAGAGGTAAAATGCCGAGCCCGCAGTCGTGGGGCCATGGGTTCGATTCCCGCCGGGGCGCGTGTAGGTTTTCCTTTTCTCAATTTACCACCCTTTCGTAAAAATTGTCCCCTGAAGTATGCATTACATGTTTCATAATGGTTTCCACAGCGTTCCGTTACTTTACACGCAAATTCCAGCCCTCAAACACGTACTGTGTTAAAACTTGCTTTATAAAAAAAAACCAAAAAAAATACATTGCACTCTAAACTCAAAAACGATTAGAGCGAACAAACTTTTCCGCCAGGTGTAGCAACATGGTTGCCCTCACCCCTGGTGGGCGTGTTGGAGGTGGAGAGGGACTGCTTGATCTCGGTCAGTTTGGAGGCCATGGAGGTGGCGGCCAGCCGCAGGGAGTCCACCAGGTACTCCGAGTGCTTGGCCGACAGCCGGGGCAGGGCAAAGGTCGACGACTGCGGAGACTGGCCCAGGGTCGGCGTCACGCTGGCAGGGGCCTCCTTGGACAGTGGGGCCGCCGCCACCGGGGAAGGGGTGTAACGACGCCGGGGAGAGTACGGCAGGGTCGACGACCTCGACAGCCCCCGGGGGGTTCCCTCAGAAAGCGGGGAGGGCGGGGCTGCCGGGGGAGACGCCGCAGGCGCCAGCGCCGGCTTCACCTGGTCGCGGCGGAGGGGAAAGGGCTCCCGCTCCACAATCTGCCTGTTCGTCTCGCAATGGTGTCTTTCTAACCTCTACGTTTCTCTCTAACCGCTTTTTTTTAAAACTTCGTACCGTATTTTCCGGACTATCGTCCGCACCCGATGCGTGGTCAGCAAAGGCAAACTTCAACTGAAAAAAAAGTTTTTCCTTAGATAGTCCACACCCAGTGTGTAGTTTGCAACTATGCACTGAACTACACTCAGCAAGCATCTAATTGGAAGCATACGTTTATTTTCACTAATTACAAAGTCAATTAATAAATTTTAGTTAATTAACAATCTTAACGTGACGATTAGCCCTCTATATTATGTTACTCAGGCCTTACAACTAGAGTACATCGCAGGAAGTGCCTGGGAGCAGGCTCTGGTGCTCGCTGCCTCGAGAGTTCTGCACGGACGCACTTTATTCGCCGTCCTTAAACTGCACCCCCCCCCCCGCCCCTGTCCATCTTCTTTTTCACTTAATCGTATATATGCACACTGCGCGAAAATTTTAGCATGAATGAGCGATCGACGGTTTATAAAGCTTCTCCCTTACTATCGATGGGCTGTCTTTAAAACTGCTACAGTGGTAGAAAACGCTCGTATAATGCACCAACTTAAGCGAAAAAATTTGATGCCCGCCAGTACCCTTTTTGAAGCAGACTGTGAAAAAGCAAGATTGTTCCGTGACTCTACTTCCCGGTCAGCAACGTTCGTTTATATCCCGCCATAGATAACTAGCCACATTTACGCCGAGGCCATTGTTGATCCCAACACTACTATTACTAAGAGTGAGCTATCTTTCGGTGTTTAAAAAAATATAGCAAGTCGAGCCAAAAATGGGGGACGGGCTATCCTTTGGGGGTGGGGCATCTCTCAGGATTTTACGGCATCTGTTAGTCGTTTGCAAGGCATCACAAGCCTACGGGTGTGGGCCTGAGACTTTCCCTGGTGACCCGACTTTCCAGAGTTAAACGAAAAATACAAATACACGTTCTGCGTTAAAGCACCAGAGACCACCGTAACGACCCAATTCAAGACTATTCCCCGATCTCAGTATTACACGAGACACACGCTCGCATATTTCCAGAACCCGGCACGTTAGCACTCACCTGCTCGGCGAGGCTCTCCATCTGCGACGTGGAGCGGGCCGGAGACGACCGCGCCGAGTTGGCCTTCTCCCTTCCGCCGTGGAACGTCGAGCTCCGCGTCACCGTCGAGGTCACCTTCGATCCCAGCGAGAATTTCCGCGCCTTAAGCCCCAGCGATGACGAGAACGACGCGGCCGCTCCCGAGAAGTCAATCTGCTGCCAGGCATCGCGCAGCGGGCTCAGCGTCGAGCTGAGGAACTCGCGCGACTGCTCGATGGTCCGCACCAGGTTCGCCGGTGATCCGCTGGAGGCGCGGTGCTGCGACGTCGAGGAGCGCGACGGAGGCGTGGATCGCCTCGGCGGGGTCGACTGCTTCGACCGTGGCAGTGCTGGGGGCGAAGATGACGATTCCGATCCGCGGGGTGTGTCGGGCGGCGAGTTGGGAAGCTGCGGCGTCGTTTGAGGCGAGGCTTCGGTCTCGGAGCCAAGGTCGTCGTCTAGTAACGAAGGTTGGGGGTTGTCGACTGCTTCCTGCTGCTGGAAGAGCCGGAGGCAAAGGGCATGACCGCGTCAGCTACAGATGCACGAGATCTCCTAAAGCGGGGCATCGGTATTCATATTTTTCTGAGCGTCGATTGCGGCGGGGTAGCCCCATTCTTACCGAGCACCCACGGTGCTCGGTAAGAAGCGTGCTCGACGGGGCTGACACGCCGTAATCAACACTTCGAAAAGTACAAGTATTGCTTTGCACACTGGGGCATGTGGTGCAAGCGTTTCTACTTATTGCAGTTACTTCCACTTTCCACCCCCAGTTTATTCTCCCACCCCGTGATCGTAACACCTCTGCAATGCGTGCTTCGAAACAAACAAAAGAATACCTTGAACGAGGATCCAAGCAGGTCGTTCTCGTGACTGCCCGAAAGCAAGGCTTCTGCTGCCGATCTCTCGCACGGTGAGGCAGCCTCCACCAGCGGGGTCAGCCTAGACTCCTCTGGGGCCCGCGTCAGGCTCTCTCTGCGCTCGCGCGTGGGACCCAAGCCGTCCGCGACTGGGTTCAACGACCTCCCGAACGACCGGGCAGAGCCCTCCCTGGCTTCCGCTGCACCACGACAGCTGCGAGAAGTTTAGAACGTCAAGAACAAAAAAAAAAAAAAAAACGGGACGTCCCAACAAGGTTTTGCAAATAATGTTTGACGATGCTCACAATAAGTCTTCGATGTGCCATGACTAAATAACAATGTGTATTTTGCATTTTGTACGACAAAAAAAGATTAGTTTTTTTCACCTTTAACTTTACACTGTCACAATTAAAAAAGAACAAGAAAAGCATATGCTCTGCGGTGCATTCTCATTTCCCGTTTCGCCGCGTAAATTGAAGAGATTCGACTCCACCAAAATAGCAGGCACATTTGAGGTGCGCATAACAATATCCCCAAACCATCAACTTCAAGGTTCAAGGATTGCCAAGAATGGGCCCATTTTATGTTTAGCATACAATGCAGTCAAAGCTATTGCATTTAAAGCTACTGCTCGTGACCTCATCCATGGTCACTGACAGAGTGTCGCTCTCACATGCCCGGCGTCCAGCACACGTTTACCGTCTTCAGTCCAACTTTGGCTGTGCATACACGCTCAAGGCTCCTGAGCGACTGAAAAACTCTCCGCCGATCTAATCCGGTCCTTAATTGTCGCATCTCATTTCCGCGCGGGTGCACACAAATCAAACCCTAGATCGAGACAAAAGGCTTGAGCCAGCAGCTTTGCTGGGTATTGACGAGGAGATCAAACTATAGAGGGACGCTCTGACCCGTTTGTTGTCCCCCCACCTCGGTGTTTACTCAACACAAGGCCTGTGGACATAACCACAGGCCTTGTGGGCATGTTCATGTCTTAACGTAAAAATACTAACAATAAACGAAGCAATGTTTATTGTTAGTGCCGGATGTCTCCCGAAGCAGTCGTCAGAGAATGCGAGCTTAACCCACTTCAGCTTCTGTGCTGAGATGAGCCTTTGCACTGTGCATACTGCATTGTTCATGCAGCCCGGTGTGGTAACAAAATGGCACCTCCTCCCCCTCAGGCGATCAGAGAACACAAACTCCAGCCGAAACGCTGACACAGCATTCAGTTAACTCAGCCGAGCGCTGATTCATTGTTATTTGCTGACCCCATCCGTGTAGTTCTAAAGTTAGCCACTTGGGGCACCACCGTCTGATCTCCTCCCCCATAAAACAAGAGTATACCAATCCCCTTCTATTTCAGAAAAAAAAAAAAAAAAGAAAACCCCGGTGGAAGTGACATTTTTGGCTTGAAACACGGAAGAAAAACTTACCTGGTGCCGTTGTTGATGGTGCAGCCGGCTGCGTGGTCGTTGGCGCTACGGTGGCGCCGGCGCATGTGCAGGCAGCGCAGCGCCCCGACGCCAGTGCCGCCGTTACGCCGAAGGAACTCGTCGGCCTGCCGCATCGCCTCGCTTGTTATGAGTACGCCCGCTGACGGAACTGCACGACAGCCATTCAGCAGCGGTTGACGCCACTTCGATCTTTCAGTGTACCGGGCGCTTCGCTTCATTGTGCATTTGATTCGGTAAATAGCATGAATCAGTTGCGCAACCTTATGACTTGCAACATTTCGCAAAGATGTACACAGGTGGTGAAGATTAGGTTTTAAACCTATGAGCGTGCGCAATTCTATAGGATGAGAATTACGAATCGGACCTATTCCTTTCCTGTGGCCGAGCGCTTCATTTCTGTGAAACTGAGAAAAACGGCTCCTAAGAAGTCTATGTTCAGGTGAAGAAACGTGCAAATTAATGTCCAAGATTCAAAGAACGCCGCTAAAAATATTTCACAATGACATATCAAGATCACTAAAAAGTATTAACAATGACAGCTCCTAGTTCATGCAAACACTATTAAAGAAAAGAAATATAGGTACTGGCTCAACTCACAAATATTTGGAAGAGCTCGAGAAATAATTGGCGTTTTATTCATCGACTAGACTAAATATACTACTAGTTTTTAGTTAGGAATAGGAAAGGAGTAAAACATATCCAATGCAACTGTCCAACAGATGACAGCACTTCTAAAATAGATAACAATGGGCTTCTGCACTTGTACGATGCCAAATCACAATAATACAATCAAACACCGACACCCGAACGCTACAAACTGCCAAAACCGCCTCTCAACTGGAACCAGAAACTGGCAGCAAAGTCACCTCCGAGCTGATACCGTAACCGGAAACAATGCCATCTCTAGCTGGAAACCAAGCGGAAGCAAAAACACCTCTAAACTGGGACCAGGAAACGGAAATGGAAGCGGGCGTCTCTAAACTATACTCTGTTTCACCTTATGATGTACCGCATGAAAGGCTACAAGCGCAAGCGCCTTGCTCTAGGGCACATCTTGGTGGCACAAGCTCTCGTGCATTAAGAGCAGCTCCCAACGCTATGAGCTCGCGCTTCTAGCCTTCGCTGCGGTACAACATAAGGTGAAATGGAGTATAGAGCCGGAAACGAGGAGCAAAGCCATCTTTAAACGGGTGACAGAATAAGCAGCAACAGCAGAGGGACCCACCGAGCGTGTCCGAGAACGACGATCCACTTCCAAAGACTCCGGCTGAGCTGCGGACCACGCTATTCACTCGGTTCCGGAAGCGGTCCGACTCTGAGAAGTCCAGCTCGTCAAACCGAAGACTCTGCACCACGCCGCTTCTTCGCTGTCTCTGGTGCGGAGCTGCAAAAAATGTCCCCGAGTCACCCCCCCCTTTTTGTGGAGTCCGGAAGACAGCATCAGAGTCTCCTACTCCTGATCAGATCACACCATTATCGTGGCAATCAAACGAATGCATGAAATAAAAATGCTAACAGTGTTTGCTAATGATTTTTTAGACTTTTTGTGCACGCATCGTCCTTTGCTTACCTGGTGTCTCGAGGCAGTGTTACGTCTAACAGTTTGAGCTGCAAAATCAACTAAAACCAATATGTTCTTGTCTCAGCTGGAACTGTTGTAACTCTTTGTGAAGATCGCATCTTATTACAGTGTCATCTTTTTATATACATCCGTTAATCTGCCTACCGTAATATCCCGAGTCATCGCCCACCCCCTGCTGCCTGAAATTCATAAAAAAAAAGTGGGGTGGGCCATGTCTCGGTGGGTAAGCACGAGAAACGTTTAGAAAAAGCTAGTAAAACGGCCATTTTTGCTGAACATGTCTACCGCGGCTGCACAAGGGATACATTCAACTCAAAACTTGAATTAGCTTCATTGTTTTATGCAAGAAATGCTCATGAAAGAATGTATCACTATCGCAAAGTCCGTTGCTTGCATACGAGCGATAAACACTACCGATCGGCTTATTGCACAAATGTTTGTTCTGTAAAAGCATGTTTCTAACACCGCTATGTTCTCTTCATTAGTAAAAAAAAAAAAAAAAAAGTCATCAAGAAAATAGAAAAACCCACCAGGCGCAACGAGCGAGCGAGCGACTGGGCAAAAGAGGCAACGAAGAGCGATGCTGGAGAAATGGGAAAGCCGGCGATCGCGTTAGCAAATACTTTGGCATCAGGCCAATTAGGGCGCCTTGCCAATCAGGAGCAGGCACTTGTGCAACATTCTTGTTTGGTGCATACATCCGTGCGTCCGTGCGCTATCAACGCGGGTTTGGAGTGGCATTGCTGCGTGGCGTGGATGGCACCATGAACACAGAGATCGAAAAGCTTTACAAATGTCTGTGTGTGGTATTCCAGCAAATTTATATTTACCTGTTGGCTTTGTCTCAAACATCGCACAACGTTGCCAACTGCGGTTACGACGTTCCGAAAGAAGGAGCAGGTTCGTGGTGACCCTATTTCGGTGGGGACTGACTTTGACCTTAGACTCCGCAGTTACGTTCCGGGATGTGGGGCGTTCGCTGATCTCGCGGAAGGGGTTACTAGTTTTGTTATCTTTCAGACGCATTTCTTTTTTGTCCTAACTTTTTTGTAAGCAAAACGAAGTTTCTTTTTGTTACCTCCATCATTTTCCTTTAGCACGCCTTTAGCATTTTCCTTTAGCAATGGGAGCCTCGGTCCTTGAAACTGGGATGCGTGCCAGCCAATGGAGCCCTATCCATCAGATTTCGGCTTCACTTGGAGAGGGGAATTTGTTTGCCGTTTGGCTCAGCTTTTTGCGCGGCTTCAAAGCTGGGAGCCTTCAGATTTCGGCTTCACTCGGAGAGGGGAATTTATTTGCCATTTGGCACGACAGCTGATGATGTCGACTCGCTCCATGGAACAGTTAATGCTTTTGCATTAAAAAGTTCTAGTGCAGCCACTGACGTCGACACAACCCAATGGTTTCTCCCATTACTGCCCGAGGATTGAGACAAGGCCTTACCTGTCGGTTCTTTAGCTTGGAAAAGGGGTCCGGCGAATTCCTGAGAGCCCTCGACTGCGTACGATTCGCTGGACTGCGAGGAGGACTTGGCATGCTCCTCCTGATTGGTCGAACCGTACCCAGCGTCCGATTGGCCCCCTGTGCAGTTGTTGCCTGTCAGTTGAAAACCTTCCCCTAGAACTAGAGCGGCAGTGGAAAGCTCAGCAATTTTCCGAAGGATAGGTAGGACACTTGCAAAAGTGAAACGGGAACATGGCAACACGACAAAAAAAAACACAAATCCCGTTTTACAGCCGTACGAACACGTAAGGTGGATACCTAACCCACCTATATAGCTTCACAAGTCTTGCTCACTGAAGCTATACAAGAGGTCGTCGGGCAGTTATTCAAAATTAAGGCCATGTCGTAATATGCTGCATGTTGTCATTAAACCATTTAGAAAGTACTGTCGGTAAACCAACGGAACTCCCTACACATCAAAAGTGTAGGAAGTTAAATCACTTGCTAGAGGTTTATTTTTGGTACAGATACAACTTTGGCTATACCTGCCTCATGCAGGACTGCCAGGCTAGTGGAGGAAGGGCAGTTCCATCGGTTTCGGCATCAACACGTTAGTGAGGAAATGCAAAACAAATTCATTGTTGGTACACAAATCTAACTCCAGCTAAAATCTACCCCAGCTGTCCTCAAACTTTTCAATCTTGAGGAACAATACCTGCCTTGAATGGCAGCAAGGGAACCACTCCTGGTCCTGACACTGATGCAATGAAGCAGTGAGGAAGCCTCCGAGACCTTATAAACATCATGCACATGCTAGGGAGCATTCAGCGTATAGACACATCAATGGGTGGCAAAGATCGGCTGAAATTTCGCTCAAAACTTGGAAAACTTAAAGGCAGGGATGGCAGAAAAAATTTGGGAACTCCGGGAACCCATGTGGGTACTCTGGGGAACCCCTGCATGCCCACAAACCCAGTTTGAGAACCCGCTCACCGGAGCTGGAGTGGTCGTCGGCCGCCGTCCTTCCGGTGAGAAGGTCCGGCAGCAGGTCTGCAGGCAGAAGCCCCGAGTGGTCCAGGGAGGGCCTGGCTGAGGAGTCTTCCAGGCTGGTGCGGCTGCTGGCCACACTGGTCCGCTGGCGCCGCACCAGGCCCTGCTTGAACTGGGACACCGCCTGGACCACGTTGCGCAGCTTGGCCCAGCGCGCGCTCTCCCCCGTCGGCCAGTCACACTCCAGCACCGCCTGTTTGGGGACGTGTCACGCGCCCGCCGCTTTAACAGTCCGTTTGGCCCTCGCCCGGAGACTGAGAGGAGACAGTTATTGGCGAATACGAACAATGATCGCCTGCAATGTCGGGAAATGACACGCAAGTTGTCGGCTCGAAGAGCAGAAAACCTTACGTTTCAATAGGTCCAGTTTGATGGCTTGACTAAAAATTATTGCTCCAGTCTTTTTCTGAATTTGCACCGCTACAGACTACTGTAGAAATAACGTAATGTTTCTCTGCATCATTACAAAAGCCTTAGCTGTTCATGAAAAAGAGAGTAGTAAACTAAAAAAAGACTGAAGAGGACGTTTTTGTGAAAAACCCGAGACTGAGGTATTGACAGACGACGACAAGAAAGAGAGGGAGAGTGTCTCAAACACAGCTGTGTTTGAGACATTTTCCTTCTCCTCCTTGTTGTTGTCTGTCAACACCTCAGTCCCGGGTTGTTCACAAAAATGTTTGATATACTCAAGCTCACTTGCGCCCTTACGTTCTGTTCATAAAGAGGACACTTAAGACTGCTTACGTGTACGAATGCGAAGGCATTCCTACACGTAGCGCATTCCTAGAAGCAGCACGTCATGTCTTCCTTTTTCACACGGCGCTCTGGCGGTGACATTACGCTCCCCCACTGCGCAGGCACGGCGAACCCCGCGTGCTCCACGGCTTCCATGACGATGCAACTTGATTGCTGTGCTTTTCTTTGTGTTTTGTGTCTGAGGCACGTCCGCTTTGACCTCAAACAGCCTCGTCGGCTTTCGTGACGAAGCATCTGCATTGCTGTGCTTTTGGCCAATGGAAATTTAACTGCAGTTTAGATGCTACAGATGGTTACAGAGAACGCTGGCTTTGCTCCCAGGGACAATTAAAATTAATGCTTTCGCATTAAAAATTGCAGCGTGAGCTCACAGTCACTAAACTTTTCGCGGTGGTTGCACTCATCGATGTACAGGCTTTCTAAAAAATTATCTAATGGGAGCACACACAGGGCTTGCAAGCTGTCCAATTGAGAAGCAGCGAATTTCCATTTCGTTTTATTTCGGCGTGTTCACTTCCATGACATTCCGGTGGCCTCGCACTCCGAACCAGAGGTACTCAACAGAGCTTCTCTGTCGGACAAGGAGCTCTCTTTCTCCGAATCTAATTCCGAGAGGCGTTGGAGGTCCGAACTGAAACATCCATCGCTCCGATTGCCGCTGGAGTAGCTGACACACGAAGCGGCCACCTACAGCATATCACTTGCACGGAGTGTCAGACTGCAAAACTAGAGTGTTAGGTAAGGTACATATAAAAGTACTTTAAGTACAAGGTAAATGAGAGGCAATGTACCTCAAGTAAAGTACAGTAATACCTCGTTAACTCGAACACGGCTATCTCGAAATAGTGGTTAAGTCGTAAAATTACCTTGTCATGGAATGAGCTCCCATAGGCACAATGCATTTTGTACTTGCTTAGCTCAAAAGGTTTTTAGGACGGACTTCGGATATCTCGAACTGTCGTCAGCGAAAATCGCAAAAAACCCCCCAATAAACAACCAAAACTGCCGGAAAAAAAAAAATATGCGCAAGTGAGAAAAAAAAAAAAAAGAAAAAAGAAGATAATCGCGTGTGCGGTGCCCCGAGACGCGGAGAGATGTGCAACTCAAAAACGTTTGTCTATTTTTTTTTTTTTAACGATTCCCACCTACACAAGCCAATGGCAAGCCAGGATGCCTGGCGTTCGGTGCCCCTTTTCCCTCCAGCGTTTTGTTCCGCTCTGTCTTTCAATTTCTCTTTGCTTCTGGGTTCTTCCGTTTCCCTTCCCAGTCCGGTCGTAGTCTCGTCAGTCTCGAGTTTCGCGGAGGTGTCTCGTTCGTTTGGAGTGTTGCTGCTTTTTGTTGCTTGTCCGCCATTTTTTTCCGAGTGTTTCGATCGTCTCGCGGCGCCATACGAGCAAGGGTCAAGTGTTCAATTCGGTCATTGGTTGTGAATTCTCTGACCTTGGTGTATGACTGATTGACCGTGATGATGGCGCAGCCCAAACAGTGCAAATCACTGACGCTTGAGAGGAAAGTTGCTCTCATCAGAGAAGTTGATGTTGCCGTGATTGTTAGAAGTTTTATTTAGAACATAACGCGATCAGAGGTAAAAAATTCCGGTACTTTGCTTATCTCGAAATTTCGCTTATCTCGAATGTTTTCACGGTTTTTATGACTTCGAGTTAATGAGGTATTACTGTAGTATGTACACTGGGTGCAATGCGCTTGAAGTAAAGTACTAAAATGGAATGCACTTTCAAAGCAAAGCACAAGTACTTTTTAACAGAATATTTCATGATGCCCTTTTATTCGGCTACACCAGGCATCTCAAAACACATGGCCCACGACTCTTTGGGACGTGGCCCGCAAACATCCCGCGGCTGCGGGCCCCAGTTCCCATGCTTCAAGAGCTACATGCACCATAAATAAAAGTTTTACGATTCATTTCAACTCGAAAGGAGCTCTGCTCATATAACAAAGTTCATACATTCTGCATTATTCTGTTGTTTTTTCTAGGGGGGGAGGGGGGGGGCTGAGTATTTCTTCATCTAAATATTTGCTTCTCAGCCCTTTCTTGTGTAAAACAACCGTAACGGCAATACCACTACTAGGCTACAAGTGTGAGCCCTTTGCTCAAAAAGGCACCTCGGCTGTGCACTGGGGGCAGAGCAGGAGCAACTGCCAAAGATAAAGCTATGAGCTCGGGCTTCTGGCCAGCAAAAAATAGTTTTAAAATACAGGTATTTTCTTCTAATGCTGCAATAAAAATCGCCAGAAAAGCAAAAACTGCGGTATGAAGAGACAGGGCAAGGAAGGTGTGCTTGCTTCGTTCTATTGAAAACTGCCAATACGCTAGTGTTTTTATAACATCAGGGTGCATTAAAAGCAGTTGTATAGTCAAACCTCGATGTAACAAACTTCTATGTAACGAAACCCTCGATGTAACGAAGTACAAATTTTTTTCTAACCGCAAGTGTATGCACGCCATGTATTTTTTACCTCTATGTAACGAAGTCCCGTTTGCCGAAATTTCGATATAACGAAATTTCATGGACAATTTGTCACAAACTTTTGGGTCCCAAAGGAGATTTTGGGAAGCACATGCGCTGAAATGGGCCCCCGATAAAGCGCAAAGGCTGAAACGGGCCGAATCTGGCGAGTGTGGTGTACAGAACGGCTACTAGAGGACACTAGAGCCGCCGCCGTTTCGTCCGTCGGCTTCATTCGCGCTGAGTAGTTTGTTTCGAGGCCTAACTAAAAGCGTGCGTTTCTCGTTGTCCTGGGCGATGGAGCCTCGAAGGCGATGGAGCCGCCCCTGACAACGTCGATTACGACGACTTTCTATACGCCGACTCTGCTGTCATTGCGACGGAGGAGGTGACTGACGAGGCAATAGCTAGCGATGTTCGTGGGAACTCGCAAGACTGGGACGACATCGAGCCTGATGAGCAAGACACCAGCGATGTGTCCAGTAACCGTGAAGTGGTGGACGCGATGAATATCTTGAGGCGGTGCGCAATCCCACAGCAAGACGAAGACGCAATGCATGCAAACCGTCTGGCTATGCGAACGTCGTGTGATGCCAATAATAAAGCCAAGAGTGGCTCAGAAAAAGGTGATGGACTACTTTCAACCGAAATAGAGGCGTCCTCTGTGAGTTTTGTTCACCCAAGAAACATTTGTGGAAACTTTCTTTAAAGTTAGCCTCGAATTTTTATGTAGCAAAATTTCAATGTAACAAAGTAAATTCCGAATTTTACCGACTTTGTCACATCAAGGTTTGACTGTATATGCAAATGAAAGCTAAAGATGGCAAAACAGTAAGCTTACAAAAAGCAGAAAGCGCAAGGGTGTAGCTGGGACAGTCAGCTGCTTTGCAACAAGACACACCACTGCTGCTGCCACCAGTTAAAAAAAACACTGTAGTACAGTGTTTTTTTTACCTGGTATGCATTGCCCCAGCAGTAACTGGGGGGTGCATCACTTATTTTCAGAAATGGCAGCAAATACTAGATAAAGTCAAGTGGCCACAGAGTAGCTATTTTCAGAACCGCAAAATTCAGAAGTCCCTGTTGCACAGTAAATGTACAGTAAACTCTCACTTGAACGAATTTCAAAGGACCCAAGGAAATAGTTCACTAAACTGAATATATTCACTAGAATATGAAACAGCATAGGGCACAGCATACATTGAGTCAAAAGTGTGAAATGCAATTTATGGAGTCATGTACATCGATATATGCAAAGTGCATAACAGCTACGTTGCTGCCTTTCTCATTTTGAAAAAAAAATTTTAATTTGCACAGGCGCTTTTGAAATGCATGAAGTAACAAGGCTGTCCAGAGAGGTATGTTCTTTTGCACTTCCTCTGGCACAGCTTGTTGCTGTGACAAAGCCATACCGCAATGGCATCGTCCACTGGCTCGAAATATCCCGTGCAGTCGTTTCCTGGGTGGATTGAACGCAGTTTCTCCTTCAAGCTTCGCCTTTTGCTTCACTATCATTGACAACGTCGACGGTGGAATCCCATAGTCCTTCGCAAGGTTTACTTGCCTTTGACCGTTGTCCAGATGCTGAAGAATTTTGAGCTTGTCTGATAGAGACAACCGCTTCCGTTTCGTCGTACTCAGTACAAAAGTGGGCGATTGACCGAGCAACAGCGAAGCGGGTCGCCGAATTGCTTACATGCGACCGGCCGTGGAGCAAGAGGATACCGCCAATGCTAGTGCCAGTATTGTCCCTGGGATATAAGATGAGGGAGAGGAGCTTTGCTCCCGCATTTAGGACAGTGACGGTAAGTCAGTCGGCATAAGTTTCACAGACTACTTAAACGTGGAAGAGAAGGAGTAAACCTGCCACGTGGACCTTGACAGAGAAATTACTGAGTTTGACGGCAGAGATTGATGACAATGATGAGCCGCCTCGGGCCCCCGTTCTAGGGGAAGTTATACAGTCGCTGAATGTCGTCCGCAGCTTTGTGGAATGTAACGGCGGTGATTCTGAGATGATGCGCCTAGTTAGCCTTCTTGAAAATATGACGATAGGCGCCGCTAATTACAGAACGCGGCAGTCCTATATCGCCAACTACTTCGGATGATGTTCTCTCGTTTTGAATAAAATCTTTCCTTCGAGATTCAAGGCTTCGCGCACAATCTTCAGTCGTTTTCTTTCATTTTTGGATAATTCGCAAATATTTCGCAGTCCGACTACCTTCGAATTAACGAGGTTCTACTGTACATCTCAACGCTGCAAGACTATAAATAGCCCCAGCAAAGCGGAGTAGTTCCTCAAGAACATAACAGACCTCTTGGGGTGAGCACAGTTTCACGTTTTGAATGCATAATCACCGACGTTGGTGTAGTATGGCGGCGACCCTGTGGGACACTCCCGCGGCCCCGAATACATACAGCAGCCGACCCCAAGGGGTTAAATAACACGTGTGAACCCGGTAAAAAATTAGTGAGGCAGAATTACCTTGTTGTAGTAACCGTAGGTGATGGCATTGGGCTGGATGCCATGCTTCTTCATGTCAAACAGCACCTTGACAGCCAGTGCCGGCTGGCTGTACTGGCCACACAACAGCATCAGAATCCGGTATGAAACCTGAAACGTCGAAACAAACGACAATCGATAGATGCTTTCTCCCCCTTCTGCTGCCACAGCCCACAGAAAACAGCCCATAACCGCTATCGCTGCAAAAGACCATAGAGCCCTCACAAGCAATAAACGTAGGCAATCTGTGTTAGGGCTGTCACTTTCCTCACCAGCGTATAAATGTCTTTGTAGTTCATGACAGGCTAAGAATACCTTCAGCGTGAGCTTTCTACCTTCAACAGCACATCGGTACACACGCAAAAAAGTACAATATGGAGATGAGTGTGAATTAAAGGCTTAACCTCTCACAAGATGTGTGAATATTCACTTAGTAAGCGCAATACATCATCATTTCAGTACATGGCCGCAAAGTGGCAAAAGAAGCTAACGCTCCCACATCGAATCCAGTCCGTCTAAAAAACAATGTCAGGGTGATGAAGTTTCGGGGTTGAACGAACCTCATCTGGGGCTGGGAGCCTGAGGAACTGCATGCGATGAAGAACTTCGTCGGCCAGTCGCAGCGACTTCACCTTGGAGGGAAACGTCTTGGAGTACGCCGGCAGGTGCAGAAACCACACGCTGTAGGTGGTGCCCGCCAGACACCTGGAGGAAACGCAATGCAGTTTTTTTGTCAGAGAACGTGGAAACATGGGGTGGTTTGCATGCAATAGAAGATCACTCACTTTGCCCACTGGACGGGATTTTCGGCTTGCATTCTTGCAGCCTGAAATAGGCAAAGACCACATGAATGCGGGAGTGTAAAAAAAATAATTTTTAAGCATACTGTAAAATATTGGAGGAGTGCACAACCCACTTTCACTGAAAACTGGGTTAACTAAGACATGCGCTTGTTCGGGTAAATCGGGTGCTTAATGTATAATTTGCAGAATTCCCAAGTTTGGGAAATGTTAATAGTGAACGCTTGAAAAAAGCAGGCGCTTCCGCGGTATTTTAGGGTAGATTACTGAAAGTCCATTTATTTATTTACAACAGAGGTAGCTGTCAGTGCCCCTTCCCGGTATAAAAAGATGCTCATGTACAAATGCAAAACCCCTCTCTACAGCAGAGGCACTGCTCTGCCTCTCCCCTTTGTTCCTCATACATACATGCCAACTGTTGCAAGGCTCCCGATCCCGCTCCCCTCCCCCCCCCCCCCCTCCCCCCCTCCCTCCCTCCCTCCCTCCCTCCCTCCCCTCCCCTCCCCTCCCCTCCCTCCCCCCCCCCCCCCCCCCCTCCTGTAGGCCGCCACTGTTTCGAAAAACCCACCACAGACATTGGACAGCACACTAGCTGAAGGCAAACCTCCTTCGACGTGCCTTTCTGCAATGCAGCCGCTACCCCTGTCAATAGCAGCACACTTTGTGTGGTGCTTTTTTTGTTGATTGATTTAGTATTTGTTTATTTATGCATTTGAAGGTCCCTTTCAATCATTACATGGGGGGGGGGGGGGGGGGGCCCATAAAACAATGAGTCATACAACAGAACCAAGTATCACACTTTGTTTCTTCCATTTAAGGGCACATTCGGTCAAACTCCACCCTCAAAATCCAAGCAGCATGAAAGAAGTTCAAAGGCTGCTTTCAGGTTAAAAAAAAGATGAAACCAAATGGACTTCCGACAAGCTTGGAAGATTGCCACAAATCCTGCTTTAACAGTATACCGTAAAGTTCTGAGAGAATGCCCGCCCCCGAGAGATTGCCCATCCTGTTTTTCTGGCTAAATATCTGCAACATAAAAATTCCAATACATCGCCCACACCGATTCCCATGGACGTCACGCGATGTCCGACGGAAATCACATCAACCGCGCAATTTGTCAACTTTGCTGAAACCAGGGATCTTCTGCCTTACCCTGAGCGCAGACTTGACTTCCTGTTTGGTTCGCCTTGCAATGGGACTGGCAGTTGGTGCGCCTTCGCTGGGCACGCTCAACAAAGACGTCGCGGGCTGGCGGTGGTACAGAGCCGGATTCAGGGAGCCGAAGCCGCCAAAAGCCACAGACGCGGCCGAAGCCACTGCGGCTGCCTGCTGTTTCTCGGATGGCGGCTGTGTCGACTCGGGCGCCGAGATGAACACCGTGTGTTCGTGGCTATGCGCAGATCCCGCCACCTGTGAAAGGCGAGCCAAAACAAATAGTGTTCCTCAACACACGTGGACAGCTACACAGAAGAAAATTCTAAGTATTTTTCTCAAGATGCCGTATTATCCCGAGAGATGCCCAAAAACCGAAAGATAACCCGCCCCCTATTTTCGGCATCATTTGCTATTTTTTCAAAAAACACCGAAAGATAGCCCACTTCTACCAAGTACAGGGCCCTGGATGGTGACCTTGGCAAAAAATGGTGTTACTTATCCAAGGCTGAGTGAACACTGCTGACTAGGAAGGACAGTAGTTTTTGGTTCATCGCCCCTCTCTGCAATCACAAGTTTCACAGGTCACAAAATCTAAAACTAACATTTTTGCTACTTTTTTTTTTATCGCAGATCGAAAGTTAGCCCACTCCTTTTCTTCACCCGATTTGCTTTCGATTTTAGGTGGGCTATCTTGCAAAATATTACGGTAGTTTTTTTTTTTTTTTAATTTCCATAAATAAAAGTGTTTATTTTTTTATGAAATATGGTGGAGCAAAAAGAGAAAAAGCGACAGTGAAGGTTTGACCAGCCCTCAGCCCCATGCAATGGCATTACAGCAACACGAGAAAGAGAAAACAAAAATTGCCCGCATCTCCACGTGGTGAATGATGTTGATTGGGGCGAAGCTCTGGTGGTGCTTGTCTGCGTAGACGCTGAGCCGCAGCATGCCGAGCCTTTCGTTCGTTTTCATCCATGTCAGAAAGAGAATGTGTGGTATGGAACGTGGTTATATACGCATTTGAGCATTTGACCGCAGCGCCCTCTCCTGTATAGACGTTGAGCGGCTACATGCAACGTTTCATCCATGACATCCCCAGCTCTTGAGTTACTACCACATCTCGGAGCCCCCTACTCGTCCCGCAGTCGTGGTCGAGTTGTTAAGGCGATGGACTAGAAATCCATTGGGGTCTCCCCGCACAGGTTCGAATCCTGTCGACTGCGCAAACATTTTCTTTTTCGTCATATTTTTTTTTTGCCCTACACGAGCACGTGAGCACGTGCTCACGTGCTCGTGAGCTCAGGAGCACGAGCACGAGCACCAAGCACGATCACCGGACGCCGGACGCTGGACGGACATAATTGTTTTCATCTTTTTTTTCCATTTTTATTTTGCCCTACACGAGCACGTGAGCACGTGAGCTGACGAGCAGGAGCACGAGCACCCGACGCCGGAAGCCAGACGGACATACAGACATGCCTAGCCCCTAAGGAGCTTCGCCCCTAAAAATAAAAATAAGCCACACAATGTTTTTCCACAATTTTTTGGGAAATATTTTTCCACAAAACCGAGTGTGACAAATCTAGACAGCCGCCGAAAGTGCAACTTCAACTGATGTGCGAGAGAGCAAATGCGACGTTCCATTGATATCCGTGCAGACAATTGTAAAAACCAAAACTTCTGGTGTGCATTTCTGTCATTTACTAGAGCTCTCACAGTATTATCTGAGGTACCACTCCTACATTTTACAAACAATAAAGTTGGGCTTTGAAAATCTCTTCAGGCATTGTTTAAAAAGTTACTGAAAACAGTTCCGAACTGCTTTAAAAGAATGATTTTCTAGATCGTATTAAGGCTCCCAAAGACTGCACATTTTGTAAGAAATTTCTAGATCGGTTTCAAACGAGTGTTTTGCAAAACCTTCAAATTAAAAGAAATGAGGCCTCTTAAATCATCATCTATACATTTAAAAGAAACGCTAGAGCGACATAGAAGTCCGTGTCGGTGTGTCTGAGAATGTAGAATCTGGGCCTCCATCGAACTGCATACAGTTTATAAAAGATAAAATAAATTAAATCAACTATGAACTTATCAAACTGCCTACAGTTTATAAAAGACAAATAAATTAACTATAAACTTCTTCACTTGTTTTCAGAAGTTCAAGGAAAGTGTTTTACTCATGATTTAGTCACGTTTCAGAGCGCAGCTCTTAGGCGCCAGTTTCCGGCTTGAGCGGCGTCGCCGTCGGCAGAACTGCGCGTTGCATTGTGGGAAGTTTCCCATAATGACGTCGCACATGACGTCACGAGGGTCACGAGCGACGTCATGAAGGTCACTCGTGAAGGTCATGACCTTCACAAGGCCATCACGAGGGTCGGGAGGGAGGGAGGGAGGGGGAGGAGGGGAGGAAGGGAGGAGAATGAGAGGAGGAAGATTGAGGAGAGGAGTGGTAGGAGGAGGAGAAGGGGGAAGAGTAGGAAAGGAGGAGGAGAAGAGGGTATGAAGGAGGAGGAGGGGCCTACCCCCCTCTCCGTACCTTTCCCTCCTCCTCCTCAAGAGCTGCACTCTAATTCAGCATTACAGGGAATTGTAAATGTCTCATTTTTTTTCTCCTTACTGTATGTACAGCCCTCCTAGGGCCTATGGCTGTTTGGGGCAAAAACAGTCGTCAATTGATTGATTAGTGTCGACCCTGTCAACATAAACCGAAGAGTACCGTATTTTCCAGACTACATGTTTAAAAGTTTAACTTTTACACAGTGCAGACCATCTGCAAATGCAAACTGCACATAGCTTTTTATTTTAGATTGTTTATTACGAGGAGTTTTGATAGACTTTGAGAATAACACAGTATGTTAATGATGATTTATATATGACACAAGCTTCTTTGAGAGGTAATAAAGCAGGCATTTGTCAAGGCGTCCCGTGTGCGGGAATCTTTTAACGTTAAAACTCTGTACACCAGGTGTGAACTGACTAAGGAAAAACATTTCTTTTTCATTTCCAACTGTAACTTGCTTTTGTGGACCACAGTCCGCAAAACAGGGCAACCTTCTCCCACAGCACCGCATGATCGCCAATCGGAAAGCAGGGTGTCGAGCAAAGGAGCGGGGAGGGGAAGCCCACCTCGAGGAGCAGGTGCTCCGATGACTCCCCGCTGGCGTCGACACGCTCGGAGCACTCGTCAAAGAAGGCCAGGCTCACGTCCTTGTCCGAGACGAAGGAGCGCTCCTCGATGAAGCGCGTGAACATCTGCGTGTGCATCATCATCGAGTAGAAGCGGTGGTAGTTCTTGTCCCGGCTCTTCAGGAAGCCTGCAAGCGAGACGACGCCCGTTCTTGTCTTGCCATCGGCATGATCCACCCGTCCTTCGCAGTCGACCTTCTTTATCCAGTCAGTGACCACAGAAAGTCACCATAATGCGTATGGTTGAAAAAACCCCGAGACTGCGGGTAAACGACACGACACTAAAAGTCTCTAACACAGCTGCCTATATGCCTAACACAGCTGCCTATATGCCTATATAACCTATATGCCTATATAACCAGGTTTCGGAAAATAAAAATTTCAGCTGTGTTAGAGACTTTCTAGTGTCGTGTCGTTTACCCGCAGTCTCGGGTTTTTTCAACCATGTGCAATGTACACCAGCTCGTTTGCGCCCTTACATTTTGTTCATAATGCGTCTTCTTTTGCTTTTTGGGAAACTCGGGAGGCCCAGTTTACTGTAAACCACCTCATTATCGTGGGCCCAATATTTTGCAAATTTCGCTGATTTTTCAGACGGAATATTTTACGGGCATGAAATTTGGCTATTCAAAGTGATATGCTATGAATTCGTTGCTATGGGCTGACATATTTGAGCGATCCATTTCTCGCATTATTTTCTAAACTGAGAAATTTGCAAAAATGAAGTCCACGCGAAAATTAAATCGTTTACGCCATATAAAGAAAGATTTCTTTTTAATGGAAAAATAACTATTGGCAACGGTGGCTGCAACAAAGTATAACCACCTACATTACGCACATTTCAATTTGGACATAGACTATCATGCATAAAAAAAAAGAGTTTGCAGAAGAGTGTCTCTTGCAAAGTCAGTACGGGATGTTCTCAAGTGCCATTCGGGCGTAAAAATATTCGGGCAAATAAGCCAGTGAGCGGAGTGCCAGGCCACTTTTCACAGAGGTGTTTTTAGGAGGTGCACTGATTATACTCAAATTTTCTCGAGTATACCCTAAAATTCTGAACGAACGCCCACGTTTGAAGGATCGCCCGCCCCCCCTTTTTGTTCAACTATCTGTCGGGAACGGTATTCCGATACATCGTCCTCTCCCAATTCCCGTCGGACGTCACGTGATGTCCGACGGGAATCGCGCGTCAACGGCGCGATCTGCGGTACCTAAAGGTAGGTCTGACAAGCGAGTTCATAGCGGGTTCCCGCGTTTTTGTCTGCGACCTGCGCGCGTGAAATGCAAATCTGCTGCATTTGCGATCTGCGGTATTCGATCCCGAGTTTTTAGCGGATTCCCGCGTTTTTGTCCGCGATCTGTGCGTGCAATATCGATTCCTAGCTGTAACACGCGCGAGTTGTTCCCGCGTGTACAGGGTGAAACAAGGAGACGGCAGGCTCTTTAAATCGACCGGAAAATTCGGTTTCTTAACCTATCGCGCTACGACTTTGTGCAGCGTTGCCCACAGATGGTGCATTTTTTTTGTAAAATTTGCAAAGAACGAACTTACCTGAGGAGAAAGTAAAGAAAGAAAAAGGCTTAGGTCCTATGGAAACGCAGCGACGCCACCGGTCTTCAAACAACACGGCGCCGTTTCGCACGGGAGACAAGAGATGGCGCAACGAACGCCGCCAACGAACGAGCATACGCCTCACCCAGCGCAGGATGGCAGGCGAGCTCGGAGGCCGTCGCCTGAACTCTGTTCGGAAGCGTCGGTGGACTTCTTTCGTCCTATGGCACTCCCCGTACCAAAGTACGACCTTAGCTCGTTCGCTGGGAGTTAAACGCACCATACCGACGTCAAACGTAAGAAAACAGCGCGAATAACAGTCGCAGAACCAAAGACAGACGCGGTAGTAAAGACGAACTGCAAAGCAGACGACATCAGTACCCCGAAAAAAAAAAACCAGTCAAAATAACCCGACAAACCATTTTTTTAATCGATTGTGTGTCCATTCAATGTGTTTTATTAGTAAGGATGATAAAATAATGCATTGCCAACTGATATCAGAAAGGCTCGCGCCGCTTTTGAGTCGAAAAGATTGTCTGCTAAAGGGCCGGCTCTCGGCGTCGTCTGCTCGTTCGTTGGCGGCAGTTGGCGTCGCGACCGCTTGCGCCATCTGTTGTCTCCCGTGCGAAACGGCGCCGTGTTGTTTGAAGACCGGTGGCGTCGCTGCGTTTCCATAGGAGCTAAGCCTTTTTCTTTCTTTACTTTTTCCTCAGGTAAGTTCGTTCTTTGCAAATTTTACAAAAAAAATGCACCATCTGTGGGCAACGCTGCACAAAGTCGTAGCGCGATAGGTTAAGAAACCGAATTTTCCGGTCGATTTAAAGAGCCTGCCGTCTCCTTGTTTCACCCTGTATATTGCATCGTGAAATGCGATTCTGCTGCATCCGTGATCTGTTTGATTTCTTTCCGTGACATGCGAGTTTGCAGCAGATTCCCGCGTTTTTGTCCGCGATCGGCGCGCGCGATATGGGTTTCCGTGACAGGCAAGATTGAAGCGGGTTCCTGCATGTTTATTGACCACAAAACTTGAATCTGCTGCGTCTGCGATATTCGTTCCTGTGAGATGCGAGTTCTTGGCAGGTTTCCGCGGGTTTTTTGCACTGTGAAACGCGAATCTGCTGAAACCTGCGGTATCCTTTACCGTGACACAGGAGTTCATAGCAAATTCCGTGCGTGTATATCGCATCGGGAAACATGAATTTGCCGTGTCCACGATCTGCAGTATCAGTTCCCACGTCACATGGTTTGTAGCGGGTGCCCCGGTGCTTATCATTAATTTCTGATAACATTTTGCTGTGGCCTCCCCAAAGATAGCCCACCCCATGTTTTTAGGGACGAAGCTCCTTAGGGGCTAGCCATGTCCATATGTCCGTCTGGCGTCCGGTGTCCGCTGCTCGTGCTCGCTCACGAGCACGTGAGCACGTGCTCACGTGCTCGTGTAGGAAAAAAAAAAAGATTAAAAAATTTTTTAAAAAAATGATGAAAAAAATGATGAAAAATATGTTTGCGCAGTTGACAGGATTCAAACCTGTGCGGGGAGACCTAAATAGATTTCTAGTCCATCATCTTAACCACTCGGCCACGACTGCAGGGACGAGTAGGGGGCTCTGAGATGTGGTAGTAACTCAAGAGATGGGGATGTCATGGATGAAATGTTGCATGTAGCCACTCAACGTCTATACAGGAGAGGGCGCTGCGGTCAAATGCGTATATAATCGCGTTAAACTTTGCATGCATTCGCTCAACGTTTTTAGACGAGAGGGCGCTGCGGTCAAATGCTCAAATGCGTATATAACCACGTTTCATACCACACATTCTCTTTCTGACATGGATGAAGACGAACGAAAGGCTCGGCATGCTGCGGCTCAGCGTCTAACCAGACAAGCACCACCAGAGCTTCGCCCCAATCAACATCATTCCCCACGTGGAGATGCGGTCAATTTTTTTTTCACCATTTATCTCTTCATTTTGGGTGGGCGTTAGCTCGGAATTTTACGGTAGGTTTCTGGAAAAAGATCTTGAAAAGAAAAACTTGTTTTTTTCTCCGCGCGAGAAGAAAATAGAAGCAAACCGCCGGGTCGGTAACTGCCACTCGCGTATTGTACCACACACCCCTTGGATGTGCTGTATCTCTTTTAGGGTGCTCATCTTTAACCCTTTCATGGTCACTGATGTACCTGTACATCAGCGCGGGAGCGTCCCGCATGGTTGCTGACGTACCGGTACGTCCGCGACTGCTCATTCAAAAATTCGCGCCTCTGCTTGAACGGGCGCTTTCGCGGGGACGTGCTGCCATCTGGTGGGTTTGTAGGGAACTACGACCATATAACTCCGGTCGTGTTTGTTTTGGCGCGGCTTTTCGAAATTGCAAAACTGGACGCTCTGTGCAAGTGATACTTTTGAGATGGCCGCCCGTGCTGGCTGCTCGGGGGTAGCGTAGTGGAGATTGGAGTGATGGCTCTTCGGGTTCAGACTTTGAACCCTTCTCGGACTCTGAGTCGGATGACAGCTCGACATCCCACGAACAACTGGAAACCGGCTCAGTTCGGAGTCCGGAGTCTGACACACAGCCGCACCGTCTGCTAGACCGTCTCAGAAGCGGGCGCGTCAAAGTTTTGGTCTTTTTTTGTTTTGTTCAGCCTCCAGCGAGTGTGCCGCAGATGTTTTGAAGCGTGTGTACTATTTATTTTAAGTCTTACATTTTTTTTATGCGACAATAAACTAGTGTATACTCTTTGCTATCGCATCAAGTAAAAAACCCGACCACGGGGGCGCGTCTTTGGACAAAAAATGCGACCATGAAAGGGTTAAGACGCCTTCAAGTGGTTGTACCATATGATGCACAGAAACCTACCTACACTCGGGAGATTTGAGTAGGATCAATGCACCACCTAAAAAACACCTTTGCAGAAATTTTCATGGCACTCTGTTCACTTCCATATTTATAAAAAAACAAAATTTACCGTACGCCCCAATGGCGCTCGAGGACACCTTGCATACAGGTATGTCATGGGGCCAAAGAAAGGTCGTACCAAATACAAAATTTACAAGTCTACAAGACTTCGAACAAATCAATGTCACGTTTTATACCTGTTTATAATAGTTGGCACAATACCGCAAAAGGCACACTTTTTGTAAACTTCACGATGAAAAATTGATGACGCAAATATATCGCCCCATGGCAAAACATAGCATGCTACTCAAAATCACCAAATTCTGTCTCTGCAAAATATTCACAAAATGCATACTTCGCAAAATTTGCAAACTATTGAGCGTGCGAAAATAAAGTTGTTTATGGTATACTGCACAAGACTAAGATGCATGCATAAAATTTATCAATGTTGCAAGAGTAGGTCATAGTGCATTAAAGGTAACCATATTTGAGGATGTAAGGCCAAACATTCCGACGTACCAAACCACCGTGAAATACGGAGGCATCGCACACGTTGGTACTACAAGTGATTGTTGTTGACTTTTACACAATTTGGTGATGTGTGCATAACTTGCCCAGCAAGTTACTCATCTCTCTCTCTCTCTCTCTCTCTCTCTCTCTCCCTCCCTCTCTCTCTCTCTCTGCAATTCACCAGGAGACAACGCCACTCACCCTGGAGGTCGAACAGCGAGTTGGGGTCGGTGACTCCCGGCTTGGGGGCGGTGGTGATGGGCTTGAGGTACGCCCGGAAATCCTTCAAGATGCCGGCCATGAAGCGCAAGAAAGCCTCCTGGATCTCCAGCTCCAGGCGTCTCTGTGAGAAAGAATGAGGGAGAGAGCGGGAGAGTGAGGCGTAGCAACTGCGTGCTCAGTAAAGCCACGACCCCGGGGCAGTGAATGAGAGGTGTCTCGGTCAGCCGCTAGTTGGCATGATTCGATTCCAAAAAGGGCAATCTTGGGTGGGCCATGCCACCGAACGATTGGGCACACCCAGCTGCGACACGGTTCAAAGGGGTGCTCAGGCATTCGAGGTGCCGCCACCTGTCGAACCAAACTTCATTGCCCTGTCGATTTAAATACACTCACTAACAGTGGGATTGCCGATAATGATCACCTACGCTTGGTATGTGCACTATTTGGTGTCTTGTTCAATCCCCACCCCTGCCCGTTTCGATCTGGATGAGCATCGTACCGGCGTGCGGTCGTGTATCACTACTGCGTGGTGCACGTTAAAGATACCAGGCTAGCGGTTGTACCGCACTGACTAAATTGCTCATCTACAGCTGGGAGACTCGTCGCCCGTTGAGGCAGACCAAGTTCTAGGCTGTATAAACATACACACAACCCAATTTTTTATTTGGTGTCTTTTTAGAGCGCAGCTCCTAGCCGCCCGTTTCCGGCTTGAGCGGCGTCGGCGTTGCCGTCAGCGTAACCGCGGGGAAATTTTTCCGCTAAATTTAGCGGGGTAATGTTTCCGCTAAACTTAGTGGTAATTTTTTCCGCTAAATTTAGCGGGGAAAGTTTTCCGCTAAATTTAGCGGGGAAATTTCCCCGCTAAATTTAGCAGGGAAAATTCTTAGCGAGGAATCTTTTCCGCTAAATTTAGCAGGGAAAATTCTTAGCGAGGAATCTTTTCCGCTAAATTTTACGGGGCAATTTTTCTGCTAAATTTAGCGGGGAATTTTTTCCACTAAATTCAGTGGGGAGATTTTTCTGCTAATTTTAGCAGGGAAAGTTTTCCGCTAAATTTAGCGGGGAAATTTTTCCGCTCGGGAAAATTTTTCCGCTAAATTTAGCGGGGAGATTTTTCTGCTAATTTTAGCGGGGAATTTTTCCACTAAATTTAGCGGGGAAATGTTTCCGCTGATTTTAGCAGAAAATTTTCCCCTAAACGGGAGGCGAGCAGGACAGGAAGAGGGGCATAGCCTCCTCTCCGTACGTTCCCCTCCTCCTCCTCGACAGCTGCGCTCTAACTCGGCGTTACAGAGGATTGTAAACGTCTTTAATTTTTTTTTTTATGGTGACTCACTGTCTTAGTAGTTACAGCAAAAACCTCGTGTCACTTTTTCCATTGAAAATCTTTAGTAAATCACCACACCAAACGCTGAAACAAGTACCGTAAAATACCTAAGGAGTGCCCCACCCCAGTTTCACTGAAAACTGGGTTAATCCAGACATGGGCGCTTGTCCGGTCAAATCAGATGGTTATAATGTATAATTTGCAGAATTCCCAAGTTTGGGAAATGTTAATAGTGGGCACTTGAACCAAGTGGGTGGTTCAACGGTATTTTATGGTAGTGTAAACGACTTGATCTTCGGGGGCTCAATATTTCGCAAATTTTGAAAGTGCAGCTTTTGGGACTATTCCGTGGGCACTAAATTTTGTGATCTGGTACGATATGCTATGCATTCGTCACTATGGGCCGATAAATGCGCACAATATATTCGTGCAACTTAAATTTGATAAAAACGTAAGATTCGCGTCTCGATAAATATCGCAAAAAAGTGACCGTGGTAATGAATGCATTTGTATCACTCCAAATCCCGAAACTTTTTGCCTGTGAAATATTCCCGAAGACCGAGCTTACAAAACTTTCAAAATGGTGAGCCTGCGAAAATAAAGTTGATTAGAGTATTTCTACAGTCAACACGTGCAGGTGACCAACCGTGAGAAGTTACACCAACATTAAAATAACAGCAAGCACCCAGTCTGTTCCTGCAAGGTTTCAGCACAAAAATTAATTGATACACCAGTAGAATCTGACGGCTGAAAGATTACTGGTATAGAAGATGGGATGGAGCTTACCTCTTTCTTATGGAGGACAATCTCGCGGTCAAAAGGCCCGATGTCGCCGGGGATTGCCTTCTGTGCAGCTGCGACGTTGGCAACATTGTTCTCGTACACGCAAACTTTTTCATACAGAGTTTGCAAGTTGTTCCGTAATGTTCGCACAGCCTTCTGCAGAAGTAAAAAGAAAAAGGAGAGGGGGGGTCAGGGCAGAGGACAGTCAGTTAAATTTGCCACACACTACAAATAAAGCTGCCAGTTGAAGACAAAAGAAATAAAAGGCAGGCAAGTATCTGGTTGCAGCATAAATAAGAATGTTCAAAAGTAAAACATATAAAAATTCCAGACTATTCATTTAAAGGGGCCTTGAAACGTTTTCCCGATATTCAGAGCTATATGTGTATTTGGAATCTTTGTCCTTTATTGCATAACCCACGTTCATTCATTTGATCGTCCGGATTCATTTATTGGCGCAAAAAAGATAATTTCGGTTTCTCGGGGAGTTTCCCTCTCAGTTCTACAAACACGTCATCATAAGTAACCAATAGGGAATTTTTGTTGTCTGCGCAAGATGGCGACGTAGACCGGACTGAACACTGATCTCTATGACAATAGACCGATCTCACCAAGCGTTCGGCGCATGCGTGACGCCGCCATAACTTTAGTTCGCAGGAGGCAGGCAGCAATGCACAAGACGGCTCGTGCCGCCTCATGCTCCACACGCGCAGAGCTCCAGCGAGGTTGTCGCACGTGCAGAAAGACTAAAGCTCCCTCGATGCATTGCGGCAGCGGTGGCGTAGTCAAACTGGCTGGTGAGATCGGTCTATTGCTGGATCGCGCTTCCCCGCACCGAAAATGGAGCCACCGTCGGCCATCTTACGAGATATGCTCTAGCGCTGTCAAGCCTAGACAGTTGCCATGGTTACCATGTGTAGGTCACGTGACAACAGAGACAACCGCCGCCTTGACAAAGCTTCCGCGGAACCGGTAAGATGGCCGACCGGTGGCTTCAATCGCGCAATGGGCTCGAAGCGGGGAAGCGCGATCCAGCAATTGTCATAGAGATCAGTGGGACTGAATGACCACAGACAGAGCGTCAGATATCGCCTCAACAGCGGCGCCATAATGACGTCACGCAGGCAAGTCAACGAAGGAGATCTGACGTCTGATATTTCGCTCCAATAACTAACATGGCCGACCTCCCCGAGCTCCAGCGTCGCCTCATACAACGCAGTCGGCTCCTGGGTTTTGAGCCGTGGAGCGACAGCCCATTGCGTCAAACGGGAGACCGTTGGTCGTCCGACAGCTCGAAGAGCCCTGTGGCTCGAAGCCACAGGGCTCTTCGGTGTTGCTCGCGCGGCAGGTTATGGAACCGTACGTTGGGCGCACTACGGTACGTCGTGCTGCAGTTTCTCACGAGACACACGGTCGGCATGGTGAGCGCTGAAACGTGCACACAACGCGCACGAACAACAAGAAGCGCAAACCACAACCTAAAGTTGCCGCGGGCAGTAGATACGCATGATGAGAAACAGCGCAAAAGGGGACACAAAGTAGAAGAAGGACATACGCTGACTAACAACCAAAGATTTAGTAGAACTTCTACGCGCACACAGTGACACGCGCAAGCACATGCTCTTCTTTCCCTTTCGGAAGAGATAAATGCTAGTAAAGAAAACCTCAATAAAAAGGTGAAAAAAGCTTCTACAGTGGCACTAGAAGAACGTGGCGATACGCGTGACCAAAATAAAAATAAAAATTATTTTTTTAATTTTTATTCTTTGGTTGTTAGTCAGCGTATGTCCTGTGTCCTTCTTCTACTTTGTGTCCTGTCCCTTTTGCGCTGTTTCTCATCATGTCGTTCAACCAACCAGCTCAGCAAGGTATCCTGTTACAGTAGATATGCGCTGCGCAGCCCGCCAGACGAGCAGCCGATAGGCCCGTGACCCGGTTGTTACCATGGCTACCAAGCGACGGAAGACTAGGATGCGTTTGAAACCGAAACTCAATCGCAATCACGTGATGCTGTATCGTGTAAATAATATAAGAGCGTCAATAAATGATTATTTGTTTTTATCATTTTCAATTTGTTATGCTAACAATAAATAAAGTTTAATATCTGTTCCGCTTTATATATCACTTATGATGACGTTTTGTTGCCTCTGGTTCCCACACCGTGTCGTACGGTCGTTTCAGAATCGCCGAAACTTATGATTTTTAAACCCGGTTTGTAAATTCCAGACACAATATTTGGCCGCAAAACTTAGAAAACAACATCTTTGGGCTTTAATGAATATAAGAAAATTAAGATGAGGTCAATACATTTTTGTTTCATGGCCTCTTTAATGCTTTGCATACCCCAGTTTTCATACAGTACTATTTTTAGAACTGTCGCTAGATAAAACCGCTCGGGATGAACCAGAAAGAGTGCAACAAATCCCAGGCACGTTCTTCCCGTAAGCTGCATACTGAACATACCCAATGGCTCTTGGGTGTGAAAACTCTGTGTGTCTTAGAATTGGGTAAATATGGCATAGAAATACTACCATATTTACTTGCATTATGAACGAACGCACCCCCCCCCCCCCCCCAACAGGCATCAATATTTGGACTATGTCTTTCCCTCGCACGCAACTCCAATTTTCAGCTCTGCGAGTCTCCAACTGTGTAAGACTTAGCCAACTTAGCTAGCAATCAAGCCCACCAAGTCAATTTTATTTTGCCGCCAAGCGGCCAGGCCAAGTCAAGTCAAGCCAAGTCAAGCCAAGCCACTCTCGTAATGGCTGCAAGTGCGCAGTTGCAGAAGTGATCGGCCATGAAACCGAGCGGCGCGCACACCTGACGAAGCTGGGGTCGAGGAATCGCACAGCCCCGGACATGCTTCGCCCATCAGGTGCACTGATGTCAACAAACACCCCGTCGTCTGTGGTCTGCTTTTGGATAGTGAAATCGTGAAAGTGGTTAGGGCTAAGAACGGTCGCGTCACTCTCCATGCTGAGTGAGCTTTGTAGGGCGCTTTTTCTTGGGCAAAAGGCATGCCGAAAGCACCCTAAAAAAGGTTCGCAATTTATAGAGCATGGTTAGTGTGGCGCACCCACGACCAGCCGTGGGTGCATCTCCGCCAGTGGAGACGTACCACAGTACCCTGCATGTCATATTGGCACCTAAAATGACATTTGCACAAATTGTGTAAATGCAAAAATTTACACATGTGTGAATATTCCGGGAAAAAAAAAGTTCATTATGCGAGTACATACGGTAAAGGCTAATGTATCTGGAATGCTAAACAAAGGCATGAGAGCTCAGAAAATAGTACAGGTCCTTTTTACCTTTGGTAGAAGCTTGAGGTTCAGGAAGCTCTTTTCTTCATTTCTGACAACAAAAAAACAAAAAAATATTAAAAACAAGTTTAAGTGCGAGACTTTTTTTTTTTTTTCCCCCACATTTTATTAGAAAACTTACATGAAGATGGTGTTCGTGTCAAGATCCACACATGCCACTTCCTGAGGTGGGTCGTACATGTCAAAGTACCTCGAGTCCACACCTGTTGTAGGAGGTGGAAATGGGTAGCAATCAGCCAAAAGAACCAAATAAAAAAGAAGCAAGTCAACTACAGCGGAGAAAACTGGCAGTTAGCTTACCAACAATGAAAGGCAGCGGAGCACTGAGCACATCCGAGAGCCCCAAGGGACAGAGAGGGATGTATGGACATTGCCAGTGGAATGGAAACATCAGCTGAAGACAAATGAAAAATTGAAAAAACAAGTTAAGACGGCATAAGATCTCACTGGTGAACAATAAAATAGAGCAGACTGTATCACTCATTTATAGTGTTGAACAAATATTCAACATTTCAAATAGTAGCTTCATATATTAAGCCATTCGATAGTCGCCTCGAGATGAACTGTGATACAGTCAAATCTCAGTACAGCGAACACCACTTTAACGAACTTTTCAGATTAACAAACTTCAAAAAAATCCCGTGCTGACTGCCTATGGTTGTAATGCAAAATTATTTCACTACAACGTACTTCAGAATAACGAACATTTCAAAATAACGAGCACTATATTTAGCTCCGCATCATGTTAACAACACCTCAGTACTACGAACTTATATTCTGAAGTGCGCAGCCGGAGCGGCAGGCTAGCAGACGACACGGCGAGCGGACGCCTTGCAAGTTGCAACTCGCTCCGTTGAAAACGCGAGACATCGCGAGATAACAAAAGACAAACTACTTTTTTTCTTTTTTGTTGAAACGGCGACGGGTTTTGCCAGCGCAGAGCGCAGAGGAGAGGGTTCAGAAAAGGGGAGAGGGAGGCAGGGAGGACGTGCGCGCAAAATCTGAAAAAGTGAGGGGGAAAAAAAAGAAAAAAAAAACTGAAAAGAATTTTTTTTTTTAGAAGAAGCGTGGCGAGAACGTAACTCTTTTTGCGTTGACGATTCTCTTCCTTTTTTTTTTTTCGTTGACGGCTATTTTACGAAGCACGCCAGTCTACGGTGGCACCACACTGGCTGCGTCGCCGGCGACGCGTCGGGTTTATCTTTGTCATCTTCGTTTCTCACTTCTGCGTGTGCTGTGAGCTTTGTCAGACGCGGCTTCTTTCGGTGTTTATTGCGTCCACAAAGCAAACCGGCGTTCGTGCTGCGGTGCTGCCGCATAAAAAAAAAAAAAAAATAGAACGGTCTTTTGTGCTGCAAAGTTTGTGCTGCACGCATCAAAAAAAAAAAAAAAAATCACCGATTACTTTAAATAAATGTGTTTTGTCTGATGTTGACTTGTGCATCTTTGTGCAAAACAAGTCCAAGGACCCACCTTCGTAAAGGTAGGACATTTTAATCATTGGAAAATAAGTAATAGACCCTTTCCGGAATTCAGTCTGGCCACTTTGATCACTAGCATCATCATTTGAAAAGTGGCATATGTGCTATACTAATGGCGGTTTTCTGTTTACTGATGAAGGAAGAAGTTGAAGATGCTCCTAAGCAGATAATCCGAGGCCTACACATTCTAGACATTAGCGCGACGTGAAGCAGGAATTGGATGCAAGAGCTGCGTAAGCGTTCATTTCTAACTCGGTCCCAGTCAATATGTTAGTAGCTCACACTCGGCTTCAAAGCCCCTTCATGTATAGAACTCTATCAAGGCAGCTATGTGGGTTGGCGCTTCGTTCTCACTGCTTGCATATTTTTCGCCATCGACACTGAAAGAGATTGAAAAATAACTGTACAGTGAAGGGCACATTCTCGTCTATCGTCGGCTTGCGAAAGTGACGGTGCCCCATAAAATACTGCAGAAAACAGGTTCATTGCCGCCATTAGTACGGTAAAAGTTAAACTGCCATTTGAGTCACCAGATGGCACTGAATTCCGGAAAGGGTCTATTATGGTTAATTTCGCGGTTTTCACTATAACGACCTTTCAGAATAACAAACAATTTTCCGCGGCCCCCTGAAGTTCGTTATACCGAGATTTCACTGTATTAATATTTTTCAAAGTGTTGATTTCCAAGCGTGCTTAACCCTTTCATGGTCGCATTTTTTGTCTAAAGACGAGCCCCCGTGGTCGGGTTTTTTTACACGGTGGGTGCGATAGCAAAGAGTATACACTAGTTTATTGTCGCATAAAAAAATTTAAGACTTAAAATAAATAGTACACTCACTTCATAACATCTGTGGCACAGTCGCTAGAGGCTGAACAAAACAAAAAGGACTAAAACTTCGACGCGCCCACTTCCGAGACTGTCTAGCAGACGGTGTGCGGCTGTGTGTCAGACTCCCGACTCCGAACTGAGCTGGTTTCCAGTTGTTCCTCGGATACCGAGCTGTCATCCGACTCAGATTCCGAGAAGGGTTCAAAGTCTGAACCCGAAGAGCCATCGCTCCAATCTTCGCTAGCTACGCTACCTCCGGAGCAGCCGGCGAGACCATCTCGGAAGTATCACTTGCACAGAGCGTCCAGTTTCGCAATTTCAAAAAGCCGCGCCAAAACAAACACGACCGCAGTTATATGGTCGTAGTTCCCTACAAACCTACCAGATGGCAGCACGTCCCCGCGAATGCGCCCGTTCAAGGAGAGGCGGGAATTTTTGAATGAGCAGTTGCGGACGTACATGTACGTCAGTGACCATGAAAGGGTTAAAGGACACATGCAAAGGAAAAAAACTTTTTTTTTTTAAACGGGCTAGATGGAAAAAGTAGAGTATAAAACGAATTTACAACGAAGAAAAAAATTTTTAGAGCTATATTTACGGCGCAAAACAAATTTGTAGTTGGCGCCCGCGGGAGCCGCCGCTGGTCACATAGTCACGCGCTCACGAGCACGTGCTCACCTGCTCGTGTAGGGCAAAAAAATGAAAAAAAAATGAAAAGAATGAAAAACAAAAAGAAAGAAAAAAAATGTTAGCACAGTCGACAGGATTCGAACCTGTGCGGGGAGACCCCAATGAATTTCTAGTCCATCGCCTTAACCACTCAGCCACGACTGCGAGACGAGTAGGGGGCTCCGAGATGTGGTAGTAACTCAAGAGCTGGGGATGTCACGGAAGAAACGTTGCATGTAGCCGCTCAACGTCTATACAGGAGAGGGCGCTGCGGTCAAATGCGTATATAATCGCGTTAAACTTTGCATGCATTGGCTCAAGGTTTATAGACGAGAGGGCGCTGCGGTCAAATGCTCAAATGCGTATATAACCACGTTCCATACCACACATTCTCTTTCTGACATGGATGAAAACGAACGAAAGGCTCGGCATGCTGCGGCTCAGCGTCTACGCAGACAAGCACCACCAGAGCTTCGCCCCAATCAACATCATTCACTACGTGGAGATGTTTATTTGCGTGAACAAGTATTATTGATAGCGATTCGCAAATTAACCCGAATGTATGGCGGTGGACAGCGCACGGCATGCCCAACTTCCGGGGGGTGGCGGCACTTCTTGTAAGAGCCACTCTGGAGGCTGCTGGAACAGCCTCATGGTTCAGTCTCACCGCAGCTTCTCTTCACAGTTTTGTAGCGTTAGCTACACTGGCCGACGTTGAGCAGTTTCGCATGGCTCACTATGAGAGCCACGCGAAGCCGCCGCCGCGCCCGCCTCACCGGTCTGCGCATTCCAGACGAGTGATGTCATAGCCGCGGCAGACGCACTGGCGCAGCCGCGTGCCCATCTGTGCACCTCCGTTGTGCAGTAGCCAAGTCTGACGCTGCACCGGAGCCGCTTGATAGCGCCTCTCATTTTGAGCGCATAAACTCACGCTACCTATATCCTAGCATAGCCGAGCTAAGCCACCTCAATTTTTTCGCACAATTCACGGTCGCATGTCGTTTGATCGAGTGTCGAGATCATGCTAGAGCGCTAATTACGTTTTCTTGTATTGACACGCGAGATCTGGGCAGTTTAGGTTTTCAGTGCTTGTTTATGGCCATTCTTCACTCAGAAGCAACTAACAACTGCACTGTTTGGACGCAAGTTTGACCCGTCAAAGCGGGTGATGCTCCAGTGGAGACTGCAATGGCGCGGGATCTTAAACTGTGACGGCAAACGAAGAGGCTTCCGCAGGCCAAAGTCTGGATAGGTGGAGATGCCTTCCGGATTTGGAGGTCAGGCTTGCAACGTATGCTGCAAAAGTGTGCAACGCGATCGCCGAGCAAGTGCGGAAGATGTGGTTGATGCTGTCATTTACGAAGTGCAAGATCTTGTTGGACGATGCCGATGACATGCTTCGAGAACATAGCACTGATGACGACGGGACTGACATTACCAGTGCGGACAAGTTGTAGTCTAGCCACGGTGGGAGTGAGAACGACAGGGAGCAGCTTCAGTTGTACCGCTTCCAGCGTGAACTTCCTAGTTTCGACAACGCCTGGACATCTCGAGGACCTCGAGCGTGCATTGCATGCGCAGCCAAAGCACACCAGAAGGCATCAATCGTGTGCTGGAGGCTGAGCTTTCGAAACAGATATTTTGCCATTCTGTGTTCACAATAAAATGCGCATCTAAAAATTAGTATTATTTTTTATTTTTTGCTGATGTGCAATGGGGGGGGAGGGTCGACTTACAAACGTGTAAATACGGCACTCGTGCCTGTACAAATAAATAGCACATTGCATACGATATGCAAGATGCAGTCTGCAATCACAAGGACGTTCGGTTTTGACCCAACACACAAAATGGATTTCCGACTCCTTGCAGTTACACATACTGGCATCTGCAGTAGCAAGTGTCGGCCTCATTTTTATCATCTACTTCACACCTTTCTTACAGACGGGTGAGCATCTGCAGCACATGTACCTACAAATGCAGCATCCTTTTTAGAGTTTCGATCATAAAGGAAAAGGTCTAGTCGAAATTTACTTCACCTGTACCAAAAAAAATTAAAAGAAGTGTGATCACGTCATTTACAAATTATTGTGATACTGTTCTCCCTGGCGAAGGGTTAGCGTGAACTTAGAGAAATAAACGAAGGAAGGACGAAATAAGTTCAAAACCGCCGACTAACAACTCTGCTTTAGTACATTTCTTCATTTGTCTCCTTCAGAGGCTGTTCACATATACGCAACCCCCCTCTCCAGCGTTCGCTCTGCTAAAGTATTAGATCAGTTACAAAAAAATTTACACATTGAAGTTAGTATAATTTTAACATTACCCACCAAATTTCGTCATGCAAGTTAAATGGGTGTGGCACACCAGAAATACTTTTGTTGTTATGAGTGGTCAGCTGTATTGTCCAGTCCTTTATTTCCTTTGTTTCTGTAAGCTCAAGCTGACCTTTCACCAACATCTACCAACTGGCTCGACTAAAGCCTGTAACCACTGTTCTCCATTAGGTTTTTTACTTATGCTATAATTTCTAGAAAGATGTTATCAGACTACAAAAAGCACTCTATCAATAAATCTGCAATCATTCTGTGAAATTCGGGTTACCGTATAAACCGGAATATATAGGTCGAATTTATATTTGAAAATGGACCTGAAAAAGTTGACCCTCGTCTTATATAACGGTCATTAGCGGAAAAACAGAAATAATCTCACAACACTGGGTGGCTGAAGTTGCCATCTTGTTTTTCTTTGCAATCGCCTAGCACTTGTCCACTTGTCACAATGGTCACGATTCACTTTCACTTGTGCTCCTTGGTTTGTTACACCTACCGTTGCCGCTCCCGGAGTGATAATGAGCGGAAGTAGAAGACAGTTCACGGTAGCCTTCAAGAAGAAGGCAATCGCCCATGGAAAGATTCACGGGAATCTTGCAGTGCAGCGAGAGTTTGGTGTATCGGAGAAAAGCATACGCTGCTAGTGAGGCCAGAGACGAAAACTGGAGGCGTGCAGCAAGGCGAAGAAAACTTTATTTGGTGGAGGGACTGCAGTGTAACCCGAATCGAAAACAAAAGTGACAAATTTTATTCGGGATCTGTGCGCCAGATGGCTACCTGTGACCTCGGAGTGCATTCGTACGAAAGCTGTTGAGGTCACTCGTGCCTCTGGGCTCTCGAGGGCGCAATTCAAAGGGACGGCATTGTCCCTTTGAAATGTGTTAGTGAACTCGTCGTCGGACGAAGGTTCTGAAGAATCTGAGTAGTAACGCTCGCGCACTTCCTGTTTTATTGCGTGCGAAGCAATTAAATAAATGTGCCGTGTTTTCTCGTCCTTCCGTATACTCGACCAATTTTGTCACCAAGGTAAGGTTGAACTTTCTTGCCATAAAAACTCTTTTTTCGCTTTTTGCAACTTGTACATTACGGGGTCGACCTATATTCCGGTTCGACCTATATTCCAGCTTATACGGTAGTCCAGACTACAGCAAAGACTGCCACAACTGTGAGCAAGACGAAGAGCTTTTCTGTGGCAGATGCAACTCACCGCCACAACTGCTTCGGCAACGCTTGTCAGTACGTCGGGCCTCAAGGAGTGGAACAGCATCTTTTGCTCGGTCAGCGCCAGTAACAGCACACAGAGGCAATTGTCTGGCCCCAATGTTTTCAGCAGCTCCTTGAAGGATGCTCCACTGCAATACAAACAAAGAAGGGATGAGCATATCGAGAAAGCATAATTTACAGCGAAACTGTTTAGGGATAGGGTTTCGTTAATTTTTCGTGTGCATGACCAAAAACCTTTACGCTTGCATTCCTGCATGCGCCACACGCCTTCCCCGTATAAAAGATTCAAAGTAAATAACAAAAATAAAGCGTTGACGAACGCGCGTTCAAGATGCCATTTGGTTTAGGCTTTTGCTTTAGAACAGTTACTGCTGCAGACGCCGGCACATGCGGTGTGTGGAACACCATTCCCTGCATTCTCCTTGATGCTTGGGTAATTTAGACGGTAACGGTCCGGGATGACGTTTCAGGTGACTGATGAGGGTGGTGGTCGTACTCGTCGGTGATTTTAGACACATCTTGCACGTGCAATATTTAGCGCTTTTGGGCCCTTGCTCAAAGAACTCCCATATCACACTTTGGCACATCGTCCGTTGCGTTTGATCATCCATAACCTGTTTGCGAATGCACAAGCTGAGCTGCATTCACAGTTCGCGAGAAGCAAAAGTTATAACAAAAGCAGCACAATGCATACCAAACGTAGCGGGGGCAAGAACGGCATGAACCAGGCACGAACACAGCAAGATAATGATGTATGCGTATAGACAATGGCCATTAATGCCATAGTTGGAATCGGGGGCGGTAGCTCGCGCCACCTTGAGGTGTGCACTGGTATGGTAGCCGGTTTTTAAATTTGTAACGGTTTAGTGCACGGCGGTTTCAAAGCCGTCTTGATAGATAAAACATTTTAAAACTGACTCAGATTAAATTCGAGGAAAACATTTGCAGTAGCCGAGTGGTATTCTAACTAGGATATGTTAAAATAGGAGAAACCATCGGTATCACTATCAATGTTTTCTACGCAGCGACGGCAACACGACGTATGCGCTAGATATGCTGGACATGGAGAATGAGTTTGATAAAGTTTACTCGGAAGCAGAAAAAGAAAAAAAAAAGTACACAGAAGTTGACACTGGCGACCATAGAATGCGGTTTATGATGTAAATCATTGCGAATGTCGTCTTTTGCGAGTTCTTTTCCTTCCTTTTTTTTTTTCTAATTTAAGTTTTGGTTTGCACCATCCTCACATTTCGAAATACTTCAAAAATATTCGAAGTTTCCAAATAGTACTATTCGATTCGAAGTCCGAATCGGATATAGCTTATTCGCTTCAATATTCAAAGGTTTGGAATATTTGCACAGCCCTGAAGATATTGGTATAATGAAGCAAAGTTAAAATACACCTTTATTATTGGTAAAGGCATTTGACATACCAATTTAAAAAGTGAAAGGTGGCTTTACTATAAGAAGGCATAATACTAAAGAAACAATGCACCATTTACCCACACCCTTGTTGCAAATTAGTGTTGTGCCTTGCAAGCCCGATTTTGTTTCCTCGTGTTGGTATAATATACCGAGGTAATACTAGTAACACCATGGCACGGAATACTATTACCCTTCTACCCATCTACAAGTGCTCTTACAATGAGAATGTTGACATAGTAATGATCATCTTCTGTTAAAGAGAGCCTGGATGCAACAAGGTGTTTCCCCTGCCTGTAATGATGAGACGGTTCTGGTTTATGTGTGCTCACCTCAATGGCAGCGGCGTGTCTTCAAGTTGCGACAGCGAGACATGCTCATCTTCCAACTGCAAGATTCCAAAGCACGTGCAAAAAATTACTGCTGAAGAATTCCCCGATAAAAAAATTCGGCAGACACTTAAGACTGCTTACGTGTAAAAATGAAAAAGCATTCCTACATGCAGCGCATTCCTACAAGCAGCGCGCCACGTCTTCCTATCGCACACTGCGCTGCGGCGCTGACATCATTCTCCCCCACTGCGCAGGCAAGGCGAACCTTGCCGGCTCCACGACGGCTTCCGTGACGAAGCATCCGATATGACGCGTCGCAGCCAATTTAGGTGCTATTTTTTGCAATTACAAGTTTTTAAGTGCCGTTTTTCACGGTTACAGATGTTGCCAACTCAGCTCCATACTTTTGCATTCAAACTAGCAGTTGCAGAAAAAAGTCTAGATATGACATTGTTGGCTCTTGGCTAAACACACATTAAAAGTGCCAGCATCAATTGTTCGACCTGCTCATGCTTTGCTGCATGGTGTGCTGCAAAGCATTCCAGGGTACAATGCATTCTAATAATGCTTCTGTTTCCTGCTATAGAGTGTTTCTTTATAGCATTTGTTGAACCAGTTCACTCAATCAGGGATTTGTCCATCAGCTTTCAACGTGTCTAGCCGTCTCTTGGGGATGAAGGAATTCAAAATCCCAGGAAAACAGTCTCTGACCTGAATCCATATTCTTGGCCGCTGAACAGAGGGAAATGGGATGTCCAGCATGAAGTGAGAGATGTACCTGCCAAAACAGAATGACACAAAAGGTTATCTACACTGCAAAACTGAGCAGCCATTTCACTTGCGAGACCTTGTGAATACAATAAATTCGCAAACAAGAAGTTTCAGAAATGTTTACCGGGGAATTTCATGAAACTCTGGTGACTAATTTATCCATCTTGTACTGGGAAGAAATGGCATAAGATGACATGCTATCCCACTTTCAGCAAATAGTACCAATAATATGGTGCTAATTATGGAAGCACAGTTACTGGATATTAACATTTTGTAGCTTTGTGACAATGCAATGCAAAGTGGTGGAATTAAAATGGCAAGAAAGCTGCAAAACTATGATGAAAACAAAGTGAAAGAAGATGACTAGCATGTCATACAGTGAGCTGGCACATGTGAAACTTTGTACGAGAAACTTGAGCCCATTCTCCTTTCAGTCCGAATGAACATTATACCGACGTGCAGACACGCATCACCACTGCGTGAAGCAACGTTAAAGACCCCAGGCTAGCAGTCATACTATACGGGCTAAATTTATCATCTACAGGGTGTTTTCGAGTGCTCTTCATGCGCAAACAAATTAGTGTACAAAACTAACAGATAACAGCACACAAGATGACTCAAACACCGAGACCACACGCACACCGTCAAAAAGGAACCTCTCATGTCGCGCTTTGACGGTGTGCGTGTGGTCCGAGTGTGTGCGAGTTATCCTGCACGCTGTTACCTTTAAGTCATGAATGGCCAACTCGCCCAAGCCTTCGTCTTAAGAAGTGTAAATACACCAATGAGCTAACTCAAGGAAACTTTTCTCAAAGGTGTCCTTAGGTATGCTGCATTTATCATGCACAAATTTTATCACCAAGTTTTAGGAAAAAAATCTAAGCCTAAAAAATCATGTGTGCAGGGAGGAAAACGGTAAAAACCATCTGACTGATGCTGCTGCTCACAGATGGCACCACGTCAAGCGAAAACATAGAAATTTCCTTGAGACGAATGCCCGCAAGTAGATCCAGCAGATTCGAGCGTGCATGGTACGATCTGCGCGTAGCAGCGTCAACCGGACGGTTTTACTTTCTTCCTTGCCGCGCATAGGAAAAAAAAACAAAGGCCAGATTCACAAAACTACCTTACGACAAAAAAGTGCATACGACAAAACGCACGCACAAATCCGTATTCATGAAGAGAAATGCCCGCAAGTTTTGCGTGAGTCCCGCCAGAATCCTACGACAACTCCCAAGGGGGTCTCGCACGCTTTCTATGATCAAATCAAACGTGGCCGACATCGTCGCTCTGTTATTCGTCGCGACGACCAGCGGACATTTATTAATGCGAAAGCATTAACTGTCCCATGGAGCAAGTTGACGTCATCAGCTTCGAAGCCGCACCAACGGCACCTAAACTCCTTTCTCCAAATGAAGCCGCGATCTCCCAACTTTGAAACCACACGAAAAGCCTAGCCAAACGGCACCTAGTCCCCCCCGATCCCAAAGGAGCGGAGTGAAGCCGATGGATTTTGGCTTCGGTCCCATTGGCTGGCGCGCGTCAGTTTCAAGAAACGAGGCTCCCATTGGCCGCTGCGCGTCAGTTTCAATGACCGCCACCCCATGGCACTGAGTGTCTGTGCCGGGAGCACGCCGGGAACACAAGAGAGGCGAGGAGAGCTGGGAGAGCGCGCGCTCGGCTGACGCAAATACGCCGCAGACGAAACAAGGGAGCGGAAGAACGACGATCATGCTTTCGCATTCACAACTCACAAGAAGTGCTTAGGTGTACCTGGAGCCCTTTTTCTGCGTGCTCTTCATGCACGCCCCGACATAAAGCAGCAAGAAGAAAGAAAGAAGTACAAGAAACCGACCACGACAGAGATGAACGCTGGATCCACAGATATCTGGAAAAAGCCGAAACGGCAACGATCCCACCGACCAAGCAACCGCCAAGTTCTAGTTTGGCACTAAGCCTAGCCAGGCACTCCGATGCCCCCTGGCCAAGACCGGCTGGCTTGCTGAATGGAACATGTCCGCGCAATCCTTCTGGAGCCTTCCCGTATGAATAGTTTTATTGCTGACCTTAATTTTCGGTTTGAGAGCTCGAACAGCACTCTGCCTGCACCATCAGTGCATTTACATGGCTCCTGCTGACACTCCCGCAGTTCAAACGTATCTTCTTGGAAGTCGACTCCCTCTTGCATCCTCAAGGCCGCGAAAAACACCGCGGCGATTTGTTTCCATGTGCACCGCTTTGCAAACGAGCGGCGCGGGCCGTCTCCATATAGCAACGATGACAGTTGTGTTGACTTTGTAGCGATCAAGTTTCTTATCAGTCGATGCAAATAGTTAGCCCGGCCTCGCCATTCTGGCCGTTTAAATCGTGATAGCGTCGACATGTCACCGCACGGACACGATCCTCAGCCAAGCGTTGGTGGAGAGGCCGCCCGCGTTTGTTGTTATTCAGAATCCACGTGCTCCGAACTATGTAGTGCTCTCAGACTGGTTGTTCGTGTTGCTGAAGCCACTGTCGCCATAACAACAGCCACTCTCGCGTATAAGAACAGCACTTTCCCCCTCTCGCACGAGAACGCGTTTGTGACTGTCGATTTCTCTACTTCTTACGATGTACGTAGCTTATAAACTTCTTAGCTAAGTTGTCGTAGCCTAAAAAGCTCTTCGTGAATCTGGCCTCGGGCTTTCTACAGGCTTGAATTTTTTTTCCTAAAACCAACGCTCGTGAAATTTCAGTGTGATAAATGCACCACCTAAAAGTACCTTTGAGAGAAGTTTAGTCACACTCAATTCATTGGTTTATTTATGTCAAAAAATGTTTTCTTGCCCCCAAGTAGCATTTGGAAACACCCTGTACGATGTGAAGGCCTGTCCAAACAGGATACTACAAAAATCCTGAGGCAACACGACTCTGTCAGAAATCGTAGAAATTGAAGAGTCCGGCAGTCCAATGTCTGTTTGGACACCGGCCAAGTGAACATCATGATTGTCCTCCTCACTTCTTCCGCTTTTCGGTGACCTTAGTTCTCGTCAGACTCGACGTTACATGCCACCTGCCGATGCTGTCCATCTGTTCTGCCGAGCCCTGGAATCCTTGGCCGTGTTCCAATATTTACTCAATCTTACTCCAGGGTAAAAGTTTTATACATTTGCGTTTGAAAACCTACCCGCATCCAGCGTTGCTTCATCTGTGTTATCACACAACACAACCCGCTGTAAGATTTCTAACACAGCCCTTCCCTTTCCCGTTTTTGGGACCTGAAGAGCAGCGGAGGCCTTGAGCGATTGGCCGACAGCCAACAGAACTTGTTAGTGCCTATCCGGACCCATGTGACGAGCATGTTCAAGGCCCCTGTGAAAGGCATGGGCGACCTTTGATAAAGGGAACTTTCCCCTCCGGCAAAAATAAAGGACAAAAGGGGAGCGCCGCACAATTTATGTCGGAGTCGTATCGCCTCACGATTTTTGTAGTACCCTGTTTCGACAGGCCTTGAACCGTCGTCGCTGTACCTCAAAGGCCTTTAGGCTGCCTAAACACGAATGTCTAATTTGGTTTAGAGAGCGAGATGCCCACCTCTCGACGGATACCACGGAGGTCTTGTTGAAGGAGAGCCGGTAGAGGAAGCGCAGGAACTTCTCAAAGGTGCGGAAGAAGGGCCAGTGGGACAGGATGCAGATGGACTTGTTGGCACAGACCACCTGGTCCTCCGACAGAGGGCCGTCCTCACCGGTCAGTTTCTCCCGCTGGCCCGGGGTCAGCAGCTCCTCGGGGATGCGCTCGTAGAAGGTGATCGACGCTCCGTACAACTAGAATGTCCGGGGCAGAACGTTTTGATACCCGAACCTTGCTCCGAGAGCGTGGAAACAGCGCACAAAAGGACTGGACTAAAAGAAAACACGGAGGACTGTCGGGAGGTGACTCACCACCGACATGTATTGATGAAAGAAAAAAAAAAAGAGAAAACGAGCAGCAAAGTAATTCAAGGAATAAAACAAAGAAAGCGACCCGCTCCTTTTGATCGACCTTGCTGCCCGGGCTAAACCTTTGCTTTTTTGCAATGTTCTTTGTTTGTTTTTTCTTGCTTTAGTTTGCTACTTGTTTTCTCCTCTCTTTCATCTATATATGTCGGTCGTGAGTCACCACTTGCTTGTCCTCTGTTCTTGTTTGTCCAGTCCTCATGTGCGCTATTTATAACTATTGTGTTTGCACGACTCTAACGTGCTCCCAATTCTAACGCGCAGATAGATTTAGCTCCCAAATATTAAAAAAGTAAATTGCTGCAGATTCTACAGTGCAAATAGAACAATGAAGGTTGAACATATACCTTATAGAACAGAATTTATGAAACGGACGCCAATACAAAAATAAAAACAGTGCACTAGTCACCGTTGTAAAAGTCCGACGATGGTTCTTCGCTGTCCAGAGGTAATCCTTGCTTTCACCTAAAGTGTTTTAGGTGGCACTTCTTGCGCTTGTACGAGTGCGCGACCGTCACCTCTGGGAGGGACGTCTTCAAAACAACTTTGCGAGCTCATTGGGTCACTGGGATTGCGAGGCCATGCAAGCTGCTCCATTGTTATCTTTTTTCGCCTGTGTGACTTTCATTTAAAGGGACCATGAAGGCAATTTAATTTTTTTTAAAAAGAAGGTATTTTCAGAAGCATTGGGGTCCTGGCATGCCACACAATTTTTTCTAGAACTTTGTGACTCTTATTTCTGTACCTGCAAATAAATCTGCGAAACCGAAACAAACATTCAGCTTTCTTCCCTTTTTCGCCTCTGGAAAGAGAAGTGACGTCAGGGAGCACTGTCGGCATCGGTAGGATTTAGTGCACACTCAGTGTGGTTCCCGTGGTTCGCTATAGTGCACGGCGGTCTGTGAAGAAAACCTGGAAGAAATGGGCGACAACGCCGCGCTCGCAAACGAGTTTGAGCTCCCGTTCAGCGACCTCACGCCGACTGAACGGGAGATGCTGGTAAGGACGCAGAACTCTGGATTGGCGCTTTACGAAGGCGCCCCAGACCTACCACCAGCTCCTCGGTCGCCGCCTCAGAGCGACTCCGGCTGACGTGAAGGTGCTGCTCAAAGTCTTCTGATCGGAAATGCAACGAACAAATCCTGACACCCCTGTCCACAGCTCTACGCAAGACGACGGCGCGCGACCAAATGCTGCGCATTGCTGCATCGGTCGGCAGTTTATGCAAACTAACGTCGCCCGATCGACCACACGTCTTTAGCCGACCTTTCGCGCAACCTACTACTGCACATAAACGCGGCATGATTGGTGAGACACCAGCTCGCAAAGCGAACACGAGACGACACACGAAACGAAACCAGAACCAAAAGTCCGCCGCCCCCGGCGCTCGTACCTTTTTCTTTTTTTTCCATGGTTGCTCGATGCTTGTTACGCGCCCGATGTAGCAGTGCGGGATGCGTTCAACCAGTGACAAACGGAGGGATCGCTTCAGATTATGCTTTTATACACGGTATGAAACCTATTAATTCCCAACTACAACTTTAAAAGATTATCCAACGTTCAAATGAACTTTTTTCATCACATCTCACCACCGAAATCGAAACCAAGAGCGCGTCTATCGTTTGAACCAATCGCCAGACGAGGAGCCCGTTGTCGTCACGCTTCAACGGCGCACTTTAGTTCACCTTTCTGCCGCCGCCTCAGTGGGGTCTCAGGCATCGTTCCCGGCGCTATTATTACCGCGCCTGTTTGCTCGATTGGTGCGGCACCCAAACTTCTGTTCGGGCTAGAACTTGGTCAACAGTATCTGAGACGTGCCTGACATCCATTTCAATCGTCGAATAAAACTTCGAAACTGCCTTCATGGTCCCTTTAAATAAAGCCTCCTACAGTGTAATTTTTATTCTGTTTTTCCATCTCAAGGGCTGACACGAGTCCGTAGATGCGAGAGAATGCATGTGATAGGGATACCAAAATGGCGTAAGTAAACAAATGTCACGATGGTGATGGGGCTAGCCACCTTATACGAGTATTGCTTTTTTTCTTTTTGAGCTTCGGTTTTTGGTTTCGATTGCAACGCGCATGTATTTTTGGGCACTGATTCTGGCAAAAAAAAGTGTTAGAATCATGCAGACAGGATATGTTTAAGAACCAACTAGGTGCGAATACAATAGTTCCCTGAAAGCATCACAAACAGCAGCACCTCCCGGGGTGGCGCAGTCTTACGTTTAGGCGAGAACGTTCGAGCGAGCAATCGCTGCCGTACGCTGCAATGACTGTCGGAGGGCCAACATTTTAGTAAACCAGTTTGTTTCGTTTGTTCAAGACCGTCCGTATTGAGCGCACCTTCTCGGCGGAGTCCAGGGTAAGCACGAAGGTGGAGAAGGTCGGGCGGGGCTGGAGTGCCTTCCGGGGCCACAGTTCCACCGTCGCTCCCATGGGCAGGCAGAAGAGCGCTATCTGCTCCGGCAGTGCGAAGCTTGCATAGTTCTCCCGGGGGAAGCGGTCCAGGATGCCTGCAGTGCATTGCATTGCATTGTCGTAGCCAGACAGGCGCAGAAGGTCCCATCATGTTGAGACAAACACCAAAGAACACTTAACTCCCCAAAAACATATTTTTAACAAGCCCAGATGGGACATGTATCTAAAAAAAAACAACAACACTTAAAAGAAAAAAATTAGCACAATGTTTACATTGTGGGACTCTTCCTTTTGAGACATCGACCCTGAAATATAGAAGCACTTTTCGGATTTGCTCCTAGGAACACTGAACTTTAGGGTTGTTAATTGATATTCAAATTTCCTAATACTAGATTCAAATAACATGCTATTGGATATTCGCCTCGAGACAAACTGTGATATTCATGTTTTTCAAAAGTGTTGACTGCAGTGGGTTAGCCCCACTGAGCGTGCTTCTAACCGAGCACCGGTGCACTGCGGAGAAGCAACACCAGCAGAGGCGAGCTCCGTGGGTGTTGCTTCTCCGCAGTACACCGGTGCTCGGCAATAAGCGCATTTAACTGGGCTAGCCCGCCGCAATCAACCATTTCAAAAGGTACAAATATCAGAGTCTTGTGCTTAGGAGAAAAGCACACTTTCAAAGCGGGACGGTGCATGCGTGCGTCTGGTGTATCTAAAAAGAAACGGAAACTTTATGAACGTTAATACCTGCATTGCAGTAAAATTTTCAAAATTACACTGAAGCCATTATGCAAAAGTATGTTAGGCAGAGATGCCCTGACAACTTGTGTTCATCATTCGCAAGTTTTCTCTTTTTTTCAAATTTGATAATAGAGGAAGAATATTTGCACATATCAAGATTTATAAATCCCCTCGATTAGGTATAAAAGAGATTCTTTATAGGTTTAATTCTATGTAAAATCCCTTGTTTACTTGCCATGCCAATGTAGGCATTGAACTTCCCAAGGCCACAGTCCATAAATATACCGGGTGTCACAAAAGAAAATTTACAGGGATTTTTTTACCGCAAAAATAAACTAAGCGTCGCTTAATGCTCATTCTCCGCCCAAAGGTAGCGCTAAAGGTCACAACCAGATGCCAAAGTTTCAGCCCGATCCGATAACTTAATCAAAAGTTATAAGTGATTTTCTGAAAATTTCAATGGGAAAATGGAGCCTATTTTTGCCCGTTTTCGGTTTCTGGTGTCATAGAGCCCCATGTATTCAAAAACTCCGTCGGCCGCCATTTTCCCATTGAACTTTTCAGAAAATCACTTATAACTTTTGAATAAGGTATCCGATCGGGCTGAAACTTTGGCATCTGGTTGTGACCTCTAGCGCTACCTTTGGGCGGAGAACGAGCGTTCGGCGATGCCTAGTTTATTTTTGCGGTAAAAAAAACACTGTAAATTTTCTTTTGTGACACCCTGTAGTTAAAGGGCAACTCTGCTCAATTCCAAACATTTTAGGCTTACATGCGATTCCATTTCCCAAAGCACTACTAAGCAGCCCGACGTCTTCGGATTTGCGAAATGTGGAATATATGTGTGCAATCTTAGTTTAAACGTTAGCAGATACCGAAACAGAAACTTTGGTTGCGACAGGCAACATTGGTCTCGTGTCGTCAGAGTCATGTCTACATCAGTCGAACCACGTGGTCCGAAAGGTCACGCGATCCTTTACGTGACGGCTGGCGAACGCTGAAGCTGAAGAATACTAAGCAACACATACATATGCATGAGCGTGCTATAGCCAATTTCTGAAGAAACAAATGAACTATAGCAGAGTCAACAGCGTAGTGCATTCGCTTGTCCTCACGATTACGTTGATGCAATAAAGCTTAATCACAACAACCATTGCACAGCCCACAAAGCTCTGCTGTGTGAGGCGACGTGCCAAATTATCATTCCCCCAACACGCCACAATGATGTGTCACCGAAAGTTTGGCGAGAGCAAAGCTTACACCAGGAAGGGACCATCCAAATTATGTGGACACCGCGCTAAGAAAGTCATTATTGATACATCGTAAGCTCTTAACACAGGGAGAACTTTTCTGGAAATGAAGCCGGCTGTGCGCGCCCGTGGACTCGCGGGTTTTCAGCGCCGATCAAAGCTGTGTACCGTGCTCCTATTTTTTTTTTCTTTCTTCGAAGTGCCACAAAATGTTTTGGAATAGAGCTACACCTGCGCACCCTCAGTTGGTGGGTTGGAATCTCGACGGAGGTGCCCGCAATTTGACATGGGCTTATTGTCGCGAAGGCGCCGTGTAATGGAGATGTCGGCTCAGCGTTATGAGATCCCCAAGAGGTCTAAATTAATCATCAGGCCTCCACTGGAGCGTGCCAGATGCCCTTCGTAGGTCTGGCACATAAGCCTCCCAATTCACATTTATTTTCCCAAAATAGTAGAGTCCTCATGCCTCGTTTCTACAGGCGCGATATACACGGTGTTTTACAGCGGAGCTGTTGAGGGCTAGTTTCCCCAGGACCGTGTCCGGTACCAAACAAATGTCAACACCCGCGGTCGACAACACTCTGGTTGCCGACGTCGCTCATAGATGGCGGTAGCTGTCCAGGGTGTTGTGTTTGCCAGCTGTCTGCTTGCCACCGTCGTTCATAGATCGCGGCAACCTTTCCAGCCTTGGCAACCAGACAACTGGTTGTTGCCGTTGCTCGCAGATGGCGGCAACATTTCTTTGGAGGAAGAAGAGCTGGAACAGAACGAGCGGCGATGTGCGCAGCAGCGCGAATGGTTCCGCAACTGCCGCGAGGCCGCTATCGCCTAAAGTTCCATTGCGTTGAGCGCTTCAGATTCCCTAGTGAAAGAAGAGGAGATCGCCCGCCCAGAAAGCCACCGCCGAGAACAGAAGCTACGGCTCCGATGCTCTTGCTTCTTCACCAGGGTGGAAAGGCTGAAAGTTTTATTTTTTTTAAGCTTAACGGATTTGTTTTAAAAAAGCCGTGAAAGTTACACTTGTGGTCACGCACACACCGACATCCGGCAGCTTCCAGAAGAACATTTCTCCACTCGACTTGATCGCCTCTGGAAGCCTCGGGTTACATTACCCTGCTCAGGTGAAGGGTCGTCAGCAGACCTTGCCGCACGCTTACATCGGCTCCGCGCAATATTCATTGCATAACGTTGGATAATATTCTGGCAATCTCATCATCGCGTCCGGGTCACCAATGTAGCATCTTAGGTTGTTCTAGCCCGACTCGGAAGTGAAACTGGTCTGGAGTAGTTGGTAAGAACCCTAACGTTTTATTTAGTTAAAGGGGCACTCAAGTGGTTTTTGAGTTTGTGTTTCGATGATGACAGCTGAATTTACACCCCCCAAGTATCCCTAAAAACCAAAAAATATAGTCATACGGTGATTATTTCTTTAATAAAAATGTAATTGAAGGCCGCCAAACCTCGGATCCACCCGAAAACGAAACCACTCTCATTGGTCCTCGCACGCTTATCAAAAGGATCTCGGGCCAATGGCGTTGGACGACGTTCCGTCGCGCAGTGATCCCAAGGTAGCCGCATCGGCCGAACCTCTTTGTCATTCGAGCTTCGATCGATGATGGCGGAGTTCTCTACGCTCGAGGACCTGACGCCGTTAGAGGTTAAAATTCTTCGGCGGACAGCCGACCTGGGGATGATTTCCTATGACGCCACTTCGACAGGCGATGTGGACGATAGCAGCGCTTCGGAGTCATGTTCGGGTTCCGAGGACGGCGAAACGCAGACCTTTTCGGGCATTCTTCGATTTGCGGTTGGGGCAAGTCGTAATGGAACCAACGTTTGACATTGCAGCGTTACCTCTGGTACGTGATGTCAAAAGATGTCGCCATGTTGCCTTTCGCCTCGAGAGGCGATCGGGAGGACGGGGGAAAGGCTGGTTCAGACATGTGCAACGAGCGCGTACCTACGACTGCGTTTGTTGCGACCGGAACGACCGCTTTATTATTTTTTCTTGATGGGCTTGCAGGGTACAGTAGATGAAAAAAAAAAAAAAAAAAGATGCAGTACGCCGTCTTAGACGATCACGACTCTGATACACGACATTGCAATAGTACAAATATCGCCACACACATTTTCTACGATTATAAAAGACAATGAAATCTTAGCAGCGATATAGCAACGTAGAAATATGATTTCGTGATCAGATAGACGTTGCGAGCGTTCAGGATTGCTAACACTAATCACTTCTTTTCGGTGATGAAAATGCGTGAAAATTCGCATCCTTTATACAGTACGCGCCAGTAATACCTTGAACTTGAGCACACGCATGAAATGCGCCAAATAAGAAATCCGGGCGATGTTCGAGGACACAAATGCTTAGAAAGCACCACTGTAGTCGAAGTAAACAAACACGACGGCACGGGCGTTTCTGCTGTCTTGAGAGTGCCGCCGCGACATCGCCGCACGAGTAGGTGGATCTTCCCTTTTAGTACGTGCTGGGTTATCATAGCGACACACGACGAAAATTCACAGTCAAGGATAGCGCTTTTACGCGAAACGATGAGCTTTCACCACGCCGTCCACGTCGACGACCACCACCGAGGCCTGGCCGGCCCGCTACCGACACGACCGGCCCGACCGGCCCTGACCGGCCTGCAACGCGCGCAGATATGTGCGCTTCCGCGCATCCCGGGGGAGCGGGAAATTCACCTCCCGCGGAGGAAGGCAAGGAGAAAACGTAGTCCCTTGTTTGTGAAACGATAATTGCAGTATCGCGTATTCTAAACTAGAAATATTTTACGTCTTTTGAAATTATCACGCACAACATATTTAAATGAACTGAAAATTGTTTCTTTAGCGAAACTTTACAAAGGCCGCCAACATTTTCAAACATACAATAATTTCATTGGTCCTCGCAAGTACAGAAAAGAGTCCGCACGTATTTTATTCCTGCGTGATTAATAGGCGGTTCTGCCTTCTGAAACTGAAGATACTCATTCACTGACACTTCCTTAACGCCATCGCACCAAAAAGTAGCTTCTCCAAAAACTGCTTGAGTGCCCCTTTAAGATATGGCCGAATTTAGAATAATGATGAAGACGCGATGTCGGCGTCTGTCCAGGCCGCTGGTCCCAAATCGTCTCGTCTCCGTCTTGTCTCCTGTGTCGTCCTGCGCCACATTCTTTTGTACCTTCGTGGCGAGGGTTACCTCGCAGTGGCGTGAAGTGGTGCAACCGCGAGGCAACACACAGATTATCATCGCGTTCGGTAACCACTAGCGTTGTACCTGCTCCATGAGTGATAACTTTAGTGCACTACTACGCCTCTTTTGCACTCAGTCTTTCTAAAAATTACTGATTTAGTGGTTTTTGATGACGCTCAGCAAGTTGCGAATTGGAACCAAATGTCTATTTTCATTATTTAAAATGTTAATTAAGAAATTTTAATCAATTACCCAACTGATCGTTACGATTAGCTCCCTATACCATGTCCCCCTGGCCGCATAACTCACCTGCACAAACCTCACAAGTAACTTTCACGGCGTTTTATAAACAAATCTGTTAAGCTTAAAAAAAAAACACCCTGTATATACTCGTACACTGGGAAATGCCTGGCGCATCATGCGACTGACGCGGTGGTCGTTTGATTGTGCATGTGTCTCCTGCTTTAGTAGCCTGAATTGTGTACTTTTATGAAGCTGTACAGCAGACTACACGTTTGTTGTCAATAGCAAAATAGTCAGCAGAAATTATAAATGCCGTGATAAGTATGCTCCAGTGCACATTCATTTGGTTTCACAGCACAACTGATATTTTCACACACATTTGTCTATTTAGCAGGTAACAGCAAATTAGTTAGTGTCATGAGCATAAGCAACCGGAATACATCATTGTCCTGTGATTTGGCGACAACGGCTTCCCGGAATTCCACCTGCATGGGACGTCCGTCCATAAATTCATTTCTGCACTGTCGTGTAGAAACTTGTGAAAGATAACTCCCGGGCTGGCCAACTGGTATAGTTCGAGCAGACAGCAACACAACATTGTGAGCCTATGGATCTCTCGCCAGGCATCGCAGCTAGGCATCGGAGATGCAACCTGCGCTTGTATCGTAAAAAAAAAAAATGTTGTTCTCAAACAAAAACAGCGACAAGACGAAACAGACTGCTCCCAGCTTCCAGATCCGAGAAGTGTGCAGGGCAGTACAAACTAGCACATCTGTGTTACGGTGATCACGTGGACATTGTTGAACCAACACTGGGAGTGGAAACTCCATGACGTCATCAATCAAATTCGCTTTGAGAAGTAAAAACAAACGCAACGTGAGAATGACATAGACATGGCTCCGACGTAGTGGCTCAATGTTGGCTGCTCCAACTTCGTGGTATTGACTGCGCTGTTGATTGCGCCTTGCGTCACGTGCTAGAATTAGCAGATTTCGGCGACTTGGCTCATTTGAAAGTTTGCTGGCCAGTTCATTAAATATATGTATTATATCGTAATATTTGACATGTGGTCTTCCTAGATGATACTGAAGAGGGCTGCATAGTTTTCTCAAGATCAAAAATGAAGCGGAGTTGCCCTTCAAGTTAAAATTCACTTAAGCTTATAAATGAACAAGTGGAAGCTTGGGAACAACCTTCACAAGGTCAGCTGGGTTTTAATTTACGCATGGCGCAACAGCAGAAAAAGGATTGGAAAAACTATTTCATATACGATTTGAAAATATTTACCCAAAACTGCTATTTGCTTCGAATTTGCGTTACTTTCAAAATCAATTATTTTCACATGCCTACTGAACTCCAAAACATTTGCCGGGATAGGACACAAGTGTCATCTAATAAACTCCCCCCACCCCACACAAAGGCACAGAAAAAAAAAAGTCCAACGCAATATCTATGTTGCAAAACACGTTTGGACTTAGGAGCAAATTCAAATGTGCATTTTTTTTTAGACGTCGACACCGAAATAGAAGCATTCTTTGGAATCGATTCTAACTCACCACAAATTTTGCAAAATAAATATTGTGCTAAAAAGGTGTTTTCTTTTTTTGAGAAACCAAAGAGAGATATATTTTTTTCAGAAAAAAAATATATACATGTACTCTAGTTTGAGCTTGTCCGAGAATCAGAGCTGCCCCATGTTTCCGAAAACACAGCTTAACTAAAAACACGGTCAGAACTACATAAAAAAAACAGCAATGAAAGATCAATTGTATATCCTGCAATATGTTCCTTATATTCCCCACACATTTTTTCAATCTTTTTTTTTAAAAAAAGATTTCATCATTTTTTTTTTTTGGTAATGCTATGCCCTAAAAAAAAAAATTTTTTACCTGGCTCATAGCAGATTAGGTCTGGCCTGTTCATAGACTTCTTGTAGCAGAGGAACACATCCGACCCCACCTGTAAAAAAAATGGTTGTTACAATGTTGGATGCAATTCGGAAATCAGTTCAATCAGTATAAAACAGAATTAACAAAGGCAATTCATGCTCTTACCATGCCCTTGTTGAGGTTGCGGTCTATCTTGCAGAAAGCGTGTGGAGGAGTCTCTCCCTGAAATAAAACCAGTTTTGCCATCATTAGAGAAAAACCTTCAAAACACATCCTGCATAAAGAGAGGTGAGGTGCAATTCATCTCTTAAGATCTCTCTGCATCGATTATAGGGAGTTTTAGAATAATGTATGCAATTTTAGCGCATACTAGCACTAAATTTAGCGCTTCGGTTAGCGCACGTTACGCGAGAGAGTTTCAGAATAGCGTTTCTCCGCCGCCACGCAAAAGCCCAAGCATCTCGCGCTTGGAACGCCACCAAGATATAGTCACAATTTTTATTTCACACAGTAAATACTGTAACTTGACAAAAAAAAAAAAAAAAGTTTTTTTTGTCCAGAGTAACATTTTAGATTGGTTTAAACATGAGATGCGACGCGAGCAGTCGACCGGTCGTGTCCGCTCGCGTCGCCTCGGCAAGAGAGGCCTTGTGTACTAACCTTCGCTGCCTTCGCCGAGAAATGTTCGTGCGTCGCGAGATTCAAGCTGCCGGTGATCGTTGCCAAATCGAGTGTAATGTCGTCCCGTATTGAAAATCGCAGTCGCGAGGATGCCACCAACGTCACGCTCACGACTCGGCCAAAGAGGCCGCAGACATGGTCCTGCGAGCCGCCATTTTTTAACTGTGCTCGTCTTGGTTTTGGCCAACTTCTCATCATGAATCCTCCTTGGAGGAGCGCAAAGACTCTTTGCGTACTCACGTAATTTCCGAAAAATAGCGCACGCTAAAATAGCGCACGCAAAGCGCAAAACATGGTTAGCGTTCGGCGCATGCGCAGTGGCGACGACGCTATTCTTTGCGTATGCAAAGCTTTAGCGTGCACTATTCTAAAACTCCCTTATATGTTAATTATCTAGGGGAAGTCCCCAAGGAGGATAAGGTTTCCTCAAAAACAAATTGACTTCCACCGAAGACAGAGCACTCCATCTCACGTGAGAGTCGCTACGAAGACATGTACAATGAAACAGAAGTATATACTCGTAACGCTGGTCCAGGCATTTCAAATCATTTACCGAGAAAGGAAAGGTTTCTTTCCGAACAAACTGATTTTGCCACGAAAAGGTTCAGTTTCCCTAAACACCCCAAAAAGGTGTCACCAAGAAAAGCCCTGTCATCACTAGTATTCGCCCCTATTTTTGTTAGTCAACAAACTCTGTGGTGACCCCTATTTAGTAGTCCCAGCACGTTTCCGGTTCATGCATATTTCCTAATTTTTTACTCATCAGTCTTCTATCAAAAGAGTGAATTAAGTCCGACAGTGCTATAAGTGGCCATTTCCGGTAGAGAGCGTGTATATTTGACCTCACAAATACTGCGAAACCCGCCGTCTAGTTCAGAATCGTACGTGGTTGGGGGCTATTTGCACAATGGTGCCACAACGTTTCTACTCGCGCGAGAAAGAGCGAATAAGCGGACCTTTTACAAGAGTGAGCAAGAGTTTGCCAACCTTGTTGGCGAGGATAAGACAGAGGTCAGTGACCACCAGCTGGTTACAGGGGGCGTTCTCGGCGGCTCTCCGGTAGGTGAGGAACGTCCGCGACCCGCTGTTGTTGACGTTGGCTGGACGCCCGTATGGTGTCTTCTTGAGCACCTCGCTGTCAGCCATGATACGCTGCTTGTTTTCATATAGCACCCTGCATGTGGGAGACCATGAAAACAGCTACTTAGCACCGATTTCGTCCATGCAACTGTGGTGTTGTCAAAAGATGGGTGGACGGGTGCATATAGGTAAATTCTTTAAATTGGAGGGCAGCTTGCGCCATCTGGCCAGCGTTTTGAACATCGACAGTAAACCTCTACCGAATATACAAAACATAAGGTTAAGCCTTTGAGGACAATGACGAAGAGGGCCAGGCCTACATAGGACGAGACGACGTAGGGTGGGCATAATGGAGGGGCATGTAATTTGGTCAATAAATTTTGAAGAGAACGGCCTAAATGGGGAAGAGTAAAACAACCAAGGCTACAAGTGTTACTGACACACTCTTTAACCCTTTCGTGGTCACTGACGTACCTGTACGTCAGCGCGGGAGCGTCCCGCATGGTTGCTGACGTACCGGTACGTCAGCGACTGCTCATTCAAAAATTCGCGCCTCTGCTTGAACGGGAGAGTTCGCGGGGAGGTGCTGCCATCTGGTAGGTTTGAAGGGAACTACGACCATGTAATTCCGGTTGTGTTTGTTTTGGCGCGGCTTTTTAAAATTGCGAAACTGGACGCTCTGTGCAAGTGATGCTTTCGAGATGGCCGCGCAGAGATGGCCGCGCGTGCCGGCTGCTCCGGAGGTAGGGTAGCGGAGATTGGAGCGATAGCTCTTCACGTTCAGACTTTGAACCCTTCTGCGACTCCGAGTCGGATGACAGCTCGACATCCGACGCACAACTGGAAACCAGCTCGGTTCAGAGTCCGGAGTCTGACACACAGCCGCACGCACCGTCTGCTAGACCATCTTGAAGCGGGCGCGTCGAAGTTTTTGTCCTTTTTGTTTTGTTCAGCCTCCAGCGAGTGCGCCGCAGATGTTTTGAAGTGTATGTACTATTTATTTTAAGTCTTACATTTTTTTATGCGACTATAAACTAGTGTATACTCTTTGCTATAGCGCCGAGTAAAAAAACCCGACCACGGGGGCGCGTCTTTGGACAAAAAATCCGACCATGAAAGGGTTAAGCGAGATCCTCACCATCTGTGCGTGATATTCAATTTCACCAAAAGCACACTAAGTTCACTTCACTTCACAGCGGACCGCCCCGGGTGCAGCGTTCCAGGGGGTGTCGCAGTGGGCGACAAGGGGGAGGGTCATCGCGGGCCACCGCCCCGGGTGCTGCTGACCCTAGTAACGGCACTGACTTCGCCTAGATAGATCAGATCTCACACAATATATACAAGCTGACTTCTAGTTACTCTAACTAATTCTATTTTAAGTTCATCTAAGGTAGACTGACCAACATGGCAAAAGCTCACTAAAAAGACTAGGCGAATCTCTCCTTTCGGCTAAGCCAACTGGGTTCAAATCCAATCCAATCCGAGACTCACCCAATGTCGACGAGAGGTGGCTTGTCCCTGCCCCGCCGGTAGCACAGATAAATGCTCGGACTCCGCAAGCTGCCGTGGTTCAAGTCTGCGGGAAACCCGAGTGGCGTCGTCTCCAGGCACTCGTATCCCGCGGGCGGCGTCTCTCCCTGGCTGCGGATTATCACCGCCAGGTCCGTCACCGGGAGCAGTGTGTCGGCCGCCCGCGGAGACTGCACCGCCGAGAAGTCCTCCTCCAGGAAGCGCGGATTCTCCGGCAGTCCCGCCACCACAAAGTAGTCTGCCACACGTTTCTCCTCCATCGTCGGTTAGTACGGCTGCGACCGAAACGGAGACTCGCACAGCGCGGGTCGGGCCTGCTTATAGCACGTAGCCGGCTCTAAGCTGGATGCAGGGCTGCGGCGGAGCAACTCGGGACGGGTCGTTTCTCGCGCATCATTCTGGTTTTCTGCGGGAAACAGAGTAAATTTTTCATAAGAACCCAAACGAGCAACAGGATCTCCTAAATACATCGCAAAAAGTGAGCTCCAGCAATAAGCCCATCTGTAAATATTAAACACTTTTCTGGGTGCATTACAGCAATCCGAGATATGGCACATCAAGGAGTCCACACCGTCTACACCAGATTATAACCACAAGGTCACGCGGTGTGCGCACGCACATCGTTGTCGTCTTCCCCAGATCACTTGGCACGAGCAATTTTTATCACACCCCTGCTACGAAAAATAAATTTCTTCCGTGACTTCTCATACAAACAAAGCACAATGCACAGCCTGCCTTGCCGACACTGCAGGCAGCTTACGAGATGAAGCATTGCTATCCTCATCATTGAGAGGAGGGTTAGACAACGCAACTTCAAAAGGCAATCCCTGTGTGCAATGTCAGGAGACGTTTGCAAAAGGTGACGGAATCACAGCGCTAAAGTGTTTACAGGCACAAGCTCTCTTGTCAAAGATTGCTCAAGAGTTCAGACTTGTGTGTTTAGCCTCATCAAAGCACGGGGGAGAGATTCGAGAGATAGCAGCTGCAACAGCCGAGGTCAAGAATCACAATGGAGAAGAACCAAAAGCTGTGCAAACATGCGAGCCTTAGATAAAAACCACCCAACGTCCAGAAGAAAAAAAAAAAAAAAATGAATTCACAGCCTTAAGGAGGTGACCAGCAAAATGCAAAGTACAATCCAGCCTCTGCTCTTCAACTTAGCATGAAAATGAATAGAGGCTATAACCATAAAGCAAGGACAAGTGACACTGTGCTATAGACATGTGCTTGCATTTCCACCAACAATTTACAGCACTACATGCTATAGGCGACAGTTGACACCCATTCTGAAGCTCTGGCAGATTTACTTTTTCTTGAATTGCCGAACAAGACATCGCACATCCAAGAAAAGAGGTATATGCCCAAATCTTTGTCACATTCACCTTATCCCTTCAACTTGTCCCTTTGTCGGATATGTTTTATCATCTATTGCCTGATGACGATAGCATTCATTCTTCAAAATTTTTACTAACTGTTTATACCTTGATGTGCCCCCCCCCCCCCCTCCAAAAGAAGCATCCATATTGGTGTTGTGCAGCAGAAAGCAGGAGAATATGGAGTACAGATTTGTTTCTAAGATTCTAATGAGAGCAGTTAAACATGCAAGAGAAGTATTCCAGGTTTTTTCTTTTTTTTTCACAATTTAGATTTGTGTTTTAGTCAACAACATAAGAATAAGATGACATTCAACAGAAAACAAATTATGTCAGTAATTTCTTGCACTTACTACTGAAACAGCTCTTATGTTTTTTGTTTTGTTTTTCTGCTATATGTACTTGTATGATTTATGCAATGCACCAAGGTAGTGACAGAAAGCAGAAAATAAAAAAAAAAGAATGCAAAAGGAACTGAACAGTGCATTGGTGGCCATCAGGATATGTAGAAACAGGAAACAAACAAAATGGGACGGTACAAGCACCTCTTTCTACATATCCTGAAAGAGGGTGCACTGGTGACGTCAATGGGATTTACGGCCCTCAGAGGAGCGGGGGAGTAGGCTTTACAAGTGCCGCGGGGCAATGGTCACCAACACTGATAACTCCTGGCCGACTCAAGCCTGTGAGCGCAACTTTTAGCGCTGAAGTAAGCACATCTGTGATCTTGAATATCCCTTCCACCACCACATTAGATATAAAAAAAAATGAAACCATGCTTACTTATTTACAAACTAGAAACAAGTAGGCAACGCCAGAGGAACCAATCAGCACTCACATCCCATTCATGCAAACTGCCCCATGCATTGGCAATATGAATAAAGCCTGACCCACAGCTGAAAAAGCAATTTGAAAACTGAAATTAATAAAAATCGCTGCAAGCTTTCCCAAAAAAATGTTTACAGCCTGAAAATCGTAACAGTGTTTTAATTCAAACCATATTGAGACCTTTGTGCGGGAAGTTCCCATGTGCGGCTGACTTACCAAAACTTAGTGTGCAATGGTATGTGCATGTCGCAATTTTCGTTCACTTTTAGGTTGCTTTTCTGGACAAGTGTCCCAGCCTTCAAACACTTTCTGGTCAATAAGGTTGAGTCACACCATTGCAGAGTAGGTGTGCTCCCGACAAAAACAGTAGGGTTAAGCAGGCATCGCAAGTGTGATAAAAAAAGTGACCTTCGTAAAATTAACACTGAATCTACCAAATTCAAGCACAAACAAACACATGCAGAGGGGTAGCATGTTCACTCATGAAATCTGTGGCACCGTAAGCATAACAGAAAAGAACAATGAATCTCCACAATTCAAACTGAAGCAAACAAGTGTAGAGGGGTGTCACGTTTGGTCACAAAATTGGTGGCACAGTAAGCATAACGGAACGGTGATCAGTGTAAAATGAACAATGAACCCAAGCAACTCAGGCACGAAGAGAAAAGTGCGAAGGGGTGGCACGTTCGCTTACAGAATCGATGGGCAGCTGCGAGTGTGCAGTCCCGGGCAGAAAATCGATGCCCACTTCCTGTTTCTTGAGCAGCTGATGTGCTTCCTGCATGGATCTTATCGGGACTGATGCTTGCTTCCGCCACACATGCCGCCTGCGCAATTAGGACGGCGAAAGTTCCGCGTCAATGCGTCTGACAGGGATGCCCGACTCTGCCTTCTTTGGGCAAGCATGCAGGCTCGTAACCTCAGGCCGACTCAGAGGTCTGACGTTTGTGATAACATGCAGTCAACATTCTCCTAGATCAACAGACCCCAGCATAGTTCTGATAAGAAGAGATTCATTCCTCCCGATAAAGCATTGTCTGGATTCTTCTAGATGATCACTCGATTTCAGATTTCGCTATCATACTGCCCCTGGGGTTTATCATGCACACAGGGAGATCAGAACAGTGGCAAACTTTTGTTAAAGGGAAGCAAGTCCTTCAAGCAACACTCACTCATTTCAACAAATAGATTGCAGTAAGGGTTCTTTGGCACCACACATTATCTCACAAGGCTGCATAACATTCACCGGTTACAACCAACGCTACTAGATACTATCATTTGGAAAAAAAACAGAAACACTTGCGTGTAAGAGCTGGATTGGATTGGATTATGGTGGCTGAATACCTTGCACCGGGCGATCACAGTCTAAGAAACTGGATCTAGCTGTACCTTTCCCTTCCCCCAATGTTTGTCACTCAATGACTAAAACACCCCCTTTTTGGCAAGTTGCAGCTGCTTTCAAAACTTATGTTGTGGAGATCTATGACAGCGTGCAGAAAAGACTGCATATCAAACAACTGATGACAGAGGACCAAGCAGAAGGGAGTGTCTGTGTCACGTTGGAAGTTTGCCAACATCGAGTAATGCTGGCTAGAACTGAGTGACCAAGTCCAATAGCTAGAAAGGGGAGCTAGTATACTCATTTTTTAATTGCAAAGCCACCCCAAAGTTAATTTTCAAGTCACCTAATAAAACAACCATATTACAACAATATTTTGTTAATGCTGCCCTCATATATTATGGGAGCTCAAACTGTCCTATTCTGCACCCCCCCCCCCCCTCCCCCTTCCCTTCCCCCCTTTCCCCCCCCCCCCCCATCCCCCCCCAGTGGAAGCTGCAGAATTTAGCGCACACGCAAGCGGCAGTGAAGTTGGACCTTGCATTATTTCTGGCCTGTATTGGTACAAAAATTAATTTTCCAACCAGAACTCCTCCTCTCCCTCAGTTTCTCGGCACATAGTCACTGATACGGTGACAACAGCAGAGAGGATCTTCGGTTGTACCTCCTTTAGCATGAGCTTCCTACCTTTGACAATGCTTCCGTGTCTTGTGCACCTCAAGTGCGTGCACACAGTTAAAGCATCCCTGAAGGCTGAAGCATGGCCTAAGGCATGCTGGAGGCTGGGCATTTGAAAGACACACACTGGCATTCTCGTCCTGTCAGCAACTATGGTAACTACAACGTGTTGCTTTTCTGCAGGTACTTTTATGTTGCCTCTGACAAACTGAGGAGAGGCACCCGTCGGAATGGAAAGGCCCTATTATGAGGAACATCTTTTTGGGGTTGTGCTTCGACATCTGTAGAGCTGGAGAGAGTCTTTTCCCCAAGATTCAAAGTTTTGAAATAGAATTAAGAGATGGTATAAGGTAGGGCTGGCTTAGTATGTTCTTCCGATATGCAGACATTAGCAGAATGCGGAACGCAAGTTTGTCTGGTTCTTTTGCAGGGGTTGTGGTGAAGTCACAACACTGATCTCTGACTGGCTCTGATTGAAGGATAGTGTGTAGACCTCAAGGCACCTTGATTTGAGGCCTACCAACTATCCTTCAATCAGAGCCAATCAGAGCTTGGCATTCTGACGTCACCACAAAAGCCTGCAAAAGAAGCGGACGAACTTGCGCTCTGCATGGCATTTGCAACTTTCAGCGATGGCAATACTGCGGTGTGAGAGTTGCGCTCGCTAGCTCCTAGATGATCACCTTCAGAATGAAGGGGCCTGCTTACACCATACTGGCATAAAACTACTACGCAAGGCTCTTGTATCACTCATATTTCACGGAACTGGAATTACGTGCGCGTTGCAGACCTGACCTTGTACTGTTGTTCTACGACGATCATCTAGATGACTGCCACTTTGACAGGAAGTAGTGCACCCCCTATAGGCCGTGAAATTTGCGAATAGACTTGGCTTATTAGATACATCAAATGAGGAAACTAAGGACAGTATCTCAGTGTTACTTGTAATCCTTAACAGTTAAAATGTTGCCACAAGCAACCGCACAATGTTTGTAACCAAATAATTTCTCATTCATTATTTATATATAAAAAAAAGAGGTGTTGCGTGGAAAAGTACTTTTGGAGCGACGGTATGCATACTCAGGAGGCAACTACTGAGAATTTAGGGGTAAATATCTAGATCTGGAAGTTTTTGGTAAAGTATGACTAAACCACAGCAACCACAAAATCACTGAGACAACCGCACATTGTACACCGACCCAAGGAATAGCTACGAAAAGCAATCACAAATTAAAAAGATCAGCACCTATATTTTTGCATCTGTGATTATACAGTCAAAAGCACTTTGCCCAGCTCACCTCCTCCTTGAGCTGGCTGCCTCGAAACACACAAAGTATGGTTGTCCCAGTGGCATTGTCACTGCTTTTATTTTGATTGTAGTGAACTTTGGTACAAACATTTGGATTAGCTTTTAGGTACATTTCTGGAGTAATGTTTACAACTCTTTTCTTGCCATGACTCAACACCTACCCTGTTTTCAAAACTGGTACACAAATTTTATCATTCTGGCAACGATTATAAGGGCGACAAATTAGTCATCTTCATGCACTTTCTTTCAGTTTGTCAGAGCAGGCCTTCAAAATTAAATTGAAGGGTTTTACATACCAACCCGATGCAGGGCACAAGTAGACATGCCCCAGTGAAGAACTAATTCGGAACCCCTAGGGTTCTTCTCACATGACCGGAACCTCAGTTATGCCCCAGAGAGACTCTTCACATAGACATTTCAGTCAAATAGAAACAACACATAAAACATTTTCTAAATTTCCTCAGTCTTATTATTTAGAAGCTATAGCACATTTCTCTTCCTACCCCATAACACTTCTTTGACATGCTGCTCAAATTTATATTGAACACTTTGGAAAACAACCCAACATGTTTTCTTTGCAGGTAGAACATCACATCTGAAGAATGTCAAGTGTGAGATGAAGAGAGGCACAATAAGACTGAAAAAAAAAAGGCCACATGCCTATTTTTATGGCCACACGCAAGTTCCTAGAAATAAGAGGTTGCAGCTGCAGGCACCATATGCGAGTCTAGCATCTAGCATAACCAGCTGCAACTTCCACAGGTAGCTTATCAAACAATATCCGACAAAGTTTATCAGTTGTTTCAATTATACGCTGCCTCATTTTCAATCGTTTAAATGATGTTCTATTCAGCTCAGACCAAAGAGCTTCTCTTCGAAAGCGTCTTCCGTCGCAGCCCATCAAATGTCGGGACAGAAAAAGAGGCATTCACACCGCATGTGCGATTCACACCGCATAAAGACTGGTTCACACAGCAGTTTCCGTGCGTTATGTGCAAGTCGCCGAAATATTTGTCTCTCCAATGTCACGTGCCAGGCCATGTCCTTCAACTGATAGCCACACTTAAAGGGATACTACAACAAACTTTCGACGCTTATTTCTTGGTCTATACACAAACTCATCTCTGTTACGTCATGGCGCGGTGGTGGCGCGTCGGTCGCACTTCCGATCTGGGGCTGTGGGCGGAAGGCCCCATTTGAGACGTGTATTCCTGCGTTGTTTTGAAAGGAGCGAGACAAAAACCTGCTTTCTCGTCAAAAGCCGCGACTGGGACTGTACCAAAAGAGTCGAGAAAGGTTTGAAGGTGTTTTCATGTGTTCGGTTCGTCCAAGAACGTGGATATGTGCCGTGAAAAGGGAAAACCAGACGCCGTCGGACCACGATTGCTTGGGCGGGAAGCACTTTGGGTTGAATTCACGGATATTTGTGGTCAACACATTTATTTGTTTTGTTCCAACATGAACGCCGGGAAACCGTCAAGTTGTACGGACCAGCACCAGCAGCGGATTACGTTCAGTGCGTCTTCAAGTTCCAACTTCAAACGGCCGCCTGATCGTTCGAACTGTCGTCTGCTCTTTCAAACGTTTCTGCTTGTCATCTGCTCTTTTAGACGACACCGGCCCGTAGGCCAAATGTTCGCCCGGTACTTGCGATAAGAAGTAAGTGCAGGCCTCAAAAGACTTATGTTTGAAGGGTGGGAAGCAGGCTCGATGTAAACAATAGATACAAGGAGACGTTGATCATTGTTACCAGTGGCCATCACGGACTCGTTATGCCTGATTCACTTGGTCCGATTCTGCTTGCGATTTTCAGTACCGACGTCGACCATCTCAGCTATGGTTCACGCTTTTGCAGCCCCATGCCGCTTTTGCGGAGCCCCTGGGACCCTCTTTCATATGGTAGGAGGATGCGACCAAAACCCCACCCAATCGTCTAACCCCTTCCAGTCCTCATACGAGCTTTGGGAGAGAGCACTGACCAGCTCCAACCTCGATGACCAGCTCATGCTCGTGTCAACGGCTGTGGAAGCAGGGAAAGCTCAAGGCGTCTTGGACTAAGGACTCCTCCCCATCGCTTTCTCATAATAAAGATGTTTATTCTCTCTCTCTCTTGCAGCCCCAGAAACGTCGCGACTGAAAATTGCGAGCAAAATCTCATCATGCGAATCAGGCTTTAACATACATTGTGCAGCGTACACGCGGAATGAATCGCCGCATGTCATGTTATTCACGCGATGTTTTGCGGTGTAATGAGCCCCGGGAATTTCGCTGACGCCACTCAAGTAGTCGGACATTGCCAGGACGACATAGAATCAACAATTCGAACGCGAAAAAGGGCAGGGGGACTCACACAGACGCTGACAACATCGCATTTCAATGGTTTGTTTATGGGCGACGGCGAGCTTCTTGCCCACACCCCCATCGCGCATGCGCGGCGCCGGTGGTGTCTGCAAGGGGTGCTCCGGTTTGTTTGTAAACATGAGTTGGTGTATACATGTTCAAGGGAACAGTATCACATAGGACACGCCAATCGCTTGTTCGAAAAGACACGAAGATGAATTTTCAAACGAATTAAACTATTAGCAAAGGGTAACTGGTGGATGTTGCGGATAGAACATCCTGTCGATGTCAGCCTTGCCGCAGCTTTTCTCGTCCTGAGACAATTTATGTCACAATTGCGCCAGATGTCACGTGATCTCCGCTGGCTACTCTCCGAGGGCTTGCCAAAGTGGGCCGCTTATAACGAAAAATATAGCCATTAGGCTCAAGATACAAATGTGCGATTGTCATTTACGGATACTGTGGACCATATTCAGCCTATTTCCGAACACGACAGGTATATTTGAAATTTCGTTGAAGTACCCCTTTAATGTAAAGCACAGATAACCCGGTGACTTGTGGCATAAGCAGATGTTAGCTTTCGTTACGTAACGTAACATAAAAAAATGGGGCTGTGTGAACCAATTTTAAGAGACGGCTCTTGGTAGATTAAAATGTGGCATAAGGTTCAACTTGTGGGTGGCTAGACTGCATGACACTATCACAACATCTCGGACATGGCTTCAGCATGTCAATACTCCAACGGCTGCACACGCAGGAGCCAATGAAAGTTATAATTAGCCACTACCTTGAATAGAAAACCTAGAGCCACTAAGTAAGCTACATATCAGAGTAGCGACGCTTGGGCCATTTTGGAACCTAAAATCATTGTTCCAGTCACCTGAACCTCTATCTAAAATTGCAGGAAACCGTTTTCAGTCAACTTGAAATGTAATAACAGTCTGAACAAAAGCTGTATGACATCACCTGTGCTTCCTGACACTGTGTAATAAGCTCAGGAAGTTGCATTTTCGAGTAGGCAGGAAACGATTTTCTGTCAACTTGAAATGTAATAACAGTCTGAACAAGAGCTGTATGCCATCACCTGTGCTTCCTGACACCGTATAAAAAGCTCAGGAAGTTGCATTTTCGAGTAGGGATCAAAATGGCGGCGCCCACAAGAAAGTCGGGGAATGGACCGTCGCCACTCTAAGCATAGCCTATTCAGAGGCTCTAAAAAAGCCAGAAGATGGGAAATGATAGAATTAACAAACCATTAAAAACGAGGTGCTCTTTTCCTCCCATTAATGTTTATTCTTTTAAATGCCGACGCATGTTTAGAAGCTAACTGGCCAACCCATACTTTTAGAAATGTGATTTACATTAAAGATTATATCAAACTCTGAACAATCGCAATGCGTTTGGGAACTAGCCCCTACACAATGATTTAAGAAATGGACCAAAAGCCACACAAACATCATTATAATATTACGTCAAAAAACCTTCTCAACGGCATTACAAAAAAAAAAAAAAAAGAAAGAAAGAGAGCAAGCAAACACAATTGGTTCGATTAATTGGGATAGTGTGGATAACCGAGTCGAATCCATTTATAGACACATTTCGCCATCCCATCGATTTGTGCATGCAACCGGAGCGCACTTGCAGGGGTTATGGTGTCATACAGAGGACACAGAACGTCTCAGTCGTGTTGTAAAAGCTACATCTTCCCAAAGCAGTCCGACCTCAAACCGTCGTCGTAACAGCAATTTACGGCTAGTCACCGAGACGTCGCTCCAAGCCAGCGTCTGACCCAGACTGGCCGCGACTCTCCAAACCGCCCAAACAAGACGATGAATAAATCACTGCAAATTGCGTAGCTCGAGGACTCGGGGAAGCCAAAACTGGTCTACCGGCGTCTCTGTTAGTACGCGTTTGATTTCACGGCCACAGGAAGATCCCCCTTTCAACCCGACATCGCGAGCGCATGTAAGGAAGCTTCGAACGCCGCGAAACAAGAAAAGAGGCATCCGGACCTTAGAAAGTTTCAGTCCGAGGTCGAGATGACTTCGAGACCATCAATTTAAAAAGCATCGTCTCTTTATCGGCAGGTCAAGTAGTGTTTTGAGGCGAAACGCAATTTGTTTTGCTCTCCTGCCGAGTTATCGACGGAAGCGAGCGCCCGATAAAAACTAGTCGGTTTATCAACGCCTGGCCGCCCTTTCGACGCAGCCGAGGCGCCGAAGTGACGACTGTCGACTGAGGAAGTTAATTTCGCATGCGTTTCAGAAAGCATACGCCCCACGCGACGGGTCCACCCGTCTAATAAACAAGTGCGGAGGATCCAGAATGTCACGAAGACGGTGCTAGCGTCGTGTGACATCGTCGACGCGCGAGACGCTCGTTTACGCCGAACGTGAAATGTCAATCGACGTGCACTGAAAACTGATTTGAGGCGGCACTGAGTGGGATTGCAGTGAATGGAAGGGAATTTGAATCCCAGCTACGTGATCGCTGCTCTGGCTTGGCACGCGACGCTGGCGTCTTATAAGCCTAGCGCCCGTGCCGATGACGGCGGGGAAAAACGGCTCGGAAGCGTAGGACAGGGTCGAAAGGATGTTTACCTTGTAAGGTCGTGGGTGAATTGGGTATCCTCGGAAGATATTTCGCGTTCGCGACTTCGCACACGACCACAACCACACAAGCTAGACCACACCGTATGACTGCATGACTCATAACACCGTAACCCTCGCATCCCTCCATCCAGCATGCCTGCCAAGTTTAGCGAGTTTTTGGTGATTCGCCCACGTGGCACTAGGTGACACTAGTTACCACCTAACAATCATCATCATTGTTTGGAAAGAGTTTTTTTTTACAAATCGTATTCGCCGTACAGATTTATATTTAAGCACTTAAAGCATTCATAAATATTTTAAAACTATTTTCATTTAAATAAGTATAATGTAGACGAGCTGCGGCTAAAATGCGCATTTTTGAGACGTACTAGGAGACAAAATGAACAATATTTTTTGAAACCGAAACTTCACGTGGAAAGGTGTGAAAAGTATGGGTTGAGTTTGCTAGCGCCGACTTATACTCGATTCATTTGAGAAAAATATTATTTTTAGGTTGCTGATGCGTCACTTCGAAACAAGACTTGAGCATATGACCAAACAAAAGTTAAAACCAGGCAATTTTCTGCCACAAATAGTGGCCGCCTGTGCTGCCACACATAGCGACAAACGTTACGTTGTGTGCCAGACGTTTTATTGCAGTTGCAGTTCCACGGAAAAAAGTTATTTCACCTTGAAAGCGGCACCCTTGCACCTCCCGTCACCATACAACGTCGACCAAATTAATCAAACCCACTTCAAATAAATAATGACAGAATAGTTTTACGTCCAAAGACACTGCGATTTACTTGAACTTAGAGCGCATTTATTTTGTTGAAAAAAAAAATTGTTTAAAAAGTTGAATTTAGAAGTACAATTTCTTTCCTTTTTTTTGCAATACAATGTGGGTTCATTGTTTTGAGTCAACTCAAAACCTAAACAATTGTGTGGGCACCCAGAAATTCTATTGGAAAAAGAAAACAGAACCAGAAGTCCGAATAAATTTCCTTCGCCACTTTACTGATTTTCTTTATTTTGTTATACACTACGACCTAAAAATCCTTACCATTAATTCATACCAAAATTATCGCTTTCATTTGCGACCTTATATTGATCAAGATTACTCTTCTGTACATTATTTTAATTCTAAATACAATGTTTATCACCGCGACAGAGATGACACTTGCACAGATCAGATCAGAAAACGTTTATTAAAATGATTGCTTTTCAATTCTTTAGTAAGGTCAAGACTTGAATTTGCATCTGTCACATGGATCTCGATATCTAAAACGCTGGCTATATATGAGCATTGAAAATGTCCAGAAAAAGGTTATTCGAATTGTATATGATAAATTTTATGAATATATACTAAACATATTTTCACTTCCATTTTTGTCTACTAGAAGAACTGTTTGTGACTTTGTTCTTCTGCATAATGTTATAAATGGGGCAATTGATCCTGCGCAGCTTCTTGGGAAAGTTAATTTTTATGTTCCTTACGTGTAACCAGACATTTTGCTAGTTTTTACAGCGGAGCTGCTAAGGGCTAGTTTCCCCAGGATCGTGTCCGGTACCAAACAAATGTCGACACAACACACTGGTTGCCGCCGTCGCTCATAGATGGCGGTAGCTCTCCAGAGTGTTGTGTTTGCCGGTTGTCTGCTTGCCGCCGTCGCTCATAGATCGCTGCAACCTTTCCAGCCTCGGCAACCAGACAACTGGTTGCTGCCGTCGCTCATAGATGGCGGCAACATTTCTTCGAAGAGCGGGAACGGAACGAGCGGCGATGTGCGCAGCAGCGCGAATGGTTCCGCAACCGCCGCGAGGCCGCTATCGCCTAAAGTTCCACTGCGTCGAGCGCTTCAGATTCCCTTGCGAAAGATGAGCAGATCGCTCGCCTGGAAAGCCACCACCGAGAACAGAAGCTACAGCTCCGCTGCTGTTCCTTCTTCACCAGAGTGGAAAGGCTGGAAGTTTTTACGTTCACTCGCCCTGTAACACTTCACCACTTTCGCGGATCCGGCCATTGTAAAACACCACCGCTCCACATAACCTGGATATTTCGTCATCATTTACTTTGTACCGCAGCAAATTGAATAAACACTTATCTGCCTGTTAATTTCCTATGTTTGTTACTTGGTAAACGTTTTTTATTGGTTTATTATTAATAATAATTAATAATAATAATAATTAATTATTATTAATGTAATAATAATAATTATTATTATTTGTATTACAATTGCTCACAAATTCACGGTTCTGCAGGCAATTTCCACCTTCACGGCCCAGCATGCAGATGTTGGATGCCTTGGAATGCAAGCAAAGGAAGTGTCATACGCACGGACGCTGAAAATGGTATCGACCAGAAGCCCTGTATTAGAAAGATGTATATTTTTGCAAACAGAACACATGTCCCTTACCCCTATACCTACTCCACTGGGAAAAACGAAAAAAAAAAAAAATAAAAAATACAGCAGTCTATTATTCAGTCTTTTTTTACGATTTATTTAAAAAGCTTTTCCAATGAATTTGTCACAAGCTTCAAGATGTATGCGAGCGTGTCTCTAAAAAACATACAGTGCGCTCTCTCTTTTTCTTTTATTTCGAAAATAAACTACGCATTTCCGAACGCTCCGTATCGGCAGAAATGTAGCGCTAGCGGCTCAAACCAGATGAACAAGATTTAGAACTGACCTTTACCTTATTTAAAAGTTATGTTTTTTTTTATATACTTTTAGTGGAAAATTAAGGCCCCTTTCCTGTAACTGACGCCATTCAGCTCCAAGTATTATTGGGCTTCGTCGGCCGGCCACCATTTTACCATTAAAAGTTTTAGAAAATATCGTTTAGAAACTTTTAATAAGATAACGGTTAGTTGTAAAACTTTGGCATCTGATCCGAACCGCTATCGTTACATTTGGGGGGGAGAAGGAGCGTTTGGCATGCGTAGTTTACTTTTACGGTAAAATATACTGCGTACATTTTTTTTTTTTTTTTTTCGGAGACACCCCTGAATACCGAGAGCTTCAGCTAATACTTTCAAAAATTTCAACCAATTGAGTGTTTGAGGAAAAATAAAAGAAAAATGCTTGTTGGGAACAAATTGCCAGCTACGGTGGACGTCATGAGATTAGAACAACAGCTTAATTAGCTAAATGATTAAATAAAGTTTGCTCATTCACTTTTCAATTAATGATAACCGACATATGGTTCGAATTAGAAAGTTGCTGAGCGTTATCGAAAACCCTTAGATCAGACAATTTTAGGGATTAAGTGTTCCTAAAATTGACGAATTATGGGGATTTTCGGTGACGCTCGGCAAGTTTCCAGTATGATCCAAATGTTCGTTTTCACCAATCAACAAGTCAAGGAGTAATTGTTTAAAACTATTAAGCTAATTAGCTTTTTTTTTCCTATCTCTGGCGTCCACCGTAGTTGGTAGTTTGTTCCCAAAAAGAGGTCTTTTTTTTTTTTTTTTCTCAGCCACCCTATTTGCAGGAAGTTTCGGAAAGTCCTCACTGAAACAACCGGTATACTCGTATTTCTACTAAAAAAAGATGCCCCAGGAATCAAGTGACGCCGCTACCGCATTCCACTGGCAGCACACGACACGGGCTGGGCTCGCACACACGCGCTGCGCACCCGGCGACACTGGCACCGGATGCTCTCACTAGAGGAGTCGGGAACACATCAGGTATACCGCCTCGTGGAATCCGAGACGTGAAGCAGCAAAAAACACGCCGCGGATCGACAACAAATGACGCGACCGACGTCAAGGACGCTGACTGTGACCGGTGGTGTGCAGTTCGAGAGCCTGTCAAAGTGACGGGCACAGTGCCAACAAGGCCCTACTGCTGGAGTTTCCTACGTCATCTACTGAAGGCCTGCGAAAGGGCACATATCTATTTATTTATTGATTCGTGGTACCTCAAAAGCCCAATTAAGCGCATTACATGACGGAGGTACATTCAGCGTAAGCGTCACTTGGAAAGTGCATTCAGCGTTGGATCCAATCTGTGCCCCTCGCTGGCCTCCACTAGATGACGTAGGAACTCCAGCACTCCGGCCTTGTCATCTAGAACGTGACGACGAGTACAGCTAACAACGGCTTCTAGAAACTAAGGATCGCGCACCGCTTAATGACGTCAGCTACGTCACAACAGCTAGGCCGAGCATCGAGAGCCAACAGTTAGCCTTCAGTACCGAGCACCTGCGAAGATGCTGACGCGATGCTCGCCAGGTTGACAAGGCACATAAAGGTTTTGTTTTCTCCTTTTTGTGCGTCGTCATTCTTGCTGTGTTGGTTTAAAGCGGAAAATATAAACCCGTGGTTTAGATTGTAACAACTAGATATAAAGAGAAAAAATATGGTAAGGGTGCAGGCGAGCTAGTGAATATTAACTATGTTGAAATAACCTGAGACTGGGGTAGAGAAGAAACATCAAAACGTAGAACGGAAAGAAAATGTACAGGACGACGTCGTCCTGCCTATTTTTGTCCCTTCTACGTTTTGATGTTTCTTCTTTACTCCAGTCTCAGGTTAATTCAACATGGTTAGGTATAAGCAAAAACGAAGAGAAAAAAAAAAAGCGACCTCACGACAGAACTTTATCAGCGAGACAGCGGATTTGCGACGAAAAAGGTCGCTTGATGTGCGAAGACGAGACACGAGCCTTGGTTTTCACTTTGTTTTTTGTCGACAAGAGCACTGAGCCTGCAGGTTCGATTTTGCCAGGGAGCGCCACCGTCGATCCGCCATCTTCGAGGTCGCGGTTTGACTGGCTTGGGTATACGCAGTCGTACGTTGATAGTGTGTGATAATTTCATATCGTTGAAGAAGCTTCGTTGAACAAGAGAGAAAAAGGTTTATCTCGGGGGCGGGCCGCTTTAGTTTCCTTGTTGCCGCCGGGTAGAGTGTGTAAAGGCTGAACCGCATGTAAGCAACTTAGCGAGCGACGGGACGAGACGAGCGACGGCGACGAGACAAGCGACGACGAACCGCTTCGCTGTCGCTCGGTCACTCGCGCGACGAGGCAAACAGCATGAAAACGACGGGAGCAAGCGACCAAGGCGATTAGCGACGTTTTCTAGAAATCCAAAAACCAAGCGACGCGACGACCGACTGTGAGAAAATTCCGTCGCTCGTCGCCGACTCCCGTCGCTGTCGCTCGCTAAATCGCTTACATGTGGTTCACCCTTCACTGTCGCTCGTCGCGTAGCTCGGTTTTGGAATTTCTAGAAACCTTAGCGCTCATCGCCTCAGTCGTGTGCTCCCGTCGCTTTCATGCGGTTTGCCTCGTCGCGCGAGTGACCGAGCGGCAGCAAAGCGGTAGCTAAGCGGGTCGCCGTCGCTTGTCTCGCCGCTCGCCAAACCGCTTATATGCGGTTTTTAAATCACTTGGGCTAATGAAAAATGTGCCGCATTTTTCATGAGCTGCACACTCTGTGAGCCGCACGGTATGTTTCTGCGCAGGAACGAACACCGAAGGCGCGACGTACGTACGACGCAGAGGCGATGGAGCAACACGGTTACACGGCCGTAGTGCAGAAAATCCGCTACAGAAAAATAATAAAGAAACTAGCAAAACGAAACAAAGAGTAATCACACCGTACTACAAAAGCACCAAAGTAGAAAAATCAGTTCTAGCAAGAGCTACCGCCGTGGGCACGGCGCGCGACACGGAGCGCTGCCCGAGCGAGCAACGCGGCCGCGCTGAACGAGTCCGATAGCGACAAAAACGAACTAAAACACACACAAAATACTCCTACGGCGCTTCAAAAGCACCAAAGCATAAGAATAACCCCTAGTTTCGGTCAAAAATACCATTTAAAGTTGTAAAATGCTGCTAAACCACGCTCAAAAGGTCCGGCCAGACGACACCTGCCATATAATGAGACCTCGAAGATGGCGACCGTGGTGGGCGATGCCAGCGAACCTAGCGAGTGACGTCAAGGGAATGTCACCTATACCTTTCAGGTGATTGATGCCGAGGTATTGGAGGTAATGGGCCGGAGAGCCGAAGTTTCAAATTGTATTTCCCAACGGACGGGCAACGACACGACCAATGGATTAAGGCAGTGGTTCTCAACCACTGATGCTTCGCGGACCCATTGTGGATCGGCGGAGATGATGGAGGACCCCGTTCGTAGCGAGGGGAAGGAAAAAATATTGGTTAATTATGATAGTGCTTTAATAAATAGATATAACTAAGGGCTAGTGTGAAGTATAGACTTCTCTTATTGACATATACACGAAAAAACTCACCCGAAAATTGGAACGTTTATTCTCAATCTGAAGAAAGGCAACTTTTACTGCCGGGATGCAGGGCTTTGCGGACCCCTAGGATGCCTTCGCGGACCCCCATTTGAGAACCACTGGATTAAGGCAAAACCCCAACCAGACTTTCAAGTATAGCCAGCCGGCAACGGCTAGGTAGCGCCAGCAGAGTTAAAGCCCACGGTTAGACCGTGTCTCGTTGTAACTTGTCAGAGGGGGAAGACTACGCCCTACATTGCAGGGACTCAAAGTGTAACCGTAACCGAAACCGAAAACCGTTTAGGAACGAAATTTTTTCAGTAACCGTAACCAGAACGAAACCGTTATTTGAAATTTATAAAAACCGTAACCGTAACCGTAACCGTAAATTATTTACCCATAACCGGTTTTAACTGATATTAACCGAAAAATAAAAATATTAGGTTTTCTCAAGTATGACCTGGAGGAGGGATCTTGAAATGTCGTGACAATTTGACAGAGTTACTTTCAGCGAGTGGTGTATCTGGTAATACATTTCTGTTCAATCTAACTTTAGGATTAAGAATACTTAGTTGGAATCAGTGGTTGTGCTGATAATAAAAAGAAGTATCTATTTCTAAATCTGCCACACTCCTACATCGCTACATGTATTCAGTACGTGTCGTCTTTAAGGTATTAACTAATAAGTTAGAATTCTCAGATGTCCATCCAATTCGGTTCTATCAAAACCACCAATGTTCCTGACATGCAGTAGCCAGGTATTAATTTAGTCTAAAACGTGTGGCGAGTGACGATTTTGAAACAACACGGAAAGAAAAAAAAACAAAAATGCCAGAGGTTTGACAGTGGCGTTTTGTATATATATATATATATATATATATATAGAGAGAGAGAGAGAGAGAGAGAGAGGGAGAGAGAGAGAGAGAGAGAGAGAGAGAAAGAGAGAGAAGAGAGAGAGAGAGAGAGAGAAGGTACGTCCGCACTTCCATTTCTTTTGCGTCCGCGCACCTTTATTTATTTTGTCTTACATATAAATGCACCATTTTTCTAGCGTCACAGAATCGGTCAGCGAGGAGCGAGAAACGTGCGCTTCGATAACCATAGACAATTGCTTGGAAATAGCACACATGACGTAGGTGTAACAAGGAACAACAACGAAGACTAGGGAAAGGAACGAACAGCACATGACATATTTTTACAGCTTTTTGTGTTGTTACTGTGTTGTTCGTTCCTCTCCTTATTCTTCCTTGTTTTGCGCTATTGCATTTACATTATGTATGACTTTCACCAACTAGTCCAGCTATCAATGTTTTTATTTTATTTCACTTAGCAGTATTTTACTAGAGGATGGATATAGTTCTGCTCCTTCCTTCAGTGTGGGCGAAGACTCGCCTGCATGTATAAGGTTGAAATAAATTGTAGCGACGACAAGGTGCGAATGGTTCTTCCAACACCCAGAGTGAACTTTCTTAGGGTTGTTTACAAACGCTGCCAAACAACAAAGTAGGAATGCTTATTTTAATTTTTGTTATAATGAATGTGATGATAACCGAGTAACGGAAAAAAACCTGTATGCTGGGCCGCAGACTTGTACGTAATCCGTTACAAGTAACGAAATTACTTGTAATCCCTTACATTTATCAGTAATTTAGTAACGAAATAATTACATATTTTCCAGAGTAATTTTTTAAGTAACGAATTCCTTGTAATCCGTTACATTTTTTCCAGGACCCCCCCCCCCCCCCCCCCTTTTAAAGAAAGGGTTGTTTTTATTTTGATAAAGTCGAGCGCAGTGACACTGTCACGTGAATTGACCAGCGCAAAGTTAGGCTTGGCACTGTTCAGTTCCGTAAAGCCTTTTTTTTTTTTTGCAACACCAAGCCCCTGAATCTGTTTTTTTTTTTTTTTTAGACACAAACAACAATGTCAAAAAATCCAAATGAGCGTTTCTACAAAAAAAAAAAAAAAAAAAATGCGGAAGGGGCAAGTTATATCCGCTTTTTGTTTAGTTCGTTTGTTTTTCTTTGCGATCGAAAACGGGGAGAGGAAGACGCAAAGTGATTGTGTGCCTCTTCGAGAAGCTCGAGGCGGTAAGTCCTCGGTTATAGTTACTACGACCATTTCCATAATGTCACAACACGAGACAACTCTCCGTCTACCCTAAAATCCACTAAAAGAGATGTGATACCACAAACATCCTCGTTCGTTGCTGCACGCTTATCATCTTCTCTTAGAAAGCCGGATGTATTTTTTTCTCTATTTTTCACCTTATTTAACCCTTTTTTAAAAGCTACTTACATTTGTAGTCCAACGTCTAGGGTTGGCTTACTTTATTTGTGAATTCCAGCCAGGTTATCTGCATCTCAGTCACCCTTTTTGTGAGTCAGCCAGCAGGACGCATCCTATCTCAAGCAGATATTTAAAAAAAATAAAACATGACGGTGGCTGACGTAGACTTGATATTCTGGGCTTGAGGGGAGAGTGAAATTCGTGAGTGGGGCCACAGCGCGGCTTAGTACTCTGCCCTTCGCTGCCCGTGGTATCAGCGGACGTCTATCTGGAGAACACCGGAGGAAACTGCAGTCGGTTAGTGCTCCGTGCGTTTTTGCACGGCACCAAGAAAGGTACACACGACAAACGTGCGTTTACATTTCCTTGTTTTAGCCAACGTTCTAATTAATTGTTGTTATAAATGTAATGTTTTTTGATTACCTATATTTATATACTAGAAACTTTTTTTTATTCATCAACGTCTCAACCGAGGCTCGACTTGTTCAGATCCAAAGAAAGAAGAATATCGAGCCAAACCTTAATTATTATTAAATTATCACCTTACTGTTGCAACAATGTGTTGCTATTGTCTGGCAATATATGCCGGTACAGTAAGATGGGCATAAATCAATTCTTATTCTAGTTTTGGCTAGATATATGATGACTTCTACAGATTCGCGATTTCGACAATGGAGAATTTTAGTAGATCGGTCCGATGACTGATAGCGATACCCGATACTCCGCCGCCACTTTTGCGCATTCATCATATCGTTATCGAGGGCATCGGAGGTATCGAAACGATCTACTAAAACTCTCGAATATCAGACAATGGCTGCAACGACGAAGCTTTGCTCTATCTTCGAGGTAAATATAGTACTTCCATTGCTTCGCTGAAAAAGCTCAATGCAGAGCATAAAACATTCGTGAGGCACAATATGCCACTCCCATCCAGTGCCTCAATTCAAAGGGTGTCCAGCGTAGCAGTCGACATCTTCAGTAAGAAATAACGCAAAATGTCTGACGAGACTTTCGAGAGTGAGCTGTTGCTCTAAATACTCAAGGTCATTAAATGGAACAGGTTGCAACAATAAGAACTTGAATAACCCTCTTCCCTTTGCTTCTTAATTGAAGACAGTAATGCTGAAAGTAACGCCACTAAAGTAACGGATTACTTTTTGGGGTAACGGTCACTTACTTTTAGAGAGGGTAATTGTAATCGTAATAAATTACAATTTAGCCTCGAGTAAATGTAAATGCAATTCCTTACTATTCTTCAGTAATGTGTACAAGTCTGTGCTGGGGTATCAAACTATATAATGTAAGTAGATGTAATGAACAAGCGTTGGAGCTAGCAACACGTGCAAGTTTTGACCAACTAAAAGTTTTAAGACGTTTCTAAGTTTCTTAAATTTCACGTTGGTGGAAATCTGGGACTGTTTTAAAACGTTTGTTAGAAAACGGCTGTCTATCATTTCAGTTAAACAAATTATTGGAAAAACCGAAATAAACCGGTTTTTAGGAACGTGTAACCGAAAACCGGAACCGTAAAAATTAAAACCGTAAAAAACCGAAACGAAACCGTTATCAACAGGAAGCGGTAACTGTAACCGTAACCGAAACGTTATATTTTTCGGTTTGAGTCCCTGCTACATTGCGTTCCGACGGCTTCGATATGCGCTACGTATACGAGCGTACATACTGGAGCATGACGCAGCGAAAAGCCTTCTTCGCAGTAAAAGCGCACTCCTGCGACACGTAGGCACGTGCCTCATTCCGTCGTTCCGATTGGCCCGCAGGGGCCGTAGCTTCCACCGTACTGGCATTTATTTATTTTATTTAAAATACTACTGGCTCCACTCAAGGAGTCATAGTAGGTGTGGTTACAATATAAATTTGACAAAACGCTATTCAAACCAAAACAACAATCTATAAAAAATGAAAGTAAACTGCCGTAAGAAACTCTGACCAAAATGTGGTAAAATGATAATATTGTTTGTGACTTTATTCCAATCGTGAATTGCCCGAGGAAAGAAAGAATATTGAAAACAGTTATTTTTGAACCTGCAGTGTGTCATTGTCCTGGAATGGTTAAAGGGGCCCTGTAATCCTATTTAAGCGTCTACCTTTTTTGCGGTTTCCCCTTCTCTTGTGGTTCGGGCAATCCATCGGGCACGGAGAGAGTAACTAAATAGCAGTGCGTCATATTTTAACCGCACGACGCGGAAACCTCCTCCTCCTACGGGGACACCCCGTGGTGTCGAACGCGCGCGGCATGTGACGAAATCGCAACGTTGTTCGTTCTGATCAGCCGAGGAGAGAGAGCTGCCCCGTTCCAACACCTCCTAGAAATAAGGCCATAGCGCTCTTCTCGTGACGTCGCAAAGGAAGGCCATCGGGGACGCGCGTCGAAGCGAAGGCAACGCGTGTGGATCGACCGTCGTAACGCGCTTTTGGTCACATGCGCGTGTCATATTAGCTGAAATGAAAGCTGTACATAGCAACGGGTCTAGAAAACATTTTCGTACACGGGCAAAACATTACACCGCTAAATAACCGTTACGAAATGGCACGAGGTATGCGTATAAAAGACGACCGACACGCGGCGCGGCTGTTTACCAACACGGCCGGGAGGCCGCGTAGGCGCAGAAGCCATGTGGGCAAAAGCGGCCAGGCTCTCTGTTTACCATTTTGTTAGACCACCTGAGACTGGGTGGAAGAAACACGACGACGTCTCTATGTTTTCGCTATTGCGTTGTGTGGCGTGCGCTCGTTGTTGACGTTGTAGAGACGCTTCTAGATTTATTTGTGCGTCATATTTCTTTTCAACGTATGTCGTATGTTATGCCTGACTATTTGAGCTCGCTACCCGAGCCTGAACGGCAGCGGTATCGAGACAAACAGTGCGTGAACGGCATTGTAGACGATCCGTACGCCGTAAACAAGGACTGCTGGAGTTTCGATATGAAGTTGCTGCCACCGACGTCGATGGCTCACGTCGTCGTTTATTTAGTTTTTTCGCCAAGCTAGATCACGGCTGACACGGTGCGGGGCGTACAGGTCCCTCGAGGCCTACAATTACTTCGAGCCGCTTTCCGCGCTTCCGGCGGGATCAGCACAGTGGATCAGCGGACTGTGGGTCTGCGGAAGTGTATTTAATAATTGATTAGATGCATACAGTGTCCTTGAAGTCAAGGTATGATATTTTCCTTACCGTCATGATCACAAGGCACAACCAGTGTCAACGCTTTTTACGTTCTGCTGGTCTCCTTCCGCTTGGTATCACGGTAGCGTAGCGTGCAGGGTTGTAGGCGTTACCGAAAAAAAGTAACGAAATACGTTACTCGTTACTTGCAAATAAAAGGAATGCGTCACCGACCTATGTTACCTCAAAATAAAAGGAAAGCGTTAGCGTTAAAAATTAACGCAAGTTACTTTTGCATTACTTTTTATTTATAAATTAACAATAACAATGTTTTTTTTTTGTTTTTTTTTTGCGACAGCGTTTTTTGACGCTGCAACAAAGGGCGTTGGCGTTGGGGTTTTTCCGAAGTAGGACTTTTCGCATGGGGAAAAGGCAAGCAAAATTTTAAGGTAGGTGGAATGTAGTGCAATAATTATTGACTTGGCGCCTATACTTTGTTTCGGCTTAAGTCCAGACGCAGCCGCAGCTACGAGCTAATGAGACCAATCAGGCAGCGTCAAAAGAGCGAGTCACTAGGTCTTTCTTGTCTATGATTGGTTCAGCGATGGTAGAACACGTACAGAAACATGACGGACACCATGATGGTGTGTTATTGACGCTGTCGATCGGTCCCATCCTCTCGTAGCATCGGCTGCCTCTGGGCTGAGAGAAAGACAAAGTATAAGATCACAAAAAAAAAAAAAAACTTTTTTTCAGGTCTTGGGGAGAATATGTAACCTAACTACTAGTACGCGTTATTCGAAATAAGTAGCGCAAGTACCTTCCCCGTTACTGTCTTAAAAAAGTAATGAGTACATTATTACGTTACAGAAAAAAGCAACTCGTTACCGGCAACGCCGTTACTTGTAACGCTTTGCCGCCAACACTTGTTGTTTCCGAACACCGACAACCACTTGCCGACGAGCACCGGCCACCGACAAGCGCTTGGCCGGCTCTTTGTGCGCGAACGCCCTAGAAACAAAATCTGGGTCGTCTTGATGAGACGACGGTTTCCCTGCACATAAGCAAGCCTCGGGGTGGAGATTGAAATGGAGGCCACACTTAAGAAAGTGCTTGCCGCAAAAATGGTCGTCCGCGCGAGGCGACCATTCTTTTCGATCCACGGATATTATTCACCTGCGCCTTTCAGAGGTCGTCGGGAACTTGTGGAAACTCACTCCGCTATTTTTCCTGTACCTTTCGGTGCAATTAACCGCTACACGGCTTTGCGGCAGGCTGAAATGCTATGACGCCCATGCAAAACGCGCGCCCTTTTGCCCACACCACCCGGCTCCGGCGCGATCGCAGCGCCGCCGCAGCTCCGTGACGTCAAGCCCGCGTGTCGGTCTATAGAAAAATGTGATTGTTTTAAGCCGAAAACATTGAATCACGCAATTATTTCGGTAGGAATGGATATTTTATACAGAAATACTTCTACAAAATGGCGAGACACGCAGTGATCGGACACAGCAAAACAGATCACAGTTTAAAATCAGGTAGACGTAGTCAACGCGGACACGGCTCGACAAGTGTCACTTACGATCATGTAAGCGATGTTATCGCGTGCAGTCATTGAATTCTTTCATTATACCCCGGCCACATGTCAAAATTAATGTAATTTTGATCGAATGACATTATGGGGTCGACAAATCAGCTTGCGACGCTCGTATAATCACTCGAGACCGCGAGCTGATTAGACCCCACATCATTTGATTAAAATATATCAAATTTTCCGCGTGGCAGGGGCACTAAACTTACAATTTAGTCAACTAATTTACTTCTCCCCATTGGCTCGAGCTGCCTTAGAACAAAATATAACTTATTTTGTATACAATAATACAGTTAAGATTCTATTATAAACGCGGCAAAGGCAATAAAACAACCTTAGTATAAATAAACACAAGCACAAACAACGCACTTTCAATAATCACACAAACTTGTTATTCACCTTCCAATAAAGACTAGAATATTACCACGCATATTTATAAATGTCGACGCAATAGCACACGGATAGCGACGAACAAAATCCCATTCTATCACAAGATCTATTAAAAAAAAAAAAAAAACGACTGCAGCACTCAATTTGCGTCCTACATCACCAAGAAAGCCCGCAAATAAGTTGTTTCTCACCTGTCGATCGTATCCATACGACCCACAATATCCGTGACGAAAACATTTGAACACGAACACCAAGTAGTCTTTCTCTGTTGAGAGAGAAATCTACTATCAACATGGGCGTACCAACCGCGGGGGCAAGGGGGGCGCTTGTCCCCCCAGTTCTCAGAGTGGGGGGGCAAGGCATGTGCTTTGCCCCCCCCCCCCCCCCCCCCTGAAATAGCCGCCACCGAGCAGGGCAAACACTGACCGGCGGCGCCCAAGGGATACCAAGGGCACCGTCCCCTGCCCTGGGGCGGGGGGGGGGGGGGAAGAGGAGGAGGGGAGAGGGGTGTTTGGTTTGCCCCCCCCCCCCCCCCACTCAAAAGCAAGTTGGTACGCCACTGTCTATCAATAATCGACCAGTGTTATCGTTGACTGGTTGCCACACACGTCACTGAAACCGTAGCAGGACTTGTTCCAAGAATCCACGTAAATGCCGTAGTATCAAGCGAACACAAACAAACTACCCGAGACTGCGGTGACGACAGAAAAACGACGGCAAGAAGTAAACAAGTCTCAAAAGGATCACACACGAGGCACCGGCAGCAGGACGACAGGCTTAACGTTGTCGACCCATCTCATGCTCGTGTGCGCTTCCTGCGGCGATGACTGGATTTTTTTTCGGTTCCCTTCCCTTCTGAAATGTCTCGGCGTTCCTTTTCAGACAGTCAGCAGCTCACACACGACGTAAATTTAATAAGAATCGGAGCCCCTATGAGGGAAGATGTCGCATCGCAGCCGGTTCATTCGAAAAGTATGGGGAGCTGCGGGACTGCACGTAGTCCCGCGGTTACGGGGATAATCATAAATATAAATTTGGTACTTTCAACCTTGGTAACGCGTTGTATATTACGTTTATATTATATATATATAGTAAATTGTCCAAGACTGCGCTTTTAAAACGTAAAATATAAACGCGCACGAACACCACCGCGCCGCTCGACAAGAAATTTTTTCACTCCGATACCGGATATTTTCTCACGTAGTTGCGCCATGGCCTTCCTTCTCCGACATTATGACGTAACCACTCGAAGCGCTACAGCCTTATTTCTAGGAGGTGTTGCCCGTTCCCGAGCAGCTCTCTCTCCTCGGCCTCACCTCCTTTACTGCGATCCGCGGGCGCGGAAAAAGGGGGGGGGGGGGGGGGGGGGGAGAGGACCAAGGATGTCATGAAGGAGGTTATTTTTTGCTGGTTTTTGTAATTTTAACATGCCTATAACTTTTAAAATAAAGCGAATTTCGAGAAAAGAAAAAAAGTTCACTAAGTTAGTACGTTCAGTGCGCTCAGGTTCGGTGCAAATTAAAAAAAAGAGCAAAAAGTCGTTGCAGTGAGGAGGATCCTGTTGACGAAAATTTTAAACAGTTGGAACTTTCTATGCGGAGGGAGCCATTTAGAATATCGTAGACAATTTTTATTATATTAGTCTTTTTTTGATTTTTAAGGTCTGCAGCCCAGCTCTTTCCTGACCCCGTGGCTCATGATTTAGTGCTGTAGTTACTAAAAATAAACCGAGCAGAAAGCATTTTTAGACTTCTTAGTTTATTGATGCCATCTTCCGTGAAGGGCTACCACAACGAGTTTGCACATTTCAATATAGGTCTTAAAAAACTCTTGTATATGTGATAAGTTTAACGCCCGAATCAGACAATTTTAGTTGTCTTCTTAACGCAAAGAATGCGCTTCTGACTTTGGTTATCCTAGTTTCTAGATGTTGATTCAAGTTTAGTTTATTATTGACGAGAATGCCTAATACTAGTGTTGTTCCACTCGTTTTACACGTTGACTGTCTGGCGAATAATTCAAAGGAATCTGATTTTTGTTTCATGAAACTGACGTGATTGTTGTTTCATAATTAAGTTTCGTTTGCCATTCATATCAGCCCGGTTCAATATTGCCACAGGCGCTTCCTGCAGTTTACGTTTGTCCCGGTTGTCCTTTACTTTCTGATATATTATGCAGTCATCTGCGAACAATCTCAGTGGAACATTAATATTGCTGGATACATTAAAACATGTTATACGCCCGCGGCACCCTGACCTACCATTGATTTCTTGATTTAGACGCCGGCTAAGGGACGACACCAAAATATATAGCTCACGTTTGAACAATGAAACCGCCACTTCAAGGCATACCTACTGTTTCTTGCTTCGGATAGACAGCTCCAAACCAAACCGCATTGCAGTTTGCCTATACGAGCTATTCGATGGTATGCATGGCTGTTTCCCAGCTTTCTTTTATCGTTGCATTTTTATATGGATACCGTGGTTTTGCAAGATTATGTAGTTTTATATCATTCCGCTCTTTTTTGTGGTTTGTAGGAGGCAAGGTAGGTATTTGTGGGAGATGCTACGCCTTCCGAAGTGTTTTGGAACGTTGTGTTGGTTTTAGCATGCGGGCTTCTTGCTCGGAATATTGTGCTTTGTGTTCACCTTGAGTAAATAGTGATAAAATAACCTTTGTGCGACCAGTTTTATTTTTCATTTCTTGTCCCCACTGCAGTTGAGAACCCACCTGCCGTAATGAAAACTATATTTTATAAAGAAAATAAGTTTTTTTTTAATATGTACCGATTTACTCGATGCCATTATATTTCAAAACAACATTACACAACTTAACACATACTAATATATATATATATATATATATATATATATATATATATATATATATATATATATATATATATATATATATATAAATTTATATTTACTTATTTGTTGCATTATATGTCAAAAATAGTTTTGGCAAAATTTTACAAAAAAAAAAAAGGAGTGATTACGCGGATACAAACTATGGATTGCATAAATGTGCGCGCCCTGAATATCTGAGCGCCAGTGGGCATCTGAAGGACAGCATTGGTTGGCGTTTTATTATTGAAAATTCACATTGCCTGTCTCAATCAAAATGACAAAAAAAAAAGATTATTTGTTGTTAGTAATCAACTTCGGTGGCTCATTTCGGTGCGATTGAATAAAAAAGACTAGCAAAAGTGAGCAGAGCGGCCGTTGAAAAAAAAAAACTCTTCAGCATATGCTTTCTTCCTTAGACGTAAAAGTAATATTTAATGAAGGTGTCATTATTAATTATTGCTTACCATCACAATAAAAATACTTAATTTGTTTAAAAAGTTGACATGGAAGTCTATTTTTGTACGTATGTGCGCAACATTTCCAGGGCCGGCTTGCTAGAACAGCGTCTCAGCTGAGACTGGGTGAAAGAAAGCACTGCAAAGGCTGGGGCGCGCGAGCGTCTTGAGACGCAGCTTGATTCCCGCTCAGCTCGTGCGCTGGCTTTGGCAATGCTTTCTTTCACCCAGTCTCAGCTGAGACGCTGGTTCTAGCAAGCCGGCCCAGGAGCCCTTAATCATTAACCAAACGCGATTGATGACAGGACTGAAAAACCATCGAAGGGGTATTAAATTTAAACAAAACTATTTCAGAACTGTTTTTTTTTTTGGTTTCATAAGGGCCAATTAAACATTTGCGGCAAGGCTGTTCTCAAGAATATTTATCATGATTGTTTTCACTCTTTCTTACCCAATGGGAGAACACCTGAATTTAAATTTTCCTTTGAGCCCTTAGGTATAGAAAAACTGCCGCTCTATTAATCAGGCCCTCAAGTAAATAAGAAGCTACGGGCCACCCAGCCTGCGCGCCGGCACTGCCAAGCCCGCCGACTCTGTCACTTTCCCGCGCGATGGACTATAGCTACCGTGACGTCACGGAGAGGTCGCAGAGGCTTTAATTTTAGAAGGTGTTGGTACATTTGTACATTCAGCGTGTTTGTCACTTGGGGCGGATCGGGGACCCACAAACGATGACGTCGTGCGCAGGCCTTCTCTTCTATAGGTGGTATTGGTACAGGCCTGGTCGAAATGAACCACTCCATTGCTTGTCTCGGTGTACCACTATGACGCTGTTATTGGAGTACTAGTGAAGTTTCTTTTATATAATTTTTTGTATACCATTAGGTCCTCTACGCTGTGAAGGATGGCGTGTATCGGTGTAGAAGGAAGGAGAAAAAAAAAAGCGGGGTAGGGAAAGAAAACAAAAAGGGGGGGGGGGGGGCAGAAGTGGCAAGGCACGAACGTTGGAAGGGCTTTATTTTCTTTGCAAATTTTACTTTGGGGCCTCAACATGAAAAAAAGAAAAGGCACGGCATGAGCCTAAAGCTTAGTAAAAAACTGCTCGCTGAAAACCACAATTTGCGACGAATGAAACCGTCAAATAATCAGCATTTATGTAGCAAGCACCCCATCATATTGTCACGAATGACAATTGATGAGGCAATGATAACTGAAGAAACTAAACATTTAATGAGGCGAACTTGTGCCCAAAACAAAAAAAAAAGTGAAAAAAAGTGAACCGCGACGAAGGCGCCTTCGACGCCTTCGTCGCGGGCGTCGAAGGCGGCGTAACAGCAGGATTGTACGCTGGGGCGAGACTGACTCCGTATCGGCAGGCGGAGCCCCTTATGTGCAGTGCGCTGCAATATGAAAGACCCACTGGGAGCGTGTGGCTGGTGGGGGCGCTGCGAGCGCTCTGGGCAATTTTCCATTCTGCTTCGAGAGAAGGACGCTCACTTGTGGCTCAGCACAAACTGATAAGCACGTTGCGCTTTAGCTGAACCCCTAGTGAGCGTCCTGCCCTTGAAGCAGAATGGAATTGCCCGTAGCGCTCGCAGCGCCCCCTTCAGCCACCACCTCGGCCACGCACTCCCAGTGGGTCTTTCATATTGCAGCGCGCTGTACGCGCGTGGAATTCTGGGACAATCGGCGTGGAAGGTTCGACGCGGAGAACATTTGGACCTAAAACAAGCAACAGGATTCTCGAATTTACCAGAACACGAAATCGCAAAAATAAATAAAGGCTCGTCGCTCCCAGGAATCGAATCCTTACTCTTTGCGTGGGAGGCAAACACGATAACCGCTAGGCCACGGCCGCGCTGCCTACTTCGCCAGCTGCGCGCGCGGCAATACTTTTCATTCGGTCTTGTCAACCGCACACCGAGTTGTCTTTCACACAGACAGAGGAGCTGTGTTTGTGTCTATCGTCCACTTGTGCCGGTGTCGTTTTTACGCATTTTTTTTGTTGTTGTTCACTCCGGGTATGTATTCGACACGAGAGCTGCGTCATCGTTCGACGTTGAGTCGGATCAAATCACACGCTTCGTACCAATTGAAGGGTGAATAGATGAATAGATGGATGGATGAATGGATGGATGGTACCGGCTATATCTTTTGTAACGGGCAGTAGCTTGTGCCACCTAGCGAAGCAGTGGCGACAGCCAATGTTGCTTTATAGGGTTTTGAAGAGGGTGTGTCACAGTAGTGCTCGCACTGGAGTCAGGAAAGCGGAAATAAAAGCTTACTTACCTGTTGTGTTTGTGCGACGAACGATTTTCCTGCTATGTAAATGCTGAGCTTCAATTTGTTTCGAGATTTCCATCTTTTCCTTTTTTCCTTTTTTGATACAGCATACGTTAGGAAAAACTATCCTATTTTCTCGTGTAAAAAAACAAAACAAAAAACTTTCGGATAATGCGGTTTAAAAGGTAGTCCGCACTTTTATGTGACCTATTGGGAGAGGCTTAAAAGGATGTTTACTGTGTCGAAAAGTTTTTGCCTGACTGGAAAATATTTTGCAAGTCTGCGTTCAAGCAAATATGATAAAAAAAAGCAGCAGCCACATCTAATACCTATGTAAAACAAACCTGATTTCGAAGTATTACGTAAAAATGCTCTAATCGATCCTCTCTTTAACCTTTCGTCTGCGACACAATCTTTGTGCTGCCCGCGTAGATAGTGTTGTAATAGCAGGATAATGAACCGACAGGTGAAACACTCTTCCTGAAAGATGTGCATCGTGACGCAAGTTACTTCTCTGTAAAAAAATTACTGAACTCCTTCAAGGTACCTTGGGTTCCACACGTTTTGTTTTTGCTATAGTGCAATGCAACAACACAGTGCGAAAAAAGAAAATATGCCTTGACGTCACATCAGCGGTTGTTGTGGTGTTCATGATGCTGAGCGTGTACGTTCTACAGCATTCAGATCAGGGGTGCTATGTTGCGCTTTTTGGACTCCCGGGAGACTTGGAAGAGGGAAGTGACGTCAACGACTAGAGAAACGCAGATTGGATGTTGACAGAAAAAAAACAAAATCAACATCCAATCTGCATTTGCTGCGTTGAGACGTCACTTCCCTCTCCCTAGTCTCCTGGGAGTCCAAAAAGCGCAACATAGCCCCCCTGGCAACCGAATTTGTCTTGCTCGGCAAAAACAAGTAGAAAGGACCACATACTGCAATGCCCTCACGTGCAAGTCAGGTATTGCGAGTCGACAAGAGGGCTGCAGTCGCAGCTTCACGGCACAGCCAAAGTAACAAATCAAAGTACATAATTTTATTTTCATACTCTTCAACAGTGTAACGTTTCTTCCCCCAGATATGTACAGAGAGATGACACCGATCATTCGGGACACGCACGCTAGCACGCACTGATAAAACACGGAGACAGGGGATTCGAGGTTATGTTTGTGTAAGGCAGTCGAGTCATTCATTCTAGAGTCACCCAATAAGCAACGCTTCAGAGTAACGACAGTAACGCCACTTTCGCCATCTTTGTGCTGAAATCATTGTTGCCAGGTTATCTAAATCTTCGTCTGAGGTTGGAGAAATCGGGTTTTCGTCCTCCAGAAATGTGAAAACAGTCTGCGACAGAGAAATAAGGCTATCGTCTGAGCTTCCTGACACCGCATATGAAGACCACAAAGTCGTATTTTTGAAATGTAACGATCGCCAGTTGAGCCCGCTCTGCGCTATGCACTAAGATGGCGCCGCCCGCAAGAAAATGGAGGAGGGAGTGTCACTACTCTGAGCATAACGTGTTGAGTGACTCTATGTCATTCCAACCAGATTTTAGGGTGACATCGTTGACAGTGATCCCTTTTGGCGTTGTAAACGATTCAACCAGTTGAACTGCAGAGAAACTCTAGATATGTCAACGCTGCCCGGTGCACACGACTCTCTATGTAACTATGAAATGTTTGTTCTGGACTGTACATATATACTCGTTGAATGGAGCTTGGCGCGGTTTGTTCAGAAACGGCACCTGTCGGGTATGAATCGAAGCATTGCGCGTTGCACGAAGATCTCGAACTAATATTGTATAACGGTAAATCCACAACAATCTGTAACTTACAGCAAATTATATTGTGAAGATACAGCTACCGTATGTACCAAATGGGTCAATCCGATTTTAAGCGGATTGATAAAGTCGGTTTCGTGGGGTACAACAAAACGCTATAATTTTCCCAGGTGAAAGTCTAGTCAAATTATTCTTGCGTAAACTTACTTCACTTTTGGATCATCTTCTAAATCCTTAAAATATAGATATAATTTACAGCAGGTGTCAGCATAGAAGGTGAATTTGTCTCGTGAGAATACAAAGTGAAATTACTTTGCAAACTTTTTACGAAAAAAAGCGAACTTAGTTTTTGTTAATGCATTCAATAAAAATAAGCTTTTAAGCAAAGACAAAAAATTACCCGAGTTTAAAGAATACACCAAACACAATGTAGACGACAATATATCCAAATATCGCATTTTGTAGATTTATCGCAGTAAACGTCAACACGGTTGTTTTAACCTTGCCAAATAACCTCGACTCATATATTCTTTATTAGAAAAATGTTTTGTTTTCAAATGATTAGCGAGCGAATATTTGAATGATATATATGTCATGGTTTCGTTTTGTGTGCTGTCGGTTGTATACAAACACAATCCAAATAGGAGCAGAAAATAAATATTGAGAAAGTGTGGCTTGAAGCGGTTCGGGAGTAAATGCAAATTTAACTTGGACAAAACTACAGGTCACGACAAAACTGGTGTTAATCTTTCCGGGGTTGCCTCGTTACAATAAATCTTCCGTCAGAATGCTCAAAGAAAGCGATATGATTTCGGCCCAATATATATTGGGAAAATGTTATGTAAAACATGCGCACTTTGTTGTTTTAGAACACATGTATCGTATCCTTGCTCAATACAAAACATTTGATTTTCATAATTTTCTAAAGATAATGATATGTTTGAATTTGTTGCTCAATGTTGGAATGTTTGGGTGTTGAACTCTACCTAATAGTTTAAAGCAAACCATTTAGCTGTAACGTTAACCTGAGCTTCAATGTTACTAAATAAAATAGAAAAATATATTCACATTTCAATGCAATCACCTAAATGTCTATAAATGCAGTCCGACAAAAATAATCATAATTACAAACTGTATTAAAAGGAAAATTTCGAGAAAGAAAATATAGTAACAAATAACGACATTCGTAAACAAAAGAACATATCATTGTGCTTCAAGATAACAATATAAAAATCATAAATTATTTTTATATGTATAGGTATATCTTGCCCATAAACCACATTCTAAAACAATTCCACTCCAGAATATTGAGACTATATGATAGTTAAAAGTAAAAAAAAAAGATACTGGAAAGATGCACTTCAGCTTTGACAACTACTGTTACACACAATTTATTAATACGAATAATACTAATAATATTTATTTCGACCCAGGAGGGTTGAGGTGTGCCAGAAATGCCGGAGGCTGTGGCAAAAATGTGGACGCAACCAATATGCATTCGCTCTTAATAATTTCAATAATGATTTCAGAAAATGTGTCTCGTTAAAAAGTACTAATACAATCTTAAATATAAGTTTCCAACGTCATATTATGGTTAAAGTGATGTTTTACCCACGATGGTGACTCAAGAAGGCGTCGCCATGAGCTAAAAGCAGACAAATGGCCGTTCCAACTCTATAGCATGCATACTCTGACTGCTTGAGCTTAAAGGGGCCCTGCAACGACTTTTTCACTGTTTTTTAATTTGCACCGACCCTGAGCGCACTGAACATAATAACTTAATAAAGCTTTTCTTTTTTTGAATTTCGCTTTACTTTAAAAGTTATAGGCAACTTAAAATTACAAAAACAAGCAAGAAATAACCTCCTTCATGACGTCCTTGGTCCTAGCTTGAGTGTCCGTGAACTAGTGAGCTCAGCGAGCGCTCACGGCCGCTGCACTCCGTGGCGACGGCTCGAGAGGGCGCCACTAAAGCATGTGCTGGATAGGCTTGATGAAGCGGACGGCCAGGGCGGCTCGCATTGAATTCGCTGCGCGACGAAACACTAATTCGGCATGACACTTCGTTGGCGACAAACGACAGCAAGCACGGGGTAACGATCAGCTCAGAACGGGAGCCACTTCGCGCTGCTAAACCGCCAAACGGCCAAACCGCAAACCAAAACTGCTCGCCGAAGGCCTTCGGAACGCTCGGAACCGGTCGGATCCTCGAGCCGATACGACCGCAGCGCCGCCGCGTACATCCGGGACCTTTCTACGCTCGCCACTCGTCGGCGCCTGATCTCACTACCCCTTTCTAGTATGCGCCGCCTTTTCTACCGCTTGGTGGCGGGTATGTCGACGGATCATTTCTTGTTTCCGTACTTTCTAAACTGCATTTGTTTCTTTTCTGATCTAAAATACTGAACAAAAACTACTTTCATAAATAACTAAAACGGTTCGCGCCACTTATATTTTGTCTTTCGACTAAAAAGAAGCTTTTAGCGACTCTGAACAGTAGTAAGCCCAGGACCAAAGACTTCACATATCGCACGCTTTCGGCGCCGCGGGTCGCCCCCGTAGGTGGAGGAGGTTTCCGCGTCATCCGGTTAAAATATGACGCACGGATAATTAGTTACTCTCTCCGGGCCCGCTGACTTGCCCAACCCCAAGAGATGTGGAAACCGTAAAAAAGGTAGACGCTTAAATATGATTGCAGGGCCCCTCTAACAATGCTGAACTCTGATTGCGTGAGCTGTCAATGGAAAGGAGGCAACGCATCTGCTGTATTAGTCAACAATCAACTTGCTGCATACTCTGTGGGTTTGTATGCGCGGATAGCACAGACACATGACCTAAGAACTCGTACGAATATTACTCGTATGAAAACAAAGTGTAGCAGATTTTAATATGGTGGAAAGTTTGGCGACTTGGTAGTACATGACTAACAAAAAAGTAAAACAGCGCAAAAGAGAAGAACAGAGGACGAGAAGACGAAGTGTACAAACAGAGCGCTGACTCTCGAGAAGAAAACACAAATCGACAAGCATCACGGATCACCAAAAAAACACCGTCCCCCCCCCCCCCCCCCCCCCCCCGCACGTGTCAAACCTGCTCAAGAATGCGAACTCTTTGTCAAATAATGCGATAAAAGACGAACTGACGCGCCTATCTTTTTGCTTCGAAATATAAAAGGCCTCTTAAATTTATCTAGTCATCTGTTGACTGTGTTGTCCCTAAGATACTCGTTTCATCAAGAACGGATTTGCAACCGCACCTATCACAGGATGCTGCCAAGTTGCCTGCTGGCGATGATCTAACCGATAAAGTATGCTCTCTTAACCTCTCGTTCACACATCTGCAGGTTTGTCCGATGTAAACATTGCCACAGGACAATTTAATGTTGTAAACAACACCTACAGCGCACGGCATGTACATACATTACCCTGTGGCTCTTTCCAAATACAGGACTATTTACCCTACTTCTATTCACTTAAGCGCAAAGACACCCTAACTTCGAAGGCGCCGAAAAAACTACTGGCACTCCATGACGTTGTGTTTTGTGTTTTCTTCCAATAAATCAGTTTAGTGTCAGCGTTCTGTTTGTACACTTCATCGTCTTGTCCTCCTTTTTTTTGACGCTGTTCTATTTTTTGTTAATCATGTAGTAGATTGATCTGGCGTGACTTAAAAGATAAATATTTAGTACGTTTTGTCCGCTTCAATTTAGTTTCTTAGAAACCACCGAAGGCTCCCCTAATAGCCACGTAGCCTCGCTATCCTGCTATTTAATGTGTTTTAATGTGCCCCATAATATTAATGCGAAAGCATTAACTGTCTCATGGAGCGAGCTGACGTCATCAGTTTGAAGCGCGAAAGCGGCTCCTAGTTTCCGTGATTTCGCCTTCGGTTCCATTGGCTGGGGCGCGTCGACGGGGCTCCATTGGCCGCTGCGCCATGGCCTCCGAGATCCCGAAGCACGCGCGCGCTAGTACGCAGCAGACGACAAAGGGAGCGGACGAGCGGCTTGCATGCTTTCGCACTCACAACTCATAAGAAATGCTTAGGTGTACCTCGAGCTTTTTTTTTTTTATAAGCTTCTATCTGTATGAATATCTTTTAGTTTTAGCTGTAACTAGGATTCCGTGTTTTTGGAGTTTATTTATCGTGAAATTCGGAGGGTGTTTTTCGGAGTTTATTTTTCGCTGTGGATTCGGGGTTTATCGGAGTTTATTGTTAGATTTCCAATTTTTCCAAGCTCAGATTTTATTTTACTGCGTAAAAAATAAAAATTTTAAAACAAAATAAATAATGTCCGGGTACCAAGACCCGTTGTCCCGAAGGAACCTCGACGTGCTAAAAAGCAAACCCGTTTTTGTCAGTAGTTCTAAATTTCAAAGGAAAGTGAAGTGGAATCTCCTCAAGACCACTGACCTTGTGCTCTTATAAAGTTTAGTTTCCGTCTTTTTTGCTGTTTATTTTGTCGCGGTGACCTCGAAATTCGGAGTTTTTCGGATAAATCCGAATTGACGGAAAATTTACCGGCGAGTGGTTTTCGGATTTTTTTTCGAATTTATCCGAAAACACGGAACCGTATCTATAACAAATAACATTAGAGAACTTGCCGGTTGGAAATAAACTATGTCGTCAAGATTATATTTTACACATGTCCGGTTCTGGCACGTAGCAGTTTGCTCTGCTTTGAATGTATGTGTTTTGAAGTCAGAGAATGCGGTCTCATATGCTGAAGTGCTTCTTCCCAATAAAGCGACCGAACTCATAAATAAACGACACGATTCAGACCTAACCGTCTCTCGACTGCCTCCTCTATGAGTCATAGTTCTTGTTAACTAATCTCCAGGGCTAGCGAAGAGCCCCCAGTCTCAGAAGTCATCGTCTTTTTACGTGCAGAAAGTAACTGGTGTTTTCTTTGTTCTTCTGCCAGAATCCTGACCGTTGTGGGCTTATTCCTGCGGTACTCTCTGTGGCACGTTTTCTTCTCATAGCGCGCCACTTTGACTAGGGTATCTCATTGTGCACGCGTAAAAGTGATGCCATCAGAACAACAATGTTGGGGCGCCCAAACTAGATGTCCTCAGAACAGTTTCCAGCGGCTCCTCAGTCCGTTTATGGTAATACGCAACGTGTTTGAGCCCCCTCTATTACAGAGTCCCAAGTTACTGTTTTCCCTTGTAGCTGTGGGTCTGATGAATAACAGAAAGAAATGAAATCACGAACATGATAAAGACTGGTGGAAAGCAATAAAAAAATAAGTTTCCTGGATACCTCATGGTAGCTGCCGACGTTTCGCTAAGACACTTAGATTTTTAGCGAAACGAAAGCCGGTACTGTGAAGCCTCCAGGATACTGTTTTTTTGTGAATGCAAACACGTAACCATCACGCGGAGCCTTGGTATGACGTAATACCCCTAAGACTACGAAAGGAAGCAATGTAATTTAAATGCTGTCTTTTTTTTTTTGTCTCGTATTATTCTTTTGCTTGGTGCTTGTGCTTCCCAGTGAGAACGCAAACAACCGCTGTCGTAAAGCTGAGCCCAATAAAGCTTAACAGCCTTATAACTGTCAAGAATCATTTATATTTTATGTCTCGAAAATAAATAACAATTAATTTGATAAGGCCCAAACAACGTGGAGAGATTTGCAAAAACAGCTTAATTGAACCGGATAACTATTTGTTTTATGAAAGAGCGAAGTGCAGTTTTTTTTTATCGAGACAAACATATATCTCTGGTCAAAGAGTGATAATCGGTTGACTCAGCTGAACATCAATTAAATGTCAATTAGTCAATTTTGACTAAATAAAATAACGGGACAAAGCTTGCTCCGAAAATGGCTCCGTGCGGATCGGGCCTTCATACACCTCGAGGGGTTCTTGTCTCCGAAAGGACACGCGCTCGTCTCGGTTCTAGCGGCACGGTGATGTTTTCCAAGTGACCCTTGTGTAGTACTGTCAGTTGGCGATAGCACAGTTCTGAGCACCACGTGTGTATCTTTGTCTTGGAGCTATTGCACTTTGTTGGAAGTGGCGTGAGCAAAGCCGGTCTCTACCTCCGTGGCTTGCCTCCTCCTCCTGCTCTTCTACAGCAACCTGGACACGCAATAAAACACTGCACACCAAAAAAGGACATGCGTCGAATTCGAGCTTGTGCTTCTGGACGAGTTGGAGGCTGAAAAGACATAGATGACACAGATAGTTAATTGAAAGGAAAAAAGAAATAGTAAAAGTTTGCTTTAGTATAATGGTTTTGGGGAGATCTTTCCAAAGGTGGAAGCAATTTACGCAAGAATAAATTGACATTTGCTCTACTGACTGTTAGCGCCTGGTTAGCTAAGTTAATAGAGCGCTCCGTTAGACTTGGAGAGGCCCCTGGAGTTGGTCCCGGACTAGGCAGATTTTTTTTTCAGCGACCACCAGTCACCTGGAGGGTGCGGGTTGGGCTTCATTTCAGGAGGAAATTAACTTATTCTTCCGTAAAATTATCCAAACAACTTATAATTAGGGTTCGGAGTTTTCGGTTTAAACCGATAAAAACCGATAAAAGTACGCCGAATCCATTTTCGGAAATTCGGTTTTAACCGAAAAAGGTCACTTTGTAGGTTCGGCGTTTTCGAGTTAAACCGATAAAAACCGCTAAAAGTACGTCTAATCCGTTTTCTAAAATTCGGTTTTGACAGAAAAAAGTCAGTTTTTTAGGGCCGCGTCGAGGTGGGTGGGGGAGGGGGGGGAGGGGGGGAAAGAGGGAGAGGGCTTCGCAAGGTTCGACATTGTGTAATGTCTTCGTGATTGCCCTCTTCCAAGGTTCAACATGAAACAAAAGAGGTCTTGGATTGGTCTTGGCGGTACATCTGTGTCCTTTCTGTGATCGGGCTTAGTAGTGTGTCAAGTTCCCGGTCCTCAAAAAAAAGTTCGGATATCGGCTAGTATAAGGTTTTTCGCTTCATGCACTTCAGAGGACATCGAGGTAAGCCGTTAATGCCTTTCTTAACACCGTCTCTCAAACTTCCCTGTGGTTGAGAACATAAATACAATAGATTTTTTTTCCATTCCGCTGTTCACTGTACGGTCATCACCTCAGACGGTCACGTCGTCAGAATGGGAAGGAAAAAGAAGCGCGCTGAAGACTATGCCCGCGAATTCCGCGATTTCGAGGTATGTCCTGACGGAAGTTGTAGCGAAGTGTGTCATTATTCTTTGAGTGATCACAAATATCACAGCTACAAGGATCATCTGATCCGGTGTTCGATTGTGTTTCTTTCATATTCACAGAAAAAAAAAAACAGGTGAATTTTTTTGGGAATAAACATACACCGAAAAAACCGAAAATTGAATTTTAAAATAAACACCGAAAAAAGTACGCCGAATTTTGAAAAAATAAAAACCTGAAAACGCGGAACCCTACTTATAATCAAACAGAATGAGGGCTGAGGGAGTTTTTTTCTCTCTACATTTAGCGGGAGACGTTTCCCTTTACATTCAGCGGGAAAATGACACCGCCGAATTTGACCAATTTGTCGTGAGAACAAGCGTTATCGTGTTTTCGTAGCAAATCCTTGTTACAATCTGTACTTGAAAACTAACAAAAAAAAAAAAAGACCAATCTGATTATAAAAATTATTTTGCTAACAAAATATTTTACACTCTTAAAGGTGTAAATCTGATTATTCCTAGAGCTAACGACACTCTAAGGGTGTTAGAGAAACCCTCCCCTGGGATGCTGGCGATCAAAGCAAAACGACGGTTGCCACTCAGAGACATTCCAGAATGTTAATTTTTATAAACGAAAAGTCACGACTACCTTAGTGCTTAGCTTCGCGTTTTCCTGGATAGGCAATTCAGCTAAGAATATTGCATTAAGTTTTGAATTGGACTGAAGTTAATTGGGTGACACATTCATAATCCGCGCACTCGTGCTGCGTCCCTCAATTTTCTTTCTAACCTAAAAGTGTCCGATCTTCGCAAGTGTCTGCTACACAGTGTCTGACTGTATTAATAAAACTTTGTTATTACAATTCCAAGTACACTCGAAAGATAACGCCGTAAGAACTTGATCATATGCGTATTTATTATTGGCTTAAAAAAAATAAAATCTTCGCCTAAGGCCAGTAAACCCTACGAGACGTGTCTGGTTCATCCTGCTGCCGTCACAAGTTGCAGAGAATTACATGGTACTGTGGCACCATCGGTTATCAAAAACTGTCGCCATACTCTTACATTCTTGTGATCAGAAAGACGGAAAAAAATATTTCTAAGGGTTTTGTATATTTTCTGCCAATGCGATATGCTGCTTTCTTCGTACTTACTCAAAGGGAACGCCTTTCGACTTATTTTCAGATAATTAAAATTTAATTTTCACCACCCGAAGTTCTGAACAAGCGTAGCTTACGGTGTGGGCCCTGTAAACTGCCCAACAGCTGAAATCGAAAAAAGAAAGAAAAATACTCACATGATGCCCTATTCCTTCCTGATGGTTCAAAATGGACGCGGTCAAGCATGTGGTTGCCAGACCGACTTTTTTCATTGGAGGGCAGCCCTAACAGGAAGCAAAAGAAAAAAAATATCAACCCAATAATAATTTAAATTTGATGGCTCCAAGCGTTTTGAAATACAAATTTCTTTTATTTTTTCGTAGGATTTGTATGAACAGGGTGAATACGCACTTAAAGGCATGGGACGCACTCTTGTAGACTGCTTTCGGTAGTTTACAAACATAGCCTTCTATACAATGCTGTCAAATCTGCGCGTGCGAGTCTGTGTTCCGAGTTAGCGCTCAGTTTGCACGCGCTTTCGTTCAAATGAGGTGACATACTCTGTAGAAGCTGAGAACAAACCGCAGACAACATAATTAGAAGCGAGATGTTTTGGTGGCGCCCTCCTGTGATTTCCTCTAGTGACGTCTGTAGTGGCGCGGGGATTACCGCGGAGCTGGAAAACGACAAAGTGTGACCAGGGACATGCGCCAGCTGGGAGCACGAGCATGGAATCCAAGAGCATACGGCCGTTCGAGCCTATTTTATTCTTTATCATTTATTAAATGTGTGAGTTTGCTGTGATGTAGCGTTAGACTCCATACATAACATTTGGCGACGAGGATAAACAACGGCAAGGAGGATGGAAGCGAAAACGAACGGGCCAGGACCGGCAATTGGACGTCTAGAGGAGTTCAACACCTCGACACCGGAGTCTTGGCCACAGTACGTTGAGCGACTCGAGTTCTTTCTTTTGGCAAACGGGATCGTGGACAACGTAGGGAAGCGGGCCGTCTTCTGCAGCGCGTGTGGACCTTCCACATGCGCCCTGCTTCGATCACTCTGTACTCCGAAAACGCCGGGTGACGTACTTTTGAAGAGCTGTTAGTCATTCTAACACGACACTTCGCACTGAAAACATCAGTAGTTGCTCACCGATTTACGTTTAACAAGCGTTGCCAGCGTCAAGGCGAGTCAGTGGCGAGCTACATCGCGGAGTTGCGTCGCCTCGCCGAACACTACGACTATTCATAATTTCTGAATGAGATGCTTCGAGACCGTTTCGCTTGCGGGGTCAGCGATGAAGCTGTACAGCGCCGTCTTCTCGCCGAACCAATCCTCACCTTCACAAGGGCTCAGGATCTTGCAGTCGAGGCAGAGTATGCCAAGAAACGCACGCAAGAGATGCGTGACCCTCGTAGCTCAAAGGAGGCTGAAGTTCGCTACATCGACAAAAATCCTAAAGCATCGAACAACTCACCGAAGCAAGACAACAAACCTGGCAAGGTAAAGGCACCTCCTAACTCAGCTGGAAAAGTTTGGCGTTGCAGTGGCACACACGACGAGAGTAACTGCCATTTCGCACACGCCGTTCGCCATTTTTGAGGCAAAAAAGGGCACATCGTAAGTGCTTGCCGCCAGACGATAGCCAAGTAAAAAAAAACAACGCTTCAAAAGCGGGATCAAGCCATAAACTAGAGATAGAAAAAGCTTCCAGGGTGGAGTATCGCCTTGAAGTTCAAGTAAGTGGAATACCCATCTGCATGGAAGTAGATTCCGGAGCAGCTTGCTCAGTCATCTATCCGAGGACAATGCGTCGCCTTGGCCTAACCAAGAAGAGACTGATGTCAACAGAAATCACTCTCAGGACATATTCGCAAGGAATACTGACGGTTCTCGGGAATGTCGATGTTCCTGTAAAATTCAAGGGCAAGGAGCACAAGCTACCACTGCTGGTAGTGAAGGGAGGTGGTGAAAGTCTTTTGGGAAGAAACTGGTTTCGAGAAGTGGGGATCAAGATTCAAGAAATTCATCAACTATCTGACTCCCTGCCCCGGACGCAAGGACTGGAGAAGGAATCACCAAACGTCTTCGAGTCAGGACTTGGCGAACGCAAAGGGCCTGAATTTCACATCAAGCTCAAGCCAGACTCCAAACCAAAGTACCACAAGCCCAGAGCTGTTCCTTTGACACTTCAACCACGGGCAGAAGACGCCATCACGCACCTAGTACAACAAGGAATTCTGGTTCCAGTGAGGAATTCTGAATGGGCGACACCAGTCGTACCTGTAGTGAAGCCAAACGGCAAAATACGACTATGTGGGGATTATAAGTGCACCATTAATCCAGTTTTGGAATAGGAAGAGTATCAACTACCAACAACAGAACAGCTGTTAGGTAAACTGGCAGGTTGCCGGTGGTTTTCGAAGTTGGATCTGAAGCAAGCCTAGGCTATAAGCAGCTTACTGTTGATGAAAGAACGTCCAACCTACTTACACTGAATACTCACAAAGGGCTCTTTGAATACTCACAAAGGGCTCTTTAGGGTAACAAGGTTACAGTTTGGTGTCGCTACTGATGTAGCTATTTTTCAACGTCGCATGGAGCAGCTGCTAGCCGGACTACCGGGAGTTCAAGTGTCCCTGGACCAGCGTGTAAGATAGACAGGTGGGGAAACGGCCTATAGAAGCCTACCGCAGCGCCGTGACCGGATTGTGTACTCGTCTGCTTGCGGGTACCCCCGATTTGCGATAGATGGCGCTGCGGCGAGAAGAAAAAAATCGGAATCGGATTTGCATGGAACTTTATGGGAGAGTGCGCTAAATAAACCGAGAGCATGACAGTCCTCCATTAAAAATCCACGAGAAACCATCTCCATCAGTTTAGCCGGTCGCCACCGGTCGCCCACCCGGAGTGAGAGTTCGCGGTGCTCCAGATAGATGGCGCCACAGAAAAAGAGAAAACCGAGGGGGACACAATCCGGTCGCTCATTTGGCTCTCGTTTCCCCACCTGTCTATCTTACACCCTGCCCTGGACGATATTCTGATAGGTGGATCCAACTCAAGAGAACATGACCTGCGAGTCCAGGCCGTTCTGCAATGAATTCTAGAGGACGGGCTACACTTAAACAAAAAGAATTGCACTTTTGGAGTGCAAGAAGTAACGTTCCTGGGTTACAAGGTTGACCAAGACGGGGTACACCCAATGCAGGACAAAGTGAAAGCAATCCATGATGCGCCTGCATCTAAAGACAAGAAAATGCTTCAAGCCTTCGTAAAACTCCTGAATTATTATAATCGTTTCCTACGGGGAGCTTCCCACGTGTTCGAGCCACTTCACCGACGTCTACGAGACGGAGTAACATGAAGTTGTTCATCCAAATAAGCAAAGGCTTTCAACGATGCCAAGGAACTTCTCAAGTCCAACAATTCTTTGTGCCACTATGACCTCAACAAACCACTGATACTGGTTTGTGACGCCTCTCTTGCGAAGTTGGGGCTGTGTTAAGTCTCACGGATGACGAAGGTAAAGAGTGACCTGTCGCTTATAGGTCATGTTCGCTGACAGCAGCGGAAAGAACTACTCTCAAACGGATCGGGAAGCACTAGCTGTAGTTTTCGGACGGAAAAAAGTTCCATCACTACATCTACGGAAGAAGCATCAAGATTTACACTGACCACAAATCGTTACTAGGTTTGTTCGACAACAAGAAACCGATTCCGAAGATGGTATCACCAAGGGTCCTCCGGTGGAGCTTGATGTTGGCAGCTTACAATTACGAACTGTTGTACAGACCTTGCAAACAAATGGGAAATGCGGATGGTCTCCCCCAGCCGACTTCCGCTACCTCCACCAAACTTCGACGTTCCACAGCTGGCAGGGGTTTTCCTTTTAGAAGGAACACCGGAAGGTTTGGAAAAAGCCGAAGAAGTGGCCAAAATAACAAAGAAAGAGGAAGTTATTTCGGCGGTGATGTACTGGGTTCAACAGGGATGGCCAGAAGAAAAGCCAAAAGACAAGTTCAGTTCATTTTATAGCCGACGAGAAGAGTTGTCAGTGTGCAACGGTTGTCTGATATGGGGACACCATATGGTGGTTCCCGAGAAACTTCAAGAGAAGGTTTTGAACGTTCTGTATGCCTCGCACCCAGGGGTTGTGCGCATAAAGGGCCTAGCTAGAAGCCACGTTTGGTGGCAGGTCTCTACCAACAGATCGAAGAGCGGGTTCGATGCTGTGCGACTTGTCAAGAGACAAGGAATGCACCGGTCCGATCTCCAATTCATCTATGGGAATGGATGATAAACCCATGGTCCAGACTACACATTAATTTTGCCGGTCCTTTCGAAAGAAAAGTATTTTTTATTGTAGTTGATTCACACTAAAAATGGGTCGAGGTACGTTTGGTGAAAACGACTTCAGCGGCGGAAGTCATCCGAAGTTTAAGAGAATTGTTTGCGACACATGGAGTGCCAGATGTTCTGGTTTCCGACAACGAAACTGCCTTCACTTCTGCAGAGTTTCGAGAGTTCGCAGACAGCAACGGTATTCGACTTTCGTTTGTTTCACCGTATCATCCAGCTTCCAACGGCCAAGCCAAAAGGATGGTCCTGGAAACCAAGAAGTCGCTGTCACGCCTTAAAGAAGGAGTCTGGTCTACGAGGATATCAAGATTTTTGATAACTCAACACGTTCTACCTTCCCCTGATCCTGTAAAAATCCAAGCCGAGTTGATTATGGGTCGTAAGCTACGAACAGCTTCGACGCTGAGCCCGCAGAAACGCCAGTATATGAACCGGAAACATTTTCCCGTCAAACAGCTGATGCAGAGGTGTCAACTGACCGTCCGACAAGAGTACGTCGAGCACCGAGGTACCTTCAAGATTACGAGGTGGATTAGATACCTACGGACTGGGTGATGACTATTCCGGGGAAAAGGGATGTAGTGTCGCGGGGATTACCACGGAGCTGGAAGACGACAAAGTGTGAGCAGGGACACGCGCGAGCTGGGAGCACGAGCATGGACCCCGAGAGCATACGGCCGTTTGAGCCTGTTCTATCTTTTATCACTTATTAAATGTGTGAGTTTGCTGTGAAAGCGTTGGTCTCCATACATAACAACGTCATTACCTTGCGAACAAGTTCGATGATGTTTGTAATGAGCATGATGGAAGCTTGAAATCATTGCGCTTTGGAAACAACGCTGCCAACACCGCCAAAATTGAAGTTCTTCCATTCCTCTTATTTCCGTCGAAGAGAAATCTTTTGCTGACGTCATAGTCAGCATTCGGCCAATCGTGGAAGGCCTATCCCAACGACGCTTTCGATCACGCACGTCGCCGATAGGAGTCATCGGAGCCGATCCTCGGAATGCCTTCACAAAAATTATAATTAACTAAAAAAAGAAGAAAAACTGAACGGCAAATTGTTAGGCAATTGTGTTCCATACGTGAAACGTTCTAGCATCACGTGACATCAGGTCACGTGACGTCGGTGTTTCTGCTAAATTTAGCGGGAAACCTGAATTGGTGTGTAAGTCACTTGACGTTATTTTTCCCGCTAAATTCAGAGGAGAAACTAAATTGCAGTATAGGTCACGTGACGTCAACTTCCCCGCTATATTCAGCGGAGAAACTCAATTGGTGCGTAAGTGTGCGACGTCCCATAATGCAACACTGCGCGCGTTGCATTATGGGACGTCACAAGACACGGCTTGAAGAAATGCGGCTTCACGAAATCCGGAGCAAGTAGCCATAGAACGTTTCACGTTATCCAATTCAATGGAGTGAATATGTCACGTCAGCTACGGCAGGGACACAGCGACGCGGAGGAGTGCGTAGTCAGGTGCAACGTTTGCAGCGCTGGATTGGTTAGAACGGCTCGTAAGGTGAAATGAAGAGTACAGGTGAAGCCACGCGCTCGCGCCAGTAGCTTTAGCAGCGTCGTACTCCAAGTACGAAACTGATGACATAGATTAACTAAGGGAGAGGAGGAAATGAAAGCGCGAGAGGACGTCGGACCGCCAGGCTCTGGTTGGAGGGATTAGTGGGTAGGAGCGAGGATTAGCCACCTTTGTCTCTACTCGCTGTTCGAACGCGTTCGAATGTCGAACGCCGGTGTTCGAACGCGAGACGCTGCGCTCGGAGCAGACGAAGCGCTTGTTCGCTCTGATTGGAGGGATACGATGGGTAGAGAAGACTCTCATCTCCACCTCTCCCCGAGTTTCTTTCGGTATAGTGGCAACTGATGGGATTACCCTGCTGTACGGAATCTTGGCTTTTCTCGTCTAGGAACGATTTGGTCGCCGGCACGGACAGGTCCGCCTGCGCCCGTAACCGCAGGGGATCGTCTCGCCCTGACTGTCTGGCTGTAATTCATGAAAAAAAAAGAGAGATTCATATTTGCGACACATCTGCAACGTCTGATCACGTGTCACGATGCGTAGTTTTAGCGAGAACATGGAAGGTGAGCTTACTTTTGGGGACCACTGTTTCTGCCGCGGCGGTCGGCCTGGCAAGCGTTGTTGGGTGGGGAATATCTGAAAAAGTGAATTATCTTATATAATTAAATATTTGGTCATAACAAAACGACAACTGTAGATATATTAACAATTTAAGTATTGTTAAGTTTTCTAAATTTTCTTAGCAACATCCTGAATTGTTAAGTTTCCTAAATTTTCTAAGCAACATCACTAGTTACTTAACAGAACTCTTCATCTTTCTCTGGTTTGGCAATGTTTCTTCTGCCTTTTTTTCCTCACTTTTTGTCGTTTTTCTTATATGATCCCACTTCAAATATAACGCCATAATTCTAGTACAATTATTTCATCCAAATAGTACAAACGAGAAAGTGTTATAGTAGATGCGTGATCTATAATTTACTATGCATGATCATTTTATAATTAAGTCTCAGAGGAAGTGTTGACAGCAGTTTTGCAGAACTCTCTTTAAACGCGATTTTAACACTCTCAGAATAGCCGGCTTTGACAGACGATTTGCTGAAAGCTAAGTCTCAGTGTCCGCTGCGCATTTATGGGCATGCAAACCAATATAAAGGCAAACAAGTGCCACAAAAAGAAAAAAAAAAAAAAGATCGGAGAATCTACGAAGCGTCATTGTAATGGCACAGTCGCACTCTTCAGAACCTTAGAACCTTAGATCAATTACATGGCTGTTTTATATATTTTTTTTCTTCAACCTAAGCGCTGACAACGGGGAAATTATTACACAATATGCTCTTGTAAAAACGACTGTTTAATGTCTTCCAAACAAATCTAAACGATCTCTGCTTAAATATTGCAGTTCACGCGTTAGTGAACTTTGGAAATAAAGGCCACTGCTAATTTATTACCATTAAGAGTTAATCTCTTAACAAAAACACAATTAAGCTTATGTCCTTCAATGGCAAAATGGCAAATCCTTCAGTCCATTTTTTTTAAAGACTTTTCGGTATGAGGGTCTTTCGGCATGAAGCTGCAAGGAAGTGGCATGAGCAAGTACCAATATTTCTTTGAATGAGAACTCTACATCCTGTTAGTTCCATCGAGCTAGATGGTCACCTAGATTCTCGAGACATCGCTTTGTGGCCATTGTGACCTATAGTTTGCCTACAAGTTCGTACAAAGAAGCTTCTCACCTCTCCTACCTACTGGCGTCTTTTTAATGTGAAACGTTCTTTGGTTAGGTGTTCGGATTTTCGTGAATCCCAAAAGTGAAGCCTGGATAAAAGCATGGCCGTGAGGCTCGACGCTGATTGGTTAACGGGGAGGTCACATGACCATTGGGTTAGGCGAGGAGGAGCTCGAGCACCTGTGAGCACTAAGGGAGAGGAGTTCGAGTGAATGAAAGGCTCTGGAAGATCGCCAGGTTTATCAACCAGATCAGCGGTAGTATCGCTTCGTTCTAGTAACAACTATCAAGTGTACACATGGTACGTGATATCTGACGAAGAGCACCGTGAACGTAGGCCTCTGCGTCTGGAAACTCAGAGTATCGCTAGACGTTTGCGACGCTACAACGTTTCACGTATGTAACACAACTGCCTAAAACTTTGCCATTTCTTGTTTACTCAAGTTTCCCACCAACACAATCATCGAACCAAGTCTCTATCAGGGGGCGCCACTTTTGTCGAAAGAGGTGGGTTGCGCCCGCTTTGCAGTTGGGAACAAAATGGCGACGCATATCAGAAAAGCGGTCAAGGGGGGTGCCGATACTTATTTCGTAGCTCTATCCGTTAGCGTGTAGAGTAACTATAAATGGCGGAGCCAGAGTATCGCATTCATTTTCCTTTCGCCGCCAGCTCCTCATTGGCGGAGAAGGGGTCACATGAGTCAAACTTGACTACATGAAGTGATTGCGGGGGAGCGGCCTAGAGGAGCGCCGCGGTCTGGAGCTAACATATTTTTCACTCTGCGTTCGCGAAATGTAGTCCTTACGCTGATGTCTGACGAGCAGGAAGCTTCTTGAACCTTCGGACATAGTAAGTTCCACTTGGACGCCTGAAATTGCGTTCTCTATGTAACGCAAGCGCTCTTTCAAAGTGGTCGTGTACAAGCAGACAACACAAGAAACAACGATGGCGCGTGCGCACGGTTTTCAGGGAATTGGCAGACGCACGACGGCGCATACACGCTGAACCGCCGCCTCATAACGTCGCGCCCGTTGAGTCTCCTGCAAGAGTGACGGTCGCTTCTCCGCCGTGCTTAAAAAAAAAAAAAGAAAAAAAAAGAGACCGTTGCCATACTTTGTTCTGCGCAGCATACTTACTAGGAAGTTTTCGTAGACCGGGTTTACCCCCCCCCCCCCCCCCCCCCCCCCCCGCTACTGCGCCTGCGCGCCGATGGCCTTGACTGTAGAGTTCCGGGTATCGTAACGGATTGCGGAGAGCGTTACGGGACGGCGAAAACGATCTACGAAAACCCCTTAGTGACTCTAGCTGTTACCGTGTAGCCTGATGAAGCCCTCTTTCTCGCCGAAGGTGTTCTTGGCGTGGCACTTGTAGTGTCCGTAGTCTGCCTTGTTGAGGTCCGTGATCTGGAGCCGCATGCGGATCCGATAGGAGTCGGCCTCCTCGGCGACGCGGTATTTCCTGCTCTCGAGCAGGATCTGGCCATCGCTGCGAATCCAGGACGTGAGCGGCCTCGGCGACGCCTCGACCACGCACTCGAGGAACACCGAGCTGCCCACGGCAGCGCCCACCAGCTGCTCTGAGACGCGGATCTTGGGCCGGACTATACAAAAAAAGAAAGAAAAAGAAAAAGAAACACGACGAATTGAGATTACGCATACACTTCCAGATACATTTATACCCTAGTCACAAAGAAACCTTTAGGCTCAGTTAGGTCTGATCTCGGTCACACTTAACTGCGGTTAAGGCCGTCCGACGGGCATTCTGAACCGTAGTTACGCTTTAGTATGGCTAGCACTCACTGCCAACTATACCCTAGTTTCACGGGCACCCTTAACCGCTGTGAAGACTGCCCTCAATCACACTTAACGGCGGTTAAGTGTGACAGTGGAAGTAAGGTAGTATCCTTTTTTCTCAGAAGTGAGCATGGCGGAAAAAGAAAGAGGTGTCTGAACAAGGCTAGTCAAGGCAGCAACGGTTTCTAGAGCTTCGCGCATCTCCCGGCAGGGGCATTGTCGGTTTAAGGTCCTTAGCACAGGCAAGGTCGCGGGCCACGCGGCTTTGTAAACGTATGCGCGAATAAGCGCGGTTCCTTGAGTGGATCTTCTCCCCCTTCCCCGATGCTTTTTAAACGCCCCTAGACGTGTTGCGCCATCTCACTTCGTTTGAAAGAAACGCGAGCGAACCGTCGCCACGCTTGCTTCATGGCGAGGCGGTGCAGTACAGACACCTCTTTCTCTCTCTCTCCCCTCTCTTCTTCCACCACAATACTGCTGCCGCACAAGTTGGGAACATGATTAGCGGCGAGCTAATATAGTTTAGATTATAACTTCAGTTTTTATTTGGGAGCAAAAACAGGTAGATACAGGCGACTGTCTGTTTGTGCTGGTTATATCGGGCTCCATATACATACCTCTAAACTCCACGGGAAGGCAGTGAAGTAGTAAAAGCTGTATTCTATTTTTGTTTTAACATTTAGAAAGGTACGCAGACTAAACATAAATGTATTTTTTTTTCACGTCACTCCGGATTTCTTTTAATTTTTTTTTTTCATTTCAAAGTTCTAGCTATTGTACTAAGAAGCTCGTCAAAACTAAGCATTCTGTGGTCGATGATATCCCTGTATTACAAGATATGCAAAGTTTTCTTTTTTTTTATTCTCGTCATTTCAGCAAAAATAATAAAATAAAAACTATAGGAATGTGAATCAGTATTATACTATCAAAGAGAAAGTCGTTACGGAAAGTGGCATAAATGTTTTGTTTTGTGCTTCACCCCATTGAAAGCAATAAAAAAAAAAAGACGGCTTTAATCACGGTGTACTATTATGACAAATATATTGCACAGAATTTGGAAAGTAACAATAATCATTAAAGGATCACACAAGCTGCAAGAGAGTTTCTTTTCAAAAATTTCTCAAAATAGATTATAAGGCTTGCCGGGAGATAGTGGTACCAGAGTCGCGGACAGTTTAAGGAACGCAGGGCGTGGTTTATTGATCAGATAAGGTTCTATTGGCGCGCGCCCGTGCAGCTTCAGCCGACAGCGTCTCCGCCGTCCAGACGGCGCAACTGAGAAAGAAGAGACGAACGAAACAAAGGAACTGTTTCGTTCTCGTGGTACTCGGGCGCGCGCTCTTTCCGCTCGGAGCGTCTGCTGGGACCTTGACGGACGCTGGCCTGAACACCGCGCTATGAACCACGCCAGACATCTTTCCGTTTCAATGCGTTCATAAAACCGATTACGTCGCCGTTGAGGCACGAAATTAGAGTGAAGGACGAAGCAGTGTCCAAAGGGCAAAACCCGTAGCGCAAGTGGCAAGTTATACATGGTGTGGCGCACACGAAAAACAACTTTAAAAGCCAGCATGTCTTTTATAAAGAAGCACAAAAAACCGGACTCGCGACAGGTTTCCATTAGCCGCTTCTCAAGGAGCCATCTGGTGGCGCCTCTTACAGCCAAGGTGAAGAGAGGACTTTATTATGCAGCTGCGACGCTCGCGGTTTCCCTAACTATAAATACCTTACGCCATGGCCTTTATTGGTAATCTCCTGTCCTACAAAAATATAAACTCAAAAAGCTTTTTTTGTTTTTTTGAGGGGGGGGGGGGGGGGGAGGGAAGGGGGCAGCACTTACAGTTGACCTGGAGCAGTATCCTCTGGCTGACCGACGGCGGCACTCCGTTCTTGGCGATGCACAGGTAGGCGCCCATGTCTTCCCGGTTCACCTGGCTGATGTTCAGGAACTCTCCTTCCACCGTCATGGCTGCGAGGAGTGTATAAGGCCGAGATCACATCGCTAATACATCGCAGGAAAGACAGTCCGCGCAGACACTGTCTGAGTCGATTTTCTTCGTTGAATGCAACGTTACTAGAACAACTCAGCTGGGAAACTGCAATAAGCCTGCTTTAAAAATGTGGCTTCGGTCCGTACTCGAGAACCGAACTAATGGCGATCGCAACGCCACCATTTCTTCCGCAGCGGCCACTCCGGGAACTGCACGTCTGCATGTATCGGTTCAGGTCGAGTCGGGCAAGGGCCGGTGACGTCATCAAACATTGCCAATTCGTAGTAGCAATATAAATGAACTTCTATGTTTTGACTAGTCGCTAAAGGGCGGCGCTGTTATCGTATTTAAAGGGGCCCTGCAATCATATTTAAGCGTCTACCTTTTTTGCGGTTTCCACATCTCTTGGGGTTCGGGCAAGCCAGCGGGCACGGAGAGAATAACTAAATATCAGTGCTTCATATTTTAAGCGGACGACGCGGAAACCTCCTCCATCTACGGGGGCGACCCGCGTTGCCGAAAGCGCGCGATATGTGAAGTCTTTGGTCCTGGGCTTACCACTGGCCAGAGCCGCTAAAAGCTTTTTTTTAGTCGAAATACAAAATATAAGTGGCGCGAACCGTTTAAATTATTTAGGAAAATAGTTTTTGTTCAGTATTTTAGATCCGAATGAAACAAATGCAGTTTATAAAGTACGGAAACAAGAAATGACCCGTCGACATAACCCTTTTCCACCAAGCGGTGGAAAAGGCGGCGCATACAAGAAAGGAGTAGTGGGATCAGGCACCGACGGGCGGCGAGCGTAGAAAGGTCCCGGATGTACGCGGCGGCGCTGAGGTCGTATACGGACTCGAGGATCCGACAGGTTCCGAGCGTTCCGAAGGCCTCCGCCAGCAGGTTTGGCTTGCGGTTTGGCCGTTTGGCGGTATGGCAGCGCGAAGTGGCTCACGTTCTAAACTGCATATCTATGCTGGAACGCAAACTAAATGATGTAGAAAACTGCATTGGGCACTGATTGGCTATTCTCTCGAGTCACGTGACATAACGTTGAAATGTAGTTTTTCCCTATGCAGTTCGAGCTATTCTCGTAAAATGATGTAGTTGGCGGTGACGTCAAAATGTCGTCACGATGCACTTTGACGATGCAGTTAACTGAGTGGTCAAGACAAAGCCGGAGATCGTTCTGCATCGTAAAAAATGGCGACCCTAACATTTGCATCTCTACTGTTGGGTTCGCCAGCGGATCGAGTTATAGAGATCACCGGGATGCTTTTGAGACGCGTGATGCGAGCTTTGAGGGCGAATACCGGCTGACCGAAGGGGCGACTCGCTGGCTGTGCGACCAGCTTCGCGGAAAGCTCCAGCGGCGTCGCGAAGGGCCCCGTGGGCTGACGGTCGAACAACAAGTATACTCGCAGCTGTACGCTTCTACGTCGCTTGCGGCTTCCAGGGAACCGTCGGGAGGGACGAAAACATTGGTGTTTACCAGTGCTCTGTGAGTCGCAAACTTGTTGATGTCACCAACGCTATCATCGATTGCCTCGGATCGAAGTGGCTGTGTTTCCAGCGAACTCAAGCAGAGAAGGCGCTCACAAAAAGAAAGTTCTTCGAGCGATGCAAGTTCAGCGGCGTGATCGATAAATATTCTAAATACTCTTACACGATTCAACACGATTGTGTTTTCATTTGAGTGCACCCAATATAAGTGATTTGGCTGAGCGAAAAGCCAAGCAAGCAACGGTTACAGGCTTAAGTTGAGCTAGTTGAATAATACTTCAGGTAGAGAAAGAGAGAGATATACTTTATTTTAAAGCAACTACTTCAGGTAAGGCCAGCTGGACTAGAATAAACATACACATAAAGAAAAGACCATTCACAACGTGGGACTAACTAACGCTGGGACTAACAACTGATTTTCTTTTTCCTCCTCTTCTACTACGAACCCAACTTGAGGGAAATATTCTCTTTTCTTCTTTTTTGCTTCCTACTTCACCGAAAACTTAACCCCCGAAGGAAATTTTTTTTTCTTGTGCATCACGAGAGAAGGTGCACTAACGCAGTCAAGCAAAGTCAAAAAGTCAAATTTGTCATTAGTTGCTTATACAGCAGGAGGTTAGTCTGCCTGAACATGGCGACATTGTTACCCACTGTAGATAAACAATTTAGCCAGTGCAGTATGACCGCTAGCCCGGGGTCTTTAACGTGCGTCACGCAGTAGTCATACACGACCGCACGCCGATACGATGCTCATCCAGATCGAAACGGGCAGGGGCGGGGATTGAATCCCAGGGTCCCTGGGTTCTGCAGCGCGAGCTTTCGCTCCACGTGCTCCGAGCTGGTGTGCGCTAGCCCACTCGGCGATTCTCCGAAATTCCCTGTAGGGAGAAAAAAAAACTATGTAGTTTCAACTCAATCGCCACAGTTTGGCGACGTCACCGGACACGTCACGGTGCAGTTCTCTTCTGATGTAGTTTGTTGGCAATGGAGATTAGGCTCCTCCCACCGGCGACGTCACGATGCAGTTTCTCCACCGCTTTTTCCAGCATAGACAGACTAATCTTTTCCCCGTGTTTGCTGTCGTTTGTGGCCAATGAAGTTTCATGCCAAATTAGCGCTTAATCGCGCAGCGAATGCAATGCGACCGCCCTGGCTGCCCGCTTCATACAGCCTATCCAGAACATACTTTAGTGGCGCCCTCTCGAGCCGTCGACACGGAGTGCGGCAGGTGTGAGCGCTCGCTGAGCTCACTACCCCTCCTCTAGTTCAGGGCCACTCAAGCGACCAAGGACGTTATGAAGGAGGTTATTTTAGAGCGCAGATCTTAGGCGCCCGTTTCCGGCTTGAGCGGCGTTGGCGTCGCCGTCGCCGTCGGCGTAACCTTTAGGTCACCTGACCCCCCCCCCCCCCCCGATGTCACGTGATCCCCCCCCCCCCCCGAGAACACGTGACCCTCAGTACCCTTCCCTCCTCCTCCTCAAGAGCGGCGCTCTAATTCGGCGTTACAGGGTAAACGGCTTTCATTTTTTTTGCTTGTTTTTGTAATTTTAATTTGCCTATAACGTTTAAAATAAAGCGAAATTCGAGAAAAGAAAAGTTTCATTAGGTTTCTACGTTCAGTGCGCTCAGGTTCGGTGCAAATTAAAAACCAGTAAAAAAGTCCTTGCAGGGCACCTTTACGTTAAAGCAAGTAGACAGGAGAGCTGGTTAAGGATAGACATAGTAACCCTGGAGCTAGGGGACAAAAAGGGACGGACAGACACGAAACTCCGAAGTTTCGTGTCTGTCCGTCCCTCTTTGTACCCTAGCTCCAGGGTTACTATGTTATCGTATTTAGTTTGTTCTTGGTGGACGTGAGCGGTCCGAGTTTCAAGGGCGAGTTTTCCAACTGAGTGCTTCAGTAACGTTGGTTGTATATGACGACCCTGTCACATTGGCCATAAAAAAAAAAAAAAACTGTCTGCAGACACGTTCGAACCGTGCACGATGAATGGATTAATGGATGCTAACGGCTGTAGAATTTATATTGGGCGGTAGCTTGCGACGCCTTACCTGGAAATTAAGAACCAAAAGCAAGATTTCTTTCCTTGGTCAGTTTGCTTACACTCTGCAATTTCGTACACGTGTATGAAGCGAACATTCTTGGAACGTGCTTAATTAAAGGGTCTACGCAGATAATTGAGTCGTCGTTTCTGCAGCGAACGTCGCGTCTTTCCTATGTTGCATGGGCAGCGTGAGCGCGGATTGATGCTGCTATTAAAACAAACGACAGCGAAAAGAATCGAGTGCCATGATATGTGGAAAGGTTCCGCACCTAGTGTCAGCAGCGACTAGGAACTCGTGTTGATGTTCGAAAGCCGGTATTAACAGCCGACAGATTGAACGCGTTCTTATGAAATGAGGGCAACATTTACTCATGCGAGACTGCCCAGAGCAAAGGTAGTAGTGGCCCCTGGACGAATGTAGTGGGTCAGAAAAAATTGTGAGAGCGATATTCCAGCTTAAAAGCAGTTTCTGCTTCTGGAGCAGACGTAGAACTTCCACAAAAGTGTATAATTAATTTCGCCCGTGGTTATACATAAATTAATATTTATATTCACCAACGCAGATATATATCTTTCGATAATAAGAAATACAAACCAAAGATACGCAAGGAAAATTTACATATCTAATAAAAAAATATTACAGACGATTACAGGTGACCTGCACTACTGCGTGTCGCCTATTCAGTTTTTTTTATTTGAGAGGCACCGATTTTAAAGAGATATACACACAAAAAAACTTAATTCCTAGCCATTACAATGATAGTCTATATGCGCATATTTTATACAATTCTTCCTTATCATTTCGTTTCAAAATTTGCGACGCAATTGCTTGCGGAGAGCAATTTTCTTCGTAGTACAACCCATCTGTGCCGACCGTGCTATTGGTTTTACTTGATTGCTCAGTACATATGTGCACTTAAAATAATAAAAAAAATTATCCAACATAAAGAGGCATTTTCTCACACGTGACAAAGAGAGAAGGATAAACAGGGTAGACAAAGTTGAAACCCACCGGTGCTCTTGCGACCGCTGTAGCGCTCCAGGTTGATCTCCCGGCCGTCCTCTCTTCTCCACAAGATGGACGGCGGCGGGTACCCCTGCGCTCGACAGCGCAGGCCTACCCTCGAGCCTTCGTCCACCGTCGAGTCGGAGCTCGTCCCCTCTTCCAGAATAGACGGCGGAACTGCGTCGTCGAAGCGAAACTGGACTAAAATCCGCAGCCCTTTCTCGGACACAAAGTCAGCCCGACAACATTAAATGATTAAATTTCACTAAAGACGTCACAGTCGCCGTCTGCGCATGGCATACGACAGACGCACCGAACAACACGGCAGCTGTCCTCCGAGCTAGGACGCAAGCAGCGTTACTAAAACACTCAGTTGGGAAACTCACCCTTGAAACCCAAACCGCTCGCGTCCACCGAGACCAAACTAAATCAGAGCCGTTTATACTGAGAGAGTTTGGCCAATGGGCGGAGCTTGTTGGCCGCTAGAACAAGCGGATTTCGCGATAACACAATATGGCGTTACTTCTTTGTCTTGTTCATTCCTGAGAAATCGCGTAGAGTTCCTATGAGTCAGAGCCACAATATGGCGGACGGAAGTAGTCATCCCCCGGTTGTCAGACTACGCTGCTGTGGTTGTCAGGCTGTCAAAATCTCCTTAAGAAGGCCAAACTCTCTCAGTATAAACGGCTCTGAACTAAATACAATAACAGCGCCGCCCTTTAGCGACGAGTCAAAACATGAAAGTATATTTATATAGCTACTGCGAAATAGCACTCCTGGATGGCGCCAGAGGCACTCGCGCGACTCCTTCTGAACCAATACTCCAGTTCCCGGGGTGGCCGCTGCGGGAGAAATGGCGGCGTTGTGATCGCCATTAGTTCGGTTCTCAAGAACGGATCATAGCCACTTTTTCAAAGCCGGCTCTTTGGAAGTTTCCCAACTGAGTTCTACTAACGTTGGACGCAGGTGTACACTCTACACTTCGGACGACGTAGCTAGAGCGAGAGAGGCCTGTTAATACGCAATGAAGAAGGGTGACTTTGACAACCCCCCCCCCCCCCCCTCCCACGACGCAGCTGGGCCGAGAGACGTAATCAGCTTGGCAACTGGCGAACTCTCCGGCAGGTGCCGTTTTCGAAACGCCAAATGCTGGGCCAGCTGCAGCACACTGCCTAAACATAAAAAAAGAAGCACTCTGCACGCTGCACACAGGATGAAAGAATGATCCGCGGAAACGCCTCACTATGTTCGAATCATGCTTGCTTCGTACATGTGTACGCTTCGATCATGCCTGCAGAGTGCTTTTGTACAACCTATGCGACATGACAGCTACACAAGGAAGAGACACGCCTGCGAATACATTGTACAAAAGACAGTCTACATACGCTGTCTGAGGCGTTTTTTCTTCCCTGTCCCGTCACAACGGTAATACAAGCCCCGTGCGCAGACGTGTTCAATGCACACGTATGTATACGAGGCCAACACGATTTTAATACGCTTGAGTCCAGCGTCAAGAGATAATTATGTCAATACGTCTGTAGCGAACGTCGTGTTATTTTTTTTTTTGTATGATGTACGGAGCGCGTGACTCCGACCGGTGCGTTTAGCGTCCCATCCCGCCCGTACATCAAACGTGGTCTCGGAAGTGGCATCAAATGACGCCGCAGAAGTCGGAGTGCCTTCCGCTGTCGGATGTAGCGATCCTGGCGGTTGGTCGTAGAAGTGTTGGCGAAAAAGCACGAGCGAACTCGAGTGTCGCTGTCTTCGCGGTGTCCCCAACCTCTGGCTGCCCCAGCTTCCGCCAACTGCCGAAACTGGAGTGCGACCTGTAGTGAAACTATGGTGACTGGAACGCGTCCCCGGCTGGTGTGTTTACCACGTCCAAAAATGTGGTTTCTCGATTTCCCCCCGATAACGTCATACAGGTATCACGCTGTCGCCAGTAGCGATCCTGGCGGCGTCCCAACAACTGTGGTGTATGTGAAAGTCTCCCGTTTTGCCGCAGGTTGCTGTCCAGTGTGGCAGTCCACGGAAGCTTCGGCGGCGAGAAGTTGGGACGCCGTGACGACAGCGACACTTGCGTTCGCTCGTGCTACTCGCAGCCTTCTCGTTAGCATTTCTACGACCGAAGGCCAGGATCGCTACATGCAACGGCATGACACTTTGGCTTCAGTGACGTCATTGGTTGCCACTTTGGGACCACTTTTGATGTATGGGACACATAGGACGCTAAACAGACCAGTCGAAGACGCGCTCCAGGCACCATAGTGGAACGGGGGTCTGCCGGTCACTCGCCGGAAGCTAAAGCAGCCATGCGTATGGACGCCGCCACGCCTGCGTCGGCTCAAATCCTTTTCCCAAGCTTCTACAGTCAACTGCCGGAATCGCGACAATCTGGACAATTATACGAGGGCCCATAGACAATTGCAAGCATGGCGCACCGACTGGTGCCCCATGAATGCAAGTACGTGCAGCTTGCGCGTGAACATATCTTAGGAAAACTTGAAATTGCACGGGCTTGTCCGTACGAGAAGAGACATGGCGGCGTCCAGTGGCCTTGCTGGCAAACGTCTATATGTAAGGCATTTTTTGCCGTTTTGAAGACGTTCCAATTCAGTGGCTTGGCCATGAATATATTTCGAGGAAGGTGGGTGGGTAGCGAAGGGAGGTTTGAATATTATGTTTGGGATATTCATAACTTGGGGCTGGCGCTATGCTTGTGGACATCGGGTTGACTACATATAGAAATAGGAAAAGTGTGTGTGTGTGAGGGGGGGGGGGGTGCTGAAAGCCTCTCCCTGGACGCTCAACGTACCAACCGGGACGTGTTAGATGTACCATAGTTTTGTTAGACAGTGGCCATTTGAATTGGCAAGTTACCAATTTGTTTTTTCAAATCTTTCTGGAACTGAATGTGCAAGTGTTAAAGGGAAATTGTTTGCACAATACTCTGTTCACGAAGTTGATTTCCTTTTTTTTTTAAATGGAAGGTTCCAAGCCGATAACGGTTAAGATTTGAGCGTGTTGGTACATACCTGTAAATATATCAGCTTAAACCTTAAAATTATACTTGATCACGAAAAAAACAACAAAAGACGCTCCGTGCTTGCGGGCTTTGTCGTAACATACCCCTTTCATGCGGGAAATGCTACATTGGTCAAACGGGTCGATGTATCAACGACAGAGCCCGCGAGCATGCAGCGTCTTTTAAGGGAACAGCGGCAGGACATCTGGAAGCTCATTGCAGGACATGCCAGTGCGGTGCAGTTTTCAACACCACAACCATCCTTGCCAGTAACAACGATCCCATGCACGCGAGATGCTCGAGGCCTTCGCTATTGAGAAACACGCGAAAGATTGCATCGGCACCAAATCAATCACCGTTCACAAAAAAGAAAGACAATACCTACGAAATGTCACGCCCCGAACAACAACAACACGGGCTTGTGGTGGGTTAGTTCAAAAACAATACTTTTTAGGTATTTCTGCGTAATTCTTTTGTATAATTTTGTATAAGTGTAATTATCAGTAGTAATCTTTATTAGTGCAGTAGGTTTATTTATGTATTAAGTTTATCGTGCTCTATTTTGGACTCTGATTGAAGAAGCAAACGCGAAAGGAAGAGGTTTACACTAAAACACCGTTGGTAATCAGCTGTTTTCCCTCTCCTGTCCTTTCTTTCTTCGTGTTCAAGTATCATTCTAAAGTTCAAGCTGATATATTTACAGGTTCTAACCGGATAGAAATATCACAGGTAGATTTGGGAGGCGAGCCTGTCTCTCCTGCTTCTACTTCTATTTTTTAAACAGATTACGCATATGTCATATTCTATTAAAGAGCAGAACCCGCCGGCGATGAGTCACGTAATGGTGGCCTCTTTGTGTACACATGAAGAGGACCGGGTTAACATTTCACGGGGCCGATGGATGTTTAGGCAACACACACACACACACCTATTATTACTCACAACTTAAGAAACAAAGGACCTGTCCAGACACGACATTCGTACATCAAAAAAGCAGCAACGGTGCAGAAAATACAGGGACAAAAACGGAGGAGACACACAAAAGGACTAACAAGTACACTGTCTTACAACTCATTTACAAATCATTCGTTTCTTCTACTACGTCTTTGCGAGAAGCAATAGCATAATACAAGAAAAAAAAAGTCAAATATATGCACATATAGGGTGTTTGAATTCCGAGGCTGGATCTAAAATGGGCCGTAAAAATCTGCGCCTGGCTGTAGGAATCTAAACTTTTCGGAAAAGGTGCATTTCACAGGTGAATTTTACCTTGTAAAATTACAAAGCGTAGCTCACTTTCTGTAAAAAATAGGACAAAAATCTTGCCAGGGCGAAATGCAGATGGCGATGCAGACGGCCGAGTCGGGTGGCGGGGCGCGTTTGGCGCACGCATTAAAACATGGCGTAGGAAGAAGCGTCGGAAGGTTTAGCTGACCAGCGAAAGAAAGCAGATGGCGCGCAAACGAAATCTGTGGGCAGCAAGGACGCCGTCGTCATGCAACCGCGTTTTTTGTTTGTTACTTCAAGTTTTGCTACTATCCTCCGCATTCATTCTTACACCAAAGGTACATTACAAAAAGATTATGTTCATTTTAACAAACCACGGTCGTCGCGAACTATCTCGATAAGAAGGTAGCGCCATCTATCAATACACTCGCCCCGCCACCCGACTGGGTAGTCTGTGTCGCCGTCCGCTGTTGACCCTAGCAAGGTTTTGTGGCCCTCCCTATTTCTACAGAAAAGGAGCGACGCTTTGCAATTTTACAAGGTAAAAACCACCCATAAAATTCAACTTTGACGAAAAGATTAAATTGCTATGTGCAGGCACCGATTTTCACGGCCAATTTCAGATCCAGCCTCGGCATTTGAGACACCCTATATTATCGACCATTTCGACCAAGTTGTGTAATTATTTGCCAGATAGAGGCACCGCAGGGGCGCTGACACGTCTATCATCGAGCCGCGCGATTTTCTTAGGCCTCAATAATCTCTCGCACAACAGCTCGGCCAAGCTTCCAATTTGACAATTTTTAAACGCTCTGCAGTTAATGAAATGATTTGTTAGCCGATTAGAACGGTAACCGAAAAACCCCGAAGCAAAAGTGGGAACATCATAGGCTGCGCCTTGCTTTTCTAGCTTCTGCTTTACTTTTTCCCTCGTAAATAATCGGCGTTGCAACCGCCGATCACTCCGCCTTGCTAACAAGGTTGTTGTTGTGCTGCATTTGTTGCTGGTCTCTCTGGCGTGACGAGGTCCTTCGGAGTTATTTCTGGCGCGACGAACGCACCTAGGACGTCGAGGAAGCCGACCTCGGTGATCATGGGCTCGGTGTTGATCTGGCACATGTAGAAGCCCTTGTCCGATGGCTGGGCGTTGCGGATGTGCAGCAGCCACTGGCGCTCGTTATTGTCGCTCACGCGCAGCCGCGGCTCGCCCACGATGATGTGCCGGTGGTACGTGAGCAGCGTCTCCGTGTCCATCTTGATCCACGCCACCTGCACGCAAGAGCCATGCAGGGTCGAGCGCACTCGCTGACTAGAACCAATATAAGCGCTGACAGCTTAGGAAACACGTTAAACGACACTGAGACTCTAGTGCCAGCCTCGTTTAATGTGAAAGCATTATCAGCGCGGTTGAATTAAAAAAAAAGAAAAAGAAGAGAAACCAAGTAACCCAATAACGTCTTCTCTGTGAGCGTAGTAACTGTGTCTGTCTTCACACTTGGATGCACCGCATGCCGGAGCTCAGCAGTGGCCCTGAACAATTGCGTGAGTCACGCATCTAGAGTTCGCTCCACACGCAAGCCCCACGTGCTGCTGCCTGCAGTTGACCGGTCCAGCGATAGATCAATCTTCAAGCGCCGCGAAAACAAGATTGCTCCCGTAACGATGACTCGTAGCCGTACGATGTTCTATGCCGTTCACCCTCAAGCTGACAGTGCGATGGGAGCTACGTGCTCGCCGGACAAATCTACCGCCTCCCTCTTATCTCCTGGTCCAGCTCTCTGTGCGCCTGTATAGGTGGGAGCGTGATCACGTGGCGATAAAGAGAGGTATGACTGGTCTAGCGAGCTCGTAGCTTTCACTGCACTTCCAGTTTATATGTGAACGTAGTATAGCCGTCACACTCCCAGCGAACCGCAACGGAATCAGAACACATGCGGGATAGAACGATGGCCCTCGCATGAGCGATTCCTTTGAAGTGTTCCGGCGTTCCCGCGCGCCGCGCGGAACCTTGAAACTAGCCCACACTTTCTCTTCAAACATTCGGTTGGGGGCAGCTTTTGTGGGAAAAGGCGGGAAGGAGTTTGGATTTTGTTTCTGGTCAACGTTTTTGGTCGGCGTGTACGGTAACAGCAGGCGCTCGTGCCCTACACAAACTGAGACAAAAAATAAAGAAAAAAAGAAATCGAGACTAAAATAACTGAGTTATAAGAAGAAAAAAAACCGAGACAGGGATGAAGATAGGAACAAGAGTTGCTAAAAGAGGACTAAGACCCGAGAAAAGTAGACGAAATGGATCAAGAAAATAGAGACGGATAGGTGATAAGGGGAGAAAAGAGGAAAAAGGGAAATCTGTTTCAGGCGTTACAAATAAAATAAACGGGTGACACGCAGCGCTGAGTGAGTTGGGGAAGCGGCAACGCCGAGAAGACAAAAAAATATAGTTAGAAAAATAAACTAAATAGAAAACTTATGGAAAACACATAAAAGCCAGAACCGAAAAGGAGAAAAGCTACAGTTCTTCAGTAGCATTTTAGCGTTTCAATTTTGGGTCCTTTTGTTATTCTCCCAATTGACAGCTCCCCACTCCATTCGACGCACTATATCTTTTCCCTCCCCTTCTTTCTCTTCCCCGTCCCCCTCCCTTTCGAGTAGTCCTCTCTTCCCTTACATTAAGACAAGAAAGCGAAAACGACCAAAAGCATCCATGTCTCCTCTCCCAAATAGGGGGTTTCCCCAAACTCCCTCAGCCTTCTTTCCCAATTTGGGGAAGTTGGCGGAGGCACAGGGGAAAAAAATAAAGAAGCAAAAAGGTGTACGTGCTGATCGCGGACACGGAGTGTAGGACACGGGATAGACCCCAGACGACGTCGGCGACGGGACGGGGAGAGGAATTGAGAGGATGGGGAGAACGGGGAGGAGGAGGAGGCTGTGCTTCCGAGTTCCCAAAATTGAGGGGAGTTCGTCCGAGCGTCGCTAATTTGCAGGAGCCAGCCCTCATCATGCTCTGCTGCCGTGAAGCGCGTTACTGGGCTGGCATCGTTTCGGGCTAGGTCTGTCTCTGCTCCCAGTGACTCACTACAAGTCTCCCAGGGTCGCTTTTGGTGTTCCCGCTAGTTCTCCCCTCAGATTCCCGTCTGTCTATGTTGCTTCCCCCGTTCGCTCTATATTTGCTATATATAGGGCTCGAATCCGTTTACAGTACCGTTGTTTATTGTGCGTGATGCAGTTTCGAAGACGCAGTTAATATTTGGCTTTAAAATGTAGGTTTTTACAAAACGAGCGATATTAAGTGGCGGGCTGGTTTTCATCTGGTATAAAAAAACGTAGGCGCATTGCAAATTGATTCTGCTTATGATAAGAAACTGGACAGTGTTTATCTTGTTTAGCAGGTTGGAAAAAGCGGTCTACATTATTAGCCTACAGTTTTTTAAGCCTGTTAATATTTCGTGCGGCCGTTTCATGGGCTTCTCAGTGACCTTCGGATTAAATCCATGTAGATAAGCGGTGAACCAGCTTGCGTTTCTAGCTCTTCGCTTTTCTTGTGACTTGATTGTTTGTCAATTTTTGTTGTGTTTGATTTCTAGGCTTTCTCTCAAAAGTCCTACTAAACTCCGATTGTTCTCAAACTTAGTTTACAGTTAATGATAAGCGTGAGACTATCAAGGCGAATGACCCCCTATTGGCGTTCCCAAGCTAAATTGTGGCAAATACTAAAGGTTCAATATAAATTTTGAATAACTTTTCGGCAACGACTATATCTTTGTTATTTTTACTTTTAATGTTACTCAGATTTTTACAATTTGTTAAAGTTTTGCTTTTATAACTAGAAGCCACATGGTCTTATCCATTTCTATCTTGAAGCGGATGGCTGACTTGCAGAATCACTTATTAACGGTTCCCTCTAAGCAGATGCCGGCAAGCGCCTGAAATGTAAAGTGGCCTGGCAGGGTCCTCACGTGAATTTACCATCGGTCAACAAACTCTTACAGTGCGGGTAGCTGAACCGCGAATCTCTCGAGTAAAAAGCTAAAATTGCGCACTTGGAGATACTACTAATAATACTGGACAATACAGCGAAGTGTTTTAACAACCTACTTTAATATATTAATATTTGGCCGCGAGCCAGAGTTACCATTTCTCTGATCACATGAATGCATCAATATCTATCTCATACATGTTTGAACGTTCACGGGGAAATGGTCAGCGCAAGCAGGCTAAACAAATAGGCGCAACCTTTTGCTTCTTACCGAAAAAAACATTAATAGTATTTTGAGAGGACTAATGCACCATTTTAATTTAGAAAATATTATGCCAAAGCATGGAGCCGTTCAAGTTGGTTGCAAAATGACTAATCGAAGCTTCCTGATGGCTGTGATTAACTTTGCAAAGTGTAAAACCATACAGTACGGCATTTACGGAAAGCGGGCTTTGTTACATATGAGATATCATTGAGGGAAAGCTTATTCGAAAAATCCGACGGGGGCGGGATTTTTACAGCGAAGCCCTTAGATGCCACAGGGTTAGCGTTTTTCAAACACAGATGGTGGGGAAGCACAATTTAGAGCACGTTTCAACTACGCATCACCCTTTCGGCCTTAAAATCCGACGTTTTAATGTGGTTGTAGCTATGCGGAAGTGTCTACCAGCATATACATATTCGTACTCTAGCCGTTTGTACGTTACCGAATAAAACATTCTTAGAACCTGGGAATCTATAGCGCATCACTTTATTTCAAAAAATTTAGTGTAATGATTAATCTATTAATGTTCATCGTGAAATGATTGACGGAAACTGCCAGACCGCGGTGATGACGTCTTAGTCCAAAATCATCGCGATGCGGCATTTACGGAGAGCGTGCTTCGCCACATACACATGCTAATGAGGGAACGTTTACCCCAACCTACAGGGGCAAACTGTCACATCTAAGGCATATGCCACTACAGGTTTGACTTGAGCTAGTTGGTACATATTGAATAAGGTCAGCTGAACAGTTACAACATAGAAACACCGAGACAGCAACAGACATACACACCGCTGACTATCAATTTGCTTGCTTTAATACTTTGTCTTCCTTTTTTTCTTTTTTCTAACTACAGCTAGTGATACAAACCAACCCCCATGTCTTCGCGCTGCACCCATTAGGATGTCAAGCGCCTCGCGCCCCACCCAGAGTATTGTCTCTCTTTCGCGTGGATCATGATCGACGGGGTGCTCACGCACATTTTACCACTTTCTTCAATGGCCAGGGCTTCAATTAATTCGCGTTCCTTTGCGTTCTGTTGTCTCCCTATAATGGTAAGTTGTTAAAACTAGGAGTGCAATTGCAGGACCGGCAGTGTGTAGAGAGATGTCCGGCCGATGTTCCTTTAACAGAAGCTCGATCGTTGACACACCGCCCAGTTTGCCCTATGTAGCACTTGCCACAGGAAAGTGGTATGTGGTACACAACGCCAGTTTGGCACGTGGTATACCAGGTCCCGTGAGCAATTGTGCATTGTTTATTTTTCTTGGTTTATTCTGCGGCACATGGAGTACGCCTTGTTTGGTGCCGAGCACACAACCCGAATATCATGCCTCCCGGCAATCTTTTTTTTTTATCTCTCACACACACAATAAAAAAGATTGCCGGGAGGCATGACATTCGGGTTGTGTGCTCGGCACCAAACAAGGCGTACTCCATGTGCCGCAGAATAAACCAAGAAAAAAAACAATGCACAATTACTCACGGGACGCGGTATACCACGTGCCAAACTGGCGTTGTGTACCACATACCACTTTCCTGTGGCAAGTGCTATATAGGGCAAACTGGGCGGTGTGTCAACGATCGAGCTAGAGAGCACGCGGCTTCTGTTAATGGAACATCGGCCGGACATCGCTCTGCACACTGCCAGTCCTGCAATTGCACTCCTAATAATAACAACATTACCATTACAGGGCGACACCGAAACGCATATGCACGCGAAGTAATTGAAGCCCTGGCCATTGAAGAAAGTGGTAAAATGTGCGTGAGCACCCCGTCGATCACGATCCACGCGAAAGAGAGACAATACTTGGGGTGTGACACGAGCCGCTTAACATCCTAATGGGTGCAGCGCGAGGACATGGGGGATGGTTTTTATCACTAGCTGTAGTTAGCAAAAAGGAAAAAAAAAAGGAATTCGAAGTATTAAAGCAAGCAAGTTGATAGTCAGCGATGTGTATGTCATTTCCTGTCTCGGTGTTTCTACGTTGTAACTGTTCAGCTGAACCTATTCCCTATTCCACCCTCTGAGTTGGTGTTTCTGAAACATAGATAGTGTGGCAGCACAATGTAGTTTACGCTTTAACTGAGCTTCAGACTTTTACCCCCAAAATATGGCGTTTTAGTATGGCCATATAACTATGCAGGCGTATCTACGCGCACATACGCCTTTGTACTCTCACTGCAAAACCATTAGGTTTCAACATTTACGGCAAGCGTGCTTTGCCACATGCATTGTTATATTGAGAGAAAGCTGATCCACAAAACTGACAGGGGCAGGTTTTCATAGCGAGTCACTACAACGCCATGGAGTTTGCGTTGCTCAAACACATATGCTAGCACGGCACAATTCAAAGCGCGTCTCAACTATGCCCTCCTCAACGTCCGATGCAATTCGTCGCAGACACCGACCCAACCCCGTTCGCGCAGCGTGGCGTCATCACCCGAGACACATCCGATTTTCCGACCCTTCCTTCCTCCCATCCTCTTCCTCATCTCTCTTTCCTCTTCCACTTCATTCGAACTCCTCTCTGAGTCTCTCTCTCTCTCTTTCCCTTTCCGTCTCTCTTTCGCTCCCTCTATCTGGATGATTCTGTCTCCAAGCAGCTTTCACCTGAGCAGAGCGTCCTCCCTCTCCGCGCTGAATGAGGTGTCATCCATCGCCGTAAGCGGTATTCAGGGAGATTCTCCTCGTCCGGGGAAGGCGCCTCAATCAACCATTGTCTTCACCACGCCGACGGAGCTTAACAAGCCTTTAAGAGAGCGCCTTAGAGGCGACCCCCCGCTGCAATTAAGGGGTCCTCAGCCGCGAAGGAAGGATCCATTGTTCCCGAAGCGTGTAGGCAATCGCTTCGGTGGTGACGGCGACGGCCGGTGACGCGAAGGAGCGCGCGTCGCTGCCTAAACTACGTGGCGATGTCGGAGAGAATAGGGTTTCGGCGTTTCGTACGACATCTGTGTTTCACTACTGTCGTCTGTGACGAGTACGTGTGTTTTCAATTCGGCTATGGTGGTGGAGAGCGCGCGCGAATTCAACGCATGTAGAGCGCATTGTGGTTTGATTGGTTTATTGTAGGTGACGACGTATCGCACGACAGCTGTGTTTCAGTACTGTCGTGTGTGATCAGTTGGGATGTTTTGAATGCGGCTATAGTGGTACGTTTGAGTTCGCGTATTTAAAGTGAGAAAGGAATGTTTTGGAAGACACTGTAGTATGATGATTGGTTTGGTATAAACGACGGCGCACCGATTTATTGTGGTTCGGAAGAACGACGATTAATATTGTGACGACATGTTCCTTGCAATGAGAACACAATAGCTCCGCAGCATTGTGGTTTAATGATTGGATTATTATGGATGATGGCGCACCGAGATTGCCCGATTCCTAGGTATGACATTTATTATTGTAACGCCATGCTCCTTATAATGTGTGCTTAGCAGCTTTGTGATTGTCGTTACTTTGAGCAAAAACGTGGGACGCTATTAGTGGTGAAAAATAGTCTGCATGGCGTCATAACAGGCAAGTGTATTCAATAAAATTAAAAAGATAAACATCTTCCCATTAAAAAATATCTTGAACACTTCCTTACATTTGAAATCAGGTTCCGCTATGAGCTCACCATTTTAAACAACATCACAAGACCGCTAGAGCTACATCAATATGCAGTTTTTTTTTCTTCTGCGACTCGTGTAGTTCCTTCATGCAACGCTAACATCTCGTCTTGTTAAAAAAAAAAAAGTCGAAATTTGTTTTTAAAAGTAGATACGTCATTTAAAACGTGCCACCCGTTAATGGTTTATTACCCCTAGTCAAGCGTAAACGCTGTCGGAAACATTTTACGTGTATCATTTTAGCCCAAAAACGCTGGGCCTCTAGCTCACAGATGAAAAATTCTCACCTTGTTTTTTCCCAGGTTCTCGATGAGACATTCGAGCGTTGCTTCTCGACCTTGGGCCACAGTCACGTTTTTAATGCCACTCAAGAACCGAGGCCGACTGCTTCCTCTTGCGACCCCTGCGGACAAAATAAAAGATACCGGTTTTGTAATTATCGAAGCATACTAACGCCAGTTCAAGCAGCGAGCGGTCAGACTGTAGAGATATATGCCAAAACCAAAAATTATATTCATGTTATCCGGCAATCACTGACCATACTTACATTTTTTTTTCTTAAGCCATCGATTTTCTTGAGAGACGATTATGCTTGACGTCACTCTCGGCTAGTAACAATTAAAAAAAATAATTCAGATCGGTAATTCTCCTTTCATCGTGTGTTACTAAATACCTTAACATTTGTACACGCCACAATTTCTACAATTTCTAAACGTAGCTTGTTGTTCCATACAAAGCTTGCTTCAAAGAAATGCCATGTTTGGTAAGAAATAAGGAACTAAACTTAAATAATAAAATAAATAAAAAAAAAATTATTAAAATAAGCTCAAGAAATACAGAGCGTGGCCTTTATGGTTCACGATTCTATCAACTTTACTTTGTTCTTCGGCGCTCTGATTGCCTAATACTGCGGTTGAATTGACTATGAATCAATAAAGAAATCCTCAAGACTCGCCACTCCCTGTGCTTCTTAAAGTGTCAGTAACTATATTTTCTAAGCTATGTTCCGAAACTAGTAACTCTAGAATCGCACTCGACGAAGCGTCACGACGAACCTCGTCGACTCGTACAACGAAAAAGCCGTACAACCCTTCAGTTCGCTTAATCGTAAAGTATGAAGAGTAGAATCATAAAAAAAATAAGCTGGCGCAATTTACGCGGATGAATTCTCGGCGAGTGTCAGTGAGAAATAGGATAAAAAGACAACAACAACTAGTCTTCGTCATTCTTAAATAAAAAAGAAAATAGAAGTGGCAACGAGCGATGAGAAGACAAAGGCCGCGGTGGTGTTCTTTGTGTCGGCGCAAAGCGTGTGACAGTTTGAGAGGCGAGAAGGAAAAAAAAAAAAGCGGCAACGGATGGGTCCTAATTTCATTTTAATGCAGTGCCGCTGGCGAAGGAGAGATAAATGGAACTCCCTTCAAACCCGCACATTCTTTTTCTTTTTTTTTTAAGTTTGTCTTCTTTCACCTTTGTATGTACCTTTTTTCCTTTCTCTCTCCAATTAAAGCTCCTTGTTTTTTTAGTTTTTTTATTTTAGTACGCAGTCGTACTCGTTTATACATGCATTCTGCAAAATGCATAATTTTTTCGGGGAAAAAAAAAGCCTATTTAGATTGAGCCCACCTGTTCATTTCGCTCGTTGGTGCCAGCGTGGGGCAACCGGAGGCTGCTTTATCAGTCGAAGAGAGCATCCTATGTGCCTCACTCTAACCCGCGTTCACACTGCTGATACATCACACAAGAAATAGTCTCACACGCTGTATGCACAAACAGTGTCTGAGGCGTGTTTTTCTTTTTTTTTTTTTGGAATGGCGGTCCTGTGACATTGGTCGTACAAAGACTGTTCGCAGACATGCTCGAACCGTATTCTGAAATAATAGAGAGTTTTAGGGAACCGTTTTGGCACATCCGTTACGGAACGATGGGCCCTTTGGTACGAACTGCGCATGCGCTACCACAGAAGACTCTCATATGCGCAGTTCGTACCGGAGGGCCCATCGTATACCGTATCGGATGGGCAAAAACGGTTCCCCAAAACTCTCTATTGAAGTGGTTCTCCTATAACGATATTCCGACAACAATTGTGATTGCAATGTATGCGCAAGTGGGCGCCAGGTTCAACCTTCTCACCGAGGAATCGAGCGAGATACAAGACCCTGTGGCAAATGTGCGCAGTTAAGGTCTATGTTTATGGAAAAATGATCGTATATAAGTCGCACCGTTCCATAAAGCGCACCGATAAAAAAACACGAAAGACGCTTACAATCCCCTGTAACGCCGAGTTAGAGCGCAGTTCTTGAGGAGGAGGAGGGGAAGGTACGGAGAGAGAGGGTATGCCACTCCTCTCCTGCTCCTCTCCCCTTTAGCGGGAAATTTTCACTAAAGTTTCAGCTAAATGGGGCGGAAAAGGTTCCCCGCTAAATTTAGCGGGAACATTTTTCCGCTAAATTTAGCGGGTAATTTTTTCCGCTAAGGTTAGCGGGGAAAATTTTCCGCTAAATTGGCGGAAATGTTTTCCGCTAAGATTAGCGAAAAAATTGACCCATGATGAAACGCGCGGTGACGTCACGAGTAACACTAGTGACGTCACGTGTGACGTCATTATGGGAAACATCTCATAATGCAACGCGCGGTTACGCCGACGACGACGCCGCTCAAGCCAGAAATGGGAGCCTAAGAGCTGCGCTCTAAAATAAAGACCGCGACTTTTAGACCGAAAAATACGGTATTCATTTCTTCCCCCACACTTCTGCTCTTGCTGGATTGCTGACTCGGATGTACGGTGCCTTATGAAAGATACGTTATTGTTGCAGCTTTTTGTTGTTGGGTGAGTGGCCACATGGCACAAGAAACGAAAGCATTGCTTTTATTCCTCATAATTCTAACACATTGCAAATGTGTTCCGTGGCTGTTGCGGAAGCAACACTGGGCAAAGCGTTGCCGCCTATGACGTCACGTTCGTGCAGTAATTTCTTCACTGTGCCTTTTGCGCGCTGTCTCAGCAGACGATTAGTACCGCTTTTCACCCTTTCTTCTTTTCGGTTACCTTTTGCCAGTTGTTGTGAAGTTCTGCCGTACATTTTTTCTTTTACATCTATTTGTAAGATATCATGTAAACTCGAGCGCACAAGTGTGCAACTACCCTTGTTTTTGCGACTCGTTGCTTGCTGATGCGCGTCGGCAGAGACCGGCCATATTTTGCAATGTCAGGCACGACTTGTGTTGCCGGTTGTGCAATCAATGCGCGTCGCAACTCGGATATACGCTTTCGCGAGTTTACGCAACGCTCGAAGTTATAGACGCGGGTCGATGTCATTCGATGGACTTTGGAATGCCGTGGACTCCAGGCGCCGGAAGATCAAAGTTCTAGTCTGATCGCTTTACGACGGCTAGTTGCGAACGAGAAAGTTCAAAACTCAAATTGCATTTAGGACGTGTATTTCGACACTAGGTCCTGCCCAGACAAAATTCGATGCCCAACTGCGCCTTTTTGAAGCAATTAACACATCGTTCTACAATTTAAAAAAAAAAGACAAATGACCACTAAAAAGAAAGAAAAGAAAAGCGTTGCGCAAGCAACACACCAAAGAGTAACCAGACCTGGCGTATGTTTGGCAATGCATAGGGCCTAACTTGGGCTAAATAGGCTTTTGCTCAATGATGCTTGTTAGAGCCAAGTTACTTTGCTTTGGCAATAATTAACTAAAGAAAAGCCAACGTTTGTTGACTCTTTTTGTTCGCAGCAGAACCAAAGTGCCATAATTTTAAGTCAAACATTCAAGATAAAAACGAGACATCCAGAGATGAAGCCCAACTCTTACCTTTGCTTGGGGATTTGGCACAAAGATTTCAGGTGACAACCGATAACCAGGCAGTGAAGCCTAACCCTAGCATTTGTTTGGCGATTTGGTGCCAAAATACCCAGACACTGGCCAAAGAATATTGGGTTTGGTTTTACTACGGCTTCTTCAGACGTTCAGGGTCCTAAATTCCCCGACAAAAGACATATTTTGGCCCTGAGGATTGTGTTACCCGAGTACGTTTTGAAGTTTAATATGCTTAATACTGCTTCATAGTAGGAGAAACATTTTGAAGGGTTACCTCTGGGATGAAGTGCAGGAAAAATGTTTCAGACACATAGGTGGGACGGATACAAAGGAAATATTCATGTAAGTGGTTAGCTTCGGTGGATCAGTGCTTTCATGATAGGTCCAAATCACTCTTGCCGGAAAACAACGTGGCTTGGTCGTTGCCAAACGGAAAAAAAATCGTTATGATCAAACCCCACTGTTCCTTACTGCTTAGGTGAAAATACAGTAACCTCACCACTATGTGACTATACATTGTTTAACGATCAATAAATAAGTGAAAACAGCAACGTAAAAATAAATATCTTGTTTTTACTGTGATGATGAATAATTGGATAAGGGAACTTTATGTCCGTTATAATGTGCGTTCAGACAATTGCTTTTTGTTCATCAGGTAAAATAATAAGAAGCCCACACCTGATTTTCCTCAGGTTCAACTAAATGACTGTAAAATCTTATCAGCTCATTCGCATGCCGCAAAATATTAAATCAACTTACTATTGCAAAATAGTCCTAGTCAATTTGATACCTTATACAGCTGATTGATGAATGCTCCAGAAATAATATATATATAAAAATGTTGTAATTACAGACCGTTTCTAAATAAAGAAGTATTACCGAAAAAAATATTTAGTAAAATGCGGAACTGTGGGTCTCTGGCAGTACAACTAGTACTTTCGAAAATGAGGCGGTACAACTAGCGCGAATACAACTAACTTCCTTGAACCTCGTCGCAGTTTACGAAGCTGTTTTTTTTTGTTTAGAAACTAGTCGCAGAGCCTTTCTTCTTCCGCAGATCCGTTTAATTTATTTGTTTATTGCAGCCGTTTTTTTAAACATTTTTACAAACTTAACAATCACCGCTTGTCGGACGTGAGAGGACGCTTCAAACCACCCATAATTTATAGCGCTCTTTGTACACGCACCTCAGCGAACCACCAGCACAGTTAAGCGCTGAAACTCTCGGAGTAGGCAGATTAAAACGGCGCGTACGAACGAGCGAAATCAAAATTAAGTAAAACAAAAAACGAAAAGCTCGCGTAGAGCAACGAGCTTTCCGTTGGCGGTGCGTCGGTCTCCCGGAGCAAACGGCTTTGTGGTTCAGCGAAACCAGAAACAGCGGGTAAGTGGTTTAATGGGTAGCGCCTTCCGACATCCACTTAGTGCGGAAAGCGCGGGAGCCCGATCTTGGCTGCTTTGCCTGTGCGGATGCCAAGCGAGAGCGACGACGGAATCTGGGCTGGGCGAGGGAGAAAATTAATTGAAGAGAGGATGAGGAAGAAAGAAAGAGAGGAGGAACACTAGCGAGTGAAAGGAGGAAAGGAGGAGATGTTGCAGCCAGCAGACGTGGGAGGTAGACTCAATTTGGGAACCGTGAAGATACTCGGCGACATTCGCAAGTTGCCGTAGCTGACTGCGTAATATACTTACACGTTAATAAAAAGAGAGTCCTGCGGTTTTGTTTTTGTTTTATGTAAGTCGTTGCGGCGTATTCGATATGCTGGTGTTGCGTTGGACGAAAAGGGTGTAGCCACCGACTACTAGCGACGTGCACTGCCATTCGATTCCTGCCGGGCAGCAGCGTCTTCTTTGTTAGCGGAGGAACGCAGCTACAATCGTGACGTAAGTTTCAGTTAAATCGCACCAGATATAAATGTATGCGTCTGTAGTCACTGGCTGAACGAGAAGAGACGGGCGTGTCTTTTGAACGCTCGCGCCTCCAGTATGCGCTCCATGCCTTCCGCCGGGCTTTGACTGTTCGCGCGCGCTCGAGGTTCACGAGCGGACATGCACACGTTACCCCCAAAAAGTAACTAAATACCGTTACCTGTGACTCGCTCAAAAAGTAACTGAATACGTAAATGGTTACCGATTCTCAAAAGGAACGCGTTACTGTAGTACTTCAAAAGTAACTAGTTCCTTGTGTCGTTACTGTGACTACCAAACACACAACGGCTTTGGTTTCAGTTTATTGTTTACATTTCACTAGTCGTTGTACTTAAAGGGGTCATGAAACGATGTCGGGTTGGAATGTTTATGACTTTGCAGAGGCGTATTGGTCTCAGTCTGCATGGCTGAAGTATACTCGCGCCTTTGATTCAGAAGCTTCTTGGTTGCGGTGAAATTTCGAGGATCTTTCAGTCTTGCCTTCGCAAAGCTTGATGACGTAATTCTGGGATCGAAAACACCCGCCTGACGACAATCGAGCTCGGTTCATGGGTTAGACACGAGAACGGCGTGAACACTGGACTTCGGCTCGAAACAATCAATGCCTCGGCGGACACACGGCTAGTGGCTCGTGTCCAACCACTGCGGTGATGAGAATAGCCAGACTCTAACAACGCCTAAAGCTAAAAAAAAAACACACTCAAGTTTATTTAGTTATTGACGTTAGGAATTGGCTACAAGTAGTATTTAGCGAAAGTAGTAGAATCGTTTCATGGCTCCTTTAAGCAGTAGCTGCCTTTAGAAGCTTTCATGAATTATGCTTCCCCGCTTCATTGAGAATAAATCTCCGACGACGCTGAAGAGTCGTTTTACTGACGCACTCGAGTGCTTGTGAGTCTGGAATTCCCCTCTGTGGTTCGTTTTTTTTTTCTGCTTCTAAAAGTTCCAAGTTGGCAATGGGTTCTGTGCCTTCCCATGTTGGCAACATCCGGGTTTGCATTCAATCTGTACACGACTCTAGAAGGTTCAACTAACGATCCCCATTGTGTTCGCTGTGTGAAGACCATTTCCAGCTGTAGAGTTGGACTGGCGTGTTCAGCGATAAACGTTGCTATACTGTCATACTGTTTAGTTGTTTTTTCGAGTATGCGTTTTTTTTTCGCAAAGGACGCATACTCAGGTCAGAATTCAAACGAGGCCGTTTAAACGGCGTTATACACGTCACTCCTCAGAAGTAACAAAATACCATTACTCGTTAATTGGCCTTAAAGTAACTAAGAACGTTACTGGTTCCTTTTCTAGAAAAAGTAACTAAATAAGTTACTCGTTACCCAGAAAAGCTTTTGGGTAGGAGTAACTTGTTACCCGTAACACGTGACGTACAGGTCTGTGCACGAAACACCGAAGCGTTGTCAGGCTAGAAATCTCGCCCTGGAAGCTAGAACTAAGCACCGATAGAGCTTGACTGATATTTGGTTTAACTTTAAGTTTATTATCGGCCTTATCTTTATGAGCACTGCAGTCTTAGTATTATTCTAAATAGCGTTGATGACAGTACAGTCATTTTCTACTCCGTGTCTCCTCGCGATAAACCTCGGCAGGCGCTACGAGTCGTCCCAGCTAGTCCAGCGCTGTGAACGTACCACGCGTGACCCCTTCAAGGTCACGTGACAGATACACGGCTTTGAAGTGGCTTCGATGCGTCTTAGCGTGCTCTGCAATTCATTGTTAGAAAAAAAAAAAAAAACTGAATATAGACTCTGCTCAATTCCAAAGAGCCAAATGAAGTGCGGTGCATTTCTTACACGTGCCTTTTTTTTCTTTCTTTTTGCACTTACGCTTGCCTTTGTTAAGTAGTTGTTTGCTTGAATACGTAATACTGTAACAATATTCTGTCCGAGAACCGCGACGATCCAAAAGAAATAAAGATTAACTATGATGATTTCAATCCAATCAAAACGAGCTTGAAAATATTAGTACGAGGGGCGTTCATAAAGTTCGTATTATTGTTACGAAGGAATAAAGATTCAGCAATCAAACTCGAGTAGGAGTTGAGACTTTTTCTACTTGTTCGCCACCAAAAGTTACCCACTTTTTCCGGCGATGCACCACATGCCGGAAGCCATTGTTATAGAACTCCTCGTTTTGAGTGTTCAGGAATCGCTCCACCTCAGCAATCACTTGTTCGCCGTTCTTGAAATGCTTTCCTCTTATTTGACCACATTGGAAGCGTCTGCGCCATTTAACCAAAGCCTCATAAACTGGGGCGTTGTCCTCGAACAACACTCCCATATTGGAATGAATATCTTTGGCATTGCTTCCCTTCAAATGAAAAAAAAAAAAACGAATCACTGCATGTGCTTGGCACCGTCGGGCCGTGCCATTTTTGTTTCGACTCCCTAGCGACGTTCCGAGCTACTATAGCATGCGATGTTTATACTGTACGGAAACTAGAGGGACGCGCGCTCATGTGGATGCCTGTTTCGTTCCGTCTTTTTCAATTTTCTGTGCCGATAATACGAACTTTATGAACGCCCTCGTAATGTAACAAAAAAAGAAGAAATACACGTTGGAAACCAAAACTTCTGCTTCTAAGTAGCTTCGATGTAGAATAATCCGCAGCTTCAATCATCTTACATAGTATACTCTTTGCAACACCTCAAAAAGGTGTTGTACGCTGCAAAACCAAACCTGGCCAAACAAAACAACAATATACTCGCTAAACTGAGGTTGTATTAAACAATAAATCCGGGAGAAAAACAAAAGCCTTGCCGGATTTTTTAGCCGGAGACTCAAACAAGAATGGATCGAGACAGGAGTCTAACAAATTCCGATAACGAACCGTAGACTTTCACCCCGCCTCGGAACTGTTCTATTGGAACGGCAAACTTGGCGAGTGAGGCCGAGGAAATACGAACGGCTTCCCTTTAGAGCCGGCGTCTTTCAACTCTTCTTTTTTTTTTGTGTTACTTAACTCGATTCCTTTCTCTGGTGTGTGTATCTCAGCTATTTCATTATTGTAGTTTTATTGCAAAAAAGACGTATGCGAAGCATAGAGAGAGGGGTCGGTTGTAATTTAATTACTTTGTTTAGTTTGTCTACGGCCAAAACAGGACAAAACATTTTCTCTACTAGACTCGAAATTATTATACCAGGGCGTGTATAGCACACAGAAATACAAAAAACAAACAGGGAATGCATAAATAATGTTCGTTCTGACAGACAAAAACAACATAAATTGCACCCTTGTAGTGTGATGAAAATTGGAGTACCAAACAACATATTTGAAGAAATAAATACAAAAAAGCTTTGCCCTACAAAAAATAAAATTTACGAGCCAAATATTTTACTGCGTTTAATATTTTAAGTACACACCCAGATGTCATTGTTTAAATATTAATGAACTTTATTCTGTTTGGGTTTTGAGAGACGCTTGATATTTCGTGTGTGGTTGAGTCTACATGAATTCATTCCAGAGTTGAATGTTTTCTGTTCATGACCTTGAAGGAGATGTCTGCATTAATTTTCGCGCTTACATTTCGGCTTAAACGCACAATTACACTATGACTGAGAAAGAAACAACCAGAGTTTGATTTTTGTGTTATTTTGAGGTTGTGTTGGTGATACCTGAGGGAGGAGTCATAGTTCAACTTGAAAGATATGTGTTTGGAATATCACCATCGAACGAACCAAGACGCCAGATGATTGAGGTCCTGAAATCTTAAGGTAAATATGTACTTTAAGAGTATTAGAGAACAAAATTACGAACATTTCAATACATGTACAAGTAATATTAATAACAACGAACGCAGCTCAACGGTAATAAACACACACAGAGGGCCCAGCATCCTTGGGTGTGATCATTAGTCGTGATAATTTATCAGTTCTAGCTCTAGTTCTAGAACTAGTTCCTAGAACTAGAACTAGACCTAGGACTAGGAGGTTCTAGTTTACTTTATTCAAAACATCAAAAAAGCAAAAATTAATGAATATATTTTTCATACAAAGCTACTAAACACACGTGTCGTCACGGATAAAAGAAAGACACACACACACACACACACACACAAATAAACGTACTCATACACGCGCGCACAAACACACACACAAAGTAAGAAAAATGGTTACCTTGATATCTCCCACTCTCAAACCAGTGTTATCTCACAAAAATATTATTAATTAAAAAATATTAAAAAAAATCTTGTCCGTACTTTTTAGTTGTCTTTCTCTATGCAGTATATTAGACGGTGCGAGGATCAATAAGAACCAGCTAATAAAATGGAGAGCATTACAGTGAATTGGGAACGAGAGAGATAAGAAATGCACTCCGCAAACAAAATTTGATCTCGGTGCACCTGGGATCTCCCACGAACAAACACGACGAAAGAAAGCGACAAAAATAAAAAGGCAAGACCAGATATTTGGCCTTCTCATTTTATATACATTTGGCTGCGAATTTTTTTTTTTTTTTTGCCGGTTCCAGCGAAGAAAAGATATCTCCTCGCGATTGCGGGTGTTTGCATGCATAATGTTTACCCATGCGTTCTGGCTCCGAATTCTAACTCATCTTCCAATTTCATGGTGGCTATCTCGATGCCTCTCATTCGCAAACATGAAAGGAACTTTTTATTTTTTGCTTTATGTTTTAGATGCATTAAAATATTAAAACGTATCTCCTAATATTGTACTCGCCTTGAGAGTAGATGGCGGTTCAATCGCGCCTACGCTGCTTTGTCTCGATAAATTGAGTGGGTGGGCGTTTAACTGTTTTTTGATTAAAGTAAGAGTTGGATGTTCAGACGCAACCCTGCAAATATTGAGGATTTTTTTTAACATTGTCATAGGAAGTGCACAAAACTTCATCAAAACAAAATAACAAAACTAGATCGAGACTAAGATAAATGTATATTTCGGAGGGTGTTAAATAAATCAAAATTATCTAAAGCGGAAACTTGGTAATTTTATGTAAAAAAAAAGACTGCTGTCGTAGTGATGATTCTTGAAGAAATGCGTGAGCATTTCGCGCAGCGGTTATATATAAGAAGCATGGTGAATACAGCTTCTCAGCACTTTTCTGCGGGGTGAAAAGTTTCGATACCCCTTCTGTCTGATGCAAGCAGAGCAGGTCACTTAGCATGTGCATGAAGAACCTGCGCGCGATGCGTGGAAAACGGCAGAGCCATTTCGTTATTGTGCATACAGGGGTGGCGACACCGTACGCTTACGTCCGGTGACATGGTGACACGGCGTGGCAGGCCGGTGAATGGGACTGTAGCCCGTGTGCGTCCAAAGGTCTCCAAAGCCGGCGGCAGGAGCTTGAAGGGATTCCAAAGCGCGCACCCGTACCCCGGCCGCCTATTTCGAAAGGCAAGGCGATAGGACGCATAGCAACGGTGGCCGCACAGGATTGGCTGGTTAAAGAGGCCGCCGGCGTGACCTAACACACAGCAACCGAGGTGCATGGGGGGACAGCGGTACAAGGGCGTACTTGGGCCACCGGCGGGGCACCGCGCCCCGGCGTGTACGGATTGCCCAAAGTAGGTTAATATTTTGTAGTGAGCCATACCCAGATTGCCACCGCGAAGCGCCGTGAACGAAAAAAGGGGGGCGGGGGTGTTAACACGCGCCCCAGTGATAGACGCGCCGTCCCCGACTGCGTGGCGCCGAAATTGGCGAAGGGGGACTTCGCCGACTATCTTCGGTTCCTATGTTTTACGTCACGGCGTCGCTCCCTATAACCAGCCAATCCAGTGCGGCCCCCGTTGCTATGCGTCCTATCGACTAGCCTCTCGAAATAGCACCCCATCGCCACCTGTCCGCGCTTGCAGAAAGTGTTTCCTAGCCAGCTTCCACAGCCAGTAGGGCTGTGGTGCCATTGCGAACTTTGAATACGTGTGCTCCAAGCAAGTACATATGTCAGCGCATATACCATGGGCACTAATCCTAACGCACTCAAAATATAAAGCCCCCCCCCCCCCTTCCCCCCACCCCCTTTTTTGCGGAGGAGAATCGACTAGTACACACGAAGAACAATTGAACATGTTTCAAATTTGTTATCACCTGACCTCGATTCTTCGACGAAAATTACATTTTACCAGAACTCAAAAACTATCTACCGAGAAAAATTTAAATATACTTACAGGGGTCTCGACTGCCCAACTGCCCGTAATATTTATTTTCTAGGAAACACGGTTAGTGATCGAGATTCTCGGACGCTAAAACACAAACAAATGAGGTCCAATAGAAAGCTGAGACAATTGCGAAGATACATCAGTCGTCGACAACTTAAGAAATGCCCTGAACGCCGACTCGCGAATATTTAATTATGACCACGCATGCAGTGAATGAGAGATTATTCAATAAGAGCGACAAATAGAGAATCACGAAGCAAGACGCGTAGTCGTGATAAGCTACTCCCTGCGCTTTTTTAAGTTGTCAACGAGCATAGTGTAGATTTGTTATCAATATAAAAACATATATCTTTTTTTTACGTCATGGAAGTTGTTGTTGTTGATGTTTACTACTTGTCCCAAGAGACCATAGTGCCGGGATCACACTGTGTATGCATCATACAAAGGACAGTCTGCAGAGAGGTTCGAAAGCAAGTCACCACAACGTCCGTGCTTCGAATGCCACATGCCAACAAGTCCAAGGAAAAACTTGGCACAGGGCATTCGAACCAGGTATTGCGACGTGAGCGAATGAA